>CM066033.1:209445188-210773700 GCA_033557465.1 Ichthyophis bannanicus
AAATATATTCATAGATTCCTAGATCTAACAATCCCTTACCTTTCCTCATCACCTTCCAACCTTGATGAGGCTATCTCATCTTGGCATAATACAATCTCAAAAGCAGCTGCATTTAATCAACCAAACAAGAAGAACACCCGTTCCAGAATCGGTGATGCCCCTTGGTTCAACAATCATTTAAAAGTTATGAAAAGAACACTTAGGAAAATCGAATTAAAGTGGCGCAAAACTAAATCCACTTCACACAACGAACTATATTATACCTATCTCAAAAACTACAAAGCTGCCACAGACAGCGCTAAAAAAAACTACCACTCAACTGTCCTAAACAAATCTATCAACAGACCGAGGGAACTATTCTCCATTGTCCAAAACCTAACTAAAAACACATACAACTCTTGTCATGAAGCTGACGACATATTTCCCCAAACCTTAGCAAATCACTACATAAATAAATCAAAAATAAATAATATCCTACCAATTGCACAAGGCATATCCTACCAACCCCCATCAGTTTCTTGGAATAATTTCTACCCCATATCTAAAGAGTCCCTTAAGAATATAATGTTGAATTTAAATACTACAACTTCTCACCTTGATCCCTGCCCCATAACTTGGATAAAGAACACCCTTCCAACATTATCCCCTTTCATTCTACCACTAATTAATCTCTCACTAAACCAAGGCTACCTCCCGCCCACACTAAAGCATGCACAAATCAGACCCATATTAAAAAACAACACTCTGGATAAAACCTCACCAAATTCATATAGACCTATCTCTAGTATACCTTTTATGGCCAAACTCATAGAAAAAGTAGTTCAAACCCAAACACAGGAACACATTGACACATCAGCTCCCCTTGATGACCAACAATATGGCTTTCGCCCTGGTCATGGGGTAGACACTCTTTTAAATGTACTCCTAGACACACTAGTAAGAGGAATAGATAGCCCTAAAAATGCATTCTTACTACTTTTTCTAGACATCTCTGCAGCATTTGACAGTGTTCACCACACACTAATGCTCAATAGGCTCAGTCAAATAGGTGCTAACTCAATAGTTCTTAAATGGTTCACATCGTATCTTTCCAACAGAACCCAAACTGTCAGGATCAACACTCAAACCTCCAACACATACAAACAGGAAATAGGCCTCCCTCAAGGATCTGCCCTCTCTGCACTCCTATTTAACATATATATACAACCAATTTGCAACATCTTTAAAAAATTCAAAATCCATTATCATATATACACGGACGATATTATGTTGTACATCCCCTTTACAATCCCTACGCTTCCACTTCAACTATTAACAGATTGCTTCAAGGAACTAGCAACTTGGCTAGAAACCCACAACCTCTATATTAATCATTCCAAAACTGACATACTGATTGTTACAAAAAACAAATCCTACACCCCCCCTACCCACATTACACTTCAGAAACATGACATCCACATAAAAAACGAAATAAAATATCTAGGGGTGATACTTGATACACACCTTAGCATGAACACCCACATAAGAAATACAACCAAGAAAATATACTTCATACTCAAAGTATTAAAACAATTACGCCCGCTAGTACACCTGCAAGACTTCCTGAGCATCATTCAAGCCATCATCACACCACATTTTGACTTCGCCAACCTCTCTCTACTAGGCACAACTAACCAAAACATCAAAAGGCTCCAATTGGCCCAAAATGCTGCAGCCAGAACTATAATGAAGATACGCCCTTTTGAGCATATTTCACCCTATCTAGCCAAATTACACTGGCTCCCTATCCAATGTAGAATAAACTATAAATTAATAATAACTACCTTTAAAGCAT
This sequence comes from Ichthyophis bannanicus, assembly GCA_033557465.1. Taxonomy (NCBI): domain Eukaryota; kingdom Metazoa; phylum Chordata; class Amphibia; order Gymnophiona; family Ichthyophiidae; genus Ichthyophis; species Ichthyophis bannanicus. The sequence continues at coordinate 209,447,023 of CM066033.1, forward strand.
TACATAACACTGCCCCAACAACCCTAAATAATCTAATCACTAAAGACACACCCCAATCTGCACATAGAAGAGGCAACGCTAATAAAATAAAGATTCCAAAAGAATTCACAAAGACCAAAAAAACAACAAATAAAAAAGCATTCTCCCATGCAGTCCCTATACTCTGGAACTCACTACCAGATGAAATCAGAGCCTTAACCGACCTTAAAGACTTACGCAAAACCTTAAAACTCACCTCTTTATCTCCCACTACGGTCCACTGGCAAATTCTCAAAACCAATATGAAAAAGGATAATCTATTTAATCACATTGAAACTAACACTGCAATTGCTTCAAGATACTACGACCGTGACACTGAATATGATGTTTTTACTGTTGAACTCATTTGCTAACTGTACATAGTTAACTGTATATAGTTCTCCAAAGTTTAAAAGTTTAATAGTTTAACTGTTAATGTACATAATTCATACAATGTTAATGTTCATAATTCATACAATGTTCATACAATGTTCAATGTTCAATGTTCAATGGTTTGAACCATTCAAAGCTTCGCGCCATCGGGCGCAGGCCCCTTAAACCCCTGCCACTACCAGCAACTCTCCCCTTCCCTGGGGATCGAGCTACGAGCAGCGGGAGGGGCCTCCGGAGCAGCGCTACCCAATCGGGGTAGGTCTTCAAACAATTCAAAGCTTCGCGCCATCGGGCGCAGGCCCCTTAAACCCCCGCCACTACCAGCAACTCTCCCCTTCCCTGGGGATCGAGCTATGAGCAGCGGGAGGGGCCTCCGGAGCAGCGCTACCCAATCGGGGTAGGTCTTCAAACCATTCAAAGCTTCGCGCCATCGGGCGCAGGCCCCTTAAACCCCCGCCACTACCAGCAACTCTCCCCTTCCCTGGGGATCGAGCTACGAGCAGCGGGAGGGGCCTCCGGAGCAGCGCTACCCAATCGGGGTAGGTCTTCAAACCATTCAAAGCTTCGCGCCATCGGGCGCAGGCCCCTTAAACCCCCGCCACTACCAGCAACTCTCCCCTTCCCTGGGGATCGAGCTACGAGCAGCGGGAGGGGCCTCCGGAGCAGCACTACCCAATCGGGGTAGGTCTTCAAACCATTCAAAGCTTCGCGCCATCGGGCGCAGGCCCCTTAAACCCCGCCACTACCAGCAACTCTCCCCTTCCCTGGGGATCGAGCTACGAGCAGCGGGAGGGGCCTCCGGAGCAGCGCTACCCAATCGGGGTAGGTCTTCAAACCATTCAAAGCTTCGCGCCATCGGGCGCAGGCCCCTTAAACCCCCGCCACTACCAGCAACTCTCCCCTTCCCTGGGGATCGAGCTACGAGCAGCGGGAGGGGCCTCCGGAGCAGCGCTACCCAATCGGGGTAGGTCTTCAAACCATTCAAAGCTTCGCGCCATCGGGCGCAGGCCCCTTAAACCCCCGCCACTACCAGCAACTCTCCCCTTCCCTGGGGATCGAGCTACGAGCAGCGGGAGGGGCCTCCGGAGCAGCGCTACCCAATCGGGGTAGGTCTTCAAACCATTCAAAGCTTCGCGCCATCGGGCGCAGGCCCCTTAAACCCCCGCCACTACCAGCAACTCTCCCCTTCCCTGGGGATCGAGCTACGAGCAGCGGGAGGGGCCTCCGGAGCAGCACTACCCAATCGGGGTAGGTCTTCAAACCATTCAAAGCTTCGCGCCATCGGGCGCAGGCCCCTTAAACCCCCGCCACTACCAGCAACTCTCCCCTTCCCTGGGGATCGAGCTACGAGCAGCGGGAGGGGCCTCCGGAGCAGCGCTACCCAATCGGGGTAGGTCTTCAAACCATTCAAAGCTTCGCGCCATCGGGCGCAGGCCCCTTAAACCCCCGCCACTACCAGCAACTCTCCCCTTCCCTGGGGATCGAGCTACGAGCAGCGGGAGGGGCCTCCGGAGCAGCGCTACCCAATCGGGGTAGGTCTTCAAACCATTCAAAGCTTCGCGCCATCGGGCGCAGGCCCCTTAAACCCCCGCCACTACCAGCAACTCTCCCCTTCCCTGGGGATCGAGCTACGAGCAGCGGGAGGGGCCTCCGGAGCAGCGCTACCCAATCGGGGTAGGTCTTCAAACCATTTAAAGCTTCGCGCCATCGGGCGCGCCCGCGCCAGCGGGCCCGCGCCTGAGGGCCTCGCCAGAGGGCCCTTTGGCGTGGCCCTTAGGAGTGGCACGACAGGAGATCAAGGCAACAACTCTGATTGCCTGTGCACCGAAAGAAGGTGACGTCAAGGACAATCGTGTATAGTAAGCTCCCCTGTCTCTGAGCTCTTTCTTTCTTCTTCGGGTATTACTCCTCTGCTAAACACCACGCGGCAGCAACAAACTAGCCCGCCGAGCCTACAAGACTACTCCTTCCTGCAACACCAGGCAACACCCGGTGGAAACCAGGTTTGATAAGTATTATCAACCTTACTGTTCTTACCCAAAGATATGACTATCTCACACCACCTAGAATTAATTTCCTGAAAAAGATTGTCACATAAGTTTGTTTGCCTGCTACACTAGCTAACTAATGAGTGCTTGTGGGTAGGGACGTCTAATAGCATATGTTACATTGTTTCCAGCATTGTTTCCAGCATTTGTTACATTGTTTCCATTGCTCAATCTTACACATTATTACATTGTGTATACTGCATGTACATTGCTACAACTTAAAAATTTGTTACATGGCTTCTACTACATGTCCAATGTTCCAAATTGAAAACTGAATCATTGTATCTACTTATTTACTAGCTGCCTACAGTCTTATACCACTCCAAAAAGGTAGTTATAAGAGGCTTTTCTCTCCCACACTTTAACAACCTTAAACCACACCAATTGTCTTACATTTTCCTCTGCCACCTTTGTACCGACACAGACAGACCCAACATGAAGCACATAATCCTCACTCTAATGAGTCTTTACCTTCTAATCTCTATTTTGCCATCCAGCTCACTGGCACTAATGACAGCACAAAACCACATCCCAACGCTCTCTACTAGTGGAAGAAAATGTCCCGATGACGTCAACAACCGTTATCATGGAGCGGGCTATCCAACCCGCCCCCGTCTAGTTTATATCCCTCTGCAAAATAACTCTAAACCAAAGCAAAATAAACGCCCACATACTAACAGCCTGAAGTGTGCACTCATTAACGCTCGATCACTTCGTAAAAAATGGCCAGCAATCACTGAAACAATAATTCATCTTAATCTGGATATCATCATGATAACTGAGACCTGGCTCTCACCAGAAGATAACACCATCCTCAATCAACTTCTCCCACCCAATTTTGTCACTTTCACTAGCCACAGGCAAAACAAAAGGGGTGGAGGAGTTGCCATCATCACCAGATCCGATCTTCAATTCGAAATGGCAGAAGCCAGTAACACCAATTCCCTTGAAACATTATCTATTTCTAACCACTTTTGCTCCATAAACCTTATTTATAGAGCGCCCTCTACTGATCCAGACAACCTCTCCAATATCATAAACATAGCAACAAATACCCATGCTCCACATAGACCAAACTGGATACTAGGTGATTTTAACCTGCCATCCCTACAGGACAATCAGGCAGCCGCCTTCACAGAAGCCCTAGATATCTTGGGATACACCCAATTGGTTCATGAACCTACACACACAAAGGGCAACATTCTCGACCTGATATTCGCCCCACAAATGGTGCTTCAACAAGCACAAAACATCACGTTATCACTAACAGCAGTTCCATGGTCGGATCATAAGCTTATTTCATTCCAAATTCCGACCCCCATCAGGTCACAAAGGCCCACTACGAACGCACAAACAATCACAACCTCAAATGCCAGAAGTTTTTATCCGTTTAACAAAGAACGCATCCTGGATGAAACACACTCTCTCCTTGACAATACCTCACAAGACCTAGATGTCCTAATTTCCACGTGGAACAGCAAACTCAGCGCGATCGCAATCCGCCCTCCCACGACTAAAGCCCCAAAGAAAAGACCATCCGCACCATGGTTCACACCTGACCTAAGGGCATCATTAACCCTCCTACGAAGATCGGAAAAAACGGTGGAGGAAATCACGTACCAGCAGTGACCAAACAGCATACATCCAACTCCTACACACTCATCGCAGGGCTGTCACAGACAAGATGAAACAACATCACACCAACACTCTGAAACGTTCATTAAACAAGCCGCACGACCTCTTCAACCTGGTCAAGTCTCTTGCCAGAGAACCGACCCCGGAGCACACAGGATCTATACACCCACAGGATTATGCCATCTTTATGCAATAAAAACTATGCAAAACCGACAAGATGGTGATACCGGACCCCCCTGATGCTCAAGCATGCGCAACGTATCTAACCACCTTTACCACTCCGTCTAAGAGAACTATTGAAGACACCATTGCTACCCTAAATACCTCCACTTCATACTCAGATCCATGTCCGGCATTCTGGATAAAAGATCTGCGATCTGACCTTGCCCCAATCTTAGCTAAAATGATAGGACTATCATTTAGCACCGGGTCGTTCCCATCCATGCTCAAACAGACCTCTGTTAGACCGCTGCTTAAGGACACCAAATTAGACCCTCTAAAAGTCGAGTCTTACAGACCCATATCCAGTATCCCGATGCTCTCTAAAATTGTGGAAAAAATAGTCTACAGGCAGCTACAAGATCATGTGGACACCAATGCACCTCTAGATCCATCACAACACGGGTTCAGAGAGTCACATGGAGTGGAAACACTACTCACTACTCTTTTCAACACCATAATCTCAGGCATTGACAACTCACGTACAGGTTTTGCACTTATCTTTTTAGATATTGCGGCAGCCTTCGACTCAGTCTGCCACGAGATCCTCCTGATGCGGCTACGAGAGAAAGGAATCACCGAAACAGCGCTGGATTGGTGCAGATCTTACTTGTCTGGAAGATGGCAACACGTACGAGCAAATGGAACCACATCCGAGCCATTCCTACAAAGTCAAGGAGTCCCTCAAGGATCCTCCCTATCGTCACTTATGTTTAACATTTATATCCAACCCATTTGTAATATCATTAGATCCTTTAATGTGAGTTGCATGATTTACGCTGACGATGTCCTACTGTACCTGCCAATATCCCTGGATTGCCCGGACCTCACCCCACTAAGTGTTTCAACGCAATATCCGAATGGCTCCTCTCCCAAAATCTGCGCATCCAACATAAGAAAACAGAGGTCCTATTCATCTCTAGAGATCTTAAGTTTATTCCACCTAACCACTTGGAAGTAGACAATGCCAAGTTGTAAGTTAAATCAGCCATACGGTATCTCGGAGTCACATTGGATCAGAACCTCAACATGAAGCAGCACATAGCAAAAACAGTAAGAGCGATCTACTTCAAGATCAGATCCCTCAGACACATACGCCCTTTACTCGAGCTGAACGACTTCCGTACCATCTACCAAGCCCTCATCATCCCTCATTTTGATTATGCAAACGCCATCCTACAAGGTCTCCCTCAGGCAACCTTACATCCCTTACAACACGCTATGAACAGCGCTGCGCGAATCCTCTTAGGAGCACCAAGGAGAGAACACATCACACCCCTCCTGATGCAGCTGCACTGGCTCCCCATTCAAGCCAGGATTAGCTTCAAGATCTTAGTGATGACTTTCAAGGCCATCAATGGGTTGTCCGCTTCTTCAATATGTGACCTCATACAACTACCCATGCCCAACAGGATAAGAAGAACTGCTACAGCCAACATGCTAGCAATACCAAAATCTATGACAAGATGCGCCATATCAACTTCTAATAGAGCCTACAGCCTGAGCGCCCCAAGCCTCTGGAACTCCCTACCACCACACATCAGAACTATCCCCAACTTGAGCCAGTTCAGGAAGGCCTTAAAACACCTCCTCTTTATTAAACACCTCACAGCCTCCCCCGAACCCCAGCCACCAGGTATGAACAACACACAATAACTCCATCTCACATATATACAGTTACCTATTTCAATGTTTCAAATATGTATATAGTTTCCCCCATTATCCAAGTTGATTGCTCCTGTTCATTGTAATGACCTGACTCTTGTTTATTGTCGGATACTGTTTGTTTTATGTAAACCGCGCTGATCGCAAATAGTGCGGTATATAAGAAATGTAAAATAAATAAATAAATAAATAAATGTAAAAACAGAAATGCCTTTCTGTCTCCTTAACTGTTATATGTAAACCACACCTGATCACTGGAAGGTTGCAGTATATAAACGTTTGCTAAATAAATAAATGACTTGGAAATGTGAATAACGATTGAAGTGATCACATTTGCAGATGAAACAAAATTATTCAAAGTTGTTAAAACACAAGAGGGTTGTGAAAAATTGCAAGAGGACCTCGATAAACCGGAAGACTGGACATCCAAATGGCAGATGAAATTTACCATGGACAAGTGCAAAGTTATGCACCTAGGAAAGAACAACCCAAACTATGGTTACATGATGCAAGGTTCCACATTAGGAACCACCACCCAGGAAAAAGATCTAGGCATCATCGTGGGTAATACATTGAAACACTGTGCCCAGTGTGCAGCAGCAGCCAAGAAAGCAAATAGAATGCTAGGAAACATAAGAAAAGGAATGGAAAATAAAACCAAAGATATTATAATGCTTCTGTATCATTCCATGGTGCGACTGCACCTTGAATGTTTTGTGCGATTCTGGTTGCCATATCTTAAAATGGATATAGCAGAATTAGTAAAGGTACAGAGAAGAGCCACCAAAATGGTAAAGGGGATGGAAGGATACATCTATGAGGAAAGGCTTAAAAGGTTAGGGCTCTTCAATTTGGAAAAGACAGATGACGGGAGATATGATAGAGGTCTATAAATTAATAAGTGGAGTGGAATGGGTAAATGTAGATTGGTTGTTTATTCCATCAAAAAGTAGAAAGGCTAGAGGACACAAAATGAAGCTACAATGTAACCTGTTTAAGACTAATAAGAGAAAATATTTTTTCACTCAAGGCGTACTCAAACTCTGGAATTCATTATCGGAGGGTGTAGTAAAAGTTGTTAGTGTAGCTCGATTTAAAAAAAGTTTGGACAAGTTCCTGGAGGAAAGGTCCATAAACCATTATTAAATCTCAGAAACCAGATATCCCTAAGAGAAGGAGGTCAGAGGGAATTCTGTGAACTTTTGCAGGTGGAAGTAGATGACAGGGAGTCTAGCCAGCTTTTTAAAAAAGTTAAGTCTCCCTTCCTACTGATGAATAATCCAATCCCCATTCATGCACTTTCCTGCACTCCGGCCCTGTGATCGGCTCTCCCAGAGGGGATAGAGCAGGCTGGAGCACCGAGGGAGCACCACCCCCAGCAGAAGCACTGCCCAATCGGGGCGGCGTGCCACAACTTTAAAACCGGTGCCAATCGGGTGCGCGGTCCTTTCCTGCACTCCGGCCCTGTGATCGGCTCTCCCAGAGGGGATAGAGCAGACCGGAGTACCGAGGGAGCACCACCCCCAGCAGAAGCACTGCCCAATCGGGGCAGCGTGCCACAACTTTAAAACCGGCGCCAATCGGGCGCGCCCATGCCTTGCGGGCCTGCGCCTGAGGGCCTCGCCAGAGGGCCCTTTGGCGTGGCCCTTAGGCGTGGACCGTCTATACTGATTACCCTCTAGCCAGCACACCTGACGAGCAGCTATATCACCGTTCACTCCAGCTGAGATCATACATTGTGACTAAAAAGCACCATGGAACCTTGAGAAGAATGTTACATCTGTAAGTTAACCTGTTAATATTGTGCAACTAGAACTGCTATAAAGTATCCTCCCTGTAAACAACATATTGTACCTTCAACTACATTACAAAGTATCTCCTAGTTAATATTATATAACTAGAAATGCTATAAAGTATCCTCCCTGTAGATAACTTATTGCACTTTCAATTATATTACAAAGTATCTCCTAGCTAGGATTGCAGTACAAAGGCTCATTTTAACTACCTTTATGTAATTGTGAATTACCACAAATACCTATACTACCTACCCTGCACTACTATTATTACACAAAGTATTTATACTCTACCCACCATCTTAGGTTTTACATCATGGGCACCATTACTCTTGCCCTCTTGCTCCTATCCATCCTTTCTAGCATATTACACACCTCCTTTGCCCTAACATCTGATACCAACCCTATTCCTATACACCAAACCAGGAATAAGAAACCCCACCAAAATCAAAATCAATACCAACAAAGTACATACCACAATAGACACACCTACCTCCTTTATGTACCTCTTGAGACAACAAACAATAAGAGATCTAATCTAAGAACTACCCCACAGAATCTCAAGTGTGCTCTCATTAACGCATGCTCAGCCCGCAATAAATGGCCTGCCATCACTGACCTTATATCAAACCTTACACTAGACATCCTTCTGGTTACAGAAACATGGTTTTCTAATACTGATAATGTCCTATTGAACCAACTTACCCCACCTAACTACTCCATCTACACCTGTAACAGGGAAAACAGAAAAGGAGGAGGAGTCTGCATAATAGCAAAAACTGACTTGAAATACCATGTCATTTCCTCCAATGCCACAAATCATACAAATTCTCTATCCATCTCCAATAATACCAATACCATAAACCTCATCTACAGAGCCCCAAATGCTCCAGCTGACGATCTCTCAAACATAGTTGATCTTGCCATCAACCCGATAGATACCCACAAACCTAACTGGATCCTCGGAGACTTTAATCTCACTTCCACATTGCCTTCAGTATCCAACTCCTTCCTTGATGCCATGACCAACTTACACTATGGTCAAATTGTAAAACTCCCTACCCATAAACAAGGAAATCTCCTTGATCTCATCTTCGCCCCTTCATCATACTTGCAACTACTAAACCAACCCGAGCCCCTATCTACCCCCGTCCCCTGGTCAGATCATAACCTTATTACATTCTTCATACCATCTGTGGAATCTCCAAGCAAATCATCAGATGTTTATCCACCTTCAAAACCAGCACGATTCAAACCATTCAACATAGACACAATCACCTCCCAAACCATCCCGAAACTCTCCACAATACCAGACAACATCGATGAGACTGTATCAAACTGGAACAGCGCCCTCAGACTATCAGCCCAGCCTACCATCACAGATGATCAAACTGTTACCAAATCTTCTATTTCCAAGAAAAAGAACGCGCCATGGTTCTCCTCCGAGTTACGAACCTCCTTACAGCAACTGAGGAGACTAGAGAAGAAATGGAGACATTCCCTAAATCCTTTTGACCAATCCATTTACTTAGCTCACTTGAAATCCCATCGTCAACTAACCTGGGATAAGAGAAAAGAACATCATGCAATGCTTCTTAGCCGTTCTCTTAACAAACCGAAAGATCTCTTCCAACTAGTAAAATCCCTAACCAATGAACCTCCTTCACCACAACAGGAACATATACATCCACAACTGTATGCTGACTACATCCAATCCAAGGCGATCAAGATCACAACTTCAACCACAAATGTATCCACACAACCCTCCAACGTCCAATTCATACTCAATAATTTCTCATCCCCAACTCCGAAGACAATCGAAGAAATTATAGCATCCATCAATGCCACCACCGCGCCTAACGATCCATGTCCTGCCCACTGGATCAAATCACTGAGAACAGAGCTCAGCCCATACATATCAGCCTTAGCTGACCAGTCCCTTAGCACCGGGATATTTCCAACAGCCCTCAAACAGACCTCCATCCACCCCCTTCTGAAAAACAATAAACTCGATCCAAAAAAGGAAGACTCCTACCGCCCAATTTCAAGTATTCCTTTATTAGCCAAGATCCTAGAAAAAGTTATACTGAGACAAATCCAACAACATATTGATTCTGAAGCCCCACTAGATCCAAACCAGCATGGCTTCAGAGAAGCCCACGGAGTCGATACTCTTCTAACATCCCTAATGAACACGCTTATCAATATAACAGACAACATTAGGAATGGAGTTGCAATGATCTTCCTAGACATAGCAGCAACATTTGACTCTGTTGATCATGACCAACTGCTTGCCCGTCTCTACGAAAAAGGGATTCAAGGAATGGCATGGAATTGGTGCAAATCTTACCTGGCAGACCGCTGGCAACAGGTACGGATTGGTAATACTACATCTCAGCCATTCCACCAGAAGAAAGGAGTACCGCAGGGTTCCTCCCTTTCTGCTCTGCTATTTAACATTTATATGCAGCCCATTTGCAACATCTCCCGCTCATTCGGAGTATCATGTCTCATCTATGCTGATGATGTGCTTCTATTCACTCCAATCAATGTGCTAAAACCCGACTACACTACATTAATCACCTGCTTCAATTCAATCTCAGACTGGCTGCTCACACAAAATCTCTGAATTAATTTCAAAAAACAGAAGTCCTGATCGTCACAAGGAACAAAGACTTCTCTCCTCCACCAACTCTAAGAACAAGAGATGCCGATCTACCACTTAAAACCTCAATACGTTACCTGGGTGTCATACTTGACCAGCGTCTCGAATTCAAAGAACATATAAAAAATACTGTAAAAGCCATCTACCATAAGATCAGGACACTCCGACACCTCAAACCTATGCTTGAACCATGCTACTTCCGTACAACTTTCCAGGCATTAGTCACTCCCCACTTCGACTATGCAAATATTGTACTACACGGCCTACCCAAGTGCACTCTGAATCCACTTCAACTAGCTATGAATACAGCGGCCAGAGTCCTATTCGGAGCCTCAAGGAGTCAACATATTACTCCCATCCTATTTGAACTCTACTGGCTTCCAATATCATACAGGATTCTATACAAAGCCCTAGTTTTGACCTTCAAAGCTTTCCATCAAATCTCACCACCCGCGTTGTCTGACCTCCTGCATCACACACAGAACACCAGATCTAGACGATCCACAACCGATAACATGCTAACAGTCCCAAAAGACCTCACAAAACTCTCCCAGACAACTACTTCAAGAGCATTCTCATCCTTCGCCCCCAGATGCTGGAACGCGCTGCCACCTAGTATCAGATCACAACGAGACCTTTCTCAATTCAGAAAATCTCTAAAAACACACCTCTTCATACAACACTTCTCACAATATACTGGCTCTTCTACCCCTCTAACACAAACCAATGACCATGGCTAGCCGAATAAGTTCCTGAATTTACTACCTGTTCCAGATCAAAACCTCACAGACCCCCACCTTTAGAACGCAAAACATTTGAGAATCTATTGTAAATATTTTTTAATATCTTATTTATTTTAACCCCAGTTATCCATGTTTTCATATCCTGTTATCTGTAAACTTGACATATGTTTCATGCTTAAGTACAAAGTTGATAAAATGTAAACCGCGCTGATGATAAAAGTGCGGTATATAAAAGCTGTTAATAAATAAAATAAATAAAATCTGCTGCTTACCCTGGGACAAACATTATAGAACCTGGGTACCTTTTTGAGAACCTACCAGGTACTTGTGAGCTGAATTCGTCACTGCTGGAAACAGGATACTGGGCTTGATGGGCCTTGGCTTAACCCAATATGACATTTCTTATGTTCATAATGTTTTCAGAGGTATCACAAGGCTTATGGCAAGGGAAAAGAACGATTATGTCATATAGCCAACTTCAATACGTGGCTCAAAACCTGATGTAAAGAAGAAGGATTGAGTTATGCTGGGGGCTGGGGATGTATATAGAATAAAAGGTTATACTGCAATAATCCTGCCGAGCCACTGGGCCGGGTCCCGAGGCCGGGCAGTAACCGGATCCCCGGGGCCCGATCCCACCCGGCGTGTGTCGTTAGGGCATGCGGAGGTGGGGGGTAGGGGGGGAACAGAGCAGGAGTGATGTGGGGCTCGTGCCGGCAGCTTGACGTCAGCGCGTTGGAGTCCGGTGATTGGCTGGGATGGCAGCTGGGGGCGGGGCGGCAGGGAGCGAGGGAGATCAGCGGCGTGCGATCTCCCTCTTCCTGCCTGCTCGCCGTCTTCAAAAGGTGTGTGCTCTGTTGCTCCAGCTTCAGCCTTTCCTTTTTTTCTTGCTTTCACGAAGCCTTGGGTTGGGGGGCGGTTTCCTGCGGTGGACGGGCCTCCGGTTCGGATTCGCCGTGCTTTAATAATAATAATAATAAAAAATAAAAAAGGTAAATAAACTGAGCAGAGTGGGTGCGTGGGGTCCTTTGCGTGGGGCACGGCTCTGCTTCGTTAGGGGTGTTCGCTGCCCGGGATCGCCAGCATTACTTCGGGTACGGTTGGTGGGGGGGTTCTTTCGCCTTTCCACAGTACTTTTAAAGCAGTGTGCTGGGGGGGGGGGGGTGGGTGATTATTTAAAAAAAAAAAAAAAAGAACAAAGCCCGATGAGACCCCATTTAAATCCAGATCGGGCTTAACGAAAACAAACAAAAAAATAAAAAAATAAAAAGTCATATCACCGGGGTTAATAGTAAGGGGACCGCAGATAGCCATGGGGTGCCGGGGAGAGCCGGGCTCATAGTACAAGGTGCGCATTATGGTTCGGTGGCTTAGTGGGTGCAGGGTGGTGAGCGGGCCTAGGGGCGAAAGGGGGGCGGCCAGAGGGCGGGGAGCAGAGAGGCTGTTGTGCACTTCGCCAGCGGAAGAGGAGCAGCGCACAGGGGTGCTCCGGCGGCCAGAGTGCGCCACGGTGCATGTCCAGGGAGCGGGAAAAGGAGAGCAAGAGGGGCGCGGGCCATTCGGGCTTTAGGCAAGGTTCCGCAGGCTGGTGCGGGTGGCGTGGTGCCGGAGGGCGTGGGGCCTGGGCCTTTGTTGATGGAGGGTGCTGGTGGAGGGGCGAGTGATGTAGACGGGGTGGGAGCCATCCTTGGGCAGTCCGGGGTTAGTGGGGCTGGGCCAGTGGCAGTGCAGGCCGAAGGGCCACTCTCAGATGCCGCGATGGGTTCGCCTATGGGTGTGACCCCTTCCCCTGCCTCTGGGATTGGGTGCTTCCCACTCCCCGGTTTCCCTGGGCCTTTGGGTCTGTGGGTGTGTGGTGTGAGTCCTTGGGGGAGTGTGGGCCCCTGGGGCGGAGGTTGGGGGGAATGGTTTGGAGCTGGGTCTGGGGAGGCGAGGAGTGCTTTAGGCCAGGGTTCAGCTGCTTGGGATGCTGGCGGTCTCGGTTCCTCAGCATGGGGTTGGTGCGGGGGGGCCGAGTGCGGCGCCCAGTTCCTTGGGGGCCATTGCTGCTGGCTTTTCTCCCTCTCTTCTTCTGCAGGTCCCACGGACTTTAACGCCCAGGACGTCTATGGCTGATTCTGGCCCAGAGACTTGTGCAGGTCCCTCTCGTCCTTCGGAGGAGCTCTCCGGGACGGCCTCGGTGGCGCAGACTTCGGGCGCTATGGCGGTTCCCCCCCGTGGTGTTGGTGAGTATGCAGGGGATGCAGGTGGGGTGGTGGGAGGAGCGCAAACCGATGGTGCGGAGCTGGCCATGGCTGGTAAAGCTAAAGCTAAGCGTCGGCGGCGGCGCCGTTGTCGACGGGCTTCTTCTTCTTCCTCCTCCTCGTCGGCATCTTCGGCTTCCTCGGATGACTCCATTGTGCCAGGCGGTGGGACTAGGGATGGCGTGGGGTCCTCTGTGGTGCGCTGCGCCGAACTGTGGGAGTGCGTGCCACGGAAGCTGCGTCATCGGATCAAGAAGCGCAAGTACATTGATATTTTCCGCCTGCTTGATGGCCGCAAACGTTCCGGTGAAAGCAAAAAGAAGTGCAAAGAGGACGAAAAAGCCGGTCGGGTGCGGAAGGCATCTCGTAATACCCTCAACTGGACCTGTGCCTTTTTGTGTTTGGCGAGTGTATCGGGTCATTATTTCCCTGATCAGTACGGGGTGCTGCTGGCTTATGCTGACACGATTTTGGCAGCATCGCAGGCGCACGATGGGTGGGCCTGGTTAAATTATGACGAGGAGTTCCGGGACATGATGGAGGAGAATGGGCAGCTTTCATGGGGGACGAAGGACATCAACTTATGGTTAACGCAGATGTCCGCACGGAATCGGGTCGGGTCAGCGGGTGGTGGGGCTGTAAATTTGGGTCAGTCTCCTGTGGAAGCTGGATTGCGGTCCTTTCGGGCCTTAGCTCCCGTTGCGTCCCAGTCGAGGGGGGTGCCCTCGGGAGTGACGTCTGTTGGCGTTTCAACAAAGCGTCGTGCCCGTTCCCCAACTGCAAATTTAAGCATGCCTGCTCATTGTGTGGGGGCGGGCATGCTGCCACAAAATGCAGCCGAAAAGGTGTTGCGGGAGCCCCAGCGGGGGGCAAGTGATGGGGTTCGCTGGGCATTGGCTCCTTCGCCGGTGAGAGTCGATGCGTTGCGCCCGTGGTTGGCGATGTATGGGCGGTCTCGACGTGGGGAGGTATCGAGATTGTTATTAAAAGGTTTTTCCGAGGGTTTTAGGATTCCGTCTCAGGTTTCGCCAGTGCGCGGTGGGTCTCGAAATGCTAGTTCGGTTCGGGAGCATGTTGCCATCGTGCGTAGGAAGGTCACAGAGGAATGCGCATTGGGCAGGGTAGCGGGACCCTTCCACGAGTCCCCCTTTTCTCCGTTCATAGTTTCCCCATTGGGCGTGGTGCCCAAGAAGGAGCCGGGTAAGTTCAGGCTGATACATAACCTTTCTTGCCCTCCGGGGGATTCCGTGAATAATCGCATTCCTCAGGAGCTATGCATAGTGCATTACACTTCTCTCGATGCGGCCGTGGCCTTGGTGCTTTGCTGGCCAAGGTAGATATTGAATCTGCCTTTCGTTTGTTGCCAGTCCACCCGTCAGCTTTCCCATTGTTGGGTTTCCGTTTCGAGTCGTTGTTCTATTTCGATAAGTGCATGCCTATGGGCTGTGCGATATCTTGTGCCTACTTCGAAGCTTTCAGTACATTCTTGCATTGGGTGTTGGTGAGGCAGACGGGTGTTGCCAACATAGCGCATTACCTCGATGATTTCTTGTTTATCGGGCCAGTGCAGGCGCCTACCTGCGACATCCTGCTGGGAGCGTTCATGCGCTTGGCCGGGAACTTTGGCATTCCCATAGCTTTTAGCAAAACAGTGGGTCCGGTTACCCGCCTCACCTTCTTAGGAATCAAAATTGATACGGTAGGTATGGTGGTGTGCTTGCCTGCGTCGAAGATCGTGCAGCTCCGGGAGTTGGTGGCATCAGTGGGCTCTTCCTCCAAGGTTACCCTACGGGTCTTGCAGTCATTAGTCGGGCACCTTAATTTTGCCTGCAGGGTGCTGCCTATCGGGTGTCCCTTTGTGCAGCGGTTATCGTTAGCCATGGTGGGCGTTCGTCTCCCACATCATCGGGTTCGGGTGTCTGCGGGTATGAGGGACAATTTGCAGGTGTGGGACACTTTCCTTGCAGAGTTCAATGGCTGCTCATTGCTTCAGCTTCCAGAGCTTTCGAACCTGGACTTGTATTTGTTCACGGATGCGGCTGGCGGTTCCGGTTTTGGAGCCTATTGCCAAGGGACTTGGTGTGCGGAGCCTTGGCCTCAGGAGTGGGTGCAGTCTGGCTTGACCCGTAACATTACCTTCTTGGAGCTTTTTCCTATTGTGGTAGCTTTTTGGGGTTGGCCGGAACGCCTGCGTGATCGACATGTAGTGTTTTGGTGCGATAACGCAGCAGTGGTTGAGGTTATCAACAGGGAGGCACCTCGGTGCCCGCGGGTGGCCTCCTTGATGAGGGTGTTTGTGTTGGCCTGCTTGCTCTTGAATGTCACTGCCAGGGCGCGTCATGTACCTGGCACACAGAATTCCATTGCTGATGCTCTGTCCCGTTTTCAGTGGGAGCAGTTTCGGCGCCTGGCTCCGGAAGCGGAGGAGTTGGCATCGCGGGTCCCAGAGCATCTTTGGCGGGTTGGGACCCTGACTTGATGGCTTTGCTGGCCGCCTCGGTGGCACGCGGCACTTGGGCGACGTATCGGCGAGGATACTCCCAGGTGAGTGCGTTTGTGAGTGTGCGGGGTTGGTCCAGGGGGAGTGTGCCGGATGGGCTGGTGGGCCAATTTGTTTTGTGGGTGAAGAAGCAGGGTTGGGCTCGGTCGGCAGTCGCGTCGGCATTGGCCGGATTTTCCTTCTTTTGTAAGGCGGCGGGTTGGGGCAACCCTAGGGTTTCCTTTTTGGTTCAGCGCCTTTTGGCGGGTTGGGCCAGGGCGCATCCCAGGTCCCGGGATTGGCACCTTCCAGTTTCTCATGAACTCTTACTCCAGATCTGTGCGGCATTACCGCGTATTACGGCCTCGAGTTTGGAGTCCGTTTTGTTCCATGCCCTGTTAGTGACTGCATTTTTTGGGACATTCCGAGTGTGTGAGCTTGTGCCAAGGTCCGCAAGGCAGGGAGCGTTTGGCAGGCTCACCTTCGGGCACGTCCTGCTAGATGTGTCCCAGGTTCGCATTTACCTACCGCGCTTCAAAATGGACCAGGAGGGGAAGGGTGTCTGGGTGGTGCTCAGCGCTATCTCTCCCTTGCTGTCCTGCCTGGTGCGGGCTGTGCGGAGTTACTTGCAGCTGCGGCCAGTTGCGCGGGGCTATTTTTTCATTCACGATGATGGCAAGCCGATAACGCAGTTTCAGTTTACGGCTGTGCTGCGTCTGGCATTGCGGTACCTGTGTTATGATGATAGGAGCTATGCTTTGCATTCCTTTCGGATCGAGGCGGCTACGAGTGCGGCTGCAGCAGGTCTTGAAGCGTGTGTTATTCAGTGCATTGGCAGGTGGCATTTGGGAGCGTTCGAAGCGTACGTTCACCCATAGGTCTCTTTCTGCATGCGGGCTGCGTGGTGGGTCCGGCTACAGAGGCCCACCTGTAGTTGATGGGGGAGGGGTGTACTAATATTTTCCCTTTCCTATTGCAGAGTGGCCCGCTGGTGGCAGTCCAATTTTCTACTTTCAGATGGCGCACGTTCCGGAGACTGGTGGATCATTGGGCATTCATTCGTCTACTGGGCGGAGCATCAGGCGGCAGTGCGGCCGCTGGGAACTCACCTCGGTCTGGCAGATTCCGGAGTTCGGCTGTGTTGGATGGGTCAACGCGGCATGCGATGGTGGCAACTTCTGGCCTATGTTCAGGCACAGCTTGGATTGCGGCAGCGGCCAGTCAGGCTGTTAATCCATTTGGGCGGCAATGACCTGGTGAGCTGGTCATGCCGGCAACTGATTCGGATTGTACAGAGGGACATCGCTCAAGTGCAGGAGTTACTCCCGGGGGTGGCCATCATGTGGTTGGACATTATCCCGCACCCTGCGTGCTGGACCCAGCGGCGTTAGTCTCGAGGTCTCGTCAAGATCAACCATCAAATCGGGCGCTGGGTCCAGCAGACAGGTGGGCATCAGGTGTTGCACCCTTGGGCAGATGTTCAGTGCGCTGGGTTATATCGTTTGGATGGGGTTCACCTGGCCCCGGTGGGTCAGGATCTGCTGTTGAATGACTGGCAGGAAGCTTTAGAAGGGTGGTGCTGGTCGCAGCTTTCTTTGGTGGGGGCAGCACAAGGTTAGTGGTTTACCTTGTGCCGGTGGCGGGGTAGCAAGCTGGCGCTCGTCGACCCGGTGGGGCATTTGAGGCGGATGCTGCTTTATACGGGAGCGGCAGCGCTCCTTAGGTTGGGAGAGACGTCCCGGCTGGGGTCTCTGCCCGGTGGAAGGCAACATTGAGCTGGCCTTTGCTAGCAACATGGCGAGGCGGGCGGTAGGGGGAATGGGGGGAGGATGATGCACTGCTTTGCTATAAACGGCTGGTGGGGGCATCATCCGGAAATGGTGGGGGGGGGGCAATTGTGGAACTTTCGAATGTTGAGTTGGCCCATGTTGGGGCCGGTGTTCAATGCTGTTAATAAAGTTTTGACCAAGCAAGTTTCACCAAGTTTGATGTCTGTGTGTTCTGTACGGGGGCTGGTTCGGGGCTCGGGGGGGGGGGATGGGTCGGTAGGAGGCAGCGTTGGACCTGTGCAAGAATTGGGCTTCGATCCCTGAGGGGGGGGTATGGGGGTTTGTTCAGTGGCCGGGGTCCGGGCATCCGGATACCTCAGTTAATGGCCTTCATCTCCCGGCCACAGATAAAAAGATCTAGATAAGAAATTCTGATTATATGTTGACAGTCATTTAAACCTGAAAGGCCATCATCTCCTAAAAAGCAAAGATGGACTCTGCAGGAAAGCATGAAAGCAATCAGCTCATTAGAATACTCTTGAATAGGGTAGGAGAAAAGAAGAGGCATGCAGAGGATGTACAGAGTATAAGCAAGATCAGGAGAAAAATGACTGGAAAGCTATAAATACAAAGCCTCCGTCTAGATAACAGAATGCTAGATCCGCCAGCTCTCATGGAAGAAAGAGACTTGCTATCACAGAGACATAGTTCACTGAGATCCATGAATGGCAGACAAGTATGTCGGGATATCATCTGCAAAGGAAGAATAGAGATAGCAGAAAAGTGGGAGAAGCAGCTCTCTATGAAAATATAATACAGGGGGAGTGAGAAAATGAGAGGTGCTGTGGGTCATCTTGGCATTTACATTTACATTGGACTGGTCTACAGGCTTCCGATTAATTAGTTAATTAATTTGGCATTTTTTATATAACGCCTTTCAGTTTTATCAAGGTGGTTTAAAATGAACATAAAAATAGTTTTACAAGGAATAGGTACATCAGAACTATTTGACTGAAAGAACCAGCAGAGGGCAGGGACCACGGCCAAAAACTATATTAAATCAAGAAAGTTTTATTGAAGACCCAACTTTACAAGTTTTGGCCTTAGGCCTTCATCAGGGGTCCAAAAACAGACAGATAAAACACACAGTTAAAATGTATGAAGTATGATACTCATACAACCAAAGACAAAAAGAAAAAGTGTTAAGAAAAAACAAAATGGAATACGTTACCAGAAGGGTACAAAATGCTGAGCGTAGTGCCCGTCCAAAAGAGCGGAACAATACCACTCTTCCCACTCTAAAGTCTTCAATAAAGCTTTCTTGATTTAATATAGTGTTTGGCTGTGGTCCTTGCCCTCCGCTGGTTCTTTCGGCTTTGGAAGTTATTTTTTTGATGTGTGCTTAGAAGTTAAGTCTTTGGTCCAGATGTACCCCAAGATATTTCACTTCTTTCCTCACGGGGATTGGTCAGTTTCCTATTAGGAGATTATCTGGTGGAATAAATGCGGTGTCTCTAGTGATTGAGAGAGCCTCAGATTTATTATAGTTGATTATTAGGTTGCAATGTACTAGCCATTCTGTAATTGATGTCATGCAAGCAGTAATGATGGAGTAATCAGATTTTCCTGTGTTAAATGGGGCATAGATCATAGGGTCATCTGCGTAAAGGTGTTATTGTATATTGTGATCATGGATAATTTTACAGACAGGTTGTATGTATATGCTGAATAGGAGGGCCAAGAATGCAGAGCCTTGAGGTATTCCTTAGTGCAGTTGGAAAGGTTTGGAGGTTCTGTTCTATTATCTTGATTTGAGTCTGTCGATCAGATAGGTATGAGCGGAACCATGTCAATGGGGTGCCACTAATTCCTATCTCAATCAGTCTGTCCAGGAATATGGAGTGGATTATTGAATTGAATGCTGTCAATGAGTATAAAGCTTGTTTGGGGTTTTCAATTCCTTCGAGAACTGTGTTCATTAGTGAAATTAAGAGTGCCTCTACCCCATGGAATTGACGGAACCCATGTTGTTGAAGATCAAGTGGGGCGGTTGTGTCTATGTGGTCTTGTAATTGCTATTGAACATTTTTTTTATTATTTTTGCTAGTAAAGGTATGCTGGAAATGGGTCGGTATGAGGATGGAGAGCTTGAGTTGGATGCATTGCTCTCTAAGTAAAGTGTTATAGATGAGATCTTTAATAATGGTGGCATAAATCCTTGTGTTAGTGACAGGTTTACTATTCTGCAGATCACTGGTGCAAGTTCTTGTGTGGTCATCTTTATCAGGATGTTGGGGAAGGGTCGAGTGGTAATGTGGCAGTGTTTAGAGATTTCAGTAGTTTGCTGCAATATTTGTCAGTGATTGAGTAGAATGATGACCAATTGCTTGGGTAGTCCTGTTTTGTCTTGGGAACAAGGTTTTGGTTTGTTGCATAGTAACATAGTAAATGACGGTAGATAAAGACCAGTATGGTCCGTCTAGTTTGCCCAGTATGGTGTCAAGAGTAGGTACACCTGCGTGTCAAGAGTAGGTACACCTGTCGCTCTGTGCAGGCCCCCCTTCCCCATGTCTTTGTTTAGGGGTGATCCCACCACTCCATGTAGGGCACCCCTATTTGTTAAGGAATTAGATGGTTCCGATTATTTTGATATTTTCTTGTTGCTGTAAAGGGATCCACTGTGTCTGTCCCATGCCTGAACTCCGTCACCGTATTTAACCCCACCACTTCCATCGGGAGCACATTACAAGCATCCACTACCCTTTCAGTGAAAAAGTATTTCCTGACATTGCCTTTCAATTTACCACCTTGTAGCTTCATGTTATGCCCTCTAGTTTTGCAGCTTCTCCGTCTTTGGAAGAGGTTTGTTTGTTCATTATTTCTCTTTAAGTATTTAAAGGTCTGAATCATATCTCCCCTGTCCCTCCTCTCCTCCAAAGTGTACATGTTTAGGTCTTCAAGTCTCTTCTCATAAGGCTTCTGACGCAGGCTCCAAATCATTTTGGTCGCCTTTCTCTGAACAGATTCCACTCTTTTTACATCCTTTGCAAGATACGGTCTCCAAAACTGAACACAGTATTCCAAGTGAGGCCTCACCAGTGACTTGTACAGTGGCATAAGTACCTCTTCCTTTCTTCTGGTAATTCCTCTTCGTATGCAGCCCAACATCCTCCTGGCTTTTGCCACTGCCTTGTCGTACTGTTTTGCCACCTTGAGATCTTCAGAAATAATCACTCCAAGGTCTTTCTCCTGATCCGTACACACCAATCTCTCGCCCCCTATCGCGCACATTTCCCTTGGATTTCTGCTTCCCAAGTGCATGACTCTGCACTTCTTTGCATTAAATCTTAATTGCCAAGCATTAGACCATTCTTCCAGCTTTTGTAGATCATTCCTTATGTTAACCACTCCCTCTAGGGAGTCAACTCTTGCAAATTTTCGTGTCATCTGCAAAAAGACAGACTTTTCCATGCAGTCCTTCAGCAATATCACTCACAAATACATTGAACAGTGACGGGCCCAGGACCGACCCCTGGGGCACCCCACTAATCACCTTCCTTTCATCTGAATGAGCTCCTTGTACCATCACCTTCTGTCGTCTGTCAGTCAACCAATTTCTGATCCAATTTACCATCTTGGGATCTATCCCCAAACTACTGAGTTTATTGATAAGCCTCATATAAGGAACAGTATCAAAGGCTTTGCTGAAATCCAGGTAGATGACATCCATCGCATGCCCCTGATCTAGTTCCCTGGTCACCCAGTCAAAGAACACAATCAGATTTGTTTGGCAAGATCGTCCTTCGGTAAAACCATGTTGCCTCGGATCTTGCAACCTGTTGGCTTTGAGAAAGTTCATAATTCGCTCTTTCAGGAGCGCCTCCATTACTTTTGCATGTTCTGAGAATGCAATTTTGCTCTGTAGGTGAGTTGCGTATGCCTCTGGAGTTATTACATCGGCGACCTGGTTTTCTGGTGATCTAATGAAATCTTTCACTATTGTGAAGAGTTCTCTTGGGCGGTTTAGGAATTTCATGATAATGTGTGTGTGTGGTATTGTTTCTTTTGATTTAGTTTAATATGAGTTTGCTGTATTCCTTCTGTTTGCTCATCTATTCCTGTAGATGTACTTGATTTTTAGTTCTCTTCCATCGTGTTTCCAGTCTTCTTAGCATGAGCTTGGCTTGTCTTATGTCTGATGAGCACCTTGGTACTTTGTTAGCATGCTGGGATGTTTTTGGTTTCTGTGGTATAAGTGCAATTGGTGTTATGTTATTTTATTTTATTTATTTATTTATTACAAGTTCTTATATACCGCACTATTCGGCATCAGCGCGGTTTACATTATAACATAAAGACCATAACAACAAGCTGTTTGGTTTACATCGAACAGGAGTACAAACTTGGAGAACCGGGGTAAACTATATACATGAGATAATTACATAGAACAGAATAGAGTCTTAATAATATGAAGAACGGCATGGTGTGTTCATGAGTGGGTCACTCCAGTTCATTATTAGAGTGGGTCACTCCAGTTCATTATTAGAGCTGTAAGGTCCATGGTGTTTGTATCAAGCTTAGGAAATATGAGTTTGAGTAGATTGTCCTTGTCGAATTCTTTGAAGCGACACTGGGTAGCTGTGCATGCTGTTTGGGCAATGGAGGTTTTATTGGGAATTCGAATGAGATCATATGGTGATCAGACCAGGCTACTGGAGTTACTTGGTAAGGTATGCCGAGTTGCTAGAGTGGAGGTTGGAGGGTACAAATACCAGGTCAAGAGTGTTCCCCCCACTATGTGTCTGAGACTCGATGATTTGAGTGAGGTCTACTGAGCTTAAAGCATTGAGGAATGCCATAGCATGCGCTGGAGAGGCTGAATTTAAGTTGAAGTCGCCTGGGAAAATTAGGAATTTTCCTTAGTTGGAGTGTTTACAAGCTAGCTCAATTATGGTTGAGAAGTCATCTGTGTCAGAGGTAGGGGATCTATATATTAAATATATTGACAATTGTTTGTTATCCAGTATTATGATGTTTAGAGTTTGAGTTGATAGGCTACTAGTGAATTTGAGGTTTAGTTGCTTATTCTTTAGGATCATGGTTCCTCCTCTCTTGCGCTGAGTACTGGAAGAGTGGTGATGTCACATAACATAAAAACATAAGATATGCCATACTGGATCAGACCAAGGTCCATCAAGCCCAGTATCCAGCTTCCAACAGTGGCCAATCTAGGTCATAAGTACCTAGCAGTTTCCCCAAAAGACACAGGATCCTCAGTGCTTGTATTGGGTCAAGCAGTGATATCCCGTGTCCCTTTTAATAATGGTTTATGGACCTTTCCTCCAGGAACTTGTCCAAACCTTTTTTTAAACCCAGCTACACTAACAGCTTTTACTACATCCTCTGGTAACAAATTCCAGAGTTGGATTACACGTTGAGTGAAAAAATATTTTCTCTTATTAGTCTTAAATAGGTTATCCTGTAGCTTCATTGCATGTACCCTAGTCTTTCTGTATTCTGATGACATAAACAATCAATCTACATTTACCCGTTCCACTCCATTATTAATTTATAGATCTCTCTCATATCTCCCCTCAGCCATCTTTTTTCCAGTTTGAAGAGCCCTAACCTTTTTAGTCTCTCTTCATAGGAGTATCCTTCCATCCCCTTTACCATTTTGGTGGCTCTTCTCTGTACCTTTTCTAATAATGCTATATCTTTTTTAAGATACGGGGACAAGAATTGCACACAATATTCAAGGTACGGTCGCACCATGGAACAATACAGAGGCATTATAATATCCTTTGTTTTATTTTCCATTCCTCTCCTTATGATACCTAGCATTCTATTTGCTCTCTTGGCTGCCGCTGCACACTGGATAGAGGGTTTTAACATCTTATCCACGATAACGCCTAAATCTTTTTCCTGGGTGGTGGTTCCCAATGTGGAACCTTGCATCGTGTAACCATAGTTTGGGTTGTTCTTTCCTAGGTGCATAACTTTGCACTTATCCACATTAAATTTCATCTGCCATTTGGATGCCCAGTCTTCCAAATTATCAAGATCCTCTTGCAATTTTCCACAATCCTCTTGGATTTTAACAACTTTAAATTGTTTTTTGTTATCTGCAAATTTGATAACCTCACTCGTTATTCCCTTTTCAAGGTCTTTTATGAATATGTTAAAAAGCAGTGGACCCAGCACAGATTCCTGGGGTACTCCACTATTCACCTTTTTTCCATTTGGAAAATTGGCCATTTAGCCCTACCTTCTGCTTTCTATCTTGTAACCAGTTCCTGATCCACAATAGTATATCACCTCCTATTCCATGACTTTTTAGTTTTGCCAAAAGTCTCTGATGAGGGACCTTGTCAAAGGCTTTCTGAAAGTCCAGGTACACTATATCAACCAACTCACCTTTGTCTACCTGTTTATTCACACCTTCAAAAAAACATAACAGATTAGTAAGACAAGATCTTCCCTGTCTAAAGCCATGTTGGCTGTCTCCCATTAAGCCATGACTATCTACATGCTGAGTAATTTTGTTCTTTATGATAGTTTCTACCATTTTTCCCATTACTGACATCAAGCTCACCGGTCTGTAGTTTCCCGGATCACCCCAGGAACCCTTTTTAAAAATTGGCGTTACATTGGCGATCCTCCAATCTTCAGGTATTACTGATGATTTTAATGATAGTTCACAGATTACTAATAGCAGGTCTGAAATCTCATATTTCAGTTCTTTCAACATCCTTGCATGTATACCATCTGGTTCAGGTGATTTGCTACTCTTCAGTTTATCAAATAGTTGTAATTCATCTTCCCGGTGTAGCGATATTTCTTTCAATTCTTCTGCAGCATCACCTTTAAATACCACTTCAGTCATGGGTAACATCCCTACATCTTCCTCAGTAAAGTATGAATGTACTTGAAAAAGTCTTTATTATGCATTTTTGCTTCCACAGCAAGTTTCTTCTCAAATTCTTTCTTTGCTTGCTTTATCAATGCCTTGCATTTAACTTGCCATTGCTTGTGCTGTTTCCAGTTTTCGTCATTTGGCTCTTTTTTCTATTTCCTGAAAGATGCTTTTTTGGTAACAACAGCCTCTCTGACCTCACCTTTAAACCATGCTGGCAGTTTTTTGGACTTCGTTCCACTTTTCTTAAAGCATGGAATACAGCTGGTCTGGGCTTCCAAGATAGTATTTTCATCCAATATTGATGTAAGTCTTTAACCCTTGCAACTGCTTCTTTTAGTTTTTTCTTAACCATTTTCCTCATTTTATCATAGTCTCCCTTTTTGAGAGAGGGAGTTGATTTATCAGGACATTGTCTGCATCAGTCAGCCATGATTCCGTTATGCACATAATTTTGACCTTTTGATTTTGTAAGTAGTTTGATATGGTATGAATTTTGTTACAAATGGATCGTGCATTTATTAGGGAGTATTTGGTCATTTGGGTTTGCTGTAAAACTGTTAGGCACACTTGTGTTAATTCCTTTGTGTATATTGGTACAAGGCAGTATGGTCTCCTCTGTGACTGCTGGTGCAGTGGTGGTGTCATAAGGTTTGTCTTGCTCTGCATAGGATTGGAATCAAGCCCTTCCATATTTGTGTTGCTCTGGATGGTCTTATTAATGTTAATAGGAGGATGAGGATCAAACTTGTCTTAATCCAACTAATTTCAGCGTGTGCATGGTGACTGGGTTCCAGTATCTAGTTAGATGTTTAGATAGGGTTGAGACAAATTGCTGAATCCTGGTGTGTTGTATGCTATTGTGTATTGGCAGATGTAACGGTTAAGTGGTGCAGTTAGGTGTATTTTTGCCTTCTAGAAACTATTTTCTGTGTTTGATAGTATCTATATTGACAGGAAATCGTCTGCTTTTCTCAAGAGACTGAGATACATGTCTGTAGTGCTGACAATCCTTGCTGGACCTTTTAGGTAAGGTGCAATACGTGTGAGATAGCTAGTAACAGTAGAATATGCTGTAGATAGGCTATCTAATTCATATAGACTCACTGGTAGACGAAGAGTGACTGATGGGCTTGGGTGATATGATTTTCTTCTTTGGGTGGTCCACCTCGCGATGTTGCTTGGGTTGTGCCTCTTGTTTGGCCTTTGTTTGGGCCATGCCTAAGAGCCATGCCAAAGGACCCTCTGGTGAGGAATATGAAGGAACTGGACAGAGACCTGGTCAAAGACATCCAAAAGATGTGAATGAAAGGAGAATGGTATAGGTAGGAGACTTCAATCCAACAAGTTTGGTTTGGAGCAGTTCATCTGCAAAATCAGTGATTATTAGTGAGATTGCAGATGCCTTTCAGAGGGCTCCAATCATACAAATGATGACAGAACCCATGATGGAATGAGACAATCTGGATTTGATACTTGTAAATGTTGACAATAAAGTCCATTTTACATAGTACGCTGAAATTGGAATTGAGACATGGAGATTAAGACATGATCAATTCTGGCAGTATTTTACAGAAGGCGGTCCCACCCCATCCCTCCCTCCCTCCCTAGCTTACCTAAGCTGTACATATTTAATGTATTATAGTTATGTTATAAACCCTGTTACTTATGTAAGTTAATCATTGTACAATGTATAGTTCATTGTTAAGTTATATGTAAACTGCCACTGATCTCTGCAATAGGCGGTATATACAAGCTTTTAAATAAAATAAAATAAACCCAATGTGGAGCCTTTTCTAAAATACATACGATAAGGACATGCAGGAGTGCACATGGATTTTCTGTCATGTACAGCCAAAGAATCATGTACAGCAATTTTACCAACTCTACATGTGGTAAAATTGCCTTAACCAACATGGCAGCTTCCATGTGGGAGCATCCTGGTACAAGTGTCAGCACTTCAACATGTAGTCGGACCATTTGGAAAAGCAGTATGTATAAGTGTCACTACTTAAGTACCAAGTCTGTGATTTTTGCTGTATCATTTTGGAAGAGGAAATTAAAAATGGGGGATTAAGGAGAATAACTCCCTTAAACCCTCATTAAAGTCCTGGCTGAAATGGATACTTTTGAAATATCCATTTTTGCAAGTGTAAAGCTCATTCATGGAAATTTGTAGACATACACTTTGTAAAATAGGGAATACATGTGTAGATTTTTGAACTGCCCAAGCCACTCCCAAACCACATCTCCACCACACCTCCTTGAAATCTCTAATGCTAATAGTGACATTCTGAAATCAAATTTACACGTGTATTCCAATCTACATATGTAAATGCCACTATTTATATGTAGCATTGCTTCTAAAATAACCCCCGGTGTCTCAAATGTCTGGGTAGAAGCACGCCTAAGTATCACATGGTGTGATTCAATATAATGCCCAAGGGTAAGTGCTTTAAGGATGAACTGGTAGGTGGGAGGAAGAACAGTAGGTTAAACAAAATGGTGTTGTCAACATAGTAATAAATCATTTTGTCAGATAAGTAAATAGCTAAAAGCAAGAGAGAAGGGAAGCTGATATAGTTCTCAGAACAGAAGACAGAAAAAATGAAGGCAAAAAGATTAGTATTCAAAATATGCCAAGGATCTCAAAAAGAAGAACATGGAAAAGACTATTCAGTAAAGCTGAAAAAGACAAGGAGAGAAAACCAGGAAAGCAAAAACAAGAGTAGAAGAAAAGATTGCTGAAAAGGCAGATAAAGTAGACTGCCTTTACAGTTGGTAAGGCCAAGCTCCACCCCCTAGCCTCCATCTTGATTTCTCATCACTACGTGTCTCATAGATGTCCTCAGTATTAAATACTATTCCAGGGACATCTATGTATATGTCCCTGCAGACATCCATTGGATGTGCTTGCTGTTTTTATGGACATTCTGGCTTGGATAATTCAGTTTGCACTTTGATGTCCTTTGTAAAACAAGCATTATATTTGGACTAAGCAAAGACATTCCTAGAGCAGGGTTGGAGAGAGATTAACAGCACTGCAGAGATTCTTGCTCCACTGCACAGCTGGTTCCATCTTCCATGGCTGTCCTTAGTCCGCCAGGGGTGCCAGTTGACCTGACAACAGACCTGGAATAAATCCCTATCCTGAAAGGGTTTGCAGTCTCTGCATTAGCTGAGGGGAAGAGTGATAAATTGGCATGTGTTATTCACTGCAGGGCCCATCTTACACAATGTTTATGGCACTAGCATGCTTTTTTAATAAATGCCTCCCCCCCTCCCCCACACCTTCCCAGTGAATTAATATAAGGTTGTAAAACCTTCTAGGGGAAAGACCAGCAGACAATTGAATTCTTATTTGATATGATTAGATTTAAAAAAAAAAAAAGCCTCGCAAAGTCCTAGTAGTATCTGTGTGTCATAGTTGAGACGCATATGGTCATTCGGCCTCATACAATATTAAAACGTTTTTGCTTACTTCTCAGTGTTGTAAGCAGCAACAAAATGTTCACAACACTAAGAAATGAGGAGAAATATTGACCTAGGTCTCAGGAGTCCTTTTCACTCCCACAAAGTAACACACAACAGTTCTATGATTCATCTGTGCAATAAGTTTGAGAAGATGTTAGTTTCAATCAGCAGGCATCACTCCTACTCATTGCTGTGGGAAACTCCCGTCTTTCGTAAGCCGGAAGGGGGCTAGCACATTGATTGCCATAAAATTTAAGAAGTGCAAATATGCTGTATTCGTTTTTCAGAGATGGGAATCATGACTAGCGTTTCTAAAATGACCCCCTTAGCATGAATGAATTTTTTTCTTTCTTAGAAACAGCTGTGAGAAATGCACTGAAACAAATCCAGAAATCAGAGGACAAGGAAAAAGGAACTGAAAATGAACATTTTTATCTTGTGCACTTCTTTACGGTGTATGCCGTCAGCTCCAACAAGGCTATTATATTGAAACCCTAAGAAATGGCATGTCTCGTTCGCAGCTGCATTTTAGGACTGGCGTGAACTTGCAAACCTCAGTTTGAACTCTGAAGCGCATTCCAAGCACAAAGGATCGTGTCAATATTTCTAGCTATTAACTCTGAGTGCCTTTGACAGAAATAGTATATGGCAGATATTTGCTTTTGCAGTACATTAGTAACATCACAGTGGAGGCAGGAAAAACCCTACTAGCAAGTATTAGAAAAAAAACTATAAAGTGCAGGCTAAAGGCAGCACATAGTAATGCATTAAACATTAGCTCCCCTCCTTCTACTGATCTATAAAAATTGGAGAGCACTGCGACATCGGCAGTGGAAGCATGGATCACCAGCGATCCTGCCTCTCCCCCACTGACACTCTTCCAGGATCTGACACAAGACGTAGGTGTATCAGTGTGGCAGTGACATTCCCATTAGGGATATTCATAGTAACATAGTAAATGACGGCAGATAAAGGCCAGTATGGTCCATCTAGTCTGCCCAGTAAGATGGCAAAAGTAGGTGCACCTGCTACTCCATGCAAGCCACCCCTCCCCATGTATTTGTTTAGGGGTGAACCCACCGCTCCGTGTAGGACACCCCTGTTTGTTGAGAAATTAGATAGTTAAGTTTATTTTGATTTTATCCTGTTGCTGTAAAGGGATCCACTGTGTCTGTCTCATGCCATTTTGAATTCTGTCACTGTATTTGCCCCCACCACTTCCATCGGAAGGGCATTCCAAGCATCCACCACCTTTTCAGTGAAAAAGTATTTCTTGACATTGCCTTTCAATTTACCCCCTTGCAGCTTCATGTTATGCCCTCTAGTTTTACACCTTCCCCGTCTTTGGAAGAGGTTTGTTTATTCATGATTTCTCTTTAAATATTTAAAGGTCTGAATCATATCTTCCCTGTCTCTCCTCTCCTCCAGAGTGTACATATTTAGGTCTTCAAGTCTCTTCTCATAAGGCTTCTGACGCAGGCTCCAAATCATTTTGGTCGCCGTCCTCTGAACCGTTTCCATTCTTTTTACATCCTTTGCAAGATATGGTCTCCAAAACTGAACACAATATTCCAAGTGAGGCCTCACCAGTGACTTATACAGTGGCATAAGTACCTCTTCCTTTCTGCTGGTAATTCCTCTTTGTATGCAAGCCAACATCCTCCTGGCTTTTGCCACTGCCTTGTCACACTGTTTTGCCACCTTGAGATCCTCAGAAATAATCACACCAAGGTCCTTCTCCTGGTCCATGCACACCAACCTCTCGCCCCCTATTGCATACATTTCACTTGGATTTCTGCTTCCCAAGTGCATGACACTGCACTTCTTCACATTAAATCTTAACTGCCAAGCATTAGACCATTCTTACAGCTTTTGTAGATCTTTCCTGATGTTATCCACTCCCTCAGGGGAGTCCAATCTTTTGCAAATTTTTGTGTCATCTGCAAAAAGAGAGACTTTTCCATTCTGTCCTTCATCAATATGACTCACAAATACATTGAACAGTGCCGGGCTCAGTAACAAACCCTGCTAATCACCCTCCTTTCATCCGAGTGAGCTCCATTTACCTTCACAGTCTGTCGTCTGTCAGTCAACCAATTTTTGATCCAGTTCACCACCTTGGGACCCATCCCCAAACTACTCAGCTACTTTCACGGCTAAAATAAAATTTGGTCCATGCATGTTTAAAATAAAGTTTTCCTGATTAAGGATTTTTTTTTCATGCTTGACCTATTTGGGTTTCTTTAGGCGTGTATTGTATGCTTGTGAACTCATACCCATAATTCCCACTGCTTAACCCATTCTCTCCTTCTAGATCCTCTGATGTGTGCTTCACTAAGAGGTATGCCGGTATCATACATTTGGGCCACGTTACTAATGCAGGGCTGTGAGCTAACTGCAGGGAATGGGGGGGGGGGCAGGTACAGCCATCCTCTTGCAGTTACTGAGCTTCAACATGGCAGTGGGAGACACTGAGGTGGCATTAGTTACACCCATGTTACTTGCACCAAGCACAGGTAGATCAGGCTACAGATGCCAGTGCTATCTGCACCATGGGCAGGAGAACCTCATCCTGTCCAGAGGCCACCTCAACAACACTACAAGGGTAGCACATGGCCCCGTGCTGAAACAAAACCGCAATGCTAACCCTGTGCTACCCTTTAGTAAACACGTCCTTTAATCTCCACTAATCTGCTTCACTATGGGTCCACAGCTCCACATATGCAAAAATTACTGAGCACAGACAGACAGAAAAACATACAGATAAAGCCTTCACAATATGGGTTTGTGCTTGTGCGAGAATCACCTAGAAAATGAACAGCAACAACAAAATTCTATGATCTTCAATCTACAGTATATTTCCATGTTATTAAAAGTTCAATTAATGTCACCCCCAGTTTTAAAGCCAAAACTATTTTTTTAATTTATCAATTATTAATAAATGTTGCATCCAAAAATTACATTGAATGAAAAAGAAAATGGGCATTTCAATACATACCAAGAAATATACAGCAAAAAGAGAAAAAAAACAAATGTTCCCCCCATTTACAATATTAGACCCCAAGTGAAGAAATATTGGGGAAGTACTAAGAAACAAAACTTTTAACAGGCAGTAAAGAACCCCAAAAGGGTCCTACACTACCTAATCTCTAAAAAAAAAAAAAATAATAATGGCAGGTGGCGACTCAAGCATCAGCCGAATGAGAAGGCACAGAAACGTCAACATCCTCCCTAGCCTCCAGAAACTCCTGAAGTTTCCTAGGTTCAAAAAAACAACAAAAGCCAAAACTATATCTAGGATTAATTTAAACTTTTTGATTTCCAATCAAAATGTTTTCTGAAGTTAAAGCAGGCTTTGAAACTTAGGTAAAGTGAAGTATGACATGCACATAATAACTCCAAGTTTGTTCAATAATTGCACACTGAGATTTTTACAGTATATATGTATTAGTAACCCCCTTTTTTGGGCAGAACATGTCCTACAAACCCAAGAAGACCGTTTCAGAGACTGGTGTAAAAAAGCCCGCCACCTTGCTACAGTGTCCTCAACATGATTTCTAAGGAGGTGGAGGGGGGAACAGCCACACTGAGACTCAAAGGGATCATTCCATCAAAGAGAGCTCTGCACTAAGGATGTGCATTCATTGCAATGCGATGCAAGCCTTCGAGTCAATGCTGACTCCTGCTGAACCAGCAGTTCCACACACAGAATGCTGTTCCAAATATAAGCAGCAGAATAGGATGGGCTCCTCGGACCATGGCCCAACCAAAATTTGGTTTATTTGGCTCCCCACCCCAAGCAAAGGGTATTTTACTGCCTTTGGTTCCAAACTAGAAATATTTTAGCATTGCAAAAATCAGCTGAAAAGAAGAAAACTAATTCCATAGCACAGAGGAAATAGCCTGTAGAATAGCAAAGGCTAATCTTCACTAAAACAAAGTTCTGAGTAGAAAAAATGAAAAGGCACACAGTATCACTTCAAGCTTCTAAAGAAAACCATGAGGACCCTAAGCCTCATTCGGGGTTCCCTTGTGTCTCCTCACTAGAGCCTTTCTGATAAAATCACAAATCCTCTTCTCTCAGAGGAAAAGTAAACACCTGGCTGACGTCCTTTGTTTCTGGAAACAGCACTAGATCCCAGTGACTTGGGGCAAATGCCTTTCAGACCACTTTGGACTGCTAAGCTTCTCGTTGGCTCATCTTCAACTTTTCTTGTACATTGAAAATGAGCCTACGGCTGCCCTTTATCTACCTGTAGTCTGGAAAGCTGCAGCCTCCTGTTGTCTCC
This sequence comes from Ichthyophis bannanicus, assembly GCA_033557465.1. Lineage (NCBI taxonomy): Eukaryota > Metazoa > Chordata > Amphibia > Gymnophiona > Ichthyophiidae > Ichthyophis > Ichthyophis bannanicus. The sequence continues at coordinate 209,479,372 of CM066033.1, forward strand.
CAGAACCTTGGACATGGTCTTCAACTTCTCTCTCCTCCCTGTGGTTCTTGCAGTCGCCCTATCTACACGCGAGTCAATATTTAGCCACAGTGCTTAGCATTTTTTTTTTTTTACATCAGCTGCAACATTGAAATAAAACACAAATATTCAACGCTGGATTCCAGATAATGTCCAGTGCTGAATATTCAGTCTTTGTGGTCATCTGTGACCATTATCCCGATAGCAGTGATTTTCTGTACTGCGATACAAATAGCTATCCAGAGAGCCAACGTTTTGCTGTCCTAAGCTAACCATAGAGTGACACTGAAAAGAACCGCTGCTACAGAGAAATAAATCAAAGATGCACTCCACCAGTACGTATCTGGATAGCGTCAAAGTGGTCAGAGAATATTCTGTAGCACTATCCAGATATTGTTATGGCTGGCAGACTCTGCTATCAAGATAACTGATCCAATTGTTTTCATCCTGGATGAGCTGAGCCATCATTCAAAAGCTCACCTCCACATTGAGAACCCTCCACTCTGGAAACTTTCTTATATTTTAAAAAGCAGCCAATAATTTCCTTCGTAAAACCCTCAGGATCTCTGTGTATTTGTATAGGTCTCTATAAGCATGCAATGCAACACACTCAGAACTCGGAAACCAGTGCCTCCGAGCCACTATAATTTACCACAATTAGAGCATTATTTAGCCCTGATTGCCCCTTCAAGTTCGTTGATATTTAATCTTTGTTTCTTGAATTAAAAGTAAAGAACTCTGCAGTGCTTTATGATGCTTGTGACCTTTGAAGGTGAGCCCTGAATATTTATCCCGTGGTCCATTAATGCGCTATTTAGAGCTCTGGGTTGCATAAGGGCATCTTGATTAAAGACCGTGAGTTCTAATTTCCCAATACTCAGGGCTCACATTTTCTAGACCTTTCACAGGAATTATCTGCAGGAAGTCTATCATTTTATCATCATCAGTGATAAGCACACTGTAAGGGCAAGGGCCACTCAGTGCACTTAAGGACAAGAACAGAATTCATTCAGACACAAACATTGTTTATGACAAAGTTGAGGCTAGAGTGCATTATTTCTATTTCAAGTGAACAGTGAGCTACTTTGGAAATTGAAGCCAGGTTTTTGACTGGGGCTCAGCAGTCAGCAGCAGCTCCCTAGGGGCAAGGCCAGTGTTAGAGTTTCTGGTGACCCCCTGCAACCTATAAATCAGCACCCCCTCATTATTATTGTCATTATTATTGTTGGCTACACCCCACCCTCTTTTTGTCTCAAAACTCCTTTATGAACTTTTTTTCACATGATGCTAGCATTTCTCCTTCAAATCCAATATTGTAAGAAAATTTCAGCGAAGGGGCAAATGTCTAGTTAGAATTAAAATAACTACTGAGCAGTAAGTACTTAGCATCATTATGAATAGACAGTGACAGTCCAAGAGCATGCCAAATTTTAGATATGGATAAAAAGAAAAATAAATACTCAGTTTTACAGACAGTTCAGAAATATTTTACTCATTGAAAAAATATGCAGAAGAAAGATTTTGTACAGAAGGAACATGGCCACTTTCTGGCCAGGCAAAGGAGTAAGTTCCATGCTTTCATCATTAGATTTTCAGGATTTCTTTCTTAAAATCATGCTTTAATCCAGAATGAAACTAGAGAAAGAACTCACATGCAGGCATCTGCAATATTAACAGAAACTGAATTGCTCAACGCAAGTAGCGTGGGTGCAACTAATGCCATTTCAGTGGGTGGCCTTAGTTGCACCAGCAGCTGTTTTACCATGCTGAAATGTGATAAGTGCAGGGGGATATAACTGCCTTCCTGTAGTTAGCCTATGGCCCCGTGCTGGTAATATGACCCACACATATGTTACCAGTGCATAGCTTAGGAAACATGCTGCTAAATATGCCAAACAAAAGAGGCTCAACAGAACCCATGCAACACCTCCCATTTCCACGAAAAGAAGAGCGACTTGGTGCCCCAACACAGCATTTTCCACCTTCACAAAAACAAGAGAGGCTCAGTGACCCCTATACAGCACTTCCCACCCTCTGAAAAACAAGAGTGACTTTGTAACCCCAACACAATACCTCTCACTCCAACATAAATACCAAGAAGGACTTGGCAACCCCAACACAACCCTAAACTATCATGGTGGTAATGTAAATATACAGGGTGACCCAAAAAAAGTGCAAACAGGAGTGGAGGAGTGGCCTAGTGGTTGGGGCAAGGTACTTCAGGCTGGAAGGTCAGGGGTTCAAATCCCACTAGAAGACAGCAACCTTGGGCCAGAAGGACTGGGGTTTCTAGTCCCACAGGTGCTCCTTGTGGTCTTGGGCAACCCACTTAACCCTCCATAGCCCACATTCCCTGTAAAATAGTTATCTCCAAGTTATAATGCCCTGTTCAATGTAAACCACACTGATGCAGAATAGCATGGCATATAAGAGAATGTAAATAAAATAAATAATCTGGTAAACTAAAAGCTTAAATAATTTATTTATTTACCTTTTTTAGCTATATAACGTCTTTATTTCAACAATTTCCGGTCACCATCTATTTTTTTTAATTTGTCAATTGTTTATATCTGTCTTTTTGAATTTTTAAATAACTTATATGCTACGAGATGTTCTCACTTTTTTTGGGCCACCCTGTATATTCTGCAAAAAAACAAAGGAAATGCAAGATACTCGCACTCTAAGAAACTAAAGAAAAAAGTGAGAACCACAGCACAGTTTATAACACCAAATTATATAATTTAAACTAATTTTATTCTATTATAAACTGCCTTATGGTTCTCACTTTTTCTTTTTGAATATATATTCTGCATCCATAGACACCTCTCCCTCGACAAGGGGTGCAGACCAGAAGTAGGACAGGCACTCTTAGAATTCAATATATATAAAAAAAGAATATCTGATTCTGGTCATCTCACTAACAAACATAAACAAACATTCTCTAGTACCAAGCATATTGTAAACAATATAAAATCCTACAAAAGTCACCAAAGATCTACATGGCCACATCTACTATACCATACCAGCATAAACTTATAAAACTCATACAACAAGATGCCTAACCCAGAAAAAAAACAGCACTATAAATACTGCAGTCGGCCCTAGAATATCCATACACCTATTTGAAAAGCTGAACAAGTCAAATTACTACAGTACAAATACCTACGTACAAACTCCATGTTAACAGAATGCCTGGCCTCAGTCACACACTCAGAATACAGACCCTCACCAAGTACAGAATAAGTGATAACAACCAAAAATAACAATGTGCAGACAAAAATTAAACTGAAACCCCAAGAAGCCAGACTCCGCATGAAGTGCAACATCAGATAAATAAGAAATGCAGTTCCCCATACTGTATAAAACATAAAGATAGCACAAAAGTCCAGTCACTAAATTGAAAACAATTGTTTCTACCCTTGTTGTCTGCTGATTTTATCCTCTGATCATGCTGGTCCCATTTTGAGGCCTCTGCTATCCTCCATCTTCTCTTAGCTCTCTTTCTACTGTCTAGTTCATCTGCCATTTCTCATCTCTCCTTTTGTTTTCTTCAGTTCCTTCCATCTTGGATATTGATTTTTTTCTTCCTTTCAGCTTTCTCTCTCTCACTATCCACCCAGATTTCACTACTCCTTACTATGCAGTTCTCAATCCCCCTCTTTTTAACACTATCTACCTACCGCTTTTCAATCTTCACCCCAGTCCTCCCATTCCCCAGCTTCCTGTACCCATCTATGTCTACTTCTCAATGCCCCCCTATGTCCACTCCTCCTCCTTGTCTACCCCTTGTATGTTCAAGGGGCAGAGCCTGCCCATGGAGCAGCATGCTCCATGGACGGGGGCTGTGCAAGCCATGATCCCGGCCCAGACAGATAGGGCACAATTTGCCTTGCACAGCCCCTCCCGCAGGACACAGTGGTCCTGTGGGCAGAAGACTGTGAGTAGCAGGGCCGGATTTAGCTATACGCCATGTACGCCATGGCGTAGGGCCCACAGCTGCAAAGGGCCCACAAAAATTGAAGTAGTTAGGCTTTTTTTTTTTAATAAAATAAAAAAAAACCTGCTGGCTGCCGCCGCGGGGCCCCCTCTGCTGCCGCGGCAGCATGGACTGACCCGCGGGGGCCCCCTCTGTAAGCTCGGTCCCTCCCTCCGTGTCTCCCTCCGTGCAGGCTGTTAGAGACGCGAAGGCAGACTGTCTCCTTCTGCCTTCCCGTCTCTGTTAAGCCCGCAGGGCTGATGGGAAATTTCCCATCAGCCCCTGCGGGCTTAACAGAGACGCGAAGGAGACAGTCTGCCTTCGCGTCTCTAACAGCCTGCACGGAGGGAGACACGGAGGCACGGAGGGAGGGACCGAGCTTACAGAGGGGCCCCCGCGGGTCAGTCCATGCTGCCGCGGCAGCAGAGGGGGCCCCGCGGCGGCAGCCAGCAGGTTTTTTTTTTAAAATAAATTTTACTTTAGGCCGGGGAGGGGGAGGGGGAGGGGGTAGGACTGGTAATTGGGGGGGCTGGGACTGGGCTGGAAATGGGTTGGGACTGGAAATGGGTTGGGACTGGGACTGGAAATGGGTTGGGGGGATTAAGGCTGGAGCTGGGCTGATGAGGAGGACTGGTAATGGGCTGTGGGCTGTTGGGGGGGGTTAGAACTGGTAATGGGCTTTGGGGGGGTTAAGACTGGTAATGGGCTGTGGGCTGATGGGGGCTGTCTGGTAATGGGCTATGGGGGGGGGCTAGGACTGGAAATGGGCTGGGGGGGTTAAGACTGGAGGTGGGCTGATGGGGTTAGGACTGGTAATGGGCTGTTGGGGGGGGTTTAGAACTGGTAATGGGTTTTGGGGGGTTTAGACTGGTAATGGGCTGTGGGCTGATGGGGGCTGTCTGGTAATGGGCTATGGGGGGGGGCTAGGACTGGAAATGGGCTGGGGGGGGTTAAGACTGGAGGTGGGCTGATGGGGTTAGGACTGGTAATGGGCTGTTGGGGGGGTTTAGAACTGGTAATGGGTTTTGGGGGTTTAGACTGGTAATGGGCTGTGGGCTGATGGGGGCTGTCTGGTAATGGGCTATGGGGGGGCTAGGACTGGAAATGGGCTGGGGGGTTAAGACTGGAGGTGGGCTGATGGGGTTAGGACTGATAATGGGCTGTTGGGGGGGTTTAGAACTGGTAATGGGCTTTGGGGGGGTTAAGACTGGTAATGGGCTGTGGGCTGATGGGGGCTGTCTGGTAATGGGCTATGGGGGGGGTTAGGACTGGAAATGGGCTGGGGGGGTTAAGACTGGAGGTGGGCTGATGGGGTTAGGACTGGTAATGGGCTGTGGGCTGATGGGCTGATGGGGGGGGTTAGGACTGGCACCGGGCTATGGGGGCTGACTGGAAATGGGTTGATGGGGTTAGGACTGGAAGTGGGCTGATGGGGGGTTAGGACTGGTAATGGGTTATAGGGGGGGCTTAAACTGAAAATGGGGTGATGGGGGGTTAGGACTGGTATTGGGTTGGGGGTTGCTAGGACTGGAAATGGGCTGATGGGTGGCTAGGACTGGAAATGGGCTGATGCAGGGACTAGAAGGGAATGGATGCTGGGTGAGGCTGGAACTAGAAGGGAGCTGATGTTGGGGGAGGATTAGAATGGGATGGGGCTGGAAGAGTAAAATGGAGAAGGGAAAAATATTTTGTGTGGGAGGGATAAAAAAATCTACAATTGGCCGGGTATTGGGAGAGTAAGTGGGGATTGAGGATGGAGGGGTAAAATTTGACTGGATGAAATAGGAATGAGGAAAGAGCAAAAGGAGAAAGATTAGTATGTTAAAGCAGATGTAGAGAGAGAATGGAAAAAAACTAGAAGAGAGAAGAAAGGACAAATGGACAGCAGACGATGGAGAGTTAGCAGAAGACATGAAGAAACCAGAAGAAAGTGGCTGGAGCAATTGCAGCTGAAAAAAATGCACAAAAGGTAGAAAAATATCTCTTTATTTTGAATTTATTAATTGGAATATGTCAGCTCTGGTAAATGTGCATCATTAACGTCTGCGCTTTGTTTAGTACAAGAGCAAATTAATGTATAGTTTTATTTCTACAGTGTTGTACATTCCAAGTTTGGCTTTTGGGATTCCCAGTTTAATTATTGTCTTCCTGTTTCTAAAATGTGATTACTTGTTTGGTGATGGTCTATGTTCTGCATGTGTAACTGAGCTGAGGTGTTCTGTTTATATAATTCCTATTTGACATTGCCACTTGTTCTCTTTCCCCAGTAGGTCATGTATTGTTGTTCTCTGAAATGTATTGGTTTAATATTTGCAGTGTTGCCTTTTGATTGGTAGAGTATGGTGCTTTGTGAGTCCTGGTAGTGCTGTTAGGATACGGCGGGTTTGCTATGGGTTCTAAATGGGCAGTGTTTGTAGTAGTTCCTAATGTGTCTGGCAGTTGGCACTGGATTATAGTAATGTAGAAATCTTTTAGTCTTTCTTTATCCATACACTCATTAAGAGGCACGTTTACTAAAAGTTAGTATATGGTAACATTATGCAAATATTTATGCAAATGAGGCCCCTTATGCAAATGAGGCCCACACCCCCCTTGGGCCGCCCCTGCTGGGGGCCCACAATTTTTGTTGGCATAGGGCCTCACTCAAGGTAAATCCGGCCCTGGTGAGTAGCAATCGCTGCCTTTCACAGTCTTCTGCCTGTGGCAGCAGCATGTTCCACAAGCAGGGGTTGTGCAAGCCACGACTGCAGCCCAGAGAAACAGAGCCTGTCAATGGGACATGCTGCTTCCCAGGCAGAATGCTATGAGAGGCAGCGATCACTGCTCCCAGACTTCTGTCCACGAGAGCAGTGTGTCCCACGGGCAGACTCTCCAAAAGCTGCTGGCACTCTGTAGGACATCCTGAATGGGGAATGGGGGGTGGACGGCTAGTGACGGTGCCCCCCTGATGTCGGCACCCCCTGCAACACTTACCTAGCAGTGCCAGCCCTGCCTAGGGGAGGAGAGTCTTGGCCATCACATAACAATGATGCCTCTAGTGGCCAAACTCAAGGTGCATATTCAAGAACCTTCTGTGGTATCTGCCTGATGACTGTCAATGCAGGAAGAGAGAGGAATCTCAGATAAATGTGAGTGAAGGCTGATGGGGGTAATTTTGCAAGGGAGCTAGATAAAGATAGCCACCATTTATGTGAAGAAGTCATCATTTTCAAGGACTTATGTGTGTGAAAGGGCACCTACATGAGGAAGTTGCTATTCTGTAAACATGCAGATAAACTGATTGTGCGTACTAGCCATGTGGTCATGGACTGGAGTGGAGTTTGTGCAAAGCACAGGCAGAATGCAAATTTACTTCAAGGTATAAAATACTATGACTTACACATGGGCTTGAAAAATCTAGACGCAGGCATTTACAACTGACTTAGGGAAGATGTAAGTGTTTGTGCCTAGTGTGCATACATTTTTCATACCATTTCTGCCTGTATCTTATAAAGTAAAGTATACACATATGTCACTTTATAACAAAGGCCTAGAATATGTACATGCTGACGTGCATTAACTCTATGGGAATCTACAAAATTACCTTTATAGTGTCATTACCCTAAAGAGAATGGCTCTACTAAAGAAACGGGACGAAAGTGATGAGTGGAGAAAAAAAAAGAAGACATGGAAGAAAACGCATCTTTTGCACACTGAATACAGCACACATTCGTCTCTCCCATGTTGCTGGAGTGCCAGGATTCTAAAGCAAGAGGGGGATCCTATTTAGCTGAAAATTGCCGCTTACATATATAACAAGGCATCTAAAAAAATGCCAAAAAAGAGCCTGTTCTATGCCTATTTTTGTAAAAGCAACAAAAGCACCTGCGTAGGTTCCTACAAAGACCCCCAGTAATGCCCAAATGCTCTCATACCAGTGTGCATCTGTGCCAAGAAAGATGGAAGAGCATTCATGCACATGTCTATTTCTTAAAATATATTTTCTCCTTAAGATACCAATCAAAGAAACAACAAGCAGTCAAGAAATCTGATGACACATTGCTCTTGGCAGAACAACTATGAAGGACCTAGAGAAGACTTTCAAGTGCAGAGATCTATTTCTACATATAAAGATTTGTCTTGTCTAAGCCATGATATTTTCAGTAGCATCATATGGATGTCCATCTTTCACAGTGAAGAAACAAGATAGGAAGAAAAATTGATGCCTATGAATTATGTTGCTGGCAAAGAATACCATATACTATGGACTGCTTGAAAAACAAAATCAGTCGATATTAGATAAGACCTACGTTTTCTTTAGAAGCTCAGATGACAAGACTTCGACTTTCATACTTTGGACACATCATACAAAGAGAGATCATTAGAGAAAGACATCATGCTTTGGAAAGGTTGAAGATCAACGCAAAAGAGGAAGGCCAGCAATGCAATGGATCATACAACAGCAGCTATGGACGCCACTCTATCAACAATGAGCTACCTGACTAAAGACCAAACACAGTTTAGGACTGACTAGACAGCACTTAACATACTTAAGAATCTTAGGGGCATGTTTACTAAACCGCGGTAGCGGACTCCGTCCGATATCGCAGCTGCGGCCCCATTGAATTCAATGGGGCCACGGCTTCGATATCGCACGGAGTCCGCTACCACAGCTTTGTAAACAAGCCCCTTAATTGTCTATTAGGGAGACATATTGTATCAACTAAGGGCTTTGCTAATCACCTCTCTCCTACTTGTAAAACTTACAAATCAAGACAAACAGGCAGGACATACACAAGACAGTGCAATCCCCTTAATGATCTTTACTAATTTTCCAAGTAGAGACCACTTTGGATCTAATGGGGCTAGAGCTGAGCTGCAGATCAATGTTTAACTTGGAGTGTAAGTTCTCTGGGGCAAGGAAATACCTACAGTACCTTAAATTTAGCTTGCCTCAAGTGCAAATTTGGAAACATAAGTAATGAAATCTAAAAACTAAAATGAAATCTAAAAATTAAAATCCAACTGCAGAGACTTATATATACCTTGTCTCCACCACTCACTTCACTCCTTCTCTCAAATCTCCTTCCCCTTTTTAGCCCCCATCATCAGTCAGTTACCTCCCTAAAATCTGTCCCTCTGCTGATCCTCCCCCTGTCTCAAACCCTGTCACTGTCCTCCCCCTGTCTCAAACCCTGTCACTGTCCTCGCTCCTTAAACCCATTCACCCCACAGCTATAACAATGGCTTTATGAACTACATTTAATTGTGGGCTTATAGGCACAGCACCGTCACTTTAAATCCCAAAGCTGTTGACACCTGTGAAGTGCAAGCAAGGTACTGACTGACATTAAGCCACACAGCAATTCTGCTGCTATTTCTTTTTTTCCTATTTGGCTCCAGGAACTACCTTCTCTCCCTTCCCAGAATGTTGGCACAGGTCTGTGATGTTATTTCTGCTGCCAATACAGCACAGACGGCATTCCCTTCCTCTTCCCATGCTGTTGCAATTGTGCTTTCCAGGTGGCAAGAGCGACAGCAGTTCTTTCCCTTCCCTTGCAAGGGACACACAGCAGAGGCAAGTTTGTCTGTCCCAGCCTGGGTCCTTGGTGCTGCAAAGAGTGAGCTGGTGATGCTGGCTTTTGGTGCCCTTAAGTGTGGATGCCCTCAGTCAGTACCTCACTGGCTCATCCCTTAATCTGGTCCTGTTTGGTAGGGTGGCAAGGAGTGTGTGTGGCACAGTTTATGTAATTGTGTCTATGAGGAGATTGACGATGTGTGTGTGAGTAGGGCGATAGGGTAGGGAGTGGATGGTATGGAAGGGTGGTGTGAGTAAGAAAGGATGCGTGTGTATGGGACAATATGGGAAGGGGTGGGGACCTTGGTGGGAGGGGGATACATCTATTTGTGAGAGGGAGAAGGACAGGGATATGGGAGAGGGTGGAGGTGTATAGGGCATACACTCTCCCTCCCCTTCCCTCCCCACCCCACATTTACTCCACTTCTCCTCCTCTTGCCCTTGCTCTTACCCCCCTCCCTTCGCTCTTCCTTTCCTCTTCCCCTTCCTTTGCCTCTCCTTCTGTCCTCCACTCCCTAGCACTCTTTCCCTCCCCCCGCCTTTCAAATCACCTGCTTATTGGTGCAAACTTAGCTTGTAAGCCCTACGGAGACAGGGAAATCCCTACTGTACCTGAATGTAATTCGCCTTGAACTACTGGAAAGGCAAATAAACACTGCTTCCAGCTTCGCTATTTCTTCAGGAGGTTGCTCCTGGGCTCCCAGCCACCGCCATCGCCACCATTCTTTGAATAGCAGGGCCTCAGTCCTCACCATCCTGCAGCTCACACCTTCTTCCCTGTGTTCGAGCCACACTCTCTACACACCTATTTGTTTGCACATGCTCAAATGAACAGATTCATATGGACAGACAGACTAAAATAGGTGCTTTGTACATTAGTCATTTGAGCCTGCACCAAACAGGATTGTCGGGCAGAGTTTCATAAGATGCATGGCATACTGCAAAATATTATAGAATGCCATAGCAGGAGACCAAAGTGCACCCCTCCCCCATTGATAAAATAAGAAATATTTGGGGTCTGTGCTGCAGAAATATCTTCTCGTAGTGTATGATCAAACCCAAGATGGGAGGCAATTCTGCTGTGACTTTAAAGAGTAGACTAAGAAGGGGCTTGGGGTTTTCCTTCCAATGCAACTTGCCAGGAAAGAGACCAGGAAAGTGTTGAAGGGAAACTGAAAGAGCCTTAGGGCTAGGGGAGTGCAGCTTTGATCACTAGATCAGTGGTTACCATAACAACACTGCCATTAAAGTCATCTGGGCTAAACTAAGGCTGTCAACTCTACCGTGGAGAAAGAGGATCTGCCACTCTTGCAGATACTGTACAAAAGAGGAGGACACATCTAGGGATACAGTAAACGGAGGAGAGCACATATATGCCTTTGGATGTTGAACCCCTGCGGATCAAGCATCATCTCCAAGGAGGCTGGTGAGTACTAATTTGTTTTTTGCAACCATAAGACTTCATTTCAACTAGACCAACTGCCTGTAGTTTCCTACTCTTTATTTTTGTGCATAATGTTGTGGATTTACCAACTAAAGGTCATTTTTAATGATTTTGAGTCCTTGTGGATTTTTCCTTGCTCGAGTGTGTTGTTTTTCCAGGCTAGGCCTTGAAAGAAGTCTCCCCTGATCTACCAGGACCCTCTTATGTGTGCTGTAAGGGTCTTCTTCCAAATTCTGAACAGGCACCAACAAATTGCTTTGTTAGGCCTCAGGGCAACCTGTTCGATGAAGAGCTGGCTACAATGCAATATAAACTTTCACTAGATAAAAATGTGTTTCTACACAACATGCAAATAAACCTTCAACATATTCTTGTATGTGAATAGCTGAAGAAATTTGAGAAGCTGTTCCTACCCAGGCATATGAATTGCATCGACATTAAATAAAGGTGATATTAACTCATATACCATAAAGGATAATTTTATAAACCATTTTCACATGTAAAATGGTATTTTATGTGCATAAATGGACTCATAAAATTAGATCACACCTAAAAGTACACATGGTTGGTATGTGAAGCTCCAGGCTCAAAGCCCACCTTTTTGAGGCTGCATTTAAATCCTAAACCCCCTTATTCTCCTGTTTACATAACCAAGTTGTTTTTAACTAGGGTTGCCACCTGGCTGGTTTTCAACCAGCCTGGCCTGTCTTTATATGGCTAGGATGGTTGCTGGCAGAGTCGTAAAACTGGCAGAAATTAGTGGCATATCACTGATTATCTAAGATTTAATCGGTATAGGCCCTCCTTCTAGAACACAAATAAGGGCTGTCCATGTACGGCATGGACTTATAAGTGGCAAATACGTCCCCCACCGTATTCCAGAACACCGCTGACAGGCACATCCTGCGCGTTAGCACAGGGAGTTAGAACATGTTCACGAGAGAGTGGAACAAGGGCATGGTCAGCTGCCGCAATGTAGAAAGCTTATTCCCAAACAGGCCATGTACATATGAGGTGTAATCCAGAAACATCTACGTTAGGCCTGCTGAAACCAGGTATAAGGGTCTGACTTAGAAAAAAATCAGCTCTGCCCCTCAATGTGTCCCCTAGAAGTGAATGGATGTGACTGGTCAGGTTTGAAGTGGCGCCACTGCAGACAGGACAAATACAAGATGCATGCAGAAATGGCTGCTGTCAGGCAAAGAAACATAACTAAAAAGACAAGAAGCAATACAACTAAAAATACCAGTGTCCAATCATGCCATGCATCTATGTGCTGTATGTGCCAAAGGAGACAATCCATGGGACGCCAACAAAACTAAGCACATAGATGCGACTGCAGAGTCAGGAAGAGTATGGATGTGAACAGGGAAAGGATACCTTTTGGGGTGAGAATGGGAGAGTGGATATGTAGCCCTGGTACCCCATGTGTGTATGTTATGTCATAGCTGATATGTACAGGTACTGGGTAGCCCCCCCCCACGGAATCATGTTGCTTGTGCAGAAAGTGAGAGAGGGTATGTGGTCTGAAGGGTGCATGGGAGGGAGTTGATTTGGGCAACAGCAGGGCAGGTGGGACATGAAAGCCTGGCCAGTAACCTGGACTGTATGGATGAGCACAGTGTTACCAGGTGTCAGTGTGATGAGGCAGGCAAAGCCAGAGAGGGCCCACCACAGCCAAATGTCAAAAGATAAGGGTGGCAAAGATAAGGGACCCCCATAATAGGGGCACCCAATAATGCAAACAGCACTAATGCATGCACAGTGTGCTGTTGAGCAGGTAGTAGTGAGGATGAGTGTTCACCTGAAGCCACTGATGACAGGTCTGTACAGATGACCATGGTGGAAATCATCGAGACTGCCCCGGAATGTGATATACTATGTGATGGCAGTTATGTTCCCGACATACATGTTGAAATTGCCAATTGTAACCCCATACAGGTGTGCGCTGGGCCTAGGCATTGTCCCACAGGGCATGAAAAGGACTGAGACATAGGATGAAGCTGCAATAGCACAGTGTTAGTAATGTCCACAGTGCATCAACACACTGCTGGCTGTGACGGCCAGCCTAGCAGATGCATGTTCTACCCGAGGGGTGTGGCATCAGTGGGTACAGCATGGGGACGTGTAGGATTGGAAACGTCTAATATCCTAGAATACAATATGCATGAGGATGTCCCAAACCATTCCCCATGCCTGCAGGCCAGGGCGGGTGAAGAGCGCCTGCACGAGCCCTGCAGAACATGTCTCCACACACCTGCCCACCTGTGGATGCGATGTTGGATGCAAATGGTCACTGTATCTACTATAGACAAGTCCCTGTGTTGGACGTGCACGTAGTGCAACCATAGCATGATATGTAACCAGGGGAACCCATGTCCACACTGTGGGCCTGTCCAAGACTCCCCCGTGGACAGGCCCACCAATAGTGGCAACCACTGAAGGATCTCCTCCAGCATGAGAGTCATCTCACCCTTGGAGAACCTTGCCTTCCTGGTAGTGACCTTAGGTGCCATGACATGGTCTGTCTGTGTCACAGAGGCACGGGGGCCTGTTACAGACCTGTTTGGACATTCACGCTGAGACATGCCAATGCATACATCCCTGTGCTGATGTGATCACACCCACGTGCACACATATCTGTGCCCGCGCAAGCACACACACAGAGGTGCTGCAGCTGCACAGAGTGGAGGGGATGCCATGTGCATGTGATGCAGAGGTTAGTGGTTTGGGAATGTTTAAAGTGGTTGCAGATGCACGGAGCAGCTGGTCAGTGTGTGCATGGCCTACACATGCACGTAGCGCAAGGCGAGCCAATAGGATGCCAGTTGGACGTTCTTTGCCGGCCACGGCCACACACCAATTCTACAACACCCTGTACATGTTTACGTGGGGTTGTAGAATCAGGCCTCTACATGCACATCCTGTCTGGAGACATGCATGGGGACCAGACGTGCCCTTTTCAGAATCGGGCTCATGGTGTATCCCCTTGACTTTTGGGGTGTGTTTAGTTTACCTGTGTGGTTGCTACACTTTATAAAGCCAACATGATCTCAGTTACACGCTATTCTTCTTCTTCTTTTTTTTTTACAGGATTGTCCTTGGATGAAGGAGATTTATCATGATTGTTGGGTTTAATTATCAGACTCTTAGGTGGGACCTGTACGAGTCCAAGTTAGATAAATAATAAATGCCTCTGCAGAAAGGAAAAGAAAAAAGGATGTTTCAGAAATGTTTATTAGTTGATGTTCAGGGTAATGCAGTAATACTATGCTATACCCTCCCCCTTCCTCAAGCTCAGAGGGAAATAACACCACCTGTTCGCCGGTGGGTGTCCAGTTAAGCTCTGTAGAAAAGTTGGCAACCCCGGGAGACATACGTGTTAAGATTTGCTGAGGGTGCCAACACTTTGAATCTACTCTGAATCTGGCCCTGATTAATTCACAGTCTGCTTCATATTGAGAGGGATTTTTTCTCGCATGGTAGCTTCTATGGGGAAGGCACTAGCTCTGCACTACACAGATTGTTGGGGACGGGGTTGGGGGGAGGGGTTCGGGGAATGCAAAATATTTATCTTTTTTGATTTAATGCCATATGGGAGAACATATGTGTGTTGGAGGGGCCCGAGAAAGGAACAGTGGCTGAAGAGTTCATCCTCTTGTACCCTCCCCCCTGATATAGCCTGCAGATACTAAAGCCTGCACTGTTGCCCTCTCTGCAGTTATTTTTTATGGGCGGAGCAGGGGATGGGCATGGGCAGAGCATGGCTAACCACAGGTGGCAGGTTTTTCTCTTTCAAAATGTTGGCAACCCTATTTTTAACCATTTCCCAAAACAAACAGGACTCCCTAATCTCTTTTTTTCTCCTCTTTGTAAGCTCTGTCGAGCAGGTACTGTCCCTTTGGTGTACAAGTACAGCGCTGCGTACATCTAGCAGCACTATAGAAATGATAAGTAGTAAGGCAGAGTAGGCGTGCACAGATGGTGAAGTTTGGGTGGAGAGAGTTGCAATTTACATAGGTATTTTACACACATGAAGGCATAGCTTATAAAGTACATGCCATCATTTACACCTGCTCTCGAGCGGGCATAACACCCACGCCTTAAATGTAGGCACTAATCCTGTTGGATTGGCAATAGTATTTTATAAAGTCACATGGGCACCTATGTGTCTTTCTAAAAATAGTTACCTTGCTGTGCATCTACCGTAGGGTATCCTGTTATAAAAATTACTCTCTAAAAAGGGTAAATGCCAAGCTCCACACATTGGGTCAACGATAGTACATATTTTTGCCTGGACTATGAAAGTGTTCAGTCAGTAGTATATAAGTAGAAAATGCCATCTATGGATAATGCTTATCCTCCCCTGTCCTAACCCCCAGGAATGCCTTCCCTTTAATGAAAATGCAAACTTCTGGAGTATTTTCATAAAAGGGCATCTATGAACTATCTGAAAAAGACACCTATTATAAAAAGGCCATATGAAAAGAAGAGGTGCAAAAAACCCCTCCTCGTACTGAATATTACAAACACCATCTCACAATTCCTTTGGAAAAATTTCTTCTTATACATGTACATTTGCTGTTACCCATATGAAATGTTAATAGGTGTAAAAAAAAAGTACCATATGGTATCAACAGGCCCTGCTACAAGAGCAAATCATTAGCCTTTGTGCAAATATAATCAGGCAACTCATCAAAATAGCAATAACGGGGTTTTTTTTAGAATAGAATAATTCACCAGTCTTTAGAAAAAAGCATAACTAAATCTTACATAAAAGAGAAATCTTCAGATAAGACAAAACATCCATCTGCAGATGATATTTCAAAGAAATATACTCTGACTGTAAATATTATATGGAACTTGCCAGGATACCTCATTTTACAATTCTTCCCCCTTTCCACGTATCTTTATAAAATAGCTTTGTATAAAGAAGCCGTATAGCACACCAATTTATCCCTGTTTAAATGACGGTGTAAATTACTATGCGTACTCTAGGCATGTACAATGTAAGTCTGCCCCCGCTCCAGCCAAACTGCGCCCCCAGGAAATACATCCACACGGGCTGCATAAAAGGCAGGCACAAGCTAGTCATGCATCTAACCATGTAAATCTGTGAAGCAGGCAGCAAACTAAACATTTAAAAGATTTGGTGGAAGTGAACTTTAATTCCCTAGAACAAAAGGAGACAAATGCAGCAGACCGAGAACTGTGTGTAAATCTCATTGTGGAAATGCTTTTGTGATGTCTTCTTGACAGCTAGATAAATACAGCCAGAGTGTAGATCAGGCTAAGAAAAACTCTCTAAGAAAAATCATGTGGCTGGTAATTGTGCACAGGGATTGTTTTTAGCAACAAACACAGAAAACGATGGCAGACAAAGACGATGGGCCCGATTTTCAACAAGGCACTGAGGCATGTCATACCCCCAGAAAAATACCCGTTCAGGAAAAGTGCTTGAATCGTGAGTTATGTGCCTCCAAAATGGCCAAGCTTTGAAAATGTGACACAAACTGTGTACAGCAGCAGGTGTCCAGTGTGGCATAGATGGGTTTGCACAGGGGCCAAAACCCAGGCTCGGCGCCTAAGAAGATGTTAGCCTGCAATACCCGTGTAGGTGTCCAAACCAGTGGCCATAGAAGCAGGATGGCAAGTGTGCATGAAATCGTGTATTGCCCATCCGGTGTACCCATGCATTGATGACACCGTCATGCAGGCCCACCAGCCTGCCTGTGGCTGGGTGGATAGACACCAGCAGCATGGTGGCAAGAAGGACAGTGAACTTCTGCTCTGATGAGTCTGAGGCCCTTGATCGTTCCATGCTGCGGTATGAGGGAGTGCTATACCCTAGGGGGGGCTGGCGGCCAAATCTGCGGCTATCCATAGCCATATGCAGAGCCATCCAACTCCACCTGTACAAGTAAGGAAACCTGAATGTGTGAGGGAGGGATTGAGCACCATGCTAGGCCATACATATTCTGAAAGGCACAGCTGTGTGTCTGCACGGGGAGACAGAGCTGTGGGGCCAATGGTTGCAGAACAGGTGACAGCGGGAGGATGGGCCATGCATGGTACAGGTGCCATCCCTGGCTGCCCACAGCAGTAGGCATATCCAGACACAGCAGACGGGCAGGCTGCTGACCCCTCTGGTGGCAGATGGCAGCAACACCACAGGTTGTGCACAGCAATGGCATTGCCTGGTACATAGGGAGCTGTGGTCGGGCTGCCCATCCAGGGGACTCTGCCAGCCCATGCAGACCCCCTAGACAAATGCCCCACCCTACAGCCCCTGCAACCCCAGCCCAGGGGTTGGAGGGAGCCAGTGGCAGTATCCACATATGTGCTGTCCACCTGTCCCTGCAAGTGGATCAGCCACCACTGCCCACCATCCCCTGTCCAGCTGTGGCAGCATACTGATAATGTGATGCCACAGTACCTGACAGATGTGTAATGGCGGATATGCACAAACCGCAACACTCTGTCCTGCATGGCACCTAACGAACCATGCAGAGATGTGGCTCCTGAAGCAGTGGTGTCCCCTGCCACAACACTTGCCCACAGCCGAGGCCACTCATGGTCCACAACTATGTACCATGGTGCCAAAGCAAGACTGTGCAACAGATGGGAGCAAGAGAAGGGGGAGGACTGCAGAGGTGGCTGAAAGGACCACAGGGGTGATACAGGTGAATCAATGGCCCAGATGGCATTGTTGATGGTGGCACAGGGCACATGTCAAAGGTCCAGATGTGTCATCTGGTGCCAGATGCCAGAGGTGTATCATCACATGCACTCCACACCTGCTACCCTTTGGTATGCCCCTGCCTCCAGGATGGGCAGGCCACTAGGCTAAAGCAGGATACAGGTATGTGCAATAGGTGATGTGGAAGCACATAATTGAGCCCATGTGTGTCCCCTCCCCCTCTCTCCCACCATGACTATGGTGTGCAATGCACCTTGGAGGCCCTAAAGTGCCACTACCTCACACTGCGCTGGAAGTGACTGAACCAGCTGCAGCACATCAGGGAGTGGCTGGCAGCTGACGAAGGTCAGTGGCGTACATAGTGGAGCCCAGCAGATGCAGGGAGTGGCAGCCATGGCTGCAGGACAGGTGTAGGCAGACCATCTGGTAGTGGATCCCCCATGCGCAATGATGTGAATGTGCTTGGGTCGGCATGCCATCCCCCAGTGCCACTACCCTGTATGTTCACTAGCTGGCACCCAATACATGCAAGTGTGCACACATATGGCCGGAGCATGGCATATAAGGGCGGTACAGGGGCACACACCACCAGTTGTGGGCCCAGATACAAATTGCCTACCTGCCCATACTGCTCCCTGTGGGTGTCCATCACCTGGGGGGGGGGGGCAGCAAGCCACAGTTGAGCATGTCAGGGAGAGAACAGAGCAGGGTGAGGGTGGGCAAGGGGAAGGCATGCAGTGTGCACTCTGGGACAGCACACCCCTGTGGCCTGAAGGTGGGTTGTGCAATGCATGTGCTGGTCCCACAGAGTTCTGCCAGTCCCACCCCAGGGGCACACCTGTGTGGACCTTTAATATCCCCTCCCTCTTCCCTCACAGATGGCTCCAGGGAGACCCTGGACAATGCTGGCACACCAGAGGCACCAATCCGGAGCAGCAGTTCAGCGCCAGCACAGCTGTCCCAAGATGCAGATCCCAGCTGTACCTCCAGCAGTGATGGGGAGGAGGAGTCCAGTGGCACTGTGATGGAGGACAGCATCATGGAGAGAGAGGGCAGTGTGGGGGCCATGGTACAGCAGCGGGATGGGGAATCTGAGGGGGAGGAGGGATCAGAGGGTCAGGGGCAGGTGGGAGTCTGAGGGGTAGAAGGGATCAGAGGGGCAGGGGCAGGATAGGGAGTTTGAGGAGGAGGAGAGAACAGAGGGTCAAGGCCAGGTCAGGGAGTCTGAGGAGGAGGAGTTGGCAGCAGGACCAGAGCTGTCCCCTGCAGCTGGAGCAGAGGTGGGCCCATAGGAGGCAGCAGGGGGGATGCAAGCCCCACTCTCCAAGTGCTCCAGGTATGGTGGTGCAGTGCAGCATACAGCCAGCAGGTACCCGGTGGGAGGTCCATAGGAGGAGCTGCCCCCCAGCTGTGACCCACAGCCTACAGCCATGCCTACCCATTCCCTACCAGGGGACCATGTGCCCACTGCATGGCTTGGCCATGGGCCACCACAGCCACCCCAGCACCCATGGGCATGGCATGGCCATGCTGCACCAGGCCCCTTTGTGCCACCACCCACTCGACCATCTGGTGAATGGCTGCCCTGGTGGCAGAGGTACAGCTCCTCAGGGAGGAGGCATAGGCAGCAGCACAGACAATCGGCACACATCTGGATGCCCTCACTTTTGCAGTGACAGGGCACAAGCAGGGCCCCCTCTGTACCATAGGCCATCCCCATGCCAGGGATTGTGCTGCAATGGGCCATAATGGGGCAGACTGCATGTCTACAGACATGGGTGCACAATGTCCCCATTGAAGTGAGGACCTTTGTTGTTTTGTACTGCTGTTGGTTTTATACTGCTGTTGCTGCCATTGTTGCACCTGTTATAGGGTTTCAAATAAACTGTTCCAGGTTTGGAATCACAAGGTGTTGTCAGTTTTGTGGGGGCAAGGCTGTGTGTCTGTGTGGGTGGAGTAGGGGACCAGGGGTAGGGACCAGGGTTATGGGCATGGGATGTGTGTCTTATGTGTCACATTTGTGTGTGGGTATGGCATAGAGGCACCACACACGCAGGTCTCAGCTTTGCACGGGTAGCATCTCTGTGCCATACCTATGCAGAGTGGCTGCTGCTACCACTTAGCATGGGTAGTGCCTCTGTGCCATAGCCATACAGAATGGCTGCAACTACCACCCAGCACAGGTAGAGCCATACCTGTGCAGAACATGTGGTGGTGCCACCACTTTACCAGTGCAAGATACATGTGCCATTGCCAGGCAGCATGGGTGTGGCACAGCAGCACTACACATGCATAATGCCCCCTGCCCCATAGTGGCACACAGTCAGAGTACCACTGTGTGCCTGTCCTCATGCCATGGTGGCCATGCCCGTATACTGTGCTATCTGCCCTACCTGGGTATTACTGTCTGGACATCCGTGCATATATATGTTGCCTTCGCGCTGTGGTGTGCGGCTATGGCATCCTACAGGGGATAGCTGTCATGCAGATTTTCATACTGTTGGCATTCAGGAACATATGCAGGTACCAGATATGCCTTTGGATGGGGCGTGGTGTGACTGCACGACATATCTGCATATGTAATACGTAATACGTAATATGCTCCTTCAACTCAGACGACTTGAGAGACGCTGGCGACGATCAAGAACAGCTGAGAGCCATGAGGCATTCACAGCACAGTTAGGAAAACATTGGTTATCTGTAGCATCAAGTATGAAACAATATCATGCAAAAAGACTACAACGCTCCTTGAACAAACCCCACGAGCTTTTCCAAATTGTGAAATCTCTAGCAAAGGAGCCATCTCAAGAGAAATTACCCTACCCAGACTCACAAGAATATGCTTATTACTTGCGTAAGAAAAGTAATCAGCTTGCCCATCCTGCTAAGCCCCCCATACCAGCCAGCCTACCTTTCTCCATCCCACAACCTTCTCTTGGTCATTTCTTGAGTGGGTCCCAACACACTATCACATCATTTTCTACTCCATCTGACAGAGTCATTCAAGACACTATCCTAAACATAAACACTACAACAGCACCCTCCGATCCGTGTCCAGCTCCCTGGATAAAGGCCCTGTGTGCCGAGCTCAGCCCATTCCTATCCAAATTGATTGATGTATCGTTCTCTACTGGAACATTCCCTCAAAGCCTGAAACAGACGGCTATCAGACCACTCCTAAAAAACAGTAAGTTGGACCCTTCGATTATGGAATCCTACAGGCCTATCTCCAGCATACCTCTCCTATCGAAAATCATTGAAATTACCCAACGCCAATTACAAGATCACATAGATACTAATGCACCCCTGCATCCCTGCCAGCATGGATTTCGCGAAGCACATGGTGTTGAAACATTACTCACAACCTTATTCAACACCATAACCTTAGGTCTCGATAACATCAGACAAGACTTTGCATTAATCTTCATGGACATTGCCGCCGCATTCCACACCATAGACCACGAAGTTCTCCAGCTACGCCTCAGAGAGAAGGGAGTTCATGCTTCAGCTTTGTCATGGTGCGCTTCATACCTCACTGATCGCTGGCAACATGTCCGTTCTGGCCCCTCCAACTCCGATTCCTTCCCCCAAACTAAAGGTGTTCCACAGGGCTCATCTCTATCCGCCTTGCTATTCAATGTCTATATGCAACCCATTTGTGATCTCATCCAATCATTTAATATCAACTGCCTGGTCTATGCTGACGACATCTTGATGTACATGTCAATTTTGACAGAACCTCTTGAACTATCCCCACTTATCAGGTGCTTTGACGCTGTCACAGATTGGCTAAATGCACAAATGCTTAAGTTAAATTTCAAAAAGACAGAAGCCCTCTTCGTCACCAGGAATCCGGCTTTTACTCCACCCCTGTCTATCAAGGTTCACGACGCAGAGATCATATGCAAGACTACAGTAAGATATCTAGGTGTAACGCTTGATCAGCAACTTAATATGAAGGCTCATATCAAAAACATAACAAAGTCGGTCTACCATAAAATCCGGACCCTCCGCAATCTGCGTCAACTGTTAGAGCCTGATGACTTCCGAAATGTCTTTCAGGCCCTAATAATGCCTCACTTTGACTATGCCAATGCGATCTTGTATGGTCTACCTAAGTGCACGACTAACCCCTTACAACTTGCAATGAATTCAGCTGCAAGAATCCTTCATGGAGCCTCAAGAAGTTCTCATATTACCCCAATACTAAAACAATTGCACTGGCTACCCATACAAGCCAGGATCTCATTCAAGATTCTAATTATGACCCATAAAGCCATCAAGAAATACCCTGCTACTGCCATTACTGACCTAATTTCAATCACACCTCCCAATCGAGCAAGGTGATCGAATGCCGCAAATACTCTCATATTACCTAAAGCAAGCACGAAGTGTTCTCAATTCACTAGATCCAGAGCCTTCTCCCTCTTTCCTCCATCCTGCTGCAACGCACTACCAGCAACTATCAGAACCATCAGTGAACTCTCCCAATTTAGGAAGGCACTGAAACGTCACCTCTTTCTTCATCACTACGATGTTGCAGTCTTCCCCCCACATCCACCCACTCTCACATCTCAATGCAGCACCTCAAACTCATGCACGTCACATTCCCAGACTGATCACTCGCAATCACACCTTCCCCTCCAACCACCATGAGAAACTTATGCAGTGCCGCATAACTCATTATATTGTTGCATAAAGTAGACTGTATTTACTCATCGTGTCTCCTTGTTAAGGGACTGGTTATTTATACCCTATTTTACCTGTTATACCTGCTTAATGCATACCCAAGTTTAATTTTCCTGTTTAATGTATACCCAAGTTATTATACCTGTTTCACTGTAAGCACAAATAACGAAATTGAGATGTGCAACTCTTATGTTCATTGTAAACCGCACTGATGTTGAATAGCGGTATAAAAGAGACTGCAAATAAATAAATAAAAATAAACGTGTTAAAGGGCCTATGTGGGTAGCCTAATACCACAATAACACCTGAGCCACACATTGGCAGACACAGCACCAAAAGAGCCAAAGCAAAACGAGAAAAAGAACTGCACACCCTCTGAGACCTCTATGGCCCTGGGGCTCATCATGCAGCAGCACACTGCCCTCTTCGCAGCAGAAGATGCCAGTTCACAGCTGTCAGCATGGTGTGACATTCTCAGGAGAGTCAATGTCATCCACCATGACAACAGGGATGTGGAGGATAGTAAGAAGAAGTGGCAGATGGTACGGCAGGCTGCAAAGGAGAAAAAGGCCAGCAACAGCAGGCTGCCACCTGCACGTCAGCGCAGATTCACCCCTCTGGAAGAACAGGTGCTGCAGTTTGTAGAGGAGGTCTCTATCTCAGGGGCTGCAGGCTTTGACAGCTCCACCACAGGCACACAGGAGGGGACTAGGAGTTGCCCATGGCCTGGGTGGCACCATGATGGCCATATATGTGCCCTCACCATGGTTCCATCTACCCAGGGCCTGCCTGTCTGTCTGTCAGTTCTTCGGTGATATGTGGGTTGGGGACAGTGTGGACTGGGGATCCTCCTGCCAGTTTCATTGTGGGCTTGGTGGCACCCCATAGGCTGACCTAGTAACCCATGCTACTAACCTCTGCCACTTTTGCTCTCCAACAGACCTGCCAGAGACCCAACCCTGCGAGTCTAGGAGCAGGGGACACATGTGGGGGGAAATAAACACTCTGCACATGTAGCATCATT
The DNA here is from genome assembly GCA_033557465.1 of Ichthyophis bannanicus. NCBI lineage: Eukaryota > Metazoa > Chordata > Amphibia > Gymnophiona > Ichthyophiidae > Ichthyophis > Ichthyophis bannanicus. The sequence continues at coordinate 209,502,780 of CM066033.1, forward strand.
GCGGGCACTTTATTGGCGAATGTGTGTATCCTATCCAGGTGATGGTGTGGGGCGGTCACCTCAGAAACTGTTTCGTATCAGTCGTGCATGGTGGACTAGTGCCCGGGCTGCTGCTGGCTCCCAGCTTCTGCACCATCACCATCTGCTGCCTCTGCAGCCTCCCACTCCTCTACAACTGTGGGCTTTGGGTCCTGGAATCCCCACATTCGTGCAAGGTTGTGGAGTATGCAGCACGATGAAAATATCTGGCCTTCATGCTCCAAGCTGTAGAGGTGTTCTCCACCACTCCTGTTGAGGCACCGGAAGTGGATCTTCAGCACCCCTCCCACATGGCTTCATGGCTGACCCAGCAATGCTTTACCTCTGCATGGCTTGGGTAGAGGCCTGCATATGCTCTCCTCACCGTATGATGCACTGTAACACCACTACACGGGTTTGCCGCATACCATCAGCAGTTGTATGCACCGGGAAACATAACTTAGGCTTACGCAATTAGTGACATCCAATGTCGGCGCACACAGCTTTCGGAAATCCACTTTACTCGGGTTTGAGGACAACACACCCCGTTCCACCCCCGGCCTTGGTGGTTGGTAGTTGGGCCTCTCTTATTCAAGCCACCTTGTTGAATAACTAGTTTACATGGATATGGAGGTTTTACATGGGCAAGGCCATCTTTTACACATGTAGCATGCACCTGGGGCTTCAAAAATCAGGCCCCGTAAGTCTTAGCCAGTTTGTTCGGCCATACTAACTGCTAAGTTTTACCAATAAGAGAAAATATTTTTTCACTCAACGTTTAATAAAACTCTGGAATTTGTTACCGGAGGATGTAGTAACAGCTGTTAGTGTAGCTGGGTTTAAAAAAGGTTTGGACAAGTTCCTGGGGGAAAGGTCCATAAACCATTATTAAAGGGGACCCGGGATATCCACAGCTTGCCCCAATACAAGCATTGTGGAACTTGTGTCTTTTGGGGAAACTGCTAGGTACTTGGGACCTAGATTGGCCACTGTTGAAAACAGGATACTGGGCTTGATGGACCCTGGTGTGACCCAATATGGCATATCTTATGTTCTTATGTTATCTCTTCCTTTCCCCTAGATATCCTCTGTGCATAGAAACAGAGAAAAGGTAAAGTGTTTGACTCAGGATAAAGTACCTAAGGTCAGTGGTAATTCTATCATTAGACAGAATAAGGCAGTGGGGGTGAGATAGCAAATTTTTGAGATGACAATAAGTGTCCCCAAAATGACTCTGTGGTAGCGGTCTCACTTTGCTCCTGGATGGGAAGATGCTACTTTCTCTGCCCAGGTGCTAACTGGCATGCGTTGCATTTAATGCCACCCATTGAGGTGGTGCTAAGTGTACCCATGCTAATTGCAACAGCTGTGGTTAGAGCACACCTAAGATGCCCACTCTAACAGCATTGTGCCGTCAACACCCACATTCCTTCCTTAACCCACCCAGTCTTTGGCCCATCATGTTCTAAACAGCTATCGTGGGATTTATACTATGGTGCCTCATGCTAACTTTTAGCATGGTAGCCAAGAGCATGGGGCCAACGCAGTGCATACATGAACATACGAACATAAGAACATAAGATATGCCATACTGGGTCAGACCAAGGTCCATCAAGCCCAGTATCCTGTTTCCAACAGTGGCCAATCTAGGTCATACATACCTAGCAGTTTCCCCAAAAGACACAGGTTCCGCAATGCTTGTACTGGGTCAAGCATTGATATCCTGGGTCCCTTCTTAATAATGGTTTATGGACCTTTCCTCCAGGAACTTGTCCAAACCTTTTTTAAAACCCAGCTACACTAACAGCCTTTACTACATCCTCCGGTAACAAATTCCAGAGTTTGATTACACGTTGAGTGAAAAAATATTTTCTTTTATTAGTCTTAAATAGTTTACCCTGTAGCTTCATTGCAAGTCTCCTAGTCTTTCTATATTCTGATAACGTAAACAATCGATCTACGTTTACCTGTTCCACTCTGTTCATTAATTTATAGACTTCTATCATATCTCCCCTCAGCCGTCTCTTTTCCAGGTTAAAGAGCCCTAACCTTTTTAGCCTTTCTTCATAGGAGTATCCTTCCATCCTCTTTACCATTTTGGTGGCTCTTCTCTGAACCTTTTCTAATAATGCTATATCCTTTTTAAGATACGGCGACCAGAATTGCACACAATATTCAAGGTGCGGTCTCACCATGGAACGATATAGAGGCATTATAATATCTTTTGTTTTATTTTCCATTCCTTTCCTTATGATACCTAGCATTCTATTTGCTCTCTTGGCTGCCGCTGCACACTGGGCCGAGGGTTTTAACATGTTTTCCACAATGACGCCTAAATCTTTTTCCTGGGTGGTGGTTCCTAATGTGGAACCTTGCATCGTGTAACCATAGTTTGGGTTGTTCTTCCCTAGGTGCATAACTTTGCACTTGTCCACATTAAATTTCATCTGCCATTTTGATGCCCAGTCTTCCAATTTATCAAGATTCTCATGGATCTGGGGGAGGGAGGGGGGTCGTACTGCAGCTATGGGCCATGTTGCTATGGGCAGCTGGCCCCCTCACCCTGACTATTTAATACTTCTAGAAGTGAACATGGGCTTCCTGTGTTGGAGCTCACTGATCATTGTCCCCTCTCTGGCCCCCATGCCTATGGGATTGAGGCGTAAGTCCAATGAAAAAGCACTGTTACCACATGTAAATAGAAAAACCCAGTCCAAAACGTGGTATTTTCAGAAACACACTTTATTGAAGAGTTCACCAACCAGGGGTGATAAAAGCCAGAACCCGACATGGCCATGTTTCGGCGATGTCTTCTTGGCACTCTGAAGACAGAGACATAAATAATTATAAAACATATAAAACATGAATTAAAACATAGATACTCCTGTTAAAATAAAACCATCTATGAGACATAAAAATCTTGAATGTAAATCATACTGTAAATCTTACTATCCATGAATATTGACAACACCATTGCATAAAGTTGAATAAAACATATCATTATAATAACTAATAGTGTGAACAAATTGCTGTAGTTAAATGAAATGTAAAATCAATACGATCATTAGTCAACCAATAAAAGTGAAGTAATGTAATCAGCTCATTCATAAACATATAAATAAGTAAATAAATAAACAAATTCTATTCAGTGACATATACACATATGTGCATATATAAACATAAATGAACCGTAAAAATGAATATAAAAATGTAAAAACTCCAAGAGCTAATTTGACCTAACCATCTATTTGATATCATGTATAAATAAAATAAATAATTAAATGAATGCCTCCTATGTAATGACCTATGTATACCTTAACATGAGTAAATAGAGTGAATTCATGGATGGAAACCGTAAAATTTCACATGCCACATGGTCCTTTCTTTTATTTTCTTCTAACATCCGGAGTATGAGCCGGCATTGAAAACAAACTCTCTTTTGTCAATGAAGGAAAAGGAGTGAAACAGCAAACAAATTACCGGACCTGGAAATCAGTTAGTGATCCAATACATTATCTTTTCTATTAGCATGAGAACCAAAATTGTGTGCCCATAACCGTTCTTTAAATGCACTGGTGTAACATGCAGTTTTAAAATTCTCTCTTGTAATGAAATGATACTGCCATCTGGGTTCTTCAGCTAACCTAAACTTAAGTCACCAAAACATCAAATAAACCTGCCCATGCTGTTAGATCTCATTGATTTTATAGAAATGGTAAAACAGTTCTGACCTTTCTCTTTTTCCACTTCTGCAACCTCTGGAGCAATGAAAGTACAAAAAAAACGCCGACATCTGTGGCGCCAAAGACGGACTTGAAAGAAACTTTAAAATGCCTAAAAGAACTACATCCTAATTTATATTAAAATGTTTCCAAATTGGACATTAGTCATCTAAAAGAGAGAGGCTAAATCAAAACCAATAAAGAAACATTTTTGAGTGAATGAACATTCAGAGTGAATTTGAATAAATGAATATGTAAATATGGGTTGGACAGTGAGACCATCTTATGCCTACCATAGAATGAAATGAAATGTTCATAGCGATTCAAATAAGGTATACTCTAATACTCAGCCATTGGTTCATCAGAGGAAATTATATTGTGCTTCTGCATTATTTTGTGTACATTAAAAGGACAAAATAAAACTTTTGACGTCTATTTAAAACAGTTTATCAAAACAAGCAGATAAAGGTGAGAATGGTAACATGAAACCGGACCTGAAAAAGGAATATGGAGCACCATAAGCCTGATGGGGCACTATATTTAAAAAAAAAAACACCATGAAGACCTACAATCAAAAGATGAAATAAAAGTAATTATAAAAATAGTGGACCCAAAAAATAAACCTGACTATTAAAACGGCTTTGTAACCCAAAACCTATTTGATGCATAATTTGACGCAATGGACCTCAGAATTATGACTGATATTAAAGATTTTCGCAAGGCCTTGAAGCCCCTGCTATTTGCTGAAACTTATAATTTGATATATAATCAATAGTTTTTACCAATAGGTCCATTTTATTACATTAATTTGTCATAGTTTGTTTGTTTTACGTAGAATGTCTTATTTTCCCTATGTTATTTGTAACCTTCCATTTGTAATGTGACCACTTTGATTGAAGGATAAGGTGGGATACAAATCTGTCTAAATAAATAAATAAATAATTTAAAACAAAACAAAAAAAAAACTTTTTTCAAGTCATTTCTAAATGTACTGACCCCAAGATGATATGCTATCAAGGGTCCAATGTAGACAGATACATTCTTATGACATAATGACCCCTATGATAAGTTTGGTCACTAGAGGGAGCTAAAACAACACTGAAGGTGACATAGGTCCATAGAACTGAATATAACGAAGGATGAAACACGTATTTATCCCTCTAATATAAAAAAAGGGATAAATACTACTTACAAACAATTATAATTAATAAAACCATTAATAATGTTAAATGATGAATATATTACTATTAAAAAAATAAATAGATAAATAAATAGAAACAGAAAAAGAGGGGTAAAAAGGGGGAAGGGGAAGGGGAGGGGAGGAAGGGAGGAGGGAGCCAACAGAGAGGGAGGAGAAGGGAGGGGAAGAGAGGAGGAGGGGAAAAGGGGGGAGAAAGGGGGAGGAGGAAAGGGAGGGGGAAGAAGGAGGGGAAGGGGTGGGAGGGAGAGGAAGATGGGGAGGGAGAGGGATGGGGAGTGGAAGAGGGGGGAAGGAAAAATAGGGAGGGGAGGGTGAAGGAATGAATTGGAGAAGGAAGGAGAGGGGAAAGAGGGAGGATTGAGGCACTCTATGGAACTGGGGAGCACTTGTGCGCTTCTGAGGTCTTGTGGGCCTCTGTTTCCCTGACAGCTGGGGCCACTTCAGTGGGTGGTTTTAGTTGCACCCATGGCACAGTCTCTCTGGTACCACGTGGCTTTCCCGTGCTAACTGCAGGAGGATGGGTATACATGCTCCCTGCAGTTAGCGATGGGTCCCGTGTTAGTAATTCAGTCCACATGTACATTACTGGGATGGGGCTTAAGGCTTAGTAAACTTGTCCCAATATGGCTCGTTCTGGAAAGGGTTTATGTTGCTACTATTGAGATAAAGTAGTACAATTGCCACCTTATTCCACTTTAATGGCCGATAAACTAAAAACTAACAATACATTTTTGACCGTTTTTTGAAGGTTTAAACCTTCTTCCTCAGATCAGGACAGTAGGAGCAAAAGGTGACAATACCGGAATATATAGGTGAATTACAAAAGCATTCCAGCGACAGTCTCACGGTGAAAAAGCAGTAAAATGTTAAGGTTTATAATCCAGATCTTAAAGTCCTGTCATGTCAGTCTGACTTATTTTAACTTCACAACTTTTATATTCATAAATTAATTTGAAAATTTCCTCAGCATTCTGACCATAACGTCATTGATGTAGTGCTCTGGTCCTCAACACTCATGTAGCTTTTTGACCCACCCAGACCCTGCTGCAACCACACCTCAAACACACCCCCTTGAAATTTCTACATCTCATGGACAGCCATGTATAAATTTCACCCTGTCTAAAATGAGCATTTATAGGTGGAAATGGCAGATTTTCCACATTAAAATTGGGACGCATGCTTCAGAAATAGCCCCCTAAATAACGCAAGAGCCATTATCATCAAATGGGCCTGCTTACTTACTCTGGAGGCAATTTTACAGAGCCTTTTTCATTCATAGATGTCAGTATGTGCACATAAAATGCCTCTTATAACCCCCCCCCCCCCCAAAACAAAGTGCACGCGATGACAAGAACGTGCAGACTTTTTTGACCCCCTTATTTTCTTGTTTTAACCATTTTCCCTTAGTTGTACTTTAGTCCCGTTTGTTGTGTTTGCCTGGAGTGTATTGTAAGCTCTACAGAGTAAGGACTGTCTCATATGTGTATGGGCACAGTGCTATCTATGCCTTGTAGCACTATACAAACGATGAGTAGTAGTAGCAGGTGCATGTGGCATGGGTGTAGCCGTGTAGGGGGTGAATTATGGCTGAAGCAGAGGTAGAGTCAAATCATGTACATTGTTGATTAAATATATCTGTACTTTACATGAAGAATGTCCAAGAGCAAGGTGGTGAAACAACCAATGGAGGAGGGAAATAGAAGATTTTATTAAAATGTCATTGCTCCTCCCCTACTCAGCTGTGTTTCGGCATCAGCCTTTGTCAAGGGTGTAGGAACCAAACCAAAAACATAAAAAACAATTACAAAACACTTAAAACAAATATTTAGACATTATAAAAGCATGTGACTACAAAGCAAAGAACATGCGGATCTAATAAAAGCATATAAATGTATGATGAAGAACATATATATATACAACAGAATAAAAAATAAAGGGGGGCAATAAAAAACATAAATAATGCACATTGTATGATCATGCAAGAAATAAAAATCATGATACAATCATGTAGCCCCTTATTGCACAGCCTCACAAATGATCTGAGGCAATTAGAGGACCTAAGACAGAAATTCATATAAAAACAAATCAATAGGAAAAAAAAATAGTCAATGACCTAAAAGAACTAAAAGGGGTTAAAAAGGACTTTGTAGCGGTGAGTAAAGGACATTGAGAGTACTAAAGCATAAACCATTATCAAATAAAAAAAGTCCAGAGATAAAAATAAAAAAACGACATGGATCAAGCGCATAAAAGGAGGCTGAAATTGACTCACTGAAGTGATGCAAAAACCATGGCAATCCATGGTCATTGGTCATCCAGTACAGAGTATTCATGTAAAGGACACCACAATTGACTATTTTAGGGGGATCAAGATGGCGGCAGAAAGGAGCACTGCTGTGTATTGCCTGAGTGTGAGCTCCTGAGACATGGAGTTTCTGTTGCCAGTGTTATGTGGCACAGAAAATGTAAGCAGCTGGATCTACCTCAGGTCCTGTAGTGAGGAGTTCCCCTAGTCAAAGGACACTGGCGTCTTGCAGCGTTGCTTGCAGTGTTGGAGCGGCATCTTCAGCGGAGCCGGCAGAGGATCTATCATCTCTGGGCGCTTTGGGTGTGCAGCTTTCGCTGGAGTTGCAAACCTCCCCCCCCCCCCCACCGCGACCCAGAAGCGATTACCCAGATGGAGTTTTGCTCCCCTCCGGCTTGCCGACGATCACGCCATTGAAGGGGAGTGAAGGGGGCTCTCCTCGAACAGGGTCAGCGTCTTCAGCATTCAGGGCACAAGGGAATGGCTCTGGTGTGGTGATGGCTGCGGCAGAGAGGGCAGCTTCAGAACAGTTTGGCATTTCAACACCTTCCGTAGTTAAGTCCTTGGTAAAACCTGCGGTTGTAAGTTTGGATGCACTGTGGGAAGCAATTGCAGTGGTGAACTCTTAGGGGCATGTTTACTAAAAACCGCCAATGTGTGCGCCGCACAATAGAGCACTAAAAGCGGTACTTAAGTGCGCTTAAGCACCCCGCACACGTGCGATGAAGCCACGCACCCTTGCGTGTCACACTAACGGGGGCCGCACAAGAACGGGCCTGCAAATGTCCGATAGAGGCGTGGAAAGGCTAACGGAGGGCGGAGGAAGGCCCCGGAGGGGCGGAGAGAAGGGGTTAATGGGCAGGGAATGGGAGGGGAGAGGCCCCTCGCACAGTTGTGGGGCCGAATTTACAAGGAAAAAATAGCGCGAGTGAAACACTCGCGGTAGAGGGCATTTAAAGGGAAGAGAAACCATTTCCGTCAGCAATGTACAGCAAAACCGGGGAAACCTACAAAATGTGAGCAGTGTGATACATGTGCACAGAACAAAAGTGCATATAAAACCCAAAATGACCACAACAAAAATGTTTAAAAAGTATAATACAGCTGGGCAATAGTGCTAGCAATGGGCAGAACTAAAAACCACACCCAGGAAAGCTACAAAACAAAGAAATGAATTTTGGAAGGGTCTACGGAGCGGAGACCCTTCCAAAACTCATTTCCTTTGTGTGGAGCTTTCCTGGGTGTGTTTTTCATGTGTGCCCATTAATATCACTGTTGGCCAGCTTGGTTATATTTTTACCCCCGTTTTTCGCGTTCAGTTGCGGGTTTTATTTGCACCTTTGTCTCCAGACATGGTGAACGAGCCCACAGTAAAAATGTGCAGAGTAGGGCTCCCTACTCTTTTATTTATTTATTTTATTTATTTAGTATACATTTGTATACCGCTACTTCCAGTGATCAGCAGCGGTTTGATTACAGATTGGAAATTGTCAAATCATGACAGGAAATTTTTGAGGTATAAACACATTGATTAGACAGGAAAGCACAGCACACAGAGAACTATTTTACAGGGAACATGGGCTATGGAGCGTTAAGTGGCTTGCCCAAGACCACAAGGAGCACCTGTGGGACTAGAAACCCCAGTCCTTCCGGCCCAAGGTTGCTGTCCTCTAGTGGGATTTGAACCCCCGACCTTCCGGCCTGAAGTACCTTTTGGTCAGGTTTCTTATCTCCAGGGACTGCACTGTCTCTGTGGCCACAGTGTGGTGCAGCGGACACAGCCAGTACCTATAGGACCAGAAAGGCACAGGTTTAAATCCCAGCTGTGGCACCTACCAGCCCAGTCCCCACACCTTATCCACCACTAAACAGAGATAGTAAAGACACCCCTTTATTGCAGAGTACAGAAGCATGGTGCAAACACCCATATTTTACCCTACACCGCTCACACACCATGACAATGGGCATTACCTACAGCCAAGTCCTCCAAATGCAGTCCGGGAGTGCCACAACTCAATCAGGCCATATGCTTTTACCAAGATAAGGACATGCCAGCATGTTGGCGTAAGGGGACAGGTGGTGGGGGGGCAGTGGCTGCTAGCCACCGAAGACAGTGGCCTATCCATGTGCAGGCTGGCACTGTCCACTGCAACAGACAGGCCCTGTCGGATGTACAGTCATGGACTTCCCAGGGAATCCAGTCAATCCGTGGCAACACGGTGGTGCAGTGCACCCAGACAGTGTGTGCAACAACAGAAGGTCAAAGGTTCAAAGCCCAGCTGGGACTACTGCCAATCCTGTCCACATTTTTTTAACACAACTAAACCGTGATAGTACGGACAAACCAGGATTTCTGGGGACATACGCATTGGTATTACGCCTATCTATTCGCACGCCGATCACAGACACCATGAACAGGGACATTACTTAGAGCAGAGTCTCCCAAATGCAGCCCTGGAGGACCACACACCATTCAGGCTCCTTGCTGCCGCTAATACAAATGCCTGTGCTGCATATCTATGCACCACCCCCATGGCATGTAGATGTAGCTCATGCATATTCATGAGGGACAGCAGGGAAACCCGAACAGTGGTAGGCACACTAGGACTGGAGTTGGGAAACTCTGCCGTAAAGCAACATCCAACAGAGGCGAACATACCCACACCCACAGGCCCCATTGGCCAATGCCTCCTGGAGAGGCAGGACATTGGGTCCTGCGTGCATCTCCCAATACTAGCACCTGCATACCTTAGCAATGCCACCCTACACCTGGGTATGCGGTGGACAGCTCTCAAACGTTTGCTATATGTACTGGCAGGTAGACTGTCCTACTTAAAGCACATTTGGCTCTGATCCCAACATAAAAATCTGTCTGATGTCTGCGGTGCGTGCTTCAGGTCTGGTCTCTGACAGTGTTTACCACCCTGGGGAGTGACCACCAACAGTACTGCGTAGCATATCCATGCCTGTACCGTGCCCAGGACTGGTGTGGTGGGCAAGGCTGATTAACCCTTCTATAGTGGCACAATGCTGGCATACGTGTGGGAGTGTGTGTCTGTCTATACAGTGTGTGTTGGCTGCAAACACCTTCCACAGCCCACACTGCCAGCACTGTTGCCAGTATTGGCCTGACAATGTGCATAATGAGCAGCAAGGTACCATGGGTATAGTGCAGACAGGGTGTGCTGGCCAGGATGCATCTGCACAGGGCATAGGGCAGTGACTGGGACATTGTAGTGCTCGGCCACCACTGACACAGACAGGGTGACCTCAATATGTCCTGCTGAGAGATCACTCTCACCCTGACTGTGCAGTGACCACAGCATGGCTAGGCACTCCCACAGTGCTATATGGTGTTTCCCTCATGTGATAGATATGGGTTTCCATTTGGGGCCCAGTCACTGATTTATCTGTTTGCTGTGTATGCTGACAGCCCAGTTCTGGGTGCATGCATCTCCATTGGGAGCATGCACTATGAACTAACTAGCAGACTGTTTGTAGCTGGTATGTGTCTTGCTGGAGTGGCTTGCTGCAGGGGAATATCAGATGGTGGTGGGGTGCAGCTTACCATATCCTGGTCTTATATCTGTCTGTTATTGTGGTATGGCTGTGTATAGAGCTGACCTGTGGGTGTGTGTTCCTCAGCAGGACTGGGGTTGATGTTGCCCTCTACTGCCACATTTGCAGGGAAGTAGGGTGTGTATCTATTGATGGGGGGAGGAGGGGGAGGAGGAGGAGGAGGCCTGCACCTGACTGAGGCAGACAGAGATATCCATGGTGTTTGTGCAGAAACTAGCTATCTTACACATTAACACTGCTTTGGACCTCCATCGGCCATGGAAGGTTTTGTGGACCTGGTCCTGGGCGCCTCATTGCACACTCAGGGTGAGCACAGTACCCGCACGATGTGACGGTGTGTAGCTACTCTGTGCCAGTAAAACACCCGGTCAGTGCCCCCTACCAGGCCGAGGTGCTGTGTGGGTGCATTCCCCATCTTGTGTCCATCTGTGGACAGCTGATTTGCATGTGCAGTGCATCATGGATACATGTGGGCTAACCCTATCCTGGTGACCACAGCAGACTGTCTGTGTGGTGACGTGCAGGCTTTCTGCAGCCAGCCAGGGGCTTGCTAGCAGCTATAGAGCTGTAGCCTAATGGTTACGTCCCTGCCTGTGAAGCTGGAAGTCATGGGTTCAAACCCACATTGGGGTTATTTGTTAGGGTTGTCCAAAGCATTATTTGTCTTTAATGTACATATTTTGTTGCCAGCAAACAAACCCTCAGCGTACTGTACCCATAGGGTGCCGCTTTATATGGCGCCCTATCGGGCACCCTATGGTTTCCATCCATATAAGGTGCACTATACATTATCCTGTGACACAACTTATAGGGTTCCCTATGGGGGACATATTAGGGTGCCGTGGCAGATAGTGCACTTTATAATGTGCCCTATGGAGTGCCGTATAGGGTGCCTCATACGGCACCTTCAACTACAGCACGTGAGGGCGTGTTTGCTGGCAGAAATTAATAAAATAAACATACGGTGCTGCAGGACAAGATATGTACATTGCAAACCTGCTGCCACAGCCAGCCTTCCGTATTAGGCACCATGGGGAGCAAACCCATGACCCCTGTATCAGCAGTCAATGCCTTAACCATTGTGCTCCACTGCTGCTCTACCTTGCATGTCAACGCACCTACCTATGCTTTTCATGCCTTAAACTGCACAAGATATGTACATCGCAAACAGTACTCTGACCTTGCGGTACCTCATACGACACCCTCTACAGCGCCCTGTGAGCAACATTCTAAGGTGCCTTGGCAGACAGTGCACTTTACAATGTGCCTTATGGGGCGCATTATGTTCACACGCTTTAAGGGTGCGTTTGCTAGTACTGTAAATTAAAATAAGCATAAATTGACTCCTAAAGCAACCTTCCCCATAATACGTAATGCTTCAGCTAGCCCTGTTCATTGGGCACTGTGAGGAATTGAACCCTTGCTGTTATTGTGCTGTGGTTCTATTCCTGTGTTTGCACATCAGCACGCCGCCTTATGCCTCCCATTATTAAATAGCCTCCTTAGGCAATAGCCTAATGCCCATCTGCGCGCCGCCTTATGCCGCCCATTATTTGTATGCCTCATAAAATATCACCTCACCAAGCCCTGTTCATTGAGCACAGTGGGGGATCAAACCCCTGATCCCCGCACCATTGGTCAGTGCTTTAACCATTGCGCTGTGGCTCTGTTCCTGTGTGTGGACATCAGCGCGCTGCCTTATGCTGCCCAAGCCGCCCATAATTGACCGTGCGCCGCCCAAACCACCCATAATTAACAGTGCGCCGCCCAATGCTGCCCAAACTAACAGTGCGCCGCCCACTGCCGCCCAATATTAACAGTGCGCCGCCCAATTACGCCCAGAATAACAGTGCGCCGCCCAAAATAACAGTGTGACGCACAAAATTAATATGCCTCCTAATGCATGTTTATCCATTACAGTTCATGCCTCAGCCAGCCTTTTCCCTTGTGCACAATGGGGACTTGAACCCGTGGCCCCTGCACCATTGCTCAGTGTCTTCACCGTTGTGCTACAGCTCTGTTCCTATATGTGCCCAGCAGCGCCCCACTTAGCCTTCCCACGCGCTAATGTCGACCCCGCACATTAGCGCAACGCGCACACGTACGATCGTGTTCTTCTCTTTTATGCCTGAACCGCCCACTCCTTATATGGCACTGGCTCACTACCGCGGACCCGCACAATTTCGTAGTTTAGTAAACATACCCCTTAGTTCCTTTACGGTTTCATTGAGTCCTGATCTGAATGGGGTTAAGATTGTTTATTCTGAGATTTCTTCGGTGCAGGAGCAGCAAGCAGGGAAGATCCTCCTTATGGAAGAGAAGCTGGGCCATCTCCGGGGATTAGTGGAGGCCCAGATTAAGGGCAGGTTGGTATCTCAGAGGAAGATGGAATATTTGGAAAATCAAGCTCGGTGGTATAACATCAGGTTTTTGAATTTTCCAGGATCTCCTGTTTTATCAGCAGAAGAGATGTTGAGGGAATATTTTGCTGAGGTCCTGAAGCTTCTTCAGGAACATTTTCCACCTGTGACTCAGATCCAATATTTTTCTATGGGGTCTGGCTCTGTTTCCTTAGGGGGTGAGGAACTAACTAAGTTCTTGGAGGACTCCTTGGAAGTAGTCACAGGTAGAACCACCTTGCTTGTTACCCTGGCCTTGGAATCAGATAAAACTTTAATTTTCCGCTCTTACTTTAGAAACATCAATCAGTCTTTTCTGGGCTCTCAGGTTAGGTTGTTTTCTGATTTGTCTAGGGGTTCTCAGTTATGGAGAAGGGAGTTCATGGGCCTTCGGTCTAGGGTTTTGGCCCTTGGGACTTCCTTTCAGTTAAAATTTCCGGTTAGATGTTATGTTTCCTATAAAGATAACGTTTACGTGTTCTTTGAGCCCAGTCAACTGTTGGAGTTTCTAAGTGTTAGAGAAGAAGCAGATGTACAGGCTGCCGTTCCTTCTCATATGGCTGACGCATAAGTCTTTACCTGTCTTTTTGGTTTTGCATTTTTTTGAAAGGGGCGGTTGGGATTTTGTTCCGGCTCCTATTATGATTTATTCTTATAGCTCCCTTTATTATCTCCTTTATTTCCTTTATTGTGGACTAAATAAGATTTGGATGTGTATTTTCTGTACATTTCATTGTCCTTGGTATTTTGATAATATCCAATATCTTTGCATTCATGGAATTTTTCTTTGGATGTGTAAATTTGAAATTGATAAATAAAAAAAAAAAGAACGGACACTACAATTGTCACTATAAGGGATTTTAGTATAGAAGTGCATTAGGATTAGCCTAAATGCAATGAGGTCTATTCCCTACTGGATGTTCAGCCCCTGTATGGCCCCTCAGAATCAGGTCTACTGGTTTGTATGTGCAGGCCGGGCCCTGTTTTTTTTTTTTACTTTTTTTATTAATAAATTCAAATAAAGGTATTACACAATACACATTAGAAAACAGGAAATCAAATCCAGTCCACATCAAGGGAAGCTTTTACAGAGAAAACCAAATCATAAGAAAAGTAAATTTACAAACTTCAAAATTATGCAGAGAGAGGAGCTGCTGTCCTAAAACTTACAAACTCTAATTTTCAACCTAATGACATAAAAATCCAAAATTTATATCATACCTGCGGATCCTGATTCACAAGAAACCTTTCTAATGATGATGTCTCAGAGAAAACATATTTGGTGCCCCCTAAAGTATCCAAACATTTGCAGGGAAATTTAAGGGAAAATGTTGCACCAATAGCTAGAACGCGGGGCTTTAAAGACAAAAAAGCCCTACGTCGAAGCTGAGTTTGCCTAAAGACATCGGAAAACATATTGCAAATATTTGCAAATATCCTAGCAGGGAGCCTTTTTAAGGCACTCCCCCTGACACAAGCCCCCCGCTTCACTGAGTTGGCCCAGACGAGTCAAAAATGGAACGCACTATTATTATATTAATAAGCCTTTACCTGCTCCTCACAATTTGCCCACCAAACTCACTAGCCCTATATACATCACACAATCACATCTCTATAGTACAGAGTAGTGGGAGAAAATGGTCAGGCGATTTCTACTACTATTCACACGGTGTTAACCATTCGCACCACCACCACTTATTACACATCCCACTACAACACACTACAAAAGCCAGGCAAGGTAAATGCCTCTACCCTGGAAGCCTAAAGAGTGCCCTTATAAATGCCCGCTCACTTCGCAAAAAGTGGCCAGTAATCACAGACATTATAACATCCCATAACCTGGATATCATCATGGTCACCGAAACATGGCTTTCCTTGGAAGACAATACCATTTTAAACCAGCTACTCCCATCTAACTTTGTTGCATTCACCAGCCATAGGCAGAACAAAAGAGGTGGAGGAGTGCTCATCATCACCAGGACGGATATCCAGTTCAAAATGGATGACTCCACCAGTAACAACAACCTGGAAACTGTATCAATCTCCAACAACATATGCTCCATAAACCTGATCTATAGAGCTCCATCAGCCGACCCAGACGACCTAGCAACCGTAATAAACTTAGCATCCAACATCCAGGGTCCAAATAAACCTAATTGGATCTTAGGGGACATCAATCTGCCTTCAGTACAGGACAATCAGGCAACTGCATTTATAGAAGCCCTTGAGATCCTGGGATACACGCAAGTGGTGCAGGAACCTACGCACGCGAAAGGTAACATTCTAGACCTTATATTCGCCCCCCAGGTAATTTGCGATCAACCACATAACATTATGCTGTCAATAACAGCAGTCCCATGGTCTGATCATAAACTCATCACGTTTCAGATGCCTATCCTCAACAAGCCACTAAGGCCCAAAATGGACCCAAACAAGACCTCTAACCCAGCTGCCAGAAGTTTCCACCCGTTTAATAGAGAACGCATTCTTGCCGAAACTTGCGCATTCATTGATGGGACTTCCCTAAACCTAGATGAGCTGATCAACGCCTGGAACAACAAACTAAGCGCAATCGCGATCCGTACGCCAACAAACAAGTCTCTGAAGAAAAGAGCATCAGCCCCATGGTTCACAGCTGACCTGAGGGATTCACTAACCCTTCTACGGAGGCTTGAGAAGCGCTGGAGGAAATCACGCACCAGCAGTGACCAAACAGCATACATCCAACACCTGACTGCGCACCGCAAAGCCATCACAGACAAGATGAGACAACACCATACAGACACCCTGAGACGGTCATTAAACAAACCGCATGACCTCTTTAACCTAGTTAAAACTCTTGCTAAAGAACCAACCCCTGAGCACCATGGCGATATCCACCCACAGGACTTTGCGGTCTACATGCAATCCAAATTGTGCAAGACCGACAAAATTGCAATACCTGACCCCCCCCCCCCCCGACGATCAAGAGTACCCAGCATCGCTAACATCCTTCTCCACACCATCAAAGAAACTTATCGAAGATACCATCTTAGCTCTAAACACCACCACTGCACACACAGATCCTTGTCCGGCATTCTGGATAAAAGATCTGCGATGTGACCTCTCTCCAATTATAGCCAACATCATAAACAGATCCTTTAACACTGGTTCATTCCCCTCTACTCTCAAGGAGACCTCTATCAGACCTCTTTTAAAAAACACCAAGCTAGACCCACAAAAGGTAGAGTCTTACAGGCCCATATCTAGTTTACCTATGCTGGCAAAAATCATTGAAAAAGTAGTGCATAGGCAATTACAGGATCATATTGACTCTACTGCCCCACTAGATCCATCCCAACATGGATTCAGAGAGTCACACGGAGTGGAAACACTACTCACAGCCCTTTTCAACAATAAAATTTCCGGCGTTGACAACATTCGACATGGATTTGCACTCATTCATTTAGATATAGCAGCAGCGTTCGACTCAGTATGTCATGAGATTCTTCTCTGCCGGCTAAGAGAGAAAGGTATCAGCGGAACTGCGCTCGAATGGTGCAGATCATACCTGTCAGAAAGATGGCAGCATGTTTGAGCAGACGGGGCTACATCGGAACCATTTCAACAAACGCAAGGAGTGCCTCAAGGAGTGCCTCAAGGATCCTCCCTATCATCCTTAATGTTTAATATATATATCCAACCCATCTGCAACATCATTAGAACCTTCAATGTCAGTTGTATGATATATGCCGATGACGTGTTATTATACATGCCGGTATCATTGGATAAAATAGACCTCGCCCCTCTAACTAACTGCTTCAACGCCATATCGGAGTGGCTCCTCTCACAAAATCTGCGAATTCAACACAGGAAGACTGAGGTTCTTTTCATCTCGAGGAATCCGAACTTCATACCACCCACCTGTGTGAAGGTAAATGATGCCGAACTACAAGTGAAACCCGCGATACGTTACCTTGGAGTGACACTGGATCAAAATCTCGACATGAAGAAACACATCGCCAATACCGTAAGAGCGATCTACTTCAAGATCAGATCCCTCAGAAACCTACGCCCGCTACTCGATCCAGATGATTTCTGCACCATTTACCAAGCCCTGATCATTCCCCATTTCGATTATGCAAACTCCATACTACAGGGGCTCCCCCAATCCACCTTGAGCCCCCTGCAACTTGCTATGAACAGTGCAGCGCGGGTACTCTTTGGGGCGTCCAGGAGAGACCATGTTACACCCCTCCTGAAACAGCTACACTGGCTCCCCATCCAAGCCAGGATCAGTTTTAAGATCTTGCTGATGACCTTCAAAGCTGGCAAGGGGCTCTCTTCCTCCTCACTATCTGAACTCATCCAACCACTTGCACCTAACAGACCAAGAAGAACCGCAGAGTCCAACATGCTAACAATCCCAAAAGTAATGACAAGATGCACCAAAACAACAGCTAACAGAGATTTCCGACTCTGCGCCCCAAGACTATGGAATACCTTACCGGCACATATCAGGGCAATCCCCAACTTGAGTCAGTTCAGGAAGGCCCTTAAACATTTCCTCTTCATCAAGTACCTCACTGACAACACCGACCCTCAGTCCCACTTGAATAGCGAGCACCTCAGCAATAGTAGTAGTCAACTATGCAGGCCCTCGCATCAGGCGCCCCCAGCTATGTAAACACCAAACAAGATCCTTTTCTTCTTACACTTCTTATGTATATAGTTTACCCGGTTATCCAAGTTCCATATCCTGTTAATTGTAATGACCAGACATATGCAATTTGTCGGATGTTTTTGTTCTTTGTAAACCGCGCTGATGTCAAATAGTGCGGTATATAAGAAATGTTAATAAATAAATAATAAATATTGATTTTCCCCCCACAGAATTCAGCATTCTTATTAGAAAAATACAAACGCATTACAGAGTTTTTCTCAACCTCGGAGGAAAAGGACACCAAAAGAGTGGCCATAGTAGTAATTACATCTTGAGAAGATTCAATAAAGGCAGAAACATCCAAGGAATCCAAAGAGTACAAAGGGGCGGTTCCCAACGGAGCCTCACCTAAAGTCACCCCCACCTGAGGTAAATAAAACAATTTAGTAACAACAGGTTTAGTATTATCTCAGTACCCTAAGATATCCATCAAGTATTTATCAAACAAAATTTGAGGGGACAGCAAACGAGTACGAGGAAAATTTAGACATCTAACATTCATAGCCCTCAAATTATTTTCAAGCAATTCTTGCTGGGTATGCAAAATAAGACTATCTTTAATAAAAGACATAGAAGTATTCTGTAATGTATTACATTGGATTTCCAATTTCTGACACTTATTATCGAAAGCTATTATTTGAGAATCATGTTGGGCTAGCTTAGCCACAGAATCTTTTGAAAAAAACGAGAACTGAGATACCACAGAAATAAAGGAAGCCTCTATACGTGAGAGAACAGGCCTTACATCAGACAGGGAAATATCATGTGAGTCCACAGGCATAGTAGGCAAACCATCCCGTTGAGCCAAAACAAGATCCTCCGGAATCTGTAGAACCCATGGTAAAGAAACAGACACAGGGTCCAAAGAACTCACAGGAGGAACTGCTGGAGGTGACAAAACCAGATGTTGTGGCGACCCCTCCAACAAAGGTGAGGAAGTCACAAGGACAGTAGATGAAATGTCAGCAGGAGGGGCAGAGTTAATAACCCCCAAAAATGATGAGGAGCTATCAGACTGGGATCTGGCTGCAGCAACCAAATCACTCTCCATATCTTTCACTGCAACAACATGCCGATCCATAGGGCCCAAGACTTTAACCAGATGGATCCTTGAAAAGACTAAAGAATACCAAAAGGATATCTATTTGTGCTTTATCGACTATAGCAAGGCTTTTGACTGTGTAAACCATGAGAAACTCTGGGCTACATTAAGAAGCATGGGTATACCAGAACACCTGATCATTCTCTTGCGCAATCTGTACATTGATCAGGAAGCAACAGTTCAAACGGAACAAGGAGAAACAGAATGGTTTAAAATAAGCAAAGGTGTAAGACAAGGCTGGATATTTTCCCCCTACCTGTTTAATTTATATGCAGAACAAATCATCAGAGAAGCAGGATTGTATGAAGACAACAGAGGTGTGAAGATTGGTGGAAGACTCATCAACAACCTTCGCTATGCTGATGATACTACATTACTGGCTGAAAGTGAAAATGATCTGAAACATTTGCTTCTCACAATCAAAGAACATAGTCTCAAAATGGGCCTGCACCTTAATGTAAAGAAGACGAAGATCATGACAACTGACATAATCAACAGGTTCATCGTTGAAGGAGAAGAAATTGAAATTGTGAACAACTTTAACCTACTTGGATCAACTATCAATAAAGAAGCAACAAACAGTCAAGAAATCAGACGACGCATTGCTCTTGGCAGAATGGCTATGGAAGACCTAGATAAGATTCTCAAGAGCAGAGATGTCTCTCTCCATACAAAGATTCGACTTGTTCAGGCCATGGTATTTTCAATAACATCATATGGATGTGAAAGCTGGACAGTGAAAAAGACAGACAGGAAGAAAATTGATGCCTTTGAATTATGGTGCTGGCGGCGAATACTGTGTATACCATGGACTGCTCGAAGAACAAACCAGTCGGTACTAGAGGAGATCAAACCTAAGCTTTCTTTAGAAGCTCGGATGACAAGACTTTGACTTTCATACTTTGGACACATCATGCAAAGAGAGAGATCATTAGAGAAAGACATCATGCTTCGCAAGTTTCTTTTCTTTCCTTGCAGGATAAAAATTTGATTTTGACTTTGTACTTTAAAAAGAAAAATCAGATGTTTTGTGGCGAGCTTATTCAGGTATTTCCGGATGTGAGTCGGACTACTCAAGTCCGGAGGAAGGCTTTTTTGGCTTTAAAGGAGCGGACTCTGGTCATTGGGGCTACCTTCTTTTTGAAATACCCGTGCAAATGTATTTTGGTTTTTGAAGATGTTAAGTATGTTTTTTTGGAGGTCGGACAACTTGAGGCTTTTCTGTCCGCTAAAGAAACAATGAGTTGATTATTTTCTTGTCTTCCTCTTCATGTATATTGGGCTATTTAGTTTTCGGATCCTTGTAGTGTATTTAATTTGTTTTGTTATGGGCGAGTGTTTCCTTGATGTGGACTTAACTTGTATTCTTGCTTTATTTTTTTAATAAAGATGTTTTGAAAATGAAAAACAAAAACAAAAAAAAACAACAACATATATATATATATATATATATATATCAGACTGGAGGAACACCAAAAAAGGGGTGGGCATATACGGATAGGTGAAATAAAATAAAAATATTTTTTTTTTCATTATTAAAAAAAGTCAATACTTTACATAAATGCATTTACGCCTGCTCCTAAACATATATATATATATATATATATATATATATTGTCATGATGCGGGCATTAATAAAGTTGGTTTTAAGAAAAGAAATCCTGTTTTAGAAGAACTAGATGTGCAGTTACCTTCAGGCACAGCTAGAGGGAGCAGGAACAGACATATTGGTCTTAATGAACCTAAGCTCACTGATGACCTGCAGCTGAAAGGGAACCAGGAAGTCAGCAGTAACGGTTCACTTTATAAGCCAGAGCAGAATGCTTCTGGGGAAGAGTGGCATAAGCAGCAGTGGCATAAGCAGAGGAAGCAGCGGACACAGCAGGAGCTGAGGAAAGAGGAAGAAGGAACTGGAGCTGGACCAGAAGGAGAAACAGCAGAGAAGCCTGGAGGCTATCAAGGACATAAGCCTGATTGCTGTGGAAGAAGCCAAGCTGGAAGCTGGAGGAGAAACAGACCTCACAAGGTGGGAAGCCAGAAAGCCCAAACTGGATCTGTTGTGCAAGGGGAGTTTGGTGGAAGTTGCTCCCAGGTGAGAGGCTCTGCCACGCCTAGTTCCTATACTCTACCTGTTTGTAACATAGAGAGAAGAAAGCTAAGAACCAGAGAGGGAGGTTCTGACAGAAGCTTATCTCTAGAGGATCATTGCCCAGTTTCACCTATTCAGAGGGGAAAGCATTTTTATAAGCAACGGAAGTTTTTACTCAGTGAGCCCAGGTATGAGGCATTGAACATTAACTGTAGTGATTGTACTGCTAAAAGCTATGCTAAAAGAAGGATTCCTCCTAAGGGAAACAAGAGTGCAGACTGGTTTACTAAACTACCGCCAGCCTTAAGAGTCCCTGGTTATGTGAAGCCAAACTCCCAAGTGGTAGATTACCATGCTGAAATAGACAGGGACAGTGAAAGCCCTTTGAATCAGTATAGGGGAGAGGATTTGATGGAAGTGGATTCTCCCAGCACTATTCCCTCGCCTTTGCCTGAGGAAATGGAATGTGATTGGTGCACTGCCTATGCTCCAGAGTGTGTATGCTCCACAGAAGAATAAATGAAGTATAATTTGATGTTTATTATACTGAATATTACTTTGAAGAATACCTGCTTTAAACTGTGAAGTAACAGTTAACTAGCCAGTGAATATTGGTACCTTTTAAAACAAAGGACCGTTTCTGTTATCCAAAATATCTCTTAGTTGAACCTTGCTTTAAACGGGGAATAAATGCCTTTATTACCCTACATTTGGACTCTTTGTTCTTTAACAGCGCTACCTAGTGGCGTATAATCTTTGTGTCACCGGCAACCGTGTGACAATATATATATATATATATATATATTTATATATATATATCAGACTGGAGGAACACAAAAAAAGGGGTGGGCATATACGGATAGGTGAAATAAAATAAAAATATATTTTTTTTTTCATTATTAAAAAAAGTCAATACTTTACATAAATGCATTTACGCCTGCTCCTAAACATTTTATCTACAATTTTTGCAGGATTTGTGCTGGTATTTTGTAAAATGTATCAGATTTCCATTACCTCATACTCTTCAATAGCATATATATTGGGGGGAGGGCGATATTAAAAGCGTTTTAGCTGATTAACAGACTTGCTAAACCTTTAAAATGCACTGAACCCAATATATAGCTACCCTAACCACCTAATGCAATGTGTGCCTTTGAGTCAGTCCTGACTCCTGGTGACCCAGAAGCTCCTGGGTTTTCTTGGCAGTGTCACTGGAAGTAGATTGGCAGGCCTTTCTTCTGAGGCAATAGAAGGTTAAGTGACTTGCCTAAGGCCACAAGGAGTGTTAGCAGGAATTGAACCTTGATTGCTTGGTTATCAAGCCAGTGCTCTAACCACTAGGCTACTCCTCCACTAACCACAGACCACATAAAAACGTCCTGGTAAAACTGGGGCAGTCCATGGGCAGGTCACTGTTCAGTTAGTGGTGATATTCAGTCACTAACTGGATAGCTAAACTGCTTAAGTTTAGAATATCTGCATAGCTGTTGTAACGGGTTTTTCACTATCCAGTTACTAGCTGAATATACTCTCTACCAGATAGTGATGCTGCTGTCCAGTGATTCGAGATATTCAGCACCAGAAACCAGCACTGAATTCTGGATTTAATTAAAGCCGCTGAATATTCCCCCACAGCTCATTCTATTTACAGTCAAATTGTCTAATTTTAACTGAAATTTAACTGATCATAGGTGCCAAAGCACCATTAATCCTCTCTTTGAGCTAACGAGAAATATTTGTCTTAACACATATACATATAAAGGGACCTTCATCAATGGAAATCCAAATTGTGTCTTTCAATCCTTAGGTTTGGTGCGGTTCCACCTCACTCCAGTCATTAATCCCAGTGTTCCAATTCTCATAACATGCAAGCATTGCATTTCAAAGTTTTATCACATAAAACCTCATCTGAGAAAATCTTCATAACCGGTCTCTTGATAGCGAAATGACCCACACAGCAAATCTCAACATGCTGCAGTAACAATTAACGAGTGCCGAATTACCATGCATTACCTAGAAGGCACAGTCAATGCCCGGTCTGTACCCAGGTTCATCCGATGGCAGTTAACACGGGAACTAAGGTACACTAAGGGACATGTTAACGAACATGTACTAACCATTAACACATGGTCTGATACATTCTAAGGGCATGCACTGACAGCATGAGACTCCACACTAAAAATCCCTTGCTAGCTGGTTAGTGTGGTTTGGACAGGGACTGGCAGGTTAGGGGCATAACATGGGCATTTTGGGTGTGAACTGATCACACTTGTTGTCATTAGAGCAGGTGTATTTAATGCCACCTCAATGGATGGTGTGAAGGGCCTCCATGTGCCAGCTAGCATGGCATTATCAACTAGATGAAATTAGCCCAGGCCTCCAGACTTATATGACAGCACCAATGCGCATTATCGGCATGGCCGTTAAAGATGCCCCTAATGTCAAATCTCTGTGTTAACTGTTAGTGCAGCCATATGGCCACAGTGTGCCCTAAATCCCATATTAACTGCTTAATGTGTTTTAGAAAAAGGGCCTCATTAGACATTAATGCATGTTAATAAATAGTAGGAGTGTGCTAACCCAAAATTTCCATGTTGTTTAGTTTCTCCTTGAAAACTCAAGAAAAAACCCTCCAAAAATTTAGGGTATGTGTTTTGGGTTAAAAATCCAGGTTTTTCTTATGTTGTTTCAAACAAATGTGTATCTCTGGTAAATAGAGGCCATTGTTTCCTGTCGAGAAAGCAGGTGCACATCTCTGTAAGAAATATTTGGTTAGGCAGTAATGAAACCGAAACTATAACTGCCCACATAGTATTGATATCATTATCCATGGCAAACCTTGAAGCAAATAGCTATCCGCAGACTTGGCAAGACCATGGATACTTGAAAGGTATAAATCAGCAAATAAACTTTTTCCAGAGACGGGGAAGCTATAAAACTAGAGGGCAGGAAATGAAGCTGAAAGGAGGAAAATTGAAAAGCAACATCAGGAATACTTTTTCAGAGAAAGGGTGTTAGGTGCCTGGATTGCTCTCCCTGGAGATGATGGGGACCAAAACTGATAGAATTCACAAAAGGTATGGGATGAGCACAGAGGATCCCTATATAGGAAGAGCAGCATTCCTGTTCAGAGCCCAAAACTTCAAGGACTCACCACAAAAAGCACCTAGCTGGGTCATACTGATCTTTATCTGCCATTATTTACTATGTTAGGTTGATTATCTACCCCATAGTGGCTGGGAACATAACAAAAAACAAAGGCTACAGACAGTCAACAAAGCATCAGCAAGACTAATCCTAGCCGTTTCATGATCTGGAGATACATTGCAGATTTCCCAACAGTTGCAGCCCAGGAAGTTTCTGAGATCAGGCCTCTTAAGAGATGTTACTAGCAACATCAATAGAAGTAGAATCCAAAACAAAAACTGCAAGTTATGAGGCCATATCCATTAGGAGAGACGGTAAAAGCCATGTAAAAGATCAGGTCAGCGCTGGATAGCTTCACTACTTTTATAAGGAAAGATGACAACCTTGAAAAGAGCCAGACACAGAGCAGATAAAATACATCAGCTTCTCTGCAATAAATATATTGCAGTAACAAATGCAGCGTTCTGAAAGAATCATCTGAAGCCTCATTTTTCACAGCATGTCAAACCCAAAACTGGAATATCCAGGTTAGGCTGCTTACAAGTCCCACGGTACGTTACATAAGGCTCTGCCGATCAAGGACCTTTTTTAAATACATGTAAGAAGGCTTTCTGGCACATAGGACAGGAGCCTCAACCTCCCAAACATACATGTTGGTGGGGGGAGGGGGAGAAAAGAAAAAGCGACTTCATTTGGCAGCTTACCCATGTGAAGGGACATTTTAGAAATGATGTTCAGGTGCAGTCGGGGACGTCCATGTGAAAATGTGCCAGTCATGATTTCAGAAACGTGGATACACCCAATATGGATGTCTGAGGATGTCTACGTAGGGGACGCATGCCAGATGACCATAGAGAGAAACTGCAACATAGGTGTAATGATTCATTTTGAGGGTATATCAAAATGTCTACAATCTCTCTCAGTTGAATTAGTGCATAAGAGCATAAGAAAATAGGATATGCCATACTGGGTCGGACCAAGGTCCATCAAGCTCAGTATCCTGTTTCCAACCATTGCCAATCCAAGTACCTGTCAGATTCCCTAAAAGGGTACACAGATTCCACGTTGCTTATCCCAGGGTAAGCGGTGGATTTCCCTGGTCCTCCTTAATAATGGTGTATGGACATTTCCTGCAGAAGTGTCCTCTCTCAGTTGAGAAGGGCAATGGGGTTAACACAGCCTGTGTGGCAGACATAGCAAAGGAGAAGAAGGAACCTTCGCTATGCTGATGATACCACATTACTGGCTGAAAGTGAAGATGATCTGAAACCTTTGCTTCTCACAATCAAGGAATATAGTCTTAAAATGGCCTGCACCTTAATGTAAAGAAGACAAATATCATGACAACTGGCAAAATCAATAAGTTCATCGTTGATGGAGAAGAAATTGAAATCGTGGACAACTTTAACCTACTTGGATCCACTATCAATAAAGAAGCAACAAGTTGTCAAGAAATCCGGCGACGCATTGCTGTTGGCAGAATGGCTATGAAAGACCTAGACAAGATTCTCAAGAGCAGAGATGTCTTTCTCCATACAAAGATTTGACTCGTTCAAGCCATGGTATTTTCAATAACATTATATGGATGTGAAAGCTGGACAGTGAAAAAGATAGACAGGAAGAAAACTGATGCCTTTGAATTATGGTGCTGGCAGCGAATACTGCATATACCATGGACTGCCCGAAGAACAAACCAGTCAGTACTAGAGGACATCAAACCTAAGCTTTCTTTAGAAGCTCAGATGACAAGACTTCGACTTTCATACTTTGGACACATCATGCAAAGAGAGAGATCATTAGAGAAAGACATCATGCTTCGCAAGATAGAAGGTCAACGTAAAAGAGGAAGGCCAGCAATGAGATGGATCGATACAATAACAGCAGCTATGGGTATCAGTCTGTCAACAATGAGCCACCTGACTGAAGACTGAACGCAATTTAGGACAACTATCCAGAGGGTCGCCATGAGTCGACACCGACTCGACGGCACTTAACAACAACAATGGAGATGAAGCCTGTCATGCAGACTGAGGGAGTTTGTTCCAGGCATAAGGAGCAGTGAGGTTTAAGGACCAAAGTCTGGAGTTAGCAGAGGAAGAAAAGGACAAAGAAAGGAGTAAGCTAATAGAAGGGTGAAGTTCACGAGGAAGGGTGTAGAGGGAGAGGAAAGATAGAAAGGAGCAGCAGAATGAATGCACTTGAATGAATGGACTTACATGCAAGATCCAGAAAATCTGAGCCATGATGCTTATTTCAGAAGCATCCCCACTAAAGAGCAGCATTTACACATGCAGTTGGCATTTTAGAAAGAGGCTATTTACATGTGGTAAGGGAGGTGTGTAAGGGCAGGCAGAGAGAGTGGTTTGTGGGCCTAACATATTGACGTGGATTCCCAATCTTACAAGTGAAATCTACATTGGCAACAAAAAAACTGGACTTTGGTATTTATACCTGTCCACAGGCACAAATAAGTGTCTTCTTGAAAAGGGCAGGTGTACGTATTGAGGTCAGCCCGCCCCCAAATTCCTCTTGGCCCCCCCATGTATCCGATCCTCATCGTGCACCTTCAAGACTACCCATCTACCCAAACACTCTCTGAACCATTTGATTCCCCTCCAGACACCAGATTCCCCATACAACATGAAAACCCTCCACCCAACCCCCTCGGCATATAGTAACCCTCCTCTGAGGCCCCCCTCAAGATTCACCACCCCTCATCCCCATTCCTGGTCTGGCCAGGGTCCCTGGTGCCTACTGCTTTTCCTGGTCAAAATGGTACCAGTGACCACTAGCGGTAATCTCACAATACTCCTCTAGGGGTCAGTCTGAGCCTCTTGTAAAAAAACATACTGTGGGAGATTTTCCATGTCCCGACCTGGAAATTCCCTTCTCCACGCCTTCCCATGTATAGATTATACTTCTGGTTCGAATGGCCTAAGTTGTAACAGGTTTTTCCATATCCAAGCCAAAACATATTCTATTCATGTAGTAGCCAAATACCAGCACACATATGAATAATTCAGACATATTTTAGGCCCACCTCAAAATGCTACAACCCACCTTTCCACTCTACATCTGATACTCGTTATTATATTCCACTGTATAATTTAAAAACAAACAAAAAACACACCACAACATTATACATTTGGCAGAGCACCAAATGTATAATGTCTTTTTGAATATTGGCCCGTGTTAGTATAAGTGAACAGCTGGCTGATGCATCATTGAGGAGGGGCCTGCAGATCTCATATCATGCCATAGATAATATCATATACATACCACCAGTCAAGGATGGGCTTCTTTCCTCATAACCAACCTTTTGTGATGCAGTTTACAATGCAACTATGGCTCACATCTCCACAGTCTCAGACTTGAGAGAACAAAGAGAAATTCTTGGAGTTGTTCTATTGCTTAGTGCTGGACAGCCTCTTACAACATGCATGTATTACATAGTCAACCAACAAGCCTGAAGAGTCTGTCCCAAAACATACTTTTTTTTTTTTGTGCTGTAGAGTCAGTGTGGACTCATAATGACCCAGCTCCTCTGGGTTTTCTTGGCAATGTATCACCAGAAGTATATTGCAGGTCTTTTTTTCTAAGGCAATGGAGGGTAAAGTGACTTGCCCAAGGTCACAAGGAGTGCCAGTGGGAACTGAACCCTTGATCTTCTAGGTCTTGCTCTAACCACTAGGCTACTACTCCACAAAATATACATAGAGCAGCTAAAACAGCAGGATAGTCACTTTAGCATGGTAATGTGATGAAACAGTTAAAGCTATTAAGCTACCAGAAGATATAACAAAACACTACTTTTCCCATAATGAAGTGTGAAAATAAATGGAAATGTTTCTTAAGGGCACTTTAACTAAAGTAGGGTTAGAATTTGTAGTTACCATATGTTTACAAAAATTAATACATGGTAAATACAAAGCCTGTGTGGTAAATCTAGGGGTATGCTCAGCACCTTCCTATACAGCTTACAGAGGGGGACATATTCAACAGGGTTTAGTCAGTGAGCCTGATCGTGGTGATCCCAATATTCAGCAGCACTGTCTGCATAGTGCTACTGAACATCCCCACAGACCACAAAAAAGATACCTTGTTAAATCTGGGGTAGTCTGTGGGTGGATCGGAGCATTCTTGGCAGCTAGCCGGTTAGTGACGATATAGAGCCACTAAAGCGAAGTTAGTTACCATAACGGTGGTTCGCCATAGACAGCAGGATGAGTCAACCATGTATAGGTGTCATCTGACAGCGCTGGGAATGGATTAGCTCCCCCATAGCTCAGAGGAGTCTTTTTTTTTTTTTTTTTAGGACTCCTCTGAGCATGCTCTGGTCCCTTCCTCCCTGTGTCCATCCATTTCCTGCCTCAGTTTTTTTCCCAGCCCCAACAGACTTATCTGAAGGGGATAGTGAGTGGGCTTGCATGGCCAACTCATTCTGTTGTCCATGGAGAACCACTGTTAAGGTAAGTAAGTTCACTTTCTCCATGGACAAGCAGACTGAATCAGCAACACATAGGTGCCTCCTGAGAGGAGATGTGAAGGGGTACCCCTGCAAGAGGTGAAGAGCATGACCCCTCCCTTCACATCACAGGGTTGTTGTGGTAGGATGAGACTGCATTGCCCCAAGGAAGAAGTTGTTTTAGGAAGACATGGAGGGTGGAAGTTGTCAAGAGTATGGTGAGAGCACAAATGCACATGTTTATTGGGGCCTCCAGAATCATAAAAACAGCATACAACAAAATGAGCAGAGCAACTCAACTGAGGAAAACCCATATCAAGTGAACAAGCAAAATAGAACCTGCTGGCTACCCTGATGTGGGCTTGTCCTGTGGTGAGGCAGCATGAAGGTGTGCCAGGGTTGCTGTCATGGACCTCAATTGGTGGGCATGGGCCCTGCCCCTGGGTTGCAAGCCAACTTGTTCATAGCAGAAGGCTAAACAGTCCACTATCCAGTGGAAGAGCATGCTTTTCATCACTGGAGTGCCTAGTCTGTTGAGGTCATAGGCCAGGAACAGCTGGGATGCTTTTCTGATGGACTTTATCCTGTTGATGTAAATGTGGAGGGTACAGATGCAATCCAGAGTGTGTAGACACTGCTCCTCTGGTTTGGTGTGTTGATGTAGAAGTCCAAGACCACTTTTGGGAGGAACTTCGGATGAATCCTGAGGATGGCCCAGTCATACTGGAGTTATGTGTAGGGTGAGTAGTCCACCAGGGCCTGCAGCTCGCTGATGCATTACGTCATGGTGATGGCAACTAAGAAGACTGTCTCCAACATTGGTGGGCGGTCCTCAGGGGTTTGAAGGGTTGTGCCATAAGCTGCCACAGGACAATGTTGAAGTTTCATCCCGGGGTAGGGGATCTGAGGGGGATGGAGACCTTTCATGGCCCTTGCGACCAGGGAGTGCACCAAGATGGATTTTCCCTCCAACTTGTCGTTGTAAGTGACTATGGCGCTTGGGCTCGAGTAGAAGTGATTATTTGGTTCCAGTCTGTAGGAGAGCGGGAGATCCGTCAATTCACAGTGGTGAATGGAAAAAAACTGAGGCAGAAATTAGATTGATGGAGGAGCAGGAAGAGGAGGAAGGGACCACGGCATGTGCAGAGAAGTTCTCAAAAAAAGAAGGGGACTCCTTTGAGCTATGAGAGAACTAATCTGTTCTCATTGCTGTCAAATGACGTCACCAATGTGTGGCTGACTCAGATTGCTTGTTCACGGAGAACTGGATAGCTAGGGCAAGTCAATGACTGTCCTACCTTTATCCGGTTTGTGCTAAGCATATAGCTGCAGTGCTGCTTGGTGAAACTGGATATTTAGCACCAGGCGCTGGATAGGCCCTGGCACTGAATATCTGGGTCTAATTAAAGGGGCAGCAGCAGCCAGGTGCTTTAAAGCGCTGACCACTGCCACTGAAAGACAGCCCCAATATACTTAACATATGTTAACTGAGATGGCATTAAGTGATCTGTGTTATTTGCTGTGGTAACAGTTAATACACAAGAAGTTGCCATGTATTAAGTGCAAGGTACAGTCCATGTCCATTCCTTGCCCTATGGAAACCAAAGGAGCTGGTACACAGACTGACCAGTCTGTGTACCAGATCCTTTGGTTTCCATTTACATGCTGCAGGTACTTTGTTGCTCTTCTTTGGTCGGTCCTCATTCCTTGCCCTATTCCATGATATGCAGCTAACCTGGGAGATGATGCACACTAAAAGACAAATTTTGGATAAGGTGTCAAGCAGGGGTCTCAAACTCCAGTCCTGGAGGGCCGCAAACCAGTCAGGTTTTCAGGGCATCCCTAATGAATATGCATGAGATATATTTGCATACAATGGGGCAGTGTATGCAAATATATCTCATGCATATTCATTAGGGATACCCTGAAAACCTGACTGGTTTGCGGCCCTCCAGGACTGGAGTTTGAAGAGTGGACTTAAGATGTCTAGGTCTGGATATCAAAAATTCCCATTATATTTTACAAGAGGCTGTGTGAAGGACTGTATGTAAGTTTTTCTCTATGTCTAGCAGAAGTAATGATTTTTAAAAAGCTGTCTATGGAGGGGGGAAGGGAGAGGGGGCATGCAGCTTTTCACCACATGTGTATGGGAACTGCTTTTTAAAATCACTGCTCCCTTATCTCCATGCACACCCCTAGTCACCTGGCATCACCCTCTGGCACTGATCCTTCCCAATCACCTTTGGCCAGCAGCACATTCAGTCCCTCCCCTGACATCCTCAACCCATCTGATCCCCCATCTGAACCCCTCCAGCATGAAGGCTTCCCCCCAACTGACACTCCCAAGCAACAAGGGAGTCCCCGTGGAAGACCTCCTCCCCAACCCCAACCCCATCCTTGGATCTTATCAGGATCACTGGTGTCTAGTGTGAGCAGGGGTGAATCCCAGTCACTCCTGCTCTTTTGGTCCTGGTTTCAAAATGGTACTTATGACCCCTAGTGGTAATCTCACAATGCTACAACTAGGGGTTAGGATGCCAAATAAGAGCAAAATGCAGCCTGACCCCTAAATTTTAAAAAACTGCATGTGGGAAATAAAAGTCTCTTGTCCTTCTTCAATTGTGTGTGGGAGCGACTTTATAAAAAAAGTTACTGCTCCCAGCATCTATGAACCCTCTCATTCCCTGATCTCCCTCTGCCTTTAGGTGTGCCATTCCAGACCTCACCAAATCCCCCCAAAGTCACCTGAACAAATGAAGACACCCCAACCCCCTTGGCAGTCGATACTGCCCATGTAGTCAAGACACACCCCTAATCCTACCCGCAGCTGCTCCATAGTGGTCTAGAGGAAAGCAGGAACAATCCCCAGTCATTCCTGTTCTACTACTACTGCATAGGACTGGGGATTCCGGGGTGTTCTGCAGGTGGTGCTCACAGTAACTAATCAGTGGTGATAATTTAGCCACTGGTCAGTTATTTTAACCTGGCTCAAGTTAGGAACTTTAAAGGCTGGCCTAACTTTAGCCAACACGCTATCTGGGCACACCAGATATTCAATACTGATGACAGGATATGACCCCCAAAATTGAATATCCAGGTCAGAATTAAAGCAGTGACAGCCAGCTGCTTTAATTGGGCTGGTTGCTGCCTATGACAATGCTCCCCAACATTTCTAAAATTGTTTAGGTTGGTAATGTCGATATTTAAGGTCTTAAAAATGGGGATTGATGTCTCCTTAAAAGTCCTTTGGTAGGTTTTCGCTCCTTTATGTTCATTGAGATCATGGGGAACGAGGAAGCTAAGGTACCCAGCTCCTCCCTCAGGTTATGGAGTTCGTGCTCAAGGCTACCTTGATTTTAGGAAAAAGGTGAAGGCATTTTATTTTAGGATTTTTTTTGGCTAAATTTAGTATATTATGTTATTGGGTTTAATCTCTTGTTTTAAATTTGAATTTTTGGTTTCTCTGTTTTACTTTTTTCTTGTGTTTTACTGTAAATCAGGGGTCACCAACCTGCGGCCCGCGGGCCGCATGTGGCCCACGAGGTCCCTTCGTGCGGCCCGCGATGCTCTACCCCGGTTAACATTACGTGCGGCCCGCCAAGGATTCCCGCCATTGTATCTGCGGCCCGCGGCATGCTCGGCGGGTTCAACGGCACGTGACAGCTGCCCAG
This sequence comes from Ichthyophis bannanicus, assembly GCA_033557465.1. Lineage (NCBI taxonomy): Eukaryota > Metazoa > Chordata > Amphibia > Gymnophiona > Ichthyophiidae > Ichthyophis > Ichthyophis bannanicus. The sequence goes on from CM066033.1 coordinate 209,535,180, forward strand.
ACTGCAGCCACCAGCAACACCACAGCTAGCTACCGCGTTGCCTACCTCGCCACAACTCGTCTCAAGCCCTTCACCGATGGCGAATTCGTAAAGGACTGTGTACTCGCCATCGCCGACGAAGTGTGCCCTGAGAAGAAGGCGGTCTTCGAGAAGGTCAGCCTGTCTGTTGTTTTTTTTCGCGGGGGCGGGGAGAAGGGGGGTGCGGCCCACGAGGCTCCCGGTAGTCGGCTGTGCGGCCCGCGGCCCTCTGGAGGTTGGTGACCACTGCTGTAAATCATGGAGACCATAAAGGATCTGTAGGTATAGAAGCAATGAATTAAAATTAAATCAAAACTTCTTTAATCGTCTCGGCATGATATTCCCACCAGAGTCATTCTTGTGGTGCCCCTTTTAAAGGAATTCTGATAAAATGGCTATTATGAAGTTACTGTATATTTTCAGAAAAAGGAATGTTTGTTTTTGTAGCTAGAAGATTGCTACTTTCACTGACATTTCCAAAGCTATACCAACGTGAAGGAAAGCTTTTCAACAGCTTAAGCCACATGTTCTGGCCCCAGAAGCCACATATTTTTGTGTTTTCCTTGTAGATGTACAATAATGTATCAGGGTGATAGATACAGTTCTGTGGACCATCGAAAGTAGAGAATTTAATGGTTAAGTAGTGAGATAAATCCACTGAATGCACACCAATCTTTTTTTCTTTTAACTTACCTTTTCTATAGGATTGGGGTGTATCTGAGTGTTTTTGTATATTTGACTTGGACTCTTAAGTTAAGATCTTCTTCCTTCTCTCCATGATGTGGGCTATGACACTCTTTGCTACAAAAATGCGCTCAGCTCCATATTCAGCATTTAAATGGAGCTGTGGCGCCATGGCGTCATATTGCCATGGTACCGCGGCTCCATTTAAAAACCACGATGCCGGCCGCCTGCAAAAAAGAGTTAATTCCCTGCAGCGTGACCCCCGATCTGGCTTCCTAAGGCCAGGGTTGGGCTGTGGGGAATTAACTCCGGCCCCCCCAGCCCCATCCGTGCACCGATAATGAAAACAAATGATGTCCAGGGAAGTTATTCTACCCAGGGAGTGGAATAACTTCCCTGGTCATTTTGCCGACCCTGGACGTACAGGGCCAACATTAGAATCATCCCTGTATGTCCAGGACTGGCGACCGCCCACTGCCCACCTGCTCTCCGCCCTCGGGCTGCCCCTTCCCTGCCCCTGACTGACTTCCCCGCACAACCAGTGGGGAAGTTAGTCAGGGCCTGCAGCCGCCACGAATAGAGGGGATGGACGTCCCGTTGGGATATCCATCCCTGCTATTTGTGGTTCAGAATGATCCTGTAACTGTTTAGTGCTACTAAATATCCCCATAGACCACAAAAAGATGCCTGGTTAAAACCAGAGAGGTCTGTGGCCGAATCAGTGACAGCGATGGCAGCTAACTGGTTAGCAGCAATAGTCAGTCACTAACCAGTTAAAGTTAGATCATCTGAATGGCTGTCCTAACTGGATAGCACTGCTGATCACCAGTGAACCTGGACATTCAGCACCAGAAGCCAGATAAGTTCCAGCACTGAGTATCTAGGGTGAAATAAAGTGGCAGCTGGGCGCTTTAAGTAGCCTGGCTACTGCCACGGAACATGACGCTTTGTTTTTTCTTGATTTCTGAAGTATTTTTCCCCCCAGTATTTTCTCACATTTGCTTAATATAAATGATGAACATTTTTTGATTAAAGAAAATACAGCAGCTTCTCTGCCAAAAAATATAGTGTCGTAGAACTGTGTATTAAAGAGTCGGTCTAAAAGTTGCCTTCCCTGAAGGCAGGCTTGAAGTCCGCGTGGCATGTCACGCTGCTCATACCTTCAGTCATATCGAGAAGGGGCATCCCCAGAGGTATGGTTAGGTCAGTGGAAGAGAAGTCCACTTGTAGTTTGCATTCTCATACTATAAATTATTTTCCATGAAGGAAGGCACCAACAGAAAATGCAGATGCAGAAAATGCAGAAGTTTTGCAGCTAATTTGCATCCACAACAAATTTCACTGCAGAAGTACTTCTTCAGTTTAGCTTGGAAAAGCAACACAAAGTCTGCAGGTGAAAAGAACCTAGAGATTGCGTCCCAGTGTGGACAGTCTGAAAAATATCCCCTTAAAAGAGGAAAAGAAATAGACCTGAAATCTGGCCTGATTTCCCTTTTCTGGATCTGGTTTGGTCCCATGTGCATACATGGGAATTTTGGCGCTTCAAATTGCTGAGTCTGGGAAAACAATGGATAGCTCCGGGAAGGTCATCTGCTTTCTGCTCCAGACTCTCCCCTCCAGGAAGTATGCAGAGAAGAGGCAAGTAGGGACTGGATTGTCTCAAAGCCTTACCCCTTCCTTCCCGTTTCCTTGTCAAGTGGCAGCATGTAGGGAGAATAGGAGGGGAGGGAGCAAAGAGAAGCAGAGCAACTCTTTTATGCTTTGCTAATCTGCTGCAGCCTCATCTCCTCCTCTCCTGTCTTGTATCAAGAAACAGGAGGGAGAGCTCTGGAGAAGGGCTAACAGTCTACAGTCAGAACCCTGGACTCAACTGAGATCAGAATGGAGGGGGATGGGGGGGGGCGGGGGGGAGGATGGAGAAGACACTCTGAAGCACATGACAGGGAGCTACTACGTTTAGAAAGTGCTACAAGGTGTGAATGATTAATGGCAAAAGGGGGGTGGGGAAGAGTGCTGCAGTCAGGGAAGAAGCGAAAGAGTGCTCAGGTCATCCCTTGGAAGGTGAGTAGAGAGGGGGGAATGGAAAAAACATTGATGTGCACATCCCCCTCTATAATGCCAATCTCAGGGTTACTACCATTCAAAAGCAGTCGGGTCCGTGTTAAAAATATACATCCAACGAATTGCTATTTAGCAAGTATAAACGTTAACAATGCTCGGCATAAAAATATCCACAGCACTGTGAGGCCGGTATGCTTGCGCTTTTCCCTGCTGGTGATTTGCTGCCCTCATCTCATATCGCTCTTCTTGCTAGTCTAGTTTCTTCTCTCCTTAGCTCTCCACTGCCAGAGTACGTAACTCCCCAAGGACCTGCCTTGTTAAGTAGAAAACAGAAACCGAGGAAAGGCCAAAATTACAGAGCCAGACAGATCTATGAAAGGGGCATGTGAAGCGAGCACCAAATTGTCTGCGAAGTGGCAGACAGTCTTTTTCTAATCTCTTCTCCAACTGGAACCGCCGCATATGTAGGCCAGTGAAATTAATACAGTAGCTAATGACTGCGAATAGGTGGTACAATGACTAAAATATGTCAGCTTATAGACAGAAGAGTTGAACCTGCAATATCCTAACCAGAGAACTTCTGTACAAGTACCTCTAATTATACCAATAAATTCCACTGGAAGCCAATGATTCCTCTGTCATTTTACTGCTGCACAGTGAATAAATTCTGAATGATTCTTGAAAAGAGACAAACTCCAGTCAACTGTTTTATAAACGGAAGGCTAACATGTAGGACCCTATGTACTATTCTGTACTACTTTCAAAGTATGCAAATACACATGTCTAGACAGTGATTTTAGGAGGTTTAGGTACCATTTATACATGTAGAAAGCTGGTATAGTGCATGCTGGTATACATATACACACGTAAGGAGTGATTTTATAAGAGGTGGTAAGCATGCATTTCAAGGAGACATGCTCTGAGTATGGTTTGGGTGGTCCTTCAGAGTATACTGGCATTTATATCTACTTCACGCCAAACATAACTGACAGCTAACTTCTCGTTTTGACCTGGGCTTTGGAGAACAGCTTAAGGGAGAATTGTCCTTATCTCTGCAAAGAACCACCTCGAATTTGAGTTTCGGAGCTTTGCTCCTTATATTTAGGAGTCTTTTTGCTAAAGTGCACTATGGCGTTCACACATGATTCAATGCACATTAACTGTGCACTCGGGCCTGTGGTAACAGTTACTGTGTGGGCATAACAGTTAATGCATGCTGATTTTTAACGATAACTACCAATGGTGCATTTGGGGGCTGAATGGGTATATTAGGGGCAGAGAGTGGGCATGGTGAGCACATTGCAGTTAGCATGGGGGGTACAAATTGTACATCAACTGTCAATGTTCCAATTAGTGCGGGTTCACCTAATGCCACCTCCATGGGCACCTATGGTAATGGTGCCACACTTTAGGGAAAGCATCTGTACAATAAGTATTGGAAACATGCTGGCCACACCCCTGACAGTTACCATGGAGGTTTTGCACATAACACATTTCTTTTTGCGCTAAATGTGAGTTAAATGCAATAACCTAAGGCACTCTAGCAAAAAAGGGTCCTTTATAGTCTGTATCCTGTCCCTGACAATGGCCTGTCCTAGCGACACGTACCCGACATGTCCCAAAGTGTAGATCTATTTCTCATAGCTCATTTCCAGGGATAAACCATGGCTCTCTCAAATCTACCTGGCTAACTACTTTTCAAGGACTATCTTCTGGGAACTTTCCTAAATCTTTTTTGAATCCTGCTATATTAGTCTTGGTTGATGCAAAATTATTCAAAAGAAATTAAAACACAAGAGGATTGTGAAAAATTGCAAGAGGACCTTGATAAATTGGAAGTCTGGATGGCAAATGAAATTTCATGTGGATGAGTGCAAAGTTATGCACTTAGGGCCCAATTCTGTGCCACAAAGTCCAACCCCTCCATTTGTGCCTTCCCTCACCACGTCTAACTTCCCTGCCAGTTATGCAGGGAGATTGGATGGGGGTGGGGAAGGGGTAGAGTCTGGGCAGGCAGTGAGTGGTCATGTTTTTTCCTCTGAAGTGGAATAACTTCCCTGGATTTATTTAGAAGGTTTTATATACTGCTTTATCATTTCAATCAAGTGGTTTACATTGAAATGTAAACTTAGCAATGTACATTAAACAGGGATATTGATAACTTGGATTTTTCTGAGGCAATGGAGGGTTAAGTGACTTGCCCAAGACCACAAGGAGCACTAGTGGGAATCAAACCCTGGTCTCTTGGCTCCCAAGCTAGGACTCTAACCATTAGGCTACTCCTCCACTTTTTTATTTTTTGTTCAATGCTGGGGTGCAGATGATGCCGGGGGGGGGGGGGGTGTGTGTGTAGGACATTCCCTGCAGCCCGACCCTGCCCTTAGGAGGCTAGATCGGGGGTTGGGCTGCGGAGAATAAGCCTTTTATTCCAGTAGCCAGCATCACAGCTTTTAAATGGAGCTGTGGTGCCATGACTGAGTTAGCAGGGAAGGTCCTGCATTTGCAGGTTGGGCTGAATCACAGTCCCAACTTGCAAGTACAGGACTATTCACAATTCTGATCCCGTGCGGCTAGATGTGCAATTCTGATCACCATTGTAGCAGAATTAGAAAAGGTACAGAGAAGAGCCACCACAATGATAAAGGGAATGGAAGGATACTCCTATGAGGAGAGGCTTAAAAGATTAAGGGGTATGTTTACTAAAACCCCGTTAGGTGCGCGCCGCGTTAGTGTGCGGGATGCCATAAAAGGAGTGGGCGTGTCAGTCTGAAAAAAGCAAACCGGGATTAATCATGCGCTAATGTGCGCTGTGCGCCCATGTGCGCCGCGCACATTAGCGCATGAGAAACACACGCGGAAAGCATAAGCAGGCATGCTGATGTGCAAGCACAGGAACAGAGCCACAGTACAATGGTTAAGACACTGTCCAATGGTGCAGGGATCATGGGTTCAATCCCCCACTGTGCCCAATGAATAAGGCTGGGTGAGGCACTACCTGTTATGCGTAATATTGCATTCTGAGGCATATTAATTTTATTTTAATTACTGCTACTAGCAAACACACTCTCAAAGCGCTGTAACATAAGGTGCTACATAAGGCACCCCATAAGGTACCCCACAGGGCACAGCTTAAAGTGCACTGTCCACCACGGCACCCTACAATGTTGCTGAAAGGGTGGCGTATAGGGCGCCATATAGGGTGCCCTATGAGGCACAGCAAGGTCATAGCACTGTTTTAGATGGCAGCACTGTGCATTTCAACGCATGAAAATCATAAGTAGGTGCGCTGAAATGCAAGGCGGGACAGCAGTGTAGCACAATGGTTAAGGCACTGACTGATGATACAGGGGTCATGAGTTTGATCCCCAGTGTGCCCAATACATAAGGCTGGCTGAGGCATCAGCTTTGACAAGTAAGTATTGTTTCCTGAGGCATTTTATTTGTATTTTAATTATTGCTGCCAGCAAACACACCCTCACGTGCTGTAACCTAAGGCGCTGCATAAGGCACCCTATAAGGCACTCCATAGGGCACATTATAAAGTGCACTGTCCGCCACAGCACCCTACAATGTCCCCTATAGGGCACCCTATAAGGCGCTCCATAGGACACCTTATAAGGCACCTTATATGGACTGGCACCCTATCAGTCGCTCCATAGCATACTGTATAGTGCACCTTATATGGACGGTAACATTAAGGTGCCCTATAGGGCGCCCTCTGAGGCACCTTATGGGTACAGTATGCTGAGGGTGTTTTTGCTGGCAGCACTAATGTATGTTAAAAATAGATAATGCCTTGGACAGTCCTATCAAATAACCCCACTGTGGGTTTGAACCCATGACCTCTGGCTCCACTGGTAGTGAAATAACCAGTGGGCTACAGCTCTATAACTGCTAGCAAACCCCTGGCTGGCTGCAGAAGGACTGCAAGTCACCACACAAACAGTCTGCTGTGGTCACCAGGATAGGGTTATCCCATCCATACCCATGATGCACTTCACATGCAAATCAGCAGTCTACAGATGATCACAAGATGGGGTATGCACCCCCACAGCACCTCGGCCTGGTAGGGGGAACTGACCATGTGTGGTACTGGCACAGAGTAGCTACACACCGTCACATTGTGCAGGTACGGCACTCACCCTGAGGGTGAGGTGGGGCACCCAGCACCAGGTCCACAGCAGAGATAGACCATGCTGCAGGTCCCCAGCAGTGCTAATGTGTGAGATAGGTAGTTTCTGCAGACACACCTTGGATATATCTGTATGTCTCAGTCAGGTGTAGCCCCTATGGACCCCTAGGAGGATTATGTACCATCACCCTCCTCCTCCTCCAGGGCTGAGGGTGGTAAACAGGGTCTCCCACCAACAGATCCACATTCTACCTCCCTGCAGTGGTGGCAGTACAGGGAACCATCAAGCCCAGTCCTGCTGGCGAACAGACACCTACAGGGCAGTCAATGCAGCTCTGTACACATCCATAACGCAATAGCAGACAGACATTAAGCCTGGATATGCTAAGCTGCATCCCACCACTATCTGATATTCTCTTGCAGCAAGCCTTCAGCTGCTGCACCCTACAAGGCGCTCCATCAAGACACATACCAACTGCAGACAGTCTGCTAGCTAGTCCATAGTGCATGTTCCTGGTGGAAATGCGTGCATCCAGAACTGGGATGTCAGCATACACACCAAGCAGATAAGTCAGTGACTGGGCCCCAAAATGAAACCCATAAATATCACATGAGAAAAATACTATAATAGCACTATAGGGGTGCCTAGCCATGCTGTGGTCACTGCACAGTCAGGGTGAGAGTGATCTCCCACAAGGACATGCTGTGGCCACCCTCTCTGTTCAGGTGGTGGCCGGGCACTACAATGTCCCAGCCAGTGCCCTATGCCCTGTGCAGATGCATCCTGGCCAGGCCACCCTGTTCGGGCTATACCCATGGTACCTTGCTCCTCATTATGCACATTGGCAGGCCAATACTGGCAACAGTGCTGGCAGTGTGGGCTGTGGAGGGTGTTTGCACCCACCACACACTGGATAGACAGACACACACTCCCACACCTATGCCAGCATTGTGCTACTCTAGAGGAGTTTAGCAGCCCTGGCCACCACACCAGTCCTGGGCACAGTGCAGGCATGGATATGGTACGCAATACTGTTGGGGGTCACTCCCCAGGGTGGTAAACACTGTCAGAGACCAGACCTGAAGCACACTCCACAGACAGCAGAAAGGTTGCTATGATGGAGCTCAATCAGCAAACTGTGCTTAACGTAGGAATTGGTATCTGCCAGTAATCATAGCAAATGTTTGATAGCTGTGTACCATATTCCCAGGTGTAGGATGGCATTGCTAAGGTATGCAAGGGCTAGTATTGGGAGATGCACGCAGTGCCCAATGTCCTGCCTCTCCAGGAGGCATTGGCTAATGGAGCCTGTGGGTGTGGGTGTGTCTGCCCCTGTTGGCTGCTGCTTTACGGCAGAGGTTCCCAACTCCAGTCCTGGTGTGCCAAACACTGTTCGGGATTTCATGCTGTCCCGCATGAATATGCATGAGATACATCTGCACACCATGGGCGTGGTGCATAGATATGCAGCACAGGCATCTTTATTAGAGGCAGCATGGAACCTGAATGATTTGTGGCCCTCCAGGACTGAATTTGGGGGACTCTGCTCCAGGTAATGCACATGTTTCTGGTGTCTGTGCTCGGTGGGGTAAAATATAGGTGTTTGAACCATGCGTAAGTTCTCTGCAATAAAGGTTTGTCCTTACTATCACGGTTTGGTAGCGGGTAAAATATGGGGACTGGATTGGCAGTAGCCCCAACGGGGTCTTGAACTTGTGAGCTTCTGCTCCTGAACACACTGGCTGTGCTCACCGCACCACACTGTGCTCACAGAGACAGTGCAGTCCCTGGAGATACCATGGTTGTTTGTCAGACAGAGCCTGTCTGTTGCAGTGCATGACACCCACCTACACAGGGCTAGGTCATGGTCGGCTCTGGGCAGCTGCTACTGCCCCCCTCCACCACCAGTACCCCTCTGCCATCATGCTGACATGCCCTTCTGCTGGTGGTGCTGGTGGTGTGCAGTCTCAAGCCATCCAATGTGCAGGTAGGCGGCTGCCTATGGTGCGTGTTCTGGGGTAGGGGTGCCTGCATAGGCATCCACGCTTCCCCCCAACACCGCCTGCCAATGTTCTGTGCCCTTGGGGGTACCTGCTGGGTACTATCCCCTGTGACACTGTGATAAACACTCTCGTGCCCATGTTGGGCCCTCATCAGTTGCTGTCTGGCTGCTGTTCAGTTTCAGCATTCCTAAGTGCCACCTAGGCATCTGCCTAGTCCGCACTGTGCCCCAGCTGCACCACAGCATGTGCCGCCTGCAGCCCTCTGTATCCCCTTTCCCAGCATATGTCCAGTTGCCCATTCCGACATGCCCGCCCTGCTGTTGTGGAACATGTGCATGCCATAGGAAACCTGTCCAATGGAGAGGGAAACCCTGATCAGTGCTATTTCACTGTGGGATCATTCACCTTGTATGGGGACGGAGCGTAGACCCTTCAAAAATTCATATTTATTTTTTGGGGCTTTCTTGGGAGTGTTTTTTGATGTTTCCCATTACTATCACTATTGCCCAGCTTGATTATAATTTTTTTATATTTTGTTGGGGTCCTTTTCAATGTTTATTTGCCCTTTTGTTCTGTGCACATGTATCACACTTATCACTTTTTGTAGGTTTCCCTGGGTTTGCTGTAAATTGCTGACAGAAATGGTTTCTCTTTCCTTTAAATCGGCTCTAACGCGAAGTTTTCACTCGCGGTATTTTTTGCCTCGGATTTCAGCCTCGCTAATGTGCGGGGAGCCTCTCCCCTCCCACTCTCCACCCATTGACCCCTTCTCTCCGCCCCTGGGGAGCCTTCCTCCGCCCTACGGGAGCCTTTCCCCGCCTTCATCGCACATTAGCACGCTGCGCACAAGAGCGCTGCGAACATTAGCGCCACGCACAAGAGCGCCGCGCACATGAGCGCCACGCACATGAGCCCCGCGCACATGAGCGTGCATATTTGTGCCACATATGCCACATATGCAACACTGTCACGCAGCGCACATTAGCGCACAGTAGCGCACATTAGCGCAGTTTAGTAAACATACCCCTAAGACTCTTCAACTTAGAAAAGGGATGGCTGAAGGGAGATATGATAAAGGTCTATAAATTAATGAATGGAGTAAAATGGGTAAATGTAGATTGGTAGTTTACTCATTCAAAAAATAGAAAGACTAGGGAACACTCAATGAAGTTACAATGTAGCCCATTTAGAACTAATAAGAGAAAATATTTTTTCACTCAATGAGTAATCAGACTTTGGAATTTGTTATCAGAGGATGTACTGTAGTAAAAGCTGTTAGTGTAGCTGGGTTTAAAAAAAGGTTTTGACAAGTTCCTGGAGGAAAAGTCCAGAAACCATTATTAAAGCGGACCAGGGAAATCGCGACCCTGCGCGCGGCCGAGCTGGGCGCGCGGGTGCGTCATTTAAACTGATTGGCTCCCGGCGGTCCGGGAGCCAATCAGGGAGGTGATTCTTGGGTGGTGGGAGGGGGGGGATCGTGGCCAGCAGCCTCCACGTGCTCAGTGCGTCGGAGGCTGCGTTGCTGGGTGCCGGCGTGCTTCGGAGCTCTCGGGAGCGTGGCTGGGGCTGTCGCTTGGATCCTTGCTGGAGGCGGCGTGAACTGGCAAGTGCGGGAGTTAGCGTTGCTGCGGCGGTGCTCCGTGGTTTGGGTCAGGTGGGCTGGGTCTGCCTCCTTATTCCCGAGGGTTCTTACGGGTCCGGGCTGAGTGCTGAGTCCCCCGGGGTTGGTTGTGGTGGCGCTGGGTTACAGAAGGGGGTCTGCTCCCTACCAATTTGTTTGTATCCCCCTTTTGGTGGATTTTGGTTCTGTGGGGATGCCTGGGCCTCGTGGTAGATGCACAGGCTAGGGGCTTGGCCTCGCCTGGAGTTTCTAGGGTGGGGGGGAGGGGGAGGAGCGGGTCACAGTCTCGGGGGGCAGCCAGTTGTCCGGGCTCTGCTGGTGCTCGGGGGCTGGGGGCCCGGGGGGGTGCTGTGAGGGGAAAGACGGGGGCTAAAGGGATTCGGCAGCAGGGGGGTGGTAGCGGGGGTGGCAATGGCGTTCCACCCCCCTTGGGATCCCTGGGGGTGCCTGCTGGGCTTGGGGGTGCCTTTGGGGAGGCGGGGGGGGGCTAATGCTGTTGGGGGCAATGCTGCGGGGGTGTCGGGGGGTGGGGGTGCTGCCGGGGGCACTTTGGGGGGGCAAGGGCAAGGGGGGGCTTGAGGCATGATGGGGCCTGGTGGGGCGTGGGCTACGGCATTCCCGCTGGGTGGATCCCGGGTACCGGTGGCTTGAGTGCATCGGGGGGGACCTCTCCTTGGGAACAGTGGCTTAGCGGGGGGCAGGGTACGTCTCGGGCCGATTGGGGCAGTCCTTGGTCTGCGCCTTGGTCTCTGGCAGCTCCCCCCCCTGTTTTTCCCTTTCTTTCTCCGCAGGGGCGTGCGATGGCGCAGCCAGCTGGGATTTCGAATGCTGCGGGAGGTGAGAGCCAGTTAAGTCCGCTGGCGGGAGCGGGGTCGCAGCCGGGAGCGGAGGAGCTAGCGAGGCATCGTCCTGTGGATGTGGCGAATTCTGGTGGCGGGAGTAGTGCTGTGACGTCTGGGATGGACGCGGCGTCGGCGGATGCTGGCGGTGATCCTGGTGAGTTGCTTGGGGTTGGGGGGGTCCAGTTGCCGGAAGGGCAGGTGGGAGGGGGGTCATGTAAGAAGCGCCGGCGGTCGTGTCAGCGGCGTCGTAGCTCGGACTCGTCCTCGTCTTCCTCTTCCAATAGTTCGTCTGGGGGGTCGGGTAAGGTTCCGGGTCTTCGGGACGGGGAAGCTGGGGGAGGTTCGGCCCGGGGGGCGGGTGGGGGGGCAGCTTCGGTGGTGGTTTTTCCAGAATTGTGGGAAGGGGTGCCGCGTAAGCTGCGGCGCAAGATTAGGAAGTGGCGATATATCGATATCTTCCGCTTGCTCGAGGGGAGGAAGCGCTCGGGTGAGAGCCGCAAGAAGAGGAAGGAGGATGAAAAAGCCGGTAGGGTCAAGCGGGTTGCGCGCAATGTGGTCAATTGGATGTGTTCCTTTCTGAGGTTGGCCAGTGTGTGGGGTCATCACGAACCGGGGCAATATGGTATGTTGTTAGCGTACGCCGATTCTATTCTGGAGGCGTCTCAGACGCATGATGGGTGGGCTTGGCTGAACTATGATGAAAAGTTCAGGGATCAGATGGAGGAGTGCAGGTCGCTTTCGTGGGGCACGCAGGACATTAACTTGTGGCTGACCCAAATGTCGGCTCGGTCAGGGGCTGGTGGGGGGGGTGGAGGGAAGAGTGGTGGCAGTGTGGCGGGGGGGACCGTGCGTTCCTTTCGTACAGGGGCGGGGGGGGGGGTGCTGTCAAAGGCGGGCGCGGCGGGGAGCAGCGATGTGTGCTGGCGGTTCAACCGGGCCACTTGCCCCTTCCCAGATTGCAAGTTTCGGCACTCTTGCTCCTTGTGCGGAGGTCCTCACTCCGCCGCCAAGTGCCTCAAGCAGGGCGCTGCTGGCGCTGGCGGTCCCGCTCCCAAAGGCCAATGAGTGGTGTGGGCGGGTGCCTTCCCCGGTCCGGGGGGAGGCCTTGGCGGGGTGGTTGCGTCAATATCCTCGTCGGCGGGAGGCGGCTATTCTGTCTTTTGGTTTTCGGTTTGGTTTTGTTATACCGGTGCGTGGAGTCGTTTCGGCGCCAAGGGCGCAGAACTCTCCCTCAGTTCGTCGCTGGGCCGTTATCGTACAGGACAAGTTGTTGGGGGAATTGCGGTTGGGGAGGGTGGCGGGTCCTTTTGCGGAGCCCCCTTTCCCTGACATGGTGATTTCTCCGTTGGGTATAGTTCCCAAGAAGGAACAGGGGAAGTTCCGGTTAATCCATAATTTGTCCTGTCCCTTGGGTGCTTCTGTTAATGATAGCATTCCTCGGGAGTTTTGTACGGTACGGTATGCGTCTTTTGATAAGGCGGTGCTGCTGGTCAGGGGGGCGGGGCGTTCGGCTCTCATGGCGAAGGTTGATATCGAGTCGGCGTTTCGCTTGCTCCCGGTCCATCCTTCGGCGTTCCATTTATTGGGGTTTTGTTTTCAAGGGGGGTATTATTTTGACAGGTGCATGCCGATGGGCTGTTCGGTCTCTTGTGCGTATTTTGAGATGTTTAGTACCTTCCCGGGCTTGTCGGGTGTGGTGCATTACCTTGATGATTTTCTCTTTGTGGGGGCGGCGCAGTCGGGGGTGTGCCAGGAGTTGCTCTTGGCGTTCGTGCGGATGGCGCGTGAGTTCGATGTTCCACTGGCTGAGGCTAAGACGGAAGGTCCTACGACGCGTTTGACCTTTTTGGGGGTGGAGTTGGATTCGGTGGAGATGGTGGCGCGTTTGCCGCCTGATAAGGTTGCGCGTTTGCGGATTTTGGTAGGTAATGTGTTGGCATCCCGCAAGATTTCCTTGAAGGAGTTGCAGGCTCTGTTGGGGTCTTTGAACTTTGCATGTAGGGCGATTCCCATGGGGAGGGTGTTTTCGCACCGGCTGGCGTGGGCTACGGCTGGGGTGCGGAAACTGCACCACCGGGTTAGGGTCACGGGGGCGATGAAGGCGGACTTGTTAGTGTGGAGTCATTTCCTTGAGGACTTCAACGGGACTTCTGTTCTGCTCGAGGCCGAGGTGTCCAGTGATGCCTTGCAGTTGTACACTGATGCAGCGGGGGGAGCGGGCTTAGGTGTTTATTTCCGTGGAGCTTGGTGTGCGGATCGGTGGCCGGAGTCCTGGCATGCTGCGGGATTGACCAGGAACATTACCTTCTTGGAGCTGTTTCCGATTCGGGTGGTTTTGGAGCTCTGGCCGGAGCAGCTGCGGAACCGCCGGGTGCTATGGTGGTGTGATAATGAGGCGGTGGTCAGTGTGGTTAATCGCTACTCTCCCAAGTGCTTGCGGGTGGCGGGCTTGATGCGTGACATCGTCTTGGCGTGCTTGCGGTTGAATGTCTCGGTGCGGGCACGGCATATCCCGGGGTGCACTAACGAGATTGCTGATGCTCTTTCTCATTTTCAGTGGGAACGGTTCCGGGCTCTTGCCCCCGAAGCGGACGAGGACGGATCGGTGGTCCCAGACAGCTTGTGGAGCATTGGCCTCGAGAGATGCTAGAGCTGCTGAAGAACTCGGTGTCTGCGGGGACTTGGGCAGTGTACCAGCAGGGTTGCGACCGGGTGGTCGCCTTTTTGGCGGGTCGCGGGTGGCAGATGGGCAGGGTTCCGGAGGGCCTGATTGGTCAATATATTGTGGAGGCCAAGGGCGCCGGTTTTTCTCGGTCTGCGGTGCGTGGGCACTTGGCGGGTTTCAACATTTTGCGAGCGCGGTGGGTTGTGGTTTGCCGGCGGGGGGGGTTGTGCCGCGGCGGCTCTTGCTCGGGTGGGAACGCGTGCAGCCTACACCGCAGGACTCGCGCTTGCCCATTACGCATGAGCTCTTGGTGAGGGTCTGCGGGGCCTTAACGAGGGTGGCCGCGTCTGAGTACGAGGCGACGTTGTTCCGTGCGGTTTTTTGCGTTGCCTTTTTTGGGGCTTTTCATATCGGTGAGTTGGTCGCTAACTCGGGTCGGGGGGGGGGGGGTTGGGGGGCTGCCCGCGAGGCATGTTCGGGTGGACGGGCGGCGGTTGCGTATCCTGCTGGCGAGATCCAAGATGGATCCGCTGGGGAAAGGCGTGTGGGTTTGGTTGGGCGAGGTTGGGGACCCGCGGGCTTGCCCAGTTCGGACGGTGCGGCAGTATTTGTCGGTGCGTCCGGGGTCGGCGGGTAGTTTTTTCGTGCATGCGGACGCGCGGGTTTTGACCCGGTTTCAGGTATCGGCGGTACTGCGCCTGGCCTTGCGGGTGGTTGGGGAGGACCCAGTGCGGTTTGCGCCGCACTCTTTTCGCATTGGGGCTGCCACTAGCGCGGCGGCGGCTGGGCTGCCGGGGCAGGTGATTCAGGACATAGGTAGGTGGCGCTCTCAGGCTTTTCAGGGCTATGTGCGGCTGTAGGAGCTGGGGCAGTGGGGACCGGATCTTAACTGTTTATTTCTTTTGCAGATGGGGGCGTCGGGCCTGGTGTCTGCTGGGTGGTCGGCCACTCTTTTGTCCACTGGGCTGGTCGGTGGGCGGCGGACCGGCCTATCGGACTGAATTTGGGACTGGACCCGGAGGTGGTGGCTGTGACATGGCTGGGCGTTCGAGGACTTCGCTGGTTGCAGTTGCTGCCTTTGCTTCAGCGCCACAGGAGGATGTCGAGGGGGCCGGTCGCCCTGATTGTGCATCTGGGAGGCAACAACCTGGTGTCCTGGTCCTGCCGGCAGCTGATCCGGGCAGTGCAGGACGATCTGGGGATGGTTCTTCGAATTTTTTCTGGTGTTATTTTACTGTGGTCGGACATTATTCCAAGGCCGGCGTGCTGGGTCCAGCGTCGGTGGTCTCGGGGATTGACCAAGATCAATCGCCAGATCGGCCGCTGGGTCTGTTCGATGGGAGGTTACCAGATTTTGCATGACTGGGTGGAGGTGGGGTGTTCGGGGCTCTATCGGGCTGATGGGGTTCACTTGTCTCCAGTCGGTATGGACTTGCTCCTTAACGACTGGCAGGAGGCCTTGGAATATGTGTCTGTCCATGATATTCACTGGTCGCAGCTTGCGTTGGGGGGGGGGGGGGGCGGCACATGAATGGTTATGTGCCGGTGGCGGGATCCCGGAGGTTTCCGGGGTCCGGAGCAGTAGGCTACATTTGGGCGGGGGCGGGGTGCCCCTGACCCGGTCAAGCCTCAGACGACTTTTGCTATGGCATGGCGAAGTCGGGGGAGGGGCATGGCAACTTGCCGGGTGGCAAGTTGTGGCATTAGCGGTGGCAGGCACCTTGCTAAGGTATGGCTGGTGCAGCCGGGTGCCGCTAATGGGGATAGGAAGTTTTGATGTTATTGTGTTTTAATTGATGAATGGTTAATAAAGCTGCGACCAGTTGTGTTCCATGAAGTTATGGTGTTATGTCTTGTTTGGGGGGGGGCCATGGGATTGGCTTGGTGGGGGTGGAGGGGTGGGGCCCGAAGTGCCGGGTCCGCCTGCCTCGGTTATCGTGAGGCCGCGGGCAGGGTCCCGGCGGCCGATCTTAAACGGGCGCGCGGCCCGGCGCGGGGACCCTGCTGGGCGCGCGGGTGCATCATTTAAACTGATTGGCTCCCGGCGGTCGCGGCCGTCCGGGAGCCAATCAGGGAGGTGATTCTTGGGTGGTGGGAGGGGGGGGATCGTGGCCAGCAGCCTCCGCGTGCTCAGTGCGTCGGAGGCTGCGTTGCTGGGTGCCGGCGTCCCTCCCTCCCTCCCTTTTTGGAAGGCTTGGGGGTGTTGGGGTGTTGCAGCTTTGGGGGGGTGCGGGATCCCGGAGGTTTCCGGGGTCCGGAGCAGTAGGCTACATTTGTGCGGGGGCGGGGTGCCCCTGACCCGGTCAAGCCTCAGACGACTTTTGCTATGGCATGGCGAAGTTGGGGGAGGGGCATGGCAACTTGCCGGGTGGCAGGCACCTTGCTAAGGTATGGCTGGTGCAGCCGGGTGCCGCTAATGGGGATAGGAAGTTTTGATGTTATTGTGTTTTAATTGATGAATGGTTAATAAAGCTGCGACCAGTTGTGTTCCATGAAGTTATGGTGTTATGTCTTGTTTGGGGGGGGGGGGTGGGCCATGGGATTGGCTTGGTGGGGGTGGAGGGGTGGGGCCCGAAGTGCCGGGTCCGCCTGCCTCGGTTATCTACTGCTTACCCCAGGATAGGTATTGTGGAATCTGTGTACCTTTTTGGGAATCTGACAGGTATTTGTGACAGGATTGACCACTGTTGGAAAGAGGGTACTGGACTTGATGGACCTTGTTCTGAGCAAATATGGCATTTATGTTCTTAAGGGTTTTAACTGAATGTTAGCACAATGGTACTGTAAGGCAGGATCAGAAGGCTGGCATTTAATTAAAAAAGGAAGTTAGTGTTTTACCCCTCCCAACTTGATGTGCCATTAAGAAACAGAAATACTTTCTTCCTTGGCCCAGTCAACTCTCCCTTCAACAATATACCCTTCTTCCCTGCCTCCCCCAGCCTTGATCAATTATTAAACCTCTCTCACCTGTTCTGGTGTAAAATA
The DNA here is from genome assembly GCA_033557465.1 of Ichthyophis bannanicus. Taxonomy (NCBI): domain Eukaryota; kingdom Metazoa; phylum Chordata; class Amphibia; order Gymnophiona; family Ichthyophiidae; genus Ichthyophis; species Ichthyophis bannanicus. Next base: position 209,552,192 of record CM066033.1, read on the forward strand.
CCTCTCACACTCCTTGTCCTGCAGTAACCTCCTAACCTTGAGGGAGGAGTGACCTAGTGGTTGGGGCAAGTTACCTCAGGCCAGAAGGTCAGGGTTTCAAATCCCACTAGAAGAGGACAGCAACCTTATGCTGGAAGGACTGGGGTTTCTAGTCCCACAGGTACTCATTGTGGTCTTGGGCAAGCCACTTAACCCTCCATTGCCCATGTTCCCTGTAAAATAGTTATCTCCATGTTATAATGCCCTGTTCAAAGTAATTTCAGTTTGTTCAATATATACTACCTTGATATCATGAAAGGCAGTATATAAGAAATGATAAATGAATACCCCCTACTGCTGCTGGAATGGTGCTCATAATGTCACCACACACCTTGACCCACATGTATGGTCAAACTGTGAAGAAGCACTGGACATCAGCTTTCCGCTGGCAAGAGGATCTCCTTCTACTGACTGCATGAGTTGCATCTGTCAATTCAAAGAAGTTCACTTCAACTTGTTCAAGGATGCCTAGTAGATTTTGCTGTAAAATGTAGATTATCTTTAAAAAGAAATCAGTGGAGCTCCAGGAGGATAGAAAGATCGGGTAAGGTAATAATGAGCTATTTGAGACTTTAGGTAGTGATATGCTTTTAATGGGAACCATGAAAGTGGTTCTATCAATAGGGCTTTATTACCTTTCACCAAATCACTGCTAGAAACCAGCCAAAGAGAAAGCTTAAGTCTGATCATGGTGGACCTTCTGCACTCTCTTAATGCTAAGAGAACAGCATTGTAAACGTCCACGAGGAAGTGTCTGGTACCTGTCCATAGCAGCAAAGAGGGAAACTATAAGGATCACAATTGTTCAGGATTCACACTGGAAACAGCCACACTATTAACCCACACATCAATGGCAAGTGTGTAGAACAAAATCACTTCAAAACACAGGCAAACCAGTCAACAAATGCTGGAAAGCAATGAGAATAAATGCTTGAAGCCTAGCCACCAAAGTTCCTGACCTGGAGCCCTAATGGTGGAAATGGGCTTGGGCATTGTGAACATTACAGAAACATGGTTTAATGAATAGCATGAATGGGATATGGCCAAAGCTGGTATAATTTATTTAGGAGAGATAAAGAAGGCAGAAAAGGAGGAGTAGCTCTGTATGTTAAAAACAATATTAAAGCTGCTGAAATGCAGGGGTTGTGAGAAAAAGAAGAAGCGCTGTGGATTGTGTTGGAAAGAAAAGATGGCACTGTCATCCATACTGGTGTAGTCTACAGGCCTCCAACTCTAAACGAAGAAATGGATAGCAAATTGATTGCTGATACTGCAAAGATAGCTGTGAAGGGGGAAGTGATCATATTAGGTGACTTTAATTTACACAATGTGGACTGGAGGATTCCTTCTGCAAATCTAAAAAGAAGTAAAAAATTTGTGGATGCCTTCCAAGATGCATCACTTAGACAAATGGTGATGGAACCAACCAGGGAAGGCTCAATTCTAGATTTAGTGCTCACCAACAGAGATAGCGTGTCGAATATCTGGGTGGGTGCCCAAACGAGCAGCAGCAATCATCATGATGTGGTTGGAGATAAAAGCCAAGGCAGAGTCCAATCACAGCGAGCTCAAAATCCTAGACTTCAAAATCGCTGACTTCTGCAGGTATTTCCTGATGTCTCTAGACTTACTCAAGTTAGGCATAAGGGTTTCTTGGCATTAAAATCTCGCACCCTGGCAATTGGGGCTTCATTTTTGTTAAAGTATCCATGTAAATGCATAGTGTTATACAAACAGGTTAAGTATGTTTTTATGGAGGCTGACCAATTGAATCTATTCTTGCTTGGTAAAGAAAATGTGTAGATAATTTTGTTTTGTTATTTCCTGACTATGTATGAGGGTTTATTGTATTGATGCGGGACCCAGTATTTTCTTTGTAAAAGTGTTCGTGGTTCTTTGTCTTATTTGTTCACCGCTCTCCCTTGATGTGGACTTGATTGTAATTCCTTTTCATTTTTTGAAATAAAGTTGTTGAAATTGGAAAAAAAAAAATCGCTGACTTCAGTAAAATGGCCAAGAGCCTGAAGGAGGAGTTGGCAGCATGGGAGGAGATAAAGGAAGTGGAATTGCAGTGGGCTAAACTAAAAGAGGCAATACAAGAGGCGACAGATACATATGTAAGGAAAGTTAATAAAAACAAGAAGAAAAGGAAACCTATTTGGTTCTCCAAAGAAGTGGCTGCACAAATAAAGACAAAAACCACAGCTTTCACAAAATTCAGAAGTTTGCAAACAGAGGAACAGCAAGGCCGCGGGCCCCGTCCGCGTGGCCGCTCCTAACCGGGGGGGTGGCGGGCCGTTCGCCCCCCCCCTCGGTTGCGGCGGCAGCGCGCGGCTCGATGGTGCCTGCGCGGCCGGGCACCTCATTGGCTCCCCGCGGCGTTTAAAACGCCCGGGAGCCAATGAGGAGGCTAGGACCCGGCAGCAGGGGGGGTGAGTGGCGCGGAGACCCAGCTCTGCATCGGCAGTTGCTGGGTCAGGGCTGGAGGCTCCAGACGTGTGCGGGCTTGCTGCGCACGATAGTCGTCGGTTGTCCAGGCCTAGGCGCAGCGTGAGGCAGCACGTGAAGCGGCGCCGTCCTTGGAGCTCCGGGGGCAGCGATCCAGCGGCGGGGGAGTCGGGAGGCTCGTGGCTCTCCAGGCAAGTTTGTTTGGGGAAGGTCAGGGTTGCAAATCCCACTAGGGGACAGCAACAGGTGTTCCTTGTGGTCTTGGGCAAGCCACTTAGCTATTTAGGGAATCCCCTCTCTCCTTAAAAAAAAAAAAATATATATAATAATAATATTAATAAAATAAAATAAAATAAAATCAATAGATACATAAATAAATAATTAAGCCCATGGCCGGTGGAGGAATGAAGGGGGGTTCCAGAAAGCGCCATGGGTCTGGGAGGGCTAAGCCGGCCGGTCCTCGGAGGGGAGAGCCTGCTCCGTTGGGGCGCTCGGCTCCTCTTGGAAGGGGGACCAGGGGCAGGGCTTCGAGCCGTGGCCCGGCGTCCGACCGTGGTACTAGCCCTGTCACCAGGCCGGGGGGGCGGCTGGGTAGGGGGGTTTCGGCTGGCCGGTTAGCTGGGGGCCGGCGTGGTAGGTCAGCAGCCCCAGCTAGCGGTACTTTGGGGCGGGGAGAGGCCCCTGGTGGCTTGGGGGTGGCTATAGGTCCCACGGGGGTGAGTGAAGGGGCGGCTCCTCAGTCGAGCACTGTGGTTATGGACGCAGCGAGTCCGGGGGGTGGATCCGCTCCTGCTGGGGCAGCCTATTCCCCCATGTGGGCGCATTGGCAGGGCGGGGGTCAAGGCTCTTCCCGCGCGGAATGGCTAGGGGCGTGGCAGCCGCCTCGGCCGGGGGCGGGTTTTCCTTCGCCTTTCCCTGTTTTTTCTCCACAGGTTTCGACTGGCTGGCCCTACTTGGGGCAACCGTGGGGGGCTCCTGCTGGAGAGCTGGACGGCGGGAGGGCGAGCACAAGTGGAGGCCCCGTGTCTGTCGGAAGCGGAGGGGGAGCGGAAGCATCAGCTTTGACGCCACCGGAGCCGAGCGTGTCTTCCGAGGTAGCAGCACCAGTGGCAGGTGAGTTGGCTTCTAGGGTGAGGGCAGGGGAGGGGGGTAAGAAGCGAGCGTCCAAGCGCAAGCGGTGTTCCGGTCACCGGCGGCGGCGTTCGGGGTCCTCCTCTTCTTCAACGTCTGAGTCTTCGTCCAGCTCGGTGTCCGACGACTTGGCCGGGAGCCCGCGGGCCACTGGCGGGGAGGTCGGCGTGGGACAGGAGGGTTCGGTGCCTTCGGTGGCGTGTTTCTCGGAGTTATGGGAGGGGGTGCCAAAGACTCTGCGGAAAAAGATTGTAAAACGTCGCTACGTAGATATTTTCCGCTTACTCGAAGGTCGAAAACGGTCGGGGGATAGCCGACGGAAGCGTAAGGAGGACGAGAAGGCGGGTAGGGTCAAGAGAGTGGCTCGGAATGTGGTTAATTGGACTCGGTCTTTCTTGTGTTTGGCGAGTGTATGGGGTCATTCGCATCCGGAGCAGTACGGTATGCTGTTGGCTTACGCGGATTCCATACTGGAGGCCTCACAGACTCATGACGGTTGGGCTTGGCTCAACTATGATGAGAAATTCCGTGATAAGATGGAGGAGAATCGCCTGTTGTCGTGGGGAACGCAGGACATTAATCTTTGGCTAACGCAGATGGCGATCAGACCTGGCGGGGGAGGTATGGGTGGGCAAAGAGGTGGAGTAGCCACCCCTGCGCAGGCGGATCGGCCCTTTCGATCGGGCGTGCCCCCTGTTTTGCAGAGAACTCCAGGGGGGGGGAGCGGGGGACTTGTGCTGGCGCTTCAACAAGTCTTCCTGCCCCTTTCCGGATTGCAAATTCCGGCACGCCTGCTCCGTCTGTAATGGGGGTCACTCAGCCCTCAAGTGTGTCAAGAAGAGTGGCGGGGGCGTGCCAGCCCCCAGCCACAAGTAATGGGGACGTCTGGAGTTTGGACCCCACCCCGGTTGCGATTGATGGGTTAGGCCCGTGGCTTAGGAGGTATCCGAAGCGACAGGTCAGCGGTCTTTTGGAATACGGGTTTAAGGAGGGGTTTCCCATACCGGTGGTGGGGCAGTGTAGGGGTACACAAGGCGCAGAATTCGCCTTCGGTGCGGCGTTTCGCGCAGCTGGTACGAGATAAGTTGGCAACTGAGCTGGCCTTAGGTAGGGTGGTCTTTTCCTATTGGTTCCTCAGTTAATGATCACATTCCTAAGGTTTTGTGTGCCGTACGTTACGCGTGTTCCGTTAGCATCCGAAAAGACGGCGGGTCCGGCGACGACTATTACCTTTTTGGGAGTGGAGTTGGATTCCGTGGCGTTGGAGGCCCGCTTGCCGGAGGAGAAAGTTACGAGTCTGCGGGTGTTGGTCGCCGATGCGCTGGGTTCTAGTAAGCTAACGCTGCGGGAGATGCAGTCTTTGGTGGGGTCCCTGAATTTTGCATGTCGGGTGATCCCGATGGGGAGAGTGTTCTTGCGCCGGTTGTCCGCAGCTACTGCAGGCGTCTCTAGGCCGCATCATCGGATTCGGATGTCACGCAGCTTGCGGACAGACCTGCGGATTTGGGACGATTTTCTTCGTGACTTTAATGGTACCACGGTGCTGAGAGACCCGGAGGTGACTTCTGCGGATCTGCAGTTGTATACTGATGCAGCAGGGGGTTCCGGTTTGGGGATTTATTTTGGGGGCGCATGGTGCGCAGAAGGCTGGCCTCAATCCTGGCGAGCGGTGGGGCTTACGAGGAATATTACCTCCCTCGAGTTGTTTCCCATTTTGGTGGTCCTGTCGTTGTGGCCGGATGGACTCCGCAATCGCAGAGTGCGCTGGTGGTGCGACAACGAGGCGGTAGTGTCGGTGATCAATAACTATTCCCCAAGATGTCAGCCGGTAGCTGACCTGATGCGGCAGGTGGTCTTTTCATGCTTGCAGTTGAATTTAGTGATTAAGGCTCGTCATATTCCGGGGAGTCATAACCAGATTGCCGATGCTCTTTCCCGTTTCAAGTGGGCGCTGTTTCGGACCTTGGCGCCAGATGCGGACGACGTGGGATCTGCGGTCCCGGAGCATTTATGGCGGATTGGCCTCCAGCCATGATCGAGCTGTTGCAGAAGGCCGTCTCCTCGGCGACATGGGTCACGTATCAACGTGGCTACTGCAGTGTGGTGTCCTTCTTGCTACTCCATGGATGGCGTCCCGGGCCAGCGTCGGATCTGCTTCTGGGTCAGTATGTGGCGGCGGCTAAGGAACAGGGCCTGTCACGGACCACGGTCCGAAGGAACTTAGCAGGATTTGCCTTTTTCGCACGGGCTATCGGGTGGGGGGGGGCGGGAGGGGGATTTTTAACGCGTACATTGTTGCGGGGTTGGGAGCGGTCTAGTCCATCGCCCGGGGATTGGCGGCGTCCTATTACTCATGACTTACTGCGTCGGTTATGCGGGGCCTTGCCGCAGGTGGTGGCCTCCTACTATGAAGGGGTGCTCTTTCGGGCCGTTTTTTTCGTTAGCCTTTTTCGGCGCATTTCGGGTGGGCGAGCTGGTTTCGGAGTCGGGGCGGCTTCACAATGGGAGGGAGGTGCAGGTGCATCACGTGCACTTGCTCGGGAGTAGGGTTCGTATCCGCCTTGCCCGTTCTAAGACGGATCAGGCGGGAAAGGGTATGTGGGTGGACTTGGCCGCGGTTCAGGGTTCCCCCTCGTGCCCGGTCGCGTTACTGCAAGCGTACTTACGCGTTCGTCCGGAGGCTGGCGGTAGCCTTTTTATCCATCAGGACGAGCGGGTTCTTACGCGTTTCCAATTTACCGCAGTGCTACGGCTAGCATTACGACAGATAGGTGAGGACCCTGGTGCCTTCGCCCCTCATTCCTTCCGGATCGGGGCGGCGACCAGTGCGGCGGTGGCCGGGCTGCCCGATCAGGAGATACAGCGCATTGGGCGTTGGCGGTCGGGAGCTTTCCACAGCTATGTGCGTTTGTAGGGGAGTGGGGGTGGGGGCACTAACGGGGCTATTTCTTTGTCTTTCAGATGTGGGGCATAGAAGCTGCTGGATTCCGGGCCACTCCTTTGTCTTCTGGGCGGGTCGGCGAGCAGCGACGCGCCCAATGGGGCTGAATTTGGGACTTTCCGAGCAGGCGGTGACGATCACATGGCTGGGCGAGCGCGGACTCCGGTGGATACAACTCCTGCCTTTGCTTCGGCACCTCCAGCGTACCAGAGGCGCCCCGGATGTGTTACTGCTCCACTTAGGTGGCAACGATCTCGCTTCATGGACTTGCCGGCAGTTGATTCGAGCAGCTATCAAGGACTTTGGGGTGGTTTTGGGGATGTTTCTGGATGTATTATTGCTATGGTCGGATATCATTCCAAGGCCATCCTGTAGGGCTCAGCGACGGTGGTCACGGGGTGTGACCAAAATTAACCGTCAAATTGGCCGGTGGGTGGGCCAGCAAGGGGGCTGTCAAATTTTTCACCCTTGGGTGGACGTGGACTGCTCTGGCCTCTATAGGCCGGACGGGGTGCACTTGTCCCCGATAGGGCTAGATTTACTACTTAACGATTGGCAGGAGGCCTTGGAAGGTATTCCGTTGGGGGCGAGGGCTGGTCGCAGCTTACCTTTGGGGGGCGGCTCTGGTCGTGGCTGACCTGAGCCGGTGGCGGGATCCCGGAGGTTTCCGGGGTCCGGAGCCGGTGGCAAGCATGAGGGCGGGGGTGGGGTACCCCCGACCCGGTTAACCCCTCAGGCTTTTGCTAATAGCATGGCGAAGCCGGAAGAGGGAGGGCGTGGAAAATGTCGGGCCTGTGCCCGGGGGAAGCGGATGCGGCGTCACCTTGCTACTAACACGGCGGGTGAGAGCTCGCTCTGCTTGGGGGGGGGGGGGGTGGGAGTTAAAATGTGTTGATGTTGTATTATGTGTGTTTAAAAGGTTATTAAAGCTGCGACCAGTTTAAGTCCCAAATGGTTGTCATGTGTTTGTTTTGAATTAATCTGTCGGGGAAAGGAAAGTGGGGGTGGGGCCTGGGGGGGGGGGCGAGAGGCGACATGCCGCCTTACCCGGTTACAGCAAGGCCGCGGGCCCCGTCCGCGTGGCCGCTCCTAACCGGGGGGGTGGCGGGCCGTTCGCCCCCCCCCTCGGTTGCGGCGGCGGCGCGCGGCTCGATGGTGCCCGCGCGGCCGGGCGCCTCATTGGCTCCCCGCGGCGGTTAAAACGCCCGGGAGCCAATGTGGAGGCTAGGTCCTGGCAGCGGGGGGGGGGGGGGGTGGGTGGCGCGGAGACCCAGCTCTGCATCGGCAGTTGCTGGGTCAGGGCTGGAGGCTCCAGACGTCCCGCCCACCCACCCTGCCTGGGAGAGGCTTTGGTTGGGGGGGTTTTCGGGTTGTAGCCGCTGGCAGGGGGGGGGGGCTTTGGCGGGATCCCGGAGGTTTCCGGGGTCCGGAGCCGGTGGCAAGCATGAGGGCGGGGGTGGGGTACCCCCGACCCGGTTAACCCCTCAGGCTTTTGCTAATAGCATGGCGAAGCCGGAAGAGGGAGGGCGTGGAAAATGTCGGGCCTGTGCCCGGGGGAAGCGGATGCGACGTCACCTTGCTACTAACACGGCGGGTGAGAGCTCGCTCTGCTTGGGGGGGGGGTGGGAGTTAAAATGTGTTGATGTTGTATTATGTGTGTTTAAAAGGTTATTAAAGCTGCGACCAGTTTAAGTCCCAAATGGTTGTCATGTGTTTGTTTTGAATTAATCTGTCGGGGAAAGGAAAGTGGGGGTGGGGCCTGGGGGGGGGGGCGAGAGGCGACATGCCGCCTTACCCGGTTACACAGAAAAGAATACAGGATAAAGCTAAAAGAGACAAAAAGAGAAATAAGGATAGCAAAAGCAAAGGCAGATGAAAAGATGGCTAAAGATCTGAAGCATGGTCTTTATCTGCCATCATAACTATATTACTATGTGCTATATAAAAACAACTGGGATAGTCCACCAACTCTATAGCAATTAGCAAGCTGGATACATTGGCCATTTGTAAAATGCCTCGGAAATGGTGAATCCTCCGACTCAGTCATCTCATTTCTCACCTAGACCCCAAGACAACATGGGGCTTTATGTGTGTAAACAATTTATCCAACAAAACAAAACTGAAAAACAAATGTTTACAAAGCCAAACGAAACAAAATAAAAAAAATTGGGGCAGGGTAGCTTGAATGGTACTCGTTCGCAATGACCCAGAACGATTAATCTTCTCAACAGTACATCAGCTAAGGCTTCCTCCTATATCCTGAAAAGAACATAAAAAAAAAATCTTAAAAAAATAGATCTGTCCTACAAAAGAACAGCAGATGGTTCACTGACTTTTTTCTGTATGTTATTCCTGATCAAGTTGTCATGGAAGTGATTTATAAGACCAGTTGGTAATTTATGAATCATATGCTGAAAGAATATTAGCTACTCATAATTCAGTGGCGAGTGTTTAAATCAACCATCAAACAAAGATTGACAGATTTCGGCAAGAACTGGCAGTGCTGCGGTTCTCAACCCTACTTTCTCCTCTCTGTGAGCATCTCCGCTAAATAATTATAAAGTATCATTATAATTTCAAAAATAATAGTAATACAATCACCTCACCACTAGCCCAAAAAGAAACAAATTGCCTCATGGTAATGAATTTCTTATTTGTGCATATGAAAACTGGAAAGGTCCATAAACCATTATTAAGAAGGGACCCAGGATATCAATGCTTGAACCAGTACAAGCATTGTGGAACCTGTGTCCCTTGGGGAAACTGCTAGGTACGTATGACCTAGATTGGCCACTGTTGGAAACAGAATGCTGGGCTTGATGGACCTTGGTCTGACCCAGTATGGCATATCTTATGTTCTTATGTTCTTATGGAAGAGAGAAACGACTTGGACGATCCTTGTACAATGGGCTAAGTAGCAGTTTGTTCTCTTACTGACCTGGTAAGCAGGGCCAGTGCTAGAGTCTCTACCACTCTTCCCTGCTCTCCTCCTTTCCCAAAACTCCTTTGTGAACTTTCTTCATGTGATGCTAGTATTTCTTCTTCAAATCACATGTTGTAACAAGAAAATTGCAATGAGGAGGCAATAATGATCAAGTGTTGCCAGAGCACAACGAACAGGGCTTTTAAGCTCGCCGCACCTAAATGCTGGAACACCCTTCCACACAGTATCCGTGAAATCACCAATCTAACCCAGTTTAGAAAAGCCGTGAAACATTACCTCTTCCTCTTACATTACCCGGATGACAGCATCACTGATCACTCACCATCTAGCTAGGCAAATCTACGCAAATGTCCAGTCAATTCGCATTGTACAGATGTAAATAGTTACCCCTGTTTCTTTCCAAGTTCCCATTCCTGTTAATTGTAAACACAAATCAAGTCGTTTGAAATGTGTATGTAAAATGTTCCATGTAAACCGCACTGATGGAAAATAGCGCGGTATATAAGAGAATATAAATAAATGCATAGCTGGGGAAAAAAAAGTACTGAGGAGTATTTAACGTTGTTTGAACGTTGTATGATAGCAAAGAGTTAATATGATCAAAGCAAACACAATCAATGTGTTTATTTATTTATTTAGCCAAAAATAGGTATACAAAGTTTACAACCACTTAGCTTTTATGCCTCTTCTCCCGCCTGTTACTGTTGCTACAGATACTGCACAGCTCTTTTGTAAATCCAACAAATAAAGAGGAAGTGATAAAAGCAATTGATGTAGCTGAGCTTAGAAAAGGTTTGGGCAAGTTCCTGGAGAAAAAGTCAATAGACTGTTATTAAGGCAGATCTGGGGAAAGTCACTGCTATCCCTGGGTGTAAGCAGCATGGAAGATGCAGTGAGCAGTAAGAAGCAGGACTCAATTCCAGAGCTGATGTCGGCAGTCCCGACAGACAACGGTGGCAGCATCAATATGAGAACTAGCACTTAGCTGGACATTGAGATTTCTTTGAGAGCACTGTTTTATAACTGTGACTGTGAAACATGCAGAGACTTTGCTGGCTTTGAGGCCACACATGTGCTGTGACGCATGTGTGTCCAATTCTGACCGACAACTCACTGCACCAGACACTCCTCCCATTCCCTCTATTCTCTGAGACTGGTTGCCTGGCTGGGACATGAAGGTACATATCGCCCTTGCAGTGTGCCACGAGAGGGAAGGAGGGAGGTCCAGCGCATTTGGTACAGGAAAGCTGAAACACATTGAAAAGTTCACACTTTACAGCGTGACACAGTGGTGCGTTTCCCTCACTCACAAGATCAGAAGGTCATTGGCTTCATCTGTGTGTGTCATGAGAAGTGTCAGGGTTCTGTGCATATGTGTATGTCAGTGAGTGTGTGTGTTTGTGTCTTTCTGTGTGTTATGGGGACTGCCAGAGGATGAATACGCATGTGTATGTGTATGCCATGGGGACCGTCAGGTGCTATGTACACACATGTGTGACTGTGTGTGTATCATGGGGCCTATTAGGAACTATGTGCATGTCTGTATCATGGAGAGTATCGGGGGCTAAATGCATGTGTGTGTGCAGAGCTGTATATCTTAATATTTGTCAGGGACTGTGTATGCATGTGAAAAAAGCACACTTAGGGTGTGAAAAAGCGGCACATTTCCCCTTTTATTTGAAAAGAAAATCATACATATTTGGTGTGTGTGTGTGTGGAAAAAAGTTCGAAGAGAGATGGTAATGTGTCTTGTTATGGTAGTAGAGACTGGATGAGGAACTGTTATAATTAGCGTTGTCTATCTATATGTCTATTCAGGCAGTGAGTGTGTTGTGTATGGGTGTGGTGCCAGTGTGTTTGTGCATGTGGGGCAGTGTGGGGGTAGGGTGCCTTCATGTGTGTGTGTGTGTGTGTATGTGTGCATGCGCATTGTGTGGAGATGGGTTGCCTATGTGTGTGAATAATGTGTGGGTCAGGTGTCTGTGTGTGTGTCTGTGTGGTGTGAGGGTGCCTCTGTGTGTGTTTTTGTTTGTGGTGTGGGGGGAGGGATGTCTTAGTAAATGACCCCCGAAGTTGCTAATTTTCAAAAGCATCGTTGTGGATGAAGGTGCTTTACTCACGGAAATGGTCTTCTATAAAATTGCCTGTCTGATATGCAGGTAAGCCATATGCACATAAAATCTACCACTATTCCCCTTCACCGATGCTCTTTGACCTATGCTCTTTCACCGATGCTCTTTGACTTAGGACTTTTGAAAACAGTGTGGGATGATCTTGCTGCTTTTCTGCATGCAGTAGTGAGGGCATCCCTGTTGGAGGGCCAAATACATGTGTCTTGGAAACAGATAATACTCATCCTATTTTAAAGAAACTAGACCTGGACTCAGATACAGTCAAGCACTATCATCCTATTTCAATTTTATCATTTTTGCCAAAGTTAGTGGAAAAGATGGTCAGAATACAGTTACAAACTTTCAACCAGGGCATAGTCCAGAGATGTTGTTGGTCCCAGTGGTGGTTGCTCTATTGCTAGTGATAGAAACATAGGGTCCAAAAGTCGGCAATGACTAGTGCTGTTAAAGCTCTAGCCTCCACCACTGAACTTTAGATCTGGATGTTCAATGCTGTGGCCATATTTGACCACTGGCGTTGAATATCTGGCTCAGCTGGATAGCGATGAAGCTCACCGGGCAATGATGATATTCAGCCATTGTCTGGTTAGTTTTGATGATGAAGTTAGACCTTCCTTTCAGGTGCCTAACTTTTGCCACTTAGCAATAACTGGGTAGTGGCTCAATATCACCGCTGCCTGATTATCACAGGGTGCCATCTCTGCCCTGCCCCTGGAATGCCCGATGCTAGCCAGCTGCTTAACACTAGAAGCCCCAAAAGGCATTTTACCTAAAACCCACAAAGTGTGTCAATTGGCGCATTATCACGACGACTGCATTTAGCATGAAATGCAAATGTGAATTAATTTGAAGTTACTTATTTGTTTAATACGTGCAGTATGTGATGTCATTACATGACGTCATCGTGTGTTTATTGTTTTGTAATTTTGGAATAAAACTGTAAACAGTGATTTATTTAAAACCAAAATTTACTCTGTTACACAGATATGTACAATGTTGTGACTTTCAAACATGCCCTAGAACAGGCCGACACTCCAGAACTTTTAGCATGTCGCTTCCTCCCTGAAATTTTATTCTTTTTTTTTCTACGATTCTATTTACAGTATGCCGAGACCTCGTAAGAAGACAGCAGTGCCTAGATGTGCTAGTGCAAAATCAGTTGATCTGTTGCCAGCTGTGGCTACTGCTTCGATGCAGAAAACGAGAGATCCGTGTCCGCAGCGCATGACAGCACCACAAGCACTTGCCAAGCTGTAAGATATTTTGGAAATTGACAGTGGCTCTGATACGACTGAATCAGATTCAAACGTTGATCTACATGTTACAGGTTGTGCAGGCATAGAGGATTTGACTGGTTCAGACTACAGCAGAAACACTGATGAAAGTGATGATGATGCTCATTATCCAATAATCACTGAAAACAAGAGCAGGGTGACAGGGTCAACAGTGGTAGCAAAAGATGGGACTGAATGGAAGATCATGTCACAAGGTGAAAGTAGTGGCAGACTGCAGACCCAAAATGTATTCACTGCTAAAAATGGGGTTACTGCATATCGTCGTAATGTTGAAACACCAGTGGATGCATTTAGATTGATCGCTGACCCTGGTTTTGTGAGTCACATCAGGAGCGTTTCTGGGACTGGCATATATAAGAGGTATCATGAATGCCAAAAACTTTCCAATTGATTTGATGTGGTCCGAAACTTATGGCTGTGCAGCATTTAGGCAAACAATGTCATGAAACAGATACAAAGAAGTAAAGAAATTCATGCAATTTGATGTCAGAGCTTCACGGCAGGAAAGAGTGAAGTGTGACAAATTCGGCCTAATGACATGGGTGTATCCAGATTTGTTGATAACAGTCAAAAGTGTTATGTACCAGAAGAATCACTTACTGTAGATGAACAACTATTCCCAACGAAAAGCAGATGCAAATTCACGCAGTACAAGCCAAATAAGCCAGATAAATTTGGAATAAAGTTCTGGATCTTGGCAGAATTGCAGTCCAAATACTATTTGAATGTGAAACCGTATACTGGGAAAGATGATGAAAGAGTTGGCAGTTTAGGAACGCATGTGGTCATAACTCTAATGCAGCCATATTATCAGCGAGGATACAAATTACCGTCGATAATTATTTTACGAACCGTGACCTCTCTGAGAAACTATTGGAGAAGCGCACGTCGTTGGTCAGGACCATTCATCTGAATCGCAGAGAACTACCATCATTTACAAAACTTGAACTGTACCAATCCAAGTTCTACACCAATGGATCAATGACCGTAGTACAGTACCAGACGAAACAGAAGACGACTGTTGCCGTTTTGTCGACTTTGCACAAAGGTGTGATATGTGAAACCAGTGGCAAGCTGAAGCCAGAAAGTATGTTGTACTACAACAAGAATAAATGTGGTGTCGACATGCTGGACTCAATGTGCCGTCAAATGCCCACCAAATCTGCATGTCGTAGATGGACACTAGCCGTTTTCTTCAATATTCTCGACTTGGCGGCCATCAATGCCTGGGTTATTTTCTGCAAGCAAACCGGTGTCACCATGCAAAGGAGACAGTTTCAACACACACTATCGGAGCAGCTGCAACAAACTTGTGCTGCTCGACGTTCATACTCCGAGTCAATGCCAGCCACTATTGCGACAAACAAACTGGCAAAGCGAGTAACGTGTGCAGTCAAGGTCAACTGCAAATGAAATTGCACTGTCACGCTGTGCGCTAAATGCAAGCATCCAGTTTGCGGACAGTGTCTGTCGTCAATCTGCGCCAGTTGCGCATAGACTCTAAATGTAGAATAGCAAACCATACATGCTTATCCTGTTCGTTCGTTAACTGACATGGACTTTGCATTTACTTTTGAATTTTCAGTTACTTTTAAATTTAGTTAACATTGTTCTTATGTTAGTCGTTGTAAGAAAACTTGTGAAAACAACTCAATTTTCTTGTGGTTGCATCAATTGACATACTTTGGAGCTTCTAGGTATAAATTCATTTTCCCACTAGGTGGTGCATCTGTCATTAATTTTTGATGCACATATTTGAACATCTTGACCTCACTAACAAAGTCATGGAACATAACTGACATGGTTCTAGCAGTGATGCTGGTATACAACTTCGAAGATGCATTTGCATTCCCGACTGCTTATAAACTCATGTGAAAACGCCCATTAACCAGTTAACGGGCTTTAGTAAAATAATCCCTTAGAATAAGTGCATTTTGGTTGCTTAACTAGGTGCCCTATTATAAAATTACCCTACATGGAGGTAATTTTATAACAGGGCACCTAGGTTAATAGGGCAGGAAGGTACCTATTGTATATACTAAAGACAAGTAGATGCCCAGTGTCTTTATAAAATACTATGGCCACTCTCTGGGCAAATCATGCATAGCTTGCAGGCATGAACATTAAGCCTGCTAGAGAGCAGGGATAAACGTCAGCATGTGCGTTTTGCACATACTCGCGCATTTTATAAAATACACATGTACTTTATGACTCCAAACGCTCTTCCCCTGTTTCATGCCTTCTATATAACTACAAACCCGCTGGCGCTCTGCATATTCTTATGCCTCACCTAACTCTACAAGAGACCATTTATTCACCTCAAACACCTATATATAAGAGTCAATATTCAGTGCTTGTACATATAATCTAAACAAACAAAGATATGGGGAGGGGTGAAGACATGGGGAGGGGTGCACCTTCTCCTGGTGGGTGCACCACTAAGCAAAGACATGGGTAGGGGTGCACCTACTCCCTAAAAGACATGGGAAGGGGTGCACCTACTCCTGCCATATAGCTGGGCAGACTAGATGGACCATACTGGTCTTTATCTGCCGTCATTTACTATGTTACTATGTTACATAGTGGGACATGGACATGTACACTTATATTCCATGGCCCTATCTACGTATATAGTGCTGCTAGTTGTAGAAATGCTTTGAAGTATCTAGATTAGACTTTTGAAATTATTTGCTAGGCATCCAGCTGAAAATTTATCTCATAAGTGTTTTTAGTATACTTAAATCAAGGAATGTGATAATAGCTTCCTGCCCTCAGAGTGAGCTGAATCATAATTAGAGCAGGTTCACAGCATTTCTCATACCTAGTATCAGATCATGTTGGCAAAAGGAGGATGATTCTCCTACTAGGAAAGGGAAAATGAGTGTATTACATGATGCAGAGTATGTATTGCGCTAGAATCGTGAATCCAGAGTTTTACTTGCTTTGCCCGAGATTCGTAGGGCCTCTGAGCAACAGTTTTTGTAATGTAGGATGCATTTATTTTCTGCTGCTGAAACATTTTTGAGTTTGGCTAACTCCAGTCCTTAATGTTCTTTAAATAAATGAATTTCTCAGGAATTGCTATGAAAAACTCCTTAGCAATGTCTCTTGTTTTATTTTCTCTCCCTTCTCCTCTTTGTGTCTCCGTTGATTTCGAGGGATGTACAAGACAAAAATTTTCATATTGTTTAGTTTCCCATGTCATTTGTAGAATTTTTCTTTTTTTCTTTTTACACTTCATTTCGGCAGAAATGTCACTAATAGCATACACTATGGAGCGAGAGTAAGCGCTGTTAACAACAGCTGGGAAGTGACAAACTTTCATCATCTTTACTTTTGTGACTGTCATTTCAAATGATTGCTCACCCCTATTGTTCTCTAGCACCTCCCTCTCATTGTTCTCTCTCTATTTTCTATTCCCTTTCTTTCTGTTTCACTGTGTTCTATTTGCCTACCTTCCTCTTCTATGTCCAGGATCAAGTTGCTGACAGCCCGCATTTTTAAGGAGGAACTGCCACTCTAACTTTGGAAATGAAGGGATCAAAGAGAGGATGGGGATACTTTGCAGGTGTATTGTAGACTCCTCCCTCTAGGTCTTCTGTCTAGCTTCCTAGCTCCATGCAAGCCAGCTGTTTAGCGTAGCTCCTTTTTGGCTTAAAAAACATTGTTGGAGCTGAGCCACCTTAATTGTTCTCATTTGAGCAAAGCAATGGAAACTGAGCCCCAAGTAAAATGGGTCTGATATTTAAAAACATGACATCAGCAGTGGCATTTATACAGAAAACTTTTTGTTGTTTAAGTGGCTCTGAGGGCAATTTTATAAGGGGTCGCCTAGTTTGAGAGATTCTTCAGAAGGGTGTCTTGAGTCAGCATCGATTCAATGGCACTTAACAACAACAGCTTGAGAGAACAAGGTGGTGCTTATGTGTCTGTAACATTGCCCCAGAAAAACAGTATACATTTCTGATAAAATGAAGCCATGGCCATTTTTCCCCTGCTTGAGATCAGGTGAAAATGCTTGTGCATATCATTCATGTGAATGCATTTTATAAAGTGCACGTGTAAATTGTGACTTTGCACACATTCCACCCCAAACCAGTCCCTGAAATTTATGTACAAGTGCACGTGTCATCATCATGTGTACTTGTCCATGTAGGGTAATTATGCAACAGGCATTTTACATGTGTATGCTGTGAAAAATCCATTTTGCACGCATATACAAGCAAAAGACTGCTTTATAAAATTACCCTCCATATGGACAAAAGTTACATAGTTAGACTAGGACAGGATATGAAGTAGGTTTGGGGCAAGGAAAATGTCATATAGAGTATGGTGAAGTTCATTCTGATTGCAGAAATAGCAGGAATAACTTGAAACAAGCAAGTGATTTGTTTAAAGCAGTGGTTCTCAACCCAGTCCTCGGGACACATCTAGCCAGTCAGAGTTTCAGGATAACCATAATGAATATGCAGGAAAGAGATTTGCTTGCACTGCCTCCCTAGTATGCAAATCTCTCTCATGCATGTTCATTGTGGCTATCCTGAAAACCTGACTAGCTAGATGTGTCCCGAGGGCTGGGTTGAGAACCCCTGGTTTAAAGGTAAGCCTGCGTTTTCAGAGGTACATTTACTAAAGTGTGGTAACTATACTTATAAAACATTTGCGGTCATTCCGAGGCATGATAGTGGGGATGGATGTCCCGTTGGGACGTCCATCCCTGCTATTCGGGCTCCCTCCCGACCTTGACTAACTTTCCCACTCGTTGTACGGGGAAGTTAGATGGGAGCAGGAAAAGAGCGGATCAGGGGTGGTGTTAGGGCGGGCAGTGGGCGGTCATCAGTCCCGGACATATAGGACCGATTCCAATGTCGACCCTGTACGTACAGACCAGCACCTTGAACGGGGAATTTATTTATAAGTTCCCTGAGTCGGTGGAGGACAGCAGGCCTGGGGCTGGAAAGTGGCAGGAGGGGGCAGAGGAGATTCCCCACACCCAGCCCTAGCCTTGGGAGGTCAGATCAGGGGTCAGGCTGCAGGGCATGCAGTTGGCAGTCTGGCGACCAGGGACCGCAGCTTTTGAATGAAGCCATGGTGCCAGCAATTTCCTTCACGTGAACCTCTCCAAGTCCGCTGCTCTCTGGTTCTCTTTTGGTGCTCCCTCCCCTCCCCTGTCTCCTACACTCTCCTCCTCTCCCATCCCCCTTGTCTACACCCTCCACTATCTTGACATCATCCTGGACCCACTGCTTTCCTTCCATCACCACATCTCTGCGCTCACCCATTTTTTCTTTTTTCATCTCCACAGAATCTGTGCTGTTCGGTCTTTTCTTCCTTCCTCCTCTCTCACTACTCTTGTCCTATCCCTCGTGGTTTCCCATTTAGACTATTGTAATTCCACTCTCACAGGCCTTCCACAGTATCAGTTACAATGTCTTCAGCTTGTTTAGAACACTGCCGCTTGCCTTATCACTCACTCACCCTCTTTTGCTCATATCACTCCTCTCCTCCTTGACCTTCACTGGCTTCCCATCAAGGTCCGATTCATCTATAGGCTGCTCATCATTACCCACAGAGTCCTTCACACTGGCACACCCCAGTATCTTGCCGATCTCATCCACCTCCAGCCCGCCCCACGTCTTCTAGGTTCCGCACATGGCAACCGTCTCTTTCTCCCAGCTCTGTCCCAGGCCAACTTTGAACTCACTTCCCGTTCTGCTTTCTTTTTCCTCAGCCCAGCCCTTTGGAACTCACTTCCACATTCACTCTGCACAGAGCTCTCTTTACCTTGATTCAAAGCCCTTCTTAAGACACATCTCTTCTGCCAAGCCTTTGACCTCCCCTCTGCCCAAGAGCATCTTAACTCACCCTCAGCTACAGGCCATGATTGTCATAGCGCCCGAAACAACTCCTTGTCCCCCCCGTCCCTCCCTTCCCCCTCTCCCCCTGCAACCTGATATTAGATGTCTTTTGTTGGTCTCTCTCTCTCTTTCTCTTCCCCCTGTCTGTATCTTCTCTTTCCTCTAGTTAATGGCGTTCTTTTATCTCTTTGCCTTTCTAGCAGCCTGCATTTTATTGTACACTGCTCTGACGCTTATGCATGAGCGGTATATCAAGCCTTGCAAATAAAGATAAAGATAAAGATAAAGTGCTTTTCAGGCAGAATGATGTAATAATTACAGAGTTTCCAACAGGGCAGTTTCTCCTCGTGGGTTAGTTTTGCACATGCCATGACAGTCATGAACCTCATTTGTAAGCCAGGGTGTGTGGAGTATGATTTCAGTCTCTCAGATTTCTTGATAACGCTCGGTGTAGTACATGAATCGTGCTAAAGAGAACCTCCCTCAGTAGCAATATCTCCTCTTTATCTGCAGAAGTCCACTTAATTGTAGTTAATACTCTCTACTTTTTCATTCATTTTTGTGGTTTGTCTCCTGCCGCAATGGGTCCATGAACATGTTCACCATGGCCCTTATCTGTGGCAGGGATTTTCTCTATATCTGCAGTGTTTGTACTATTGCAACCACTATCGTTAGCCCTAGTAAGTGACATGCGGCCAGTATGTATTTTTCTTTTTCTTTCCTACCATACTTCAATTGTAGTGTCACCTTGCTGAGATTTCGTATAGATGTTATACAACTGGGTCACCACGTGAAGGTACTAGCGAGATTGGAGAAGAAAACTGTATTCTCTCCCCCTAAGAGATGCACAGCTATTCACCAACTACAGTTAGTGAATTTTATGTTCTGCTCCCTTTGAGCCCAGCATTTTGCAAAACCTTCATGTTCTTTCTGGGAATGGAAAAGGATCATAGTCCCATTAGATGGGGAAAAATATTTATCAGAAGCCATTAAAGTTTCAACAGGTTAAATCACAGTACAGGACCTCTTCAGTGCTCTGCGATACTGCTGGAGCTCTGGAACTGATGCCAGAACATTCTGTTGGGAGATAAGGGCAGGGGGTTCGTTTAGTCTGCCTGTTTCAAATTCTCTGGTGATGAGAAAATATAATTTCTAGACTGTAGAGACAACTGTATTCATCAAAAATATCATTCAAGCTACTGCACTCACCGAGAGTGTATGTTGTCCTAAATCTTTCTCTTGTAACCAGCTAGGCAGTGAACCAGGGAAACTTTACAGCATATAAACTTTCATAAAGAGACAACAGCTTTTGTATTCTCTGAAAAATGAAGCTTCCAGTGATCTGAGAACATTTCTTACTCCCCCCAGTGGTACAACAACTGTGTGGGTATTGCCCACTTTGCAAGGAAATAAAGGTGAAAAAAACAAAAAAAAAAGATTTACATAAGATATCTTTTTATTTGACTAACTTAAAATACTTTTGTCTAACTTTCAGAGGCTGATGCATCCTTCCTCGGGTTAAACAGAATAAGGTCAAAGAAAAAGACGGACGTAGAAATGAATCATAGATTACGTTACAACTGTGGTGTGAATAGGAAAGAGGATGGTGAGATGTTCATGTGTTAAGGTGAAAAGAAGGTGACAGAGAAACATAAAATTGTCTGGTAGTGAGCTAAAAAAACCAAAGTCTCTGTTAAATCCTTATATGCTGGAATTGAAGAGTTTGGTCATTTTAACTTCATATATCTTATGTTTTGAGATTGTTCTGAAGCTCCTTTTTATTATCCTGATCACGTGATCATTTCTGCAATGGTTGCAAAAAAGTATTCCCCATGAAGCCATCGCCTTGCTCATGTTTGTGATATGTCATTTTGGGGTATGTTTACTAAACTGCGGTAATGTAGCAACGGATACATTAATGCGTGTTAAGTAACGTTAATGTGCGTTAACGTTATGTAACACGCGTTAACGTTACCTAACACACGTTAACGTTACCTAACGTGCGTTACAGTCACCGGCAGAGGGAGGAGAGAGGGCGGAGAGAAGGGGTCAATGGGTGGGGAGTGGGCAGGGAGAGGCTCCTCCTATACTAACGCGGGGAAATGAAGGGATGAAAAGTACCGCAAATGAAAACCTGTCAGTAGATGCACATTTGCAGGAGAGAGAAACAATTTAATGTCGGCAATGTACAGCATAGGCAGGGAGCCCAAGTAAAGTGATAGTAGTGCTCCATTTGCAGCAACAGCATAGTGCCCAAGTATGAAAGGCCACTATGGTGATGGTGCAAATGGGGCATAGGGGGCTGCAGACGGGACATGCAGTGGGGGCAGCTTGGGCACAGGGTGGACCAGGCCGCCGCCTAGGTGGCACATAGGAACATAGACAATGGAAATCAGCAAGACAGCAGCTGACCAAGGCCAAACATGCCCAGTAGTCTGTGTCCCACAGTGTCCCATCCAGGGGACATTACCCAGCAGGTACTTCAAAGGGCACACAGGTACCACTATGCCTGTAATAGGGCAATCCATGCACATCTGGGGCCACTCTAACAAGAGTCCACAGACCATCCCCAGGATGCATCCCAAACAGCTTGTAAACCCAGCTAAATGAACACCCTATACTGCACCCCCCCCCCCCCAGTAAGGCATTGCAGGGTGTGACCACACACTGTCTGAAACATATATACACCCAGCAGTCCAAACTGGGTACACAGTACCTGAGTTGCATGCCTTAGCCTGTCCACAGTCTGCTGACATAACACAATCTACCTACATCTACCAGGTCCACCCTAGCCAATATGTGCTAGAGCACCAACCTGACATCCCCCCAGCCATCTCTCCCCCATGTGGAAGGGACATAACAATGGTAGGTGGTGATGGGGGGATGTGTGGATGTCCATGTATGCCTCCCCACCCCAGACCCAGCACCTTAGACACCCACCTACCTGCACAGTACATGGCCTGGGACGGCACACTACCAGCACCGACAGCATATGGTCATGTCAGCATGGCAGGGGGGGAGGTGTTTGTGCTGGAGGGGGCAGTGGCACCTGCCTGCAGTGGACCTAAGCCATGCCCTGTATCACTACATGGCATGCAGTGCAACAGACAAGGTCTGGCTGAGAAAAAGTAAAGGCAGCCCCAGGGACTGCTGTGCCTCTGTGGCAACAGTGTGGTGCAGTATACACAAGCAGTGTGTCCCGGAGTAAAGGGTCACAGGTTCAAGTCCCAGCTGTGAATCCTGCAGAGCACACCCCAATATTATACCCTGCAATGCAGATACAACATCAAACCGTGCAATCCCCAAAGCAGCGAACAACAGGGGTACAGGCCCCACTATCCAAAGCTTCATGGAGAGTCAGGCTGTTGGCCCCAGCACGGAGTGGCAGTTACCACCAGAACACCACTACTGCCTCCTGCACAGTTTAGCAATGTCAGCACTGTGATCAGGACCAGTGTGGCGGGCAGGGTTGCCAACCACCCCTATCATTGCACAATGCTGCAGTAGGAGTGCGTGTGTGTGTGTATGTCATCCATTGTTTTGTGGCTGCCTACCCTGCTCTGGGCCCACAATGTCCAACTGTTACCAGCGTTAACCTGAAAATGTGCATAATGAGGAGCTAGGTATTGTGGGTATGGCCCAGCCAGGGTGGATTAGCCAGGATGCATCTGCATAGGGTATAGGGCAATGGCTGGGACACTGTAGTGCCTGAACACCACCTGCATGGACAGGGTGGCCACAGCATGTCATGCTGTGAGGTCGTTCTCACTCTGACCGAGCAGTGACCATGGCATGTCTATGTTCCCACATAGGGCCCTGAATTATCTGTCTCTAATGGTATCTGTGTGTTCCCAATTCTGGGGTCCAATCACTGAGGTACAGTACCTGTTTGATGTCTGTGCTGTGTAGCTCATTTCTGGGTGCACATGTTTTCTCAGTAAGCAGGCAGTATGGACTGTCTATAGTTAGTCTGTGCATGGTTGGCATTCCTTGTGGGCTGCTGCAGGTGCAGTCTGACTGTGCCATCTGCTGGTAAATGGCAGACTGTGGTGTGGGGCAGTTGACATCCATTACAGTGGACATACGGTCTGAAAGGGTTAGGAGAGGACATGCACATAATAGGAGTGACATAATCAATTTATGCAGAGTATAATTATAATCAGAACGTAAACTTATATAACTTTTCATGATAGTCGGTACATGAGGCATAGTTAATGTTAGTTCATTGAGTGGCTTGGTCTTGGACTTTTTTTGCTCAGTGGCAATTTCGATGGTTAGGTGAATAAAGGGTTAGGTTGGATCAATCTTGTCATTGATGTTGAGATCACAGAAATGCTCAATGAAAAGGTTTTTCCTGAATATGGACAAGTCGGTACTGGCCCTTAACTTTTCTGGAAGGGCATTCCTAAGTTAGGAGCACAGAGAGAACACTCTATTACTTGTGCTGTGATTTGTTTTATTCTGAGGATATACTTATAGCCCGATTCTGTAGTGGATGTAGATTCCCTATGTATGTCCGGTCTGAGCTGGATGTACAGAGGGGATCGTGAATCGTGATCTGTCATGTACATGCAGGCCGGAACTGAGATTCAGTCAAGGTCCGACTAACTCAGTCAGGGCTGCCTGACTAACTCAGTCAGGGCTTTTAAATGGAGCCGTGGCGCCATAGCGTCAAGTTGCCATGGCACCGCGGCTCCATTTAAAATCCGTGATGCTGACCTCCTGAAAAAGAGTTTTATTCTCTGCCTCCCAACCCCCAAACTGACTGACTAAGGCCAGGGTTGGGTTGCGGGGAATGTCCTCTGGCCCCCCCTGCTGCATCCGCACACCAGGCTCTTGAAAATTTCACGTCCAGGGAAGTTATTCCACCCCCATTAACTTCCTTTGGGGGTGGGACGCATCTGCATGGGCTCCTTCACAGAGACGGAAGGCTTTGCACTGGCTTGGTTTTTATTTAAATTGAAGATCAGCCGCAGGCCTGCAACCACCGCCGCCAGAGAGGGTGAATCTGCCGCTGCCGAGAAGCGGATTCGACAGCGAAAGAAACTTGAGCATTTTTCTTTTTTTTGAAACTTTTGAAGGCGGAGTGAGGCAGCTGTTTGGGGGTCTTTTTTAAAATTTATTTTAATAAGCATTTTAACACACAATACAACACAAAGATAACACTTAAACACAACAACCCACACCAATACACTAGCAACATTCTTGCCCAATCACCCAGCCCCAATAAACCACAGATGAACAAGAGAGGGGGAGGGGGAACCGGCGCCCTTTATATCCTCCCATCCCCACCTAACATAAATTAGCATGACGGATCTAAATGACAGCTTTACTCACGCACATACACTCATCTCAATTGCCAACTGACCCTAACTATAAGGGAGGGAGGGGAACCACAGGTGAGGGGGTGAGACCAACATCAAGAAGCCACGGGGAGGCATAGGAATGGAGACAAAAATAAGGGCAACATTCTATTGGGAGCACTGAATATATTGATCTAAAGCCCTCCACTTTATTATACTGGGGGAGCTTTGTCCCTTTGCCAATGCCCGCCTAAGTTCATATTTGCTATACAGACACAATTGGTTCCACCACAAACACCAACTGAGCTGCCAGGGCTCTTTCCAGTGTCTGCAAACAAGGGCCAAGGCTACTCCCACCATAAAATCAAGTAAGAAATGATTCCCCACCATAAGGGAGGGAATACCCGCCAATGATCTAAGGATAAGAGTACGCCATGTCAGTGGAGCTTGAAAATTAAGAATACATTGAATACGCTTCCATACGGGTTTCCAAAATTGCTGGACATCAGGGCACTCTACTAGCATATGACAGAATGTCCCTGATACAGCCTTACAGGATCAGCATGTTATTCCACTTGGCCACCATGTTATTCCACTTGGCCAATTAAATCGGTGTAATAAAGGCTTTGTGTGCCATAAAATAGAGTGACTTGAGTAAGAGAGACAGATTGGGAGACTCTGATTACTGAATCCCAGAACTTAACCCACATGTGCTGATTAGGGAGTTCGTCGAGTTCCTGTTCCCAGCCCCTTTCAATTCCCAAACATCTTGATTGAGCACTCTCTAGAATTAACTTGTAAATCTTTGAGGCAGCCCTAGAAGTACCTTTCTGGACTAGCCTCTGACTAAGCAACATTGAGTCTAAAGTAGGAAGACCCGACTCAGAGGTAGATATACAATGCTTAATTGGAGCCACTGAAAAAAATAGGTTCCAGGCAAAGCATATTCAGCTTGCAAAGCTGAGAATGATTTCCATCGGCTACCTTGAGTCAGGTGGCCAATGGACCAAATGTCCCTTCAAATTAATGGTTTTCCCCATAATTTTGAGACGCGGATCGAACCATATGAGGGATTGCAGTGATAAGTGGGAAATTGCGTCCACTTTCTTATACAGAAATTGGTATGCCCTCTGCATGTCTTTGATTATTAGGGAGTAATCTGTCCCTTCCTGAAAATACATTTCAAGAAGGGATTTCATAGGTAGCGATTTAACCAAATGCTTCTCTAGTTCCCACCAACTTGGTCATTTTTCCTGACTGTCCTTCTGTGCCCAAAACATTCCCTGCCTCAGTATGAATGCCAGATGATACCAGCGGAAGTCGGGGAATCGGACTCCACCAGCCTCTCTACAGCGCTTTAACTTCCAGGCAGCAATCCTGGGCGGTTTATCCTGCCACAAGTATCGGGTCAAAATACACTCCAATGTAGCATATAATGAATCCTGTAGTAGAAAGGGAAGCATTGCTAAAATGTAGTTCACCTTTGGGACTATGGTCATTTTTATCATCTCTAACCTCCCCCATCAAGTCAGCCTCAAGGGTGACCACTGCTCCGTCATTTCCCAGACCGTCATTGTGAGCTTTTTAATGTTACACTGCATAGTATCAGCAAGTGTATTTGCGTACTGGACTCCAAGATATTTAATGCCTCCCTGCTCCCACCCCAGGGGGTTTAGGGTGATATCTGCTTTGTGAGTTAGACAATTAAGAGGGAAGACAACAGATTTATCCCAATTAATCTTGTAGCCAGAAATCTGTGAGTATAATTGTATTTGTTCAAAGATCTTTGGGACTGAGGCCGGAGTAGCAAACAGCAACAGGT
This sequence comes from Ichthyophis bannanicus, assembly GCA_033557465.1. Lineage (NCBI taxonomy): Eukaryota > Metazoa > Chordata > Amphibia > Gymnophiona > Ichthyophiidae > Ichthyophis > Ichthyophis bannanicus. Next base: position 209,578,105 of record CM066033.1, read on the forward strand.
TATCAGCGTATGCGGATAACTTCAGCTCCATATCGTCCACTTTCAGGCCATGAATGTCTGGAGTTTGGCAAATTAAAATAACGAGGGATTCTAATGCAATATTAAATAGAAGGGAAGATAGGGGGCAGCCCTGCCTAGTACCTCTTTTGGGGAAAAACGTTGAGGTATTATTTACAGCCAATATGGCTTTGGGGCAAGTATAAAGAAGCTTTATCATGCTAATAAATCCTTCTCTAAACCCAAACCAATTTAAAGCAGCCAGGAGGAATGACCATTCCAGTCTATCAAATGCTTTTTCAGCATCAAGAGTAATACCAACAAGGGGGACGCCCTTCTTCTCCGCTTCGTCTAGGACGTGACACAAGACCCTCGCATTGTCAGTGGTTGAGCAGCCAGCTATAAAACTGCATTGATCGGGTGGATTAAGGAAGGAATGACTTCCACCAACCGATTTGCTAATGCAGATGCATAGATTTTGTAATCAATGTTTAACAAAGAGATGGGAAGGTGGTTACTCACCTTGCTCGGGTCTCTACCTGGTTTTTCAAGTACCACTACCTTGGCTGTCGCAAACTCTCCTATTTGTGGAGACTGGTGGCTCAACAATTCATAATATTGTAACAAAAAAGGGGTCAACTCCCTTGCAAAAGTTTTATAAAACTCAGACGGTATACCATCTGGTCCTGCAGCTTTGCCTGATTTTGACCGCTGAATCGCCCTTGCTGTCTTTTTATTGGTTAGAGGAGAATCAAGCCTCCTGACTGCCTCCCTCAATAGAACAGGGTGATCTACCTCCTGCAACAGGTTCCCAAATGCCTCCCTATCTGTTTGAGACTCAGAAGAGTATAACTTTGAGTAGAAGGCAGCAAAACATCCCACTATATCCTTATCTTGTGTCACTACCTGTTGGGAAACTTTGTCTATAATATTGGCTATTCTGGAGGCTTCTTTTCTGTTCTTTAAAGAATGCACCAGCATTCTCCCTGGCTTGTTTGCCTCAGTGTAATATCTTCCTGCTTGGGCCTGAAGAGTCCTTACTGCTTCTGCAGTCGAGAGAGAGTTATATTGGAATCTTAATCTCTGAATCCTGAGGAGTATACAGGGATCTTCCCTCCCCACTAATAAACGCTCACCCGCTTTAATTTGTTCATTCAGTTTACGCAACTCTTTGTTACGCTGCTTGGCTGTTCCTATCAAGTAACTGGTTATATTCGCACGGATAGTTGCCTTAAAGGCTTCCCACCACGCCCACCCGGATGTGTCTGTGGGTTGTTAAGCAAACAATAGTCATTAAACGTGTTGTGCATCAAGGCACAGAATTTGGGGTCAGCCAGTAAAGATCTATCAAATGACCATGCCCTAGGGGAGCCTCCTTTGCTATTAATTTCCAAATCAAGGGAAATGGCTGCGTGATCTGAGACATGCATTGCATGGATATTGGACCCAAGCACGCTGGGAACCAAAGACTTCCCTACCAGAAAGAAGTCTATTCGCGAATGTGAAAAATGTGGCATAGAGAAAAAAGTATAATCTCTCTCAGTGGGGTGTTGAAGCCTCCATATGTCCACTAGGCCCTTATCTTTACATAAGGATTGCAACACATTCTGCTCCCGGGAGTCTTTATGCAAGCGGTAAGAAAGGCGGTCAATCAACTGATCCATCACTATATTGAAATCCCCTCCAAGTATTAGGGGAACCTGGACATTTTCCAACAAAACCTCTGCGATATCATGAAAGAAGCTGGGAACATCTGAATTGGGGGCATATACATTAAATAACTCTAAGACATTATTACCAATTTGCAATATCGCTCTGGTCCACCTACCATCATTGTCAGAACTTGTGTGCGTACAGGATGGCAACAATGACTTGCTCACTAAAGTGGCCACTCCATTTTTGTTTTTAACTGCTGGGGAGAAGGCAGCTACCATAAATATAGCATTAGTTAATTTCCGGGATTCAACACTATTTAAGTGAATCTCTTGTAGATAGATTATATCCACTCTCTCTCTTTGGCAATGTCAAGATTTTCTTACGCTTAATCGGGTTGTTGACGCCCTTAACGTTCAGCGATAAAATTTTGTTTGTTCGCCATATAGACTAGTAAGTACTACTTATGACCCCCCATGCACTTTGTATCCCCACTTTAACACACCCCCTCAGTGGTTCCCCATACCCCCGCCCAAAATCAGCTTTCAGGCACCGAGGCCCCCCCCCCCACCCCCGGGAGACCCATAAGAACATAAGATATGCCATACTGGGTCAGACCAAGGTCCATCAAGCCCAGTATTCTGTTTCCAACAGTGGCCAAACTAGGTCATATGTACCTAGCAGTTTCTCCAAGAGACACAAGTTCCACAATGCTTGTACTGGGTCAAGCATTGATATCTTCGGTCACTTCTTAATAATGGTTTATGGACCTTTCCTCCAGGAACTTGTCCAAACCTTTTTTAAACCCAGCTACACTAACAGCCTTTACTACATCCTCCGGTAACAAATTCCAGAGTTTGATTACACGTTGAGTGAAAAAATATTTTCTTTTATTAGTCTTAAATAGTTTACCCTGTAGCTTCATTGCATGTCCCCTAGTCTTTCTATATTCTGATAACGTAAACAATCGATCTACGTTTACCCGTTCCATTCCGTTCATTAATTTATAGACTTCTATCATATCTCCCCTCAGCCATCTCTTTTCCAGTTTAAAGAGCCCTAACCTTTTTAGCCTTTCTTCATAGGAGTATCCTTCCATCCCCTTTACCATTTTGGTGGCTCTTCTCTGAACCTTTTCTAAAATCGCTATATCCTTTTTAAGATACGGCGACCAGAATTGCACACAATATTCAAGGTGCGTTCTCACCATGGAACGATATAGAGGCATTATAATATCTTTTGTTTTATTTTCCATTCCTTTCCTTATCATACCTAGCATTCTATTTGCTCTCTTGGCCGCCGCTGCACACTGGGCCGAGGGTTTTAACATGGTATCCACAAGGACGCCTAAATCTTTTTCCTGGGTGGTGGTTCCTAATGTGGAACCTTGCATCGTGTAACCATAGTTTGGGTTGTTCTTCCCTAGGTGCATAACCTTGCACTTGTCCACATTAAATTTCATCTGCCATTTTGATGCCCAGTCTTCCAATTTATCAAGATCCTCTTGCAATTTTTCACAATCCTCTTCGGTTTTAACAACTTTAAATAGTTTTGTGTCATCTGCAAATTTGATAAACCTCACTCGTTATTCCACTTTCCAGGTCATTTATGAATATGTCAAAAAGCAGCGGACCCAGCACAGATCCCTGGGGTACACCACTATTCACCTTTCTCCATTGGGAAAATTGGCCATTTAGCCCTACCCTCTGCTTTCTATCTTTTAACCAGTTCCTGATCCACAATAGTACACTGCCTCCTATCCCATAATTAACTGCTAAGCGAGTGGGCAGCTTAAAAAATGTCATTTGGGCGAGAATAGCCTCGAACAGTGGGGTGCCAGAGGTGCTCACTAAGATTGACTATTTCTGCCCCGCTGAATATCAAAAACCTTCTATCCGGGAAAGAAAGGAGAAAGAAGCAAAAGAGCCCACCAACCACTTGAGGCTTCTGTCCCTGTCATGAACCAGAATATATCCAATACCAGGAAGGGCCTAGAATTAAATACATGGCCTTGTTGCGTCAGGCTCAAACAAGGGTTACACCGGATGACTCTACATAAATTCTTCCATGTGCACTATATCTTACTTACAGAAACAAAAACTATCATGGCTCCTATGCTATATTTAATATTAATAGCAATATTAGCATACTATCTTATTCCAGTATACATTTGACCCTGATACTTCAGTTAAAGGATAACCAAGGCCTGGAAGGGGAAGAAGATATTCAAACAACTATACAGACAAGCCAAAATAGAACAGAGATTTATGCCTTTAGATCTGCCTGAAAACAGCATTGTTCGAACCAACTAGCTGCTATCGGCTTAGTGTCCGCTGCAACAAAGTAGACATCCCGCTGCTTCAGCGCATTTGCATTGATTCCTTTTCCTCCAAGAAGGCTTTTAAAGCGCTGGGGTCTTCAAAGGAACATGTTTGATTATGAATTGTAACTCGCAGCCATGCCGGGTAGTACATCCCATATCTGGCCTGCAATTTCTGTAATCACAGACGACATTCCAACAGCTGCTTCCGTCTATCCACAGTGGTTTTTGCAAGGTCCGGGAAGAACATGAGCTTATGTCCTTCGAATTACTGGAGCGTGTGTTTTGGCAGTACTCATAATCTCCACCGCCTGTTGATGTCTTAATACTCTGAAGATCATGGGCCGTGGGTATTTCCCTGCTGGTCTAGAGTGCGAAGGGATGCAGTGAGCTCTGTCAATTTCCAGAGGGTAAGTAAGCTGGAGACCCAAGAGTTTAGGCAAAAGCGTTTCCATATATTTTATGGGATTCGCCCCCTCCGCACTTTCTGGGATACCTAGGACTCGAACGCTGTTCCTTCGAGCCATATTGTTTAGGTCTTCCAGGCTCCGTTCAAGTTGTGAAATCCGTCTGGTGTTTTGATTGACCACGCGGAAACGATCCTCATGGGCCGCTATGATTGCGTCTGCTTTATCTGATTGCATGGCTAAGGAAGCCAACTGATCTTTCATATCCGATAGATCTATTTGCAGTTGTCTTAAGGAGTTGGCGTTATACTGTACCAACTCTTTTACGGCTCTTATCTCCGCTAGCAGCTCAGGCAGACCATCTTGTTGATCTTTCAACGGCCCATCTTTTGCGGCGAGGGGGGGCTTGGAGCGTTTTACACCCGATGTAACGTTCTGGAAGTCTAAACACGCCGGTTTAGATGCCGACATACCTCAATGTCAATTCACAGATAGGCTTGTCTTCGAGCAGAATTTTTGGCAAACAGGGCAGCTGAGTCTAGTAGGATTCCTCTGGAGCAAAGACTCTACAACTCCATCTTGCTCTGCGGTTAGCTCCGCCTCTTTTGGGGGGGCATTTTTGTTGCCTTCAAAACTTGCCACCTGAGGCAACCGCCTCACTCTGCCTCATTATAGAGCTGCCCCTGCCTACCATGCGGTAAACTCCCACAGTTTACTAAACATGCCCCTCTGCGTGCCTTGGTTCATCAGTTAGTACCCTATTAAAATGAATGCATGAAACTCCCCCAAAAATTCCGAAAACTGGGACACATTTGTGAAAAAAAAAAAGAAAAGTAGCTGATTTTCTCTTGCCTATGCATATCTCTGGTCATCTCTACTACCTCTTTGGGTGATGGTAATTGCAGCTGCGCTATCAACAGTCATGACAGCTAGCGCGCGACATTGTGGAGCACATGAGCTGTCCCCAGCTGATGCTCCCCATTTGGGCTCCAATCCCACTCACCTTCAGCAAGTGTAGACAGTGCTGCTTTTGGACTGTGCAGTCTGCACTTGCCCTGCGGTAGTGGCCACCGTAGGAGTTTAACACATGTTAACTCCGTGGTAAATGCTTATCGCTGCTTAGTAACAGGGCCCTATGTGAGTCTTGCATGTTAAACCTAGGCTGCATTAATCAGAAGAAAACAATTTAAAAATGTCTTGAACTCTGAGAGTTTTTAAAGCTTTCTATGTGCAACAGGTCTGTAACTTAAGTACTATGTCAATCAAAACAATTACTCTGATAAAAGAATCATGAAAGTGTAGCTGTATCTATTGTTGCTAAAACATTCATTTCAAGTTTAGCATAGGTCTCATTTCTCTCTCTCGAGCCGGTGTGCTCGAGAGAAAGAAAGCCTCCTGTTGGGAGAAATACGGGAGAGAAACCAGGGAGCCGTGGTCTAATTCTAAGAGATTTGTGTGGAAAACAGTGCTTTCTACAAGACCCCCTTAGGAAACCGGTGAATGGTGAAACACGGATCTAGAGCAGAAGGTGGCGTTGGGGCGGTTATCAAAAGCTAAGCACACTACAAGTCCATACCAGCATCAGATCTGTGAAAGCAAGTACCAGTCGCAGGGCATTCTCATTCTCTGCACCAACTATCTGGAATCAACTACCATTCGAGCTGCGATCAATCAAGGACATTACTGCTTTCCGGAAGGAACTAAAAACTCATCTATTCAAAAGTCACTACAATCAGCTGTGACCCTCAGTACAATATAGATGAAGCAAAGCAATCAATTAATCATGCTCTGATGAACCAATAAATGTATAAATATGTACAAATGTAAATAATGTAAATATGTGCACTCCAATCTCCAAGACACTAATCCTGTGTGCTGTGCCTTACCCCCAATTCTATGTATATATTTGCCCCACTTTTCTGTCTTGATTTGACAACTCCCAAAGATGTAATCAAACCGCTGCTGATCGCTGGAAGTGGCGGTATATAAGTGTGTACTAAATAAATAAATAAATAAAATAAATTTTCTAAGCACATTTTCTAAACTGTTTTGAAAGATTGAGTTATTACAAGGTCATTGATGTGAATTGGGCGATTTTCAGAATGCATTTATAAGTCTGAATAGTCATTACGCCCGACAGTCTGAGACCTATGCTAAACTTGAAATGAATGTTTTAGCAACAATAGATACAGCTACACTTTCATGATTCTATTATCAGAGTAATTGTTTTGATTGACATAGTGTACAACTCTGAAAAAGTGACCACTGTTGGATTTGTGCTGTAACTTAAGTAAGCATTTCAAACACACAGAACAAAATACCTTACTCTATTATTTATGTCAATCAATACATTCTATTTCCTTCAGGTTCTTAACAGACCTCTCTGTCCAATGTACAAGAAAACAGATTTTAATTTCCATCATGTTAAAAATATATTTGTGTGCCATGGAACAAGTGGACATAATTCAGCTGGATATATGCTATATTGAAAGATGTCCACAACAATGAATTTATTAGCTATTAGCTGTTTTTTTATGGGGGAGAGAAGATTGTGGTACAGACTTTAAGTCCTACTTTCACAAGACATGAAGACAGGATGACATGAAGACAGATTTTAGATAAGGTGTGGTGAATTCCCATAGTATTTTACAATTTATTTAATCTATTTTATTTAACAATAGGCTTTGCCATACTTAGACCTTCTCATAAAACAGGTGAAGAACTGCACCGGTATGTCTTTCCATGTAGTACAGCGAAAGTAGCAATTTTAAGAAGCAGCATATGGGGAAAAACATAAAAATACTTCCCACATATGCTGGGGAGGTAGATATAGGGGTGGGATGTGAGGGCTGCAATCTGGAGCTGACTTGCGGAAGGGGGGGGGATTGACGTGGCCAGGAGAGGTGCTTGTGCTAGGGATGGATTGAATATAGTGGGGAGGAGTCAGAGAAGAGATCAAATGTGCTAGAGGGTTTGGAGGGCAGATCAAGGTTGGGGGGACACCACGGTCAGGAGGCAAGTTAGAGGGTGGGAGACATTGACATTCATTGCTGCCCCTGCCAGCAGGCATTTATTCATGCCTAAGGGCAGCTGCAAATGTTGATTTCTACAATTTTTGGTATAGACCTAGATTCCCTCTGTGAAATGGGGAATCTATGGGGTATGTTTACTAAACTGCGGTAATGTCATTCGCGGTAGGTTCAGCGGTAAAGGTAGAGATGCCCATATAAAGGCATGGGCGGTGCATCGTTACAGCAAGCTGACAGAGAACGCGCGTTACAAGGTGCCTTAGAATAACGAGCATTACAAGGCGCCTTGTAAAGCTCCTTGCAAGGCACCTTATAAGGTGCCCTGTAAGGTGCCTTGTAAGGTGCCTTATAAGGTGCCATGTAAGGTGCCATGTAAGGTGCCTTATAAGGTGCCCCGTAAGGTGCCTCAGAAGGCACCCTATAGGGCCTCCTAGGCTAAGCGCCATATTAGACACCCTTGGACAAGTCACCGCAGAAGGCACCCTGGGCTATGGAACCATAGGTTAAGGTGGCCTAACAAGGTTATGGTGTCCTAGGTTAGTGTGCCCTAGGGACTGCAAGATGCTTCAGGATGACATGCATCACCTGTGCGGAACAGAGACAGATGTAGCCCTAACACTAGATAGAGCATTCAGGAAAGGCAATGAACAGGTGAATGAAGGAGGGAGAGCTGGGAGCCGCTGGACCTGCCATATCTACAGGCATCCCATGTGCCTGCCAGTACTGATGACAAACATGGTGGGGCAGCTCTATCACAGCACAGGGTGTTGGCAATGTAAAGTACCGGAAAAACAGTTGGTGGCAGACGATGGGAATACGTGTCCTCCAGTGGAGGCAGAGGTGGCAGGATAGTTACAATGATGGGTGTACAGAGGAGTGGTGGTGCCATGCAGATCAGGCACAGGCGAGGCAAGCACGATGAGGCACAATGCAGGAAAGGGTAGCAGTGCAGGACATGGGCTGGTAGCCTGCACAGGCAGACAGGACTCTACACAGCTGACAGACGCAGATAGACGGACCGAGGGAATGTTGGCAATTGTGGCGAGGGTATTATGGGCTGGAAGCGCAGATCTGCAAAAATATGACCTCTACAGGCATGCACACTATTTGAGTAGGACAGGCATGAGAGGAGGGAACAATGAGGAACTGAACCAATGAACACTGCCAAGAATGGCAATGTATTAACCAGTAGGCTATACCTCCATGGTGTATGTCACAGCAGTACCCATGATGCAATGCACATGCTGAATAGCTGTCTACAGAAGATCACCAAATGGGGTCTGCACCTCTCCGGTACCTCAGCTAGGAAAGATGAACAGACAGTGTGTGATACTGGCACAGAGTAGCTACAGACCATGCCATTGTGCAGGTTCTGTGGTCACCGTGAGAGATAGGATTGGTGCCCAGCACTAGGTCCGCAGTACATGTAGTGCTAGAGATAGGTCCTGCTGTACATCCCCATCACTACCAGTGTGTGACAGGTGTTCCGTGCAGCCGAAGGTAATTTGGTGTCCATCTGTATCCAGCAGTCACATGTGGCCTTCTGGGACCAGACACCAGCCAGATTAGTGTGTACCCCATGTGAGAGTCTTGCTGACATGGGCAGCTGTTATCAGGGCAGATGGGTTCCTAGACTTGCATGAGGTGTGTGTAGCAGTGGCTGTATAAGGTCACAGTGGCATACACTACATACCCCAAAGGGGCCCATATCACCCTTTTGTAGGTAAAGAACAGTGCCCCTGCCCCAAGGAAGCAACCTCCATCCTGTTTGTACAAGACAGCCCTCCGGGGTTGGTGGGCCAGAGCCATACCTATGACTGGGACAGTGGCAGACCAGCAGCAATGCTGGGGTTAGGTCTTGAAACCCCAAGTGCCTTCCACTTCTGTCTGCCAGTCACCAGCAGAGAGCATAGTCAGACTGTACCTTAAAAGTGGTCCGACCAGGCACAGCCTAATTACAAACAGTCCACCAGGAACTATGTGCAACAAGCAGGCATCTCGGTGATTGGCACCCCAGCAACAGGGAACACAAACATATCACTAGAAACAAATAGTGTAGAGCGCTATGTGGGAACCTAGACCTGCCATGGTCACTGCTCGTTCAGAGTGAGTGCCCTCCCAGCATGCCATGCTGTGGCCACCCTGTCCATACAGGTGGTTGTCAGGCACTACAGTGTCCTAGCCATTGCCCAACACCCTGTGAAGATGTATCCTGGCCAATCTGCCCTGTCAGGGCCATACCCAGAATACCTTGCTCCTCATTATGCATCTAATCAGGCTAACACTGGTAACAGTGGGACATTTTGGGCCCAGTGAAGTGTGGGCAGCCACAGAACAATAAATAGACATACAATCACGCTCACTCCTTTTGCAGCATTATACAAAGATAGGGGTGGTTGGCAGCCCTGCCCGCCACACTAGTCCTGATCACAGTGCCGACATTGCTAAACTGTGCAGGGGGTAGTAGTAGTGCTCTGGTGATAACATCATCAGCAATGCTGGGGCCAACAGCCTGCTGCTCCATGCATCATTGGATTGTGGAGCATGTGTGAGTGGGTGTTTACACCCCTGTTCACCGCTGCTTTGGGCTTTGCACATGTTGCTGTTGTATCTGCATTGTAGGGTAAAATATAGGGACATGCTCTGCAGGAACCACAGCTGGGATTTGCACCTGTGACCCTCTGCTCCTGGACACACTGGCTGGGTGTACTGCACCACACTGTTGCCACAGATGCATGGTAGTCCCTGGGGCTACCTGCACTTTTCCTCATCCAGACCTTTTATGTTGCACTGCACACCACGTACTGATGCAGAGCATAGCCTAGGTACACTGCAGGGAGGTGGCACTTCCCCCTCCATTACAGGCACAAGCACCCCTGCCAAGCTGATGTAGCCATTTGCTGTCGGTGCTGGTAGTGCGCAGTCCCAGACCATCCACTGTGTAGGTAGGCGCCCGCCTAGGGAGCAGGTTCCGAGGTGGGGGGGGCATACATAGACATCCTCACATCCCCCCATCACTGTCTACCACTATTCAAAAGGAGGAGGAAATAGCCAATGCAGATGTAGAAAAACAGTGGGCAAAACTGAAAGGGGGTATTTTAAAGGCAACCAACCTTTTTGTTAAAATGGTAAATAAATGCAAAAGGAACAGGAGACCGCTATGGTTTTCAAAGGAAGTAGCTGAACAAGTGAAGAAAAAGAGGGAGGCCTTCATGAAATACAAGAGATCACAGAGAGAGGAAGTCAGGCATCTGTATTTGGAAAAACTTAGAGAAGCTAGCAAAGTAGTCAAGAAGGCAAAGATTCAAAAGGAGGAGGAAATAGCCAATGCAATAAAATGGGGGGATAAGATATTTTTCAGATATATTAGTGAGAAGAGGAAGGGCAAAAGTGGTATTGTCAGACTCAAGGGTGCAGGGGGGGAATATATAGAAGCTGATAAGGATAAAGCGGAATTGCTTAACAAATATTTTTGTTCTGTGTTCACAGATGAAGAACCAGGAGCAGGACCTCAGAAAACACCCACAAATAAGAACAAAAGCGAGGGACATCTTGAACTATTTTCAGAAGACTGTGTTTGTGAGAAACTAGCTCAACTTAAAGTAGACAAAGCGATGGGACCGGATGGGATACACCCTAGAATACTGAGGGAACTTGGGGACGTTCTAGCAACTCCACTGACTAACCTTTTCAATGCCTCATTGGAGTCTGGAGTGGTGCCAAAGGACTGGAGAGAGGCTCATGTGGTGCCTTTACACAAAAGCGGAAGTAAGGATGTGGTTGAAAACTACAGGCCGGTTAGTTTAACTTCGGTGGTGAGTAAATTATTGGAAACGCTGCTGAAAGAGAAAATAGTGAGGTTTCTGGAGTCCAGCGGATTACAGGATCTGAGGCAGCATGGATTCACCAGAGGCAGGTCTTGTCAGACAAATCTGATTGATTCCTTTGACTTGGTGACCAGAGAGTTGGACCGAGGGAGAGCTCTAGATGTGGTGTATTTAGATTTCAGTAAAGCCTTTGACACTGTTCCTCACAGGCGACTTATAAACAAACTGAGCACCCTAGGGATGGATCCTAAAGTTACTGCTTGGGTTAGAAATTGGTTGGGTGGGAGGCGACAAAGAGTACAAGTAAATGGAGCTCAATCTGAGGAGAAGGATGTTACCAGTGGTGTGCCCCAGGGATCTGTCCTTGGTCCGATTCTTTTTAACATCTTTGTTAGTGATATAGCGGAAGGGCTGTCGGGTAAGGTTTGCCTCTTTGCAGATGATACCAAAATCTGCAATAGAGTAGACACCCAGGAAGGTGTAGATAACATGAGGAGGGATCTAGCTAAGCTTGAAGAATGGTCTAGAATTTGGCAGCTGGGATTTAATGTTAAAAAATGTAAGGTCATGCATTTGGGCTGCAGCAATCCAAGGGAGCAATACAGTATAGGAGGTGAAGTACTTTTGTCCACTAAAGAAGAGCGGGACCTAGGCCTGGTTGTGTCTGATGATCTTGAAGTAGCTAAACAGGTAGAAAAGGCGACGGCAAAAGCTAGAAGGATGCTTGGGTGCATACGGAGAGGAATGGCTAGCAGAAAAAAGGAGGTGATAATGCCTCTGTATAAGTCTTTGGTGCGACCTCATTTGGAGTATGGTGTGCAATTCTGGAGACCGCACCTTCAAAAGGATGTGAACAGGATGGAGTCGGTGCAGAGAGTTGCTACTAAAATGATTAATGGGCTTCATTATAAAGCATATGAGGACAGACTTAAGGATCTTAATATGTACACCTTAGAGGAAAGGCGGGATAGAGGTGATATGATTGAGATGTTTAAATACCTCCGTGGCATAAATGTTCAGGGAGAGAGCTACGAGGGGACATGGGATGAGGGTGTAGGGAGATAGATTCAGGAGTGATATGCGGAAATATTTCTTTATGGAAAGAGTAGTGGATCCATGGAATAGTCTCCCAGTGGAGGTGGTAGAGATGAGGACAGTAACTGAATTCAAAAAAGCATGGGACCAACACAGAGGATCTCTAAAGGTAAAAAGTGGACTGTTGTAATTGTTGTTATGGAAGGACAGACTAGATAGGCCATGTGGTCTTTTTCTGTCATCATGTTTCTATGTTTCTATTATGTCCCCTCCACATGGGGGTGGGATGGCTGAGTGGATGTCAGGTCTGTGCCCTAGCGACTATTGGCTAGGGTGGACCAGGTAGATATTGGTGGATTGTGTTTGGCCTTGGTTAACTGCTGTCTTGCTGATCTCCGGTGTCTATCTTCCTATGTGCCACCTAGGCACCCGCCTGGTCCACCCTGTGCCCCAGCTGCCCATGCTACATGTCCCACCTGCAGCCCCCTATGCCCCATTTGCACCATCGCCATAGTGGCCATTCATACTTTGGCACTATGGTATTGCTGTACATGGAGCACTACTATCACAGTTTTTGGGCTCCCTGCCTGGGCTGTACATTGCTGACACGAAAATGGTTTCTCTCTCCTGCATACGTGCATCTAACGGCAGGTTTTCAATCGCGTTAGGATTCAGCTCTTCAGATCAGCGCGTTAGTGTGAATGGAGCCTCTCCCCGCCCACACTCCGCCCATTGACCCCTTCTCTCCGCCCTCTCCACCTTCTGCGGTGTTTACCGCGCCACGGAACGTCTACGATCATTAACATTACGTAACACGCGTTATGTAACGTTACCGCAGTTTAGTAAACATACCCCTATGTCTATAATGTTGGCCTGCCTCACCAAACCTCCAGGAAATTTAAATGAGATGAAGTAAGCATCCCCATATTTAAAAAGCCCCTGTTCTAAAATGGTATTGACACATGTATGCCAGTACTGTATGTATGTGTTAACTGTTGCTTTTCAGACATGGGGATACTTCTAAAATAATTCCTAAAATTCAAAGGATTTATGCTTTTGACCACACAAAACTACCTGGTGAAAATCCATCATGCCCCTGCTTAAGTTTGTCTGCAGAACAAGAGAAGGGCCAAATCTGAGCATGCCGAGAGCAAGATTTCATATCTACCGATTGGGAAGTGTGCAGGCTAAAAATGTTCATTTTGTTTAGCTTTCTGTGTCATTTATGGGATTTTTTTGTTTTGTTTTACTTGAATTTTTCTGCTTTGACTCTTCAGTTTCTGACGTTCAATGCAACAAATACAAGCATTCATGGGCAGTGGACCTTTTAAGTGCAACATCAAATATATTTAGAGATGCCAAGAGAGAGTTCATCCCAGAGTATTTTAATTGAACTATGATTTAGGGATAAATATTTTTTTTTATTTGCTGACATGTCTTACTCAAGTAGGTAGCTTTTTGTGTATCTTGAGTCAAAAACAAACTGTTTATGTAAAGCTCTCTAAATTCCTTGAGTAATGACTCTAAAAGGTTTTTGTCTCCCTTTGTTGGTTACTGGTTTATGACGGCACGTCCACGTTTGTCTATTAACATCATTGAGTGATTTATGAAATGTCACTAACATTTTTTATATTATTGCATGGTTTAATTTTACAGCTTTAATTATTTATATGTCAGATCTATTTCATAATATTAATTTTTTGTAGTTTTAAACATTTGTCTTATTAATGCTGATACAGTGACAAGGTTTTATGGTCTTGTTTTTTTCATCATTTTAGTTTTTGATTTCTTTTTTCTACATGATTTTGTTTTTTGTTTGTTTGTTTTATACTTGTGTTTTTACTGTCTTCTGTTAATTAAAGCATTTATTATTTCAAACCATTCTTTTTTAATTGTTTATGGATCCCTAACACAGGCATTAGTCAAAACATGGTTGTGTCAGGTTGTTAATAAAATAATTGATTACACACTGATATGTCCTTGCTCCATATATTTGCTTGCTGGACTTGTGGAGAGATTCTTCTTCCTTTTTTGTCATTCTGTGCAAGTTACCCCCATGTAAGATTGCCACCTGGTTCCAGATCCGCCCAACAGGCTTGATCCAGTCTTGGATTTACCCCATTGCATACAGGGACTTGTAGTTTGCCATTTCCCATGCAGCGCAATGGAGAAATCAGAAGTAAATGTCCCTGCATGCAAGGGGGTAAACCCAGGACTATATCAAGCTTGTCGGGTGTATCTGTAGCCAGTTGGCAACCCTACCCCCATGCTGAAAGGTTATCTCAGGTTACCTCAGTATGTCATTAACATCCTCTTACCACTAAGTATCCTCTGTATTTATTCCATGTCATTTTGAATTCCCTTTTTTATCTCTGTTTTCCTCCAGGGGGGCATTCCAATTATCCAGCACCCTTTCCATGATTCTAGATGTTGTTCCTGAGTCTAATCCTGTGGAGCTCCATATTCTGACCACTAGTTCTATAGCTTCTTTTCTATGAAGCAAGTTGTTTGACGTACATTTTAACACCTATTTAAGTCTGTATCATGTTCCTTTTCTCTTTTCTTGCTTCAAAGATATACATCTGTAGGTCTTCATCTCATGCCTGTTGGTGCAAGCCACGAGTGTTTTTTACTAAGGGCAATAGATGGACCTGGGCTAATGCAGCATGCACTTTGGGACAGGGCTCCTTGTTAACTGCTGGGGAAATGCTTTCCACGCCCCCAACAGTAAACATGAAGATGTTGCACATAACGTGCCATGGTTGCGGTGCTGTATGTAGTTATGTCATTGCATAGTGGTTTCAGGATTTTTATTTTTGTTTTAATGTTTCGCTGTTTCCATGTCTGTTCTGTTTTAGCATACACCAAGTTGAGATGTTCGCAGTTTCCCAAGTATTTTGCAAAAGGCTTGCTGTACACGCAGCCTTTTGTAAAATATGCGCGAGGACATGCAGGGGTGCAGGTGTATTTGCTGGCACATACAGTGGAACTAATCATTTGTCAAAAATGTGTGTATAAAAAGAGTGCTGTCACTTAGCCTGCTACATGGTATTTCCATATGTGAGCTCATGATAGATTTTGTAAAAATGCATAGAGCTGAGTTCCAAAGCTGAAATTTATGGCTTTTTGAGATTTTTTTAAGAGCAGAGAGATCATCACAATTGCTTCCTCAGTTGTTCTTCAAAATCCCAGTGGTATAAATGCCAAAAAATGTGGAGAGGAGGAGTAGCCTTATGATTAGAGCCAATTTACTGGCTTTTTACACCTAATTCTACCCCACCCTTCCAAAATGACCTCCACGGTTTGCAAATAGCATAGAAAAACACGAAAAACAAAAGAAAACACCCCCTCCCAACTTTGTTTTATTTAATTTTGAAACAGCCTGTTTTGTTGCACTTTTCATGCTATGTCACAATGAATGTAAATTCCTACATTTGGGTTGCCTTTCTCTGGATTATTTTGTGCCCTCTCTGTCCCCATCCTAAAATGTGATCACAGTGTTCTAAGGGCTGGATTTATTAAAGGGTTCTACCACACACGGTAAGATGCATCAACATGTGTGATTTGCCGCAGGTCGCATATTATTATGCAAAGGAACATTAGCACGTGATGATGGTCGTAGCCCATTTTTGTAAGTCTACCCCCAAGTGAAGCCTCACGAAGGACTTGTGCAATGGTTATGCTTCTCTCTATGCAGCCTACGTCCCCTGGCACTAGCCAGAATTGTGCACATTGCTTCGTTTCCTTGGGATCATGAAACCCTACCTGCCTGATCAGTGCACCCCATTCTTTCACCCCTCCCCCATCATGTACAGCTCTTTTGAATTTATATACCCCAAAATATATGGCTCTGCAGTTTGAATCTCAGGTTCAAAATACTTAGAAAATTCTTCGAGTTTCTTGGATCACTTCCTCATTCTGTCTGCTTTCAGAGGAATGTCCACTTTGTTGCAGATCTTTCTGTCATTTGAAAAAAAGAATTTTCCTTCTAACACCTCCACCATATAACTCACAAAGATAGTGATACAGAACCAGCCCCAGGATCAATCCCTGAGGCACTCCACTGCTCACCTTACTCTCCTGAAAGTGGATTCCATGTATTAATTAGGGATGTGCACAGTACACATGCTAATTCATAGACATCCATACACACATAAAAGATTTGTGCACACAAGAGTTTTTTAGGCACCTAAATAAACTGAATATACAGCACAGTGACATATGCATATCCCTCTTATTTATTTATTTAATAATACTGCACCATTAATCTGCCCTTCCCAACAGAGACACAGGGAGCCCGATTCCGTTGTGGATGTCCCGGCTCTCTGTGAGCCTGGTTGGAACTGTACGCACAGAGTTAGCCGGGATTCTGATCCTGCGGGGCACATCTAGCCCCGCAGGCTAAGAATCACATCCATGCCTTTATGTGCAGGCTGGGACCCCGATTCAGTCTGGCCTGCATGTACAGGCCTTGCCTCGCTAGCTCAGTCAGGGCTTTTCAGTGGAGCCACAGTGCCATTGTATCCGATTGTCATGGCTCCATGGCTCCATTGAAAAGCCACAATCCCAGGCTGCCGGCTCCAAAAGTGCTTTCCCCACAGCTTGACTCCCAATATGGCCTTCCAAGGCCAGGGTCAGGCCACGGGGAATGTTCTGTGCCCCCTTCTGCCCTTTCAGAACCCCAGCCCACCGTCCCCTGATGACTAGGAGAACTTATTCCACCTCCAAGGTGGAATAAGCTCCCTGTTCAAGCCGTCAGCCCTGGACGTACAGGGCCGACATTAGAATCAACGACCGCCCACTGCCCACCCTAACACCTCCCTCATTCCATCCTTTTCCCGCCCCTGTCTAACTTCCCCGTACAATGAGCAGGGAAGTTAGTCGGGGTATGGAGGGGGCACGAAGAGCAGGGATGGACGTCCCATTGGAATGACCCCTAGGGTGGAGTACAAGAATAATATAACTTAACATAGCAAATAAAACTGGAAAATCTAGGATGTAATTTTAGAAGGATTAGGCACCATTTGCTTGTGTAAAAAAAACAGTTTGTATGTGTAAATGACCTTAAAGATGTAAGTAGCAGTGTGCTCTGAGACGCATATGAGCATTTGATATTTTTTTATAGAGATAGAAGCTACCTCTGAAATTTTCCTCATTGGCCCTTCTGCCTTCTGGCATAAGTGTTAGTTAACTATTCTTTTGGATCTGGGATTTGGAGGAGTGATTGAGAAGGCAAATGTGCTCACCTGTCTGTCATTTAAAACACTCCAGAAATCCAGATATTTGAGTTTGGGAACCCCTTCTCCTTCATTCACTCCTCTTCAATGTGCAACTTTGTAAAATCTGGAACTTACACATAACAGCGGATATTTAGATGTGCAGAGTTCCAAGGAATGTGGCTCTTCTTTTGAATGTATTTCTTTTCCCGATACACATGCTTTTCCCACGGTGAGATAAGTATCTTACAAAAGGCTTTGTGCTCAGGGAACAAATACACTACAAGTTGTGAATGTCTAGATGGATTAATTTTGTTATATTTAAAAGGCAAATTATCATGACCCTAAATGATAATTTTTATCTTCCAAAAGATCCTTACCCTCAGTGCATTTGACTAGCAAACAAATAAACATAGAAACATAGAAATATGATGACAGAAAAAGACCACATGGCCTATCTAGTCTGTCCTACCATATCAATCATTACAATAGTCCCCGTTTTTCCTTTACAGATCCTCTATGTTTGTCCCATGCTTCTTAGAATTCAGATACTGTTCTCATCTCTACCACTCCACTGGGACACTATTCCACAGATCAACCACTCTTTCCATAAAGAAATATTTCCGCATATCACTCCCGAATCTCTCCCCTTTCACCCTCATCCCATGTCCCCTCATAGCAGAACTTGTTTCAATTGAAAGAGGCTCTTCTCCTGTGCATTTATACCACGGAGGTAATTAAACGTCTCAGTCATATCACCTCTATTCCACCTTTCCTCTAGGTGTACATATTAAGATCCTTAAGTCTGTCCTCGTATGCTTTATAATGAAGACCACTAACCATTTTAGTAGCCACCCTCTGTACTGACTCCATCCTGTTTTATATCCTTTTGAAGGTGCGGTCTCCAGAATTAAACACAATACTCCAAATGAGGTCCCACCAAACACTTATACAGAGGCACTATCACCTCCTTTCTTCTGTTGGCCATTCCTCTCCCTATGCACCCAAGCATCCTTCTAGCTTTTGCCATCACCTTTTCTACCTATTTAGCTACGTTAAGATCATCAGACACAATCAAGCCTAGGTCCCCCTCTTCTTTAGTGGACAAAAGTATGTCACCCCCTATACTATATTGCTCCCTTGGATTGCTGCAGCCCAAATACATGACCTTGCATTTTTTAACATTAAATCTCAGCTGCCAAATTCTAGACCATTTTACAAACTTAGCTAGATCCCTCCTCATGTTAACTTGTCCTTTTGTTTTGTTCAAATATGTCTCGAAAGCCAAGTCCTGGCAGTTCATTTTTTAGAAGGTCATTTTAGAAGGACTGTGTGGTATTTGCATATGTAAATCATGGTATTTACTTGTGTAAATGCCCTATGGGGTTAAATAGTGATTTAGTTACACGTGTGGATCTGCAACATTCACAGTTTTGAATGGTTGGGGAGGGGGAGGCCAGAAAAATCTGCCTGTATTTCCCATTTTGTAATGGCAATGCATGCACACTTTGCAAAATATGGATGTCAACCTTTATACCTGCTCCAGGGCACGTGTGTCAGCAGGTCCAGCCCATCCATTGTGCAAGAATGTTGTTCGCACAGAGCTCTGCGTTTTAAGAGGCCATGCGTGAATTTCATTCTGCTCAGTTTGCAGGGCCGGCTTCAGAGAGATCCAGGAAGGCCTGAAGCCCCAGCTCACCTCTGCACAGCATTGGAGTGAAGAGCAGCATATTCCTTCACTCCTGCTGTGTTCTTGTGAAGGGCACTGAGTGTCAGGAAATAGGAAATGCCCTTTAACCTTTCCCGGCACTCAGCACGCTTCACCAGAATACAGCAGGGGTAAAGGAACATCCTGCTCTTCACTCCACTGTGCAGCCAGCCTTCCCGGCTCCCTCTGAAGCCGCTCATGCAGGTGCAGGGCTCTTCAGGGGGAGAGGGGGCTAGGATAGGACTGTAAAAAGGCTGATGGGGGGGGGGGGTTGGAGTGGAAATTGGCTCATAGGGGGCTAGGATTGAAAATGGGCTGATGGGGGGCTTGGACTGGAAATGGGCTGATGGGTGACTGGGATAGGACTGGCAATGTGCTGATGGGGGGGGGGCTTGGACTGGCAATGTGCTGTTGGGGGGCTAGAATTGGAAATGGGTTGATGGGGGGCTAGGACTGGAAATGGGCTGATATGGGGGCATGGGAGAATGGGACAAAAGGGAGCGGATACTGGGTGGGGCTGGAACTAGAAAGGAGCTGATGTTGGGGGAGGACTAGAAGGGTATAGGGCTGGGGGAGTGAGGATGGAGAGGGGAAAGATATATTTTGTGTGGGAGGGAAGAAAAATCTATGATTGGCCCGGTATTGGGAGAGTAATTGGAGATTGAGGACGGAAGGGTGAAATCTGAGTGGATGAAAAAGGAATAAAGAAATAAATGGAGGAAAGAGCAAAAGGGGAAAGATCAGTATGTTAAAGCAGACGTAGAGAGAGAATGGAAAAAATCTAGAAGACAGAAGAAAGGACAAGTGGACAGCAGACAATGGAGAGTTAGCAGAAGACATGAAGAAACCAGAAGAAAGTGACTGGAGCAATTGCAACTGAAAAATAAAATGCCCAAACAATAAAAGGTAGAAAAATACTTTTTTATTTTGAATTTATTAACTGGAATATGTCAGCTCTGGGAAATGTGCATCATTAACGTCTTTGCGTTTTTGTTTAGAGGAAATTAATTTATAGTTTTATTTCTGCAGTGTTGTTGTACATTCCAACTTTGGTCTTTGGGGTTCCCAGTTTAATTATTGTCTTTCTATTTCTAAATTGTGATCCCTTGTTCTTTGTTTAGTGACGGTTTATGTTCTGCATGTGTAAGCGAGCTGAGGTATTGACCGGCTGTGCCGCCGGGCCCCGGTCCCGCGGCCGGCCTGGTAACCGGGTTCCCGGGGCCCGACCACGAGGCAGGCCTCTTACCGCTGGGGGGGGGGGTGATGGCAGGCGTATACGCGCGCCGGGCTCCACGCTGTCCTCGTGGAGCCCGGTGATTGGTCCGCGTAGGCGGTCACGGGGGCGGGCAGCGTGAGCAAGGAGGGATCGCCGGCCGGTGATCTCTCTCTTCCTCCTTGCTCGCGCTGAGAAAAGGTTTGGTGGGGGAGCTGCTCGTCGTGTGCGGGTGGGTTGGGCCGCGCTTCGGTGGGCTGCGGCCTTGTCGCTTCGCCTCTGGGCAGTCTGTGGTACGCGCTCCTCGGTCCTCCACAAAACATACAATTAATTAATTAATTACAGTCCGGCAGCGCACCGCGTGCGTGTTTGCTGCCGGGCACGTGGGGGTTTGCCGGGCCGGCTCTGCTGAGGCTGTTGCTTTGGGGGGGCGGGCCATTCTTGCAGGCCGGGAGGCTTGTGCTTTTCGGCGTCCCCCCTCCTTCATCACCTACAAAAAAATAAATAAATAAAAAATAAAAATAACCCGCACCAGGATCGGAGCAGCACTTTCAATCTTTGGGTACTGTTTTGGCTGGGCTGTGCTCTCCTTTCCTGATGGCTCGGCGGGACTCGGTGTGGGGTGTGGCCAAGGGGCCGAGGGGCGCTGCTCGAGGGCGGGGAGCTGTGCAGCGTGGGGCCATGCCCAGGGGCCGCGGCAGGGCAGGCCGCACTGCGTCCCTGGCTCCCTGTGGCCTGCCCGGGGCCCGGCAGAGCCGTGGGCGCAGCAGGGCTAGAGGGGCCCGGGGACGGGGGACCACTGGAGGACTTCCTGTGCCCATGCGTGCAGCTGCGTGCGCCACCCGGGGCGAGCAGGCCCCTCCTGCGGGGGTCTCGGGTGGGGTCTCCGTGCCGGAGGCGCTCGGGTGTGGGGATGTGCCGGGCTGCTCGGTCGTCGACGGACCTGGGCCCCCGCGGGCCCTGGTGCCCAGCCCACGTCCTGAGACAGGAGAGGGCTGGCCCCCGGTCTCGCCCCCTCCCCTGGGCAAGGGGTGTCCTTCCCCCTCCCCCCTGGTTTCCCCTCCTCCTCCCGGTTTTCTCGGTCCATCGGGCCCTTGGGCATTCGGGGTGGTCCCGTGGGGGGGATTAGGGCCTTGGGGGGGTGGCTGGGGGGGTTGGTTTGGTGATGGGCGTGGGGCAGCCGGGGGTGCTGCGGCGTGGGAGGCCGGGGGGTTGGGGCCTTCGGCTCGTGTTTGGGGAGCCGGGCCGCCTGCAGCGCCCAGCACCCCTGGGGCTCCGGCTGCTTGTTTTTCTTCCTTTTCTTCGCAGGTCCCGAGGAATTCGACGCCTTCAACCTCCATGGCTTCTTCCGACAGGCTGGCTGGTGCGGCCCCTTCGGGTTCCATGACTGGGCTAGTGGCTCCGGCGCCTTGCATGTCCACCGGAGGGGCTCCAGTTGCCTCCTCCAGGGGGAGTGGTGAGTATACTGGTGGCGCTGTGGGGGGGGCCCTTGAATCCGTTCCGGGCTCCGTGGCGGTGGGGAAAGCTACTGGTAAGCGCAAGCGGGCTCGTCGCTGCAGGTGAGCGTCCTCTTCCTCTTCTTCCTCGTCGTCGTCCTCGGCCTCCTCGCACGGTTCAGTGCAGGTGTCGGCGGCCGGCGGTGTGAATGGTGGGACATCCATCATACCTTGCTCCGAGCTGTGGGAGTCCGTTCTGCGGAAGTTGCGTCGGCGGATTAAGCGTCGAAAGTATATCGACATCTTCCGTCTGCTTGACGGTCGGAAGCGCTCCGGTGAGAGCAGGAAAAAGCGCAAGGAGGACGAAAAGGCGGGCAGGGTGCGTAAGGTTTCTCGCAACACCCTTAACTGGACCCGCGCCTTCTTGCGCTTAGCGAGCGTCTGGGGGCATTACTTCCCGGACCAGTACGGGGCTTTGCTGGCCTATGCCGATAACATCCTGGTGGCGTCCCAGGCCCACGAGGGATGGGCTTGGTTGAATTATGACGAGGAGTTTCGGGACCAGATGGAGGAGAACAGTCACTTGCTGTGGGGGACGAAGGACATCAACCTGTGGTTGACCCAGATGTCCGTGCGGGGTCGCGTTGGGGGATCCGGTGGGGCAGTTGTCAAGGCGGGGCCGTCTCCGCTGCCGTCGGGGGGGCGCTTCTTTCGCGACTCCGGCCCGGCTTTGCCTCAGCCAAGGGGGGGGTGTCGTCGGGGGGGACGTCTGATGGCGCTTCAACAAGGCGTCCTGCCCCTTCCCTGACTGCAAATTCAAGCATGCCTGCTCCTTGTGTGGGGGTGCGCATGCGGCTGCGAAGTGCAGCAGAAAGGGGGTCGCGGGGGCCCCCGCGGGGGGGAAGTGAGGTAAGGGGGGTCTTGGCCCGTACCCCCGTACGCGTCGAGGTGATGCACCCTTGGTTGCTCGAGTACGGGCGTTCCCATCGTGGAAGGGCGGCCGGTTTGATTTTAGGTGGGTTTTCACGGGGTTTTCGCATTCCCGTCCGGGGTGCATTCGCGCGAGGTGGGTCCCGCAATGCTGCCTCCGTGCGGCTCCATGGGGATTTTGTGCGGCGGAAGATCTCTGTGGAGTGTGCACTGGGCCGCGTCGCGGGCCCCTTCCTGGTACCCCCCTTTTCCCCGTTTAAGGTCTCGCCGTTGGGGGTGGTTCCCAAGAAGGAGCCGGGCAAGTTCTGGTTGATACACAACCTCTCTTGCCCTCCGGGCGATTCGGTCAATGATCGCATACCTCATGAGCTCTGCACGGTCCATTACTCCTCTTTCGATGCTGCCGTCTCCCTGGTCCGTCAATGCGGGCCTGGTGCCCTTCTCGCCAAAGTAGACATCGAATCGGCTTTCCGTCTGTTGCCGGTACATCCCTCGGCTTTCCCATTGCTTGGTTTTCGCTTCGAGGCGCGGTACTATTTCGATATGTGCATGCCCATGGGCTGTGCAATCTCTTGTGCTTATTTCGAGGCCTTCAGTACATTCTTGCATTGGGTTGTGGAACGGCAGTCGGGGGTCGCATCCCTAGTGCACTATCTTGATGATTTTCTGTTTGTCGGGCCTGAGCGGACCCCCACCTGTCCCACTCTCTTGAGCACTTTTCTGCGCGTGGCTGCCGCCTTCGGCATTCCCGTTGCGGCTGATAAAACGGTCGGGCTGGTTACTTGTCTCACCTTTCTCGGCATTGAGATTGACACGGTTGCTATGGTCGTGCGCTTGCCGGCGCAAAAGATCCGTCGCCTCCGGGAGCTGGTGGCCTCGGTTGGTTCCGCTTCTAAGACTTCCCTCTGTGTCCTTCAGTCGTTGGTCGGGCATCTCAACTTTGCTTGCCGTGTCCTTCCCATGGGGTGCCCCTTTATGCGGCGTTTATCCTTGGCAATGGCGGGGCTGCGGCTGCCCCACCATCGGATCAGGGTGTCCGCGGGGATGCGGGCGGATCTGCGGGTATGGGACGCGTTTCTGGCTAGCTTCGATGGGTGCTCCGTCCTTCAGTTGGCTGAGCTCTCGAATCTTGACCTGCAGTTGTTTACCGACGCGGCGGGTGGTTCTGGTTTTCGGGCCTTTTGCCACGGTGCCTGGTGTGTGGAGCCTTGGCCTGCGGATTGGGTGCGCACCGGCTTGACCTGGAATATCACCTTCTTGGAGCTTTTCCCAATTGTGGTTGCTTTGTGGGTGTGGCCGGACCGGTTGCGGGATCGGCGGGTTGTCTTCTGGTGCGATAATGCTGCAGTTGTTGAGGTCATTAACCGTCACGCGCCACGGTGCCCCAGGGTAGCTTCCTTGATGAGGGTGTTTGTGTTGGCCTGCTTGCGCCTGAACGTCACCGCTCGAGCACGGCATGTGCCGGGCTCCCAGAATTCCATTGCTGACGCTTTATCCCATTTTCAGTGGGCGCAGTTCCGGAGGCTGGCTCCTCGGGCAGACGAGCTGCTCTCACGGGTTCCGGAGCATCTCTGGAAGATTGGGACCCCGACTTAATGGTTCTGCTGGCAGCATCGGTGGCTTGTAGTACCTGGGCGACGTATCGGCGGGGCTACTCTCAGGTGAGTGCTTTTTTGAGCACGCAGGGTTGGTCTGGGGGGGTGGTGCCTGACGGCCTGGTCGGCCGTTTCGTGTTATGGGCGAGGAAGGAGGGCTGGGCTCGGTCGGCGGTCACTGGAGTGTTGGCGAGATTCTCTTTCTTTTGTAAGGCTGCGGGTTGGGGGAACCCGCGTGTCTCCTTTTTAGTTGGGCGATTGCTCGCTGGCTGGGCTCGCGTGCAGCCGGGGTTGCGGGATTGGCGGCTCCCGGTATCTCACGAGCTTTTGTTGCAGATTTGTGAGGTTTTACCGCGGGTGGCAGCCTCTGGTTTCGAGGCGGTGTTGTTTCATGCGCTGTTTACTACGGCTTTTTTCGACGCCTTTCGGGTGTCCGAGCTTGTCCCTCGGTCTGCGAGACGAGGGGCTTTTGGTGGGCTTGAAGTTGGGCACGTCCGGGTGGATCACGAGTGTGTCCAGATTTTCTTACCGCGGTCCAAGACGGACCAGTCCGGAAAGGGGGGCAGGGTCCTGCTATGTGCCATTTCCCCCTTGTTGTCCTGTCCCGTTCGGGCTCTGTGTGCGTACGTGCAGCAGCGACCGGGGGCACGTGGCCAATTCTTCATTCACGCGGACGGCAAGCCGGTGACTCAGTTTCAGTTTACGGCTGTGCTACGCTTGGTTTTGCGTGCCTTGGGTTGCGCCGAGCGGAGTTACGCTTCGCACTCGTTCCGGATTGGGGCGGCTACTAGTGCGGCGGCAGCGGGCCTGGACACGCGGGTTATTCAGCGCATTGGCAGATGGCATTCGGGGACTTATGCTGGGTATGTTCGCCCATCGGCTTCTGGTGGTGCGGCATAGTGCCGTGCGGTGCCTGGGCGGCAGTCTGCCTACGATGCGGTGCAGGGGGGGGCCTGGGGGTACTAATAATTTTCTTCCTGTTGCAGAACAGTCCGCTCTTTTCTGCTTTCAGGTGGTGTGTCCGCCGGGGACTGGTGGATCATCGGGCACTCCTTCGTCTACTGGGCGGAGCGTCGAGCGGCGGTTTGGCCGTTGGGTGCTCACCTTGGTCTCGCCGTGGCGGGAGTGCGGCTGTGCTGGATGGGCCACCGCGGCATGCACTGGGGACAGCTCCTGGATCATGTTCATGTGGAACTTGGACTGCGGCAGAGGCCAGTCGAGCTGCTGCTCCACCTGGGGGGCAATGATGTTGCCGGCTGGGCTTGCCGGCAACTCATCATGACTGTTCAGAGCGACATTGCCCGGTTACGGGAGGTCCTCCCTGGGGTGGCCATTATCTGGTCAGACATTATTCCTCGCCCTGCTTGCTGGACCCAGCGGCGTTGGTTGAGGGGTTTGTGCAAGCTCAACCGTCAGATTGGGCGCTGGGTGCAGCAGACGGGTGGGCTCCAAGTTCGGCACCCTTGTGCAGACGTCGCTTGCGCCAGTCTGTACCGGCTGGATGGGGTTCTCCTTGCGCCGGTGGGGCAGGACTTACTCTTGAATGACTGGCAGGAGGCATTGGAGTCTTGGTGCTGGTCGCAGCTTTCGGTGGTGGGGGCGGTGCTAGGATAGCGAGCTACCTAGCGCTGGTGGCAGGGTGGCGAGCTGGTGCTCGTTGACCCGGCGGCTCAGTTCAGCTTGATGCCGCTTTCCATGTGAACGGCATGGCTCTTTAGGTTGGGGGAGACGTCCCGGCTGGGGTCTCTACCCGGAAAATAGGCAACCCCTTCAGCCGGCCTTTGCTATAACGGCTAGGCAGGCGCGAGGGGGTAACGGGGGGGGGGGGGTTGGATGGTGCTCCACTTTGCTACAAATGGCTGGTGGGGGGCACCATCCGGATGACGGGTGGGGTATTCAGTTATTGTTCTGATTGCTGAGTTGGCCCATGTTGGGCCGGTGTTCTTACCGTTAATAAAAGCTGCGACCAAGCGATTTTTGCACCAATACCTGATGTCTGTGTGCTTTGTCAGTGGGGGAGGGGGGGAGGTGGCGGGGGAGGGTTCTGCTGGGTTGGTGGCGGGGGGGGGGGGTGGGCCCAGGCCGGGTTGGGCATCCGGATACCTCGGTTATGACCGGCTGTGCCGCCGGGCCCCGGTCCCGCGGCCGGCCTGGTAACCGGGTTCCCGGGGCCCGACCACGAGGCAGGCCTCTTACCGCTGGGGGGGGGGTGCTGGCAGGCATGTACGCGCGCCGGGCTCCACGCTGTCCTCGTGGAGCCCGGTGATTGGTCCGCGTAGGCGGTCACTGGGGCGGGCAGCACGAGCAAGGAGGGATCGCCAGCCGGCGATCTCTCTCTTCCTCCTTGCTCGTGCTGAGAAAAGGTTTCCCTCCCTCCCTCCCTTGTTTCGGCCGGGGGGGGAGAGATGGAGTTTGTTGCAGCTGGTGGGGGGTGGCGCTGTCTGGGTCGGGCGAGCGGGGTGGCGAGCTGGTGCTCGTTGACCCGGCGGCTCAGTTCAGCTTGATGCCGCTTTCCATATGAACGGCACGGCTCTTTAGGTTGGAGGAGACGTCCCGGCTGGGGTCTCTACCCGGAAAATAGGCAACCCCTTCAGCCGGCCTTTGCTATAACGGCTAGGCGGGCGCGAGGGGGTAACGGGGGGGGTGGGTTGGATGGTGCTCCACTTTGCTACAAATGGCTGGTGGGGGGCACCATCTGGATGACGGGTGGGGTATTCAGTTATTGTTCTGATTGCTGAGTTGGCCCATGTTGGGCCGGTGTTCTTATCGTTAATAAAAGCTGCGACCAAGCGATTTTTGCACCAATACCTGATGTCTGTGTGCTTTGTCAGTGGGGGAGGGGGGGGTGGTGGCAGGGGGAGGGTTCTGCTGGGTTGGTGGCGGGGGGGGGGGGGGTGGGCCCAGGCCGGGTTGGGCATCCGGATACCTCGGTTATCTCTTCATGTAGTTTCTATTTGACAGTGCCAATTGTTCTCTTTCCCCAGTAGGAGATGTATTGGTTTTCTCTGAGACGTATTGGTTTATTATTTGCAGTGCTGCCTTTTGATAGGTAGGGTTTGTTGCTTTGTGAGTCCTGATAGTGCTGTTATGATACAGTGGGTTTGTTATGGGTTCTAAGTGGGCAGTGTTTGTAGTACTTCCTAATGTGCCTGGCGGTTGGTACTGGAATATAGTAATGTAGAAATCTGGTAGTCTTTCTTTATCCAGACACTCATTAAGAAGCATTCCTACTAAAATTTAGGGCACATTAACATTATGCAAATGTTTATGCAAATGAGGTCCCACAATGAGTCTCTGCATATGGCCCCGCTCCCTCCTTGGTCCGCTCCTGCATATCAGTTAACTGCTCTTTGGAGCGGGGACGATGGTGCTTGCCATCTGGTGTTTTAAACTCTTAAAAATACAAATCTTAGAGGATTTTTTTTTAGCTTAATTCCTTAATTCTAGCACTTGCGTGTTTAAGCACCAGCACTTGTATGTTTAAAGCCCCAAGCAACCTGGCTTGATTTCTGAACACGTTCATTTGTAAAAGGACCTTAGTCCCTGTACTTGCTGCAGACATGTGCAATACATATATTACAATAGGCTCCACATTCAGAAAGCTGTTTGTAAAATCCTTGAGAAATTGTGCCTGTTCAGACTCAAACATCCCTGCTGTACCCAGAGGCCCTATGCAAAAACCGGCCTTTGTGCTAAATAAAATCAATATAAACCCTTTTTCCATCTTGATTTTATTTCAGTCTCAGGACACATTAGTATTTTAATCATACCTTTACATTTCTTGAAATTAGCTAAAGATGGTGAAAGAATAATGACAGCCTCCAAAAATCTTACAAACACCCACTTGGCATCTAGCTTGTTTTTAAAGAGAAACACCTTACAGACTTTCCCTTTGAACATCACATTGAATCTTTGACTTTCAAGCAGACAGAGCAAGGTCTGTTTAGGGGATTTCTCTAGAGGGACTGCTGAGGATCTCTGCTGAACAGAGCCAGTTCTTCCTTTAGACAGACTCATAAGAACTTAAGAACATAAGATATGCCATACTGGGTCAGAGCAAGGTCCATCAAGCCCAGTATCCTGTTTACATCACCTAGATAGCAACAAGTTTAAGAGTTGCACCAGGAGATTTACTATACATGAACACAAAGGGTTTTGCCCAATCACTCAAGTAGCCAATGCCATTAGGCAAACTAGGCAGTTGCCAAGGGTGGAAATGTCTATGGTGCAGCAAGGAATAGCTATAGTCGAAGCAAAAGAATGGCTCCAGACACCCGCACAAACTCCAAGAACCATAACTGTCTACTTTTATCTGCAGGGACAATGGTCGATTTTCAGATAGTTCATTTAGCTGGGTGAATAGCTTTTGGAAATTGTTCTCAGTGTGTGTGTGTATCTATAGTTATTGCTTTGCTTCCTAATACTCTTCTGCCTGTCCCAGGGTGTGTGAAGGGAACAGGATGGGAGGCAGTGAGATTAGAGTGCGCAGAGCACAACGAAGCAAAGGAGAGGCATTCACTTCCCTCATGTGACCTCTTTCCACCTGTTATTTCCTCCTTCGCTGTCCTGCAAGGAGAGGGTGAGGCTGGAATGGATGAGAGTTCAGTTTTGTCTGCATATTTCCACTTATTTTGGGCCACTTATTTTGCATTTGATGAAGATCTAAAGTGGAATATTCTGCTAATGTATGGTTTCACTGTAATCAAACATAGTCAGGCATAGCCCATCTTTGTAAATAATGCTCAAGGTGGCATGATTAGAATTGAGGTGCAATAAGTCATTTTCCCAAACAGGGGCATGTTTACTTAACCAGGCTAGGTTTGTTGCATCTAACAGGACTTTTTGTGCAAATAGTGTGGTGTCAACTGCAAAGCTGTGTAGTACTTGTTGTGGGCATGCCCAATGTTGCCCCAGTAGATACCACATTGAAAATGCAGAGCATGGAGTGGTAGCTCCATGGATATTGCTGACACCACCCATTGAGGAAGTATGAACTTCCCCTGCAATGTCTACAGTTTTGATGGTTACCGCAGTAACCGTGCATTGCAGACATGCCCACTCTCCGCCCATTTCCCACCCACTCACGCAGTTAATACAGCTTGTGAAGATAGCACAGAAAATCACTGTGCTTCCTGCATTTTTGCTGTGCTATCTGTTAATGCAGCCAGGTAGGGTTAACGGGTAGGGCAGCTTAGAAACCTGCCCTTAGTGGGTCCCTGATGTAATGGGAGAAGAAGGGCACAGGGAGTGCTATTGAGGAGAATGGGGTTGCACTCTGATTTCCCTGGTTCTCAGCCCGTTGCTTTAAACACTGTACCACTCAGTTTCTTTGCTGGGAAGAATGGTAATTGTGTTCTGCGTCTGGAATAATAAGCATGTTGTCTGTCCATAGGTAGGGTTATTAGTGTTTTGAGTGCTGGAAGTTAGTGCTGTTTTGATACAGCAGGTTTGCCATGTATGTTCTGAGTGACTTTGTTGGCAGCATTTCATGTTACTTCACAGCGTTCAGTAATTGGTAATGGAAAGGGTTTGTGTCGTGCTACTGAAGTGACAAAAGAATTTTAAAATGTTTGAATGGTGAGTAGTAAAGATCCTAGTTGAATCCAGCCAGCCATTTCAGAGAATACTTTCAGCTAGTATGATATGTATTACTTTAAATTTAGGTAATTCTTGATATTTTTCAGTCTATTCCCAACAAGATGCATGGTCGGTGGTCCCTCGTTGGTTATAGATTCTCAGTGAGGAGACCTGGGGTGTGAACTTCATGGGAGATAGAACTATTATATTTAAGACCACACAATGAAATAAAGGGTTCTCCTTCTGCCCCTGGCTCCTGGATGTATTAAGCTAAGAGCAGCACCTTGGCTTAGCCAGTCAAAGACAGGAAACTGCCATTGAGCTATAATATTTATGATACTGGATCAATGTCTTTGCATGGGACATGTGCTGTTGTTACAGCAAGGAATGAAAAACTCTAGGGAATGTGTTATAGGAAACTATACTATCTGTACTGCAGCTTTTTCAACTGTATATCCCCTCCAAAGGCAGAGATAGGAATGATTCTATAAATGTCTTTATAGAAATATGGCTCGAATTTTTACGTTTGTTGTCAAGGACTGAAAACCTAAGAACATGGACTTGAAATGCAAGGAGAGTTTCCCATGAAATGGATGACGGCTCTTAAGTAAAATTATAAAGGGTACAAAACAGTGCAGATATTCTTGTACTGTGGAAGAAAAACACTGAACAGAATTTCAGGTTTCCAGGAAGCAGCCATTTAGAATGTCAAGGAGACAGATCCCTGCGGCATACTTAACACCTAACTGGTAATTGTTGCTGAGGAAAAAAAAGGAGCATCCTCTGATATACACAGACAAGAAGAGTCATCTATCGCAATAACAAGAGTGTGCTTCAGTCCAATAAACCAAAGGATCTCAGTCATCCCAATTGTATGAGGAAAAGGACCACCGAGACGACACAAACTCAAAAGGCAAAATACCTAACTACACCCAAATGACTACCTGCCTATCACCACCCAGCTACCTCTATCAGTATCAGACCACTATTTGGAAACATAGTCCTAGCAAATGCTAGGTCAGCCAATAAGAAATGTCCTATGATTCATGATGTCATCAGTGAATTCCACCTAGACATGTTGGGAATGACTAAGACCTGGCTGGATGAAACTGACTGAATTTGTCCAATGGGGTTCACCCTTCAGCAGCAATCAAGAGCAGGGAATTGGGGTGGAGGGGTAGCAGTCCTGATCCAAAAGACAATCAAATCATGCAGAGTTGCTATCCCCTACCTCCATGAGTCCAGCTAAGAGTTTGAGGAGCCAATATGGCGCTCATGATCTACTGAGTACCTTTCAGCAACACACCATCTATGCTAGAGCTTTGGGATCTGGTTACAGTGATAACAGTGATCATGGGAGACTTTAACTTATATATTGAAATCCTAGACACTATCAACAGTGGTTTTGACCCATGAAAAAGGACATATGCTAGCTTTTGGTAGCAGGACTTAACAAGAGTCTAATTTTATTTTATTTTATTACTTCCTCCCTAATTTCTTGCTACTTTTATTTCCTATTTTCATTTCCCTCCTTTTATTCCTTCTCCCTAAAGTGTATTCTTTTCTTTCACCTTGTTCTTATCATTCTTAATAAAACTTATTTGAATTTAGTATTGCAATACAGTTTTAGAAACATGATGGCAAAAAAAAACTACATGGCCTATCTAGTCTGCCCTTCCATATCGACTATTACAAAAGTCCCCTCTTTTCCTTTAGAGATCCTCTGTGTTTGTCCCATGCTTCTTTGAATTCAGATACTGTACTCATCTCTACCACCTCTACTGGGAGACTATCCAACGCATCTACCACTCTTGAAGAAATATTTCTGCATATTACTCCTGAGTCTATCCCCTTTCACCCTCATCCTATGTCCCCTCATAGCAGAGTTGCTTTCAATCGAAAGAGGTTCTCCTCCTGTGCATTTATGCCACGGAGGTATTTAAATGTCTCTATCATATCTCCTCTAACGTATTGTCACAAAGTAGGTTTAACAGAGCCCATGGAAATAAGCAAAGATGCAGGCAGTGAAACTGATTCTGACATTTCAGAGGAGCACATGTCAGGATGTTGCTATAGGCAACCCAAACAAATCAGGTCACGAGCTAGAGAAACACGCCCAAGCAGCAGAAAGGCTGAGCGATCAGTAACTGATGAAAGCCAGCTGGGAGGGGGTGGAGCTGACACACACGCAGATAAACTCAATGCACATGGAGTTAGAGGGAGAAGCAGAACAGAACCCGGAAGGAACATGGGAACAGGCAGTCGTGAGTGTTCAGAGAGCCAAGGATGTGCTGGGAGAAGCTCAGGTTGGAATGAAGCCGGTGGAAGAGCTGTAAAAGCTAAAAAGTTTTATTCCAAAGGAGAGAGTGAGAACCCAGGTGCCTGTGGTGGAAGGCAGAGCACAGAAGCGTCAGAGCTCGGCAGAAGTTATCTGAAAGGTAACGGAAAGTTCAATTGGGAAGCTAGTTGGAGGAAGCCTGAGGAAACTATTTACCCTAGTAATTGGCACAGGAAAAGTAAAGCTTTTGTACCTGAAGATAATCTTGTATCTGGGAGAAGGACAAAAGGCAGGAGCCGTGGAAAGCTTCCACTTGACGTTACTCCAGTGTCTGCAGCAGCAGAGAGAAGCCCGAGTCAGAGACTGCCAAGGGGTAAACCAATTGTAGCTAATAGAGGGAAAGGTGAATGTTGTAATTTCCCCTATGGTCCTCAGCATTTGGAAGGCTCCCAAATAAAGTACGCCAGTGAATGTGGTAGTAGCCTTTCACACATTCTCACAGAGAGAGAAAGAGAATCTCTGAATAACAAAGAGAGACTGTTTAATAATGTGCCGAACTGTGTAAGAGAAGAATTGTTAAAGGCAGAAGAAGAGGATATGCAGTGTGAGGTACAGGGGGACACAATGTGTAATGAATACATGGACTGTACGCTTACAATTTCTGATAATATATCTTCTTTGCGGTGAACAAGTTGTGATACTTGCCAAGCCTTAAAGCTACAAAGAAAAGGGTTTTTGTATGCTGGAAAAGGGCTGTTTAACTACTTTTGTTTGCATGTTAAAAGCTGAAGATAAGCATTTTTCTGTTCCCATTTTGTTTCTTTGTTTGTGCCCAAAGTGGGGCTGTTTACCTTTTTGTTTTGACCACTGAAAGAATCCTCCCGGAAGGAGAATAAAACCTGTTTAAGCCTTACCTCATTTCCACAACTTATTCTTTTGACTGGCCTAAGAAAAACTACGTATCCCAGAGCGCCAAGCAAGGTCTCTGGGCTGGTTAAACACAAGGCCGCGGCTTAATACCCCGCCTTAGCTTGAAGGGACAAGCAACAGCGTGACAGTATACATATTAAGATCCTTAAGTCTATCCTCATATGTTTTATAATGAAGACCATTAACCATTTTAGTAGACACCCTCTGCACCAACTTCAATCTGTTTATATCCTTTTGAAGGTGGGGACTCCAGAACTGCACACAATATTCCAAATAAGGTTGTACCAAAGACCTATACAGAAGCACTGTCACCTCCTTTTTTCTGTTGGCCATTCCTCTTCCTATACACCCAAGCATCCTTCTAGCTTTTGCCATTGCCTTTTCTACCTATTTAGCTACTTTAAGAGCATCAGACACAATCATACCCAGGTCCCACTCTTCTTTTGTGGACAGAAGTACTTCACCCCTTACACTGTACCGCTCCCTTGGATTTTTACAGCCCAAATGCATGATCTTGCAGTTTTTTAACATTAAAACTCAGCTACCAAATTTTAGACCATTCTTCAAGCTTAACAAAATCCCTCCTCATGATATCTACACCTTCCTCGGTGTCTACTCTATTGCAGATTTTGGTATCATCCACAAAGAGGCAAAACTTACCCAACAGCCCTTCCGTTATATCACTAACAAAGATGTTAAAAATAATCGGATCAAGGACAGATCCCTGGGGCACACCACTGGTAACTTCCTTCTCCTCAGAGTGAGCTCCATTTA
This sequence comes from Ichthyophis bannanicus, assembly GCA_033557465.1. Taxonomy (NCBI): domain Eukaryota; kingdom Metazoa; phylum Chordata; class Amphibia; order Gymnophiona; family Ichthyophiidae; genus Ichthyophis; species Ichthyophis bannanicus. The sequence continues at coordinate 209,612,030 of CM066033.1, forward strand.
CCTTTATCCTTTGTTGTCTCCCCCTCAACCAATTTCTTACCCAAGCAGCAACTTTAGGGTCCAACCCTAGGGTGGTCAGTTTGTTTATAAGTCGCCTGTGTGGAACGGTGTCAAATGCTTTACTGAAATATAAGTTTGTGTTCCTGTAAAGTGTGGCATAGAAAATAATGGAATAAACATAAACATAAACACCCTGACAGCGGGAGGCGCTCCTTCAGATGCCAAGAAACAGTATTGTATAGAGAGAGGTAGCACAGTAAGTCATGTTTACCAGCTATTGCATTTCATTTAACCTTTCCGGGGAGGAGGGGAGAGAGGTGTTTCCTACCCCCACCGTCACCATGGAAGGTGCTCAGCAAAATTTTGATTGAAGCCCCTCATTTGAACTTTTACCACTGGTTCACATTTAGATACAGAAAAGGATTAGCGTTTTTTTTTTTACTGGAGAAGATAGCCTAACAGCCACTGGGGCAATATGCACAGGTCTTTAACTGTTTCTGTGCCACTTTAACCAAAATCACTAGCTATACGGCTTAATGAAGCAGAGCCAACATTGAAGCAAAGGGAAGTCTTGCCTCAATCAATCTGTTGGATTTTTTGGAAGGTGTTAATTAACATGAATAAAAGTGAGCCAGTTCATATAAAGTAAAATGTTAGAAGGGATGAAAAATCTGGGATGTGCAGAGCAGAATGTGGCAGCCATATATTCTGCAATCACTCCATCACCACTTCCAAAAATGAACTTTCGAGTTCTGGAGATGGGTCCCGCACAGATCACAAGACCACGTACGTGCACTGGTGTAAACCATTTTATAAATATGGATGTCCCCAAAGTTCATGGCCACAGACCCTGGTACCTGGATGCCCGAGCCTTGGTAGTTCAAAAGGGAGGCATCCATGTTATGAGATTAGCACATCCTGCCTTGCCATTTCAAATACTTAGATAAGTGGTGACAGGCCAGTAATATTTACAGGCAGGTTTCCTTGGCCAGGATATATCAACCATTATGATGTGAGCGCATTTTGCTTTTACTCCTGAGAGAATTGTAGCCATGAAACAAGCACTTTTTGGCACATTATTCGTGCTCAGGAGTAGGTATAGGCATGGACGTAGAGCCAGCTCAAAGGTTTCTGATGCCCCAGGCAGAAACCCTGGCATCGCGCTCCCCCCCCCCCCACAATAATAGCCACTGTGTTAATTAATTAATTTAATTTGACTCTTATATACCATTAATTTTATACACTCTATGCTGTTTACAATAAACATATGAAATAATCAATGAGACATACAAAATAGAGTAAACACACATAAAGTAAAGTACACCAAAAAATAAAGTAAAACATCAAAAGCCTGATAGTCTTTTATATGTGTCTGTACAGTGCTGCGTATACTTTGTAGCGCTATATAAATGATTAATAGTTGTAGTAGTAGAAGCAAAAAGCTTTTAACTTCCTCTAAAAATCTGTCTTATCAGAGAGCAAACGTAACATAACAGGTAGTGTTAATGAGCAGTAACATTTCAGCTGTGTTTCCACCTCCCGCCTCATGGCAGCCACACCATCTTTCAATGTAAAACATTACCACAGAGGCTTTCCCACTTACAAGGGCTACATTTTGCTATTCATGTGTGTCTATTGCAAAACCTTGCAGCACTTTAGAACTAGGCCCCATAGTTATTAAATTGGACAAGAATCTGGATTAGGCTTGGTAGATGTTTCTGATAGCATACTTTGACATGGTTTCACAAAGTTTCTGGCACAAGAACATGGCATAAGAAAAATGTTTGGAGTTAATCTCTACAGCAGGAGTCAATAGATTTCACAAGGCAAAAATCAAGTTAGCATTTTTCATAGAACTCTAGTCCAGATGAACTTTGGGCCAATCAGAAAACAGGAAGAAAGATCACCATCAATACAAGAGTTAAGAGCAGACTGGCTAGAACCAAACCCCATGGAAACATGAACGTTCTTCTATAAGATACCTGCCTTCTAACCCAAAAGTCAGTGGTTTAAGACCAACCTCTCACTGAGAGAAAAAAAACATCACTTTGCCTGAAACGTCTATTAACCTTTCAGCTATGCTTTTCATTTACACCAGTGGTTCTCAACCCAGTCCTCTGGGACCCTCAGGCCAGTCAAGTTTTCAGGATATCCACAATAAATATGCATGAAATAGATCTGCATACAATGGAAGCAGTGCATGTAGATCTATCTCATGCATAGTCATTGTGGATATCCTGAAAACCCGTCTGACCGGGGGGTCCCAGAGCACTGGGCTGAGAGCCACTGATTTAGACATCAGCCACAAAATTACCCTGAAATGAAAATTTATAAAAACAAAGCAAAATGAAACAAACCTGCAAAGAATACATGAAACAAAATTAAACATTTTTTTGCCTACTGTCGTACCCCCTTGCCTAGGCCAGAGGCTTAGGGCAAAAAGGGCTGCCTTATTTGTCCTTAAATAAAGAGTCACTGATTTTCTCCACCAGGGAATTCTGGGAGTTGTATTTCTTACTTAAAGACAAAGTAGTATGACCACTCGGGTTTGTTCAGGCAAAACAATAAAATTTATTTTGGGTTCCCCTTTCGCATCAAATTCAAACACAAGGCAAAATAGGATTATTCTCCAAAGATAACAGGAACAAAAATTGCATTTGGAACCTCAGAACTGAAAACACCTTTTCACATCACAGCTGTTCCCAGCTAATTCTTCAGCATGTTAATTCATAGTTATCTCTTGTCATTCAAACCAGGTAAATTCATTCCATTTATATCCAATGTAGCTTTAGTTAATAAACTCAGGGTTCAGTGAATGTTCTTTAGTTTAACAGAAGGTCTTAGCTTTCTCCTAGCTAAGTACAATATTGCTCTTCAAAGACTTCCTGTCTCAGTCCTTTTTTTTAGCAATAATTAAACTTCCCTTCTACATAGAGAACAATCCATCAGTGCTTCATTACACCCAGAATCTTCTTCACAAGGATCAATCTGCATGTCCTCTTGTACCATACATTGCTTATCTTCCCCTGGGTTTTCAACAACACGTTCAAACTTACTGTTTTGTAGAAACTTCTGGAGTTCCTCTAAAAGCTGCTCTCCTTGATAAGAACTCGTTGTACCTTGAGAGTAGGCTTTTCTGTCTTGGAACAGTTTCTTTAATACTTTAATTGTATTCAGGTCTATCTCTCTGCTCGAGGCTGGGTTCTGGTTATCTCTAACTGCTTGCACCCACCTTCTCTCAGCTTGGGTTCCTGGAACCGGGTTTTGCACACTCTGCTCTGCAGTCTGGCTCAGCTCATTAGCACTGTCCCCAGCTATCCATCTTCTGGACTCTGAAGCAGGCGTACCTTTCACCTTAGAACTGCTTCTTTGGTTGCTAAAACCTTTTTCCCACGTGGAGTAAAGCTTTCCACGTCTGCCTTCTCTTGGCTTCCTTGAACCAGGCTTCACTACTCCTGAACCCTCTGGCTTCACAGCTGCTGGACTCTCAGCTGCTCTTTCTCCTTCTCCTTCCTCTGCTGTCACTGAGGCCGGCTTAAAAAGCTGCTTTCCTCCTACCACTTCCTGCTCCCTGCACATGTGCCTGTGATTAGAGCTCAAACCTGCACCTAGGTTAGGGCTTTGGCGTGGCTCAGCCTCAGCTAGTATGTGTTTCTTTAGTTTATCTGAAGCTTGAACCCTGTGGAAACCTTGCCTGTCTCTTGTCTTAAAGGCCTATTCCCTATTTTCCTCTGTTTCCATCTGTTCAACACCACTCTCATCGTCACACTACACATCTCTAATATCTAAGGTTAACCCTGTCTGATCAGCTCTTTTTATGTGACCCAGGTTTCTGAAATACTCTGTAGCTTTACTTTGGTATGATCATTGGCTTATAAGACCAGGAGCTGAGTACACTACTAGAATACATATTCCATAGAGAGCTTCCCTCAGAAGTCTATTCATAGAGAGGAAGTCAAAATTATGGAGATTACATCCCTGGTTGGGGCTGTATATGGTTTAATAGCGTAGTGCCTAATCTCCTAATTCTCCTCACCCTATGACCTAATGCTCAAGGTAGACCAACTCTTATCTGCTCACTCAACCAAAGGCTATCTCTTCTCAAAAGACTTTCCACCAGTAGATTTCAGTTTATACTATTAGCTAGATCTCAGTCCTATGTAGAGACTCTACTCGAAGTCTCTGATTTAGAGTAAATTATGTTTTAGGGATGGACAGGGTCAAAAAAGATTTGTTTGAGAATTTCTCAGCTTTTCCTGATTTTCATGTGTTTTTCTGCATTGTTTCACACATTTAAAATGCACGCCTGGTTTGCACACTAGGACTTTTATGTGCACACAGATCGATTGTGTGCACATTTTCATAGGTCTATATTTTATTTTATTTTATTTATTTATTTATTTAGTTTACACTTATATACCGCTACTTCCAGCGATCAGCAGCGGTTTGATTACAAATGTGGGATATGTCAAATCAAGACAGGAAGAGATTTGAATGCACTTAAAATTTAGGGCCCAAATGAACTGAATGAACAGTGACAAATGCCCATCCTAACGAATAAGTCTCATACAATAGCCAATGGAAGTATAGGGCCCGATTTTATTCTGGGATGGATATGCGCTGCTACAGTGCATAGCCATCACTGCCAACCTTTAACCTCGGATATTCAGTGCCAGGGTCATATGCGGCCTTGGCATTGAATATCTGGAGTCGCCACACAGCCTCTGCAGTCACAGAAGCTAACCGGGTAGAGGCGATCTTGCACCGCTGTCCGGTTATCTCCTACAGGTAAAGCTGGGTCAGCTTTATCCGCAGATTGCTAACTGGGTAGTGGTGCAAAATCACTGCTACCCATTTAGCGACTGTCGCTGCCCATGACATGCCCATTGCTAAGTGTTTAGCATCGTGGCATATAGCAGCGTTAGTTGGGGATATTCAGCAGCATCTATATGGTTTTCAGGTCTGTAAACTGTGTAAATGCCTTTCCATATCGAGCCCATATTGTCTAACTTGTTATAGTCCTAGCAAAATGAGCAAACTCTAGCTTTTAATTTAAACTAGCAATACTTAACCTTTAGTTCCAACGCTAGCCTTTAAAGTCAAGCAATAGAACCCTAATGTTTGTTTTAAAAGTATAGAATGAAAAATGATAAAATATGGTAAGAGGGAAAAATTAAACAGGCCCACTCATTCCCATGATAGCGCCACTCATAGCTGCTCTCTCTGCCAGATTCTCAATCCACCAGGGGCTCACTTTCTGCTTGAGATCCATTAAAAAAATATTGGGCCCCTACAACTTGACATTGTGTCAAGATTTTAATTGGTCATTTAAATCTTTAACAGTGATATGTACATCGTTATTTATTTGTTTAAAATCTTTTATTAATTGCTAATCCAAAGTTCTCAATCAGTTCCAAATAAACATACATATAAGTAAATTACAGACAACATAAAATCAAAATACCGTATCTTAAAAAGGATATAGCAGAATTTAGAAAAAGTGAAGAGAAGAACCATCAAAATGGTACAAATGGCACAGGGGATGGAAGAATAGCTCTATGAGGAGAGACTAAAAAGGTTAGAGCTCTTCAACATGGAGAAGAGACGGCTGAGAGGAGATATGATGGTGGTGTTGTTGTTGTTAAGTGCCGTTGAGTCGGAGTCGACTCATGGCAACCCTCTGGATAGTTGCCCTAAATTGTGTTTGGTCTTCAGTTAGGCAGCTCATTGTTGACAGACTGGTACCCGTAGCTGCTGTTATTGTATCGATCCATCTCATTGATGGCCTTCCTCTTTTGCGTTGACCTTCTATCTTGCCAAGCATGATGTCTTTCTCTAATGATCTCTCTCTTCGCATGATGTGTCCAAATAGATGTCTATAAATCAATGAATGGGGTGGAACAAGTAAAAGTAGATCGATTGTTTACGCCTTTAAAAAGTAGAAAGACTAGGAGACACACAATGAAGCAACAATGTAACTGGTTTTCATTCAATGCGTAATCAAACTCCGGAATTTGTTACCAGAGGATGTACTAAAAGCTCTTAGTTAGGGTTTAAAAAAGGATCTGCTTTTACCCATGGACAAAAGGGACATCTGCCTCAGACAGCTGTATAGGTAACAGCAGCCCCTCGTGCCCATTGTCGCTGCTGCTGCTCCTCTTGAGGATGGACAGTGGCACAGCAGCACCAGAGTTGTCTTCTCTTCCGACGCTGTGGTGCTGTTCGCACTTCTACCCTCCTCCAATTCCACTTCCTGTTAAAGTGGAATCAGAGGGGGCGGAAGCATAAATAGCACCACGGCGCTGGAAGAGAAGGCAACTCTGGTGCCGCGGTGCCTTTTTAAATATTTTCCACCACAGCATGTCTCGGAGAAGTGCAGCAGCCATGGTGGGAGTGGGGACACACAAACAGGAGGGGGCACATGAACAGGGGGGGGTCCCATTTGCCCAGGGCCCCATGAGGGGTGGAAGCAGTTCTGCTTCCAAGTTAGCTGGTAACCTTCCAGTATTTTCATTGTCACTCGGCTTATCCCTTATATCTACAGAATTTCCCAGTACGGCAAATTTGTTTCAGTACACTTTCTCAAGTCATCTGTGACTGTTTCAGCTACTTGTTGAAATGTTCACCCTGTGCCACTCCACTTGTTACCTATGTCAAATTGGATAAACCTCAATATAAAATCCCTTGTTGTTCACATCTAACGAGGGCTGGATTTAAGATTTTGGAACCCATAAGCAAGACCAGCCAACAAATCCGGAGTAGGGAGAGAGGCAAAGTATCTGAAATTCCAAAGAGAAGCCAAATGTCACAATGCCACACAGTTGTGCCTCTTTCAAGCAAGACACACACATTGTCTTAAATGAAATTATTTATGTATTTTCTTTGATATTGTTTTCCCCTCATAAGAAGGACCAGGACAATTTACAGTCGGTAAAATCAGTATTTAACACTAGACGCCCCAAAGTGTGTCAAATGACGCAAATGCATCTTCAAAGTTGTATACCAGCGCCACTGATAGAACCATGTCAGTCATGTTCCATGACTTTATTAGCAAAGTCAAGATGTTCAAATATGTGCATCGAAAATTAATGACAGATGCACCACCTAATGGGAAAAAGAATTTATACCTAGAAGCCCCAAAGTATGTCAATTGACACACTCAATTGTCTTGGAGGCGTCAATTGACATACTTTGGGGCTTCTAGGTATAAATTCATGTTCCCACTAGGTGGCGCATTTCAATCACTGTTTACAGTTTTACTCTGACTTTACAAACAATAAAAACACGATGATGTCATGTAATGACATCACATACTGCACAAATTTAATAAATAAGTAACTTCACATTAATTCACATCTGCATTTCATGCTAAACGCAGTCGTTGTGATAATGCATCAATTGACGCACTTTGGGGTTTCTAGGTAAAATTCCTTTTGGGGCTTATTTATTTATTTATTTATCTTAGGTTTTTCTATACCGCGCTCTTTAAAATCAGCTCAGTTCACATTAGAACAATTTTATACAGGGCAGACGGCGTCCGACTGTACTTACAAGAAACAGGGTTTATAACTTGGTTAACTGGGGTAACTATATACAGGCTACATAGCAGCAGGCTACTTAATTAAAATGACGGGTTAACATAAAAACAAAGCATGTTAAAATATGATTAAATCTATAGAGAGCTTAAAACTGTCCCTCTTTAACCTGACTATTTGGCACCTACAAAATCCAGCACCCTAGGCAAAATCCAGCACCCTATTTGCCTGTGCCTAAATCCAGGTTTGCATCTAACCAGTCACCAAAAGGTTGCCGTGAGACAATTCTTTTCAAAAATCTTAATTTACAATATCAACACTAATGTGATCTGCAGTCTGCTGGTTTCTCCTAAAAGCTGTTGAAGTTCGGTGGGATCAGGTTTAAGTTGCCCTGAATACGTGCTGAGTCTGTGTCACTGTTTTTCTGCAAGGCACATCCTGCATAAGCTTCTTTTTCATTATGGTTTTGAGATTTTTTCCTGCTAAACTAATAAGTCAATACACAGTTATCTAATTAAGTCATTTTTCACCATCTTTATCTTTATCTTTATCTTTATTAAAAATTTAATATACCGCCTGAACCATTTGGCATACAGCGGTTTACAATAAAAACAAAAGCGGAGCTACTGAGAGAGAAACAGAAAAGAACGCCATTCATGTAGGGTAAAGAATAGAAAAGAAATAAGCCAACAAAGTAGAAAAATAATAAAAGACAGACAGGTTATCAGGTAGACACAGAAGGAGGGGGAAAAGGAAGGTCGAAGGCTGAGCAGAAAAGGTAGGTTTTAAGACAAGCTTTGAAAGTGGAGAAAGAGGATTCTAACCGTAGCGAAAGTGGCAGTGAGTTCCAAAGACGGGGCCCAAGGAAAAAGAAAGCAGAAGAACGTGTGGATTCAAGATGGGCCTGAGAAGGGGATGGGAGAAAAAGACGATTCAAATGGAAAGATCTAAGTACTCTAGAAGGACAAGAAAAGTGAACCAGATCGGAAAGATAAAGTGGGATACCAGTGTGCAGGGACCGGTGCACGAAAATCAGGATCTTATACTGTATGCGAAAAGGAACGGGCAACCAGTGAAGGCGAAGAAGCAAAGGAGTGACGTGAGCTGATCGGGGAGAGTGGGTCAGAAGACGGGCAGCAGTGTGATGAACTAGTTGAAGACGACGAAGCTGGGTAAGTGGAAGACCGGCTAAAGATGCATTGCAATAGTCCAAACGAGAAACCACCAAAGCAAGGAGAAGTGTAGTCATAGAAGTGGGGGAAAGAAAAGGCCGAATTGCTCGAAGTTGTCGCAGAGTGTGAAAAGAACGTTGCACAACGGAGGAGATATGATCTCTAAAAGTTAAGGCAGAATCCAAAGTGACCCCGAGATAACGCAGAGAAGTGACTAGGGGAATAGGTCCAGCAGGAAGGGAAGGGGACAGGGAGGGAATAGAGGCACCTGCAGTGAACCAAATCGCCGAAGTCTTAGCCAAATTAACGTGCAAGAAGTTATCCGCAAACCAGGTGGAAACTGCAGAAAGACAGGCATCGAGAGGACCAATATCTGGGGTAAGTGAACAGGTATGAAAAAGAAGAAGAATATCATCGGCATAGAAATATGCCGAGATACCATGCTGTTGTATAAGTAAAGCAAGAGGAGCCAGGAAGATGTTAAACAGCAAAGGAGATAAGACAGAACCCTGAGGAACACCACTGTGAAGAGGCATAGGGGAAGAGGAGTCAGAACCAACAAGAACAGAGAAAGAACGATTACAGAGAAAAGAGTGGAACCAACGGAGAACTGATGCAGAGAGACCAATAGAGTTGAGACGAAGAAGAAGAGTGTGATGATCGACAACATCAAAAGCCGCAGAAAGATCAAGTGCAACAGCAACAGAAATAGAACCCCTATCGTGAGCGACATGCAACTCATTAAGAAAAGATATAAGAATAGATTCGGTGCTATGCCCAGGACGAAAACCAGATTGGCGGGGGTGAAGAACCAAAGAATCCTCTAGATGTGCAGAAAGTTGAGAAAAAACCAGTCGTTCAAGAAGTTTAGAAAGAAAAGGAAGATTAGAGACAGGACGCCAATTAGATAAGGTGGAAGGATCCAAAGAGGGTTTTTTCAATAGAGGGCGGATCAAAGCATGCTTCCAAGGTGAGGGGAAAGAACCAGAGGACAGGCACGTATTGAAAAGAGAGAGAACTAAAGGAAGCAGGGTCAGAGAGGGTTCAGACAGCCATTGTGAGGGAATAGGATCAGAGGGACAAGTGGTTTTGCGAGCCGTAGAAAGAGCATGGGATAGCTCAGAGAGGGTAATTGGACGGAAAACAGACCAACGGTGCGAAAGAGGAGGGGTAAGAGAAGGGGACAGGGAGACAGACGGAACTGGGGAAAGGGGGGGAGGGGAAGAGAGAGGGGAAGGACAGGAGGGGAAATGCTGACGGATAGAGAGTACCTTGTCAGAAAAGTAAGAAGCCAAGGCAGTCGGAGTGGGGCTAGAAGAGGACAGTGGAAGAGAGGGTGCTGAGCTGGGGAATGAGGATGTAGCAGAAAGAGAATGAAGAACATGATAGAGTTGACGGGTGGAATTAGCTGAAGAGGATACAAGCTCAGAGAAATAATCACGTTTGGCTGCATGCAACAAAGAGCGATAGTGGGTATGACAATAGCGAAAGTGTGACAAAGAAGACGCGGAAGGGTGCTTACGCCAACAACGGATAGAGCGCCGAAGGTAGGAGCGGTGAAGACGGAGACCGGAATGAAACCAAGGGGAGTTGAAGCGGCTGCGTCGAGCAGATTTAGGATGAAAAGGGGCAACCTTGTCTAGAGCAGAGGTAAGAGTGGTATTCCAACACTGAACCTGGAGATCAACTGAAGTAGATGGAAATTGTCAGGGAAAAGTTGATCAGAAGGGGGGAACTGGAGTAATGAATCAGGTGTAAAGCAACGGCGCAAACGGGTAGGAGGTGCAACAGAAGAGACCAAAGGAGGGGAAATAGGACATGAAAGAGTAAAGGAAATGCAGAAGTGATCAGACCATGGGAGGGGCTGAGAGGAAAAAGAGGAGAGTGATAAGTGAACAGTGGCGTGCGATCACCAGATCCAAAGTGTGACCAGCTATGTGAGTAGGGATATTGACATGCTGGTGGAGGGAAAGATCAGAAAGCAAGGAAAGAAAAGAGAGATCACGCTGAGAGGAAGGGGAGTCTACATGAACATTAAAATCACCAAGAAGTAAAAGATGCTGGTATCGGAGAGAAGCTTCAGATAGGGACAGAAGAACAGAGTCCCACAGGGAGGAGGACAGAGTAGGCGGAACATAAAAAAGAAGGATATGCAGAGGAAAGGGGGACTCCAACAGAAGTAAAAGCGCCTCAGGATAGGGAAGAGGGGGAGGGAGAACCTCGCGTAGGGAGAGGGAGGAGCGGTGAATCACCGCAACCCCCCCACCAGGCCTACCTCGACGAGATGTTGCAAAAAAGGAGAAGCCCGGGGGGAGGCAACGATTCAGAAAAGGCTCCTCTCCATCCCTAAGCCACGTTTCAGTCAAAAACAGAACATCCAGGGAACGTTGTGATATGAGGTCATGAATGAGCGTAGTCTTGGAGCGGAGAGAGCGACAGTTCAGCAAAGACAACTGAAGGACAAGAAGTTGGGAGGGGGAGGGAAAGCCAGAAGAGGGTGAGAAAGACGACCGAGTGGAGAGACAGGAAATAAGATTTGCAGAGCGGCATGCAGCAATATCTGTTAAAATAGGTAAGGGGGAGGGGGAAGGGGGTCTCCAGCCCCACATAACAGGAATAGCAGACATGATACAGCAAACATTCAGTCAGCATAATCAAAGTCTCAAAAAAAATCACAGAAAACTATACTTAATGAATTTAATTACATCTCTCTAAGGCCCCAGTCTATAATCTATCAAGTCCCAAAGCCTTGGTGCATTTATCTGTGAAAGATATTTTTTAATCAAATTAATCAAATACTGTGGTTGCATGGGGCAATATTTCAGGGGTTATGTGGCAGTTCTGAAGGGTACCACCACTCAGAGTGCACCTCAGTCATGGAGGGAAGGGTGCCACCATTCACAGTGCCCTCAGTCATGGAGAGAAGGGTTTCACCACTCACAGTGATCCTCAGTCATGGAGAGAAGGGTGCCACCATTCAAAGTGCCCCTCAGTCGTCGAGTGAAGTGTACCACCACTCACAGTGTTCCTCAGTTGAGAAGGGTGTCACCACTCACAGTGTCCCTTAGTCATGGAGGGAAGGGGGACACCACTCACAGTGTTCCTCAGTCAGGAGAGAAGGGTGCCACCACTCACAGTGCTCCTCAGTCATGGAGGGAAGGGTACCATCACTCACAGTGCCCCTCAGTCATGGAGAGAAGGGTGCCACAACTCACAGTGTTCCTCAGTCATGGAGAGAAGGGTACCACCACTTACAGTGCTCCTCAGTCATGGAGGGAAGGGTGCAACTACTCACAGTACCCCTCAGTCATGGAGGGAAGGGTACCACCACTCACAGAGTTCCTCAGTCATGGAAGGAAGGGTACCACCACTCACAGTGTTCCCCAGTCATGGAGGGAAGGGTGCCACCACTCACAGTGTTCCTCAGGAATGGAGAGAAGGGTGCTACCACTCCAGTGTTCCTCAGTCATGGAGAGAAGGGAACAACCACTCACAGTGTTCCACAGTTATGGAGGGAAGGATGCCACCTCTCACGGTGCCTCTCAGTCATGGAGGGAATGGTGCCACCACTCACTGTGCCTCTCAGTCATAGAGAGAAGGGTACCACCACTCACAGTGTTCCTCAGTCATTGAGAGAAGGGTACTATCACTCACAGTGTTCCTCAGGAATGGAGGGAAGGGTGCCACTACTCAGTGTTCCTCAGTCATGGAGGGAATGGTGCCATCGCTCACAGTGCTCCTCAGTCATGGAGGGAAGGGTACCACCACTCACAGTGCCCCTCAGTCATGGAGAGAAGGGTGCTACCAATCACAGTGCCCCTCAGTCATGGACAGAAGGGTGCCACCACTCACAGTGCTCCACAGTCTTGGAGGGAAGGGTTTCACCACTCACAGTGATCCTCAGTCATGGAGAGAAGGGTGCCTCCACTCACTGTGCCCCTCAGTCATGAAGGGAATGGTACCACCACTCACAGTGTCCCTTAGTCATGGATGGAAGTGTGCCACCAATCAAAGTGCTCCTCAGTCATAGACAGAGGTGTACCACCACTCACAGTGCTCCTAAGTCATGGAGAGAAGGTTTTCACCACTCAAAGTGATCCTTAGTCATGGAGAGATAGGTGCCACCACTCACAGTGAAACTCAGTCATGGAGGGAAGAGTGTCACCACTCACAGTGTCCCTTAGTCATGGATGGAAGGGTGCCACCAATCAAAGCGCTTCTCATTCATGGAGGGAAGGGTGCCACCACTCATAGTGCCCGTTCGTCATGGAGAGAAGGGTGTCACCACTCACAGTGTTCCACAGTCATGGAGAGAAGGATGCCACCACTCAGAGTGTTCTTCAGTCATGGAGGGAAGGGTACCCCCACTCATAGTGCTCCTCAGTAATGAAGGGTGCAACCACTCATAGTGTCCCTTAGTCATGGAGATAAGGTTGCCACCACTCACTGTGTTCCTCAGTCAAAGAGAAAAGGGTGCCACCACTCACAGTTTTCCTCAGTCATGGAGGGAAAGGTACCAACACTCACAGTGTTCCTCAATCATGGAGAGAAGTGTGCCACCACTCACAGTGCCCTTTAGTCATGGAGGGAAGGTTGCCACCTCTCACTTTGTGTCCCTCAGGCATTGAGGGAAGGGTGCCACCACTCACAGTGTTCCTCAGTCATGGAGAAAAGTGTGTCACTACTCACAGTGTTCCTCATTCATGGAGGGAAGATTTCCACCACTCACAGTCATCCTCAGTCATGGAGTGAAGGGTGCCACCACTCACATTGCTCCTCAGTCATGGAGAGAAGGGTGCCACCATTAACAGTGTCCTTAGTCATGGAGGGAAGGGTGCCACCATTCACAGTGCCCCTCAGTCATGGAGAGAAGAGTGCAACCACTCACAGTGCTCCTCTGTCATTGAGGGAAGGGTACCACCACTCAGAGTGCCTCTCAGTCATTTAGAGTGCCACTATTCACAGTGCTCCTCAGTCATAGAGGGAAGGGTGTCACCAATCACAATGTCCCTTAGTCATGGAGAGAAGTGTGTCACCACTCACAGTGTTCCTCACTCATGGAGAGAAGTGTGACACCACTCACAGTGTTCCTCAGTCATTGAGGGAAGGGCGTCAGCACACACAGTGCTCCTCCATCATGGAGGGAAGGGTACCCCCACTCACAGTGCCCCTCAGCCATGAAGGGTGCCACCACTCACAGTGTCCCTTAGTCATGGAGAGAAGGGTGCCACCACCCACTGTCTTCCTCGGTCAAGGAGAGAGGATGTCACCACTCACAGTTTTCCTCAGTCATGGAGAGAAGGGTACCAACACTCACAGTGCTCCTCAGTCATGGAGAGAAAGGTGACACCACTCACTGTGATCCTCAGTCATGGAGGGAAGGGGCCACCACTCACAATGTTCCTCAGTCATGTAGGAAAGGGTCCCACCACTCAGAGTGTTCCTCATTTATGGAGGGAAGGGTGTCACCACTCACAGTGTTCCTCAATCATGGAGAGAAGGGTGCTACCACTCACAGTATCCTTTAGTCATGGAGGGAAGGGTGCCACCATTCACAGTGTTCCTCAGTCATTGATGGAAGGGTGCCACCACTGACAGTGTTCCTCAGTCATGGAGAGAAGTGTGCCACTATTCACAGTGTTCCTCAGTCATGGAGGGAAGGGTGCCATCATTCACAGTGCCCCTCAGTCATGGAGAGAATGGTGCCACCACTGACAGTGCTCCTCAGTCATTGAGGGAAGGGTACCACTACTCACAGTGCCCCTCAGTCATGAAGGATGCCACTACTCACAGTGCTCCTCAGTTATGGAGGGAAGGGTGTCACCACTCACAGTGCTCCTCAGTCATGGAGAGAATGGTGCCACCACTCACAATGTCCCTTAGTCATGGAGGGAAGGGTGCCACCACTCACAGTGCCTCTCAATCATGGAGGGAAGGGTGTTACCACTCACAGTGCCTCTCAGTCATGGAGGGAAGGGTGCCAACACTCACAGTGTTCCTCAGTCATGGAGAGAAGGGTGCCACCACTCACAGTGTTCCTCAGTATTGGAGAGAAGGGTGCCACCACTCACAGTGTTCCTCAGTCATGGAGAGAAGTGTGCCACCACTCACATTGTCCCTTAGTCATGGAGGGAAGGGTGCCACCATTCGCAGTGCCCCTCAGTCATGGAGTGAAGAGTGCCACCACTCACAGTGCTCCTCAGTCATTGAGGGAAGGATATTACCACTCACAGTACCCCTCAGTCATGAAGGGTGCCACTACTCACAGTGCTCCTCAGTCATGGAGGGAAGGGTGTCACCACTCACAGTGCTTCTCAGTCATGGAGGGAAGGGTGCCACCATTCACAGTGCCCCTCAGTCATTGTGAGAAGGGTTTCACCACTCACAGTGCCCCTCAGTCGTGGAGAGAAGTGTGCCACCACTCACAGTGCCCCTCAGTTATGGAGGGAAGGTTACCACCACTCACAGTGCACCTCAGTCATGGAGTGAAGGGTGCCACCTCTCACAGTACTCCTCATTCATGGAGGGAAGGGTACCACCACTCACAGTGTTAATCAGTCATGGAGAGAAGGGTTTCACCACTCACAGCGATCCTCAGTCATGGAGAGATGGGTGCCGCCACTCACAGTGTTCCTCAGTCATGGAAAGAGGGGTGCCACCACTCACAGTGATCCTCAGTCATGGAGGGAAGGGTGTCACCACTCACAGTGTCCCTTAGTCATGGATGGAGGGGAGCCATCAATCAAAGTGCTCCTCAGTCATGTAGGGAAGGGTGCCACTACTCATAGTGCCCCTTAGTCATGGAGAGAAGGGTGTCATCACTCACAGTGTTCTTCAGTCATGGAGAGAAGGGTGCCACCACTCATAGTGTTCCTCAGTTTTGGAGAAGGGTGCCACCACACAGTGTTCCTCAGTCATGGAGGGAAGGGTGCCACCACTCACAGTACTTTTCAGTCATGGAGGGAAGGGTACCACAACTCACAGTGTCCCTCAGTCATGAAGGGTGCAACCACTCACAGTGTCCCTTAGTCATGGAAAGAAGGGTGCCACCACTCACAGTGTTCTTCAGTTATGGAGAGAAGGGTGCCACCACTCACAGTGTTCCTCAGTCAAGGAGGGAAGGGTGCCACCACTCACAGTGCCCTTCAGTCATGCAGGGAAGGGTACCACCACTCACAGTGCTCCTCATTCATGGAGGGATGGGTACCACCACTCATAGTGCACCTCAGTCATGGAGAGAATGGCGTCACCACTCACAGTGTTCCTCAGTCATGGAGGGAAGGGTGCCACCACTCACAGTGCCCCTCAGTCATGGAGGGAAGGTTACCACCACTCACAGTGCACCTCAGTCATGGAGTGAAGGGTGCCACCTCTCACAGTACTCCTCATTCATGGAGGGAAGGGTTCCATCACTCACAGTGTTAATCAGTCATGGAGAGAGGGGTGCCACCACTCACAGTACTCCTCAGTTATGGAGAGAATGGTGCCACCACTCACAATGTCCCTTAGTCATGGAGGGAAGGGTGCCACCACTCACAGTGCCTCTCAATCATGAAGGGAAGGGTGTCACCACTCACAGTGCCTCTCAGTCATGGAGGGAAGAGTACCAACACTCACAGTGTTCCTCAGTCATGGAGAGAAGGGTGCCACCACTCACAGTGTTCCTCAGTATTGGAGAGAAGGGTGCCACAACTCACAGTGTTCCTCAGTCATGGAGAGAAGTGTGCCACCACTCACAGTGTCCCTTAGTCATGGAGGGAAGGGTGCCACCATTCGCAGTGCCCTTCAGTCATGGAGAGAAGAGTGCCACCACTCACAGTGCTCCTCAGTCATTGAGGGAAAGATACTACCACTCACAGTGCCCCTCAGTCATGAAGGGTGCCACTACTCACAGTGCTCCTCAGTCATGGAGGGAAGGGTGTCAACACTCACAGTGCCCCTCAGTCTTGGAGATAAGAGTGCCACCACTCACAGTGCCCCTCAGTCATGGAGAGAAGGGTGCCACCACTCACAGTGTTCCTCAGTCATGGAGAGAAGGGTGCCACCACTCACAATGCCCCTCAATCATCTAGATAAGGGTGCCACCACTCACAGTGTCCCTCAGTCATGGAGAGAAGGGTGCCACCTCTCACAGTGCTCCTCCGTCATGGAGGGAAGGGGCCACCACCACTTTGAAGAGTCATTGCTGCCTGTTATTTTTTTCAAGACTTTGGTTATGCTAACTGAATGGCGAAAAGTCTTTAGGATATGCATTTCTGTATAGCCATCTTCCATTCAGTACAATGTCATGGGAACTATCAAAAGCTTAATCTATGTTTCAATGCATTGTGAATCATCGTATTTGAACTCAAGATGTATTATGCAATAACGATCAGGCGATGCTCATGACTATTTAGGCTCGGTAACACTTATGCCATTTAGGCATCCCATCAGGCAGTTTTGGAATGGAGGAGTAGCCTAATGATAAGAGCACTGGTTTTGTAACCAAGAAACCTGGTTTCATTCTATCTAGCACTCTTTGGGCAAGTCACTTAACCCTCTATTGCCTTGGAAGAAAGGCCTGGCAATCTACTTCCAGTCATGCTGCCAAGGAAACCCAGGAGGTACTGAGTCACTAGGAGTCAGCATTGACTCAAAGGTACACATTGCATTTTGCAACACGTCAGTTAGGAATCCCATCAGGCTACTTTAGACATTCTTGAGCAGTGGGTCACAGAAGATATTAAAGGTTGTCACGAAGGAAAAAATAGTAGGCAATGAGATGAAACTACATTAGAGGAGTCATTTATTAACAGTTTATGGTAATGCCATATTCTATGTAATAGACCCTACCATAAATACAGCTCATGTGAATGGCATTAGTGCATGCTCTTAGTAAATGTCCATCTAGGTCACTGGTTCTCAACCCAGTCCTCTGAGACTCTGAGGCCACTCAGGTTTTCAGGATATCCACAATGAATATGCATGAGATAGAACTGCATGGAATGGAAGCAGATCTATCTCATGCATATTTATTATGGATATCCTAAAAATTGACTGGCCTGTGTTGAGAATCACTGCTCTAGGTAAATCAAAATTAAAATTGCATTGGTACTGTTTGGAAATCTGTGACATGCACTTTCCGGTGCTTAAACTGGGATCTTGCAAGCACTTTTAAAAAAAGAGGAACACTGTGTTCTGCAGCAGAGAAAGTAGCACTGTCTCTTTAAAAGCAGCACAAAAAGCTTCTAAAAAGCTTTCCAGATGCCTTTTATTTGTTATTACATGTGAATGGAATACGATAAGAATAAAAGGACAGAAGACTGCAGAGTTTCTGTTTCTGTTTGTCTTTATCTGATATACGGCATATCTGAAACCAAACTAATCCCAAGGTTATCTATTCAGAAAAAACACATAAAAGTGAGAAATTTCCTCTCCTATAAGACAGTTGTAGCTGTTTGGGGAAACCGGGCATCATGCAGGAGCATGAGGAAGACCTGACAACAAAAATAGCCCCCCTCCCACTGCCCAAACCTTGACGGGAGACACCAGGGCCATGATAGGGCAGTGGAGTGATAAGTTTGGGGGGGTGACCCTGGCCCAATCACAGGCACCAGTTGGACTTATTCCACCTCGGAATAAGTCCAAAGTGCATCCCTGACCCCCAGGACATACAGGACTGTGACCTGAATTGGCCCTGTTCCTCCGGGTTGTGCTCCCCGTCCCCACAGAACCCACTCTCTCACCCCATCACCGCCCCCTCCTGCCCCCCTCTGGAGCTCCCCACACAAACTCCTGATACATGTGGAGAGCTCCTGGAGAGGAATCGCCAAACAGGGAATAGTGGGGCCTGTACGTCTAAACCGGATGTACATCCCCACTATTCCCTGTTCAGAATGACCCCCTTAGTGTGTGAATTAGCATGTGCTAACTGTTAGCACACACTCCTGGTAACTCTTACAGTGCTAATTCACATGCTAGCTGCTTGCTTTGGTATAGCAGGATACTGGATGGCCTATGGAAGCAGCGTGAGCATGGTCAGGGTTGGTGAAAGGGTATTAGGTACCCTAGGTGAAACTTCATCCCTCTTGCAAAAGGTTCTGCTTTGCTGTACACCGCTATGTTCTAAATGTAATAGCGGTATATCAAGTGCAATAAAACATAAACATAAACATAAACATAAACATTAGCTTTTAGAATGCTAGCTCCTCCTCCCCCAAGATTTTGATTATTAAACTCAATAGTAATCATCTCAGTACCATCCCTCCAAGAACAATCCTATAAAAATTCATACTTGGAGATCACCCTTTTAAATATTAAACTTTGTTTTGTAACTCTATGCATAATGAGGGGGATTTCAGAAAGCCACTTACAAGGGTCAATGGCCCATTCTTCCTGCAGGTGAATGTATACCCTTATGACTGAGTTTGGTGGCTGCTAGGGCCCATTGCTTGCTTTGACTGTAGCTGTTCTTTGCTATCTCCCAGGAACTGCTGCCCTAGATGGTTGCGTTGTTTGGCTAGTGGTTGGGCTAGCACATGGGACAGCACTGTGTGATAGTTGTCACAACCACCAATAGCACGGCTGTACATAACACCAAATCAAGCAGTGGCTTTAAGTACAGCCATGATACCAGCCATCCATTAGCACAGCCACTGCTCATAATAGTCAAATAAAAGCACCTCTCAGACCAATAACCCCCCCTTTCAATTCACCACACAGCTAAGCAACCCCCCAAGACCTGATCCCCTACCCCAACATTAGACCTCCCCCAACTACTCTTTTCCCCCTGCTTTCAGCACCCTCTTCATGGACAATCGACCCCCCTCCCAAGGTTTTTGAAAGGAGACCAGCTCCCTGGACATGTTTCCCTCCCCTGCACATCAGCTCCCCGATGCTCCCCCCCCCCCCCCAGGAACCCACACTGGCAATAAGGGTCCCATAACCCCCAACCACAATGAGCATGTGCTCCACAAAGAGCCAACCATCACCCAGCCCCACAATCTGACCCCTCCCAGTTACCCAGGAGGCTCCCTAGTGGTGTGGGTGAAGGGATTACCACTACCATTTTGAAAGCCACTGAGCCAGGGCATGACTGGAGGAGGACTGCTCCTGCCCCCTGGGGAGCCCTCTGGGTAATAACCAGAGTGGTGAGGAGAAGAGGGGAGGTGGACTGGGCTTTGGGTGGGAACTTGCTTTTCAGAGTCAGATGTTCCATTTGAGGCTCTTATCAGCAGTGCAGGTTCCGGGGGGGGGGGGGGGAGAGGGAGGGACAAGGGCTCTTGGAGGGGACTGGAAATTTACCTTACAAAATCTTAAAAGGCCAGCAATTTATTGAGCCCCCATGAGCCTTAATTGGCCTCCCTTCATTAGAGATGCTTTCATGGTGAATATATACTTTAAACCAACCAACCAAAATCATTGATTTCCCTGTGAAGCTCTCAGTTTGCATTTTCCAAGTTGGAAAAAAGTTAGGCAAAATTAAAATTCTTCTGCTCACTGCTTACGCCTTAGATCTAACTTAACTGTTGCAGTAAATCTTCACTAAAAACTAATCCTTTTTAATTATCATTTGATATAACAAGGATCATATAAACAAAAATAGACTGTGATGATAGAAAAAGCCTGCAAGACCCAGTTAATTATCCCATTTTTACTGCTTGCTACAAAGTACCGACCTTATGTGATCTTTAACTTCACCTTCACTTTCTCTCCTATAATTGCCAAAATGATATTCATGGCATGTTTCTCATTTCTGCAACATTTAATACAAAATTAGATTATAGAAAAAAGGACTGCCAATATTTTACATTGGCCTCTGCTGGGACCGAAAACCATGATTTCATGTTTTTAGTAGATTTATAAGTCACGGGCATGCATGGAGGTTTTGCTGTGGTGATAACACCAGGGGATCTTTGTGCTGGGAATATGGTTGCATCCCATCTGAGTTTCTTCAGAGCAGTTCCTGTTTTTGGTGCAGTTTGGACTTTCTGCCAGATGGTTTTAGCACTCTGATATCAATCTCTCTCATTGCTGGCCTTCCTCTTTTATGTTTACCTTCTACCTTGCCAAGCATTATGTCTTTCTCTAGCAATCTCTCTCTTTGCATGATGTGTCCAAAGTATGAAAGTTGAAGTCTTCTCATCTGAGCTTCTAAAGAAAGCTTATGTTTGATCTCCTCTAGTACTGACTGGTTTGCTCTTTGGGCAGTCCATGGTTTGCACAGTATTTGTTGCCAGCACCATAATTCAAAGGTATCAATTTTCTTTCTGTCTTCTTTTTCACTTTCCAACTTTTGCAGCCATATGACATTATTGAAATTACCTTGGCTTGGATAAGTCAAATCTTTGTATAGAGAGAGACATCTCTGCTCTTGAGAATCGTATCTAGGTTCTTCACAGACATTCTGCCAAGAGTAATGAGTCATCGGATTTCCTGACTCCTTGTTCTTTCTTTATTGACCCAAGCAGGATAACGTTGTTCACTATTTACATTTCTCCATCAACAATGTCAGGATCTTTGTCTTTTTTACATCAAGGTGCAGGCCCATTTTAAGACTATGGTCCTTGATCTTGAGAAGCAAATGTTTCAGATCTTCTTCACTTTCAGCCAGTAATGTGGTATCATCAGCATAGCGAAGGTTGTTGATGAGTCTTCCACTAATCTTCACACCTCGGTTGTCTTCATACAGTCCTGCTTCTCTAATGATTTGTTCTGCATATAAATTAAACAGGTAGGGGGAAACTATGCAGCCTTTTCGTACACCTTTGCTGATTTTAAACCATTCTGTTTCTCCTTGTTCCATTCAAACTGTTGCTTCTTAATCAATGTAAAGGTTGTGCAAGAGAACGATCAGGTGTTCTGTCATACCCATGCTTCGAAAGCCTTGCTGTAGTCAATAAAACACATATAGATATCCTTTTGATATTCTTTTGCCTTTTCAAGGATACATCTCACATCCAGGATGATGTCTCTCATTCCTCGTCCTTTCCTGAACCTTGCTTGCACTTCAGGCAGTTCTCGTACATGTTCCTATTTGATATGTATTTGTTTCTCCAGTCATAATTTTAGGGGGATTGCCCCCCCCCCATGAGTGCCCCCTGGTAATTCAGATAAGGTCCCTATATATGAATAGTACCTGTGTCCAAAGCTTGGTGATTATGCTTGAAGATCAAGATAATCACTGATGCACAGAGGATCGCATAGCACCTCATCATGCAAAATATAGAAAAACTCTCAAGTCAAGGGGGGGAAACTATATTTGGGTTTAAGGGTTCACGGAAGTGAATCGATGTTGCTTAGGTATGCAAGTGAATGGTTGATTGTGAATATGTCTATGGGCGGAGCAGAAGGGGTTAATAAACTATCCATGGAAACTCATCCTCCTCCTTTAAGATCAAGATGTTACAGCAAATATTGGTTTTTATTATAATTGTTGTTTGGGGGGGGGGGGGGTTCCCCGCTATTTGCCCACCAGAGACCAAAACGATTTCAGGTGGGTCCTGGTATCGATCCAATTGAGATTGTTTGGAAAACCCTAGCCTTTTAGGCCCTTATGAGGAAAGATTTAAAAGGTTAGGGCTCTTCAACTTGGAAAAGTGATGGCTGAGGGGAGATATAATAGAGGGCTATAAATTAATGAGTAGAATGGAACGGGTAAACAAAGATCGGTTGTTTGCGCCATCAAAAAGTAGAATGACAAGGGGACATGCAATGAAACCACAACTTTACCCATCTAAGACTAATAAGAGAAAATATTTTTTCACTCAACGTGTAGTTAAACTCTGGAAATCATTATTGGAGGATGTAGTACAAGTTGTTAGTGTAGCTGGGTTTAAAAAAGGTTTGGACAAGTTCCTGGAGGAAAGGTCCATAAACCATTATTACAGAGGACCTGGGAAATCCATTACTTACCCCGGGACAAGCATTGTGGAACCTGTGTACCCTTTTTGGGAACCTGCCAGGTGCTTGTGACCTGGAATGGCCACTGTTGGAAACAGGATACTGGGCTTTATGGACCTTGGTCTGGCCCAGTATGACATTTCTTATGCTCTGAAGTTATGTTCAGATGACTTGACCCCTAAATTTTTAAATCTCATTTTCCATAGTTACCAGAACTCTACTTCTGGATTTTTAAAACTCTTTTTTCCCTGAAAAACATGAACATGCAGTAGTTGCAAAGTGCCATAATTTAATTAATCAAATTTAAAAAGATTGTAAGGATTCCTCCTCCACACCTTTCATGCTGTAAAGTTTGGTGAAAGCACTGACCATGAAGGATTGGCCATTTGCAAATGAATGTTGTTCTCACAATTCAACCTATATTTTTTGTCATGAAAGCATGGCTATACGGGTCTCCTAGCAGCGGAAAATGCTGATTTTGGAACTACCTTTCCCAAATGTTTATAGAAGAAGCTTCTGATATATTCTATTCAAGGAGATTATCACTCCAGAATGGGAAGGTGATATATTTGCCTAAACATCAACCTTATAGCTTGACTACCTTTCACCGAGTTAAGTATTAGCCCTCCAGTCTAGCTCCTGCAAGCCCCCTCAAACATCCTGCATATCTCTCTTTTCTCATTCTTTTTATTCCCTGTGGCATAAGAGCTATTTAAAACCAGGTTCAGGAATATAGGACTAGCTGCTCAGTAGGTGGTGATCCCTTATCTCTAGCACAAATGCACGGCCAATATTGAAACATCTCAGATTCCAATTTGCCCTAGAAGACAATCAAAGAATGAATTCAGATGACTTCATAAGGACTAATTCCACCCAGGAAGCACATCTTCCTCCAGATTATTTGCTTCAGAGTAACTATTATCCCACTCTTGGGCTAATTTCCATCCCCTAACATCTCCAGAACTTCTCAAGCTTCTCTCTACCACTCACAAGACCACTTGCCCATTAGATCCCATACCATCTGCCTGGTTATCCGAACCTTCTCTTGGTCTATTCATGCCACTACTCTCCATCATTAATTCTAGTCTTGCCTCTGGGTCTTTCCCCCACCTATGGAAGCACGTCCTGATTTGCCCCTTCTGAAGAATCCCACCTTAGACTCATCTGTTCCAGCAAACTATCGCCCCGTGTCAAACTTGCCATTTGCCTCTAAACTCCTAGAGAAAACAGTTTTCACTCAACTTTCCCATCATCTCGACTCAACACATTTCTTTCACGCCCATCAGTCTGGTTTTCGGCCAGGCCATAGTGTCGAATCCATCATCACTGCTGTTATCAATGAAATACACTCTTCTCACGATCGTGGTGATATCTCGGTGGCGGTGTCTTTGGATCTCTCTGCTGCCTTTGATCTGGTTGATCACTCTCTTCTTCTTTTTAGATTGCGGGATACAGGTGTTCGGGGTACTGTTTTTCACTGGTTCCACTCTTTTCTATACTCTCGATCTTTTGCGGTGACCTCTGCCTCTTCCACCACAAGCCACTTCCCCCTTACCTGTGGTGTCCCACAGGGCTCAGTTTTAGCCCCACTATTGTTTAATGTATTCTTGGCCCCTTTGGCATTATTAATTCAACAATCAGGATATTATTATGCTGATGACATTTTCCTCTTACATTACACCTCCTCTTCTTGCCCAGACATCACTCCTTTCAATGAATGCTTATCCTCAGTCTCCACTTAGCTCTCCTCAAATTGTCTTGTTATTAACATCTCTAAAACTGCTGCTATTTGTTTTCCCCACAGCTCCGCCTGCCCATCGCTCACTCCCTCTCTTTCTGGTACCCCAATTTCCTTGGTATCTAGGCTTCGCTATTTAAGTATCTTCCTTAACAGCTCCTTCACATTTAAAGATCACATCTCCCAAGTCTCACGGCACTCTTTTTTCTGTCTCCGGCGCATTTGCGCCATCAGACCATTTTTATCCCCTCAGGCCCTTCTTTCACTGGTCATCACTAGATTGGATTTTTGTAACTCCATATTTGCCAGCATTCTTCAATATCAGCGTCGTCGATTGCAACTACTACAAAACACTGCAGCCCGGATGGTTACTCATGCTTCCCCTCGTGATCATGTTACTCCAATTTTGCAACACCTTCACTGGCTCCCATTGAATTTCCGGATACAATTTAAGAATCTCATTTTGGTGCACCAGGCTATTTACTCTCATAGACCCCAGTACCTAGCTGATATATTAACTTTTCATACACCCACTTGTAGTCTCCGCTCTATCCATATCAACTACTTACATCTCCCCTCCCCCTCACAGGCACATCTTCAGTCAACCAGACAGTCAGCTTTCTTTTATCTCGGGCCCTCCCTGTGGAACTCCCTGCCTACTGCCCTTCGACTAGAAGAGTCTTACCCCAAATTCCGTTCCCTCCTAAAAACCCACCTCTTCTCCTCTGCTTTCAATCTTCCCCCCTAATCTCTCAATTCTCCACCCTTTTTTTTTCATTACTAAATTTTGCTATCTCTTTCTTTTTTCTCTTTTCCTCTTTCCTTTCTCTTATTGATTGTAATTTCTTTTCCTCATTTTGATAATTTTATTATATTGTAAACCGCCCCGATGTAATGGGGGACGGTATATCAAATGTTTTAATAAACATAAACATATAAACATATTGCCTTATTTTAGGGACAGATGTATGTCTTAAAGGGGGAGGGGCAAACCTTTTCCAACAGGGCACATTAGTGTGAGGGAAGAGGGATGCCTTCAGAGCTTTGAGGAGAGCCCTTTCACCCTGTTACAGGTGTGTCTCCCCTTCCCCTTATTTAAAAGAGACAGGACACCCTTTCTCCAAGTCCCAAACTCAGCTTTTCTTATGAAGAGCTGAGCTTATTTTTTTCTCATTGTCGGCCTGACTTCTGGGTCTACCGTTCACTGTCTGTTTAGGGAATGCTAGTGAACAAGAACGTTGAGCTGAGATGATAAAAAAGGTCATCTGATCATGAGGCCAGCACAAAGAAGGAATAGGGAGGTGGTGAGAGAGACTGGGAGAAGGCACCCAGTGCCTAGACCTGCTAGAAGCCTGGGGCTGCTGAGAGCCAGGCAAAAGGCAGTCATAGGCTGAGTTTCTTTGACCAGCTCTGAACTAATGATTTTTATCTATTTATTGCATCAGGCTCATGTGAACAAACGGAATCTTGCAGTGAATTTTACTGTGAATTCAACAGGAAACGTATTTCAAAGTTAGATCACCGAATCTAGACCAGCATATTTGAAGAACTAATATGAGAGCAGAACAGTATTTATGGAAGAGCATTATTAAAATTGCAGCAGACCTGAATAACCCATTCCAGCTCATGGCACTTCTAACTAGTTTAGAAAAATGGATGGCCGGCCCCCCACCCTCCCCTTGGCGGCTTCTTCCATACGGTGGCCACTAGTACTGAAAAGAAGAGTCAGATGGCATTCAAAAGCAGAAGAAATCAAAGTCAGATCAGATTCCTCTTTCCCTGATCCATTAATCTATAGCTGCTCTTCTCGATCCCGAGAAGGCGAGGGAATGGCTTGGATCTCCTCTCTCCTATTTTGGTTTTTCCTAACATCTGCCACTCGCTATCAGCACTCCCCAGGCCAGATGGGAATGAATCGGAAGGTTGAAAATAAGCCCTCATGGCTGCAAATGCGCATTTCTTAAAGAATAGAAACAGGGAATATATAGATGGATATTATTGTCTTAACGACAGATCTGTTAAGCAGCAAAACCATCTGCTAAACCTGTCTTCCAAAGTTCAGAATAGTTTTTTTTTTTCCTGAAGTGGCATTAAAATTAGAGCAGCCAAATGCCTCTGTTTCTGTTGTTCAGATTGTTTTAACTTCCTGACAGCAACAGTCCCATTAAACTGTGTGGGAGTCCATTTCCGCACTGTTGCTGGTAGGGGGAGGTACTATAATATCAGTAGCAGTACTAATGGAGGACTCTTGCGCAGTTTGGCAGGAATGTTGCCTACCAGTGATGTAAATATCATTCAAGCAGCCCTTGTAGGGGGGCTCGGGGAAGGAGGAACCCACTTATATTCACTCCCTTATTTTCTGAGGTGGATCCCCCCAGTCTGGGGGCCTGCTCCAATATTTTCCTTGGGGGGCTGTTAATTTAAACTTCTGCCATTGCCCCCTGTGTATGCACAAATGGATTTGCAGTGCAATCCTGCTTTTCAGAAGGCAGACGGAACTACCAGTAGATGAATCCAATGGCCTAAAACCTGACCAGCAGAAACAGGCACTTGGGAATGCACTAAGGAAATGACCAGTCTGAGCTCTGCGCTTTACCACAGTGATTTTTTTTAATCAAATGATATATGAAAAAGGGGAACCAGTACATTCAGCTATCACATATAATCAAAATCTATAATCAAATTCCTGCCATTGTTAATTAAGGGGAAATAATGGACCTCAGACTGCATCCGGCATGGGGTTTGGACCTGTAAATATCTTTGAATATATCCCCCCCATGTGCTTACTTTGTGACTCTGCTGATGCTACCCCCAAACTACACCCCTAAAGATGCTTACATGTGGGTTACTGAAGAACATGCACCTTCCTGTTATCGTGTGTACTTTTCTACATGATGCCCACTGGGTAATTATATAAGAGATCCTTTTATGTGCCTAAAACAAAAACATTTTCTCTCTTAGAGCCCAGATTTAGGGCCCATGTTAGCCAAGTTTCAGAAAGAGTTGCAACTCGTGGGCCCTGGTCAGGGACTTTTGCTACAAAGTGTAGACTGAGTTGGGAAGAGGTATAAAATAAGGGAATGATCCCCCAGGTAGCTGTGAACAAGGATTCATGCGACTGCAGTCCAATAAAGGACAGTTCCAATTAAAAAATGAATAAATAACGGGGAAATAAATAGACAACTAATTTGATTGTAGTTTTTTTGTTTATATTTATTCCAGAGATTCAAGAATTTAGTCCTGCAAGGTCGTCTCCTTTACAGCCTGTACTGAGAACTCTGTAAACTTTGGCTGCTTAGGGCTGGATTTTGCAAAAAATCCTTTTAGTACGGACATAGAATGGAAGAATCCTCTTGATAAATCTAGCACTTAATATTCAAATGCAAGCTCTTTTCACAATTACTTTTAAGTTCCATGGTTTGTCAAACCACAATTCAATTATTTGTGTATGTTAATGTGACCTACTGTATCGGATAAGTCACATTGTTCAAAAGGAATCCACACAAAAAGGCAGGAGGAAAATGAATGGCTGGGGAAAGAAACCCAACATTTGACCTAATGAAATTCTGGCAGAAAAAAAGCAGCTGCAAAATTTGATGCAGGCCAATAGCAGCCTAATTTTCACAGTTAAAAACAAATGATGTTTTCTTTATGCTAAAATCAATTATTCTTGTCACGCTTCCAAGATATAATGTTTTTCCAAAGAAGAGCACTGTGGAATCAATTTTTAGGGGCCTTTTTGCTAAATTGTGGTATTTTATTGTCCCTTATGCATGTTTTGCGTCAAAATCAATTCACATTAGGTGCAATCGTACTGCAGCACTTGTTGGGAGCATGGTCAACATATGCCGGACAGGAACCAGGCAAGCCCCTTAGCATTGCATTCTAGCCCTTGGCCCTTATCGCGGGTGTATCTAATGTCAACTACTGAGCAAAAGGTGAACACATGCCAACTTTAACATGGGCAATTAGCACATTCTCAGAACCACTTCAACCCCTTGAAAATTTTCAAGAATGGCCCCTCCTGTTGACAGCCCCCCTCCCCAATAATGGCTTCCCCCAAGAGCAGCACAGTCAGTGGCAATGTTCCCACTAAGCAGTTTGAATCGGAAGTCCTCCACTGGCATTCCTGCCAGTAGGGGAAGGTGCAACACCATCATGCTTAAGATCACACAGCATAAGCAGGTCCCGAGGGCCTATGTGATCATATTGCACCTCTCCCCATCAGCAGGAATGCCGGCAGAGGATTCTTGTGCAGCTTCAAGCTGCTTAGTGTGAACATTGGACAGCAACCCTATTCCTCCCTTCTGTTCCTTCAGGCCACATGTAAGAGATGTGAGAGGCCTGAGGGAGCAAAAGGGAAGAAAAAGACTACCTATGGGCAGCAAGGTAGCTGAGCCCCCCCATTGTGTAGGGGCCCGGGGCAGCTGCCCCTTTTCCCCATAAGTAAAAGCAACCCTGAACGTGCTACTGACATTCATGCTAATCTCAATGTGCAGTCAAAGCCGACATCTCGTTCCATCACACAGTGCATAGTTAAGATGCATTTCAACATGTGGCAATTGTCTCACCTATGTGACAAACACAGAGGATCTCTAAAGGAAAAAAGGGGGCTTTTGTAGTTGTTGATATGGAAAGACAGACTAGATAGGCCATGTGGTCTTTTTCTGTCGTCATTTTCTATGTTTCTATGTATTAATTAGTGTGGGCTTTTGGAAGCAGTTAATGCATTCTGAAATGTGCATTAAACACATAATGCACTTTAGTAAAGGGCCCCTTAGGGGTATATTTATTAACATGCGCTATGGGCCCGATTCTGTGTCACAAATAGCTGGAATGGACATCTCAATGGAACATCCATCCCTGCTATTCGTGCCTTCCCTACCTGCGTCTAACTTCCCTGCTGGTTGTACGGGAAGTTAGATGGGGGCAGGGAAGAGGAGGATCAGAGGCAGAGGCAGGGCAGGTGGTGGGTGGTCGCCGGCCCTGAACGTACAGGGTCAATTCTAATGTTGGTCTTATACGTCCAGGGCCAGCGACTTGTACAAGGAAGTTATTCCACCTCCAAGATGGAATAAATTCCACGTACACAAAGGATTGGCAGCCCGGGGCTTGGATTGGGCAGGGGGGAGCCCGAAGGCATTCCCCAGAGCCTGATCCTGGCCTTAGGAGGCCAGATCGGGGGTCAGGCTGTGGTAAATAAGCTTTTTTTTCCCGGCGGCTGATATCACGGCTCTTCAATGGACATGACGCCATGGTGCCACGGCTCCATAGAAGAGACTTGACTGAGTTAGCCGGGGACAGTCCTGTAAGTGCAGGCCAGGTTGACTCACAGTCCTGACTTGCACGTACAGGACTGTTCATGATTCTGATACCGCGGGGATCAGGATCAGAATCACGATCCCCTCTGTATGTCCGGCTCAGACCGGACATACCGAGGGGATTTACGTCCGAGTCAGAATAAGCCTGTATGTGTTTAGCATACATTTCAGTGCAAACAGGATATTTACTGAGTACTGAAACACGTGTTAACTGCATATCATGCAATGGGGTAAAGTCTTGGGGGGTTAGGAGGAGAGTGGGCGTGGTTGCATCAGTAGCGCATGCTAATCACCAATGTTTCAGTTAGCGTGGATTCACCTAGTGCCACCTAAGTAGGTGGCAATAGTGCACCTATGGCAATTGCCAAGGGCCAGAACACATACTAAGGGGCTTGTCTGCAAGGTAAATGTCAGGCACATGCTGGCTGACCCCGACAATTACTGTGGTGCGGTTGTACCTAATGCACATTATTTTTGACTCACAGGGGCAAAAAAGTACTGCACTTTAGTAAGCATGTCCCTTATTCTTCTGACTGCATTGTTATAGCCTTGTATTGTGAAATTTGAGTTTCTACTCTGTGAATCTCCACATTGCTCCCTGCTTGAGTTTACCCAAGGATAATCATCTAGCTCCCTTTCCTTTCTTGACGCATCAAAACTGGCAGCTTAGTCTTTCGTCCCAAAAGTGGTTAACTAAACCAGCTAAAGTTAGGTGAATGGAATAGCTGCCCTAACTTTAG
This sequence comes from Ichthyophis bannanicus, assembly GCA_033557465.1. Lineage (NCBI taxonomy): Eukaryota > Metazoa > Chordata > Amphibia > Gymnophiona > Ichthyophiidae > Ichthyophis > Ichthyophis bannanicus. The sequence goes on from CM066033.1 coordinate 209,642,417, forward strand.
CCAGTTTTCACTCTCCAGTTAGCCACTGAATATCACTGCTAACCGGGTAGCAATCAATAAAGTTCTTAATCCTCCCAGTGGCTATTCATCTTCCTGCTTCCTTTTGTGCCTGACTTTTCTGCAAGAGGGGCGCTTTCCTGTTCGTGCATCTTAACTTAAGACACCATTTCTGCCACTTACACTAGTATTTTATAAACTAGACACCTCCTTTTAAAATTTGTCTCATAGATTCAAGAAACAAGATGATTACTTAATATGGGAATAATGAGAAACAGGATAAAGTTATTCATGAAACCAAGTGGTCCAAGAAGACATAAAAGAAAGCTGAGATTAGATTTATTAGCCAAACCATGGCCAGCTGAGGCATGTAAAGTATCAAATATGGACACTTGAGGGCACTTTTAGATAAGGGGTTGGAGATCAGAATTAAGACATCAAGGTCAGGGCAATTTCAGGCATAGACCCGCATCTTCATTATGAAATGGGAACACATGTGTAGATTTTGATCCTGCTTAGGACATGCCCCCAATATGCCCCCATCTGCTTTTGATGTTATAGTCATCCACGTGTAGAATGAATGCAATCATACTGACACGTGTAAATTGCAAATAAAGCTTCCAAAATGACCCCCTTAATAAATAATAAGGGTAATAATAAAAAACATAAACTGACATTCTGTGTGAATGGTGTACTTTGTTGTCACAATCGCATATATTTATGCCCTTGAAGCAGGCGTGTTGCCAAAACACGGCTATGTCAGGTCTTTATTTATTTATTTTATATATCATTTTTTTTCAAAAGCTATGATTTACAATAAAATATAATAGTGATGATATTTCATCTTTCAAATGCATCCCTAAAATGACATGCTTTACACTCTTTAATATGTTTTATGTTAATTTATTATGATTTTTTGTTAATAAATTTCAAAGTAGCATTTTAGAAAAGATGTCCAGGTGTGATCTGGGATGTCCAGGACAAAGCATCCCCAGAAAAATGTCAGGGACGTTCACGTTTCAGCCTGATTTTAGCAACTCCGACATTCCCAAAATGGGCAGTCACATTGATGGGCACATTGACATCCCTGCTACAAACACTTGGGGCGAGGAAATCTATCCTATGCTGAATGCAAGTCCATGCAAGCATCAGTGTGTCCTCATTTTGCTGCAGTTTTTGCTATCATCATGGAATGTTTATGGGCTACAAGGGTAACTTCATCTCTATGCTCTCCAGGTGTTTGGATGTCAAAACAAGAGCTCTTCTGAAGCCTAGTCATGCTCTGGAGCTGGAATAGACATGACAATCCCACTAGTAGGCGAGGACATGCTTGCTGTTTCTGAAATCAGGCACGCACATCCAACTTTCCCGGAACACCCTCGTCATGCTTTCATTGCGACTTGGCTTCTAAAATGGTTCGGGGACAGCTTTGTGATTTGGATGTCTGTGTGCCCATTTTCAGATGTCCAAAGCATGAATAGGGCTTCTAAAATAACCCCATATAAGTTTTTAAGTGCTTATTATTACATTTATTATTTTTTAAATCTCTTCATTTTCCATTTTGTGTGGCTCTACTGGGTTTGGTTTGATGTATCTATTTGTACTGAGAGACAGCACCTTTTCCATTGCCTGCTAAAATTGACCCATTGTCCCCCTGTATTAGTGTAGGAGCCCTGCATATGAGTTCCAGCACCTTTTTTAGCTAGGAAAGATGCACTGATTTTAAATCAAATTGATAGGTCTGGTTTTGTTTTCCAAATCAAAAGAAAGGTATTTTGTTGATCTGATCCTTATCATATTTGCAGGTATACACTTTGTTCAGAAGATTGTTTTATCTCTGAGAAAACTGGACTATGCATGACAAAAGACTGTATTATTTAGTGTGCTATATCTATAATCTAAATTACATATGATAAGGAGACTCGCGATAAGGACACAGGACCATGTTAACAGCAATAAAAAGAGAAATAAAATATCTCTGTGTTTTTCATTTTCAGTGACATCCGCGGTGAATTGTTTTTTATTTACCTTTTAATGGTTTCGAACTAAGATTGCAAAACTCTCACGGTGATTAATGCAGCAGTTGGATTGTGAATCTTTAGCTAGTCGATTAAAGTACTAGGATGCATGGGCTTGCAGAACAGCCATTTTAAAGGCAAACTGAAAACAGATCATTTGTTACTTTTTCCATCATATGGCAAGTACAAGATAGAGCATTACAAGTTAAAATGTTGCCTTCGGTGTGCCAGTAGCTTAGCAATCAAGTTGGCATGATTCCATCCTTTTCAGATATCTGAGAATTTTATCTGTTTCCTCTATTGGAAGTGTCTCCAGATAATCTCAAATGAAACTGGGATTCCTCCCCAAATATCAGGTGCAAAGCCACTGCTCTAACTGCAGGTCAGAGCTGCCCACTGCCTCATATCCTGAGTCATAAGCACTTTGTACCTTCTGACCCTCATCTCATTTTGCTAAGTCCATCATCTGTCTTTTATTTGCACTATGCCCTACTCAAATGTCTTGAGTATGTCATGCTTCCTGTGCAATTAGATGTAAGATCTTCCTTCCCTCTTATCTATGGGATAGATTATGATGATGACTACAGCTTATTCAATGCCTTGAGCAGCTTGCATATAAAACCAGTAGAGATATGCCAATAGATATTGACCTGGGAGGAGTTCAGTGTAAATGTCAGATTTTCTCCAGGCCCAATGTATTGTATTGTTCTTTTCAATAAAGACTCAATGAATTGTCTTGACAAACTTTCAAAATCTTCCAGAGTTCATTAATCTATTTAGTACATCTCTAAACACGATCTTATTTCTGTAAAGAGTTACCATGTGCATTTTAGTGTTGCCATCAGAATTCACCATGACAAATGTCTATGAAAAGTTGCAAACATCTTGTAGCGTCATACAAATGCTCAGTAGTAGTAATAGTAGTAGAAGTCGCAAAGTGCAAACAAATTCTGATACCATGAAATCCTTCTTGGTTGAATAATATTTTCAAAGAATCATGAAATATGTGATCTGTATAGCAGATCATTCTCATGTATCTTCTACTGATCATCTTTGATGCGGGCTTGTACAGCTAAAGCATGAACTGGAGCAGAGGAGTAGCCTAGTGGTTGGGGCAGCAACCTTGGGTCAGAAAAGACCAGCATTTGAATCCCACTGACTCTTTGTGGCCTTGAAAAAGTCACTTCATTTTGCCTCAGGTGCAAGCCCTCCAGGTACAGGGAAATGCCTAATTGTAGGATGGAGTCGGTGCAGAGGGTTGCTACCAAAATGATTAATGGGCTTCATTATAAAGCATATGAGGACAGACTTAAGGATCTTAATATGTACACCTTAGAGGAAAGGCGGGATAGAGGTGATATGATTGAGATGTTTAAATACCTCCGTGGCATAAATGTTCAGGGAGAGAGCCTCTTTCAATTGAAAGCAAGTTCTGCTACGAGGGGACATGGGATGAGGGTGAAGGGAGATAGATTCAGGAGTGATATGCGGAAATATTTCTTTACGGAAAGAGTAGTGGATCCGTGGAATAGTCTCCCAGTGGAGGTGGTAGAGATGAGGACAGTAACTGAATTCAAGAAAGCATGGGACCAACACAGAGGATCTCTAAAGGCAAAAAGTGGACTGTTGTAGTTATTATGGAAGGACAGACTAGATAGGCCATGTGGTCTTTTTCTGTCGTCATATTTCTATGTTTCTATGTTTCTATGTAGCTCACCCTTGATCTACTGCTGGAAAAACATGAGCTAAAACTAGATACTCCACCAGATGCAAGGATCTTAACAAATATATCAGTGTAGACAATACACACTACACTTCCTCAATGATCTCTCTACTGGGGCATCTGAGTAATAAATATGCTCTTGACACTAAAGGCATGTTTACTAACATGTGCTAACCCATATGCAGGATTTGCTGCATGCTAAACGTATCATACTAACAGTTAGTGTGGGTCCCTGTGCAAAAATTCCTGTATTAGCTGATTAGGGTTAGGGTCATGATAAGGGTGTTGATGGCACATCATGGTTTTATTTTTCTTGGCTTTTTTGCTTTCTGTACTCCATTTTGGATAAACTGTTTACTGTTGTTGTTCCAAACTACTTTTAGGCATTTTGCTTTTTAATTTTATTGATTGTGGCTGGATTTTATTGTCATTCTTATTACAAGCATGCTTTATTTAATAGTCTTATCATGGTTATAATGTTGCTATCCTGAAGGGTCTTTGAGAATGAGATAAAGGTATGAGATTGTTATTTCATAATGACTATACTTAGGAGAAGAAGGGAAGAGATTACTGTGAGGAGTTGGTCAGCTGAGGAATATTATACCTGGCTCAGACCAGGGAGAAGCAGTTGAATATACTGGATCAGATACCCATCTAACGCCTGGAAGGAAGTAGATTTGGGGTCTTCCTACAGAAAGAACATCTTTTGTTGTTAAGAGCCATCGAGTCGGTGTCGACTCATGGTGACCCTCTGGATAGTTGTCCTAAATTGTATTCGGTCTGGTTCACTGTTGACAGATTGGCACCCATAGCTGCTGTTATTGTATGGATCCATCTCATTGCTGGTCTTCCTCTTATGCGTTTACCTTCTATCTTGCCATGCAAGATGTCTTTCTCTAATGATCTCTCTCTTCGCATGATGTGTCCAAAGTATGAAAGTCGAAGTCTTGTCATCTGAGCTTCTAAAGAAAGCTTAAGTTTGATGTCCTCTAGTACTGACTGGTTTATTCTTTGGGCAGTCTATGGTATACACAATATTCAGTGCCAGCACCATAATTCAAAGGCATCAATTTTCTTCCTGTCTATCTTTTTCACTGTCCAACTTTCACATCCATATGATGTTACTAAAAATGCCATGGCATGAACAAGTCAAATCTTTGTATGGAGAGAGACATCTCTGCTTTTGAGAATCTTGTCTAGCTATCATCAGTTTTAAGATTTTTATCTTTCCATTATGAGAGACCCATGTGACTGAACTGTACCAAAGAAATTCCTGATGGAATTTTTTCACTTATTACTGCTGTTTGTTCTACAAGCAAAAGAGTTTACCAACCCAGTGACGTACATTTCACCCAAGCCCCTGTGGTGCAGGGGTCCCAGAGAAAAAGAGGGTCCATTTATAGCCATTCCCATATTTTCTGAGGTAGATTTCCCCCATTCTGGAGGCCCTTTCAGAAATTTTGCTTTCTACCATTGCATCAGCCAATCAATTTTTGTTTTGAACAAACCAACCAGTATGTGAATGAATTTTGTTGAGACTTTCCTTTTCAGGATTCAGTATGGTAGGTTCCCCTCTCCCCCAAATCAGCAACCTACTTAGTGGCCTGGGAGACAAGATGGTCTATCGGACCCAATGTCATGAAGAAGAGATGCCCCAGAGTTACACAGGTCGAAATAGCTATTTTAAATTGAGACAAAATGTTTACCTTGTCACATCTGTTAGTGAAGGAAGGGTATTGAGGATTTGCAGAGCAAAATGTTGAAGCAAAGACACCCTTCACCTTCTATTTAGAACTAATCAGAAACTGCATATTTCATGCCTCTAAGCCATTTCTATGGTGCTGCTAAGTGGTCCAAGATACTTGTGAAAAAATGCTGTCATACAGTCAATTAATAGGTCGTTCTCTAAGTTTCATTCATTGTTTTGCTTATAAAATGTCCATTAACAGTTCTTGACTGTAGAAGAGCTTTCTGCAGGGGGAGGGAGGGGGGAGAGCAAGGTGTTGACCCAGCAGTTTCCACCTGCTCCTTTGTATGTCCAGCTCAGTCAGAACCAGCCACTAGATGGGCCGAGACTGTGAATGTTCACTTCTTCAGCACCCCAATCATAGCCAGCTTCTGGTGCAGAAGACCCAACTTGCCACCTGAGTCACTGGTCCAGGGGGGAGGGGACTGTAGATTATATCTTAAAAACGACCATACCTGGATGTAACTCACCTTCAGCTAGTACTGAAAAAGGCATAAGTTCAATTCAGCAAAATAAATTTTGCATTTGTATAGGCCCCCTTCCTTCAAAAAGGAACCAGAAAAACTTACAATAATACAGGTTTTTAATAAGACTTTTTTGTAAGTTCTTAATTCAAATTTAAAATGTCTTTTTCAAATTATCACTCTATTTATTTGGTGGTTTATGTTGTTATTGTTTTATTTTTATTGTGTAGTCATGTTTCTGATTGTGTTTATTTTTATTTGTGTATGTTTGAGTGGCATATTTTGTGAATTATCATTAAAATCATCTGTAATACCTGAAGACTGGAGGATGGCGAACGTAACGCCAATTTTTAAAAAAGGGTTCCAGGGGTGATCCGGGAAACTACAGAACGGTTAGCTTGACGTCAGTACCGGGAAAAATGGCTGAAACCATCATAAAGAACAAAATTGCTGAGTCATGGCTTAATGGGAGACAGCCAACATGGCTTTAGACAAGGAAGATCTTGTCTTACTAATCTGTTATGTTTTTTTGAAGGTTTGAATAAACAGATAGACAAAGGTGAGTTGGTTGATATAGTGTATTTGGACTTTCAGAAAGCCTTTGACAAGGTCCCTCATCAGAGACTTTTGGCAAAACTAAAGAGTCATGGGATAGGAGGCAGTGTACTATTGTGGATCAGGAACTGGTTAAAAGATAGAAAGCAGAGGGTAGGGCTAAATGGCCAATTTTCCCAATGGAGAAAGATGAATAGTGGTGTACCCCAGGGATCTGTGCTGGGTCTGCTGCTTTTTGACATATTCATAAATGACCTAGAAAAGGGAATAACGAGTGAGGTTATCAAATTTTCAGATGACACAAAACTATTTAAGTTGTTAAAACCCATGAGGATTGTGGAAAATTGCAAGAGGATCTTGATAAATTGGAAGACTGGGCATCAAAATGGCAGATGAAATTTAATGTGGACAAGAGCAAAGTTATGCACCTAGGGAAGAACAACCCAAACTATGGTTACATCATGCAAGGTTCCACATTAGGAACCACCACCCAGGAAAAAGATTTAGGCATCATTGTAGACAACATGTTAAAACCCTCTGCCCAGTGTGCAGCGGCAGCCAAGAGAGCAAATAGAATGCTAGGTATCATAAGGAAAGGAATGGAAAATAAAACAAAGGATATTATAATGCCTCTGTATCGTTCCATGGTGCGACCACACCTTGAATATTGTGTGTTTTGGTCACCGTATCTTAAAAAGGATACAGCGTTATTAGAAAAGATTCAGAGAAGAGCCACCAAAATGGTAAAGGGGATGGAAGGATACCCCTATAAAGAAAGGCTAAAAAGGTTAGGGCTCTTTAACCTGGAAAAGAGACAGCTGAGGGGAGATATGATAGCAGTCTTTAAATTCATGAACGGAGTGGAACGGGTAAACATAGATCGATTGTTTACATTATCAGAATATAGAAAGACTAGGGGATATGCAATGAAGCTACAGGGCAAACTATTTAAGACAAATAAGAGAAAATATTTTTTTCACTCAACGTGTAATCAAACTCTGGAATTTGTTACCAGAGGATGTAGTAAAGGCTGTTAGTGTAGCTGGGTTTAAAAAAAGTTTTGACAAGTTCCTGGAGGAAAAGTCCATAAACCATCATTAAAAAGGGACCCAGGATATCAATGCTTGACCCAGTACAAGCATTGTGAAACCTGTGTCTTTTGGGGAAACTGCTAGGTACATATGACCTAGATTGGCCACTGTTGGAAACAGGATACTGGGCTTGATGGACCATGGTCTGACCCAGTATGGCATATCTTATGTTCTTATACAAATGTTTTTTTAAATAAATACAAATATTTAATGTACCTGACTATAACTCACTTTGAACTATCAGTGGAAAATCATGAGCTAAAATCAATAAATAAAAGATAAGTACTTAGATGTCATTTTTTTGTCCAAGCTTGCTACCTCAGTACTTGATCTGTGTTCTAGACGGGACGACACACTACTGATGAGAAATTGCAGAACTGTGAAATGAATAATATGTCCTCAATCTGTACAGTAATTGCATATTACAAGCTTAAATTAGACATGCCATACTAAACTAATAGAGCTCTCCCATACAAATTGAAAAGGAAATACTTTTCTTTTAAAACGAACATTCACCACTGCAAAAACAAAAGTTACCTCTATGTTCATCTTTTTCACTTAGCAGCAGTTACCACACCAAGGGACATGCTTACTAAAGTACATTACCGGGTAACATGGGGTTCAGCATGCACGAGGTGCACCACATTACAATGCACTAAAAATGTGGCCATGCTAAAAAAATCCAGAGACCAGGCAGTTCAGGGGAAGAGCACACACATGGTAGGTAGAATGGACGTCTTTGGTGCGTGCTCACTAGTGATGTTGCACTTGGTGTGAGTGCCCTTACCACCACCTCAATGGGTGACGCTAAGTGTGCCTGCATTGGTCACATCAAATAGAATGAGCATGGGGGTGGTACAAAACCCATGCTGGCTAAATGAGGACATGCTGAATAAACCTTCAATTTATAGTGTGGGTTGAGCATCAAAGCTGTGCTCATTTTCAGAGTTGAACATACGCTACTGGCTTGAATCTTAGTGAACAGGTCCCTAAGGCACATCTTCTCAATACAAGGAACTAAAAGTGATCTAGATAAAGTCAAAGTGAGACACTGGAGATGCAGTGAATGGAAGAAGCCAGGGTCCATCTCCATAGTCGTAGTCTATGAATCATACCCCCGGGTTATTCACATAAAGTTTCATTCAAATTCATCATGCTGGGGGGCTAAGGAAAAGCTTCCTTTAGACTGAAACAGCAACAACCAGAAACAAAAGAGGGCATTGATGATTTTTAGTTTCACTGCCACATGAATTAGCTGAAAGTTGTTGGCTGGTTGCCCCTTCCTGTGGAACTCCTTGCTTTCCCTGTCATGGATTTTTTTTTGCCCTGCTAATTTTCCTCCATGCCAGTTTCTTCCCTTTCCCTCTGCTCTCCTCCTTCACATCTGTGACTTTTTTTTACCTCATTCAGTTTCGTTTGTACACTTATTTCTTGCTCCTCTTCACAAGACCACGGCTTCTTCCCCATATTGGCACAATCTGAATAGATGTATTAAGGGGGGTTTTTTTATTCTTTATTTGTGAAGTTTAACAAAATTCACAAGTATATACTTGCTCAGGTAACAAGGGTACAGATACTGGCGTAAATAATACAAAGGGATAATAACAAGGATGTCAAACAGAAATGCACTCTAACATGTAAGCCATGTGCTTCAGCCCTCCTGGCAGAAACGTCAACTGGCGCATCAGCTACGTTATGTTTAGTGGTTCAGACCATGTTTCCGGGGACACTTGGTTATTGCAATGTTCTTTATGTGGGGTTGCTGCAGAGGTTGCTGCACTGCTTGCAGGTCATGAAAAATGCAGCCACTCGGCTGCTGACTGGGACTCAGCGCGGGGAGAGTACCCCGCCATCTTTAGCGTGCTTGCACTAGCTGCTGGTGCGGGAGAGCGGCCTCTTTTAGTTGCTGGTTATCGTCTTCAAGGTTTTGCAGGATTCTTGTCCTGCTCATTTGCGGGAGTTGCTGTCATGGTATGATTCTGTCCGGGCTCTGCAGTCCTCCCAGAGTCGCTTGTTGGAGATGCTGGGTCTGGAAGTGTTCCATAAGACTTCACACCGGGGGCGGGCATTTTGGGTAGTGGCCTGTGAGCATTGAAATGCTCTCCCATTGGAGGTGTGGACAGGCCTCATTGCTTGCCTTCCATAAGGGTTTGAAGATGTGGCTATTTGTTGGTGCCATCATGAGTTTGGGTGATTGAGGGGGGTTCCTGACTTCTGTTGTGTGATTGCATTGTATTTTTTTGCTTCTTGTAAACTCCTTTGATTGAGTTTGTTCTCAGAAAAGTGGTCTAAACCTTTGTAAATAAATAAATAAACATTACACCAGAATAATGTGGAAGGCAGTGAAAGATACAGTGGAGACTTAGTCATAAGAGAAACAAAACAAAAGGTAATGAGGCTTAGGCACATGTCCTAGAGAAACTCTTACAAGCATCTTTACCACCCCCGACCGCCACCATCCAAACCTAAGATTACTGAACCAAGATCTTCTTTAGGTCTAGTGAGGCACATGGAAAAGAAAATATACTTTACATTTAAGTAGATAACAAAACATTTACAGGAATATCTCAGACGAAAGTTCATTCCCAACAATACTGTCTCTTGCCTCATTGACAGAAACAAACGACTCCTCTCTTGAGTAGAGCGACTCACATCAGGGTATATCCTAACAGCTTGCCCTAAAACAGTAACATCCATTTTCTTAATGAAAAGAGACAAAAATCTCAATAAATCTGATTAAAAACAAAGTTAATCAATAAAGTTGCCCATTCGGATACTTCAGAAAAAGAAGTTTCCAAAACGTCACTTAGGTCTTATTCACCAGGAGACTCCATAGGTTTATCTTGCGAAGATTTCCCACAGGGAAGGAAATAAACTTTGTTTATTGGTAGCATAGTAGCCTCAGGGATTTGGAGCACATCACATAGTAACATAGTATATGACGGCAGATACAGACCAGTATGGTGGTCCATGAAGTCTGCTCAGCAAGGCGGCAAGAGTAAGTGCACCTGCCGCTCTGTGCAGGTCACCCCTCCCCATGCCTTTGTTTAAGGGTGTACCCATTGCTCCATGTAGGTCACACCTATTTGTTGAGATATAAGAGATAGTTATTTTTATTTTGATTTTATCCTGTTGCTATAAAGGGATCTGCTGTGTCTGTCCCGTGCCATTTTGAATTCTGTCATTGTATTTCCGCCACCACTTAAACAATTCTAACAGATAAATATTTGTTATCTGAAGAAATGTTAACACACATAAGTTAAAACTTTGTAATTTATTTTCAAATTGCTCCAGTTTCTGATGGATCAGAACCTTATCTTTAACTAATTGATCAATGATGCCCTTAGACTCTCTTATTTCCTTCACCTTTTCAGTAAATGTTTCCTGAGTCTCCTTATCTAATGTCTCATGTTGAGAGGAGATATGCCCACAAGCTTGCACTAAAGTTGAAATATCATGAGAGTACTTAGCAATTGTTCCATCTAGTTTAACTAGCAAAGTCCTGATAGATTGCAAGATAACTTCTGCTGGAACGTGACTCACCAATGTTGAAGGGAAGACTCCCAATTGGTTTCTTGTATCTGAAATTGGATCCTGAGAGGTAGGTTCCATAACAGCTCCAGACTTCTCCAAACCAACAACGATAATGGTAGCTTGCCCAGGACCAAAGGTTAGTGGCGTCAAACAGGAGGTGGGGTCCCCTGCGCCAATACAGCTCCCTTGCCGAGAGTGGTGGAAGTCAGACTGCTGGAGCCAAAGCTCGGATTCAAATGCTCTGAGCCTGATGGAGAACCAGAAAGATGCAGCCGTGGGATAACTGCTGACTCTCACTCAAGCACGGGTATCTCTTCACCAATGTGCCATGCAGCCAAGATCTCCTTCATGACTTTCGCTGTTGACCCTCTTCAAATCCAGGCTGAAAACTCACCTCTTCGCTGCTGCTTTTGGTTCTTGACTCACCTGATCTCCTTTTTCTTTCCTTTCCCCCCTTGTTTTATCCCGGCCTACACCTTCTGTGTTGTCTGTCATGACTAGATTGTAAGCTCTATGAGCAGCGACTGTCTCTTACATGTCTGTGCAGCGCTGTGTATGACTTGTAGCGCTATACAAATGTTCAGTAGTAGTAGTAGTAGTAGAGCCTTGAGAAGGAATGCCTTGAATTTCTGCTGCCCCACAGCAGAGGAGATAGCCTTAGCCATCTTGACTTAGCCTTTCCCTTTGCATTTGGGAGACATAGCAAATAAGGAAATGGTAACAGTATTAACAGCTCAAACGCCAACCATTCTACGGTGCCGCCATCTTGACTCTGCTCTCAGCTGAATAGATGTATAAAGTTAATCTAAAATTTGTATTTGAAGCAAAGGAAGGTTAAGTGACTTGCACAAGGTAATATGGTACATCAGTAGGTTCTCAGCCTGCTGCATTAACCCCTAGGCTAGTGCTTCTCAATCCTTAGGTTCACACTACATTAGTGCATAGACTTTGAGCTATTCATCTAGCCAACATGGACTTACAGTCACCAAAATGGAGGAGTAGCTAAAGCCATTGCTTCTCAACCTCATCGTGAAGGTTCGCCTAGTCAATTAGGTTTTTAAGATTACAAATATTCATGAGATAGAATTGCATACCCTGGATCTTCAGTGTATACAGATTTATCTCATGCATGTTCATGGTGGTAATTATCTAGGTGTTCTTCTAGGAAAGGATTGAGAAGCACTGGTCAAGAGGGTTAGAGCAGCAGACTAAAAATCACAAAAGTCAGGTTTGAAATCCCACTGATGTTCCTGCATACTTTGTGCAGGTCACTTAACTCTCCTTTGCCTCAAATACAGATTTTAGATTGCAAGCCCTCTTGGGACAAGGAAATATCTACTACGCCTGAATGTAATTCACCTTGAACTACTACTGGAAAGATGTGAGCTAAATCTCCAAAAATAAATAAATAGCATCACCACTCCCTCTCCGGAAAGGTAGTCAAACACAGGAAGGAGAAGGAGAACAAGCCTCATCGGGCATGTACTAGCTAGACCATAGTCCTTGTACCTGCTCTATTGAGTGATGCTACCTGGCTGAAGCTGACTATGTGAAGAGTCAGCCACTGGGCAGGCTTTGGGTGCAGGAAGAGGCTGGAGGCTAATGGTGGCAATAAATCTTGTGCCCTGGTTCCATGCCCACTGAATGGTCAAACCCTTCCACCACCACCACTACTCAATACGTACACACACATACATACACACCTTGTATGGAATTCAGGAGTGTCCCATCCAAAGGGAACAAGATTTCAGCAAGACAAAACCTACGAAATGTGATCACTGCACTGTGACTGCTTCCCCCCCTCCCTCCCCCCCGGTACATTAATCAGATGCCATTTAGCTAGGATTAATAAACCAGAACCACAATCTATGTGCTAGAAATCTGAGATTATATATGCATGAACACATCCAGCAACTGTTGGACAAGTAAACTCAGTGCCAATTAGGCAGTTAGATTATGAACTCTGATTTGTGATTCACTGCTCTAAAGAATATTTTATGAAATCAAAAGCAGCTGGTGTAATTGTAACACAGGTTTTACAGTGGTCTGTTGGAAATAAGATAATTAATAAAACAAAAAGGCTGTTAACATTCAAAAAAAGAGAATGTTCATCAAATGAAAGAACACAAATTTTTAACTGAAGTGCAATAACAACCTCCTTTCAGGAATGTCTCACTTGTTCTATAATGTATTTCGAGCTAACCAGAATATAATTTCCCACTAATGGTATAATAAGCAACTTTAACTTCTACTGGGGTCTCTAAGGCAATCAAAATTCAATGTCTCCTGAGTCAGCCCAGTGGCTTAGTGGGAGTGCTTCAGTTCCCAAATGAGGCCTTCTGTGCATTTGGTTAACTGGGGTTGGGAAGGTGGCAGAGAATCAGGAATTGTCAATTTAGGGGGTCATTCTGAACCATGAATAGCAGGGATGGATGTCATTTGTGAGGGGAAGTTAGTTGGGGGTGGGGAAGAGGCAGGCAGTGGGCAGTTGCCGGCCCTGGACATACAAGGCCAATTCTAATGTTGGCCCTTTAAGTCCAGGGCCGGCAAAAAGGCCAGGGAAGTTATTCCATCCCTGGGGTAGAATAACTTCCCTGGATATTCCGTTTTGGCGGCTTCAAGGTGCGGAAGGGGCTGGGGGGGGGGGGCAAAAGTTAAATCCCCACAGCCCGACCCTGGCCTTAGGAGGCCGGTTCGAGGGTCAGGCTGTGGGAAATTTACTTTTTCATCGGCAGCCAGTATCGCGGCATTTAAATGGAGCCATGGTGCAATGGCTCCATTTAAATGCCCTGACAGAGTTAATGGGGCTTTGTTGTATGTGCAGGCCGAGACTGAATTGAAGTCATTAAATGTATCCCCCAATTGTGTTGTGACCACTTTTATTGAAGGATAAGGTGGTATACAAAACTGTCTAAATAAAATAAATAAATAACTCCCACTTAGTTGCATACTTGGTGCCTAAAGGTACACACCACCATATAAAATTAAATCCCTATTTGTTTGGTGCCATGACAAAGTGAGGGTGGAGCAAGAATGTTTCATCCCACTATATGGATACTAGTAACACTAAGCCACAATGGGCCTGATTCCACTGAAGACGTAGATCTCCTTTCTACGGATCCGGACATATAAAGGAGATCGCGATTCTGATCCCGTAGGGGACGTCTAACCCCGTGGGATCAGAATCGCAAACAGCACTTTATGTGCAGGCTGGGATTACGATTCAGTCCCAGTCTGCACATGCAGTGCTAGTCCGGCTAACTCAGCCAGGGCTTTTAAATGGAGCCGCAGTGCCATGGCGTCTTGTTGTCATGGAACTGCAGCTCCATTTAAAAGCCACGTTGCCAGCCGCTTCCCACAAAGTTAATTCCCTTCAGCCCAACCCCTGAACCGGCCTCCTATGGCCAGGGTTGGACTGCAGGAGATAAACTTTGTCGTCCCCCCCAGCCCCTTCCGCGCCCCAATGCCATGCGAAAATAACCGTCCAGGGAAGTAATTCCACCCTGGGGGTGGAATAGCTTTCCTGAATATTTCGCCAGCCCTGGTCATACAGGGCTGACATTAGAATTGGCCCTGTACGTCCAGGGCCGGTGACCGCCCACTGCCCACCCACTCTCTGCCCCCGAGCTGCCTCTTCCCTTCCCCACTCCCGACTAACTTCCCCGCATAACCAGCGGGGAAGTTATTCGGGGGCATGCAGCTGCACGAATAGCGAGGTTAGGCTGCAGGGAATAACCCCCTATCTGTTTAGTTAAGAAAATTAAGTTTGGAGAGAAAACAGTTACTCACCTGTAGCTGGTGCTCTCTGTGCATTGCAGGATAAACCCTCATTTATGGGTGATCACCAACGGAACACTGCATGGGAAACATCTCCAAGCTTCTTCTTGAAGATTTTGGAATGATCTCAGTGCATCTGTGTGACTACTCACCTGCTGCTGCCATGGCCTATCTCCTCAGTCCATTCCATAGCTAACTTTACTGAGGGGAGGAGGGAGGGTTGCAGGACTTATCCTGCTATCAACGGAGAACTCATGCCTTTGCATTCTCTGTGGAGAAGCAGGATAATGTCCTCACTCATGCGATTCCCTAGCTACAGGCTGCCTTGAAAGAAAAAAGGAGAAAAATGAATTTCTGTCACAACACCAACTGAACATTATTTTTGATGGCAACAGGACTTTTCAAGTATTTTATTCTTGTATTTTAAACAGTTTAGGAGGCAGCTTAGAACAGACAAAAACTGGGCCTAGGAGGAAATGGAGTTGGATTCTATTTCCTGAACAGATTCTAGAGAATGGATTGTCTGAATCTACTGTCACGACAGGAATCCTTTCTAGAAAGTAGTGAGATCTGTGTAATAGAAGACCATGTCACAGCTTTGCAAATATCTTCCATGGAGCCCAATCTCAAGTGGGCCACTGATGCAGCCATAGCTTTGACATTATGAGCTGTGATATGACCCTCCAGAGTCAATCCTGCCTGAGCATAAGCGAAGGAGATGCAATCCACTAGACAGTTGGAGAATGTGTTTTTGTTAACAACCATCCCTCGAGGTCAAAAGAAACAAAAGGTTAGGTTGACTTTCAAAGGTCTTTAGTCCATTCCAGCTAGAAGGCAAAGGGTCTCTTGCAGTAAAAGGTGTGCAATGCATTTTCTCATTGTGTGTACTTTATTTTATGTATTTATTTTATTTATTTAACAAAGTTTAATATACCGCCTCTTCCTGTTATCAGAGATGGTTTACATTGAACATCACCACAACTTTTACATTGAACATTAGAACTATATACATTTAATATGTTCGAACTATATACAGATAACTATGTACAATATCATTGCAAAGGTTAGTTTTTAGTGACACTGGACATTTTAGGCTATTGAGGTAGATGATGGAATTATTTGTTAGCTCTTTAGCTTTCTTGGGAATTAGTGAGATTGTCTGGGTCACCAAAATGTTCTATAAAAAGGTATGTTTTTAGGTCCCTATGGAATTGTAGGATCTCTTTTGTTGCTCTTAGCTGGTCGGGGAGTGAGTTCCACAATATTGGGGCAACGTATGAGAAGCTTCTGGTGCTGGTGCATTGTTTTGTATAGCGGATGTGTGACAGAATTATATATGTGTTTTGGGAACAGTTTTTCCTTACTCTAGAGTTGTTAGGTGTTGTGAGGAGAGTGGATAAAATGGTAAATGCAATGTTGTAATGATGTTTGAAGATAATCATTATGTATTTGTATTTCACCCTTGAGGTTATTGGTAGCCAATGGAGGTCACGCAGTATAGGGGTAATGTAGTCGATGCATCTTGATTTTGTCACTATGCGTGCTGCAAGGTTTTGAGCTAGTTGGAACTGGTGTGTGTGTGTTTTTTTAGGGAGTCCCTGGAGGGTACTGTTACAATAATCAATGAGTGGGGTTATTAGAGATTGTAGTACATTCCTAAAGTCGTGGTCTTCCAAGAGTGGTCTGAGGTGTTGAATAGTTCTCAATTTAAAATATATACTTTTTATAACTGATTTTATGTGTGGGATCATGCTTAAATGTTTATCTAGGACTACTCCTAAGTATCTGACTTTATCCTTGACTTCAATTTCTGTGTCTTGTAGTGAGATTTTACTGGGTGAGGTGAAATTTGGGTTTCTTGAGATATATAGCATCTCAGTCTTCTTGAGATTTATTTTGAGATTCTGAGTGTTAAGCCAAGTTGAATATCAGACATGCATGCGGTTATTCTGGAGAAGTTTGGGTTGTTAATATCGCAGGGGAGGTACATCATGATATCATCCGCGTATAGATGATAGTTGATGTTATGTGTTTTGAATATGTTGCAGATTGGATGAATGTAATTGTTGAACAGGAGGGTGGAGAGTGAGGATCCTTGGGGGATACCTTGTTTCTGAGCAAAGGTTGAGGAGGATGTTTGGCCTATTTATACTTGGGTTTGGTTGTTTATGTAGGAGGTAAACCATTGTATAACTGTTCCTTGCAGTCCAATTTGTTTTAGTCTGTTTATTAGTAGGTTGTGGTTTTTGCTGTCAAATGCAGCTGCTATGTCAATGAAAATCAGAATAAAGGCCTGTTTACAAGAGTCAAGGCCACGCGTAAGCTTGTCAAGTAGTGAAAGCATAAGGATCTCGATGCTATGTTGAGGTCTAAACCCATGTTGATTCTCATCTAAGGTGGCATTTAATTCAATGTAGTCCTGAAGTTGTAGTTGTACAACTTTTTCTATTACCTTTGACAGGAAAGGTAAACTTGATATTGGGCAATAGGAGTTAGGTAGGTTTATGTCAGAATTTGCAGTTTTAAGTATGGGACGGATCGTCGCCTGCTTCAGTGCATCAAGCATGTATCCTTGGTTCAGTGAGGCGTTAACTATTTCACAGATAGTTGGAGTGAATTCATCTTTTGCTGATTTTAACCAACTGACCGGGCAGGGGTCATTGGGCGAGGTGGTGGTGTTGATGTTAGTTATAATATTTTAAGCCGTTTGTTGTCAATGGGACTGAAAGTTATCCAAGATGAATTGCAGTGTGTTTTAGGGCATGTAGTGTTGGGGCTAGGTGAGCCAATTGGAACCGCATCCTGGCATGGTTGGGTGATCTTTTCTATATAGTAGTTTGCAAGCTTTTGTGGGTGCATTACTATGGTCTCATCTTCATGGGTGTGAGTTCTGGTTAGGGTATTTACTATAGAGAATAACTCTCTTGGTTTGTTTAGAGATTTGGATATTAATGCTGTATGATACTTTTTTTCTTGTATTTATTGCATCTTTATATTGTTTTAGAACTTGCATGTATTGCCTGTTTTCTTTTTCTGTTTTTGTGTGTCTGTATATACGTTCTAATTTTTTTAATCTCTTGGAAAAAAATATTAGCAGGACTGTTGACTGATTAAGGTGGAAGTCTGACACCACCATAGGCAGAAACATAGGATGAGTGCGCAGAAACACCCTATTGTTATTACACTTGGTATAGGGCAGATCAACTCCTGAAGCTTGCTTGCCCTGTGTGCTGAGGTCACCAACACATAAACAAGACCTTCCATGTCAGCTGCTTCCATCCATGGTTTTCTAATGACTCTAAGGGATCTTTCACTAGCTGAGTTAAAACAACATTGAAATCTCAAGACACTGCAGGAGGTTTAAGGGGAGGCTTTGTGAGAAGTAATTCCCATATGAAGCTGCAGAGAGATGATTTTACCTCCTACATGTGACAATTGCATTGTGTTGAGCCCTTAACCAGTTTATTTATTTATTTTATTTAACAGGTTTTTATACCATTTTAGAGTTTGTCTTCAGACCAGACTCTGATAATTGTATAAGGTATTTAAGCAATTTTTCTGTGGAACACCAGATGGCAAACCTCTTCCATTTCAAACCATAAGACCTCCTAGAAGCCAAGAGGAAATTTGTCAAGTCAATGGGTAAGTTCAGAGAAGGCAAAGTTTGGCCCTCAACATCTGACCTGTGATGGCTAGGGGCTCAATGATTGATTGATTGATTTAACGGGGATTTTTTTATACCACTTTATCATTTTAGTCAAAGCGGTTTACATTGTAACTTAAACTTAGTAATGTACATTAAACATCCCTTGATCCTGTGAAATCATGGTTGGTGATATGCCCAACCAAATTGATTCCCTGGCCAAAAGTTCAAGAAGACAGAACTACAGCTGTCTTAGCCAATAAGGTGTTATGAGAATCATAGTGCTCTTGCCCTCTGACGTTCAGGACAGTCTTCACTATCTTAGCTATGGAACAATCTATGTACCGAAGACCCTCACCCCAACCGAGGAGGAAGACATTTGAGACTAGCTTGCCATGTGTCTTTGGAGCAGAATTGAAGTATCTCTTGTTTTTAGGAGTGGCAAAGAGATCTATCAAGGGGATTCACACTCCTAAAAGACAGTTAGTGTGACTCTTCCAACCAAGGTACATTTGTGAGGTTGAAGGACACGATTCAGCTTCTCTGCCAGGGCATTGTCCTTGCCAATGCTATAAAAATGATTATTAGTAGTAGCAGCATGTGGCTCTGAGAAGCATCCCATGAGAGATGACAGGGTTCCAGATTATGACCATATCCTAACAAAAGAGGCCTGATCCCATTCCTCCCTGTTTTTTGATGTACTACAAAGATTGTTTGAATCAGGACAATTTGATTGGCCAACTGATCTCTGAAAGCATTTAGAGTCTGACCATCCATACAAACTATTAAGTTCTACAATCTCTTCCTCTCCCTCAGAATCGAAAAAGAGAAATTGATGGCAGATAAAGAGCATGCAACTTTTATTACATCCTGGAGCCTGCCAAGGGAGTGACGTGAACCACTGAAACCAAATGTTTCTCACTGACATGTGCTGACTTTTGCATGTTTCTATGATTGCCTGCAGTTGTATGAGTCTGTCTTGTGGAAAAAAGGCTTTCACCTGCGTCATGTCTGGCAGAACTCTGATGAATTCTAATTGGTGGGATAGAGTTAAATTTGACTTGGGATCATTTATGATAAACTCTAGCAACTCTAGCACCCAGAAGGTTGTGCACACAAATTCTTGATCCCCTACCTGAGTTGTGCTCTTGACTAGCAAACCATCCAGATAGGGAAACAGGCATGCTCAGTCTGCATAGACACCCTGTGACTATGTCATTCTTCCTCTCACCAGTATCTCTCCTGTTGTGCAATAGAGGTCTATGGAGCACCAGGCTGATCAAACTGTTGTTCTGAGCCATGAACTGCATGGGCAGGAGAGGCACAAATGGCATGAAAAGCAGGTTCGAGAAAGACTAGGCATGTGTGATCTTGTTGTCAGCATAAAATTATCCTCTACATTTCTGCCCTGAGTGGTAACTGCAAGGCAAATTCTGTCCATGCCCCCAATAGTTACCACACAGGATTCACACCACATGTTAAGTTTTACACCTAATACACAGTTAGGCGCATATTTGCTAAACTGCTCTAGAATAGTGCAGGATTAACATGTCGTTGTGGTTTTGGCACTGCATTAAAAAGCAGCACAGGACCCCCATGTTAAAAACCCCATACTACCCTGGTAGCGCAGATCGGGGTGGGGACTGGGTGGAACATGGGCACTCTCAGTATGACGTGACTAGCATACGCATTAGTGCCCTATGCTAACTGCACTGGGTGCAGGTGGCATGGGTGCAACTCATGCCACCTCAATGGGTACCATTAGTTGCACCCACAGCCTGGCCTCCATGCTGCTGTTCAGCTTTACTGCACTAACTGCAGGGGGGAAAATGTACAAGCCCCTCCAGTTAACCAAGAAACCCCGTACTGGTAATGCAGCCCACACGTGTCACCAGTGTGGGTCTTAGTGAACATGCCCCTAAGTGAAAATCTTACCACAGTTTAGAAAAAAGCCCCTTAAGGAATAAAGAAGCATCTCATTTAATCACCTCACTGATTCAAAGAAACATGATCATATAACGCCCCTTCTACACCATCTCCATTGGCTACCTATCACTGCTCGTGCAAGATACAGATCTGGTCTCACTGTATTTAAGATAAGAAACAGCATGTCAGCGGGAGCACTAGAGGATATACTCTGCTATAATCACAATGAGAGACCTAGGAGACAAAGCACAACAAACACCATCCCTACTCCCTGCGCTTACAAACATGCAAATGATTCAACCACCAAGAGAGCATTCTCGCTTGCGGCACCTATGATCTGGAACTCTCTTCCTGTGAAGCTGAGATCCACCACCGACATGAAGGATATTAGAAAGCAGCTAAGAACCTTACTCTTTACAGATCATTACAACAAACTCACCTAACCTGAATACAATTGACCCCATCTAACTCTGGAATAGATAAACCCATTCAACTTACATCATTGTATATATATTCTTTGTACATAAGTTATGCTTTATTGCTTCCATCTGCATGTCTCCCCTCCCCCTTCCTCCCCACCCTAACTCCTTCATAAGTTAATGTAACTAAAAGTTTCATAAGTTCTCTGTAAACATGTGAGTTTGATGTAAACCACTTTGATTTAACGATAAGGCAGTATATAAAAACGGTTAAATAAATAAATAAATATTTTGTTTCTTTTATGATCACTGTTATATTTCTCTTTAACCCCTCTTTAAACTCTCACCATAACCCAAAACTGAGAACCCTTGATGACCCCATGTTCTAAAGACTTATTTATTTTCATTTTTTGTTCCATTGAATTCATTCAGGCTCGCAACTGATAATAAAATTTGACCACCAACATGATCAACATATTACAGACATGAAATTACAGGTCCTGTTTCGTCACATATAACAACTCTGAACATAAACATATAACATAAACCAAATAAAATATCCCATAGGATCCCAGAAACAGAAATAATCGTCATGAGCTATCATACTATTGCAAAAGCAACAAAATCATATAAAATAAAACTAAAATAAAGACATTTTTTTAAGAGTGCTCTAATAAAAAAGACTGAGTTTGCCTGTCTAATTTCTTTGGAAAGTTTATTCCACAGCAGAGTTACAGCCAAGAAGATTTTAGTTTGTCACCTATTTAGATATCTACTATGAGGGAATGTCTACTATGTCTACTATGAGGGAAATCCTCATTAGAAGAATTCAAAGCATGACTTGTGGTATAATAGCTCATAAAGCATGCCAAATAATTTGGGGCAATATCATGCTGGCATTTCACAGCCATAGTATGGTCTCTATACCAGTGGCAGACCTACATTTTTGGGGCCCAGAAGCTTGAACTGTTATGGGGGCCCCTTCACAACCAGCAACGAGGTCTGGGTAACCACTGTTATCTTCTTCATTGGGGTTGTTTCACAACAGATCACCAACAAATCGTTTAAACATTTAACCACAACATCTCAGAATGTTTTTTTTGTTTACGGCTAGCCTATATGATACTTTAATAACCTTTTAATTTTTATTTTAACTTGTGTTTTGTTTGAATTACACTATATTATTAATATTATTATTTTTAAAAATCCCTTCTTATACAGTAGACCCCACATTTTTAAGCAATGTGGACTAAAGTCACTTCTGGGACCCCTCTGGGATTAGGGGCCCTGAAGCTTTGTCAGTTTCACAGTAGATCCCCTTTTTCAGCAGCAACAAGCAACACTTACCTAGTAAAGGTGAAATGTGGCCCCACCAGCCACAACTTAGAAGTAAATGGTCAGCTGAATTTTAGATCAACTATAACCATTCTATCTTATCTGCTAACAGCTCCAGACAACATGAGCTGCAATAGTCCACATGTGTCATTCAGACAGGGTAGACGATGATAGCAATGTGCATTCAAAAACTGAATTAAAAATGAAATGAAAAAGGCTGTTTCATTTCATTTTCAAATGAAACAAAATAAAGGTGTCGATCAGCTATTCATTTTCTTTCATTTTGTTTGCGCTGAGCTCTATGGGCCATTAAAGTGTATGGGGAAATGGAAGCGCTGCATGTTTCTTTTTCAACTCTGACAAGCCTGGAGCCAGTGAGGGATGGGGAAAGGAGCAGGACTCAGCCGTGCAACGAGCATTGTCGCCTCGTGCTTTGCCCCCCCCTCCCCTTTCCCCTTTTGTCCCCTCCCCCTCCCTCTCTCCCCCCAATAAGTCCACACGCTTTGCCGGTTTTCTTTCAACAAAACTCCATACATTTATTGCTTCTTTTACAATGGTATTAACAGCCTCAACACTGTTGGCCACAGCATGCCCAATACATTCAACAAAACACTGTAACATTTGTTTTCTTTCCGCCCCTCGAGAAGACACAGCCACTATCCCGCAGTCCTTTTTACTGTCCTTATGAGGTAGCCGTTCAAGCTTTCCCCATCTTTATTCTTCTCCATCTCTTTTAGTCTCCACGGTGTTACGCCTGCCGTTCAAGCAGGTTTAACTTTCTTGGTTCAGCCCATTTGCCCGCCGTCAAAGCGAGGCCTGTGGGCCCTCTGCGCCGTGTTCTGGTGACCTGATCTATCTCTCCGGGGCAGGTCCAGGTTTCTCTCCTGCAACTCTCCCCCTTTACTTAAAGCCTAGGCTGTGTTCTCTCTCACCGGGTGCGTTTCTCCTGCCTTCTCTCGCATGCTGCGACTATTCCCCTCCGTTTGGCGATCGGGCGGGTCGGGAGGGTGTCCGCTGCTCCTTGAGGTAGCGAAGCGGGGGGGTGGACGGCGAAAGAGGCCGGGCAGGCCCGAGCACGTTGCTTTATTCGCGGCCCTCTGCCCGCCCCCTTTCGCCGTCCCCCCGTCCCTCCCCCTCCCTGCCGAGCCCGCGGCTGGCTCGTGCGCGTCTGTGCGCCGCCGCGGTAATTCGCGGCTGAGTCTCAGCCGTGCAACGAGCATTGTCGCCTCGTGCTTTGCCCCCCCCTCCCCTTTCCCCTTTTGTCCCCTCCCCCTCCCTCTCTCCCCCCAATAAGTCCACACGCTTTGCCGGTTTTCTTTCAACAAAACTCCATACATTTATTGCTTCTTTTACAATGGTATTAACAGCCTCAACACTGTTGGCCACAGCATGCCCAATACATTCAACAAAACACTGTAACATTTGTTTTCTTTCCGCCCCTCGAGAAGACACAGCCACTATCCCGCAGTCCTTTTTACTGTCCTTATGAGGTAGCCGTTCAAGCTTTCCCCATCTTTATTCTTCTCCATCTCTTTTAGTCTCCACGGTGTTACGCCTGCCGTTCAAGCAGGTTTAACTTTCTTGGTTCAGCCCATTTGCCCGCCGTCAAAGCGAGGCCTGTGGGCCCTCTGCGCCGTGTTCTGGTGACCTGATCTATCTCTCCGGGGCAGGTCCAGGTTTCTCTCCTGCAACTCTCCCCCTTTACTTAAAGCCTAGGCTGTGTTCTCTCTCACCGGGTGCGTTTCTCCTGCCAACCCCGTCAACTGCGAATCCTCGCTTGTTGACGGGGCCCCCACACTTCAAGACGCCGCTGTGGCCAACAGCTTCTTTTTCCAAATTCTCTCAACAGCATCCTGTATTGCGCATAGAAAAATGTCCATCCCTATGTCTGACAAGTGTACACCATCTGGCCGATAGAGTCCCGGGCATCTTTCTTCTATGAGTTCGTGCCGGATGCTGTCTCCTCCCATCATCCCCATGAAGCGGGCCATCCACTTGTTCACTTTTTGTCTAGTCCTTTCGACCGCCTTGTGCGATATCTCGCCCCTCCATACCCGCCTCGGTATGATATGTGACCATGCTAGTTGCGTCTCGGGAAATGCGTTAGCCAGCATCAGCATGTCGCTCTGCATCTTTTTGGTGAGCTCGACACTGCGCATAGCCGCGAGGTCGTTGCCCCCTAGATGTACCACAAGCATGGCTGGGCCCCGGGTCAGCCCCTTCCTTTGTAGCAGGAATGGTACTAACTGATCCCATAACATACCGCGTCGTCCGAGCCATACCACTGAGACTTCTGCGCCCGGGAGTCCCAGATTTAAACCCGGAGGCCGGCCTTTTGCTCGCTTTTGTGCCCAGTGAACAAATGAATGGCCGCATATCCATGCTTCACGGGGCCATAGGCAAGGACTTGTTCCTAAATTGGATCACAAATATGGTTACATCCACACTTCCAGCATCAATACAGTTCCAGCATCAATACAGTATCATAACCCTGAATTCAAAATTGTAAACAATATCCCTACAGTAACATAACACTGAATTCAAAATTGTAAACATTACATTGGCATATAGAAGTTATCCTAGATCGAGATATACAAGTTATCTTCTCTTTACCGTAATTAGGTTTGGTTTTTTTTTTTTTTTTTTTTTTTTTTATTCTGTTGGCCGTATGTAGGTTTTGTATCGGTCCGAACGCCATCGTCCGATACTCATAATTTGGGCTCTTGACATCCCTATGCTGGCTGCCGTTGAAGCAGCTCCAATTCGAAATGAGTGCGAGCCGTAAAAGCTTGCATCTCGTCCTGTTCTTTCTATCGCCTGCTTGAGTACTCTGATGAATTGAAAACGTGACAGTGGGTCGCCGTTTGCATGGACGAACCATTGCTGGTTTGTGTGTGCCCGTAGTTGTTGATAGGCCAGAGCATTCCTCAGCGGGCATGAAGGGTCCTTACGCAGTGCCGACAGGACTATTTGCGTCCCTTTGCCTTCGGTATCCGTTTTGGATCTGCGCAAGTTCAACACTATTGCATCTTTAATAATAGTGACGTCTCGTTCTTCCAGACCGCCATATGTCCTCCCGTTCTTTGCCGATGAGGGGGCAACTATCTCGCCCACTCGGAATGCTCCGTAAAAGGCCCATGAAAAGGCACACCTGAATAGCTTGGCCTCGTAGTTGTCATAGCACACCTGGCTAGTGATCCCCATCAGTTGCTGTAGCATTTGGTGTGTGATCGGGCGGCGTTGGTCAACCCTTCCGGGCTGCCCTAAGGACCAGCCTCTCATCACTTTCCTAATGACGAACTCCGCATTCGGACTCTTCTCACCCATGGCTTTTGCAAAAAATGATAAAGCGGCTAGGCGTGCTTGCACCGCCCCTTTTGTATACCCTCTGCCTTTGCATTGCAAAATCCATCTCAGAAGCGATGACACTTCAAATCTGTCTTCATGATGTATTCCAGCCTCGCTGCAAAAGGATTGGTACGTTTCCCATGCTGCTACGTATTTTTTGCGGGTTTTTTCTGCTAGGGAGCACAGCATGAGCTCCCATACCTCGGTGGGCCATACTCCCAGATGTGCTCGGGGACTGGTGTCTTGACCGCGTCCGAGTCGGGCGCCAGTTGTTGGAAAAGCTTGATCTTAGAACGAGAAAGAGCGTCGGCAATGTTATTGCTTTTGCCAGCGATATGTTCCGCTCTAATGCTTATGTTGTGCCCTAGGCATAGCGAAACGATTTTTCTTAGTAATGTTACCACCCGTGGTGTCCTAGCTCTCATCCCATTCACAGCCCATACCACTGCTAGATTATCGATATGGAAGGTGATAGCTCTATTGGCTAGGTCCGAGGCCCAGATGGTTAAGGCCACCATAATCGGGAAAAGCTCCAAGAACGTGATGTCCTTGGTGGTCCCTTCAGCATGCCATGCAGGGGGCCATGCTTCCGCACACCATGCCCCTTTATAGTAGATGCCGAAACCGTTCCCCCCGACGCGTCTGTGAAAAATTCTAGTTCCGCATTTGACACCGGGGATGCTTGCCAGAAGGCAAGGCCATTGAAGGTGTGGAGGAATTGCGTCCAGACCCGCAGGTCATCCCGTATTTCTTTGGTGATTCTTTTTTTTTTTAAACTTTTATTTTCATTTTGCAACAAACAAAAGAAACAACACACCAAAAGAGACAAAACAAGTATACAATAAGGAAAAGTAAACCCATTACCCCCCACCCCGATGCTTCTTCTCTACCCGATTATATCAGCATGTGAGCGCTTCCAATTAACAGTGATTATACAGCAAACGATCAAAAGAGTATCTACAATACAGCATGATCATGGGACAGAGATATATACAAAGTTAGACAGTCAGATGAGAGCATTTAGCAAAATGTACATAGTCATTGAGCATCTTCCATTGAGACCAATGAGAAGGAGTCTGAACGGAGGAAGCGAACAGACGAGGTATTTATTCATATTTACTGTAAAGACAAGCATGATTCCACCATTCATTGGGGCTCAGATGGGAGCTAATTTTCCAGTATTACTTAATTAGGGAAATAGCAATGCCAAGCATAAAGTTCGAAAGGAGATAAGCCATTTTTGGGAGAGAGGGGATCCCCGCAACTGGGCGAAGTCCCACTATCCTCCAAGAAAGGGGCTCCTGAGAGTGCGAGATAGACTAAATACGACCCCAGACCCGACGCCAGTAATACTGTAGTGCGGGATATTCATGCATAACATGAGGCAATGAACCAATGGCCGCAGGACGTGTCCTGCAACCATTGCCCTGAGTAGTGTTCCATTTGTCTAATCTGTGAGGAGTGTAAAAACACCGGTGGGCTAGAAAGAAGAGGGTCTGAGTGAGTGAGGCGGGTCGGGAACCCGTGTCCCTCTACTCCAGATAAGGCTCCATTGCTCCGAGGTCAAAGTCACATGCAATTCTCTCTCCCATACTTTCTGCGCTATAGGGGTATCTCTAGTTATAGCATTACATAAGGCTTAGTAAAAGTGGATGCTACACCCAGTGAACTACCGAGAGATCGGAAAGTCTCCAAGCAACCTTATGTAGAGAATGCCGATGGCGGGAGTCCGCTAGTGCTCCGAAGGCGATGCTGAAGTTGCACTGACCAGAGTCGGGAGTCTAAAGATTGCATAAGAGTATTAAAGGCACCTAAAGTGTCTAAAAGCATTGGTGGATAGTGGGAGTCTGATGGGAGAGTCATACCAGGGAGAAAGGTAAGAGGAATCGGTTTGCAAAGGTCCGCTTCTATATCTAGCCACACAGGTCTACTCGGTACTGGATCTTCCAACCAACGAGCACCTTGTTTGAGAAGAAAAGATTGAGGGAACACTTGAGTAAAATCGCCACCAAGTATTAATGGAGCATTGGCAGAGGCCAAGGCCAACTGCGCAATACTTGCATAGTAAACAGGGTTGTCCACATTCGGGGCATAATGCAAATACACGTGAATTCACTATCTCCAACCTCAAGGTGTACACGGGCCCATCTACCCTCCTTGTCAGCGCTAATATCAGGTACAGTAGCGTGCAAAGACTTCCTAACCAGAATGGCTATCCCGTACCATTTGGAAAAGGTGGGAGAATAGGCAGCTACCATGTGAGGCTTAGCATTGAGTTTCAGTGTTTCAGCAGAGTTTAAATGCGTTTCCTGAAGAAACACTAAATCAACATGCTCATGGCAAAGATAGCTAAGGATTTTCTTTCCTTTGAGTGGACCATTAATGCCTTTGACGGTGAATGATAAGATTTTACATAAGGCCATTCAGAAAAGTTAAAAATTCTGAGCATGATAGCACACATAATTTCACTATGTCCCTCAAACTGACTGTATCTGGCTGTACACATGACATAGGAAAAATAAGCTAATATAATACAATGAAGCGCCCCACATTAACAAAGAAAACCGCAGTACGGTAGAGGAGAAGCAAAACCCCAAAATTACTGGCGACCATGTGTCTGCGGGGAGAAACCCCAGAGAAGGCCGAAATTGAAAAAACACATAACCTGTAGGACTGTGCGTGCTCCGAATCCGACCGAGGCACACATCATGAAGGGATAGGAGACCAAAAAACAAAAGTCATATAGAGAAAGAAAGAAAGTCCAGGCTATTTCTGTGCTTGGCTATGACCGCCGCATCGGGCCCTTCAAAATGGCGGATAGAGCCGGCAGATAAGAGTCCAAGATTTGGGATCAGCGCATCTGCTCTGCTTCTTTGGAGTCTAAAAATGTTGATAGTAGATCAGGATCTTCGAACGTCCTGGTTTGGTTGTGGAGAGTCACTCGGAGCTTCGCTGGATACAACAGGCCAAAGCGAGCCTGTAGCTGTTGAAGTCGAGGGCGAAAAGCAAGGAGTTTCTTCCGACGGTCAACGGTAGGCTTTGCCAAATCAGGAAAGAAGGAGACCTTACGACCTTCAAATTCCAAATGATGATTCGCTCGGGCAGCATGTAAAATTTGTTCCACTTGTTGATATCGTAGCAAGCTAAAGATAATAGGCCGGGGGGTCGTGCGGTTGAGCGCCATGTGGGCAGGAACACGGTGTGCTCGATCGATTTCCAGTTCTCTGTGAAAAGTGATCTTCAGCAAGGAGGGAAGAGTTTTGAGCAAGAATTCTCTTATATCTCCTGCTTCCACCCCCTCCGGTATTCCAATGAGCCTCACATTGTTGCGACGGGCTCGATTATTGCTATCTTCTAACTCCTTTTGAAGATTCTGTATCTGGCGCTCAGCCTTGTCCAGTTTGCCCAAGCGCACCTCGTGCGAGTCGAGGACCCCCGCCATGTTGTCCTGCCGTAATGAAAGACTTTCAAGTCGGTCCTGGAGCACTCCAAAGTCTTCTCGCATGGCTCGAAGCGCTTCTCCATTGGACTGCACCAATTCCTTCACGCCGCGTATTTCCTCCAAAATCTCCAGGTGCATTTCGGGGTTTTCACGAAATGGAACCATCTTCTGTGGGGAAGACACCTCTGTTTTGGAGCGTTTTCCGTGAGAAGAAGAAGGAGACCCGAAGTCCAAGCGCGCTGGTTTATGGGCCGCCATCCCCCCCGAGGTGCCCCGGTCAGCTCGGAGCGAAATAGTAAATTTGTATAGGTATTAAGTCAGGATTCTAAGTAGGCCTCTCGGGAGCTTCAACGCAAAGCGTCCTACCCGCTGGACATCAGGCTCCGCCCCCCTTTCTTTGGTGATTCTGATCCGGTGATGCCGTTTCTTGATCCCCCTCGTTGCCCACGCCATGCGGCGGCAGAAAACTCTCCCCATTGGCATTATCCTGCATGCAAAGCATAGCAGGCCCAGGAGTGATTGAAATTGTTGCAGGGTCGCCTTGCGCTGAGTGTGAAGTAACTGCAGCTCTTTCCCCAACTTTGTCACCTTCTCTGCGGGAAGGCGAGACCTCTGTGCTATCACATCCAGCTGTAAGCCTAGGAAAGTAATGATTCCCGTCGGGCCATCGGTCTTTTCTCTTGCTAATGGGATCCCGAACAGCTTGGCCGTTTGCTCAAAGATGCTTAAGATCCTCTGGCAATCGTCATGGTCCTTTCCAATGAATAGGAAATCATCTAGATAGTGGACCACTGTGTCAGGTCCTGCAATATCCTCCACTACCCAGTGCAGGAAAGAACTGAATTGCTCGAAATATGCACATGATACCGCGCATCCCATGGGTAAACATTTATCGTAGTAAAATTCACCATTGAACCCGAAACCCAGCAGTGGAAAAGATTCTGGGTGCACCGGCAATAGCCGAAAGGCGGACTCTATGTCGGCTTTTGCCAACTGCGTGCGTCGTCCTTTATTGCGAATCAGCTTAATTGCCTGGTCAATGGTTGCATATTTGACTGAGCATAATGCTGGGTCAATATGGTCATTAACGGATCTCCCCTCTGGGTATGACAGGTTATGAATTAAGCGGTAGTGCCCCGGTTCCTTTTTTGGGATGACCCCTAGGGGTGAGATTATGAGTTCCTTGAATGGTGGTACCTGGAAAGGACCTGCCACTCTCCCTATACTTATTTCTTTGTTTAGTTTACTGCGTGCTATGGTGTTGTATTTTTGTACAGATGGTGGGTTCTTAATAAACCGCGGTATTGCTTCTTTTCTATTTATTAGTGAAGGGATGCGGAAACCTTGAGAGAAGCCCACTTCTAAGCTGTTCGCCATGTCCCGCTTTGGGTAGGCTCTGAGCCATTGGCGCATATTGTCAAGCTTGATGGGCGTGGGTGCCAGCTCCCTCTGCCGAGCGCTGCTGCAAGGCTCTATACGGCTTGGCCTCCCTTGCTACTCTGCAGGAGACGGCGGGGTGCCCATTTCCACATATTGAGCATATGTGTCTGAATTTGCAGGGCTGCCATGTGCAGCTCCCCGCGTTGTACTGCCGGCATGCCCGCCTCCCCGTCCATTGATTAACTGGCCTCCCTTGTATGCTTTGGTTAGGCTGGTGCCATTGGGTGCCTGGGAGGGGTTGCATCATCCCGTCCTGGCACCATGGCCTATTGTGTGCCATTTCCTCTGACCATAAGTCCAGATTTCTGTGATGCCAAGCTAGGGTGGGATCTTCGGCCATGCTTCTTCTGAACTTCACATCGTAGTTCAGCCAAGCCCATCCACCATATTGTTTATATGCCCTAGTGATCGTATCAAGGTACCTGGTCAGGTATGGGCCTGAGTCTGGTTCCTTCTCCATGATCACACTCATAAAGATGTGGAACGCCGATACCCAATTATTGAGGGATTTGGGGATTTTAGGTTTCCTGTCCCTCTCGTTCCTTCTATCTTTGTCTTTGGCATTACTGGCGTCCTCGTCCTGGTCCTTAAGCAGGAGGGAGAATATGTCAATATATTCTCGCTTCCAGATTTTTTTCTTTAGTTTTTTGGGTACTGCCACGGCCAGGGAGCTCACCCCGCAGCGTGGATCGCGACTGGTGTCGCGCCAATCTTGCAGTGTTCTCGGAAGCCTCCCTGATTGGGTGCTCCCGAACTGCTCCCCTTCTTGAGTCTGCCCCGCCCATGCTTGCTTTAGTGGATTCGTCTGTTTTGGGGTCTTCTTTCTTTTAACTTTCCTCAATGCATATTTGATCACATCTGCTAGTGTTGTGTCACTATCACTGTCTGAGCTAGAGCCGTCGGATGATGACGATACTAGCTCTGAGGCCCCCCTGTTCCCCTTGGACTTACCATCCTCTGTGGCCTGCGTTAACACGCCCGTGCTTGTCGACGGCTGCGTCTCACTTATCAATCCTGTGGTCCCCAGTCGTTGTTTGACCGAGGAGAGGCCGTGCTGGGTAACCTGCTCCCGTATCATCTGGAGCAGGTTGTCAAGCTCCTGTCCTTGCGCCTGTGCTGCGGTTTGCTGCTGTTGCGGCGCTTTCTTCCTGTTGCTGCGCCTCGGTTGCTTTGCTTTGTCCATTGTCTCCCCTTGAGTCCTTTTTTTGCCGCCAGTCTTGCTTGCTCGCGCTCTAATGGTTGCACTGCCGTCGGCTTGCGATGCTCTCTGCGTGTTGGTTTTCTGTGTCTCCTTCCTTGGCATCTCTGTCCTAGGGTGAGATCTCTCTGCTTTAATGCTCCGCTGTTCGCTGCTGTCAGTTTATCCCTGATTTTCGTCGGAGGTGATCGACGATCGGTTATGATGTCCGCTGCTCCCGATGATGCTGTCCGCTGCTCCTTGAGGTAGCGAAGCGGGGGGGGTGGACGGCGAAAGAGGCCGGGCAGGCCCGAGCACGTTGCTTTATTCGCGGCCCTCTGCCCGCCCCCTTTCGCCGTCCCCCCGTCCCTCCCCCTCCCTGCCGAGCCCGCGGCTGGCTCGTGCGCGTCTGTGCGCCGCCGCGGTAATTCGCGGCTGAGTCTATTCCCTTGCAAGCAGATTTTTAACCAGCCTATCCCAAAGTAAAACTGAAGCAGAAGCTCCTACAGCCACCATTTTGTACTCACTTCTGTGTGAGATTTCAGAGAATAAGTACATGGATTGGGATGCTCTGTGCCACTTGGCCCTAATCTTTGCTCCTTGCCATTGTTGTTTCCTCTGCTGCTGATGCCTCATAGCCAGCTCATAAATCCTGAATGGAAAATTATAAAGTTGGAGCCAAAAATAAGAAAAATGTCTTTTCCTATTGACTTTAATGTAAAAGAAAATAAATGACAGATCAAAATAAATTAAATAATTTAGAAAATTAAATGACAGAAAAGGACAAAAGGAACAAAATAATGAAAGAAAATGAATTTTTTCCATGCACCTCTCTAGATGATCAATGCAAAATGTTTTAAATTGAACAATGTATGTATCACACATATAGCTGCCTCAGTTTAAAAAAAAGAAGTTGATAAATGAGGAGACTGCATAAGGCTAGCACTGAGTGGTATAGTGGAGGAGTGGTTAAGGCAACAGCCTAGAGTCAGAAAAACCAGCATTCAAATCCCACTGACATTCCTTGTGGCACTAGGCAAATCACTTAACCCTCTATTGCCTCAGGTACAAACTTAGATTGTGAGCCCTATGGATCAGGGAAATGGATAGTGCAACCCAGGAAAGGGGTGAGCTAAATACTACAAATTAAAAAAAAAAAACCATCCATCAAAATTTCTAGACTGATTACTTTATCTTCCCCAGGAAGAACATCAGCTTTATAAATCTCAGGGCTAAAGTTGCAAAAAGATGGATTCCAGACCCATGACAAGGCTTTGGCAAAAGCCAGAAGTATGCTGGGTTGCATACAGAGAAGAATTACCAGCAGAAAGGAAGAAGTACTAATGCAACTATACAAGTCGCTAGTGAGGCCTCACTTGAAATATTGTGTTCAGTTTTGGAGACCATATCTCGCAAAAGATATAAAAAGACTGGAAACAGTTCAGAGGAAGATGACCAAAATGATTTGGAGCCTGCGCCAGAAGACTTATGAGAAGAGACTTGAAGACCTAAATATGTACACTCTGGAGGAGAGGAGGGACAGGGGAGATATGATTCAGACCTTTAAATACTTAAAGAGTATTAATTTATTTTTATTTATTTATTTAAAAGTATTTCTAAACCGTCTTATCCTAAAAATTAATGGACAAACAAACTTCTTCCAAAGACAGGGAAGCTGTAAAACTAGAGGCGTAACATGAAGCTGCAAGGGGGTAAACTGAAAGGCAATGTCAGGAAATACTTTTTCACTGAAAGGGTAGTGGATGCTTGGAATGCCCTCTCGATGGAAGTGGTGGGTGCAAAAACAGTGACAGAATTCAAAATGGCATGGGACAGACACAGTGGATCCCTTTATAGCAACAGGATAAAATCAAAATAAACATAACTATCTCTTTTATCTCAACAAAGGGGTGACATGCACGGAGCGGTGAGTACACCCCTAAAAAAAGGCATGGAGAGGGGTGACCTGCATGGAGCAGCAGGTGTACCTACCCTTGCTGGGCAGACTAGATGGACCATACTGGTCTTTATCTGCCGTCTCATACTATGTTAATATGATATGTCATAGTTGTGTAGGTTCAATTTCAGGTTTTTTTGCAGTAACCAGTCCATAACTCAGACAGGCATAGATTAAGATCTTTTTCCACCCCAACCTGCCTAGAGCCCAGGGAGACACCGATTTGCATATTATCTGTAAAATGATGGAACTTTACTCCAGATTTCCAGAGAATATGTGTCACTGGCTGCAAACACAAATTAAAGTAGCAGTAGAGAGTGCAATGAGCCTGCGGGACTCCATGAGATAGCAGTCTTTGAGGAACATCCCTCAAGACTAACATACTTCAGCAAGAAATGACTGCAACCACGTCACACCCAAATCTTTAATGTCTAGCAAATTCCTAAAATAATCATCTACATACGTGTATCGACTCCATGCCTTTATCAAAGAACATATAAATATCTGCAAAAATTGTGGCTAACACTGATTTGGTACTATTAAATTTCTTTAAACCTGATTCCTGATTATCTTGTGCATTCCTAAACTGTTTGCAAGCCTGTAATTGAGCAATCGTGACTTTTTCCACATTAATTTCCAAAGTAGTTGCATTTTTCTTAACGCTGGCCAAGATGGCCTTATTCAACATTAAATGGTCTTTGGTATCATATTCTTCCCTCTTATTGCCTTTCTGTCAACATGTTATTGGAATCAATATGATTCTATATTCTGTCAGCATCTTTTGCAGGGCACGCCTTATAGATTGTAAATAGACAACTTGTTGCTCTGTAATTTTTGGGAATGTTACTTGCTTCCCCCTTGGAAAGGGAAAATGTTCTTCCTGTTATAAGCCATTCTGTTAAGTCCAGCTGCTTGATTAATTGATTCTTGCAGTTTGTCAGGCCTTGGTGGAGTGATGTTAACTGTTTGAGCCAAAATTTAGTCACTCCATCTGGGCCAAGACTCTTCCAGTCTGGGGCTCGTTTTAACCATCACTTCGTTATTACGGCAGGCCATTCCATAGTTTTGATGTTTGCCTTTTCTAAATGTTCCCTTGTGCTGGGTAACCATTCTGCTTCTTGACTATGCTCTGCGGGTTCCTCGCATAACTTTCTTGTGAAAGTTTCTGCTTCAGTGTTGGTTGGTAATGTTTTTACTATATTAATGCTTCTTCCCAATTCCTTGTTGAAGTTTTTGGGTTCTTATTTCAATATTTTTCCCTTCCCTTTTCATATCTTCACAGTTTTTGTGCTTCTGTTTCTACTTTCAATTTATTTAAGATCTTCGTCTATTAATGCATCATGTTTCATGCTCTATGGACAGCAAGGGCCGCCTTTCCTCTCTCCTTCCCCAGGTTCTAGTACCTCAATTGACTCCAGCCACCAAAGCAATAAAACGTGAGTCTCCTAGCCTGCAGAGCATCAAGCTATTATGAGTTTGGTTAATGGGGGTCTCATTGATGTACAGCTTTAGATATTCCAGAGTATAGCAGTGATGTACTCATGTGAGAATTACTGCTTGCGTCAGGGCTCATTCTCTCCCAACCCCTGTGCAGTTACAAATGATTACAGTTAAATGGCCCTGAGGCAGCTACCGCAATTCATCTTTCACTGACACACACATGCCACTAGTGACCTACAAAAAGGAAAGATTACCTCCTTTTCCCTGCTGGTGACAACTCTCCTTATGCTCGTGAGCATATAAATCACTTTCCCTACAATTTTAATATCTGACTGGCAAGCTTCAGGTCCTCTGAGGTGATTACTCCTAGATTCCCTTTCTATTTAACAGTCTCTATTCTTTGTTCACCTGGCAGAAACTTTGAGCAGACTAATTAAATCTCTCATTTCTTAGCTTTGGCATAAACATCGCCAGTATGAGGGCTGCTTGCGGTGCCAAGAGGAGTAAGAGCTTTGCTTTGCTGCCTTGTGCTCTAAACTCACACTCTAAATACTTTCTATGGTGGAAGAACGACATCCTTCCTCCTGGCTTTGGCTCTTCTCTTCATCCCATGTACCATACTGCAACCTGTCAAAGTATTGCAAAACTTTGTATGCTCATTTTGACAGGAATAAATGTGAAAGGGATCATTTTATGAAGGTTTTTCCAAGTATAAAGTCTATTTTGCATGCAGAAAGGGCTTTTTATAAAATTGTGTAGTGGTGTATGGATATATAAGTCTACGCAGTGACAACATGTCACATACTTATTCACATAACACGTGTAGGTATTCCCAAAG
Source organism: Ichthyophis bannanicus (assembly GCA_033557465.1). Taxonomy (NCBI): domain Eukaryota; kingdom Metazoa; phylum Chordata; class Amphibia; order Gymnophiona; family Ichthyophiidae; genus Ichthyophis; species Ichthyophis bannanicus. Next base: position 209,678,288 of record CM066033.1, read on the forward strand.
ACATAGCTTAAGTAGAGCAGAGGTATGTGAATATTTCTATAACTTAGGAGCAGGTTTCAATATGCGTGTGTCGGCATTTGCCTGCTAGAGAGGTGGGTTCTGGGAGTCTTTTATAAGGGCACATAGGCACTTATGTCACTTTTATAAAATAGAATTAAAATAGCTGTGCTTTCGGACTTCTCACACAGGCATCCTGTTATAAGCGAAGCTCCATAGTGAGACCCCCATCTTCATACAAGACATGTTCCCTTTGTCCATTGCTGCAAAATCTCCTGGTTGTACCTTGTAACTCTTTGATTCACTTGCAGGGCTGTCGCCGTTCCTGTTTTTCTGCCTGGGTATGGAATACTGTACCTCCTGATATCTGTTTGGAGTCTTCCTTTTGGAAATTTAGATCAGCCCTTAAGATGTTTTCCTTTCTACAGGCTTTTCCATCAGACTGCTTTTGACGGGAATAAATCTGGCCAAGCAATGTTTTTCCCTTCCTTTCCTTTTGTTTCGTTTGTCACTGTTATCAGTGTTTTGACATCTAGTTCCTTTTTTTATCTTTTCTACACCATATAGATATTGTAGAGGGGCTATTCAAAGGCATTTAAATGGTTTGCAGAAAGTGCCACTCGGTGGGATATTCAGCGGCACTAACATGGGCACCACTGCTACATGCCACATTAACTGCTTAGCATTGGGGCATTCTGTGGCGGCACCTGCTGTTAACCAGGCAGCAGCAATATTGAGCCAGTGCCAGGTTAGTAATGTGCGGTGAAAGTCAGGTGCAGGAAACTCTAACCTAACTTTCAGCACAGAAGCTAACCGGGCAATGGCTGAATGTTTCCACTGCCCAGTTGGCTTCACGGCAATCCGGGCATAAGAACATAACAAATGCCATATTGGGTCAGACCACGTCCCATCAAGCCCAGTGTCTTGTTTCCAACAGTGGCCAATCCAGTTGACAAGTACCTGGTTGGTTCCCAAAAGGTCCACAGGTTCTACAATCTTCGTCCCAGGGCAAGCAGTGAATTTCTTGGGTCCTCTTTAATAATGGTTTATGGACCTTTCCTCTAGGAACTTGTCCAAACTTTTTTTTAAACTCAGCTATACTAAAAACCTTTACTACATCCTCCGGTAATGAATTTGAGTTTGATTACACGTTGAATGAAAAAATATTTTCTTTTATTAGCCTTAAATGGGTTACATTGTAGCTTTATTGCATGTTCCCTAGTCTTTCTACTTTTTCATGCAGTAAACAACTGATGTACATTTACCTGTTTCACTTCATTCATTAATTTATAGACCTCCATCATATGTCCCTTCAGCCATCTCTTTTTCAAGTTGAAGAGCCCTAATCTTTTAAACCTTTCCTTGTAGATGTAACCTTCCATCCCCTTCACCATTTTGGTGGCTCTTCTCTGTACCTTTACTAATTCTGCTATATCCTTTTTAAGATATGGCAACCAGAATTGCGCACAATATTCAAGGTGTGGTCGCATCATGGAACGATACAGAAGCATTATAATATCCTTTGTTTTATTCTCCATTCCTTTCCTTATGATACCTAGCATTCTATTTGCTTTCTTGATCTTGGCTTGTCGCCCCCACCTGGTTGGGTATATAGCCCGGTACCAGGGTGAGTCGCCTTTTTACCTTGAATAAGTTTTTCCCTCAAAATGGCCGCCAGGAGGGCTGCTGGGAGTTGTAGTATTTTTCTTATTTAGGCAAAGGAATTGTAGTCAAGTGGTCAGGCGAAAACAGAGAAATTTATTTATATCTTCAGGGGTCCCAATATATATACAGGATTCGAATGGGAAACAAAAATAGGATACTTGCTCCAATGCAAAAGCTTTTAACTTTCAATAAGGTAAGCACAATGCTGCCTGGGTTTAACAAATGCAGCTTCTTCAAACTTAAGCTTCGTAAAACTTCTTTCTTACAAAAACAACATTTCTTAAAGCAAAAACAGCTTTTAAAAATTGTCCACTGACTGTTTCCTTCAGCTTTTAGCTTCACGCGATATCAGTTGAGACAATAGCATTCAGCTGTTTCCCCCTGCCGTGCCTTTCACACAGGTTAGGTTTCTTTCATGACATTCATACTTCAGACAGCTTTTAAAGTTTAGCATTCTTCTGAGTCAGCTGCTTTGCAATAAGCACATTGCATTTCACACGGGTTATCCTCAAAACAGTCTCCAATTTCCATCTCCTCGATGCTATCCCCTTCACACTTCTCATAGGGTACCTGTCTGGAGAGCTGACTGTTTTCTCTCTGAATCATATCATTGAGCTTTTTGAGTAGAACCTTCTTCTGTCCTAACTCCTCTGCAAGCTGAGCATATTGATAGTCAGTTAAAATATCCCTCTTTCCCTTAGGGTTTAACTGATAGCCAGAATTAGCCTTTATCTCTGGAGCTAATTCTCTTAAACTTTTTATAGGCAGGAACTGGGGAGGACACACTTGCCTTAAGTCAGGAGTATTCAGCAATTCTCCTTTCTCCTGGTATAAGTCACGCTGCCTTCCGTCTACAGAGACTTTCCTGGGTTGAAACAGCCTTTCTTTCAGCTGGGACTGCCTTGGAGTCTTTCCAATCAGTTCCCCCTGTTCACCTGGAAGCTTGAGCTCAGCAGCCCTTGTATCTCTTAAGGTTACTGGCTGGCTTCTGCCCTAGCTGTAACTCTTCCCGGAGCTGCAACTAGAATTGGCACCATCTCTTTCTCTCCAGCTGCCTTCTCCCCAATGGTCAGCATCAGCTCCAGCTTTTTCTCCTCCCTCAGCTGCTCTCCCTGACTTTCTAAAAGCCAGCGTTTTAAAGTGCTTTCCTTTCTGTGCCACGCCTTGCTCCCAGCACACGTGAGAAAAAAAAAAAATATAGATAAAGAGTCAGGCTTCTCTCTAACCCTGACGTGCTGCTGTGGGCGGGGCTTAAAGGTGACTGTGTTGTGAGTCAGAGACTCCTGGTTACCGGGGAAACCCTGAATGCTTTCGTTTTTAAAGGTACAGGGCTCATTTTCCTGTGTATCCATAGCCTCAATAGTGGTTTCCTCACCACATATTCCCCTTCTTAAGACATTACGAGCTGGGGTGCAACTGTCATCACAGCCCGTAATTCTCCTACAATCATCATTCTGAGCGTCTTCGTATGCGCCCCTAGATAACGCATCTGCGTTCTGGTGGAGTTTTCCTGCTCGGTGTACTATCTGAAAATCAAAGGCCTGTAGAGCCATGTACCACCTGGTCAACCTAGAGTTATGGTCTTTCATTTGCCCCAGCCATTTTAACGGGGCATGATCAGTCATGAGCAGGAACTTTCTGCCGGCCAGGTAGAATTTTAGGGAGTCCACCGCCCATTTTACTGCTAGGCACTCCCGTTCAATGGTGGAATAATTCCTTTCCGCGAGTGACAATTTTCGGCTGAGGAAGAGTACCGGATGCTCCACACCCTCTTGCTTCTGGGAGAGCACCGCTCCCAGGCCAGTTTCCGAAGCATCAGTCTGTAGGATAAACGGGAGACTGAAGTCCACGCCTCTCAACACCGGCGCTGTACACAGCTCTTCCTTTAGCTGCTCAAAGGCTTTTTCGGCCTCCTCGGTCCATCGGAGCTGATTCAGCCTATTCTTTCTCAGCATATCAGATAGAGGCAAGCTTTTTTCCGCAAACCTTGCCACGAATCTTCTGTAGTAACCTACCAGACCAAGGAAACTACGCAATTGTTTCTTATTGGTAGGCTGCGGGAAGGTCCGAACGCTCTCAACTTTGCTCAACAGAGGTTTTACCATGCCCTGTCCCACTAAGTGCCCCAGATACTTCACTTCTTGGGCCCCAAACATGCATTTCGCTGGATTCAGAGTCAGGCCAGCCTCCCTCATTGCCTGTAGGACGGCCTTCACCTGAGCCATATGCTGATCCCATCTGGCACTATGGATCACCACGTCGTCCATATATGCCGTCGCGTACTTTTGATGTGGCCTGAGTACTATATCGATGAGTCGCTGGCACGTGGCTGCTGCTCCGTGAAGGCCGAAAGGCATCCTTCGAAATTGGAACAACCCCTGCGGAGTGCTGAACGCAGTTTTCTGGCGAGATTCCCAGGTTAGTGGAATCTGCCAGTAACCTTTCGTCATATCGAGTGTTGTTAGGTACCGGGCCTGACCTAATTTGTCCAGAAGCTCCTCTATGCGAGGCATGGGATAGGTATCGAACTTCGAAATAGCGTTGATCTTGCGGAAATCAATGCAGAATCTAAGCGAGCCATCCGGTTTCGGAACCAGCACTACCGGGCTGTTCCATGGACTCCTTGATTCTTCAATCACGCCAAGATCCAACATCTCCTTGACCTGATCCATTACCTCCTGCTTCTTCGCCTCGGGGAGCCTATATGGCCGCTGCCGTATCACTTCACCCGGGGGAGTCAGGATCTCGTGCGCGACGAGCCTGGTTTCGCCTGGTACTAGCGTTAAAACGTCCGAGAAACTGTTAATGAGACCGTTCAACTCTTTGCCTCTGGAACCATGAAAGGCCCTCAGCCACCCGGGGTTCAGGCTTCTCCTGACAGTCAGTTAACTGAGGTCCGAGGTCCTCCTCCATTCTTTCTTCCACAGTTGCCGCCAACCCTTGCCGATCTGCAAGTCCCGAGGAACCAAAGCCCTGTGTTCCCCGCATCGATGTTGACAGCATATCCACTTCCTCCAAAGGGGGAAAGGCTACTCGTTCCAGAATAATTTGGGCAATGCGGTCACCCACATTCACCTGAAAATCTTCAGACCCAAAATTGAATAGCAAGACCTTTACTGCCCCTCTGTAATCGGGGTCCACGACGCCCGCACCCACGTCCAGGAAGTGCTTCACCGCGAGGCCCGAGCGTGGTGCAATTCTTCCATAGCACCCTGGTGGAATCTCCATCTGAATCGCGGTATTTACCAAGGCCTTCCCATGCTTTGGGACGCATACCTCTTCGGCACTATACAAGTCTAGACCTGCTGCCTGAGGGGTGGCCCTCTTTGGTGGTCGTGCCTCTGGACTCATTCTACAAAAACGGAGGACAAAGACAGGTTTCTTAGGAGACTCCTCCTTAGGCAAGTGTGGGTTCCCCTTTCCACCTTTCCCAAACAAAGGTCTATATATCGCTATGGCCGTGCCCGCCTTTGACTTCCTGGTTTTATCTATTGGGGCTGTCCCTGAAGCCTCGTGAGAGGGCAAAACCTGTGCTTTTCCCTCTAGGGGCTGTTGGGCTTGGGACTGGGCTCTCGTGGAAACCAACCCTTTCTTAACACCCAACCCTTGCTGCCCACCTCGTTGAAATTGGGGCCAGTCCCTCCCGAGCACTACTTCCTGTGGTAATCAGGAAACAATGGCAACAGGGACCTCCCTTTCAATCCCTAACGCTTTTATCCGGACATAGTAAACGGGATATGTAGACGCCTTGCCGTGAACACATCTAATGTTTACGGTGCCCGTGGGCGCATGGGGTGTCTTTAAACCTGGGGGTGCTAACTTACGCCATAAGCGTTTAGAAAGCATAGACTGATCCGAGCCCGAATCAAGTAATGCTTTTACTGGTTGGCCTTGCACCGTAACGTCTAGCAAGAAGCCTTCCCCAGCCTTACTGGGTTCACTTAACACTAAGGCTGTCTTCATTTTACAATCACGCAGCAAATGTTGTTCACTGCCACACTGATAACATGCACGCTTTACTTGCATCCTTCTACTGGTGGGAACACATGCACTCTTCACAATCTTCCTATCACTATCCAACCTAGCTACCGACATCTTAGCACAAGCTACAGACTTATCCTTAGCTAAGGCATCAGCTTCTAGGAATCGCTCTGACATTACTATAGCCTCCTGTGTATTTTTACAACCTTGGAACATAAGAAATTTTTGCATTCCCTCCGGAATTGCTGCCAAGTACTGCTCTAGAACAAGCTCATCAATCAGAGTCTCCACTGATTTATGCTCTGGCTCTAGCCACTTAACTACCAGCGTCTTTAGCCGGTGATAGAGCGCTCGTGGTGTCTCATCTACACGTAGCTTAGCGCTTCTTAACTGGCGACGATAGACTAAAGGGGTTAGGCCTAGCCTATCCTTTATAGCCTTTTTGACTTCAAAATAGTCATTGGCCAAAGTAGCGGGGATGGTTTGGTAGGCGGCTAACGCTTCTCCCGATAGTGAGACAGCCAACCTTACCGCCCACTGCCCTTGTGGCCACTTGGCTATTTGAGCTACCTTTTCAAATGCATCTAGGAAAGCATCTATACTTTCCCCATCTTTTAGCTGTCCAAAGCTAAGGGCCTCTTTGGACCCGAGTCCAAAGGTATGGGCTAATCCCAGTCCTGAGAAACTCGTGGCAACTGGATCAGGCTCTGGTGGTTTCTTACTTTCCTTTAGCTAGGCCTCCATTAGGTCTACCAACGGCTTCTGTTGAGCTTGTAGTCGAACGGCCGCTCTCTCCTGGAGCTCCAACGACAGCTCTTTTTGACGGTCGAATTGCGAGGCCATCCACGTAAGGATTTCTTTCGTCTCCATAGTCATCGTCTTCCTGTATGGACGAGAAAAACAAGACAAACCACCCAAGTGTGGCACCCAACACTAAGTGTATTCTCCCTCTACCTGCTACCACCGCCCCCACCTAGTACCGGTATCCTTAACTTCCCCAGTTAAATACCGTGTACCTGGTACTGGTGGTGTGTCTCACTCAGCAGCAGTGTAGGGTCTCGACAGGACCTTGGACTCTCCGGTTTGCACGAGCTCCGGCTCTCCGTCTTAGCCGCTCGCAGCTCTCACCGACGTCCTCCCGTCGAGTTCTGGAACAGGTTGTGTACTTTTCTTTTGCGTAGGCGTATTCCACTCCCAATCCTAAACAACTACGCCACTCTGTCGCCCCCACCTGGTTGGGTATATAGCCCGGTACCAGGGTGAGTCGCCTTTTTACCTTGAATAAGTTTTTCCCTCAAAATGGCCGCCAGGAGGGCTGCTGGGAGTTGTAGTATTTTTCTTATTTAGGCAAAGGAATTGTAGTCAAGTGGTCAGGCGAAAACAGAGAAATTTATTTATATCTTCAGGGGTCCCAATATACATATACAGGATTCGAATGGGAAACAAAAATAGGATACTTGCTCCAACGCAAAAGCTTTTAACTTTCAATAAGGTAAGCACAATGCTGCCTGGGTTTAACAAATGCAGCTTCTTCAAACTTAAGCTTCGTAAAACTTCTTTCTTACAAAAACAACATTTCTTAAAGCAAAAACAGCTTTTAAAAATTGTCCACTGACTGTTTCCTTCAGCTTTTAGCTTCACGCGATATCAGTTGAGACAATAGCATTCAGCTGTTTCCCCCTGCCGTGCCTTTCACACAGGTTAGGTTTCTTTCATGACATTCATACTTCAGACAGCTTTTAAAGTTTAGCATTCTTCTGAGTCAGCTGCTTTGCAATAAGCACATTGCATTTCACATGGGTTATCCTCAAAACAGTCTCCAATTTCCATCTCCTCGATGCTATCCCCTTCACACTTCTCATAGGGTACCTGTCTGGAGAGCTGACTGTTTTCTCTCTGAATCATATCATTGAGCTTTTTGAGTAGAACCTTCTTCTGTCCTAACTCCTCTGCAAGCTGAGCATATTGATAGTCAGTTAAAATATCCCTCTTTCCCTTAGGGTTTAACTGATAGCCAGAATTAGCCTTTATCTCTGGAGCTAATTCTCTTAAACTTTTTATAGGCAGGAACTGGGGAGGACACACTTGCCTTAAGTCAGGAGTATTCAGCAATTCTCCTTTCTCCTGGTATAAATCACGCTGCCTTCCGTCTACAGAGACTTTCCTGGGTTGAAACAGCCTTTCTTTCAGCTGGGACTGCCTTGGAGTCTTTCCAATCAGTTCCCCCTGTTCACCTGGAAGCTTGAGCTCAGCAGCCCTTGTATCTCTTAAGGTTACTGGCTGGCTTCTGCCCTGGCTGTAACTCTTCCCGGAGCTGCAACTAGAATTCGCTCCATCTCTTTCTCTCCAGCTGCCTTCTCCCCAATGGTCAGCATCAGCTCCAGCTTTTTCTCCTCCCTCAGCTGCTCTCCCTGACTTTCTAAAAGCCAGCGTTTTAAAGTGCTTTCCTTTCTGTGCCACGCCTTGCTCCCAGCACACGTGAGAAGAGTCAGGCTTCTCTCTAACCCTGACGTGCTGCTGTGGGCGGGGCTTAAGGGTGACTGTGTTGTGAGTCAGAGACTCCTGGTTACCGGGGAAACCCTGAATGCTTTCGTTTTTAAAGGTACAGGGCTCATTTTCCTGTGTATCCATAGCCTCAATAGTGGTTTCCTCACCACAGGCTGCACACTGGGTGGAGGGTTTCAACGTATTATCCATGATGATGCCCAGATCCTTTTCCTGCATGCTGCTCCTCTTAGTTTTTTCTTAACTATTTTCCTCATTTTATCATAGTCTCCCTTTTGAAAGTTAAAAGGTAGTACTGTGGATTTCCTTACCGGCCTTCCTTCATTTATTAAATCAAATGCGATCATGCTATGATCACTATTGCCAAGTGGCCCCAGCACCCTTATCTCTTGCACCAGATCCTGTGTTCCACTAAGGACTAGGTCCAGAATAGCTTACCCTCTTGTTGGTTCATGAACCAGCTGCTCCAAGAAGCAGTCATTTATTTCATCTAGAAACTTTATCTCCCTAGCATGTCCTGCTGTAACACTGACCCGGTCGATACTGGGGTAATTGAAATCACCCATTATTATTACTGTGTTGTAACTTTTGTCAGCTTCCCTGATTTCTTTTAGTATTTCATCATCCATCTGTTCATTCTGACAAGACGGTCAATTGTACACCCCCACTGCCATTGCCTTCCCCTTTTTACATAGAATTTCTATCTATAGATATTCTACAGTGTATTTTGCTTCCTGCAAAATTTTAATCCTGTGTAATTCAATGCCCTATCTAACATAGAGTGCAAACCCTCCAACAATTTGATCTACCCTATATTGCAATATACTTTGTACTCAGGTATCACAATGTCCCGTTGGTTGTCCTCCATCTACCATGATTCTGAGATGCCAACCATATATAACCCTTCATTTAGTGCTATATATTCTAGTTCTCCCATCTTATTTTTTAGACTTCTAGCATTTACATACAAGCATTTTAAAGGGTGCATTTTATTCATATTAATATGGTTATGAATTTATAGAGGTAATTTGTAATCTTTGAGCTATGTCTGCTCCATACTTAAGGGCAGTTGGGTTACTCTCATCTTTATTGGAATCTGTCGGAATGCCCTAACTTCCCTGTTTTGCTAGTATCCTTCAAGGATACATCCTTCTGAATCATGTGCTCTTGGATGACTGTTGAATTTCCCCTATTATCTAGCTTAAAAGCTGCTTTATCTCCTTTTTAAAGGTTAATGCCAGCAGCCTGCTTCCATCCTGGTTACGGTGGAGCCCATCCTTTCATAAAAGCCCCTCCTTTCCCCCGAATGTTGCTCAGTTCCTAACAAATCCCAAACCCTCTTCCTTACACCATCATGCATTGAGACTCTGGAGCTCTGTCTGCCTTTTGGGTCCTGTGCAAGGAATGGGAAGCCTGGATATTCAGTGTGAAGCCTGGATATGACCTGGTATTGAATATCCGGGTTTTAAGTTCAGCACCAGCGGCTAGCTGCTTTGCACCAAATATCGAGCCCTGATATATTTTTATTTGCAGTATATGAAGTAAATAAACTATAAACTATGTTAAAACTCCCACAAATGAAGCACTGTGCAATTTTGACTGTTAAGGGAAGCCGGCAGAGAAGTAGTAGATAAGAAACACTGCTTCCTGACTTCTCCTGCCAACGAAAGACAATACACAGTGGTGTGGAAGAACAGACAGGCCTCTCTAAGCAATGGTGGCTCTGACTCATGTCCACAGTGCTTTGTGCCAGCAGGTGACTTATCAGAGCAGAAATCTGCATTAAGAGCCATTGAATTTATTTATTCATTTTATTTATTTAACTAGGCTTATATACCGCTTTTCTACCAGTCAAAGCAGTGTACATTCAGCTACTGTGTATATACATTTTTGAATTAGTGCACCTGAGAGGGCCCTTCGTAAACCTTCGGGACCTAGGCATTTGCCTAGTTGGTAGATGCTGAGGTGCCAGACCAAGACAAACCACCCATCTGGGCAGCAGCAGAATGGGATAGTGTTGACGGCAGAGGATCACATTTCTGTGACAACGGCAACAACACCAAACTTAAACTGCGCGGAAGAAAGCCAAGGCAATCTACTTCTGTATCTTGCCTTGAAAACCCAATGGATAGTTACAACAAAACAAATTGTGCTATAGTGCTGGAAGATGAGACCCCCAGGTCGGAAGGCACTCAACTAGCTACTGGGGAAGAGCTGAAGACTTTTCAGAGTAAAGCCAGCATTTATGATGTGGTTGGATCAAAGCCCTCAGGACGTCTGACTGCTGATGTAGCTGCGCATGAAATGAGAGTCAGAAGCTGTAAAGATGTCTTGCGCATTGGAACATGGAACGTACGAAGCATGAACCAAGGGAAGTTGGAGGTGGTCAAGAATGAAATGGAACATGTACAACTTGATCTGTTGGGTTTCAGCGAACTGAAATGGACTGGCATCGGGCACTTTGCATCAGATGATTACATGGTCTACTATGCCGGAAATGAAACACAAAGAACAAATGGTGTTGCATTTATAATAAAGAATAAACGTGCAAGAACTGTAATGAAATACAATGCAGTCAGCGAACGCTTAATCTCTATTCGTCTATGAGGAATGCCTATCAACACAACTATAATTCAAGTATATGCCCCAACAACAGCTGCAGAAGAGAATGAAATTGAAGAGTTCTATGAACAAGTAAAAGCTGAAATTGACAGAACATGCAAACAGGATATCCTGATAGTCATGGGTGACTGGAACGCAAAAGTTGGCAACAAAGAAGAAGGCAAAGTAGTTGGAAAATATGGACTTGGCAACAGAAATGAAGCTGGAGAAAGATTGATAGAATTCTGCAAGACCAATGATCTATTCATCTCAAACACCACCTTACATCAACACAAGCGGCAACTGTACACATGGACGTCACCCAATGGATTGTATAAAAATCAAATTGACTACATCTGTGGAAGTCAACGATGGAAAAGTTCTATAACATCAACAAAGTCAAAACCTGGAGCTAATTGTGGTACAGATCATCAACTACTAGTATGCAAACTCAAGCTAAAGCTGAAAAGAGCAAACCACTCGTGAATGCAGCCAAATATGACCTTGAGAATATACCACTGGAATTAAAAGACTGCCTGCAAAATTGATTTGCTGCTTTAGATACAAATGACAGAGCTCCAGAAGAGCTATGGAATGACATCAAGAAGGTTGTGCTGGAAGAAAGCGAGAAGTCTCTACAAAAGGTGAAAAAGCAAAAACGGCCAAAATGGATGACGGAAGAAACTCTGAAAATTGCCCAGAAACGCAGAGAAGCTAAAGCCAAAGGAGAAAGAAAGACAATCGCAGAACTCAACAGAGATTTCCAACGTGCAGCAAGACAGGACAAGGAAAAGTACTACAACGACGCATGCAAGGAAATAGAAGTAGAAACTATTAGAGGAAGAACAAGATCGGCTTTCCTAAAGCTACGAGAGTTAAAGAAAATGTTCCAGCCTCGAATTGGAATGTTACAAGATGCTCAAGTTTCTATGTTGAATGATGCTGAGAAGATCAAGAAAAGGTGGAAGGAATATACAGAGTTTTTATATGATAAAGATCAAGTGGACCAACAGCCGTTTCAACCTGTACCTTATGATCGGGAACCATTGGTGATGAAAGAAGAAGTTGAAGCAGCATTGAAAGCTTTATCAAAGAACAAAGCACCAGGCATTTATAGCATTCCCATAGAAGTATTACAGCAATCTGATGCAGCTGTTACCATACTTGCAAGGCTCTGCCAAGAAATATGGAAGACAACATCATGGCCAATTGACTGGAAAAGATCTGTGTTTATACCAATACTAAAGAAAGGTGATCCAACTGACTGTGGAAATTATCACACAGTCGCTCTGATCCCACATGCCAGCAAGATTCTACTGAAGATTATTCAAAAGAGACTACAACCATACCTGGAACAAGAACTCCCTGAAGTGCAAGCAGGGTTCAACAAAGGGCAAGGAACGAGAGACATCATTGCGGATGTGAGATGTATCCTTGAAAAGACTAAAGAATACCAAAAGGATATTTATTTGTGCTTTATTGACTATAGCAAGACTTTTGACTGTGTAAACCATGAGAAACTCTGGGCCACATTAAGAAGCATGGGTATACCAGAACACCTGATCATACTCTTGCACAATCTGTACATTGATCAAGAAGCAACAGTTTGAACGGGACAAGGAGAAACAGAATGGTTTAAAATAAGCAAAGGTGTAAGAAAAGGCTGCATACTTTCCCCCTACCTGTTTAATTTATATGCAGAACAAATCATCAGAGAAGCAGGATTGTATGAAGACAACAGAGGTGTGAAGATTGGTGGAAGACTCATCAACAACCTTCACTATGCTGATGATACCACATTACTGGCTGAAAGTGAAGATGATCTGAAACATTTGCTTCTCACAATCAAAGAACATAGTCTCAAAATGGGCCTGCACCTTAATGTAAAGAAGACAAAGATCGTGACAACTGGCATAATCAACAGGTTCATCATTGAAGGAGAAGAAATTGAAATCGTGAACAACTTTAACCTACTTGGATCAACTATCAATAAAGAAGCAACAAGCAGTCAAGAAATCAGACGACGCATTGCTCTTGGCAGAATGGCTATGAAAGACCTTGATAAGATTCTCAAGAGCAGAGACATCTCTCTCCATTCAAAGATTTGACTTGTTCAAGCCATGGTATTTTCAATAACATCATATGGATGTGAAAGCTGGACAGTGAAAAAGATAGACAGGAAGAAAATTGATGCCTTTGAATTATGGTGCTGGTGGCGAATACTGTGTATACCATGGACTGCCCAAAGAACAAACCAGTCGGTACTAGAGGAGATCAAACCTAAGCTTTCTTTAGAAGCTCAGATGACAAGACTTCGACTTTCATACTTTGGACACATCATGCGAAGAGAGAGATCATTAGAGAAAGACATCATGCTTGGCAAGATAGAAGGTCAACGCAAAAGAGGAAGGCCAGAAATGAGATGAATCGATACAATAACAGCAGCTATGGGTACCAGTCTGTCAACAATGAGCCACCTGACTCAAGACCGAACACATTTTAGAATAGCTATCCAAAGGGTCGCCATGAGTCGACTCCGACTTGACGGCACTTAACAACAACAGATGCTTTAATCGTTTATATCAGCTAATATCTCTGAATCTTTTTCCTGGGTAGTATCAGCAAAAATTTCTCATCGCTAACTCTATAACAGACAGCTGTGTTCCTGCACCTGCATCTATTTCACTCAGATAGTCAGATGTGCATTTGCAGACTGTGTGTAGCATGCAGTGCTGCTCGAGACCATGGCCATGATGGGAACGCGAAGGGGCAAGCCTGCCAATAGTACAGTGCTGGACTCAATGCACAACACTAATGAAAAAGGGAAAGATTTTGGATTTAATTCACACCTTTTTCAGGAGTAGCTGAAGGCAAGCTCAATCAGATACAGTAGGAGTGCTACACCTTCCATCAGTGCAGCAGGATACAGGCTGGATCACTGGGCCAATGACATGGCTATTGGAGAAGACTTTCTGTGTGGGCCACAAATGAGATCTGTAACTGAAGTATGAGGGCAAGGAGAAGCAGATGTGGAGGTCACCTCAGCTCATCTTTTTGATAAGCATTTTCAGGTCTTTTTTTTTTTTTTTGCAGATTTGTCTATGACTGCAAGGTAAATGCTTATTTCAATTGAAAATTATCAAGCATTTAAAAGAAGGACTATACCTGATTTTTCTAAGGATATTATTGTCAATTAGCCATGTAATCACTTATCAAGGGAGGCTGAGATTATTTAAAATTGTAGCCATTTTAAAAAGTAAATTGTCTTTTAGCAGGGGGGGGGGGGGGTGGTGTTGTGCACAAATGAAAAAGAAGGCTTCATCTACAGGCCCTGTCCATTTTTCTGTGTGTCTATGCTCTGAGGTCAGCTGCATGGGAGCTCTGACAGGAAAGGACAGCAGCAAAGACCCGCAGTCACTGCTCTGTAGATGAGGCTGGTTGGCCCAGGGATGTTGTGGTGTAGAGGAAAGTGCACAAATGCTGCAACACCAGGAGCTATGGACCAGGGAGATCCATCTGCATGGCCCAGAAGAGGACAGAGGCTCATGTGGAAGCTTACTCAGGGTATGTGGGATGGTAGACACCAATCCAGTAGCCAAGGGCAAATGGAAGAAAAGAAGACCTACTGGATGTGCAATCCTGGGCCGGATTTACCTATACGCCATGTACGCCATGGCGTAGGGCCCACAGCCGGCAGGGGCCCACAAAAAAAGAACAAGTTAATTTCTTTTTAATACAATTTAAAAAAAAACCTGCTGGCTGCCGCCGCGGGGCCCCCTCTGCTGCCGCGGCAGCACCGACTGACCCGTGGGGGCCCCCTCTACAAGCTGGCCGTCGGTTCGTTCCTCCCTCCCTCCCTCCGTGCAGGGTGCAGGCTGCAGGCTGTGAGAGACGCGAAAGGAGAGTGTCTCCTCGCGTCTCTGTTAAGCCCGCAGGGGCTGATGGGAAATTTCCCATCAGCCCCTGCGGGCTTAACAGAGACGCGAGGAGACACTCTCCCTTCGCGCCTCTCACAGCGTGCACGGAGGGAGGGAGGGATCGACGGACCGACGGAGTCAGCTTGCAGAGGGGGCCCCCGTGGGTCAGTCCGTGCTGCCGCGGCAGCAGAGGGGGCCCCGCGGCGGCAGCCAGCAGGTTTTTTTTTTAAATTAAATTTTACTTTAGCCCGACGGGGGGGGGGGGGTTAGGACTGGTAATGGGCTATGGGGGGGGGGTAGGACTGGTAATGGGCTATTGGGGGGGCTGGGGCTGGAAATGGGCTGGGGGGGTTAAGGCTAGAGGTGGGCTGATGGGGTTAGGACTGGTAATGGACTGTGGGCTGTTGGGGGGGCTTAGAACTGGCAATGGGCTTTGGGGGGGTTAAGACTGGTAATGGGCTGTGGGCTGATGGGGGCAGTCTGGTAATGGGCTATGGGGGGGCTAGGACTGGAAATGGGCTGGGGGGTTAAGACTGGAGGTGGGCTGATGGGGTTAGGACTGTAAATGGGCTGTTGGGGGGGTTAGAACTGGTAATGGGCTTTGGGGGGGTTAAGACTGGTAATGGGCTGTGAGCTGATGGGGGTTGTCTGGTAATGGGCTATGGGGGGGCTAGGACTGGAAATGGGCTGGGGGGTTAAAACTGGAGGTGGGCTGATGGGGTTAGAACTGGCAATGGGCTGTGGGCTGATGGGGGGGTAGGACTGGCAATGGGCTAAGGGGGGCTGACTGGAAATGGGTTGATGGGGTTAGGACTGGAAGTGGGCTGATGGGGGGTTAGGACTGGTAATGGGTTATAGGGGGGGCTTAAACTGAAAATGGGGTGATGGGGGGTTAAGGACTGTAAGTGGGTTGATGGGGGGCTAGGACTGGTATTGGGTTGGGGGGTTGCTAGGACTGGAAATGGGCTGATGGGTGGCTAGGACTGGAAATGGACTGATGCAGGGACTAGAAGGGAATGGATGCTGGGTGAGGCTGGAACTAGAAGGGAGCTGATGTTGGGGGAGGATTAGAATGGGATGGGGCTGGAAGAGTACAATGGAGAAGGGAAAAATATTTTGTGTGGGAGGGATAAAAAATCTACAATTGGCCGGGTATTGGGAGAGTAAGTGGGGATTGAGGATGGAGGGGTAAAATTTGAGTGGATGAAATAGGAATGAGGAAAGAGCAAAAGGAGAAAGATTAGTATGTTAAAGCAGATGTAGAGAGAGAATGGAAAAAAATCTAGAAGAGAGAAGAAAGGACAAATGGACAGCAGACGATGGAGAGTTAGCAGAAGACACGAAGAAACCAGAAGAAAGTGGCTGGAGCAATTGCAGCTGAAAAAAAATGCACAAAAGGTAGAAAAATATCTCTTTATTTTGAATTTATTAATTGGAATATGTCAGCTCTGGTAAATGTGCATCATTAACGTCTGCGCTTTGTTTAGTACAAGAGCAAATTAATGTATAGTTTTATTTCTACAGTGTTGTACATTCCAAGTTTGGCTTTTGGGATTCCCAGTTTAATTATTGTCTTCCTGTTTCTAAATTGTGATTACTTGTTTGGTGATGGTCTATGTTCTGCATGTGTAACTGAGCTGAGGTGTTCTGTTTATATAATTCCTATTTGACATTGCCACTTGTTCTCTTTCCCCAGTAGGTCATGTATTGTTGTTCTCTGAAATGTATTGGTTTAATATTTGCAGTGCTGCCTTTTGATTGGTAGAGTATGGTGCTTTGTGAGTCCTGGTAGTGCTGTTAGGATACAGCGGGTTTACTATGGGTTCTAAATGGGCAGTGTTTGTAGTAGTTCCTAATGTGTCTGGCAGTTGGCACTGGATTATAGTAATGTAGAAATCTTTTAGTCTTTCTTTATCCATACACTCATTAAGAGGCACGTTTACTAAAAGTTAGTATATGGTAACATTATGCAAATATTTATGCAAATGAGGCCCCTTATGCAAATGAGGCCCCGCACCCCCCTTGGGCCGCCCCTGCTGGGGGCCCACAATTTTTGTTGGCGTAGGGCCTCACTCAAGGTAAATCCGGCCCTGTGTGCACGCATAGGTAGGAAGCAGCTGAGGGGGACAGTCTGGGGTTGTGCCTAAGAAGCAAGGCACAATGCTTTTATTCTTAACCAGGGGTATCCATACTCCTTGGGGGTATGGATCTTTGAGCAATTAAATAAGATGTTATTAGATTAAAATTTAGATTATTAATTCTCAAAGTTATCAACATGGAATGAGATGGTAAAACATTGCCTGCGGAAATACTTTGATAAGTCATGAAACGTTTGGAAGTCCTAAGTACAAATTTTGAGGGTTACTTCTCAGATATTAATGATTTTAGCATGGATCTGTTGGGATCATGAATCCATTCTCATTTAAGATGTGGAGTAGAGGAATAGTCTAATGATTAGAGCACTGGCTTGGACAAGTCACCTAACTCTTCATTGCCTCAGAAGAATCCAAGTTATTAGTGTCCCTGTTTAATGTACATTACCAAGTTTAAGTTATAATGTAAACTGCTTTGACTGAAATGATAAAAAACCTGTTAAATAAATAACTACGTCTACAATGAATTCCAAGAAGCCCCAAGAAAGAAAGCTGGTTTCCAAAGGGCTGGGTGCGAGCATATCACAGCTTATCCTAGCTGGGCAATGAATGCTTTGGTTCTCTTCATAAATCGGAGGCCGCGGGCCCACGTGCCCGACGGCCGTCTGTAACCGGGGGGGGGGGGGGTGGAGTGGCGCGGGTCCCTGGCGGCGAGGTGAGGCGCGCGGCCGAGGAGAGTTTTCATTTAAATTCATTGGCTCCCGCGGGCCCTGGCGGCTACGGGAGCCAATGAGGTCGAGGGGCGCGAGGGTGAGCGAAGGGAGCGAGCGGTCAGACGCCAGTCCTTCGGAGCCGGAAGAAAGGACGGGCGTCTGGCTGCAGCGTGTGAGGAGGTTTACCGTTGGTGCGGGTCCGGGGGCTGCTGCAAGTTCGAGGACTGCGTCGCTGGCGGCGGTCCGTACTGAAGGGCAGAGGGACAAGAAGCGCGGCGTCAGACTGGAGAGCAGTCCCGCAAGCGTCCTCCTTTTTCTGTCAGCTGCGGCTCTCTGATCAGGTGCTGAGGGGGCCCTGTTTCTCTTCTTCAGTCTGCTGAGCTTCACAACTTTCAGAGCTCAGTGAAGGGATTCGGGTGATGTCGGGGAAAGGGGGCAGGGGAAAAGGGGGCAGGGGAATGAGGGGCGGTAGGTGGCCCCTGGGCCGGGCCCCTGGAGGCATGGGAGGACAGGTTAAGGGAAAGAAAGGGGCCTCACGGCAGGTTGGGCACAGGGACCCTGGCAGGGGTGGTGCTTCAGTGTCCCCTGGCAGTTCTGGGAGGCCCCAGGGGGTAGGACAGGCCGTGGCCGGGGGGTGGCAGAGGGGGCCCTAGGGGGGCCTGTACAAGGTGAGGGTAGGGGGGCGAGGTTAACAGGGGGGGGCGGCAGGCAGTGCCGCTCTGCCCCAACCGGTTGCGGACCCCTCGGGGGTAGTGGGGGCAACACAGTTCCCGGCAGGGTGGCAGTGTGCAGCTGGGGGTCAGGACGGGTGGGTTGGGGGGGCCCTGGGGTTGGCCTATGGTTCCGGGGAGTGGGGGGCTTTCGAGTTGGGACTATTGGCAGGAAGGGGGACAGGGACCCTCCAGGGTAGATTGGTCGGGGCCTTGGCAGCTTCCTTGGGGTTTGTCGGGTTCCCCTTCCATTTTTCCGGTGTCTCCACAGGTGCAGACCGGTGATGGGAGGGGAGTGGCTCCGATTCGTGAGGTGGCGGCGCAGAGCGCAGGTACGGCTCCTGCTGAAGTACCAATTGCGGAGAGTGAGGAACTGCAGGAGGTGCTTCCGGCGTCTTCATCTACCTTAGCAGCTATCGTGCAACCCCGGAGTTCGACTTCTGGTGAGTTACAAGAGCATCTGGGGGAACAGAGCATGGCGGTTAGCCAGGCAAGGGGTGTTGGAGGCAAAGTGAGGAGGAAGAGCCGTCACTCGCGTAAGCGACATCGGAGGGGGGGCTCCTCTTCATCTTCATCTTCGTCGTCCTCGTCGGGTGGTGGGGGGGGTGATCAACCCGTAGGGGGTGGGGGGGTGGTAGTGGGGGGGGTGGGGGTGCTACGCTGGCTTCGTTTTCAGAGCTTTGGGAGGGGGTTCCGCGTAAGCTTAGGCGTAAGATATGGAAGCGGAAATATATCGATATATTCCGCCTGCTGGAGGGTAGGAAGCGTTCGGGAGAAAGCAGGCGTAAACGGAAGGCGGACGAGAAAGCGGGCAGGGTCAAGAAGACTTCTCGGAACGTCATCAACTGGACGAGGGCTTTCCTGCGGTTGGCTAGCGTATGGGGGCAGTGTTACCCTGGGCAATACGGGATGTTACTTGCCTATGCTGACTCGATTCTTGAGGCGGCTCAGACTCATGATGGTTGGGCATGGCTCAACTATGATGAGAAGTTTCGGGATAAGATGGAGGAGAATTGCGCCTTGTCTTGGGGGACCCAGGACATCAGCCTCTGGTTGACGCAGATGTATGCAAAAGGGGGGGCTGGTGCTGGGGGGCAAAAGGGGGTCCCCGGCGCATTGGCAAGTGCAGGGTGGCCCTTTCGGAGTGGCCCGGCTCCCGGGTTGCAGAAAGGCACTGGTGAGGGGGTCGGGGACATCTGTTGGCGCTTTAATAAGTCGTCTTGCCCCTTTCCGGACTATAAGTTCCGGCATAGTTGCTCAGTATGTGGGGGAGGGCACTCCGCGCTCCGTTGCATCAAGAAGGTGCCCACCCCCCCTGCCGCGAAGCAATGATAGTAGGATGGAGTTGGCCCCTACCCCTATTCGTTTATCGGCACTCAGGCCTTGGTTGCGGCGGTATCGGAGGGTTAGGGCTCGGCGGGTATTGGAGGGGGGTTTCCAATTCGGGTTCCCTATACCAGTGGTGGGGGATGGAGGCCCGGAGATGGCGCGCAACGCACCATCGGTGAAGCGTCTCTCGCAGGTGGTTAGGGGTAAGCTGGCCACTGAGCTGGCCTTGGGAAGGATGGCTGGGCCTTTTGTGGACCGGCCGTGCCGGAATTTCGTGGTTTCTCCTTTGGGCATTGTCCCAAAGAAGGAGCCCGGGAAATTCAGGCTAATTCAAAATTTGTCTTTCCCTGAGGGGGCATCGGTGAATGATCTTATCCCGAGGGAATTGTGCGCGGTGCGGTACGCGTCGTTCGATGAGGCACTGCGGTTGGTGCGCGAGTGTGGGCACAGGTGTTTGCTAGCGAAGGTGGACATTGAGTCCGCTTTTCGCCTGCTGCTGGTGCATCCTGATTCCTTCCATTTATTGGGTTTTGTGTTTGAGGACCACTTTTACTTTGACAAGTGCCTGCCGATGGGCTGCTCGGTCTCTTGCTGTTACTTCGAGATGTTCAGTTCCTTCATGCACTGGGCTCTGGAGGTGTCCGTCAGCTCTCGGAACGTGGTCCACTATTTGGACGACTTTCTATTCGTTGGTTCGGTGCAGTCTGGGCTCTGTCGAGAACTGCTGGATGGTTTTACGCGGCTCGCGCGGGAGTGGGGGGTGCCTCTGGCTTCAGGCAAGACTGAGGGCCCTTCCACGCACCTCATGTTTCTGGGAGTAGAATTGGATTCTGTTGACACGGTAGCGTGCCTGCCTCCGGCCAAGGTGGTGCGTTTGCGGGTGTTAGTGGCAAATATTTTGGGGTCGGCAAAAGTCACGTTGCGGGAGATGCAGGCCTTGTTAGGCTCCCTTAACTTTGCCTGCCGGGTTATCCCGATGGGCCGGGTGTTCCTACGGCGATTGGCGGCGGCTACCGTGGGAGTGCGGCGTCCGCATCATCGCATCCGGGTTTCCCGGAGCATGAGGGTGGATCTGGGGGTTTGGGACCAGTTCTTGAGAGACTTTAATGGGGTTACGGTCCTCCGCGCGAAGGAAGTGTCTATGTTCGATTTGCAGATTTTCACGGATGCGGCGGGTGGTTTCGGACTTGGCGTCTATTTCGGGGGAGCATGGTGTGCTGAGCCGTGGCCGTCGACCTGGCGGGAGGCGGGCTTAACCGACAGTATAACGTTCCTGGAGCTGTTCCCCATTTTGGTGGTTCTGGAGCTCTGGCCCGATAGGCTTCGTAATAGACAACTGTTGTGGTGGTGCGACAATGAGGCAGTGGTGCATGTTATCAATCGCTATGCTCCACGTTGCTTGCGAGTGGCGGCTTTGATGAGGGAGGTGATTTTTGCCTGTTTGCAGTTGAATGTGGTGGTGAGGGCTTGGCATGTGCCAGGATATGCTAACCAGGTCGCTGATGCTCTTTCTCGTTTCAAGTGGGAGTTGTTTCGGCGCTTGGCACCAGAGGCAGACCCTGTGGGGCGGTCGGTCCCCGAGCGCTTATGGCTGCTTGGCCTCCAGGTATCCTGAGCTTGCTGAGGTGCTCTGTGTCATCGGCGACCTGGCGCTCTTACTGCAAGGGCTGCGACAGTGTGGTGGACTTCTTGGTGATGCGCGGATGGCGTCAGGGCCCGGTGCCTGATCACCTCATTGGTGCCTACATCGTGGCAGCAAAGGCTGCGGGGGTTGCTAAAGCAACTGTGCGGTCTCACCTTGCCGGTTTTGCATTTTTCTCAAGGGCGGTTGGGTGGGCTGTGCACAGTTGGGGGTTTCTTTCTCGCCGACTCTTGTTGGGGTGGGAGCGCGTTTCCCCTCCCCACGGCGGCCAATTACCCCCGATCTGTTGGTGCGGATGAGCGCTGCTTTGCCATCAGTAGTGGAGTCCGGATACGAGACCATGCTGTTCCGGGTTGTGTTTTGTGTGGCTTTCTTTGGAGCCTTCCGGTCGGGGGAATTGGTGGCGTCCAGTCGGGCGGCTGGGGGTGCGGCTCTGCAACTCCAGCATGTGCATTTGGCGCAAGGATGGCTGAGCATATGGCTGTCTAGGTCTAAGACTGATCAGAGAGGGCGGGTTGTGTGGGTGCATTTAAGACCGCTTACGGCTTCTGCTATCTGTCCCGTAGCGGCGATGGCGGCTTACTTGCGGGTACGTCCGCCGGGGGGTGAACTGCTCTTTGTGCATGCAGATGCGCAGTGTTTGACGCATTCCCAGTTCGCGGCCGTGCTGCGGATGGTAGTGCAGCAGATTGGCTTATCACCTGGTGACTTTGCCCCGCATTCCTTCCGGATTGGGGCCGCTACTAGTGCGGCGGTGGGGGGTTTGCCGGCTACTTCGATTCAGCGGATTGGCCGCTGGCGTTCAAATGCCTTTATGGGATACGTACGTTTGTGAGCCTGGCTGTCTGGGTACTGGGTGCTAACTGTGTTTTTTCTTTTAGATGGGATTCTGACGCCGTTTGCCTGCTGGATAATCGGCCATTCTTTTGTGTACTGGGCCGGCCAGCAGGCAGCTGTACGGCCGCTTGGGGCGAACCTTGGACTGAAGGCTGAAGAGGTGGCATTATCATGGCTGGGCGAGCGCGGCCTTCGCTGGTTGCAGCTCCTGCCTTTGCTCCGGCACCATCAGTGCGTCAGAGGATCCCTGAAGTGCTTGTTGCTGCATCTCGGCGGCAATGATTTGGGGTCTTGGACAGTCAAGCAGCTGATTAGAGCAGCTCAGCAGGATTTGGGGGAAGTGTTGTTAATGTTCTCCGGTATTGTATTGCTTTGGTCCGACCTAATTCCGAGGCCTGCTTGCTGGGGTCACCGGCGGTGGTCCCGTGGGTTGGTTAAAGTTAATCGGCAAATTGGCCGTTGGGTGGTGGCACACGGGGGTTACCAGATTTTGCATTCCTGGGTGGAGGTTGATTGTGCTGGCCTGTATCGTTCGGATGGAGTACATCTTTCCCCGGTTGGGATAGATTTACTCCTGAATGATTGGCAGGAGGCCTTGGAGTTGGCTGTGTCGGTCGGGTTGGCTGGTCGCAGCTTTGATTTTTTTTTTTGGGGGGGGGCTCAGGGACAGGTGTCACTGAGCCTGTGACGGGATCCCGGAGGTGTCCGGGGTCAGGAGGCATGGCAATATGCAGGGCGGGGGTGGGGGTACCCCCGACCCGGAGAAGCCCTCGGCTTTTGCTAGTAATATGGCGAAGCCGGAAGAGGGGAATGGAATTGCCGGGGAACGGTTCGCGGCGAAGGCAGGAAGGAACTCACTTTGCTACCCATATGGCTAGTGAGGGATTGTCCCGCTGCCGGAACCGTAAGTTATGCAGTTATGGTTGTAAGGTTATGTTGTGCTTGTTTAATAAAGCTGCGACCAGTTAATTTGCCAATAAGTGATTCTGTGTGCTTATTTGAAGGGTAAAAGGGGGGGGGATGTTGGGGTGGAAGGGGAGAGGGCCACGTCCGCCATACCTGGTTAATCGGAGGCCGCGGGCCCACGTGCCTGACGGCTGTCTGTAACTGGGGGGGCGGAGTGGCGCGGGTCCCCGGCGGCGAGGTGAGGCGCGCGGCCGAGGAGAGTTTTCATTTAAATTCATTGGCTCCCGCGGGCCCTGGCGGCTACGGGAGCCAATGAGGTCGAGGGGCGCGAGGCTGAGCGAAGGGAGCGAGCGGTCAGACGCCAGTCCTTCGGAGCCGGGAGAAAGGACGGGCGTACCCACCCTCCCTCCCTTTTGGTGGAGTTCGGGGCTTGGAAGGCAGGGGGTTGCAGCTGGAGGGGGGGGAGGCGGGATCCCGGAGGTGTCTGGGGTCCGGAAGCATGGCAATATGCAGGGCGGGGGTGGGGGTACCCCCGACCCAGAGAAGCCCTCGGCTTTTGCTAGTAATATGGCGAAGCCGGAAGAGGGGGATGGAATTGCCGGGGAACGGTTCGTGGCGGAGGCGGGAAGGAACTCACTTTGCTACCCATATGGCTGGTGAGGGATTGTCCCGCAGCCGGAACCGTAAGTTATGCAGTTATGGTTGTAAGGTTATGTTGTGCTTGTTTAATAAAGCTGCGACCAGTTAATTTGCCAATAAGTGATTCTGTGTGCTTATTTGAAGGGTAAAAGGGGGGGGGATGTTGGGGTGGAAGGGGAGAGGGCCACGCCCGCCATACCTGGTTACTACTTCTCTCTGTTAAACAGGATTCTCTGCATTATTAAACCTGAAATCAAGTGGAGAAACTGACTTGGTGTGTCAGATGACATGCGAGTAACATTGTCAGTAACTGTACCTCGATTCCCTATTGCACAAAAACAGCAAAAATCTCACTAGTTGGAGCTAGCTTGTGTATTTGTGATTTGAATAAATATGATAAAATCCTTAAGATTTTCTTTAAATTGTTCTGTTTCTAGCTATATACATAATATATGATTTCAACAGACTGGTGAAAGGGGTATGGGGACATACTGGGCAATCCATCGGGGATCTGTAGTCATAAAAAAGGTTAAGAACCCCTATTCTAAACAAAGGCTTCAGCAAGGAACATCATATTCCCTCTCTACTGCCTCCTGTTGGTACAGCTTTTCTACTTGTTTTATAATATGGAGAGCTTAGATTGGATCAGAAAAACAGTACATGGCGTTGTCACTTTCAGAAATAGGTTTGCTATTTTACACACAGACACACCCATTCAATCACAGAGCAAATGCAAAAATTCTGGGCAGCTGGCCCCTTTACCCTGGTAATTTCTCTTCGAAAGGTTGCCACAAGGTATGCGAGGCAAAAAGTATCTGCGTGCTTTGTAAATGTGAAACATCATTGTTGTTAAGTGCTGTCGATGCAGACTTCTGGTGACCCTGACCTTATGCAGCATCATTAAGGGGACATTTATCAAATCATCTGTATAGCTGCAAAGCACTGATGTTCCTGCAGTGGCATCACACGCCTACTTCCAATGGTTATATTATTGTTCAAATTAATTGCAAGCACCACTGTCCAAAACATATTTTGAAAATGCAAGGACTAATTTTTAAAACAGCTTCCAATTCAACATTCTTCTATGGTAAGAACTTACTACAGACATTTACAGTAAAAAATAACTTTTAATGAAACAAAAGTGTATAGTGGTCCCCATTAAGATACTTTCACGGTGCTATTGACATATCAGTACAAAAAATTTATAGCAGCCATTTCTCATATTTAAACAATCTATTTCCAGTCAAGGTTCTGTTCGTAATGCAAAATACATTTACCTCATCCCCTCTAGGGTTTTAAACACATTAACCACCATGGCTAAACATTAAAAAATATCTTGGATACCTAGACATAACTGGAGATGGAGCAGTGGGATCAATGTTGAATGCAGCTTAATGGTAAGAACTGAGTTAAAACTACATGAAAACTTTAAATTCAAAATCCAGAAGAAGCATATGATGGGAAGAACATACCACTTGTGATCATTCACAGGAAATAACAGGTTTTCAACTCTATTTTATAAATGCCTACAATGAATGAATGAGTGGTAATGCGAGTGAGTCTGTGAATATGTGAAAGCGATGGAAAGAAAGATAGATCTATTTGTCCAAAATACCTATATGCCCAAGGCCGCGCGGTTCCCGCGGCCGCCAGTAATCTGGGCCCGGGCCCTGGTGACGGCCTCCGCGTGCGCTTGGGGGGTTCATGTGGGGGGGGGGAGGAGCAGTAGGATGGCGACTTTTGAAATCGCTCCGGTCGCTGTCGGAGCGATTTCATTGGCTCTGGGGGACCGGGGGCGGGGCTTGGATCGCCGAGGAGCCGCATGGTCAGGCTTTTGGCGCGGCTCCTTGGCGGGTGAAGAGGCGTTTTGCAGCTCTGCTCTGCCTTGGTGGTCTTCGGCGGGTCGGAGGAGGGGGCTTTTGGTGGCTCTGCTCCTTTCTCGGCGGGCTCAGAGGCTCAACGGCTCTGCTCCTCCCTGGTTCGCGGTTAATGGGCGCTTCATGGCTTGCGGCATCGGGTGAGTGTCAGCCGCGCAGGGAGTTCACCTTTTCGCTTGCTGGGTGGTGGGGGAGGGGGGGGTTGTTCGGGGCCTTGGGGGCTGGTCTCCGGCGGTGGGGTGCAGGTTTTCCATCCGCGGTTCGCCTTAGATTTCATGGTGCGCTCGGCAAAAATGCCAAAGGGGCCTCGCCGGGGTGCGGGTTCTATGGCCCAGTCTAGGGGACCGGGTGGGCAGTCTCGGGGTGCCCGTTCAGCTGCACGGGTTCCTGTAGGGGGTCGGGGCCCGCGGCATGCAAGTAGAGCCGGTAGGCAGCGGGCGAGTGGTAGGTCAGGGCAGATGCCTGTCGTGGGGGTTGATTTAGGTTCTGGTGTGGTAGGGGGTGGGCCTGCAGAGCCTTTGGGGTTGGGGGATGGGGCACATGGGTCTGTTTTGGGGGCTGCTAGGGTGGTGGTAGGGGGGGCTGGGGGAGATACTGGTGATGAGCTGCCTCAGCCTGTTGGCAGTGGAGGGGTGCAGGATCTGGGCTTTAGCTCATCAGGGAGCGCGGGTACTAGCGCGGCCTTCTCCTTTGGCCGAGGGTGGTCGGGGGGCAGGGGGAGGGGTTTCTGGGTTGGTCTCCTGTGTCTGGACGCTCAGCCAGTTTGGGACTTTGGGGTGGTGCCTGGGGCGATTGGGCTGGGGCGGGTTATCCGGGTGGCTTTTGTCCACCTCCTTGGGAGGCTGCGGGTTGGGCTGTGGGGGGGGGGTGGGCACTTCGGGGTGGCCCCAGGGGGGGGCCGGGTTGGGGGGTGGGGCAGTATGGTGCGGGTACTCCTGTTTCTGCTGCTTCTTTCCAGATGGCGAGTGGCGTTCCTGCATCTGCGGGATTGAGGGGCCCACAAGTGGCGATGGCGCAGAGCCTAGAGCAGTCTTCTCCGAGTGCTGCGCCGACAGTGACTGCTGACCGATCCCCGGAAGGTGAGTATGCTGGTCCCAAGTCTGGCACTGGCGGGGTGCTTTTGCTGGGGGGCGAATGGGGTTCGGGGGGGCGAAAAGCCACCTCAAAGCGGAGGCACCGGCATCGTTGTCGACGTAGCGCATCGTCCTCCTCGTCGTTTTCTTCGTCTTTGGCTAGTTCCTCCGATGTCTCATTTGTGGGCCCTAAGTCGGGGGAGGACGCGGGGTCTTCGGTGGTGCGTTGCGCCGAGTTGTGGGAAAGCGTCCCACGCAAGTTGCGGCAGCGCATCTTGAAGAGGCATTATATTGATGTCTTTCGGCTCCTGGATGGGTGGAAGCGGTCCGGTGAGAGTCGGCGTAAGCGTAAGGAGGATGAGAAAGCGGGTCGTGTACGGAAGGTGTCGCGTAATACTTTAAATTGGACTTGGGCCTTTTTGCGTTTGGCGAGCATGTGGGGGCATGCGGACCCGAGTTGTTACGGTGAGCTTTTGGCTTATGCGGATGCCATCTTGGCGGCGTCGCAGGCACACGAGGGATTCGCCTGGCTTAATTACGATGAGGCGTTTCGTGATATGATGGAGGAGAACCGGCAATTATCTTGGGGGATGAAGGACATCAACCTCTGGCTGACGCAAATGTCTTCCAAAAGGGGCAGTGCCGGTGGTGGCAGTGGGGGCGGGCAAGTCAAGGCAGGGAACACCCCTTCGGGAGCGAGTTTGCGTTCCTTTCGAGCGCCTGGTTCCTTGCCTGACACACTCAAAGGGGCGCCTGGGGGGGACCTTTGTTGGCGCTTTAATAAGGCATCCTGTCCCTTCCCAGACTGTAAATTTAGGCACGCTTGCTCCCTCTGCGGTGCGTCCCACTCGGCTGCGAAGTGTAGCCGCAAAGGGGTCTCTGGAGCGCCACAGGGGGGGAAGTGAGGAAGGGAGGTGGGGGTTGGTGCCTACCCCCGTTCGAATCCAGGCGCTACGGCCGTGGTTAGACCGCTATAGGCGGCATAGGCACGGCAAGGCAGGGGGGTTTCTATGGCGGGGATTTAGGGAGGGTTTTCGCATACCCTGTCGGGGTGTCGCGGCGTGCTCTGACGCCCGTAATGCTCGATCAGTGCGCATTCTGGCGGATGTGGCCCGGGACAAAATTGCAGCAGAATGGGCAGGGTGGCGGGTCCTTTCGTCCATCCCCCCTTTTCGCCGTTTTTTATCTCACCGCTCGGTGTCATTCCTAAGAAGGAACCGGGTCGTTACCGGTTGATCCACAACCTATCCTGCCCTCCGGGAGGATCGGTGAACGATCAAATTCCAAGGGAGTTCTGCTCAGTACGCTATGCGTCGTTTGATGAGGCGTTGGAGCTCGTGCGTCGTTGTGGGAAGGGGGCGCTGCTGGCGAAGGTCGACATTGAATCGGCATTCAGGCTCTTACTGGTTCACCCGTCCGCCTTTCCGTTGCTTGGCTTCCAGTTTGACGCTCAGTTCTATTATGAAAAGTGTCTGCCGATGGGTTGCGTGATCTCTTGTGCCTACTTTGAGACCTTCAGTACTTTCTTACACTGGGTTTTAGAGCAGCGTTCGGGCTGCCAATCTATTGTGCATTACTTAGACGATTTTCTCTTCATCGGGCCGGCTCAGTCCGAGGCTTGTGCTTCTTTGCTTGGGTCCTTCCAGGAGATGGCAGCAGAATTTGGTATCCCTTTGGCGGCGGTAAGACAATCGGCCCGGTGACGTGTCTTTCCTTCTTGGGGATCGAAATTGATGCGGGCGAGCTAGTTGTGCGTTTACCCATTGATAAGATTGAGCGTTTGCGGACCTTGGTGGCCAGGGTGGGGTCGGCGACCAAGGTGACTCTGAAGGAACTGCAGGTACTTGTTGGGCACCTGAATTTTGCTTGTCGTGTCCTCGCGATGGGGAGGCCATTTGCGCGCCGGCTTTCCTTGGCGATGGCGGGTGTGCGCTGCAGGCATCATCGCATTAGGGTGATGGCAGGGATGCGGGCGGATCTTCGGGTCTGGGATACTTTTCTGTCGCAGTTTAATGGTTGCTCGGTGTTACAATCGATGGAACTGTCCAATGTTGACTTGCAGTTGTTTTCTGACGCGGCGGGCAGTTCGGGTATGGGTTTGTACTGTCAAGGTTCCTGGTGCGTGGCGGCGTGGCCGGCATTGTGGACTGAGAGTGGGTTGATGCGCAATGTGACATTCCTGGAGTTATTCCCGTTAGTGGTGGCGTTTTGGGTCTGGCCGGAGCGCTTGCGGGACAAAAAGGTTGTCTTCTGGTGCGACAATGCGGCAGTGGTGCAAGTTATCAACAGACACTCGCCCAAGTGTCCACGTGTTGCGGCGCTTATGAGGGTGTTTGTGCTTGCGTCTTAATGTCACGGCCCGTGCACGGCATGTGCTGGGTTCGCAGAATGCCATTGCTGATGCTTTGTCCCGTTTTCAGTGGTCGCAGTTCTGGTTGTTGGCTCCGGAGGCGGAGGAGACTTCAGTGCAGGTGCCGGAGCACCTTTGGAGCATTGGGACGCTGGAATGATGTAATTGTTGTGGTCTTCCTTGGCGCCAGGTACGTGGGCATCATACAAGCGGGGTTATGTGTGGGTGCGCGACTTCTTATGGACGTGCGGTTGGCGGGGTGGTAGGGTCGTCAACGGACAGCTCGGTTTGTTCATAGTCTGGGCCAAAGGCTGTGGTTGGTCCAGGTCGAGTGTGCATGCGGCGCTGGCTGGTTTCTCTTTCTTTAGCAGGGTGTGGGGATGGGGCAGTCCCAGTGCATCGTTTGTGGTAAAGCGGCTCCTCGCTGGTTGGGCGAGGGCGCAGCCGCAGGTGCAGGACTGGCGTCGCCCCATATCGCATGACTTGCTGTTGCGGATATGGGATGTATTGCCAGCGGTGGCATTGTCTGAGTTCGAGGCTACGCTCTTTCGTGCTTTGTTTGTCACGGCCTTCTTCGGGGCATTCCGGGTCAGTGAGCTTGTCCCGCGTTCTGGCAGGACGGGGGTGCGTGGGGGGTTGGCGGGTCCCCAGGTGGAGCGGAAGGGGTCTACTGTGCGGATTTACTTGGCACACTCTAAGATGGACCAGCAAGGTGTTGGCCGCTGGGTTGTGCTGAGTGCGGTTCCGGGGGTGTGTTCCTGTCCGGACCGGAATGTGGACTCTTATCGGCGCCAAGATCAGAACTCCACCTAGTCAAAATTACCCACTAATACTGTCTGATACTAATGCCATGTACATACATCTTTTGTATATATGTTAATTGTAATGTTGTTTCTGTACATAAGCATAATCATACTTGAATATACGCCAAAATTCAGTTCAATGTAATCATACTATTCCAGTTCAAGTCACGAGTTTAATGTAAATTTTTTTCGTTTATTGTAAATTGCCCTTGATCTCTGTAAGGGGCGGTATATAGACACACATAAATAAAATAAAATAAATAAAATTGAGGGTACATGAGTGCTGTTTCTGTTTGCTCACATTGGAGGAATATTGGGCAGAAGATGAAGAAATACAGAGAAAATAATCAAAGCCCTTTCTGATAGTAAAAGAGTATTTTACCCATAGATGCTGGGACTCTGATTATTGCCCATCATGTGATAGTGTACACATTGTTCAACCACAAGCACGCTTTTCCCATTGAGCAAAGAGATGGTTCTGGAGACAAAGTGGATAGAATTCAGAGACAGGTGCATAGTTTTGGATAATCAATCACTGTGAATAATTTTTCTGGGGACAATAATTAAACAAAATCTTGTGCCAACGTTTGTTTGGATTATTGTCAAAAACCCCTCAGGTAAAAATACTCACAAGGTTTACCCAATCTGGGCAGTTTTGCTTACTGCCCTAATACATATAAATCTGGCGTCCCCTCAGGTTAGGATGGGTGGTTGGAACTCCTTGATAAAACTGGAAGAAATAGAATGGTGAAACCAATGGCTGTGGTTGAAGATGGTTAATGTGAAACAAAGGTTTATAAGCACAAGAAGGAACGAAAGATATGTTTTTGAAATTTCTATTTAAAAGATATTTCTTGATCTTTCATTAGAAACTTTTGGAAACTTTAAAATAAGTTTGCAGTGTAATTTATTTATTTATTTAAACCTTTTTTTTTTATACTGCCTTTCTACCATTCAAAGCGGTTTATAGATAACCAACACATTTAACAGGGCCTTAGGAAGAGCTCTGTTGTACAAGAAACTAAACAGAAGAACAGTAACATACATAGTAACTCTGAACTATTTACAGTATAAGTAGAGGATGTAGTTATTTAACATTTATACAGTGTACTGGGACCAAGAGTTTGTTAACAGTGCATATACAAGATTGTTCTGACAGTATGTTACTAGGGTGGTTGGGATTATGGGTCCAGGGTTCTGCTGTATTCTTCTTGGAAGAGATATGTTTTATTTTTTCTGGAATTCAGTCAGGTCTGAACATCTTCTTAGGGTTGGGGATAGGGAATTCCATAATGTGGGGGTGAGTAGGTTGAATACCCATTTACAAGTTGACTGCTTGCCCCTAATCTTCTGAGTTGGGATCATATTTCTTCATAGCCTTTTGTTCCTGAGGTTTGAAATCAGGGTCTGTAGGCAGGTGGCAGATTCCTTATCTAAGATTTTAAATATTGTGGTGAGAGACTTGTATCTGGTTCTAACAGTGATGTGGAGTCAGTGAAGGTGCATCAGTATGGGGGTGAGGTGAGCCTGGCAAAGCGCTATGAAGATTATTTGTGCTACAGTGTTCTGGGCCATCTATAGTGGGTGATGGGTGTGTTTGTGGAGCGATAATGAGTTGGGATTGGCAATATGACATAAAATATAGTCAGTGCCAATAAATAAGCTCCATTTAAAACAGGGATTCTCAACCCAGTCCTTGGTTTTCAGGATAATCACAATGAATATGCTTGAGAGAAATTTGCATGCACTGCCTCCATTGAATTGTGGTTATCCTGAAAACCTGACTGGCTGGATGTGTCTGGAGGACTGGGTTGAGAACACCTGATCTAAAATGATGATACTGCTTGTTAATGTGCCAAAAAGATAGCAGACTCACTCTTCTGTATGAATACAACTGAGGTGTGAAGATTGGTGGAAGACTCATCAATAACCTTCGCTATGCTGATGATACCACATTACTGGCTGAAAGCAAAGACAATTTGAAACATTTGCTTCTCAAGATTAAGGAATATAGTCTTAAAATGTGTCTGCACCTTAATGTTAAGAAGACAAAGATCCTAACAACTGGAAAAATGAATAAGTTCATCATTGATGGAGAAGAAAACCTACTTAGATCAACTATCAATAAAGAAGCAACAAGCAGTCAAGAAATCCGACGATGTATTGCTCTTGGCGGAATGACTGTGAAGGACCTAGACAAGATCCTCAAGAGCAGAGATGTCTCTATCCATACAAAGTTTTGACTTGTCCAGGCCATGATATTTTCAATAACATCATATGGATGTGAAAGTTGGACAGTGAAAAGATAGACAGGAAGAAAGTTGATGCCTTTGAATTATGGTGCTGGCAACGAATATTGTGTATACCGTGGACTGCCCGAAGAACAAACCAGTTAGTACTAGAGGAGATCAAACCTAAGCTTTCCTTAGAAGCTCAGATGACAAGACTTTGACTTTCATACTTTGGACATATCATGTAAAGAGAGAGATCATTGGAGAAAGACATAATGCTTGGCAAGGTAGAAAGTCACTGTAAAAGAGGAAGGTCAGCAATGAGATGGATCAATACAATAACAGCAGCTATGGATACCACTCTATCAACAATGAGCCACTTGGCTGAAAACCAAACAAAGTTTAGGTCAACTATCCAGATGGTTGCCAGGAGCCGATACCTACTCGATGGCACTTAACAACAACATGAACTGGTAATTGTAATCATAGGGCCTCATAACTTGCTACCTCATAAGTCTAATTTATTCTATGTCTGCATTATTTTTCTATCAGCAAAAAAGTCTAATTTATATATAAACACAGGGTTGGTTCCCTTTATCTCACATGGTTTATTTGTCAGATAGACCTATAGAATATTGGAAAAGTAGAAGTAGCAATTACCCCTGGACCTATTAAGTATTTAACACAGTAGGGGAACGTGATGTGTTCAAGGAAGAACAAACATTCATCTAATAATGAAAAGAGGCGTTTTTATTCACAAACCAAAAACTTTTTGGTTTGTGAATAAAAACGCCTCTTTTCATTATTAGATGAATGTTTGTTCTTCCTTGAACACATCACGTTCCCCTACTGTGTTTTGTGCCTGACGTGGTTGGTTGCTCTTAGTTGGACCTATTAAGTATTTATACATTTATTTGCTACTGACAATAATCCGCACATGACACTTTCTGTGCTGCTTTGCCCTCTCTCAGTGTTAGAATGTTCTTGCCCCTGCTAAGTTTGCTTTGCTTTCTCACAGTGCTGAGATGTTTATGTCATCTATGGTACTGCTTTACCTAGGGCCATCCCCAGAGTTGGTTCAAGCTTTTGGCAGACCTAAAGACTTATGTACCCCACTCGCTATTAAAATCAATTGTTTAGTTTTGAATGCCCTGTTTTTTTCTGCCCCCAGAAGCTGCCACCGTAGGCAACCACCTAGTCTGCCTGATGGTTGGGATGGCCCTGGCTTTTCCTCTTAGTCCAAAAACGTGGATAGCAGAGGAAGAATATATTTTATTGAATCACTTAAGACACTGGCAAGTTATTATCTAACTGGCAAGTGGCTTAAGTGATTCAATAAAAGATATTCTTCCTCTGCTATCCACGTTTTTGGACTGGGTCTGTTAGTTGCATGTGAAATTGTGCTTTGTTGTTGCCTGGCTTTTCCTCTTTCACAGTATCTTGAAGCATTCAGCCACTTTTCTCCTCTCATTGTGCCATAGGGATGTTCACAGCCCAAAAAAAAATGTTTGGTTAGTCTTAGCTTTAAATGAAGTTTTGCAATTTTATATTAGCATAGTAAATGACGGCATATAAAAACCAGCACTTTTTATGCTTATAACCATGTTACTCCTGTGCTCATTGAACAACACTGGCTGCCCACTTTGAGCAGAATCCAGTTTAAAATCCTTATGATCACCCATTGCTCATTTTATTCAGCTTACCCCTACTATTCTTTTCCTTTGCTCAGTCCACATGCTCCAAATAGACCTTTATCCTTTCAAATGCACCTCTTAGAAATTCCATCTCCTTATGGATTCCACCTATCTGGACTAGCCATGCTGCTTTCACCTATTGTCACAACAGGGGGCACCATGGTACTGATTCAGACTTGCCTAGCCATCTTCACATTATGTGGCCCTTTCCCTTTGCTTATATGGTTTCTGCAATATGCACAGCAACTTTAATAGGCAGGACGTAAACATAAATAACTCAAAGGATTTACAACTAAGTTCCAAAGCAGAGTTCGCACTATTGATTCCTTGCATATAGCAAGTCCACAGCCAGGGGCATAACAGCGCTGTACTCCAAGCCCAACTTTCCAGACATATAGACAGGAAACCTTAGCTCAGTCCCAGTTCTTAGATGCCTGTTCTCTTCAGCTGTGCTTCTAGGTTTGACCCATACCAGGTTTTCCACCTAGTCTTTCTCCAGGCTTGAAGCTTCAGCGCTCTCCCATTGGACCATCAGCAAACACAGTTTCTTTATTATCTAACCAGGGATTCTCAACCCAGCCCTCGGGACACTCCTAGTCAGTCAGGTTTTCAGAATAACCATTATGAATATGCATAAGAGAGATTGCCATACAATGGAGGTTGAATATGCAGATCTGCCTCATGGATATTCATCGTGGTTATCCTGAAAACCTGACTGGCTAGGTGTGTCCTGAGGACTGGGTTGAGAACCAATGATCTAGGAATTGCAAACTCTGTAGAGTTCATAGCCTTTCTCACTTGCAGTATACAGTACTGTCCTAGTTTCACTGGTTCTCCCTAGTCTTCAACACTAGTGTCTGGAGAGTGCAAACTCCCCCTGTTTTAACTCTACAGTTTTTTGACATATTTTCCTGACTCCTTGGGCTTTTATAGTCCCAATGTGGGCAACACCTACTAGCAGAGCTGTCACCTCAGCTACCTGCTTAAAGTGGCTCCAAGGTGTCTGGTGTCTAAGAGATCCCTGGCTTCCTCTAACCTAGTGGTTCTCAAACCTGTCCTGGGGGCTCCCCAGCCAGTCAGGCTTTCAGGATCCCACAATGAATATGCAGGAGGTAGATTTACATACAGTGGAGGCAAGGTATGCAGATCTCTCTCATGAATATTTATAGTGACTGACTGGGGAGCACACAGGACAGGTTTGAGAACCATTGTTCTAGCCTTATAATAGCAACTTTCTAGAGCTTCCAGCCTCCTTCTGGGACTCTTCTTAGTGTCTGAGGAGCTAAATTGCACTGGCATGCACCTCTGCATGCAACACTATCAAGTGATTCTCAACCCAGTCCTCTGGGACCTCCAGGCCAGTCAGGTTTTCAGGATATACACAATGAATATGCTTGAGATAAATCTGCATGCACTGCTTCCATTGTATGCAGATCAATCTCATGCATATTCATTGCGGATATCCTGAAAAATTGACTGGCCTGGGGGTCCCAGAGAACTGGATCGAGAACCACTGCTTATGCTAAATAATTGCTAAGATCAAGTTGGAACAATTGGACAATTCTTTCAGGTTGAATAATCTCAGAATAATTAATTTTCCTAGAATAATGTCTATTTCACCTGTAGAAATGTTTCGGCTTTATTTAATGGAAGTGCTGGGGGTATCATCTGATTTAATTCCACCTTTGGTTAGGGTGTATTACCTACCTAAGGCTAAGATAACTTTGGCTGAGCCTATTGCTGGGAGTGTTTCGGAACAAGTTAACATATTGAATGTTACTGAATTGTTAGAGAGTTCTCAAAGTGAGGACCCTGTACCTTCTACGTTAATGGTAACCTTTGCTCTCCTCTCGGATAGGGAGTGGCTGTTGAAGCTTTTTTTTTTTTTTTTTTAAGAAAAGGAATATACCTTTTAGAGGGTTGCTAGTTAGGATTTATCCTGATTTAGCTAGGACCACTCAGAAACGTAGAAAGGATTTTCTTTTGTTGCGCCCGGGTATTTTGCAGTTGGGTGGTTTGTTTTTTCTTAAACATCCATGTAAGTGTCTAGTAAAGTTAAATTCAGTTTCCTATGTTTTTTATGAACCAGCCCAACTTGTAGCTCTCATTAATGCTAAACGTTCGGAGACCCCGGCTGTTGACTCTCCAGTACTCTCATAATTGTGTAACTTAGTGTGGCAAGATTTTGCTTTAAAGAAAATCTAGTGACAGCTTTTGTGAAAAGCTGAATTTGAATTTCAGGTCCATGTTTAGCTGTGGTGGGCAGCATGTGATTTTTTTTTTTAAATGCCAGCTGCCAGAGCTAAATTAGCTGTGAATATTCAGCCCCAGCACCCAGATAGTGCCCGGTGCTGACTATCTAGAGTCTGCGGTCTGTGCTGGCACTATCTGTACAGTGGCAGGTATTCAGCGGTGCTATTCAGATTTGGATCGGATTTAGCTCCCATCTTTTCCAGTAGCGGCTCAAAGGCAATTTACATTTACTGTAGGTACAGAAGTAGGGATGAGAAGGGCCAAAAAAAATGTTTCCTTGGTCTTCATTTATAATGAAGCTTTAGTGATTTTTGTCTTCATTGCATGCCTCCTGTGTGCGCAATGGCTTCTTTATACACCCATATCAATTGTACATGCATGCACTGTTAGGCACCCTAACAAGCCTGAAATGTGTATCCTCTTCCCAGAGGGCTTACAAGTTTGTACCTGAGGCAATGAAGGGTTAAGCCACTTGCTGAAGATCACAAGGAGCACCAGTTGGATTTGAAAACTATCCTTGCTGATGTTTAACTACTGCTCTAACCATTAGGCCGCACCTCCATTGTCTCAAAGGAGCCACATAGCTGTCTGTACAGCCCCACCCAATATCTCAGTATACAGAGAACTCTTAGCCCATCCCTGTGTTGCCCTGGCACTATCCAAGTAGTGCTGAGGTTTTCAGACAAAATATTCAATGGTGCTGTCTGTAAAGTGCTGCTAAACAGATAAGCGCCTTTGAATACAGAACTCCAAGCTCATTTGCAAAAGCCAAAAATTCTCTTTTCCCACATTTTTATATGAAAGTTCATTAAGTAAGCAAAAAAAGTTCTGATCAAGTTGTACCTATGTAGGGAATAATTTTATAAAGCACTGTCCTCATGGGAAGGAATTTGTATAAAATTGTGCTGCTGAGAATAGTGCACCCGCCAGCAAGATAGTGTGTACTTACATATATACTGGCATAGATAATGCTGGAGATATCATTTGTTGAAAACATACAAAATAAGAACATAAGAAATGTCATACTGGGTAAGACCAAGGTCCATCAAGTCCAGTATCCTGTTTCCAACAATGCCCAATCCAGGTTACAAATACTTGACAGGTACCCAAAGTCCACAGCTTCAACAATGCTCATCCTGGGGTAAGCAGTGGATTTCCTGGGTCCTTTTTAATAATGGTTTATGGACCTTTCCTCCAGGAACTTGTCCAAACCTTATTTAAACTCAGCTACACTAGCAACTTTTACTACATCCTCTGGTAACGAATTCCAGGGTATGATTTTGTGTTGAGTGAAAAAATATTTTCTCTTGGGGGCGGAGCCTGATGTCCAGCGGGTAAGACGCTTCGCGCTGAAGCTCCCGAGAGGCCTACTTAGAATCCTGACATAATACCTATACAAACTTACTATTTCGCTCCGGGCTGACCGGGGTACCTCGGGGGGGATGGCGGCCCACAAACCAGCGCGCTTGGACTTCGGGTCTCCTTCTTCTTCTCACGGAAAACGCTCCAAAACAGAGGTGTCCTCCCCACAGAAGATGGTTCCATTTCGGGAGAACCCCGAAATGCACCTGGAGATTTTAGAGGAAATACGCGGCGTGAAGGAATTGGTGCAGTCCAATGGAGAAGCGCTTAGAGCCCTGCGAGAAGACTTTGGAGTGCTCCAGGACCGACTTGAAGGTCTCTCATTACGGCAGGACAATATGGCGGGGGTCCTCGACTCGCACGCGGTGCGCTTGGGCACACTGGACAAGGCTGAGCGCCAGATACAGAATCTTCAAAAGGAGTTAGAAGATAGCAATAATCGAGCCCGTCGCAACAATGTGAGGCTCATTGGAATACCGGAGGGGGTGGAAGCGGGAGATATGAGAGAATTCCTGCTCAAAACTCTTCCCTCCTTGCTGAAGATCACCTTTCATAAAGAACTGGAAATCGATCGAGCACACCGTGTTCCTACCCACATGGCGCTCAACCGAACGACCCCCCGGCCTATTATCTTTCGCTTGCTACGATATCAACAAGTGGAACAAATTTTAAATGCTGCCCGGGCGAACCATCATTTGGAATTTGAAGGTCACAAAGTCTCCTTCTTCCCTGATCTGGCAAAGCCCACAGTCGACCAACGGAAGAAACTCCTTGCTTTTCGCCCTCGACTTCAACAGCTACAGGCTCGCTTTGGCCTGTTGTATCCCGCGAAGCTCCGAGTGACTCTCCACAACCAAACCAGGACATTCGAAGATCCTGATCTACTATCAACATTTTTAGACTCCAAAGAAGCAGAGCAGATGCGCTAATCCAACGACTTGGACTTTTATTTGCCGGCTCTGTCCGCCATTTTGAAGGGCCCGATGCGGCGGTCATAGTTCAGTACAGAGACTGCCTGGACTTTCTTTCTTTCTTTCTATGACTTTTGTTATGTGGTCTCCTATCCCTCCATGATGTGTGCCTCGGTCGGATTCGGAGCACGCACAGTCCTACAGGTTATGTATTTTTTCAATTTCGGCCTTCTCTGGGGCTTCTCCCCGCAGACACATGGTCGCCAGTAATTTTTGGGGTTCTGCTTCTTCTCTGCCGCGCTGCGGTTTTTCTTTTTTCATGTGGGGCGCTTCATTGTATTATCTAAGCTTATTTTCTTTTATGCCATATGTACAGCCAGATACAGTCAATATGAGGGACATTGTGAAATTATGTGCGCTATCATGCTCAGAATTTTTAACTTGTCTGAATGGCTTTATGTAAAATCTTATCACTCAACGTAAAGGGCATTAATAGTCCAATCAAGAGAAAGAAAATCCTTAGCTATCTTAGCCATGAGCATGCTGATTTAGCGTTTCTTCAGGAAACGCACTTAAACTCTGCTGAAACACTGAAACTCAATGTTAAGCCTTACATGGTGGCTGCCTATTCTCCCGCCGTTTCCAAACGGTGCGGGGTAGCCATTCTGGTTAAGAAATCTTTGCAAGCTACTGTAATTGATACTAGCGCTGACAAGGAGGGTAGATGGGCCCGCGTACATCTTAAGGTTGGAGATAGTGAATTTACATGTATTTGCATTTATGCCCCGAATGTGGACAACCCTGCTTACTATGCAAGTATTGCGCAGTTGGCACAGGCCTCTGCCAATACTCCATTAATACTTGGTGGTGATTTTAATCAAGTGTTAGACCCTCTGATAGATAGACAGCCGCCTAGAACGAGTAGTCCACCCAAGAGTCTTGCTACCCTTACAGCTCTGATGCAAGATCTTGCGCTGGTAGATATATGGAGGCTACTTCACCCCTCCGACTTAGAGTTCACTTTCTTTTCTGCCCCCCATCACTCCCAATCTAGAATAGATTTCTTTCTCATTTCCAAAGCACTGATTTCTCAAGTAGACACGACTAGGACTCATCCTCTCCATATTTCAGATCATGCTGCCATATCTTTATCATTACGTGTCACTGCGCGGGACGATTCTCCCCGAGCTTGGTTTTTGATAGATCCCTACTGGGTCAAAAAGATTTTCAGGTTGATATAAAGGCCGCTATCCAAGATTATTTTCATTTTAACTCACCCCATGACACAGCGAGCTGGGCTTGGTGGGAGGGTTTTAAAGCATCTATCCGCGCCACTATAACTAGCTATCAAATTCGGCAGGGGAAACAAAGAAAGCAGCATTTACTGGCTCTAGAGCAGCAGATACAAGCTGGGGAGCGTCTCCTCACGTCCCGTACTGACCCATGTATTTTACTCCGTTTACAACGCTTGCGTTTTCAATACAATCAGCTTTTGTACACTGCTGCTGTTAAAAATATCGAATCACAACAAGGGTTATATTATCGGGAAAATAATCGTGCTGGCAAATTATTAGCAAATGCCCTAAAAGGTCAAAAAGAAGCCAAGCGTGTTACCGCCCTCCGTAATCCGTCGGGGGGGGGGCTTGGTCACTAAAGATACCGAAATCTTAGAACTCTTTCGTGATTTTTATACTCGGCTTTATCAATCTGAATGTGATTTTGAGCCAGATGTATTTGAACGCTTACTTTCAGGGGTACAAAGACCGACCCTATCTGACGAAGATAGAGTGGCCTTGGACACACCATTTACTGTCTCAGAAATTCATTCTGCTATCAAGAAATGTGCCTCAGGTCGAGCCGCAGGCCCAGACGGTCTCCCTGCTGAATTCTACAAAACTTTTCACGCTGACTTAGCTCCAGTTTTGAAAATTTATTTTTCTGCTCTGGCCGAGGAGGGTTCTCCTTCTGGGTCCTTTTCCATGGCAAATGTAGTAGTTTTTGAGAAAGAGGGGAGAGACCCGCAACTAACAGCTAATTATCGTCCAATTTCCCTCCTAAACGCGGACTATAAAATATTTGCCACCATTCTCTCTACCCGGCTCTCGGATAGGATGCCTACCTTAATACACCCAGATCAATGCGGTTTCATTCCTGGTAGATCAACTGCCGACAATGCTCGGACTCTATGCCATGTACTGACTACCGCAGTTAATCTTGATCGCCCATTTGTTGGCCTCTCACTTGATGCTGAGAAGGCCTTTGATCGCTTAGAGTGGCCCTTCCTGTTTGCAGTCCTCCGCTGGTACGGATTCGGGGAAGGTTTTCTCCGTTGTCTTCGCACCATGTACGCACAGCCTACAGCCAGTATATGTGCCAATGCTTTAAAGTCTCAGCCTTTTCCCCTTCAACGCGGCACTCGCCAGGGATGCCCACTGTCTCCACTTCTCTTCGATCTTGCACTTGAACCCTTGGCTTTACTAATCCGGCAATCGGAGGAGATTCATGGAGTCCCCTTCACCCATAGGGAAATCAAAATTTCAGCGTATGCTGATGACCTTATGCTTTTTGTCTCTATAGACTCAGTACCGGCTGTCCTAGAGCAAATTGGTAAATACTCACAACTGTCCGGTTATAAGATAAATTGGACCAAGTCGGTAGCCTTTCCATTAAATCCTTTGCTTCATCAGGCTGATATGCAACCCTTCCCCTTTTTATGGCAACCTCGCATGGTCAAATACCTTGGGGTTCACTATTGTTCTCCTTTGGAAGACACTATCTCCTTCAATGCCAAAGACTTAACCTCTAAAGTCCGGGCGCTTACTCACCGTTGGACTCCTTTAACACTTACCTGGTGGGGTCGATTAGAAACCATAAAAATGATGATTGTTCCGAAAGTGAATTATATCTTAGAAATGTTGCCCTGTCTCTTCCCTCGACGTATATAAAGATATAGAGGGCCTTCTGACTAGATACTTGTGGCAAAACAAGACACCTAGGATAGCGAAACATAAGCTGCAAGCAGATAAGGAAAATGGGGGTGTCAGATTCCCTGATTTCCTGAAGTATCATCAATCTTTTCTTCTCAAACAAGGCGCTCGCTGGCTGGAAGATCCAGTACCGAGTAGACCTGTGTGGCTAGACATAGAAGAGGACCTTTGCAAACCGATTCCTCTTACTTTTCTCCCTGGTATGACTCTCCCATCAGACTCCCACTTTCCACCAATGCTTTTAGACACCTTAGGTGCCTTTAATAATCTTATGCACTCTTTAGACTCCCGACTCTGTCCGTTAGACAAGCTCCCACTTTGGTATAACACTCGATTTCGAATACAAAATAAGCCGATGGCGTGGAGCCCCTGGTACACTAGGGGCATTTGGATTCCTAGTCAGTTGTTCCATGAAGGTCGCTGGAAAACTTTTAGTGAATTGCAAATTGAATTTGGTCTCCCAGCGAAACACTATTTTCAGTTGGTGCAACTTCAGCATTGCCTTCGGAGTGCTAAGGTGCTCCCGCCATCGGCCTCCCCTACACAAGGTTGGTTGGAGACTATCCGATCTATCGGTAGTTCACCGGGTGTAGCATCCAATTTTTACAAAACCTTATGTAATGCTATAATTAGAGATACCCCTATAGCGCAGAAAGCATGGGAGAGAGAATTACATGTGACTTTGACCCCGGAGCAATGGAGCCTTGTCTGGAGTAGAGTAACACGGGTCTCCCGATCCGCCTCACTCACTCAGACACTCTTCTTTCTAGCCCACCGGTGTTTTTACACTCCTGACAGATTAGCCAAATGGAACACTACTCAGGGCAATAGTTGTTGGACATGCCATGCGGCCATTGGTTCACTACCTCATGTTATGTATGAATGCCCCGCACTACAGTATTACTGGCGTCGGGTCTGGGGTCGTATCCAGTCTATTTTGCACTTTCAAGAGCCCCTTTCTTGGAGGATAGTGGGACTTCGCTCAGCTGCGGGGATCCCCTCTCTTCCAAAAACGGCTTACTTCCTTTTGGACTTTATGCTTGGCATTGCTATTTCCCTAATTACGAAATACTGGAAAAATAGCTCTCAGCTGAGCCCCAATGAATGGTGGAATCATGTCTGTCTCTACAGTAAATATGAACAAATACCTCGTATGTTTGCTTCCCCCATTCAGACTCCTCATCATCGGTCTAAATGGAAGATGCTCAATGACTATGTACATTCTGCTCAATGCTCTCATCTGACTGTCTAAATTTGTATATATCTTTGTCCCATGATAATTCTGTATCGCAGATCCTCTTTTGATTGTTTTGATGTATAATCACTGTTGTTTGGAAGCGCTCACATGCTGACATAATCAGCTAGAGAAGAAGCGTGGGGGTGGGGGGTAATTGGGTTTACTTTTCTTTATTGTATACTTGTTTTGTCTCCTTTGGTGTGTTGTTTCTTTTGTCTGTTGCAAAATGAAAATAAAAGTTTAAAAAAAAAAAATATTTTCTCTTATTAGTCTTATATGGTTTACATTGTAGCTTCATTGTGTGTCCTCTAGTCTCTCTAGCAGGGGCTGAGCTGTGATGTGCTTGCACGTTTTATAAAATATGTGAATCAATGCATACAGTACACATACACATTTACCCCTTCTTCAGAGCAGGTATAAAATTTGTGTGCTTCAGGGCCCGATATTCAAAGGATTTATGTTCCTAACTAGAGAGTCATGCTCCTAAATTGATCTCTGAAAATTAACTAGAGTTGAGTTTCTATATATTTTCTCTAAACTCCTAAATTTAGGAGCATAAAAAGTGGGTGGCAATGGGATGGATTTAGTGTGGGGAAAAAGTTAGGAGCTTTTGCACTGATTGTCAGCAGCGGGCACATAAATTAGGCTTGCAAATTTAAGCAAACGAATGGCAATTCTAAATTTAGGAGCAAACATTTTAAGCTGAAAATATGAAGGCGCATTTTACAAAGGACATCCAAGTGCAATCTGGGATGTTCACGCTAGCATGTCTGGAAAAAAGCAAGCACGTCTAAGTTCATGCACGATTTCACAAACGTGGACGTGCCCGATATGAACATCTATGGTGACGTCTACATAGATGTCCCAGGAATAGCATTTAAGAATGGGGACATCTAATAGCCTAATGGTTAGTATAGTCAGTCAGGACCAAGGAAGCCAGAGTTCAAATCCTAACACTGCTTCTTTTGATCTTAGACTAATCACTTAACTCTCCTTCTTCTCCCTTGGGATGTTTTGTGGCCAAAATAAGCCCTTTCCTGATACCTACTCTATTCATGCTTTGAGTAGTCTAAACTTGTACAGGATTGCACATATCCCTGATATTTCTGAAATCAAGTGGGACATCTAAGTCCATTGCACTGCCCCAGACACACCTCTGCTACATCCCTGTCTACTTGGAGGTCCCTGCACCAGAGATGTCTGTAAAACCATTTCTAACATGTCTCCAGGGACATCTCTGTGATTTGGATATCCATGTGCCCATTTTTGGATTTCCAAATCACAACCAAGGC
Source organism: Ichthyophis bannanicus (assembly GCA_033557465.1). Taxonomy (NCBI): domain Eukaryota; kingdom Metazoa; phylum Chordata; class Amphibia; order Gymnophiona; family Ichthyophiidae; genus Ichthyophis; species Ichthyophis bannanicus. Next base: position 209,721,893 of record CM066033.1, read on the forward strand.
TTTTAAAATGACATTTATAGGCTCCTAGGTATGGCTGAAAATAGGGCATACATTTAGAAGCTCATCTTTTTTTTTACTATCAGTCCCATCGTATTTTATAAGGTGCATAAGTGCCTATGTGACCTTTATAAAATAGGCACCTGTTAGGACTTTTTAAATAGATACCCCACTATAAAACTACTCCTCTGCTGACCATTTGCATGCTTTATTCTTTGCTAAGTGCACAATTCCCTTGGTGCATGTGTTTCTTTGTATTAACAAACTGTGCACAATGCCCTTTTCCAATTCAAGCTCATTTGGATATACATACAATCGGTTAAGTACCTGTATTGATTAGATAAATTACTAGATGGATGTTCATTATATGAAATTAAACCCAGAAAAAGCAAAGCCTTTATGGATAGGACATGATATGGCTTCATTTCCATGTAGTTTGTAAATGCTGGCTGGAAAGGGAGTTCCCTTGTTAACATCAATGAAAGCCTTAGAAAAAATACTAGATTTAACTTTAGCTATGGATTGAACAGGCTCAAACCCTTATGAGGAAAATATTTTTAAATGACATTATATTAGACAAATTTGATCTAGTTTTTCCAGTGGGCATCTTATAATTCTAGTGCAAGCACTAATTGTGGTCCAAATTGATTACTGTAATATTTAAGATTTTTGTGCCTCAAGTAAGCTGTTAAAATCACATTCAAATTTTACAAAATACTGTGGCTAAGATCATTTTAAAAAGGTCACAAACAGGACAGAGCAACAGCATTTTTAATTCAGATACATATGTTTCCTATTTCGGCAAGAGCTTTGTTTTTAAAATTTGCCATGGTTGCATTCCTATGCATATGCCATCTATTGTGTAGTTTACTCTATCTTCTAGCGATCCGCACTTTGACTATGGGAGTTATTTTGGAAGCCCTATACATGAATTGCACATGTGAAAATGACCATTGACATGTGCAAATCCTCTCCATGTCCCAAAAGCCATTTTAGAAAGCCCAGATTTGCACAAATCTTTCTTGATCATATCCCAGTCACAAGGGGGTGTGGTGGAGGTATGTCTAAAAAAGGTCCACAAGCATCCTTGATTTCACAATGGCACCACATGTGTAAACCCACCAGTGCACAAGTCTATAGTTAGACCCGCTCCTTAGCACAAATAGGCATTGTGAAAGTGCTCTTTTTGGCCATCATTCAATAGCACAGATGACAGGGAAATCCCTTCCCATTTCCTCAGTACTTTCTCCCACTCAAAAATATATAGAAGATAAACACTGAAAGCCCTTTATGTACTAACGCATCACTGCACGTCTCCATTTGCAAAATGGCTGGCCTGCATATATATAAGTGGTTCCAAAATACTGGTGCTGACACGTCTATGGTGCTGAATCCTGCCACATCTATATTTTAGACATGCACATTTCTGAAATTTCCCATGTCGCTACACATATCCAGACCTTCATTCTGAATGGCCCTGTTTTCTGGGATGTTGATGGAGACATTCATCTTTTGGGGCTGCATATGTTAATTTTAGAATGCATTTGCGCATGTTCACCTTCTCTACTGCCCCTCCTACAGAATTTCAGACATTTTGACTTGTACATCCCAGGAGACACCTAAACTGCCAATCTAAAATGTGTCTTTCTACCTTCTTGCAGAAACTTTACTTGTAAACGCTCTATGGAGAGACTGTTTGCTTATCAGGCTGCTATAGAATGGAAAGTATTACTGGTTGAAATCAGAAGTGTGAAGCAGCATTTTAGAAATGCTGTTTAGGTGCCATCTGGGACATCCAAGTTAAAATGTCTAAACTTCCATGGGAGGGGCAGCAGAAAAAGTGTACATGTGCAAATGCATTCTAAAATCGACCTATCTCCACCCCCAAAAGATAAATATCTCCACTGACATGCAAGGAAACGGGGACCTACAGCATCAGCCCTCAGAGATACGCAGAAAAATGGGAAATTTTAGAAACGTGTACAGAGACTACTTGGAGTGCTGTACTGAGAGCTGTAGAACCATCCAGTGTCCCTACTAATTATTACAGCATGTAGAAAGAAAGATCTAAATGTTTCCAGAACAAGGGAGGTTCTTTCTGCCAGTCATTTCAGGCTGGGAGGAGACTTCTCTGAGAGGGCAAATCCCTCCAAGTATAAAAACCTCACCTAAAGGCAAGTTCCCTTAGCCATTACACCATGAAGTGCTGCGTGGGTGACTGCCTTAAAGGGGCAGGTGCCTCTGGTACCCAGCCAGAGCCAGCACCCTGTTTAAGAAGAAACAGCACCAGCCACCACAACCAGAGAAGAAGGAGAGAGGCTTGGAGCCACTGCCAGGGGGTGGGGTGGAGTGGGGGGAGCTAAGCCAGAAGTCAAAGGTTCCGAAAAAGTGTCTGCACCATTCCCTCCAGCATTCAGCACAGGGAAGACTTCAGTTCACAGCAGAAACCCATCCAAGAGGAGAAGGAACCAGAGCAGGAGAAATCACAATGGGACCCAAGTAAGGAGTTGATTCAACTGTGAGGTAAGAATCCTAAGCCCAGGTACCAAGGAATGGAAAGGATTAAAGATAAAGAAGATTTAAGTAGAGAAATAATTGGCTGGTCATAATTCTAAGTGAAGCCTGAGTGCGCTAAGAATATGGAATAAGGTACAGAACTTTGGGAAGGAATAGATTAAACTATCCCACAATCTGTAAGAGGAGTTTAACAAGTTTTGTAAGATAAATTTGTTTTTCTTCATTGTTATTACAAATTGTTAAAGTTGTTCCATCATTGACTCTTAAGTTAAAGTAAACCTTTGGTTCAGAACACAATTTCTGGCCTGGACTCCTTTATTTGAGAAGGGTATGTGAGAGTGTAAAGTGCCACGTTCTCCTAATTAGTGCACCTGTTTTGCTAGTCCCCCTCTCGAGAGAGAACCTTCAAACATTTAAATCCAGGATCTCATAGAAATTCTGGGTAATCTCTCTTAGGATTGGTGTGTGCTCCCTTGTTTGTCAAGCAGTTGATGGAGTAAATTTTGGACCACACAGAAAGGGGGTTATATGTGTGCTGTGTGAAATAAGCAAATCCGTGAAGCCAGCAACATAGACATGACCACAACAGGATTTCAGAATATGACATGTATCTGTAACCACATACACATCCCAGGCTGCCATTTTGCAAGCAGAGGTGTACAGCAGCAAGGCAAATGACAAAAAAGCCTCTCTATTTAATTGTATGCTTTTTTGAGGGGGTGAATATTATTGGGGGAATCAGAGTGTATTTTCTCTTCCCCTTATTATTGTGTTTTGGCCTTAGCACTTTCCAAATGCTTAATCCTGTCCAGGAACAAGCATAAAAAATGGATCTTTGGTAGACCACCTCCAACACGTCTTTGTCATGCCCCTGGCATTTGGGTAGGGGCTCTTGGGATTGGATGTGATTGACATATGTGAATTGGCATTTTCAGATGTGCAAATCACAAACAGAGCTTCTAAAATGACCCCCATGGCCAACCATAAGCATTTTAGACATTGACTCAAAACAAAGTTATTTGGAAAGTTTTAAATAGTCATTGTTCTTCTGCTGGGCTTTATTTAGTATGATTCAGAACTGTTGTTATTCTGCCTCAGTTTTATTGTTTTCTACAACACCTCTCTTTTGTGAACTGCTTAAAACTGCATTGTATAGGTGAATGAATTGAATTAAATTAAATTAAGAAAAAAATCTATATTATCCTGAAGGCTACTGTACAATAATACCTAAGTCAGGATATGAGATTTCTAGTCACCATTTCATAAACTGTAAATTCAGAGTTGGCTATTAACTTCCTGATAATGACACCACCACAGCATTCCAGAGTGAAAATGTTTCTGGGGAAAAGGAGGCAAGGAGCAACTCCCTCAAATGCAGTGGTACATATGTCTACTCACAAGCAATAGGCTGCAGAAGGAGGGAGCAGAAACACTTGAAGGAAGTGCAACCTGCTTCCAGGTATCTGAAATCCTCTGGTAATGGAGTTACAGCTCTAATAGTATGGAAGCGAAGAAGGCTGCTCAAGAGAGGAAAAGGAGGGAGAGAGAGAGAGAGTACCAGCATGCTGCATCGTTAGGAAGAAAAAGCTGGGGCTCAGCACAGTAGAGAGGAGCATAAGCTGACTTGTGGCATGTAATAAAGGCTATGGAGGAGAATGGAGAAGACACAGGAAATAGTGGTGAAAAGAGACAGTAGAAAGAGGATAGAAAAAAATCTTGGAGTAAAGAAGGAGGTGTTAGGTAATGCTTTTAGGTCACATGAAAGTGTCATAAATTGGCTTGCATAGAGATAGATGCTACCAGAAAGGTGGGGTTTCTTTTTCCTTTACTTTACATAAGAACATAAGAAATGCTATGCTGGGTCAGACCAAAGGTCTATCGAGCCCAGTATCTGGGTTACAACAATAGCCAATCTAGATCACAAGAACCTGGCAGTTTCACAAAAGGTAGAAAGATTCCATGTTGCTTATCCCAGGGGTATGCGGTAGTTTTCCCCAGCCCACATTAATAATGGTTTATGGACTTTTTCTCCAGGAACTTGTCCAAACTTACTTTAAATCCAGATACACCAACAGCTTTAACTACATTCTCTGGTAACAAATTCCAGAGTTTGATTGCACGCTAAGCAAAAAAATGTTTTCTCTGATTAGTCTTAAATGTGCTACATTGTACTGTAGCTTCATAGCATGTTCCCTAGTCTTTCTACTTTTGAAACAGTAAAAAAAACAATCTAAATTTACATGTTCCACTCCATTCATTATTTTATAGACCTCTATCACATCTCCCCTCAGCCATCTATTTTACATGTTGAAGAGTCCTAACCTTGTAAGCCTTTCCTTGTAAGTACCTTTTATCCCCTTTACCATTTTGGTGGCTCTTCTCTGTACCTTTTCTAATTTTTCTATATCCTTTTTTAAGATATGGTGACTGGAATTGCACACAATATTCAAGGTGCAGTTGCACCATGGAATGATACAGAACCATTATAATATCCTTCTTCATTTCTTTTCTTATGATTCCTAGCATTCTATTTGCTTTCTTGGTCTTGGCTGCACACTGGGTGGAGGGTTTCAACATACTATCCATAATGATGCCCAGATCCTTTTCCTGCATGGTGATTTCTAATGTGGAACCCTGCATCATGTAATTTGGGTTGTTTTTCCCTAAGTGCATAACTTGTCCATATTAAATTTTATCTGTCACTTGGACACCCAGTCTCCCAATTTTTCAAGGTCCTCTTGCAATTTTTCACGATCTTCATGTTTTAACAACTTTGAACAATTTTGAGTGGAGGAGTGGCCTAGTGGTTGGGGAAAAGTACTTCAGGCTAGAAGGTCAGGGGTTCAAATCCCACTAGAGGGACAGCAACCTTGGGCTGGAAGGACTGGGGTTTCTAGTCCCACAGGTGCTCCTTGTGGTCTTTGGCAAGCCACTTAACCCTCCATAGCCCATGTTCCCTGTAAAATAGTTATCTCCAAGTTATAATGCCCTGTTCAATGTAATTTCAGTTTGTTCAATGTAAACCACACTGATGCAGAATAGCATAGTATAGTATATAAGAGGATGTAAATAAACAAAATAAAATGTTTCATATTTGATCAACTCACTTGTTATTTCCATTTCCAGGTCATTTATGAATATGACCCAGCACAGATCTCTTGGGTACTCCACTATTCACCTTTCTCCATTGAGAAACTCGGCCATTTAGCCCTACCCTCTGTTTTCTATCTTTTAGCCATCTCCTTATCCACAATAGTACACTGCCTCCTATTCCATGATGTTTTAATTTCCTTAGGACTCTCTCAATGAGGGACCTTGTCAAAGGATTTCTGAAAATCCAGATATACTATATCAACCAACTCACCTTTATCTAACTGTTTATTCACACCTTCAAAAAAATAGAGATTTGTGAGACGAGACCTTCCTTGGCTATATCCATCCACACTACATCATATGCACCTCCTCTTTCTCTCCTCCCCTCCCTCTTGTGATGGGAATGTTTTGGGACTATTTTGGTCGGATCTAAAATTTAATGCCCTGATCTATGTGAAATATTGATCTAATTATTATTATTATTAAGCATTTATATAGCGATGCAACATACAAAGCGCTGTGCAAACATATACGAGAGACAGTCCCTGCTCATCAGAGCTCACAATCTAGTCAAGATAAAATACGAAATAAATTACATAATACAAATAACAATTCAACAAGACAAAGTATACAAAAGTTGTTGGAGAGAACAAGAAAGGGGGAATCAGGAATGAAAAGCAATAGTGAAGAGGTGGGATTTCAATCTGGACTTGAAGATGGCCAGAGAGGATGCCTGGCATACAGAGACAGGTAGATTATTCCAGGCTAAGGGTGCAGCCAGTTGAAAGGAGCGAAGTCTAGAATTGGCAGTATGAGTGAAAGGCATAGATAAATGAAGACTATTAGAAGAGTGAAGTAACCGAGAGGGGGTGTAAGGCAAGATAAGAGACAAAAGGTACTGGGGGGGGGGCAGAAGAGTGAATACATTTAAAGGTTAGCAGGAGGAGTTTGAATTGGATACAGAGATGGATGGGGAGCCAGTGAAGCAACATGAGGAGAGGAGTGATGTGGGAAAAACGAGACTGGCGGAAAATCAGTTGAGCAGCAGAATGTTGAATAGACTGAAGGGGAAAGAGGTGGTTTGCAGGGAGGCTGGCAAGAAGAAAGCTTCAATAATCAAGGCGGGAGGGGATTAAGGAGTGGACAATCATTTTAGTAGTGTTAACAGAAAGAAAGGGGCAAATTTTGCAGATATTGTATAGAAAGAAATGGCATGTTTTAGCAAAACGTTGGATATGTGAGGAGAAAGAGAGAGAGGAGTCAAAGATAAAACCAAGGTTATGTGCCAAAGAGACAGGAAGGATAACAGAGTTATCCACGGAGAGTGAGAAAGGGGAAAGAGGAGGGGAGGCATTCAGGGGAAAGATAAAGAGTTCAGTCTTGGCCATATTCAATTTCAAGTGGCGGTGGGACATCCAAGAAGCAATGTCAGAGAGGCAAACCGTGATCTTAGCCTGGATTTCAGAAGCGATAACAGGTGTAGAAAGGTAGATTTGAGAGTTATCAGCATAGAGATGGTAGTGAAAGCCATGGGAAGAGATAAGGGCACCAAGGGATTGGGTATAGAGAGAGAAGAGGAGTGGTCCCTAGATGGAACCCTGAGGTATGCCTACAGGTAGCAGGGTTGAAGAGGAGGCAGAGCCACCGAAGGACACACTGAATGAGCGATGGGAGAGATAGGAGGAGAACCAAGATAGCACAGAGCCTTTGAATCCAAGTGAGGACAGGGTGATAAGAAGAAGATTGTGTTTAAAAGTGTCAAAGGCAGCAGAGAGATCAAGAAGAATGAGGACAGAATAAAAGCCTTTGGACTTTGCCAGGAACAAATCATTAGATACTTTGGTAAGAGCTGTTTCAGTGGAATGTAGGGGATGGAAGCCAGATTGTAAAGGATCCAGGAGGGCATGAGAGGAGAGGAAATTGAGACAGCGGTGGTAGACTGCACGCTCAAGGAGTTTAGCGAGGAAGGGAAGGAGACAGATAGCTCGATAGTTAGAAGGACAAGTGGGATCAAGTGAGGATTTCTTGAGGAGGGGTGTGACCACAGTGTGCTTGAAGTCAGAAGGGAAGGTTGCGGTGGAGAGTGAGAGGTGGAGAATATGAGAGATGGAAGGGATGATAGTGGAAGAGATGGAACTAAAGAGATGGGTGGGGATGGGATCAGATGAGCAGGCAGTAAGTTTAGAGGAAGAAAGAAGGAGTGCAGTTTCCTCATCAGAGACCATAGGGAAGGAAGAAAGGGTAGCAGAAGTGAGGGGGGAGAGTTGGGAAATAGGGTGGATAGAAGGGGAGGAGGGGAAATGGAGGGTGATCGTGTGGATTTTGTCATGGAAGTACTCAGACAATCTTTGGGCAGGAAGGGAGAGAGGAATCAGAGGTGGAGGCACACTGAGGAGAGAACTGAGTGTGCTAAAGAGACGATGAGGATCAGAGGCAAAAGAGTCAGTCAGATGGATGAAGTAGACTTGCTTGGCAAGTTCAATGGCTGACTGAAAGGAGTGTCACCCCCCTGATGAAGGCATTGCCGAAACGCGTTGGGGTTCCCTTTGAACAATAAAGACCCCTTGCTCTTCCGACTCCTTCTGCTCCTTGTGTCTGGAGAGAGCTAAAGGATCACTAGCAAGAAGGTTTCTAAATAGGTTAGTGGAGACAGGACGAGGCTGAGGAGGGGAATGATGAATAATAAGACTTAAAAGGTGGTGGTCAGATAAGCGAAGGACAGAGTTGCAGAAGTTGGAGGGTGAGCAGTTGGAGAAGAAGATCAGGTCAAGGCAGTGACCATGTTGGTGAGTAGGAGCAGTGGAACAGAGTTGAAGATACAAAAATCTAAGACTAATCCAAAACCTTCTTATGAACCTGCATAAAAATAAAATACTCCAAAAATAATAAGTTTCTGGAATGTGCAGTCTAACATTATATACAACAGCAATATAGTACTGTACCATACCTTTCATCTAATAGCAGTGTCACCAGCCAATTCTTGTAAGGTTCCAAAGCTTATATAATATAACACTGCCTGACCTAATCTCTAGCAGCTATCTGGGCTTTAAAGAAGTCTCTATATGGCCAAAAATGTTCTATGTTGTAAGGTGCTTTTGGACTTTACAGCTAAAGACAGCCATGATGTTTTCTGAGATTGAAGATACCTGCTGTCATACTTTATGAATATTGTGGTCTGCAAGCTGTTTCATGCTGCAATATGTATCTGTAATTGTTTAAGTGTTTATATGTAACTTTGTTTTTCATTTTTTAAAGAAAATAAACTGATTCAAATCACTTTTCACAATATACTAAGCTATCTTACATGCATTGTACTGATATTTTAACAAATGTAGATTTCTAGTGATTTATTTCCCAGTTGGACTGGTCTTCTGTGGAAAACTTGCCACCTGCTATGTGCACCACATTTTGCTGACCTCTTAAAAATGTGTCCTACACAGCCATAAGAAGAATAGACATAAGAAATGAAAATGCTTCAATGTTTCTAGCAAAGGTTAACTTTACTATTTAAGACATTTATTCACTGGTAGCTATTCAGTCAGTGGCTGGTAATAATTCATAACCCAAGAATGAAAATCATAACATTAATGATTCATTCCTGTTTTGACTGGGGAGCCGTTCTTCTGTACCAATGAATACCCTGAGTCAGAGAAAAACTGGGAGGGGGTCAATTATTTTTGAATCAGCATTCCAATCTATTTACTGAATAGTATGGTGCGTTGTGCCAAACTACCAGTGGGACATACTGAGAGCAGACATCGGTGTCAGAGGGCTACGTGCAGAGAAACAATAAACGATCTAAACCTAACCCTCTGTATGAAGTTGGTTTCACTCAACCTGTGGCATCCTTTACTTGTCAGTTTGTTAATCACAAGCTTTCTTAAATGTACAGTACACAATAAAGTTGGATTTGCATCTAAAAGTCAGTAACACTGTGACATGACTCTTTCAGAAATAACTTTGGTGACAAAAAAAGGATATCATTCACTAAAATAGTTAAAGACCCAATGGTTTTTCAAAGATTTTAATGTTCTGTACTTGCTTTTCTCCGGATTACTGTACTTATCTTTGCAAAACAGTAGAACGTTACCAGAGCAGTAAATAGAAGGGGAAATCACCGCACAGAACTTTATTTCAAAGCGGCAATACAAATCAGATGCAGGACAAGTTCAGACACAGAGTTACGGATCCTACTAGAACCACGAGCGCAATTAAAGCACCAACCATAGAAAATCTAAAGAAAAGAAAGAAGGAAATAAAGCGGAGTGCTCACCCTTTTCAGAGATGCGAAAGATCAGACGAGGATCAGAAGCCCTGATGGCAGCAGCCAAACTTTCCTCCTTTCCCGGGAAAGAGAGAGACCTGCGGGGAATAACCCTGATCCGGAGCCTCCCTTGTCCTGAGCGAAGCCACCAGCTGAAGAGCTCGTTCAGGTTGAAAGCCAGCAGCACCCTTGGCTTTTGGGCACGACAGCCCTTCAGAACCGTATCTTCGCCCACCTCCAGCACCAGCTGCCTGGACTTGCGGAGGTTGCTTGGCGACTCTCCATTCAGCCCTTCTGACAGAGCCGGGCTGGAGATCAGCACCTCGGACAGCATCGAGCGGGTGTTCAGCACCTCGGAGAGCGCAGGGCGGGCGTCTTGCTCTGGTGGCAGAGCCGGGCTGGAATTCAGCACCACGGACAGCGCCGGGAGACGAGGCTGGCCCACGACTGCCAGCAGGGGCGCACAGTCCAGCACCAGGCTACAGCTACTCCGGCCCTCCGGGTCCCCCAGCAGGTGCCGCAAGGAGCTGCGGAAAGCGGCCGGCACGGAGAGATCCACAGCCAGGTTCTTCCTCTTCAGCCGAGCGGAGCCGGGCTCCTGCTGTCGGGACGCGCCGGGCTTCCTAGGCGAGGAGACAGTGGCTGAGAGGGGAGTCTCCTGCCGAGTCTGGGAGCTGAGGAGGAGAAGGAGAGCCGCGAGATGCAGAATCAAAGCGCTGCGAGTCCTCATCTTAAGCACGGACGGAGACCTCGACGCCGCCGTACTGAGAAGAAGGTCAAGGCAAAGTCTTTTCAGAAGTTTCTGATTCTCTGTCAGGTTTCAGTCTTGTGCTCCGAGTAAATTTGCCTTTCGGACTCTCTTATGCGTTGTCAGTTTCAAGAACTTTTCCCAAACCGCTCACTTTGAAATTAAAGAGGCAAAGAAAAGCGCAACCTGGCTAGTGGCACTGGAGATGCTCCGGTTCCTCTTTGTAACCGGTGGGCGGAAGGACTGAAGCAACACGGTGAACAGTGGGCCGCGATCAAAAAGGGCAGTGAGAGGATAAAGAAAGATCACGCCAAAAAAATCCATTTCCTTCAGCTTTCAGATCCAATCCACACGGCCCCCTTGCCTCGGGAAGGACAGCGAAAAGAAATCAGGGCGTCAAAGCAGAGGCGCAAACCGCAGCGTCGGAGGTGCTCAGGTCAAGAAGCCAACGAGCTTCGGGTTCCCCCCACCCCTGCCAGGGCTGCCGGCAGCGCTCCCTCTCTGGCGCTCCTGCACCCTTTTAAAGAGATTCCGCAGGCTGCTGGGGGGCGGGGTGGGTGGGACGGGCTTGCACTTTCCCGAAACGCCCCAGGCAGGGAGAGCTGAGCCGGGTTGGACGCCCGTCGTCCCTCCCCTGCCTTCCCCCTCGGGAGACCGCGGCCGGTGCGTAGCAATCGTGCCAGCTCTAGAGGGAGCACCAGGGAGCCGCGCCTTCCAGCCAATCAGCGCTTTCCAAGCGAAGCTGTCAATCGGGAGGTGGAGCGATTGGACGCCTTCATTCAGAAAAGAGTCGAGCCTACGCGTGGCCGCAAAGGCGTCCACATCGCTCTGGGTTCTTTCAGGGAATCACTGACTCCCTGATGGTAAGGAAATGCATCCATACATACCCGTCATCCCTAGGAGGTAAGAAGCGCAAAAAGAGAACTCATGAACTAGCTTTGCAATGGGAAGAGATTTCAGAATGATCTTCGGCTAACCAGAAATTACTTGCATGAAAAATATAAGCTAAGTACATTTGATGTTTAGGCAGCTATATAAAGTAACTTCTTCAGCTGCGAGGTGGAAGGAGGAGATAATACCCTAAAATCGACAATGCTTAGGAAAGTGATAACCCAGAAGCGACAGAGAGGAAATCCACTAAACTTTACTTCCAACATGACGGGATAAGCATTAAACTCAGTAAAACAAACACTTACGAAACCTGCTTCTCATAACTAACAAATCTAACGTCTTCATTTCTTGCACGGTGGAACCGGACGTTTGGTAAGAGTAAGAGAGAAGGGAAGGAAATCATTCCGGACCCGATCAGCCAGTAGATCTTGCCAGGCTGCAGGTCTGTTGATTGAACTGTGGCACATTTAACACTCGCTGTCAGCTTGAAACAGTGGGATCACTTTCAGAAGATAACGAGTTATTACAGCAGGATGGCAGGGCATGATGAAGAGCCCTGTGGAAAGTGTTACTGCTGGATGCATGGTTATACTGATCTTAAAGCTATTCCTCGAAAACCATACGAAGCTTAGAACATCACCACCACGGGATTCCTGTCACTTCAACTTTCTTTAATATTCCCACCTACCCATTGCTTCCGAAAAAATAAAATAAAATATTAATCAGGTTTACACGGGTAAAGTAATTTGTAATGTAATTAAACCTTTTATATCCTGCCCATACCAGTAGCTCAGAGCAGCTTACAATAAATGAAATATGATAATAAAGCAAACAATTGTCAAAACACAGAGCCCACCCTATCCTTGCATAAGAACAGTCACATTTATTCAAGACACTTCGGAAATACTCTAATTTTCGTAAATCCCTGAAAACGTGTTTATGATCTTTTAAAGCACAGTTTATTCCATAATAAAGGAGCTACACCTTGACATTCTTTCCTATTCATCTAAATTCTGAAATAAGCAGAAGCAATAGAACAGAGCCAGTATTGGCACGATTTTTTTTAGGTTCCAATAGCATGCACATCCTTTTATTTAGGTTTTCTTTACCAAAGGGGGGGAGAGGTGGAGAACACCTAATGGGCAGGACCTGTCCATCTGTTTGTCTGGAGGCTAGTATCAACAAAGAAGCCTGCAAACCAACTGGAATGAAATTGAAAATTATAGGGGCCCTCTTCCTAAAGTAGATGAAGTTCTGCACTTACCTCAGCTCAGGGTAGATCAGGGGACACACCTGAGCCCTTCAGGTTCTCAGGAAAACCACAATGAATATGCACAAGAGAGATTTGTGTGCACTTTCTCCATTGTCTGTTATGCATATCCTAAATCCTGGATAGCTAGGTGTGGCCGGAGGACTGGATTGAGAACCCATGGATTAAATGGAAGAATTAATACAGGGCAAGTGCGGAGTCTATGCACCTAGTGTTTTCAGCATGTCCCCCTACTGTCACACAGAAAAACTCTTTGCTATGATACTGTCATCAGGGCAGAGTGTGGATGGCTTACTTCCTCCTATGTATTGCATGGTAAAGGGTATTCTGTATGTAAGGGTACCTGCAGGAGATCCTGATGAGAGCACCTCCAACAATTCGTGTAGAGGCTTTGCGCTTACCAAGGATCGAGTTTTGCATCTAAGGTGTGGTAGATGCAAACGTTTAGTGCACTTTTGTAAAGGGGCCCCAAAGTTTCAAACAAGGAGGCATTTATATTAACCTATAAATGGGTCCACTGTAATGAGCTGGTGCCTAGCAAATGTTACTCCTACTGTTGATTCATTTGAATATTATCAAAATTAAAAAGACTTTAGGTAAATCTTTTTTTCTGATAAAGTCAGTGCAAAATTCTAGGCTTTATTGCAAAATACTTATCTACACCATCACAAGGTGTTGACAGGTTTTGCAAAAAAGCTGGAGTTTGTGACATTTTTAATCCAAAATTTAGCTATGCAGATATAAATAATGAGCTACTTTGCTTTATTAAATAGGGATGTAAGTGGTGTAAAAATCTAGGCAGGGGCTCTAGGGCAGGCGTAAATGACTGCAACTAAATTTTTCAAAAAGGCCCGTAAATTATAGCATTTTGTAACTTACAAGGATAAATTGGGGCTCTGCCTACAGTCCTCTCAAACCCTCCCCCCCCCCCCTTGCATGCCCACACTGAAAGTATGCACGATAAGACTTATGTGCATGCTTACAGAATAGTGGCCACTTAAAATACATGCATAAGTGCCCATTCACGCATGTAAGTCCTTGAAACTAGGTGACTGACATATATCAATAGCATATAGTTTTATGCAGCTCTTTATAAGATCAGCCCCATAAACACAAAGGTAGCAGTAGTTGTATATGCTAGTGACACTGAGGTTAAATCTTATTCCACACCTTCAAAATGATATAAACAGGATCGAGTCAGTGCAGATGGTGGCTACCAACATAGTCAGTGGGCTTCATCATAAGGTGTATGGGGACAGATTTAAAGCTCTCAATCTGTAGACTTTCGAAGAAAGACTGGAGAGGGGAGATATGATAGAGACGTTTAAATACCTTCAAGGCATAAATGTGCAAGAGGAGAGTCTCTTTCGATTGAAAGCAAGCTCTGCTACAAGGGGACATAGGATGAGAGTGAAAGGGGATAGACTCCGGAGCAATATGCAGAAATATTTCTTTATGGAAAGAGTGGTAGAGGTGTGGAATAGTCTCCCAGTGGGAGAGGGTAGACTAGAGAGACTGTATGGTCTTTATCTGCCACCCATATTTCTATGTATTGGTGTTTAATCAGAAGTGATGAGTGGTAATCTTATCCTAATTACTGTTTTTTTGTCAAAATGCAATGTAGTAATGGACATTTCTTGTATTCTGATTAGGAATGTGCATGACAATAAGATGTCTCTGTTTAAGAAAATGAAGTCCTGTTTAGCAGAGCCATCATGAATCTTTGAACCTGTAATAGTAAAAATGTGCCATGCAGAACTGTTTCTTAGAAAGTGCTGGGTAATTTAATTGCTAGCCTCATTAGAAAATCTACTTTTTTAGAAACGTCCCTTAAAAAATGAATAAGTCTGAAGGTTAAAAAATGACTACTTGTACACATTGTGTCACATTTCAAATGGGACATCCAAGTACAATCTGGGACGTCAAAGCCAGAACATCTGAAAAGAAAGTCAGACACATGCAAGTTCAGGCACAATTCCAGAAATGTGGATGTGCGTGATATGCACATGAATCAAATGTCTATATAGACATACCCGGGAGAGCATTTCTGAGCCAGGATGTCTAAAAGCATAATGGCTGGAGTAGCAGCTCAAGAACTGGGTGCAGGATTCAAAGCCCAGTGTGAGACTTTGTAATCTAAAGCTAGTTACTTAATTCTCTATACTCTCTGGATGTTTTAAGATGAAAACAAACACTTTCTTGAAGTCTATTTGTGCCTGGAGCTCTGCTGCTTCTGGGATTGAACGGGGACATGTAAGTCATTGCCTCTCCCCAGACATGCCTCAGCCACACCCCCAGGCCTACGTGAACGTCCCTGTACTGGAGACGTCTGCATTTGTGGAATGGTTACAGAGAGGTGTCCATGATTTTGATGTCCACCTGCATCCAAATCTTTTAGAATGACCCTCATTATGAAGTTTGTGGTTTATTTAAAACTTTATACATCAGTTAATAAAAGCAAAGCAGTCTACATAAAAACAAATAGGAATAAAGAAGGAACTTGATTAAAATAGCAGTACAGAAAATGGATAGCTGGAGAGAACATAAGAACATAAGATATGCCATACTGGGTCAGACCAAGGTCCATCAAGCCCAGCATTCTGTTTCCAACAGTGGCCAATCTATGTCATACGTACCTAGCAGTTTCCCCAAGGGACACAGGTTCCACAATGCTTGTACTGGTTCAAGCATTGATATCCTGGGTCCCTTCTTAATAATGGTTTATGGTGAGCCATCTGCAAACCCCCAGAGGCTCGATAGCACTCAAAGGCACGTTGGAAAATAAACATCTTCAACTGTGTTTTAAATTACTTTAAAGGAATGTTCAAATTGGACTTCCTGAGGCAAGGAGTCTCACAGAATTGGAGCCCTGAAGAAGAAGACTGACCTACAGGTGGACTCAAGTTCTGCCTTAGAAGAGGGGAGGGGAGATGGAGACTGTTATCATGTAGTGAATGGAGAATGTGGAATGGAGTGTGAAAGGAAAGAAGTGAAGACAAGTAAAGGGCAATACCATTGTAGAAGGGTTTATGAGCAATCTGAAGTCAATCCTGGAGGAAACAGCTAACCAGTCATGT
Organism: Ichthyophis bannanicus; assembly: GCA_033557465.1. NCBI lineage: Eukaryota > Metazoa > Chordata > Amphibia > Gymnophiona > Ichthyophiidae > Ichthyophis > Ichthyophis bannanicus. The sequence goes on from CM066033.1 coordinate 209,737,750, forward strand.
TGGATGAGGAGAGGTTGCAGTATGGCAGTTATTTTAGAATAATTTGCAATTTCCGTGTAGAAATTCTGGTATTTATATGTGGAAATGGCACACACATGGAAAGGATCATTTTAGAAAAGGCTCAATTTACATGTGGGTGTCCATAACATGTAGAAATTACAAGGGGGCATGCTGAGGGCATGTTTAGCATGGCCTAGGCAGGTCAAAGAATCTACACATGTATTCCCCATTTCATAAACGGATTGCACATGCTTGGCCAAAACTTTCCATGTCAGTATTTACAGTTGCTTTCTGGCATGCATAGGATTTTAAAATGTGCTTATTTTGGCCAGCCCTTTACTGGAGGAATTAAAGGAGTAATCCTCTTCAATCTCCCATTACTTATTTGTTCCCCTTCAAACTGAAAATAAATAAAGATGGCCACCTTTGTATTTAATTTGCGCCATTTATAAGTATAGGTTTGCAAAATGTCCCACATACATATCTAAGTTTCAAAAATACCACTGTTCATATATAGATGCCGGCAAAAGGGTTTTTGTTTCTTGCTTTTTTTTTTTCTTTGCAGTGGCTGCACACATAACCAACCGACAGCAACTGATCCACACCAAAACCTCCACCTCATCCCCCTTCCAGCAATATCAAGGAGTACCACAAGGATCCACACTATCAGCCATGCTTTTCAACATCTACCTCCGTCCACTCTGCTCAGTCATACGTACTCACAATGTCAACTTCCACATATACGCCGACGACATAATGCTCTACACCCCAATTACAACAACGGACCCAACAAATGACCAGCTATCAACCTGCTTCACCGACGTATCCAACTGGCTACAAGAGAACAACTTATCCATTAACATAAAGAAGACCGAAGCCCTTATAGTGACAAAAGACCCAGACTTCAAACCACCCACTCACCTCACCATGGGAACCACGCAAATTCAAGTACAACCACACATAAGATATCTCGGCATTATCACTGACCAAGCCCTAACTCTTAAGCAACAAATCAACAAGACCACAAGAACTGTATTCCACAAGGCGAAAACGGTACAACGCCTCCGACCCCTCCTCGAACCACAAGATTTCAGGACAGTAATGGCTCTAACACTCCCTCATCTGGACTACTGCAACATAATCTACCATGGCCTACCTGCCACACAGACCAATCCCCTCCGAACTGCCCTAAACACCACGGCGAGAATAATTCACAATGCAAGGAAACGAGACCACATCACCCCAATACTGAGGGACCTTCATATTCTCCCCATCGAAGCAAGAATCAAGTACAAAACTCTTCTACTCACCCACAAAACCATCCACCAAACACAGGGCACCCCACTCCGCACCCTACTGCCTCACCCAACCCACAGCAGAACAACCAGACAATCCTCCAACAGCTCCGTTGCCATCCCCCACAAAAGAACCAAAGCAACTCAACGGACCTGCAACAGAGCCTTTGAACTCTATGCCCCATCCCTCTGGAACTCTCTACCAAACCACATCAGGAACAATGGTGATCTCCCATCATTCAAAAAGCAGCTAAAAACCATCCTATTCCAAGAACATCTCTGAATAGGACCCCCCCCCCCCCACCCATTTCTCTCCAAGATCTCCAAACCAGTAACTATGCTATCTTGTCAGTCTCTATGTTCACCCCAAAAATCATCAATGTTGAACCCCCGGTGTTGGCCCCCCCCCCCCCACATTTGATTCCCCCCCCCCCCTGGTTATATGTCCCACCGCTTTGACCCGGTGAAAAGCGGGATATAAATACAGTTAAATAAATAAATAAATAAATAACGCTGCCTGGATCTTTCTTTTTCACAGAATGGCCAAGGTTATACATTTTAAAGGGGCACGTGGTTTAGGCATTCATTTAAACATATACATGTCAAAGTGGCATTTATATGTTTTTATGCCATGAAAATGCATATAATTTAAAGTTATACAGTGGATGTGGTATTGAATATTGGACTCAAAGAATTTAGGGAAATAAATTTTTGAATGTGTCAGTAAAAGTAATACTATTGAAGGGGGATGTATGAGTTCCACTGCTTGCCTGCAGGTGGCTCAGTTTATAAGAAAACTTTGCCAGGGTGAACCTCTGATTTCCTACCAATATGTGTCAGCGTATTCCACCTAGCCGCTTTGGTCGCTCTTATCCACTCCGTGGTTACCACTTCTTCTCTGAGATCATCTTGTTTCTGTCTGGATAAATATATATTCTCAGTCTTTGCCGGATTTCATTGCCAGAGCTTGGTCTTCATCATTCTAGCATTGCCTAATGCTATATGATTCCTCTCTGTAACCCTACTACATGCTGGATTTTTATTCTTTGCTGTGAAGTCTTCCTGATTCCTGAACTAGTTTCCCTGCTGTAAAGTGGCCTTGCTCATAAGCTGGGAACTTTTGATGAGAGTCAGCATGCTCTCTATTCTTCTCTTGTCACTGGGTTCCTTCAGTGTCCACTACCCCATTGACCTGGTGGTTTCCAGTACCAGAGGACTCAGCCCACAGGAAAATCAGTTGCTCTAGGCAGAAGACCATGCTTCTACCATCCCGGGCCCAGGGGTATTTTGTTCAACCTTTTGTCTTGTATTCAGACTATGGCTTGCCCCCTGTCTTCAAATCCCATCTACTGAGGAGATCCATCACATCAAATTCTGCACATTTTTCTGTTCACTAGTGGTAGAATCTTACATAGTGCAAGTATCAGCATCCATTGTCTCCCATATCCCAAAGGAAAACTACAGCTATTTTAATCTTCCTATAATTATGTACAGATTACATTCCCACCTATCTGACTTCCAAATTGTCTTATGTACACTCTCCCAATTGAGTTGACTGGCTTTCATAGGGTGTTTCTAATTTATGTGAAATGATACTTGTGCTTAATTTTCTGTTGGTATCTGGGAGGAGTTCTGAAATCCAATTTCTGCTTCATTTTGAAGAGAAATTAACTGCAATTAGAAGAAAACAGGAGTGAGAGCAGCAAAGGAGGAGAAAGGAAGAAGTGAATAGAAGAGAGAAGAAAAGGGGAGAGATCATAACAAAGAAGAGGAGAGGAGGAAAAAGGAGGTAAAACAGTAGAAAGATGGATGGTAAGAAAGGAGGAAGATCAGCTAGGGAGGCAGTTATGTTTGGAATAATAGCAACTCTTGATTTACGGTATATGCATAGTTTTAGGAGTTTGTCTTTTGATGGACTTGGGAATACTGAATGTTCTGGCCAAAATTCCTCCTTCTCTGGTAGCCCAGGTTCAAAGAAGTAAATGGGAGCTCCTGCTTTTCTTGAGCCACTATTCTCAAGTGGTGGTCTGAGCATGAGTTTTTAAAGACCTATTACACCCAATGTTTCTCACGATAAAAACAGCCATCACAGAGGCTGGTACCTGCGAGCCTATGTGCTCAGTAATCCTTAGCGCCCTTGGCCTATCCTTGTGTATGGGCATAGAGAGTTATTCTAGAAGCTAAATAGGCTACGTGAATGAGCAGGGGGACGTGTATATGGCATAAACATTTATGAACATATTCCATTTCATGGTGTCCGTGGATGTTTATTTCGCCTGCATGGGGATGTCTGCACGCGCCCATGAGGGAGTGCGATGGGGGCTTGCCTTGCCTCAGAGACTTGTAGACCAAATTTCAGTAATCCCTGTACATAATTATTTATTTAGTCAGATTTAATATACTGCTTTATCATTAAATCAAAGCGGTTAGCATTTCAAACAATCAAGAGGGGGGGTGTAGTGTGCAAACATGCAGTGGAAACATCAGCATGAGTGGTGTGGGTGGGTTGTGAGAGATTATTTTGAGCTATATACAAGTGATCTATGTACAGGTCTATAATTTGAGCTATATACAAGTGATCTATGTACAGGTCTATATACAGTTCTATTCATATGGGTTGCAGGGTTGGATAGCTCAGTCTGGTTCAGGTGATGTCCTTGTAGTGTTCCATGAAGAGTGTTTTGAGCATCTTTCTGAAGTCTTTGAGGTCTGTGGTTGATCTCAGATCGTCAGGGAGAGAGTTCCACAGGTTGGGTGCTGCCAGGGATAGTGCTCTTTTTGAAGTGTCCTGTCTTAATTTGGCAAATTCTTTTGGAGTGGTGATGGTGTCTGCGGCTCCCTTTCTTCTGGGTCTGGTGCATAAGTCAGCTTTGATAAGAGGTTGTAGGCTGTCAGCTGAGATGTTTTATCTTATTTTGATTATGTTTAGGAGAACTTTGTATTTGATATGGGAGCTTATTGGGAGCAAGTGTAGGTGGTACAGGATGGGTGTAATGTGGTTGTGACCTGAGCAGCCTGTTATTATGCGGGCGGCAGTGTTTTGTGCCAGCTGCAGTGGTCGGAGGGCCTGTTTTGAGAGCCCAATGTAGATGGGGTTGCAGTAGTCTAGTGTGGGGGTGATGAGAGCTTGACAGACTGTACAGAAGTGGTCTTCTGCGAGAATGGGTTTGAGGCATCTGATAGTTCTCATTTTGAGGTAGGTGTTTCTTATAGTTCTGGCGATGTGGGCTTGTACTGTAGGTTCAGGTCCTTGTCAAGGGTCACTCTGAGGTATCTCACTTCAGGTTTTACTGTTATTGTGATGTCGTTCAGTTTGATGGTAGGTGTAATTGAGAAGGTGGGGTTTCTTGAGATGAATAGTGCTTCTGTTTTGTTGTGGTTTATGGATAGATTGTTTTCTGAGAGCCAGGTTGTCATTTTCTGGAGACAATTGGCTAGGTTGGAGTAGTCTGGGGTTTCCAGGTTGATTGGGGTGAATATCATGATGTCGTCGGCATAGATGGTGCATTGAATCTTGTGTTTCTTGATGATGGAGCAGATTGGTTGTAAGTATAGATTGAATAGCAGGGCGGAGAGGGATGAGCCCTGTGGGATGCCCTGGTTGGCTCTTAGAGCCTGGGAGGTATCTGAGCCACATTTGACTTGTAGCTGTCTGTCAGTTAGATAGGATGTGAACCAGTTCAAGGTGGTGCCGTGTAGTCCAATTCCTGTAGTCTAGCTATCAAGGTTGTGTGGTTCACTGTGTCGAATGCTGCGGAGATGTCTATGAAGATCATGAGGACTCCCATTTTGATGTTGTCAATAGTCCATATCAGCTTGTCAAAGAGTTGAATTAGCAGAGTTTCTACCCCGTGGTTTGGTCGGAAGCCGTGTTGATTGGGGTCCAGGGGGCATGGATGTCTATGTGGTCCTGGAGTTGATGTTGGACCACGTTTTTGCTGATCTTGGCTAAGGGGGGGGGGCTTGATATGGGTCTGTAGGCAGCAGGGTCAGTTTTATCTAGCATGGATTTCTTGGGGATGGGGCGTATTGTAGCTAGTTTATGTGTGCTTGCCATTATTCCTGTAGTGAGAGAGTTTTGAATTATTTTACAAATGCACTGGATCAGATCTTTTTTTGCCACTTTGATCCATGTTACAGGGCAAGGATCAGTAGGGGCAGTGCTGGTGTTGAGTGTGGTGATGATGTTTGAGATCTAATCCTTGGGTGGGATGCTGAGTTTTCCCCATCTTTGGTTGGGATGAGGGGGCTTGTTGCTGATGATCTCTCTGTTGTCCTTGGCGGGACAGTGAATTTGGTCTTGAGGTGGTCTGTGAAGGTCTGTGGATCTATTTGTTGCTCATTTCTGTTGTAGGGTTCGTTGGTGAGGGTCTTTATTAATTCGAAGAGTTTGTGGGGTTTGTTAGTGGACTTCAGGATCAGGTTTGTGTGGTAACCCTTCTTTTGTTGGTTGATGAGGTTGTTATATTCTTTTTGTTTCAACTGGTATAAGATCTGTGTGGAGGCTGATTTGGTGCATCTCCATTGGCATTCCATGCCACATCTAAAACACACACACAGAAGCATGCACCCACAGCACTCCGAAATACACATGTGTGCAGCCCTCCACACAAACACTTGCAGCCCCTGAAACTCCCCATGGCACACCCACACACACACTCCCAGCTCCTGATACCCTCTTAAACCACATATACACACATACCCTGACACTGCCTATGAGACACGCATATGGACATGCCACAGGCCTGATTCCTGAAATGAGGGAAATGCACCATTGTTTCACACTGCTAGTGTATGTACACTTTTCAGCTTGTAATATTTTTATAAATGATGTGGAAATAAGAGCAATGAATGAGGTGATCAAATATTGTCGGAGCTCCCCCTTGGGGCCTGGCAGTTGCCTAGGGGTAAGAGGGCGCCCCAATCGTCCTTTGTATTAGAAATAGCCCATTCGCATGTAGTTGTGTCTGGATAGATTAGAGCCAAGATCAAAGGTCGCAGGAAATTTCTTTTTATTTAGGAAATAAGGTTCTACTTGACCAAATCAAATTCTTTGGTAAGGAATTTGAATATTACAAACAAAAGTAATCAGGATGCTTCTCCATTCATAAACATAAGCCTTATCACACAGTCCTTGGATTGGCCTTGCTTCTGCGGCTTAGTTTAAACACATATTCACAAAAGGTAATCCTTTACAAACAGCAATCTGTTCTCCGGTCCCAAGGAGGCAGTACAGTACTTCACTGTTACTTTCACAGCTTTGCATAGCACTAATTTCCTGGTCCACCAACAGGCTTTAAAACTCAGTACATTTCTCTCCAAGATACTTTCAAACTTTTAGCTCACTCATGGCTCCATTAATCTTGCAGCTTTATCAGACCAGCATTCATTAATTTGCCTGGCTAAAAGTTATGGGCTTTAGCAAAGAATATTCTCATTCAGAACTTCTGGGTTTTTCTCCAATTACTTTAAAAACCCTTTCAGCTTCTTATTCCTCTCTGGCACAAAGAGAACATTCAAACTCCATATCAGAAACCTCACTTTCATTATAAGTGTCTCCCAGTTCCATCTCCTCTCCACTGGACTCTCTCAGAGACTTGTTCTCCACAGCGTCTGCCTGAGGAGCCTTCACATGCTGCAAACCTTTTATCAGCTGCTCCCAATTAGATTTCTCACTATGGGAGGTTGTGGGGGAAGGGCAGGAAAAGGCTTCCCTATTCAAAAGCTTTTTAAGGGCTTGTAAAGGGCTCACCTTGCCAGCAGTGTGGTGTCCCCTTGTAGGCTCAGCTAGAGACGTACCCTTGCTTTCAGGTTCTCTCAGGAATACTCTACTCCTCTGCTTCCCAACAGTAGCTCGGGTAAAACCAACTTTTCCAGGCTTCACGTCAGCTGCAGGTTTCCTGTCAGCTGAGCTGTGCTCCAGGCTGGAACTGTCCCTGTACTGTCTGCAGGAGGTATTTCCTCTAAACCTTCCAGTAAGGTCTCTGCCCCTCAGCTCTGTCCTCAGAGGTTCCTTACACTGAGAATGGCCAGTCCTCCAGCTTTTAGAAAATACCTCTTCCTCAGAAGAGTCCTCCCCTGGGTTTTGCTCTGACCTTCTCTCCTCTCTGTTCCTGTCTCTGTTCAGCTTCCTCCGTCCCACCGGCGCTGCAACAACTCTTGAGGTTGAATCTGAATCTCTGTCTGCGTCTGCTCCTTCTCTGTCTCTCCTTGAATGTGGAGCTACGTTTCTCTCTCCGTCTCTCCTTGAATGTGGAGCTGGGCCTAGGTCTCCGTTTTCCCTTGAATGTGAAGCTGTGCCTAGGTCTCCGTTTCTCCTTGAATGTGAAGCTGTGCCTGGGTCTCCGTTTTTTCTGTGAGTGAAACTTCCCTGCTTAAATGTTTGGGGCTGTCCTATGGCTCTTGACTCCGCCCCCAAACCTCTCCCATCACCTCCCTCGGTTTCCATGGGAACTGGGTGTGTCTTTGGCTCTACACTCCTGTGCAGGGAATCTTTGGCTTTGTTTAGAGTGTTAACTCTTGCTGTACCTGCAGTTCTTTTGGGTTCAGGAAAAAAGGACTGTTTTTCCTCTCTTTTTCTCCACTCTAAACCTGCTTCTCCACCACATAACCCCCCCCCCCCCACTTAAGATATTCCGGGCTGGCGTCTTTTCTACCGCACAGCGAGGAATCCTTGAAAGGGCATCATCGTTGGTGTGTAACCTTCCCGCCCTGTGCTCAACCTGGAAATCGTATGCCTGTAGGGCCATGTACCATCTTGTGAGGCGAGGGTTGTGGTTTTTCATGCTGGTCAACCATTTTAATGGTGCATGGTCGGTCACTAAAAGGAACCTACGGCCAGTTAGGTAAAAGCGAAGTGCCTCTACGGCCCAACGTATGGAGAGGCATTCCCTCTCGATCGTGGAATATTTTTGTTCTGCGGGTGCCAGTTTCCTACTTAAAAACATTACTGGGTGCTCTACCCCTCCCTGTTTTTGTGTTAGGACAGCGCCCAACCCTGTTTCTGATGCATCAGTCTGTAATATGAAGGACTTATTAAAGTCTACCCCTCTTAAGACTGGTGCTAAACATAGCTGTTCCTTTAGTTGTACAAATGCCTGCTCTGCCATCGGTGACCATTTTACTTGAGTTGGCGCATTCTTTTTAAGCATGTCAGTAAGAGGGGCACTTTCCGTCGCAAAATGGGGCAAGAATCTTTGATAATAGCCGATCAAGCCTTGAAAGCTACGTACCTGCTTCTTGTTTACCGGCTTCGGAAAGTCCCTCACACTCTTCACTTTATCTATTAGGGGCTTCACTACCCCCGGTCCCACTATGTGCCCGAGATACTTCACCTCCCTTCCCCCAAACATGCACTTGGCAGGGTTTAAGGTGATACCAGCTCTCTTCATTGCCTCTAATACCGCAGCAATATGAACCAAATGTTGGTCCCAACTGTTACTGTGAATTACCACATCGTCCATGTAAGCTATGGCATACTGGCGATGAGGGCGTAGGACAATGTCTACTAGCCTTTGACACTTGGCTGCGGCTCCGTGTAACCCAAAGGGCATGCGACAGAACTGATACAGTCCTATAGGGGTACTGAAGGCGGTTTTCTGGCGAGATTCCCGTGTAAGGGGAATCTGCCAATACCCCTTAGACATGTCAAGTGTGGTGAGGTAAGCGGCTTGCCCCAGCTGGTCTAACAGTTCTTCAATCCTAGGCATAGGATAGGTATCGAACCTAGAAATGGCGTTAACTTTCCGGAAGTCAATACAAAACCGTATCGTTCCATCAGGCTTCGGTACCATCACTATTGGGCTATTCCATGGGCTAACCTACTCTTCTATTATGCCCATGTCCAACATTTCCCGTACCTGCCTGATGACCTCTCGCTGTTTTGCTTCTGGGAGCCTGTATGGCCTTTGTCGTATCACCTCACCCTGTGGGGTTATCACCTCATGGGCCACGAGTCTTGTCTCCCCCGGTACAGGGGTTAAGACATCCGGAAATCTCCACAACAACCTGAACAGGTCCTGTTGCCGATTCCAGGCCAGTTCATCCCCCATCCTCGGAATGGGTTTAGCTTTACAATCGGCTAACTGAGGACCGAGGTCCACGTCGGTCTTTTCCTCTTCACTAGTTGCGGCTAGACATTTTATTTCTGCCCGTCCAGTAGAACCAAATCCCGCTGACCCCCATACCGTAGGGTTTAACTCCATCACTTCTTCCACGGGAGGAAACCCAACCCTCTCGAGAATTAGCTGGGCTATTATGTCCCCGGTATTTACCCTAAAGTCTGTTTTCACAAAGTTAAGCAACAAGACTTTGAGGGGTCCCCGGTAGTCAGGGTCCACCACCCCTGCCCCTACATCGATACAGTTCTTTATAGCTAGGCCGGAGCGTGGAGCAATCTGGCCATAGCATCCGGGCGGTAACTCTACCTGCAACCCCGTCTCCACCAAAGCCCTCCCTTGCCTAGGGATACTGATATCCTCTGCACTATGGAGATCGAACCCTGCGCCGTGCTCTGTCGCTCGTTTGGGTATTCGTGCATTCGTAGTAGTATGACAACATTTTAGTACAAACTTGGCCTTACTATCCTGGTCTTGTTTTTGAGTTACCCTCCTATCCTGCTTTTTGTGAGAATTCTCAAACAATGGAGCAGGCATTACCTTGGACCTTGCCTTGGGCTCCCGAGTGGATGTGAAGCCTCTCCCCTGTCCAATCTTATTCCTTTCTCTAGAGGGTGTTATCAGCTCTTCGTGTGTGGGCAAACTACATATAGGATCGCCGCTCGAATCCTCTTCTTCCTCCCTAGCCTTGGTTTTGGCCCCAGTGGACACTAACCCTGTCTTGGACCCCAAACCCTTAGCTAGCCCTCGCTTAAACTGTGGCCAGTCTCTCCCCAAAACTAATGAATGTGGCAATTTTGGGACTATGGCTACAGTGATGTTTCTTTTTAAGCCTAGGCCTTTCACCTTTACTGTATGTAAGGGGTAAGATGACGCTGCGCCATGCACGCATCTAATTTTTATATTCCCCTCTGAATGTTCTCTCGTGTGACCTCCCCTGGCTTGTATCTTTGCCCACAGCTGCTGGGAAACCATCGACTGGTCAGCCCCTGAATCTAAAAGCGCTTCTACTGGGATGTCCTCCACCTCTACGGACAGTAAAAACCCCTCTCCTCTCTCTTGGGATGGGTTGGTCATTAATACTGTCTTGGCTTGACAATCCTTCCTTAGATGTCCCTTAGTTCCACAACTAAAGCATTTTCGTTGCTCATACCCTGACCTTCCTAGGGATCTACCTCGAGTAATTTCTCCTAGCATGGTCTTGCTCATCCTTTCTGATCCTCTCACAATCGCCTGGCTCAAACCCGCACCCTTCATTTGGCCAACCACCCGAGCTTCTAAAAACTGCTCTGCCAAAGAAGTTGCATCTTTTGTGCTTTTGCAATCCTGTAAAACCAGAAAGATCGCATTTCCTGTGGCACCGCCTCTATAAACTGTTCAAGAGCAATAATATCCAAAATGGTTTCAATGGTTTTCCCTTCTGACATTAACCCTTTATACATTAGCGCTTTGATACGCTGACACAAAGCGCGAGGGGTTTCATCTGGCCTTAGCTTACATGCCCGAAAAAGACGGCGGTAGACCATTGGAGTCAATCCCAACTGGTCTCTCAAGGCCTTTTTTACTTCGTCATAAGTGGAGGCAAGCTCAGCAGGCACGGCCCTATAAGCTGCGAGAGCTTCCCCTGTAAGGGAGGCCGCTATGCGTATGGCCCATTGCTTTTCTGGCCATCCACTTAGTACTGCCACTTGCTCAAACACATCAAAATAGTCATCGATGTCATCATCTTGGGTCAAAGGCCCAAAGGAAAAAATCCCTTTACCCTCATGTCCCAGTCCTGGTAAAGTTCCTAAGGAACCAGACATTGTCCTTATCTCCTCTGATGTCTTCTTCTGTTCCCCCATCCATGCAGCCATCATATCCAGGAGTGGCTGTTGTTGTTCCCTCATCATGGCAGCCATCCGTTCTTGAGTCTTCACAGCGATCTCCTGTTGTTGTCGGAAGCCGTCTGCCATCCAATTGAGGAACTCCGCTCGCTCCATCTCCCGATGCTGGAAAGAAAACAAAAAGAAAAAGACACACCAAGTGCGGCCCTTATAGAAGCAGCACCCCCTCTCCTCTAACTGCAGAACCTCCCCCTTGCAGCAATATCCTGGATCAACCCCTCTAGATACGGGTTTACCTGCTGCAAGCGGTGAATCAGGCCTCTCAGCACTGTCGGTACCAGCTGGACTCTGCAACTCCGCTCCGCTCTGCTGATTCTCTGGTTCAGGTTTTTCTTCTCTGCAGGAACTTTGAGGAAGCCTTCAGGATGTCTTCTCTAGCCACTTGTATCTCCTGATGTTCTTGTAGCTTAGGTTAGTAGATTTTTTTTTTCTTTTTCCTAATCCAATAACTACGCCGACCTGTCGGAGCTCCCCCTTGTGGTCTGGCAGTTGCCTAGGGGTAAGAGGGCGCCCCGATCATCCTTTGTATTAGAAATAGCCCATTCGCATGTAGTTGTGTCTGGATAGATTAGAGCCAAGATCAAAGGTCGCAGGAAATTTCTTTTTATTTAGGAAATAAGGTTCTACTTGACCAAATCAAATTCTTTGGTAAGGAATTTGAATATTACAAACAAAAGTAATCAGGATGCTTCTCCATTCATAAACATAAGCCTTATCACACAGTCCTTGGATTGGCCTTGCTTCTGCAGCTTAATTTAAACACATATTTACAAAAGGTAATCCTTTACAAACAGCAATCTGTTCTCCGGTCCCCAGGAGGCAGTACAGTTACTTTCACAGCTTTGCATAGCACTAATTTCCTGGTCCACCAACAGGCTTTAAAACTCAGTACATTTCTCTCCAAGATACTTTCAAACTTTTAGCTCACTCATGGCTCCATTAATCTTGCAGCTTTATCAGACCAGCATTCATTAATTTGCCTGGCTAAAAGTTATGGGCTTTAGCAAAGAATATTCTCATTCAGAACTTCTGGGTTTTTCTCCAATTACTTTAAAAACCCTTTCAGCTTCTTATTCCTCTCTGGCACAAAGAGAACATTCAAACTCCATATCAGAAACCTCACTTTCATTATAAGTGTCTCCCAGTTCCATCTCCTCTCCACTGGACTCTCTCAGAGACTTGTTCTCCACAGCGTCTGCCTGAGGAGCCTTCACATGCTGCAAACCTTTTATCAGCTGCTCCCAATTAGACTTCTCACTACGGGAGGTTGTGGGGGAAGGGCAGGAAAAGGCTTCCCTATTCAAAAGCTTTTTAAGGGCTTGTAAAGGGCTCACCTTGCCAGCAGTGTGGTGTCCCCTTGTAGGCTCAGCTAGAGACGTACCCTTGCTTTCAGGTTCTCTCAGGAATACTCTACTCCTCTGCTTCCCAACAGTAGCTCGGGTAAAACCAACTTTTCCAGGCTTCACGTCAGCTGCAGGTTTCCTGTCAGCTGAGCTGTGCTCCAGGCTGGAACTGTCCCTGTACTGTCTGCAGGAGGTATTTCCTCTAAACCTTCCAGTAAGGTCTCTGCCCCTCAGCTCTGTCCTCAGAGGTTCCTTACACTGAGAATGGCCAGTCCTCCAGCTTTTAGAAAATACCTCTTCCTCAGAAGAGTCCTCCCCTGGGTTTTGCTCTGACCTTCTCTCCTCTCTGTTCCTGTCTCTGTTCAGCTTCCTCCGTCCCACCGGCACTGCAACAACTCCTGAGGTTGAATCTGAATCTCTGTCTGCGTCTGCTCCTTCTCTGTCTCTCCTTGAATGTGGAGCTGTGTTTCTCTCTCCGTCTCTCCTTGAATGTAAAGCTGGGCCTAGGTCTCCATTTCTCCTTGAATGTGAAGCTGTGCCTGGGTCTCCGTTTTTTCTGTGAGTGAAACTTCCCTGCTTAAATGTTTGGGGCTGTCCTATGGCTCTTGACTCCGCCCCCAAACCTCTCCCATCACCTCCCTCGGTTTCCATGGGAACTGGGTGTGTCTTTGGCTCTACACTCCTGTGCAGGGAATCTTTGGCTTTGTTTAGAGTGTTAACCCTTGCTGTACCTGCAGTTCTTTTGGGTTCAGGAAAAAAGGACTGTTTTTCCTCTCTTTTTCTCCACTCTAAACCTGCTTCTCCACCACAATATGCAGACAAGACAAAATTGCCAAGTTTAAGTTACAATGAAAACCACTTGGACTGAAATGATAAAACGGTATTTAAAAAAACTGATAAATAAAATAAATAAATAAAAATCACTCAAAATCATTAAATCACAAACAGATGGTGAGAAATTGCAGGAGGACCTTGTGACACTGGGCATCCAAATCACAGATGCAATTTAATATAGGCATGTGCAAAGTAATGTACAGAGAGAAAGATAGTCCATACTGTACTTACACACTGCTGGGTCTGTTGCAGCATTTGGTGCTCTTTAGGTGAGGCAAAGGGCAAGGTTCCTGTTTTTTACGATGATTGTGTTGCAGTGACTTGTAGATGTGGTGGATCTGACTTTCAGTTTTAGATTGTTTCTTGCGATGATCAGGACTCCTTCTCCTCTCCTTTGTGTACGTGGGAAGTTGTACGCTGTGTGGATGGTGGAAACTAGTTGGTTGAGTAGCACGTTATCCGTGGGGGTGAGCCAGGTTTCAGTGATGCAGAGTATGGCCTTTGCCGCAGACATGCCCATTATTCCTGCCAGATACATGGACCAAGGCCAGAACTTTGCCAATTTTCCGTTGTCTTCTTGGATTTGTCCCTGCAAGTGAGAGTGTGTGTGCACAGTAAGGCTGGAGAGTTGCACTGGAGGAGCTGATATTGAGACCTGCAAAGTTTTATACTTTCTTTACAAATATTTTAATGAGTTTGTTCCCATGCAGTTTTCCTCTTTACTACTTCCTTAGTTAGCGTATAAGTCAAAACGTTTGCAGTCTTTTAGCACTTTGTGATATCCTCCTCGTAAAGGTATTCATTTTAAATCAAGGTTTATACATACCATTCCTTATAAGGCAGCTAAATTATGGTCAGAATTACCTTTGCAGTTAAGAGACTATTTTTCCTATCTTCATATTTGTAAATATTTAAAGACCTGGTTGTTACATTCTCAGTCAATTATCAACACTTGCTAATGCTTCATATTCTTTGTATGTATTCCTTTTGTTGCAAACCATGCTGAACCACTTTGTGTGGGATTTTAGTGGTATACAAGTATATGTTAGAATTAGAATTATAAAAACAAATGCCTGGTTTGCAATGACCATGCTGCATGAGGCAGATAGGGAAAAGAGGAGGGCAGCAAGGATGCTACACTATCAGAGCGTACCTAGGCTGAGAAGCCAGTACATGGACCTTACTGATGTCATCAGAATTCACTTTGATAGGGCAGCCATACATCAGCTGTGCCAGGAGTTGGAGCCCCACCTCGGTGCAATAACACACAGGGGACAGGCCCTGCCTATGCATCTAACGATGACAACAGCACTCGCCTTCCTAGTAGCAGGTGCCTTTCAATCTGTGCTGGCAGCCACTGCGGGTACAAGCCAAGCAGCAGTGTCCAAGTTCAGTTTCTGAGTGCTTTCCTGATGCGTGTCTCAGATTAGATTGCATTCCCCCACACAGTGCAGCAGAGGCAACAGACAATGCTTCAATTTCATGAGGTTGCTGGGTTCCCTTCTGTGCTGGGGTTGTTTGATAGTATGCATGTGGTCCTGAGGACCCCTCGACAGAGGGAGGCCACATTCCACAACCGAAAAGCATTCCACTCCCTCAATATGCAGGTAGTGTGCAATGCACTGGGAGAAATTACTGATGTTGTTGCAAGATTCCCTGGATCATGCCATGATGCATATATGCTTACCCAGTCTGGGATCTATGCTAGCTTTGAGAGTGGTGACATCTCCGGAGGCTGGCTACTAGGTAAGCTGACACAGAGACCCCCCAGGAGAGCATTGCCACAAAGCAAACTATGAGACGGCAGGCAGGGTTGCCCCACAGATAGCAGATGTGTACAGACTGAAATAAGGCAAGGCAGAGAGCGCGCATTGTATGGGACAGGTGTGGCCATATGTAGGGAGCTGCTGTGAGAAATGTTAGTACTCAGTTCCAGCGCACCTGTCTCCACTTGCACTTCAGGTCCACATGTCTCTGTTATTGTGATATATGGCATGGAGCTTGCGGCAGATGGCAAGTCACTCATGTGCCCTCATTGCCCATCAGGCAGGTGAACAAGAATCTCCTGGAACATGAAGTTTAGCTTGCCCTCAGTGAAATTGTATTTCCTGTGGGAATCTTTGGAGCAATTTCCCAGTGAGAACAGAAAGTTAGGAGATGCATGTTTAAACCAAAGAGGCATGGCGATAGGAGATGTCCACATTTATATCGTGGAATCATGCCAGATTAGAGATGGGGATGTTTCGGAATATGGTCTGGGCATGAACATCCCCACAAATGGGCCTGTAGGGAATGTCTGTTGCCCCTGCCAGAGATGTTGGATGGGCTGCAGTGAAAAGTACAAGTGTTTCGATTCCCACAAATGCAGAATAAGGTTGGAATTGTGTCCATGCCCGATTTGCACATGTGCTTGGGACATAAATGACCTATCTGGAATTTGCCTCTTACTGGGAAATAAAGAAAGTTTGTAACCCATGAAGAAAATGAGCCATTGTGGAGCAGTGAGAATGTGGCTAGCTCATGGACACTGCTTCTGCCTTCATCACTACCGCTTTCACTGAAGGGGGCTGCACACTAATTGCTTGCATAGGAGAGAGTAACAGGTAGCACTGACCCTGGTTTTGAATTACAGTCTATAAGATGCCAAGCAATCTTTCTCTATATACACTTCTTATAACTATCATAAAATAATTTTAAAATATCCTATTTTGTGCTTAAAAGAGACAATTTAAATTTCATTCATGCTAGCTTTATTCAGCCCGTGGAATATAAAAGCCAGTCAAAGAATCATCAAAAATCAAGTCTCAAGAGTAATTTTTTCAAAAAATCAATGTCTACGCTAAAGTTAAAAAACAACTTTGAAAAAATGCCCAACATGGTTATTTTACAGCGTACTGGTTGTCTCAAGGGCAATTTTTTTAATTCTGTTTTTGTTGTACAAGAAAAATCACTCACTGTTTATCTGAACATAAAACAACTTTCTATTGTGTCCTACAGCATCTCAGCTTATTTGTTTTGTTGGTATTGAATCCAGACACTTTCTATTTCTTCCCCAAGCTGGCAGCCTCCTTCTCAAACATCTAGTGAGTATTTCTTTATGTATTAAGAGACAAGCAGTAACTTAAAATAAAGAACATAAGAATATATGAACTACCATACTGGATCTATCAAGCTCGGTGTCCTGTTTCTAACAGTGGCCAATCTAGATCACAAGTACTTGGCATATTTCCCAAAGTAGCCAAATCCATGCTGCTTATTCCTAAGGATAAGAGTAGTTTTCTCTCGGACTACCTTAACACTTTCCAGGGCGAGCCCAAAACTCTCGGGATCCAAAATTCTGACTAAATATTCCTATCAAATGGTATATAATACATGACCATAGCAGAAGGAAAATCACTATTAGAACATATTGAATAAGACGGGTACAATTTTCCTGAAAAATGCAAATATTAACCCGGCTGCAGAATGTGGATTAAAAATTTAAAGTAGGCCTTCAAAGGGTTAATAATGGCTTATGGACTTTTCCTCCAGGAATGTTTCCATACCTTTTCTAAACCCAGCTACAGTACCTGCTTTTACTATATCCTCTGACAATGAGCTCCAAAACCTAATTAAAAGTTCAGAGCAAAAATATTTTCTCCTGCTTTAAATGTACTATTTTGTAGTTTTATGTCATGTCCCCTAGCTCTTGTACTTCTTTAAGGAATAAGGAGGTCATTTTAAAAGGTTTCATCATGACATAAGACATCTGAAGATGTGCATGTGGACATCTCCTAAGCCATTCCACAAATGATGTTTATAGACATCTATAGAGCAGGGATGTCCAAATAGGCAAGAGTGTGTGGTGAGGGTGTGCCTGGGGAGGTGCAATGGACTTACATGTTCCTGTTTGATTTCATGAATGTCTGAGAGGTCTGCAGGCACGACCACATTTACACCTGCTGCAGACACGAATAGGCATCAGGAAAGTGCTTGTTTTGGCCTTAAAACATCCAGAGAGTGTGGACAAGATGGAGAGTTAAGTGACTAGTCTAAGATCACAAAAGCCCACACAGGGATCTGAATGCTGGGCACCCTGCTCCTAACTCATTACTTTAAGTGTCATGCTAGTAGACATCCATGCCTGAGATGCTATTCTGGGGACATCTATGTAGACGTCTATATGGACATCCATATCGGACACCTCCATGTTTCTGAAATCATGCGTGAAAGGTCCTGCTTTTTTTCAGTGCCGCTAGGGAACAACGGCACCATATTACAGATCTACCATGCTCCTGCTCCTGCTATACCTCAATTAGACCATTAAATCTGGGGTCATATCAGGGGCTGGAGCATTCATAAGGCACCCAATCTGCTGGCAAGGAGTGGGGCTTTGTGGGAGGAGGCAATCACCTTCTTCCGGTTTGCTTGGGGGATGGGAGGGGGGCTTCTGAATGCCTCAGGGAGAGGTAGGGAGGAGGCTTTGCTATGTGCCTTAGGTGGGAGAGTGGGAGGGAAGGAAGTGGGATCAGATGTTTGTCCATGGTGGGGTTGTTCCTATCAGCTTGGGGACAGTTGGGGAGCCTGGGTTTGGGGATGTGGATGTGGATGGGGGGGGGGGCAGACATGTGGTGCTGCATTGATATGCCCCCTGTGCTAGTGCAGCAATTTTAGGAGGCTGTTCCCACATCTATGTGTGGGGATTTTCCATGGTGTTTTTTCACATGTGCAGTTTCCTAAACTTGCTGCTCCTACCATACATGCAGAGCACACATGTGCAGCCCTGCAGCTATTTTCCAAGAACCTCTACGTTTGACACAATCTGTTGTAAAATACTGTCCTAATTATCCAAGTCCTGAGAAGGACATGAGAATTCACCTCTTCATGTCCTTTCTAAGATTTCACTTCAGTCCAATGGGCTCACCTTTATAACCGAGGTATCCGGATGCCCGACCCGGGCCACAGCCCCCCCCCCTCCACCCGCAGAACCTCACCACCCCCGACAGAGCACACAGACTTCAGGTATTGGTGCAAACTATGCTTGGTCGCAGCTTTTATTATTATTAACGGTAAAACACCGGCCCAACATGGGCCCACTCAATAATCAGAACAATACAGAATACCTCACACCCCCCCCACCCGTCCTCCGGATGGTGTCCCCCCCACCAGCCATATTAGCAAAGCGGGAGCACCATCCAACCCACCCCACCCCCCCCGCATACCCCTTGGCGCCCGCCTCGCCGTATTAGCAAAGGCTGGCTGAAGGGGTTGCCTATATCCGGGTTGAAACCCCAGCCGGGACGTCTCCCCCCAACCTGAAGAGCCGAGCCGCTCACCTGGGAAGCGGCATAAAGCTGAAATGAGCCACCGGGTCGACGAGCACCAGCTCGCCACCCCGCTCACCTTCCCTCCACACGCCCCCCCCCCCCCAGCTGCAACAGACACACGCCCCCCCCCCCAACCCTGCTAAAGGAAGGGAGGGAGGGCGGGAACCTTCTCGCAGGCACGAGCAAGGAGGAAGAGGGAGATCGCCAGCCGGCGATCCCTCCTTGCTCGCACAGGCCACGCCCCCACGACCGCCTATGCGGACCAATCCGCAGACGCCACGGGGAGGATGTGAGGGGCCCGCAGGCACGCAAGCCTGCCCGTGCCCCCCCCCCCGCCGCGAAGAGGGCTGCCATGTGGTCGGGCCCCGGGAACCCGGTTACCCGGCCAGCCGCGGGACCGGGGCCCGTCGGCTCAGCCATCATAACCGAGGTATCCGGATGCCCGACCCGGGCCACAGCCCCCCCCCCTCCACCCGCAGAACCTCACCACCCCCGACAGAGCACACAGACTTCAGGTATTGGTGCAAACTATGCTTGGTCGCAGCTTTTATTATTATTAACGGTAAAACACCGGCCCAACATGGGCCCACTCAATAATCAGAACAATACAGAATACCTCACACCCCCCCCCCCACCCGTCCTCCGGATGGTGTCCCCCCCACCAGCCATATTAGCAAAGCGGGAGCACCATCCAACCCACCCCACCCCCCCCCCGCATACCCCTTGGCGCCCGCCTCGCCGTATTAGCAAAGGCTGGCTGAAGGGGTTGCCTATATCCGGGTTGAGACCCCAGCCGGGACGTCTCCCCCCAACCTGAAGAGCCGAGCCGCTCACCTGGGAAGCGGCATAAAGCTGAAATGAGCCACCGGGTCGATGAGCACCAGCTCGCCACCCCGCCACCGGCGCTAGGTAGCTCGCTATCCTAGCGCCGCCCCCCCCACCGAAAGCTGCGACCAGCACCAATACTCCAAGGCCTCCTGCCAGTCGTTCAGAAGTAAATCCTGCCCCACCGGGGAAAGGTGGACCCCATCAAGACGGTACAGGCCCGCACAAGCGACGTCCGCCCAAGGGAGGCGAACCTGGAACCCACCCGTCAGCTCTACCCAGCGCCCAATCTGACGATTGATTTTGCACAGACCCCTCGACCAGCGCCGCTGGGTCCGGCAGGCCGGGCGGGGTATAATGTCCGACCAGATGATGGCCACTCCGGGGAGGACCACACGCAACTGGGCAATGTCACTCTGAACCGTCATGATGAGGTGCCAGCAGGGCCAACAGGCGACGTCATTGCCCCCCAGGTGGAGCAGCAGCCTGACCGGCCGCCGCCGCCGACTCATCTCCGTGCGAACGCAGTCCAGGAGCTGTCCCCAATGCATGCCGCGGCGACCCAGCCAGGACAGACGCACTCCATGCGCGGCGAGGCCAAGGTGGGTACCCAACGGCCGAACCGCCGCTCGATGCTCAGCCCAGTAAACAAAGGAGTGCCCGATGATCCACCATTCACCCACCGACACACCATCTGAAAGCAGAAAAGAGCGGACTACCAGCAGCCCACCACTCTGGAAAAGGAAGACAAAAGGTTAGTACCCCCCCCGACCCCCCCCCCCTTTCTTCCCACAGCACGACTCAAACGAGCCGCCGACCAAGGGCATCGGCACCAGGGCACTCAGTTAGGGGCAGATGGGCGAACGTACCCCGCGTAGGCCCCCGAACGCCATCGGCCGATGCGCTGAATCACCCGTGAGTCCAAACCTGCAGCCGCCGCACTAGTAGCCGCTCCTATCCGGAACGAGTGCGAAGCATAACTACGCTCGGGGTAACCCAAAGTACGCAGAACAAGGCGTAACACAGCCGTGAACTGGAACTGGGTCACCGGACGGCCATCCGCATGGACGAAGAACTGGCCACCAGCCTCCGGACGCTGGCTCACGTATGCGCGCAAAGCACGAACGGGACAAGACAAGAGGGGGGAAATGGCACATAGGAGGACCCAACCCCCTAGTCCGGACTGATCCGTCTTGGACCGCGAAAGGAAGATCCGGACATGCGCTGGATCGACCCGGACGTGCCCCGCGTCAAGCCCCCCAAAAGCCCCCCGCCTCGCCGACCGAGGAACCAGCTCGGACACCCGAAAGGCGCCGAAAAAGGCCGTCGTAAACAGCGCCTGAAACAACACTGCTTCGAAGCTCGAGGACGCCACCCGCGGCAACAGCGCACAGATCCGCACCAAAAGCTTGTGAGATACCGGCAACCGCCAATCCCGCGACTGCGGCATCCCACGGGCCCAACCGGGCCCGACTAAAAAGGAGACCCGGGGGTTCCCCCACCCCGCAGCCTTGCAAAAGAAAGAAAAACCCGCCAACGCACCAGTGACCGCCGACCGAGCCCACCCCTCCTTTCTCGCCCATAACACGAAACGGCCAACTAAACCATCCGAAACCGCCCCCCCAGACCAGCCGTGCGTTCCCAGAAAATCACTCACCTGAGAGTAGCCCCGGCGATAAGACACCCAGGTACTGCGCGCCACCGATGCCGCAAGCAGAGCCATTAGGTCAGGGTCCCAATCGTCCAGAGATGCTCCGGAACCCGAGAGGGCCACTCGTCCGCCCCTGGAGCCAACCGCCGAAACTGCACCCACTGAAAACGGGATAAAGCGTCAGCAATGGCATTCTGAGAGCCCGGCACATGCCGGGCCCGGGTGGTGACATTTAGGCGCAAGCAGGCTAGCACAAAGACCCTCATCAAAGACGCCACCCTGGGGCACCGAGGAGCATGTCGATTAATGACCTCGACGACCGCAGCATTATCACACCAGAAGACCACCCGTCGATCCCGCAAACGGTCTGGCCATACCCAGAGGGCCACAACGATGGGGAAGAGCTCCAGGAAAGCAATATTCCGGACCAACCCGGAGCTCACCCAAGCCGCGGGCCAAGGCTCAGCACACCAGGAACCATGACAAAAGGCCCCAAAACCAGAACCGCCCGCCGCGTCGGTGAACAACTGAAGGTCAAGATTGGAGAGCTCCGGCAACTGAAGGACGGAGCACCCGTCAAAGCCAGCCAGAAAAGCGTCCCATACCCGCAGATCCTCCCGCATCCCCGCGGAGACCCGGATCCGATGGTGAGGCAGCCGCAGACCAGCCATAGCCAAGGATAAACGCCTCGTGAAGGGGCGCCCCATGGGAAGGACTCGGCAAGCGAAGTTGAGATGACCAACCAGCGACTGCAGGACGCGGAGGGAGGCCTTCGAGGCAGAGCCGACGGCGGCCACCAACTCCCGAAGGCGCCGAACCTTCGGCGGCGGCAAACGAACCACCATGGCAGCCGTGTCAATCTCAATGCCAAGGAAGGTGAGGCAAGTGCCCGGGCCGACCGTTTTATCCCCAGCGATGGGGACGCCGAAGGCGGCAGCTACACGTTGAAAGGTGCTCAAGAGGGTGGAACAGGTGGGGGTCCGCTCAGGCCCGACAAAAAGAAAATCATCGAGGTAGTGGACAATACTCGAGGCTCCCGACTGCCGTTCAACCACCCAATGCAAGAAGGTACTGAAAGCCTCGAAATACGCACAAGAAATAGCACAGCCCATGGGCATGCACATGTCAAAGTAGTACCGTGCCTCGAAGCAAAACCCGAGCAAAGGGAAGGATGAGTGATGCACCGGCAACAGACGGAAAGCCGATTCAATGTCCACCTTGGCCAGGAGGGCACCGTGCCCACACTGCCGTACCAGGGCGACGGCAGCATCGAAAGAGGAGTAGCGCACCGTGCAGAGCTCGCGGGGGATAAGGTCATTTACCGAAGTGCCCGGCGGGCAAGAAAGATTGTGTATTAATCGAAACTTGCCCGGCTCCTTTTTGGGAACCACCCCCAACGGCGAGACCGTGAACGGGGAAAAGGGGGGTTCCAGGAACGGACCCGCGATACGGCCAAGCGCACACTCTTCCGAGAGCATTTGCCGCACAATCTCCCGGTGCTGCCGAACGGAAGCGGCATTGCGGGCTCCACCGTGCCCGGACGCCCCCAGAACGGGGATGCGGAAACCCCGGGAAAACCCCCCAAGAAGCAAACCGGCCGCCCTGCCCCGACGGGATCGCCCGTATAAGAGGAGCCACGGACGCATAGCCTCAACCCGTACCGGGGTCCGGGCCGAGACCGCCGCAGCCTCACTTACCCCCCGCAGGGGCCCCCGCGGGACCCTTGCGGGTGCACTTAGCAGCCGGGTGCGCACCCCCACACAAGGAGCAAGCGTGTTTGAACTTGCAGTCAGGAAAGGGGCAGGACGCCTTGTTGAAGCGCCAGCAAACGTCCCCCCCGATGGCGCCCCCCCTTTGCTGTGGCAAAACGGGGGCGGGGACATGAAAGGAGCACCCGCCAGCCCCCAACAGGGATGGCCCAGCCTTGGCGACCGTCGAGCCAGACCCCCCAACCCGACCCCTTACAGACATCTGAGTCAGCCACAGATTGATGTCCTTCGTTCCCCACTGCAACTGACAGTTCTCTTCCATTTGATCACGAAACTCCTCGTCATAATTCAACCAGGCCCACCCCTCGTGGGCCTGGGACGCCGCCAATATATTGTCAGCATGGGCCAGCAAGGCCCCGTACTGCTCCGGGAAGTAGTGCCCCCACACACTCGCCAAACGCAGGAAAGCGCGGGTCCAGTTGAGGGTGTTGCGAGAAACCTTACGCACCCTGCCCGCTTTCTCGTCTTCCTTGCGCTTCCGCCGGCTCTCCCCGGAGCGCTTCCGACCATCGAGCAAACGGAAGATGTCAATATATTTACGGCGCTTAATCCGCCGGCACAACTTCCGCGGCACGGACTCCCACAGTTCGGAACAACGTATAACGGGGGCGCCACCGGACGCCCCACCATCCGCCGCCCCCGGAACTGAGCCGCGCGAAGAAGCCGAAGAGGACGACGAGGAGGAAGAGGAAGAGGACGCTCGCCGGCAGCGGCGCGCCCGCTTGCGCTTCCCTTTGGCTTTGCCCACCCCAGCGGAGCCCGAAGCGGAGTCCCCCCCCCCACCTCGGCCCCTCCAATATACTCACCAGGCGTCCCAGAAGAGGCAGCGAGAGTACCCCCGGAGGACCCACCGGGCACCGGAGGACCCAGCTCAGCCGTGGAGACCGCAGGACCCGCACCGGCCAGCCTGTCCACAGAAGCCATGGAGATGGTCGGTGTCGAAGTCGTCGGGACCTGCGGAGGAAAGGGAGAAAAACAAGCAGCAGAGACCCCAGGGGTACCGGGAGCCACCGGCGAGCCGACCCCCCACACACGAGCCGAAGGCCCCAACCCGCCAGCCTCCCAGGTCGCCGCTCCCGCAGCCGCACCACGCCCCTCGCCAAACCAGCCCCCCCCCAACCCCCACCCCCACGGCCCTACACCCCCCACGGGACCGCACCATAAGCCCAGGAGGCCGCAGGGGCGAAGAAGCCGTGCGGTGGAAGGGGAACCGAGGGATTGGGGGTAGGACCCCTCTCCCCAGAGGGAGAGGAGGCGAGTGGAGGGTAGCCCGCGCCCACCTCCCAGGGCCGGTTGGGAATCGGGGCCCCCGATGACCCAGGCTCGCCAACACCCGGACTATCTGTACCTTCGGGCTCTGCTAGCACAGCCGGCGAGGGAACCCCACGGGATGCCCCCCCAGGAGGGACCAACTCATCCTGGGAGGCACACTCGACCCCGATGACGGGCGCAGGACACTCGCCCGCTCTGCCACGGCCCCGAGCCCCGCCCACCCGGCTGCGCCCTCACCCCTGCCGGACCCCCGAGAGGACCCTGGCCGTCGAGGTCGGAGGACGCGGGGCCCGACCACGGCCCGTGGGCCGCGCCACACCGCGCCCCCTAGTAGTGCCATGCGCCCCTTGGGCCGCCCCCCGCGACCCCTTGGCCGCCCCCCGCGATGGGACCCTTCGGGCCATGAGCAAGGGGTACCCCACACAAAAGAAGCCCACCCCCACAGGGCACGTGCAGCTCAGGACCCTCTAACTGCTGCAGCCGCAGCAGCCTGGAGGTGTGTGGTCTCTTTCTTTTTTTTTTTTTTTTTAAGCAGCAAACGGCGCCCCCCAGAAGTGGCAGGGACAAAGGGTGACCCAGCAAGAGGGGACCCAGCACCCCGCTAGAAGAACCGGCCGCCGAGGAAGACCGGGAAGCCCCCCCTCCTCTCCCCTACCCACGTGCTAAGCGGCAGGCACACACAAGGTGCGCCGCGAGAATTTAAACGGCCGGCGACCGAGCAGCCTCGTGGAGCGAACCCGGCCAAGACCAGCGCTCGGGGGCAGAGGGGAGACCCAAAAAAAAACCCGCCCCAGAAGAACAAGGCCCCGAAGCCAAGGCCCAACTCACCAGCTCTCCTCCGCGGCGCACCTTCTCGCAGGCACGAGCAAGGAGGAAGAGGGAGATCGCCAGCCGGCGATCCCTCCTTGCTCGCACAGGCCACGCCCCCACGACCGCCTATGCGGACCAATCCGCAGATGCCACGGGGAGGACGTGAGGGGCCCGCAGGCACGCAAGCCTGCCCGTGCCCCCCCCCCCGCCGCGAAGAGGGCTGCCATGTGGTCGGGCCCCGGGAACCCGGTTACCCGGCCAGCCGCGGGACCGGGGCCCGTCGGCTCAGCCATCATTGACATGTTTAATCACACTTTCAAAGAAATTGAGCAGATGGGTGAGGCAAGACTTCCCTTGGCTAAATCCATTTTGACTTTGCCTCATTAAACCATGTATATCCATATGTCCAGTAATTTTGGTTTCCACTATTTCTCTTGCCACTGAGGTTAGGCTCATCTGTCTGTAGCTTCCCAGATCATCCTTGTAGCCCTTTTTAAAAATAGGCATTATGTTGGCCACACTCCAATGTTCTGGTATCATAGCCAATTTTAATAATAGGTAAGAAATCACTACTTGTAGCTCTGCAATTTCATCTCTGTTTCACAGCAGCTTGGGTGTATACCATCTGATCCATGTGATTTGCCTATTTGCAATTTGTTCTATTACATCTTCCAGGTTTACTAAAATTTGATTCAGCTCTTCTGACTCATCACCATTAAATACCCTTTCTGGCAAGGGTAACTTCCCACATCTTCCTCAGTAAAGACCTAAGAAAGAATTAATTTAGTCCTTCAGATATAACCTTGAGTGCCCTTTTACCTTTTGCTTATCTAATGGTCCAACTGATTCCTTCGCCAACTTCTAGATTTGAATAAAATAGAACTACAACAAATAGGGCATTCAGCTTCAATGCTCCTTTAATATGGAACGCTCTGCCGGATAAACTCAGAGATATCACAGATCTTTCAGCATTTTGAAAAGATCTTAAAACTCACCTATTTATAGAGTACTTTGGAGACTCATTCCCAATAGATGAAATATTTCCCACTTAAACTCATGTATACTCATATTCATTAATTCACAACTTACTTTTTCCTTTTTCTTACTCTATCTTACAATACCCAATTCTTCACATTATCACATTTACTCTTTACACTAACAATTCTAGTGAACTACAATACATTTTTCCTTGCTCAGATAAGATGATAAGATTTTTGAAATTTGTAAATATTTAAATCTGTATATATGTTTAAACTAACTATATACCTAATCAGCATTTACTCAGCATTGTAACCCTCAAATTACCATTTTTATTATTATATACAATTTAATGTTCACTGTAATTTCAATTGTTTGAATAAGTTTCAATGTAACGTTCAAGTTTTGTTCTATGTAAACCGCTTTGATTTTTCTGAAAGGCAGTATATAAAACCATTCAATAAATAAATAAAAATAAATAAATAAATGTACCTGAAAAAGATTTTTTTGTGAGTTTTTGTCTCTATGACAAGCTTCTTTTCAAAATCTCTTTTTGCCTTCTTTATCAGTGCCATGCTTATGCTGTTTTGTACTTCCTTCACTTGGTACTTTGTTCCATTTTTTGAAGGATGTTTTTTGACTCTAATACCCTGGCTTTTGGCCTTCCTTCTACTTTTGTTAATGTGTGGGTCTGGGTTTCCAAGATTGTGGAGGGCATATTTAGCAGGGCGGCTAGCACACTTAAAGAGGCTGCTCATTGCATAAGTGCATGCTATTTTCTCCCTCCATCAACACATCCCTCTCTCCTGGGAGAATGCCTTTAGATGCACAAAGGAGGACAAGTTTCAGACAAGCCAGTTTAATTGGATAAGTTACAAAGAGGATAATTTTATAAATGGTATCTTAGGATGGAAGGACCAAAGGATGCCTATTCATGGCTTATTTTATTGACATATGTAAGTGCTTATGATGGTCATTTTGGAAGTCTTACTCACAGCTTGGATGTCCAAAAATGAGCATCCAAATCACAAAATATTGCCAGAACAATTTTGTAAACAGTGTCTAAAAGGCGTCCTTAATGTGGGTATGTTCAAGTAAGCAGGGGGTCTGATGGAAGCATGGCCAGGGCAGGGTGACAGACTTAGATGTTGCCGCTCGATTTCAGAAACATCAGGGACTTCTGCGACCTCATCCAAGTTTAGGCCTGCTCCAGGCACGAATAGGCATCAGGAAAGTGCTTGTTTGGGCCATTAGACTTCTCTAGTATTCTTCATAATCATAATGATATTTTGGGTGTAATTGGGAAACTTGTTTTATGTTTGAATCACCACTGAATGTCTCTTAGACATCCTCAATTATGTGGACTTTCTAAATTATGCGCACAAATCATGACTCTTCCATAACCTGCCCTTAAACATGCCTATACCAAAGTCACAGACAAGTACATGTATTCTTGTCGTCACACATACTTGTATGCATGGCCATAATTTTATAAAAAGCTTTTTATGTACTTATACTGACATATGACACAAATGTCTTTTTATAAACTCCTTCCATGTAATCAAAAAATAGCCTTCATAATCTTCACCGGCTTTAATTTAACCAATTAAACTGTGATGAAAGCGTGCTTGGTGTCTTCTGTTCCCTGAATGATTTCTGCCCCTGTGTGGATACAGCTCCGGCCGCGAATTATCGCGGCCGGACACAGCCTGGGCCGGCAAGCCGAGGGTTAACCTCGGTGGGGGGCGGGGGGGGAGGGGGGCGGCACGGCGTCCGGCTATAGAAGAGCCGGACGCGCCGCTGCTCGCCCTCTTTCCCTCCTCCCAGTGGCGTGCGAGTGGGGCGACGGATTCAGCGTTTGCCGGCTTTTGCAGAGACCCCTGGTTCGCGCGAGCGGGAACGTCGTGCAGCGGTCCTGGTGGTGATCGCCGTGCGGCGGCGCAGCTACCTTCCTGCATCCTACCTTACTTGTGCCTTCCAGGCGGGTGCTGGCGGCGAGGTAATCAAAAGAAATTAAAATTGCCTGGAGGGGGAGGGGGAGGGGGAGGGGGGGCAGCGGATAATGCGGGTATAAGAGGAAAAAAAGGGGGGATTGAGCAGATAAGTGTTTTGTCGGAGGCCCCGGTGGAGTTCTAAAATAAAAAAAAAGGCCAATTTAGCACGGCTGGGGGAGCCGCAGGAGGAGCGCGTGGCGGTAATTCAGGGCCATCATGCTCAGAGTGGGCCGCGAGGGGCGGAGGATCCCCGGGCGTGCTAACCATGTGCGCGACGGCCGGTGCTCCACTGCATGTGAGTCTGCTGGGGGGGGGGGGAATTTAAGGGCACAGAGCATGGTTTTTTTGTTACAAAAACAAAAACAAAACAAAACAAAAAAAAAAAAAAGGGGGAGAATGCAGCTGACAAAGAAGAGGGAAACTAAAATAAATGTACAAAAAAAAAAAAAAAAAAAAAAGTTAGAGAAATAAGGGGACAAAGGAGCAGGAGAGCAGGGTAGCGCTGCCATCTATGGGTCAGGAATTGTATAGAGGGACTGTTTTATGGGTTCCTGTTGTTTCTTTTCTGCACATGTGCTGTCTGAATGCTGGGAGGCCTGGAGAGCAAGGTAATGCTGCCATCTAATGGCCAGGGAACATATGGCTAGGCTGCTTCAGTCAGGGGCGCCATCTAGTGGCCAGAGAAATGGTAGTGAGGCTGTGTGATTGCAATTGAGCTCACTATGTGCCGGTGTATTATCAATGTAAATTATATAAGTGCATATATATATTACTGTGTGGAATGTACAAGGAGGAAGCAATAGGTTTAAAGATAGAGAATGAATAAACTTTCATGAAGGGGCTGCTAGGTCTGTGATATGGGTAAGGAAGTCAGGTCAAAAGGCGAGAAGCATGAGACATTACGAATGCTATGGCCGGCTCATGGTACGGTAATCGCAAAGAGTTAACAAGACCATCTCCTTTTCCCACTGCCTTCTCTCCGATAGCATTTTCCAACAGGGTACCATGCCGAAGAAGGTTGGGCAGAACGTGGAAAAGGACAGCGGGATGCAAGCAGGCCCCGCTCAATCGGGGTCCAGGCAAGGTGCACAACGAAAAACAACACGCGTTGCTGTAAAACAGGCAACGCAGGAAAAGGCGAAAAAGAGGGACGGGCCCAAAAGGGGACAGAAGGAGAAGAATACACGGAACAGCAGACGGGCCCCACCACGGCAGCAGGCACCCGCCCCCACGGCATCGGCCTCTAGCCAGGAGCTAGACGAACTTTTCAAACTCATACGCGACCAAGTGAATCAGCACGGCCTGAGTGTGTTTAAGCAGCGTCTGGAGTCAGCAAACGCAAGGCCGGCAGCCACAGAAAATGCAGACCCACCAACAGTGAGCGACAGCATGGCCAGCACCAGCGGGGTCACGCTCAGCACCAGCAGCAGTACGCCGGGCGCCAGCAGCAGTACGCCGGGCACCAGCAGCAACAGCCTTTCCGGCATCAGTGGCAGCACGCCAAGCACCAGCAGCAACATACCGAGCGACAGTGCAGCGGCTGGTAAGGCTACGGGGGGGAAGGAAACCTTATTAGTGTCCTCTTCATCAGAGGACTCTAACTCTGACGGGGATACTTCTTTAGCAACCGCAATGCGGAGCATGTTGAAAACATTCACAAAGAAGAAGAATAAAGCTCAAAAAGAAAAACACTTAGCAAGGGTATGGACAGAGCGTGGGGAAAACCCCGTACGGGGAACGGGGAGCGGGGAGGACAGGGTGGCGGAGACAGCAGGGGCAGGCCCGTCTACGCTGTCTAGCCCGGTAGCAGTGAGTGGGGACCCGCGCTGCGGAGTGAGCTCTCTGGCCAGCGCGGTGCCCAGAAAGATAAAAAAGCGGATCTGGCGGAGGGAATTTATCGACATCTTCTCTCTGCTGATCAGAGACCAGGGGGGGGACCCCAATGAGAGTAACGAGAAGGATAGGAGAGGGGAGAGAAGGCCTAAGATTGTAAGGTCTATCAGCAATTGGGTCTCCGCCTTTCACATTTATATGAGCATCGTTTTAGAACGGGAGCCCGAACTCAGCCAATACCTCATCAAGTACCTCGACACCATAACCCAAGCGCATAAGCGTCTAGGTGGGTGGGCCTGGCTCAATTACGACTTCAAGTTCAGACAGAGCCTGGCAGAGGACCCAACTATGACCTGGCAGCACAGGATCATTGACCTATGGCTGGAAGAGATGTCACACAACCGACCAATGTCGCAGGAAGTGACCTTGCAGTCCTTTCAGGCGCCGCAATGGCGACAGAATTACCAGCCGGCCGGCCGCAAGGCATGCCGGCAATACAACACAGGAAGCTGCACTTGGCGGCCGTGTAAGTTTAGGCATGCATGTTCCGGCTGTGGAGGGAACCACCCCGCCACCTCATGCCGAACCGGTAGGGATAACAAGCCATTCCGGCCAATGCTGCAAAGGGGGATCGAGGGGCTTGGCCCCAACCCCCATCAGGCTTGACCGCATGAGGCCCTGGCTGAGGGCATACCCCCAAAAAGACAAAGCTCTCAATATCGAGAACGGCTTTGCTTACGGATTCTGGATTCCTGCCGCGGTCTCGTCGCCGGGGCGGACAATCCGTAATTCAACGTCAGTTAAAAAATTCACATGGGTGGTACATCGCAAGATACAGCAAGAAATAGAGCTCGGGAGGGTGGCTGGCCCTTTCATGTACGTACCCCTACCGAACTTAATGCTGTCCCCGTTGGGGATAGTCCCAAAGAAAGAGGCAGGAAAGTACCGACTAATCCATAACCTGTCGTACCCAGAGGGGAGCTCTGTCAACGATCACATCGATCCAGCCTTATGTTCCGTGAGATACTCGACGATCGATCAGGCCGTGGGTATCATACGGAAATTGGGGCGGCAGGCGAAGCTGGCGAAGGCTGATATCGAATCAGCCTTTCGACTGCTCCCGGTTCACCCTGACTCCTTTGCACTGCTGGGTTTTTCCCTCAACGGGGAATATTACTACGACAAGTGTTTGCCCATGGGTTGCTCCATATCATGCGCATACTTCGAGCTGTTCAGTACATTCGTACATTGGGTCATCGAAGACATCGCGGGGCACAACACCGTCGTACATTACCTGGACGATTTCCTCTTCATCGGCAATGGGGAGGAAGGATGTCAAAGGATCCTCAGCACCTTTGAACACATTGCCCAGCGTTTTGGTATCCCCCTGGCGAAAGAAAAGACCACTGGACCCACAGGGACCATCACATTCTTGGGCATAGAGCTCGATGTAGCAGCGCAGCGATCTCGGCTGCCAGATGATAAAATCAAAAGGCTGCGAGCGGCCACACGCGAAATCCAAGGGCGGACGAAGGCGACATTGGAACAGCTACAATCCTTGCTGGGTCTTTTGTGTTTCGCGTGTAGGATCATGCCAATGGGACGGGTGTTCTGCCGTCGCATGGCGATGGCTACAAGGGGAGTCAAGAAGAAACACCACAAGATCCGAATTACAAAAGGCATTCGGGAAGATCTGCGCATGTGGGAGCTCTTCTTGCAATCCTTTAATGGCCTAGCATTCTGGCAAGAGACACCAGTGACGAGCGAGTCCCTGGACCTCTTCACTGATGCGGCGGGAGGAGGCGGCTTTGGAATCTATTTCCAGGGCGCCTGGTGCTCAGAAGAGTGGCCGCCCGAGTGGCAAACCGAGGGGATCACTAGGGATATTACCTTCCTCGAGCTATTCCCCATAACGGTGGCCCTATACATCTGGGCCCCTCAGTTAGTAAACAAGGCAATCATATTCCATACTGACAACATAGCGGTCGTGTATGCCGTAAACGGGATGCGGGCTCAGACTCCAGGGGTTGTCGCACTCCTTAGGCACATAGTGTTGCTATGCCTAAAGCATAACGTAAATATCAGGGCCGAACACATCCCTGGGCATAGTAATAACATTGCTGATGCTCTCTCTCGTTTCAAGATCCCACTCTTCCGATCGCTCGCGCCCGGTGCCGATCCCGACAAGACGGCGATACCGCCACAGATATGGGAACTTGGCCCACCGAAGTTTGGGAGCTTGTTCTGAGCTCCCTATCCGAGTGGACAAGAAGGAAATACCTGGCGGCCTGGAAAAAATTTCAAGCCTTCTGCGGAGGAACCGGACTCAAGAACGTTGGTCCCACGACGGACTCCATCCTCCAGTGGATCCTCCACTCCAAGGGCGGTGGAGTCAAGAAGTCAATGGTACAATCGCAATTGGCTGCAATCACCTTTTTCACGAAGGTGATGGGCAACACTAATCCACGAGCAGATTTTGTTATAGCCAAGGTAATGAAGGGCTGGAAGACGGAACAGCCCCACACACCAGACTGGCGACGCCCCATAACACACGAAATTTTGCAGAGACTGATAGCAGTTACGGGTCAGATATGCTTCAACAACTTCGAGACCCGGCTATTCAGATGTGCATTTTCATGGGCATTTTTCGGGGCATTCCGAATAGGCGAATTGGTGGCCTCGGCGAGCCGAGAACCGGCCGAAGGCGGGATCCGGGAGAGCGATGTCAGCATGCAGGATAAAAAACTCATACTGCATGTACGTAAGTCTAAAACCGATCCCGAGGCCAAAGGCGCACGGGTAGTGCTGGCCCCGCTGAGGGGGGACCCATCCTGCCCAGTAGCAACCTTCAAGGAATACAAGCAGATACGCCCAGCAAGGGCCGAGCATTGGCTGGTCCACTCGGACGGAACCCCCCTATCGCGGTTCCAATTCGCTAAGGTATTGAAGCTGACACTGGAAGCAGCGGGTTTGGAGGCGTGCTTTTACGGCACCCATTCATTCCGCATAGGGGCCGCTTCCACGGCGGCCAATATAGGTATGACAAGGGAGCAGATCATGACCATCGGGAGATGGCGTTCTGAGAGGTACAAACTTTATGTACGCCCAGTCTGACGCCGGGCGTAAGCCACCGGTCCGGAAATGGTATCAAAAAAAAAAAAAAAAAAAAAATTTTTGTTGTTTTCTTTGCTTGTTACATAACGAAAAGCGCAAAAGCTGTTTATAGATCTGTACATTAGACTTGTTCTCGCAAAGTTGTATTATTGTTTTAGTATCGTGGTGGGATGTGTTCACCCGAAATGTGATCTTGACGATATGTGTTGGTTTCCAATAACTCCATACAGGTGCCAATCCCCAATTCGAGGCATGGATTTGCGGCCATTCGTTTGTTCATTGGGCCGAAAAAAGGACGAGGCAAAGACCGCAGGGGCATAATCTGGGCTTCCCTAAGGAACAACTGGTAGTGAGATGGTTGGGGCGACGTGGTATGGTCTGGGACCAGATGATGCCATGCCTTCTGCAGTTGAAGAGGGCGGGCGGACGGCCATGGGCGATTGTGGTGCACCTGGGCGGTAATGACCTGACGGGTACCCGCAGTGTCGAGCTCACCAAGATGATGCAGAGGGACTTGCTGACACTGGCGGGTGCCTTTCCAGGAACATTGCTGGTAGGGTCCCACATCATACCACGGCGCGTGTGGAGGGGCGAATGGTCCCATCATGCAGTAGAGAGAACGAGGAGGAAAGTGAATAGATGGATGGCCCGGTTCATGGACTCAATAGGAGGATACAGCATCGCCCACGACCTGATAGAGGAGCACTGCCATGGACTGTATCGCACGGACGGGATACACCTCTCCGAGATCGGGATGGATGTGTACCTCTGTGCCATACAAGACACGATCGAATGCTTATGGCAAAAGAAGGGGGTTGGCCACAGCAGGGTGGGGTAAGAGAAAGGGGGGAACTTCCCGGCAAGCGAGGGGTCGCAGCCGGGAAGGATTGGCAGAGAGATAGGGACCCCATCCTTACGAGAGAGCGCACAGCCCAGACATGAGAAGGGGGAGTGGGGCACATGAGAACTGATGGGTCCCCCCCAGAGTACAAAGATGGGTAAGCAGCAATAGTGCCTAGAAGACCTCCTGAGGCTTTCACGGCCGGAGAGGCGAGCATACCTTTCTCAGCGTACCTCTGCGCAGGCCTTTTTGACGGGCCATGGGCAGAGGTTGATATAGACACAGCTGCGAAGAATAACGGAGCCCTGAAGGGCCGTGGGGGGGGGACCCGCTGCAACGCCCTCCTTGTCCACGGACATGTTAGTTGGGACCGACGGCAGTGGGGAAGTGGCTTGGACGGCCATGTTCCAGAATATCCCTGCCGGGCGGCCGAAGAGTAGTTAAAAGATGGGGCAGTGCCTCTCGGGGAAGGAGATAAGGGAAGTAAGAATTACGACGTTTGATGTATATGGTTGTAATGCTGTTTTATATAAATTTGGGATGTTACAATGTTGATGTTGTTAAGTTATGCTGTGGCCAACAGTTTAACACTGTACTTTCCACTTAGTGTTTGACAAAACATGAATAAAGACATCTTTTGTGGCAAGTACGTATGCATGGTAGTTATTTCGGGCAAAAGTGGGACGGGCAAAGGGAGGGGGTGGGGGGGGGGTGGGGGGGGGGTGGGGGGGGGGTAGCGACCCGCGGCGGTCATGCTGGTCCCCTGGCTGTGCAATGTGCTTTAGATTATGCAGAGGAAGAGAAGAAAGCCATACAAGAATTATTCTGGAGACCATTTGATAAGCAAATGAACAATAGATATAGATCCAACAAACTGCTCTATCTTGTTGCCAGGAATTAAAGGGGAAATTGGAGAATTCATCACAGAAATTATGCATTGCGTATAATTTAAAAATCACCTCAGACTTAACCTTCTTAATTACAGGCAGTTCCCAAAACGTCACTGGGAGCATCACAGGGTTTGGTCAGATAACTGCTTCTCAGTTAGGCCAGTGCAATAAAGTGGACTAGGCTTTACGCACAGGTTGGCTTGGCTTTAGGTCATAATTTTATGCGCTACCAATGCAAAAATGTGTTGTGCGCTTGAATTAACTGCAAAGTCTAAAGCAAACAGCACCACATGGCACATTTAAATCTATGGTAATAAAAAAATAAGTTATTCCACGCAGATGTGGAGAAATGCACAGAAAACCAGAAGGTTGAGCATAATTCTGGGGTTTTAACATAAGGTCTGATGAGGCTAAAGGCTTAGCTCACTGTTGTATGGTTAGCACTGGTGAGGAATTTATACCCGTTTCTTCTCTTTACCTGAAACTTTTTTCTGGCTTTGCTGAAGGGGTATGGTCAAAAAAAGGCAGGGGACAAGGACTTGAGGAGGAGGCATGCTGGAACCAACAGTACTGTGCGAATGTGCTGGAATGCTATTTCACACATAAACATTGATATTATTCTGCGCAGACATTCTGCACAGAATAATATCAATGTTTATGAGAGATGGCATTTCACTACATGTACAGAAGTACTGATATATTTTCGTATATGCAATATATAGCTGTTGAGAAAAAGCAAGTCATTCATGAATGTAGCAAAATATGACCTTGAGAATATACCACTGGAATTTAAAGACTGCCTGAGAAAATCTATTTGCTGCTTTAGATACAAATGACAGACTTCCAGAAGAGTTATGGGATGACATCAAGAAGGTTGTATTGGAAGAAAGCAATAAGTCTCTACATAAGGTGAAAAAGCAAAAACAGCCAAAATGGATGATTGAAGAAACTCTGAAAATTGTCCAGAAATACAGAGAAGCTAAAGCTAGAGGATAAAGAGAGGCAATCACAGAACTCAACAGAGATTTCCAACGTGCAGCAAGACAAAAAAATGAGAAGTACTACAATGATGCATGCAAGGAAATAGAATCAGAAGCTATTAAAGGAAGAACAAGTTCTGCTTTTCAAAAGCTACGAGAGTTAAAGAAAAAAATCCAGCCTCGAATTGGAATGCTACAATATGCTCAAGGATCCATGTTGAATGATGCTGAGAAGATCAAGTAACCGGGTAGCCGGACCCAATGCTCCCCCTCCTTTTACAACTCTTCCTATCCCCCTTCACCCTACCTCCGCCCTTCCCACAAAAGCAACAGACAGCCTTTTGTGGTAACAACTGGTCGCAGCTTTATTTCCAAACAACATATTTAACAATAAACAGGAATGCAACAAACCCCAGATATTCCAACACCTGCTCACAACCACGCTGATAAGCAGCCCATGTCCACTCCGTCACAGAATTCTGGAGAAGGCTCTTCATCTCAGCCGGCCACAGCTCCACAGTCTCCAAGGGACCACGAGCCCGACCTCGTCCGCCTCCGGAGCCAAGCACCGAAATCGTTCCAACTGCAAACGAGAAAGAGCATCAGCGATTTCGTTAGTACGACCTGGGATGTGACGAGCCTTCAGGTCCACATTCAAACGCAAACATGCAAGTATGACCAGACGCATTAAGGACGCTACCTGACTGCAGCATGGAGAATACCGATTAATAACCGCCACCACCACCTCATTGTCGCACCACCACACTACCTTGTGGTTGGTCAACTTGTTTGGCCATAACTCCATAGCTACGAGTATGGGAAAAGCTCCAAAAAGGTGATATTACTTACTAGCCCCTCATCCACCCATGCCTGTGGCCATCTGTCGGCACACCACGCCCCGCCAAAGTATATTCCCAAACCAATGCCGCCGGCCGCGTCCGTAAACAGCTGCAAGTCCTCGCTGGATATCTCCGCATCGCGAAATACTGAAATCCCATTAAAATCACGCAGAAAGACATCTCAAATCCGCAGATCCTCCCGCATGACTCTCAACACACAAATGCAGTGATGCGGCTTGTGTACACCAGCCGTCGACGCTGCCAAACGCCGAATAAACACCCTCCCCATCGGAATTACCTTACAGGCGAAATTAAGCGAGCCAATGAGCGCCTGCAATTCCTTCAAGGTCAATTTAGAAGAGGATAAGGAATTAGCAACCAGCACCCTCAATTTCTCCACCATCTCTAACGGCAATCGCACTACCATTTGTCCAGAATCCAATTCCACACCTAAAAAGGTGAGGATTGTCGTCGGGCCCACAGTTTTACCCTCGGCTAAAGGCACGCCCAACTCGCTAGCCAAATCGACAAAACCATCCAGAAGCTGGCTACAACGTGGAGACCCCGCCTTGCCAACAAACAGAAAATCATCCAGATAATGACCCACCTCCGAGGACCCCACTCTCCTAACCAACAGCCAGTGCAAAAAAGAGCTAAATTTCTCGAAATAAGAGCAAGATACCGAACAATCCATCGGCATACACTTATCAAAATAAAACTCACCCTCAAAATGGAAACCTAAGAACTTGAAGGCAGACGGGTGGACCGGCAACAAACGAAAGGCAGACTCAATATCAACCTTAGCCATCAATGAGCCTCGCCCGGCCCTCCTGACTAACTCCACCGCCCCATCAAAAGAGGCATAACGAACTGTACAAAATTCACGTGGTATGAAATCATTCACCGAGGCCCCTACAGGGCAAGACAAATTGTGAATTAATCAAAACTTCCCCGGTTCTTTCTTAGGAACAATTCCCAACGGGGACACCACAAAACCCTGAAAAGGAGGGTGTTGGAAAGGGCCGGCAATTCTGCCCAGCCGTAATTCTACCGCCAACTTCTCCCGAGCTACCGATGCCCATCTCCGTACACTAGGGGAATTGCAAGCCATTGAACACCCTACGGAACCCCTAATCGGAACAATGAAACCGAACTGAAAACGCGGCTAACCATGCAGCCAACTCTGCAATAGCGGTATCCGTATCGGAGAAGAAGCCAACTCAAATAGCGCCCGCCTACTTGGGACCGGAACCCGGCGGAGTGATGGCCCCTTTTTTAACACATTTTGTGGCTGAATGGGGACCGCTGCAGATCGAACACAGGTGACGAAATTTGCAGTCCGGAAAGGGACACACTGATCTATTAAACCTCCAGCAGACATCACCCCCACCACTGGAGACTGGTCTGGTCTGGACAGGGGAAACGCCCCCCTGAAAGGAACGACCTGCACGGCTACAACCCCCAACCCCACCTTTCCTCCACCTCCCCCAACTGCCCCGCCTTTTACCGACATCTGAGTCAGTCAAAGGTTAATGTCTTGAGTACCCCAAGTCAGAAACTTATTCTCCTCCATCTTGTTATGAAACTTCTCATCATAATTCAACCATGACCAGCCTTCGTGCACCTGAGAAGCCTCCAGAATCGAATCCGCATAAGACAATAACATACCATACTGCGCCGGAAAATGCTGACCCCACACACTCGCCAGCCGCAAGAACGATCTAACCCAATTGACGACATACGCAGACGGCCCGCCTTCTCATCCTCCTTGCGCTTTTTCTTACTATCTCCCGAACGCTTATGCCCCTCCAGCAAACGAAAAATGTCGATGTACTTCCGCTTATGAATTTTTCGCCTCAACTTCTTCGGGACGCCTTCCCATAATTCCGATAAGGCAACCAATGAGGAAGACCCAGCACCAGCGTGCATACCAGAAGGGCCTCGCCCCGGCACTGACTCACTGACCCTGCCATCGCCCATTGATGATTCATCCGAGTCAGAAGACGAGGAGGAGGAAGAGTCCAAACTACGCCTATGTCGACACACATGCTTCCTTTTCTTGCGCACCTGTCGCGACTGCTCAGCCCTCAACTCGTCCCCGCCAGACTCGTCCCCAACGACCAACAGCGACTCACCTGTCCTGTCTTCAGCGGCCATCCCATCAGACGAGCGGGAGGAAGCAACAGTCCTTTGCAGCCCACCAGCTCCTTGAACCCGATCCGCATCCCTCGAAGTTCCCCTTGCAGCAGACGCTCCAGAATCCATATTCGCAGCAGCCGGTGACAGCACTGTAGATGGCACACCTCCAGGCGCTGACATAAAAGGAACCTGCGGAGATAAAAAGGGAAAACCCAAAGAGGGAAAAGCAGGAGACCACGCCGGTTGCCACGCACCCACCCAATCCGACCTGGAAGAGCCTTGCCCCCCACTCAACCAATGTTCCCAAACCGCCTGCTGCTCAGCCAGACCATAATCCATAGGCGAAACCATACTCCCCACCATAGATCCCAAACCACCAACTGTTCCAGCTACCCCACCAAGCCGAGGGCTTACCCTCCCCCCCACTGCCCCACGGAGCCTACACTACCCCTCTGCTCCACCTCAGACCTGGACCCCAATACTACCTCAGCCCCTAAACCAGCACCACCTGCTCCTTGCCCTCCAGCACCAAAAGTACCCCTGCCCTGCACACTGCCCACACTACGGGACCTCCTACCAGAAACAGAGAGCCTACCACGCTCCCTTGCAGCACGCCGCACCCCCCTGCTAGTACTTGCACTTTCCCCCACCCTCTGTGGCCCAATCCTTCCAGCCCTGCCCAATCCCCGACCTCTGTGCCTCCCTACTGGCTGGCCCACAGAGGCCCTACACCCCCCCCGACCTTTTCCAACCTGCTTACCCACCATAGTATACCCTTCCCCCACAAATCTTCAACAGCCAAGGAACCCCAAAGCAGGCAAAGAAACCCTCCTCGGTGTTTCTTCTTTTTTTTTTTTTTAATTGAGCCCCCCTCTAATGCTCACTCAGCCACCCCTCCCTCCCCACACGGTACCGGGATAATTAGAGAATAGCAGGAGCTAAAACTGCCAGAAGCCCAAATATTCTCCCCAGCGGCACCCCCATCACCTCGCCTGCACTCCGGTCAGAGGACGGGTGCCAGCTGGCAACTTCTAGCCCCAAGATCCGCCGTTG
Source organism: Ichthyophis bannanicus (assembly GCA_033557465.1). Lineage (NCBI taxonomy): Eukaryota > Metazoa > Chordata > Amphibia > Gymnophiona > Ichthyophiidae > Ichthyophis > Ichthyophis bannanicus. Next base: position 209,777,519 of record CM066033.1, read on the forward strand.
ATCCGCCTGCTCTGAAGGATCCCAAACCGCTAAAAACCCAGACTAACGCCAATAAAACAAATCGCTGCCACTTGCCTTACAGTCCGGCCGCATGTGCTCCAGCCCGACCGCGCGCACGCTGGAGCACATGGCCGGACCTGCCCCTGATTGGCTCTGCTCGCACCCAGCAATGAGCGGAGCCAATCCCTTCAAAAAATGCACACCGCATCATGACGCGCCACCCCATGCGCGCCCCCCTTACAACGCGATACGAGCAGGGTCCCGCACCGCGCTGGGCACCCGGTTACGCGTGGGCACCTGGACCCTGCCCGCGCCCTCAAGACAAAGGGTGAAAAGAATATACAGAGTCATTATACCATAAAGATCAAGTGGACAAAGAGCCATTTCAACCTATACCTTATGATCAGGAAGCATTGGTGATGAAAGAAGAAATCAAAGCAGCATTGAAGCCTTATCAAAGAACAAAGCACCAGGTATTGATGGCATTCCCAGTGAGTTATTACAGCAATCAGATGAAGCTGTTACAAGGCTCTGCCAGGAAGTTTGGAAGACAAATTCATGGCCAACTGGCTGGAAAAGATCTGTGTTTATACCAATACTGAAGAAAGGTGAAGAAAGGTGACCCGACTGACTGTGGAAATTATGCACAATCGCTTTGATCTCACATGCCAGCAAGATACTACTCAAGATCATTCAGCAGAGACTACAACCATACTCGGAATAAGAACTGCCTGAAGTGCAAGCAGGGTTCAGGAAAGGGAGAGGAATGAGAGACATTATCGCAGATGTGAAATGGATCCTTGAAAAGACAAAAGAATACCAAATGGATATCTATATGTGTTATATTGACTACAGCAAGGCTTTTGACTGTGCCAATCCATGAGAAAATCTGGGTCACATTAAGAAGCATGGATACACCAGCTCAGAGCAACCAATGATATTGCAGACTTCAGGAAATACTTGAAAACACATTTGTTTACTGAGCACTTCAGTACCACTCTACTCAAATAATTGCACCGACTAGTGCAGCATGAAAACATTTGGTAAAACCCTAAGCCTTTGTTTGAGCTTAAGCTCCTGGGTAAATAGTTAACATGTTCTCTGTTATCTGCATACACTGCTGACATTGTAAATAGTTCTGAAGAAAAGTTCCATGTAAGCAAAGTTATGTTCTCTATAAACTGCCTTGAGAATCTGAAAGGCTGTATATAAAAAATGTTAAATAAATAAAATAAATAAATAAATACCAGAACACCTGATCGTTCTCTTGCATAACCTTTACATTGATCAAGAAGACACAGTTCAAATGTAACTAGGAGAAACAGAATGGTTTAAAATCAGTAAAGGTGTAAAACAAGGTTGCATACTTTCCCCCTACCTCTTTAATTTATATGCAGAACAAATCATCAGAGAAGCAGGACTGTATGAAGACAATTGAGGTGTGAAGATTGGTGGAAGACTCATCAACAACCTTCGCTATGCTAATGATACCACATTACTGGCTGAAAGTGAAGACAATCTGAAACATTTGCTTCTCAAGATTAAGGAACATAGTCTTAAGATGGGTCTGCACCTTTATGTTAATGAGACAAAGATCCTGACAACTGGCAAAATGAATAAGTTCATCGTTGATGGAGAAGAAATTGAATAGCTGACAATTTTAACCTACTTAGATCAACTATCAATAAAGAAGCAACAAGCAGTCAAGAAATCCGACGATGCATTGCTCTTGGCAGAATGGCTATGAAGGACCTAGACAAGATTCTCAAGAGCAGAGATGTCTCTCTCCATACAAAGATTTGATGTGTTCAAGCCATGGCATTTTTAATAACAACATATGGATGTGAAAATTGGACAGTGAGAAAGATAGGAAGAAAACTGATGCCTTTGAATTATGGTGCTGGTGACGAATACTGTGTATACCATGGACATCCTGAAGAACAAACCAGTCAGTACTAGAGCAGATTAAACCTAAGCTTTCTTTAGAAGCTCAGATGACAAGACTTCAACTTTCATACTTTGGACACTTTATGCGAAGACAGAGATCATTAGAGAAAGACATCATGCTTGGCAAGGAAAAGGTCAACGCAAAAGAGGGAGGCCAGCAATGAGATAGATTGATATAATAACAGCAGCTTTGGGGGCCAGTCTGTCAACAATGAGCTGCCTGAGTGAAGAGTGATCACAATTTGTTTATTTTTATACCATGCTTTTTAGAATTAGTGCAGTTTACATGTATACTAACAGGTACTTTTTATTTCCTTGTCCCCAAAGGGCTCACCATCTAAGTGTACCTGAGGCAATGGAGGGTTAAGTGGCTTGCCCAAGGCCAGAAGGAGTGGCCATGGGACTAAAGACCCCAGTCCCTCTGGCCTGAAGTTGCTTGTTCCCATGTGGGAATTGAACCCCTGGCCTTCCAGCCTGAGGTAACCTGTCCCAACCACTGAGCCACTCCTCCCTTTAGGACAACTGTCCAGAGAGTCACCATGAGTTGATGTCGATTGACGGCGCTTAACAACAACAGCATAGCTGTTGTTAGTGTAGACCCATATGTGCATGCATCCGGCATGTTTGCTTTGTTTAGCAAAGACTTCTGGCTCACAGCTTTTCTGCCTGATCTTGGCTTACAAGCACTGGAGAGTAAAACATTTGCACTGTGTATGCATTAGGAAAAGAAAACTGAGTGCTGAGCATATGCCCCATAGGAGAAAAACAGCACCAGCAGAAAACAATGGGAAGCTTTTATGGCACAGCTAAATTTCTCACCTGCTTGGAGGGCCAAAAGAGAGCAAAGAATTCCAAGAGAGCAGAAAATCAATAAGACCCTGTTTAGAGCTTGTATGTCTTATATGTCACAAACGATCTTTAAAGCGAGATGTGAGAGGTCATTGTTGGGGACAGAAGTGAGCATAAAAAGGGGAGACTGGGAGAAATCTGGCCATAATAACTCAGAAAGGCATCTGGAATTTCATTAAGAATTTCCTCTAAAGTATGTCTTAACTAGGATTGTTTATTGCAGACAATAGTGTCATCCTATATATTCATCCTCGAGGGCCTATGGGTAAATTAATACAGAATCCTCTCCTTTCCATGGCCACCTTTTTCCAGTTAGCAAAGCCCTTTCATGAGCATGCTCAGTTCAGCATGACATAACATGCGAGTATTTTAAACAATGGCAGATAAGTCCAGCATGGTCCTTCCAGTCTGCTCAGTAGTGATTTGTCCACTTTTGGTTCAGTGCATATAGATTTCCATATAAAACCCAACACTCTCTTCACCTTCCCCCATGTTATCCAACTTTTCAAAGCCGTACCATTGCCTTTTAGAGTTGTAACTGCTGCTCTGTGCAGAATACCTCTTTGGCTTCATTTACAGCCTGTTGCTGCTAGGAATCCTCTGTGCTTATCCCATGCTTTTCAGGGTTCTGGTAAAGTTCTTCTCTATACCATTGTTTCTTAAAGCAGTCCTGGAGTACCTTCCAGTCATTCTGGATTTCTGGATATCCAGAAAGAATATGCAGGAGAAGGATTTGCATGCAGTGAGGACTGCATGCAAATCTATCACATGCTTATTCATTATGGATATCTGCAAATCAGACTGGCTAGGGGTATTCAGGGCCAGCCCAACCATTATGCAAACTATGCGGTTGCCTAGGGTGGCAGCTTATAGGGGGCAGCAAAGAGCAGGGCATTCAAAACTAAACAACAGAGTTTGACAACCAGGGCAGCTGTAAAGCTTAAGGTTTGCTTAGGGCACCAACACCTTGAACCAGCTCTGGGCCGGCCCTGGGTTGTCCAAGGCCAGCTTGAGAAACACTGGTCCACTTCACCTCTTCTGTCAACCATCCTCCATCTTTTCTATGGTAAATTATTTCCTGATGTTATTCCTGGTCTACCCTCTTGGAGCTTCATGTCATAGCCCCTTGGTCTAGAATTTCCATCTCATGATAAAAAGTTGCATTTTTGTTATTGATACCTTTCAGGAATTTCTATATCTTTATAATGCCTTCCCTATCTCTCCTCTCATCTAGGGTAGTCTATCTATTTCTTTTATGAAATGTGGCTTTCAGAGCTGAACACAGTATTCTAGATGAGGCTTAACGAAGAACCTGTACAGTGAAATTATCACTTCCTTTTTTTCTGCTGGTTATGCCTTTCCCTATGTCACACTGTTTCAATACCTTGAGATCATAGGACACTATTTCTCCGAGGTCTCTCTCCTACTTGGTGCATATCGCTTTTTCAATGAATCCGTTCCCTGCACTTTTGAGTCCTACAATTCCACGTCTAATTTTCCTCCTCTCTCAAAGATACCTGAAAAAAATCTTGTTGCCACACTTCACATCTTTAGCCATTTTCTTCTGCCTTTGATTTTGCTATCCTTATTTCTCTTTTTGTCTCTTTTAGTTTGATCTTGTATTCTTTTCTGTGTTTCTCTGTTAGCGAGCTTCTGAATTTTGTGAAAGCTGTGTTTTTTGCCTTTATCTGTTGTGATGAAGCAGAGGCCAGTGAACCTATGGAGATAGGAAAAATCACTGATCCCTTTAAAGAAAGTGACAGACCTAAAGTGCATTTACTGCAAAGTGCAGCCAGAGGGAGCAAGCATGAAGAATCATAGGGTAGGCTGACACACCCAAGCTTGGATGATGCAATAACTAACTCAAGAGATAATCAGACACACCTGGTCAGGGTGAGAGAAACCCTAACTGAGAAGCAGCTTTATAAGCATGGCTTAGACAGGACAGAAAGAGCAGCAGCAGAAGCAGAAGAGAGAGGAAGGAGACGGCTCAGAGGAGAGAAGGAGAGGCAGTTGGATTTGCGGTCCTTACAGAGAAGGAACAAGTTCCAAGAGAAACAGTTCCATGGTGAAAAGTTCCAGGGAGAAGTCTTCAAGGAAGACAGAGAAAGGAGAGGGACCTGGAAAGTGCCAGGTAAAGAAAGTACCAGAGAAGCACAGCTCAGAGACCAGAGGTACCTGCATACTTCCTTTCCTGACTGTGAGCTACAAGGAGTTCAGAGGTGGGTGCACAAGACTCAGCCCAGGAGTCTGAGAAACACAACACTGAACAGGGAACTGTGGCCAAGCCCTAGAAAGGCATGGAAGCCAGAGAGCAGTAGGTGCAGTAAACACAGCTGGAGAGAGGTTTGGGAACCTGTACAAAAAGTGCTAACTAAAAGTCCTGTCACCTGTTTTCCAGACCAGGTAGAGCAAGCCTGGAGAGTTTTAGAGAGAAACTCTGAAGTGAAGCCAGAATTACATGAGGAAAGCTCAGGGCAGGCAGATATATTGTCAGAACAGGAGGAGATGCAAATAGACCCTGCTGAACCCGATTCATTGCCACTTGACTGTCTCATGGATTGTACACTTTGTCTAGCCGGGAGTTTGGAATCCTTGGCAGAAGTATAGCTCGCAGGATATACGTTAAAATACAGTTTTGAAAAGCTAAAAGAAGAAGCTTGCTTTTGTTTGCATGAACTGGTTTGTTCTAACACCTGCATAGCTAATAAGACTGTGAAGCACGTCTATCTTTTGAATTCTGTAAATACCTTTTTGAAAATCCTGAATGAGGTGAGAATCCTGTTTTGCTTCGTTGAACCTTTGTGCATTATGGGAATAAACCTTATCCTTTACCTTACACATGGCTTTCACAACTAATTATTTCAAGAAAGGACTACTAGTACCAGCATGCTTCTGGGCTAAGAAAAGTTTCACCCTTTGATGAAAACAATAATGTCCACCCTGCCCCTTTAAGCACGTGGCTCAGAGGCTGGAGTTGTGACAAGTGGCGTAGTTGGCAGGATAAAGCTGCGGATTTTAAAAACACCATGTGAAACGGAGAAGATTTGCTGCTAGCAGTGGTTTAACAGTGGAGGACCAGCTGATGCATCTTTTTCTAAAGGCATGAGTCAATGCCTGATGCACGTAATGAGTAATTAGGCATAACCTGTGCCGGATTCAGGTGCAAGAGTCCTGAGAGTCCAGATAAAAGGGGGTCTGACAAAGAGTTGCCAGTACCGCAGTTGGTGGTTTTTGTGTTTCTCTCTCTTTCTACAGGAAAAGTGGCTGCAATGAAGCCGAAATAAGTCCTACAATGGATGGCGGCACAGTTTGAGAAATAATGCGAGATGGCCTTCAAAGCGCAGGAACAGGCTGCGGCAGCTATGCAAGCGCAGCAGAGACCTGTACTTGAACTGATGGAAGCTTGGCTGGCTAACCAGAGGACGACGAGGGAAGCAGCTCCGTCTCCTCAGGGACTGGGCGCATTAGCTAGCAATTGTATGGTAGGACCATTGTCTTGTGGGACACTGACATTAGGGAAGTTGTCGCCTAATGATGATATAGAAGATTTCCTGGAATCCTTTGATAGGATAGCCCATATTGTGGGATGGCCAAAAGAGCAGTGGGCCATATGCCTGGCAACTTCGCTCACAGGGGAGGCGTTATCCGCATATAGGGCTATGCCTGCAGCTCTTGCCAACGACTATACAGAAATAACAAAGGCTATTAGAGATCGCCTTGGGTTAACCCCTATGGTTTATAACCATATGTTAAGAGCTATCAGACTTAAAGCTGGTGAGACACTGAAAGCTCTGGGTCAAAGGGTTAAAAGCTTAACAATGAAATGGTTGGTACCCGAGGGTAAGACCATAGATACAATAGTAGATACCATTGTACTAGAACAATTCATGGCTGCTGTACCTAAAGAGGTGCAGACCTTTCTGATATTGCAAAACTGCCGTACCATGGAGGAAGCGATCCTCCTGACAGAAAGATATTTTGAAGCAGAATTGGCTGCGCACAAAAAGTGTGAGGTTTCAAAAACGGCAGCAGAGGCTATTTTGCAGCCATCAGAAAGGGGGCCAAAGTCAAAACTAGAAGGTTTAAAAACTTGTATGCCTATGCAAAAAAATCACTCCGAAAAGAGAAGGTGTTTTCATTGTGGGAATGTGGGGCATGTGCAAAAAGAATGCAAAGTGCGTACCGCACTAATAACTGAAAATGCAAAAATGATAAAAGAAGGTTTTCTTTTGGAAGTTAAAGTGCAGGGTATAACTACAAGTGCTCTACTCGACTCAGGTGCGGATCAGAGCATGATCTCCAAGAAACTCTGGCGTGCCATAGAAGATCAGTCTGAGTCAGTACCAACCCAAGCAGAGGGAAAAGTGAGAATCAGGTGCATTCATGGAGCATCATCTTTCTGCCCTATATATAAGCTACTAGTGAAAGGATTAGGGATAGAAAAAGAAATATTAGTAGCCGTAGTTCCGAAGTTACCACACAACCTGGTGTTAGGTAGGGATTGGCCCCAATTCAGAAAAGGGTTGGAGAAGGGCTTGCATCCCAGGGTAGCTCTCGTGTCTACACGAACCCAGTCCAAAGCCCTAAGTAAAAAAGACTGAACCCCTAGATGAAACGCTAGGTGGGTTGCCCTCACATGAGGACCTAATAACTGCCCCGGCCGAAAGGAGTAGGAAGGGTAAGGCGGAAAAAAGCAGAGAAAGGCAATGTCGCTCTCAAAGGAGAGTTGAGTTAGAGGCTGGACGAGGTTTGCCTTGGGTCCCGGCTGAGTTAGTGGAGAAGTTCCCATCCTTCCCCAAGGAGCAGCGAGCGGATCTCGCGTTTGCACAGGTGTTCAAATATGCCCAGGTGGAAAGGCATACCTTCCCAAGGTTCCTCTTCGATAAAGGAGTGCTCTACAGGGAAAGCTTAGATCCCCAGGCAGGGACGATCCATAAGCAGTTGGTGGTACCCGCCGTTTTAAGTCCCTGGTCTTGAGGCTGGCTCATGACCACCCAGTAGGAGGCCACAAAGGGATACAGGGGATGCTAGACCAGATACTAGCCCAGTTTTACTGGCCAGGTATCTTTAAGGAGACCTCACGATTTTGTGAGTCCTGCTCTTCCTGCCAGAGAGTGACCTCTGTCCGACCACCCGGGGTGCCCTTGCTCCCACTGCCCATTATATCGGAACCAATTCGTAGAATAGCCATGGATATAGTGGGGCCCCTACTGAAGACGCCCCGAGGTTTTCAATACATGTTGGTTATGGTGGATCAAGCCACTAGGTTTCCGTGGGCTATTCCCTTAAGGAACATTTCAGCCAAGACTATAGCCTCAGAGATAATAAAACTATTCTGTGAAATAGGTTTTCCACAGGAGGTGCTGATGGACCGAGGCAGTAACTTTATGTCAAAATATTTGGCCCAAGTGTGGGACGCTTTTGGCGTACGACACATCAAGACAGCCGCCTATCATCCCCAATGTAATGGATTGGTGGAAAGATTAAACCAAACCTTAAAGGGCCCTTTGGCGTGGCTTTTAGGCAGTGGCACCTCAGCAACTCTACGAATAAAGCCAGAACTCTCACCCAGAACAGAGTCAGCCGTCCGTCTCAGAAAAAGGCAAGTCCTTCACCCATTAGACTCTTGAAGCCATATGCTGTTACCTGTATAAGCTCACAGCTGTCTTGTTGTTACCTGTATAAGCACACTGTTACCTGTATAAACACACTGCTGTCTTGTCCGATACCAAGTGCACTCACTGTACGGTTGTTCAGATCTTTGCAGTTCACCTTTTACTGCTAGCATTCTAAAATTATCCAGCACAGTACTATTATTACTATTACCTTCAAATGCCATCCACCAGTGCACTTAATATCCTGAGCGCCAGTAGTCAGTATATTCTTGCACTGTTAACCTTTCTACACTTAACATTATCATCACCAGTTATAGCTACCTTCATTATTACCATCATTGTACACATTATTATCTGTTCTGTTGCCAAACAAGAATGTACAGACTCTTGATATTATTCATCTCCCTCCTTACCTTTGGGCTCCCCAACATCTCAAATGCTTTCAACCAGGGCACTAACCACATTCCAATCCTACAACACGGAAGGAGACAGCCTGAATTCCCACACCATTCCATCATTGTACACATTATTATCTGTTCTGTTGCCAAACAGGTGCAGTAAACACAGCTGGAGAGAGGTTTGGGAACCTGTACAAAAAGTGCTAACTAAAAGTCCTGTTACCTGTGGTCTTTTTCTGTCATCATATTTCTATGTTTCTATGTTTCTACCTGTTTTCCAGACCAGGTAGAGCAAGCCTGGAGAGTTTTAGAGAGAAACTCTGAAGTGAAGCCAGAATTACATGAGGAAAGCTCAGGGCCAGCAGATATATCGTCAGAACAGGAGGAGATGCAAATAGACCCTGCTGAACCTGATTCATTGCCATCTGACTGTCTCATGGATTGTACACTTTGTCTAGCTGGGAGTTTGGAATCCTTGGCAGAAGTATAGCTCGCAGGATATACGTTAAAATACAGTTTTGATAAGCTAAAAGAAGAAGCTTGCTTTTGTTTGCATGAACTGGTTTGTTCTAATATCTGCATAGCTAAAAAGACTGTGAAGCACGTCTATCTTTTAAATTCTGTAAATACCTTTTTGAAAATCCTGAACAAGGTGAGAATCCTGTTTTCCTTCGTTGAACCTTTGTTTGTGCATTATGGGAATAAACCTTATCCTTTACCTTACACATGGCTTTCACAACTAATCATTTCAAGAAAGGGACTACTAGTACCAGCATGCTTCTGGGCTAAGAAAAGTTTCACCCTTTGATGAAAACAATAATGTCCACCCTGCCCCTTTAAGCACGTGGCTCGGGGGCTGGGGTTGTGACACTGTGCAGCTACTTCTTTGGAGAACCTAATAGGTTTCCTTTTCCTCTTGTTTTTATTTACTTTCCTTATGTATGTATCTGTTGCACTTTTTATTGCCTCCTTTAGTTTAGTCCATTGCAATTCCACTTCCCTTATCCCCTCCCACCCTACCAACTCAGCCATTTTACTGGTCAGTGTTTTTGAAGTCTAGGACTTTGAGCTTACTGTGATTGGATTCCACCTTGACTTTTATCTCAAATCACACCATGAGATGATCACTGCTGCACACATGGGCACCCACCTGAATATTTGACACGCTATCTCCGTTGGTGAGCACTAAATCCAGCACAGAGTTCTCCCTAGTCAGTTCCATCACCATTTGTTTAAGTAATGCATCTTGGAAGGCATCCACAATTTTTTTACCTCTTTCCAGATTTGCAGAAGGAATACTCCAATTCACATTGGGTAGATTCAAAAGGCAAACTTTTCCTTGTAATGCCTCCACAATATCTCCCACGAAGATATTGGATAGGATCGGCCCCAGTACCTCCTCCACCCTTTGCCATCTGTCTCTCAACCAGTTTATAATCCAGGTCTCCAGTGCAGGACCCAGCACCAGGATGCTGAGTCTCTTAATGAACCTCCCATGAGATGCCAAAGCTTTGTTGAAATACAAGTAAACAACATCTAGCGTGTGCCCTTGATCTAATTCTCTAGCCAACCAATTAAAGAAATCAGTCAGATTAGAGATAGTATCCTTCTGGTAAAACCATGCTGCTCTAAGTTCCCTGTCCCTATATTTAGGAGATTTTTCATTAATTTCCCACCCCTGACATAATAATAAATACTACCGGCCAGATAGTGTTAAGTAATATGATATTTCTATATATTTTATCTGTGTTCTACTATTTATTGCACTTCAAGATTTTTTTTAGTCTTGAATTTATCTGCTTTCCATTTAAACTAAACTAACCCTCCAATCTTGCAGTTGCAATGGTCCTGACATCATATAATCCCTCCCCCTCCCCCTTCCTCTTCCCTCCCGCTTAGTGCTCTGTCTATGTGTCTATGCCTTCTATCTCTTTCTATCTTTCTATCTGTGTCCCTCTGTTGCTTTCCTGTCAATTGAATGGCGTTCTTTTCTTCCTTCATTTTCCAGCAGCCTGCTTTTGTTTCTCTGTACACCGCTCTGATACCCCGGTTTGGGCGGTATATCAAGCTTTGCTAATAAATAAAAAATAAATTTAAAAAATCTTGGAGTGGAGGAGTAGCCGAGTGGTTAGAATAACAATCGACTACCTAAAGGATCTGGATTCAATTCATGCTAGAACTCCTTATTGACATGGGCAATCAATTTATCCTGCATTGCCTTGGAAGAAAAGGCCATTACACAAAAGCAGAAGCAAGGATGGCATTGAGAACTACAGGTCAGTTAGTCTAACTTCTGTGGTTAGTAAATTATTGGAAAGGCTATTAAAAGAGAGAATAGTGAGGTTTCTGGAGTCCAATGGATTGCAGGATCTGAAGCAGCATGGATTCTCCAGAGGCAGATCTTGTCAGACAAATCTGATTGATTTCTTTGACTGGGTGACCAGGGAGTTGGTCCGAGGGAGAGCCCTAGATGTGGTGTATTTAGATTTCAGTGAAGCCTTTGACACTGTTCTGCACAGATGACTTATAAACAAACTGAGCACCCTAGGGATGGACCCTAAAGTTACTGCTTGGGTTAGAAATTGGTTGAGTGGGAAACGAAATGGAGCTCATTCTGAGGAAAAGGAAGTTACCAGTGGTGTGCCCCATGGATCTGTCCTTGGTCTGATTCTTTTTAACATCTTTGTTAGTGATATTGTGGAAGGTCTTTTGGGTATGGTTTGCTTGTTTGCAGATGATACAAAAATCTGCAATAGAGTAGACACCCAGGAATGAGTAGATAACTTGAGGAGGGATCTAGCTAAGCTTGAAGAATGGTCTAGAATTTGGCAGCTGAAATTTAATGCTAAAAAATGCAGGATCATGCATTTGGGCTGCAAAAATCCAAAGGAGCAGTACAATGTAGGGGGTGAGGTACTTCTGTCCATGAAAGAAGAGCAAGACCTGGACGTGAGTGTGTCTGACAATCTTAAAGTAGTTAAACAGGTAGAAAAGGTGACAGTGAAAGCCGGAAGACTATTTGGGTGCATAGGGAGAGGAATGGCCAGAAGGAAAAAAGAAGTGATAGTGCCTCTGTATAAGTCTCTGGTGTGACCTCATTTACAGTATTGTGCAAGTCTGGAGACCGCACTTTAAAAACATATAAGCAGGTTGGAGTCGGTTCAGAGGGTGGCTACTGAAATGATTAGTGATCGTTGTTATGTAGCATATGAGGACAGACTTAAAGATCTTAATATGTATACTTTAGAGGAAAGGAGGGATAGAGGTGATATGATAAATACCTCCATGGCATAAATGCACAGGATGGTCTCTTTCAATTGAAGGCAAGCTCTGTTACGAGGGGACATAGGATGAGAGTTAAAGGGGATAGATTCAGGAGTAATATGCAGAAATATTTCTTTACAGAAAGAGTGGTAGATGCGTGGAATAATCTCCCAGTGGAAGTGATGGACACAAGGACAGTATCTGAATTCAAAAAAGCTTGGGACAAACACAGAGGCTCTCTAAAGGTAAATAGGGTACTATTGTAGCTGATATGGAAAGGCAGACTAGATAGGCCAGTGGTCTTTTTCTGCCATCATGTTTCTATGTTTCTACTTCTGGACATACCTTGCCAAGAAAACCCAGAGGCTGCTGGGTTGCCAGGACTTGAAAGCACTTAAAAAACCCCCACTTTCTATCATTTAGCTTGTCCTTGGTAAGTAAACTGCTCACATTAGTAAGCTAAGATCCGTCCAAAACACACATTAAATAGCATTTGGGGGCCCTTTTACTAATCCCTCTAAGGTTCTGCAATCAATGCATATTTTTAATGCAGGGTAAGTGCAAAGCCTTCGACGATAACCCTCAGGGGCCTGACCAGCATATTCCCAGCAGCTAATGCGTGAAAATGTACATTAATGTCAGTGCTATTAACGGGAGTACACCTAGCCATACCCATAGAGATATCGATGGATGCGCACACATTGACACATTGACGGTGATCACATGCTAATCTGCTCTGCATGCCCACATCCACCCCTAACCTGCCCACTCTCCACATTACCAATTAATGTGCGTTTTGGTGACCAGTAGCTGTCATGCTTGCACGTTAACATTCACTACTGCCAGTTGTTGCATGTTAAAACGTGCCAAGACCAGTTTGTGGCATTTAGTAAAGAGGCCCCAAAATGCTATTTAATATCTGTTTTGGACTAATCTTAGCTTACTAATGTGAGCAGTTTGCTTAGCAAGAGCAAGTAATGGAGGGTGGGCATACACATAGGAAGCTCTCATTTGGATACAACGTTCCTTCATTTGCATGTGTGAGCTCCTAAAGTGAGAAAAATAATTTCACTAGGCACCTAAATTTAGCTACCTGAAAGCAGGTGACTAGAGGAGCAGAGTTAAGATGAGGAAACAAGCATTTGAATTAACTTTCAGCACATGGAGTGTAATTTTATAACAGGGTGCCTAGGCTGTATAAAGGTTGTGCTGTTCTTAACTTATGCTGTTGGATGTTGTTTCTGATTGTCTTTCTTGCTATAAATAAACAATGTTACAAAGAAAAGGGTAGTGTGTGCACCTATGTTCCACCTTTTATCAAACTGCTTCTGTGAAAACTGCAACAGAGTAACACTAGGGGTAGTCCTGTCCCTGTTCCACCATGCTGATGATATCAAGGTCTTTGTTCCTTTCAAGACAATGCAACCAAAATATTTAAAGATTATGTGCTGCCTTGAAGCTATAGCAAACTGGCTCCACAATCATAACCTCTCTATAAACTCTTCATAACTAGGAGCACATCCTTCACTCCACCAAAGACCCTAAAAAATCTTTATAATGACATAGAAGTCAGGAGGGAGGTGAAGGGGTGAACCTAGACCAAAATCTAAGTTTCCAGTCACATATAAACAAAATAACAAAATCAGCCTATAACGAATAAAGAATAATTCAAAAACTCAAACCTTTACTCGATGACAGCAACTTTAGGACAGTTTACCATGCCATAATTACAGTATGCCCATACTGGACTACTGTAATGTAATTTAAAATATCAAGGTCTCCCAAAACTCACCATCATTCGTTACAGTTGGTCCAGAACACAGCAGCATGAATAATATCAGGAACTACAAGAAACAGTCACAATACTCCAACCCTAAAGCAGATGCATTGGATACCTGTACCTACCAGCTCCAAATACAAAGCACTGCTCACCATCTTTAAAATCACCCACCATCTAGCCCCTATCACCCTTCAAACACTGATAAATAAGGACCAGAAAGGAGAGTTTAACATCTAACAAAAACTTGCTAATCATTCCAAACACCAAAACCTGCAATAGGGCATTTCCATTTTATTATCCTACACTCCCCGACAGCAAAAGAGCTATTGAAGACCTCCGCGACTTCAGAAAAGCAATCAAAACATTCATCTTTTTCGAACATTATAGTCCAAAAATATGAAGCTCCTCACCATGATATACCACAATCGTTGAGCTCTCCCTACACTCTCACCGTCCTAACTTGTCCAAGTATGTACTTCCACTTCCCTAGTCTCCCTCACCTGTCCCCAGTACAATGTATTCCACTGCTTAAACTATCAAATATTGTTCCTATACTATTATACTGAAATAGCTCTACTGTTCACTATTTAAGTTTCCAAGTTAATTTTCCCCTTTCAATGTAAGTTCTAGTTTGTTTGATGTAAACTGCTTTGAATCTATGATAAAATGGTATACAAAACTTGTTAACTAAATAAATAAAATTCTCCATCCCCAGGAAGGCCTACATGTATACTGCATGCAAGTAGATGTTCTGTTTCCCTAGAGTCTAATCATACAGTATGTTTGCATACACAAGACAATATTATAAGCACCTCATAAGCATGCAAAACATTGTTCTACATATTCGAGTTGCTTATAAGGTTCCCCCCTAAGCACCTGCAGCACCTTCTGGCTATCCAGGCCATGCAAACACTCTTCATGTAGAGTTTTTCTTTGAGGAGACATAATTTGCTACTAGACATCCAAGAGTTTATATTTTTTTGTTTATAAAAATTGGTTTGACTACTCTTCAAACTAGTGAACATCAAGGCAGCTTACAAAGCAAATGTTATACATAAAATAAAAAATTCACATAAAGAATAGAACAAATTAAAACATAAAATAAACAGGCAAAGGTTCTGCAACACCTATACTTCTTGAGGGCCAGATCAAAGGCGAATTGAAAATAGCCATGATTTTAGGCTTTTGTGGATTTTTAGAAAGAAGGATTCCTGATGGATATATTTATTTATTTAACAAGTTTTCTATATTGCTCCATCATATACTCAAAGCAGCTTACATTTAAACAACATTATCTTTACATTGAACTTTACATTTAACAAGTGATTACAACTTGGTGGGATATAGAGGGATGTTTATGCAACAAGCTAATATTTATAGGGTACCAGTATCTATATACAGGGTGTAAATACTGTTAATATTTACAGGGTGTCAGACTCTACATACAGAGTTCATGTGGTGTGTAGGTCATCACTGAATCGGGTAGTGAAGTGAGGAGGATTATGGGATAGATTCTTAGGAGAATTCGTTGATGTGTGGCATACCTTCATATACAGTGAGGGAGGAGATTTATGCTTATATGAGGAGGTAAGATTAGTATATTTAATTGTTCAGTTCATAGTACTCCTTAAAGAGCAGAGTTGTTATTGCTTGTTTTGGGGCAAAGAATTCCAGAGAGAAAAACCAGGTAGAAAAATGCTAACAGCTGAGAAATCTAAACTGAAGCCAAGAAAGTGAAGAAAAAGAAACAGAGCCTCAGAAGAGCACAAATAAGCAGGAGTATAGGGGTGAACAAATTTGCTAAGTAAAGGGATTGAACTAAAATTAAGACCTTAAACTAGATCCATGCCAAAAGAGGAAGCCGGTGCTGTGACATCAAGAGGGGCATGAGGGGAGCTAGTAAGAAGCTTGGCAATTGAACAAGTTGTAAATTTTTAAGAGAGTAAAGAAAATGCCATTAAAGAGGGAATTATAATAGTCAATTTTTGGGATGACTAGGGATAAAAGTGAGAGTTTGATGTGATTAGTGGAAAGCCACAGTTTAATAATCTAATTTTATAGGGCACAAAGAGTGCAGTTTTGACTACTGCATTGATCTGTGGCTTAATGGTTGTTTATACACTAATAAGGGTTTTAGGCACTTGATATACCACCCTTTACTGTGTACATCAGAGCAGTTCACAGATTAATTCTAACAGCCACTTTTTTTTTAAACTCCCCAAGGGGCTCACAATCTAAGCATACCTGAGGTAATGGAGGCTCAAGTGGCTTGCCCAAGGCCACAAAGAGTGGTCATTGGCCTAAGGACCCCAGTCTCTCTGGCCTGAGGTTATTTGTCCTTATGTGGGACTTGAACCCCTGGCCCTTTGACTTGTGACAATCTGTTCCAACCACTCCTCCCTCACCCTTTAAAGGAAAGAGAGAGTCCAAAGGAAAGGCTAAGAAACAAATCATAGTGGATGAAAAGAGAACAATCGTAGTAGATGGAACTAGAATACAATAGGATAACTGTGTGCCAGAGCTCTATATGGATAACCAAGCAGCACAACCATTTTTGTGGTTCCCAAAGAAAAATAAAACTTTGCTTGAGGTTTCAAGCAGGCAGTATACCTTCCAGACAGTTGCTTCAATATTTGTCCAAAACATAGCTATTTACAGTCTTAAAGAGGTGTCAAAACGGGAGAGGAAGTGACGTCACTGAACCCGATGGCGGTGTGAGGGCACCGCTCCGGGCTACCCCTACTATAAAAGTTGAGAAAAAAACCTTGAAGAGAGCAACAAAGTGGAGGAAATGCTGGTGGATAATGTGAAGAGTAGAAGAACTGAGGCAGTGTGATCAGAGAGGAGCCGCGGCAAAACAGCTGCAGGCAGAGACGGTGGGCTCTGAGAGGTGAAGGAGAGCAAGCAGAGTGATCGGCGGGGAGAGTGCATCGGAGCAGCAGGAGCAGTGGGAGCTGATGTGACCACCAACATTGGGAGTGGTGGAGGGGTGCACCGATGACATCGTGGGGTGCAGAACATGGAGAAAGTGAATCGGGAGCAAGTAAGAACCGCCGGAGCAGAGAACAAAATGGCGATTGGTGACCGCATGGTCAGCAAGACAGAGAAGTGAAGTGGATGGAGCAGAAACAGGCAACAGAAGTGAGTGATACCTGCTGCAAAGGAAAGTTACAGTAAAAGACTGTGTGGGAAAGGAGAATAAGAGAGCAAAGGGGTAGGGTAAAGCTAAAAAAAAAAAAAAGAGTGAATGGCTATTGTAATTGACTAGGACAAGTCGTGGACAGAGAATTGTGGAAAACAGTAGGGTGGATAACTCCGTGTACAGATTGGAAATATAGAGAACAGAAGAATAATAAGACAAGTAGTAAACTTGGAGCAGAGTGGGAAGGAAGAAGAAATAAGGAGAGCTTTGAAGAAATCAACGGGATTGTTGCTATTGAAGGACTTGAGCTCAAGTGAAAAGTTTAACAGGGAGCAGTGGAGGATGGAGAGGCAGGGAGAGAGCTAAGACGTGCAGTATGGCTACGAGAAGGAAAACCATGGATCTGCAAGAGTATGCGTTTCAGAGTGGGGGGTGGGTGCAAATGACCAGACTGGCTCAGAAAATAAAACTAAAAGTGTTGAACAACTGGAGCCAGTGGAGGGGTCCACAAGCAGATACACTTCGGAGCACGGAAAAGAAACGTTAAAGGACATCTCCAGAGCAGAGCTAGAGGAATGGTTCACTGAAATAAAGAAAGAGGTACAAGCAGTGAAAACTGAGCTCAGTGATCTTATCGGGAACCTGAAGGAGGATATAGCAGAATTGACACATACAGCGGGAAATCATGAGAATCGACTGCAAAGCCTGGAGCAGCAAACGGAAGAGCAACAGCAGGTGCTTCAGGAGATTCAACAAGAGCAAAAGGAGATGCAATATAAGTTGGAGGACTTGGAAAACAGATCTCGCCAGAACAACTTCAGGATCAGAGGAGTAATGGAGGAGAGGGAATTTCAGGATAGCATGAAAGTGGCAATGTCTATATGCTCTGAAATTCTCCAGAAAGGGGGGGGAGGGGAGGAAGTGGCCCCTGAGGAGATAGCGCTGGACAGAGCACATAGAGTGCTGGGAGCGGTGAAAGTAAACAGACCTAGTGATATTATGATCTGTTTCACCGGATATAGAATGAAAGAAAGGATTGCAACCAAAATTAAGAGCATTGGAGCCTTTAACTGGCAAGGATATCCAGTTACTATATATGAAGATTTGTCTATTGGAACATTGCAGAGACGGAGAGCCATACAACCTGTTTCACAGGCGCTGGGAAGTGGAGATATCAAATACAGATGGCTGCATCCTTTTGGGTTGGCATTTACATTAAAAGGGAAGAATTGGAGAGTGCAAACGTTGGAGGAGGCGAAAGCAGCGCTACAGGAAGCGAGAATGAGGACAGAGATCTCCACAGGTAGGAATGCTCCGAGCTTTACAGGGAATGGGAAGACAAGGGACACAGTCATTGAAGAGCAGCAAGAGCTGAAGAAGGGACGGAGTAGAGTAAAGAAAGGGCTAAGTGCTGATAGGGTCTGATTGTAGAGAATATACAGTTGGACAAGATGTGAGATAAAGAGAAACCAAACGGAGATGAGGACATGGACATAGTGATGCGGACTTCCATAACAGGCCAAAGAAGTGTTGGCCATGTATAAGGTCAAAAGGGTTGTACTGTACTGTTAAAAGTTTTATATGCATAATGTTATCTGGATGTAGGGAGAGGATGGAGGGAGAGGGATGGATGGTGGGGAATGGATTAGTTTGGGTGGGGAGGAAGGATGGGGAGAAGTGGGAGGTGGGGCAGACAGGGGGATCAGGGGATGCACTACTCTACTTAATTACTCCTGGAAAAGGAGGGGGGCCAAGGGGGAGGGGGGGAGTGGGAGAGAAGGGGGAGGGAGGGGAGGGGGAGGAGGGAGAGAGCAGGGAGGAAAAAGAGGGTCAAGAGGGGGGAGCAGGAGGGTGGGAAGGGGTACAGGGGAAGAGGGGATGGAAGGTGAGAGAGGTAGGGGAACACGAGAGAAGAAGGGTGGTGGGGGATCAAAGAAGTTTAGGGTCACCACCATTAATGTGAAGGGGTTGAGAACGTGGCAAAAGCATAGGTTGTTAGAGCTGGAGGGTGAGGGTATGAATGCAGATGTACTGTGTGTGCAGGAGACACATCTACGAGTGGGACAGGAATACTTGATAACTTCAAAACAATATCCAAAGGTGGTGTTAGCGGGACAGCGGGCAAATCATAAGAAAGGGGGGGGGGGAATCCTGGTGGGGCAAGTGTATAGGCATTTAGTGATAGGGAAGGGAAGAGGGAAAGATGGAAGGTGGGTTGGAGTAAAATTGAAAGTGGGGGAGGAGGAGGTGTGGGTGGTAAATGTATATGGTCCAAATGAGGGACGGAGAGGTTTTTGATAAAATAGCACAGGAGTTGGAAGAATTGGGAGAAACACAGAAAACAATGGGAGGAGATTTTAATTTAACTAGTAAACCAAGGCTGGATAATAGTGGGGGGCAGAGTAGTGGTGGGAAGAAGGATAGACAAAGCTTAAAGAGGATGCAGGAAAGGTTGGGAGTGATCGATTTGTGGAGGTCTAGGCACCCAGGAGAGCGAAGATACACATTCTATTCGCAGGTGCATGGCACATATAGTCAATTGGACATGATATGGGGAGTGGCAATTGGGCTACAAGGGTAAGAGAAGTAGAACATGGAGAAATCACTTGGACGGACCATGCCCCAGTTAGTGTACTTTTTGACATAGGGACAGAGGAGGAGGGGATTAAGTTTTGGAAACTAAATGATTCATTGTTGGATGATGAAAATCAGGTGCAGGCAGTGAGAGAGGCGATAAAAGAGTACTTGGTGTTTAATGAGACGGGGGAGGTCCCGTTGAAGACCATTTGGGATGGCTTGAAGGCAGTGATTAGGGGGAAGTTGATAAGTATAGCAGCGTGACTTAAAAGGGAAAGGAGGAAAGTTGAAGAGGATTTGGTAGGGCAGATAAAACAGCTGGAGATTCAGCATCAGAGGCATAAGGAGAGGGAGGTAATGGCGAAACTAGTAAAGGCAAGAGCAGAACTCAGTAAGCTGCGAGGCCAAGAAATTGCGTTTAAACTCAATATTTTAAAACAAAAATACTTTGCAGAGGGAAATAAAGCGGGAAGGATACTAGTGAGTCGGCTGCGGGCTCAACGGTAGGCAACATACATAGAGGGCATTAGAGATGAAAAGGGGAGAATGATGCATCAAACAAAAGAGATTAGTCAGGTATTTAGAGATAAAATTGAAAATTGTATCAAAGTGAACTGCAACTGGGGCAGGAGGAAATCAGGAGATATTTGCAGGAGTGTGGGTTCAGTAAAGTTGGTTCAGAGGATAGGGAAAGAATAGGGGAGAGAATTAAGGAGGGGGAACTGAAGGAAGTTATTAAGTCCCTGAAAATAGGGAAGTCCCCGGGATTAGATGGGTTTACAGCGCAGTTCTATAAAAAAAATGGGGGAACAAGTGATACCAGTCTTAACACGGGTGTTCAATAAAGTGTTGGAAGGGGAAGGGATTCCTCGGACGATGGGGGAGGACGGAATTACGGTATTGCCAAAACCCGGCAAAGACAAAGGGTGTGCGGTTCCTACAGGCCCATCTCATTGATAAATTTGGATGCCAAGATCTTGGCTAAGGTGTTGGCAAATAGGACTCAGGGGCTCTTACCTAAGCTCATCCACAGGGATCAGACGGGGTTTGTCATGGGAAGACAAGGGAGTGATAATATTAGAAAAGTGTTAAATATAATCTGGAATCTTCAAGGGACAGGAGAGCAAGCGATACTAGCAACGGTTGACGCAGAAAAAGCATTTGATAGGGTGAATGGCCATATATGTTTCAAGTGTTGGAGCGGATGGGCTTTGGAGATAAGTATATAGAATGGATAAAAGCATTTTATGAGGATCCGAGGGCACGGATTAGGGTGAACAGAGGGTATTCTGAGAAGTTCACATTGGGGAGGGGCACCAGACAAGGGTGTCCTTTGTCACCACTTTTATTTGCGCTAGCAATTGAGCCACTGGCCGAAACGGTAAGGAAGGCAACGGATGTCAAAGGGGTGGTAGTGGGAGGGAGGGAGGAGAAAATAGCGTTATTTGCAGACGATGTAATATTCTCTCTGATGCAGCCTTTGGCTACACTGCCAGTATTAATAGGAATTATACAGAGGTATAGTAGGATGGAAGGATATAAAATGAACGAAGGGAAAACTGAGGTTCTAGGGGTAAATGTGCAAGGGGGATTAGAGGATAGGTTAAAGTCGCATTTTAACTTTAATTGGGTGAAGCAGCAGTTTAGGTATTTAGGGATACAAATAGGGAAGCCAATCGAGAAGATTAAACAGTGGAACTATCAGGTGCTGATGCAGAGTATACTGGGGACTTATCAAAGTGGGAGGGACCTATCCGCATACAATATAAGTTTCTCACCTTCAGCCACAAGTCCACTTACACTGGCACCCCTCTCTACCTTGCTGATTTGATCCACCTCCACACTCCCCACCGCTCTCTCCATTCAATCCATGCAAATCGCCTGACCTTGCCCTCCCCCTCTCAAGCCCACCTTGAATCCACACGCTCCTCTGGCTTCTACTTCCTCGGACCCCGTCTCTGGAATTCGCTTCTCCCGGACCTCCACCTGGAAACCTCTTTGAAAACCTTTAAGGCCCACCTGAAAACTTATCTCTTCTGCTTAGCTTTTGATCTTCCTTCACCCCCTCCCCTCTTTCCCCACCTCCCCGGTGACTTCTCTCAATCTGCCTGACTCTTGACTTTCCCTATAGTTCTCTAACCTTTTTCTTGTCTGTCCTATAATTTAACTGACGTTCTTTTCCTTTTCCAAGCAGTTTTTATGTACTTTGTAAACCACTCAGATGCTGTTGCATTGAGCGGTATATTAAGCCTCCAAATAAAGATAAAGATAAAGACTAAGGCTTTCATGGATGGGCCGTATAGCGGCAGTGAAGATAAACATATTGCCAATGCTGTTGTACTTGTTTACTTCCTTGCCATGTAAGGTGACTAAGCGGGAGATAGGGAGGTTGCAGAATTTGATTATGCAGTTTATCTGGGCAGGGAAACTGCCGAAGGTGGCAAGGGGAACTCTGTATGCGGATGGAAGGGGGCTGGGGGTGCCATGCTTGATGAAATACTTTGAAGCTGCACAGTTAAGGGCATTATTAGCATGGCGGGAGGGGGCGGACATCTTAAGTTGGATGCAAATTGAAGCAGAGGGGGAAGAAGCTAAGGAGAGGAGAATATGGGATCCAGGAAGTTGGAAAGATACAGAAGAGAAAGGAAATCCATTTGGGGAGCTTCTGGTTCAGGTGTGGACAAAATGGAAGTGGTTTCTTATGGAAGGGAAAGTGTATTCCAGCTATACATTTATCAGGACGATAGGTGATATGGGGATGGGAGGGAATTACACAGTATTTAAGAGGTGGGGTGGGAAAGTATTGATGAGGTTAGGGCAGCTTATGAGAGGGGGGGGGGGAATAAAAACATTTAAAGAGCTTCAGCAAGAATATCGGCTAGATAGTAAGGATCAGTATATCTATGCACAATTGTGGTATTTCCTAAATACAAAGGCAGTGAAATTGGATCTGAAAAGGAAGCTGACACAATTTGAAGAGATGATGGGGAAACAGTGGACACAGAGAGGAGTAATATCAAAAATGTACAAATTGCTATTATAGCAGTGGAAGGGAAAGGGGAAGTGGCAACAGAGGTGGGAAGAAGATATACTGGGAGTGTGGGAGGATCAACGGTGGGCAGGAATTTATGAGAGAACATATAAACTGGCCCGGGGAACTCCAATGCTTGAAAATAGTTTGAAGCTGAGGTGTCGGATGTATTGGATGCCAGTGCGGCTACGGGCTGTTTTTGCAGATGGCTTAAGCGAGTGTTGGAAAAAATGTGGTGAAAGGGGGGAATTAATTCACATGATATGGCGATGCCCAAAGGTGCAGGAGTGTTGGGGTAAAGTGGGTAGGTTATACGGGGATATCACGGGAGTGCAGATAAAGTTAACACCGGAAATGGTTGTGCTCAATGAGGGGAGGGAGAGAGGAAGAGAGTGAGGGAGATATGGCAATCTTTATAGGATATGGAATTATTGCAGCGTGTATGTGTCTTCTGCAATGGTGGAAGAATGTGGAGGTGCCTCCGATGAGAGAGGTAGTGGGTAAGTTGGAGCAGCTCTGGGGGTTATGCATGATAGAAGTCCATAGAATGCATCAGTTAGGAAAGCACAAAAAGGTGTGGCAATGATATGGCAGGTGGAGGGGGGAGGGAATGGAGCAAGTGTGGCAGGATGAGAGGAGGGAATGAAGGATGGGATTGAGAGATGAAGAGTGGTCTGGGGGTAGGAGGGGAGGGGAGGTGCAATGGAGGTAAAAGGGTAGGGGTTTGGGGGAGGGGGGAAGGTGGGAGGGAGGGGGGAAAGCTGGGGGGGCAGAGGTGTGAAGCAAAATGGGGAAGGAGGTGTATCGAAGGAAATACAAGAAATGCTTATCTGAAATGTGTATCAGACAGGTCGATCTGAGTCGATAAGTATATCGGAAGTATACAAAATTAAAAAAATGTAGAGGCATAGAGTACAGGTGCAGGTGGATAAGCTGACAGAAGAATGTTGTTTTTGGGTTAATTTTGTATTTGTATTTGTGACAGTTAGGATTAAGAATGAAAAAAAGGCGAACGTATCATAAAGAGGGAAGAGGTGAATGGGGATAAAGGTCTCAGTTTACGTGCATGTGTTTGTATATACGGTTGGTGGGAGAGGAGGAACGGTGAGTTGCTGTTTGCCGAAGTATGTAAAAGTTGCAAAATAATAATAAAAAATAAATTAAAAAAAAGAGGTGTCGAAACAAGCAAGAGTGACTGTAGAAGAAGCTTGGAAAGACTGGAAAGATTAACGAGATCATGAGCAACCTTAGAGGGGGGCGGGGCTTTTTCAGAAATACCATTAGAGACTGAACCGAACCAAAAAGCCGATTAGATTATACACAGGAAATGCAAGATGTTTGCACACAAGGCCGTACTGAGCTGCATTCGCGCCCTGTGCAACTTGCAGCTCGGGTGCACTCCCCCCCTCTGCCCCCCCATACCTCCATCCAGCGCTGCCTGCTCTTTCCCTGCTGCTGCCACCCTCTGTTTTTTTCACAGCGGCGCTGGCAGCAGGGAAAGAGCAGGCAGGGTTGGACGGAGGTATGGGGAGGAGGGGGGGAGCATGCACCCGATCTGAAAGGTGCTGGCACTTTAAGCAGATCTGTCCCTCCCTGCTCCGACATCGCGTCAGAGGAGGGAGGGACCAGACCTGCTTAAAGTGCTGCGAAAAGGCTTGGGGGCACATTTTGGCTGCCTGATATTGCCCTGCCAGCGGTGGCAGGGCAACAGCAGACAGCTGAAATGGGCCCCCCCCCCCCAAGCCTTTGCATCCTGTGCGGCTGCATTGCTTGCACAGGGCTAGGTA
This sequence comes from Ichthyophis bannanicus, assembly GCA_033557465.1. Classification (NCBI taxonomy): domain Eukaryota; kingdom Metazoa; phylum Chordata; class Amphibia; order Gymnophiona; family Ichthyophiidae; genus Ichthyophis; species Ichthyophis bannanicus. Next base: position 209,801,912 of record CM066033.1, read on the forward strand.
TGGTCCTGTTTGCACACCAAGGAACTACAGGACAGCAAGAACCAACAGCACAGTTTATAAAACTAAATTATAACTCATTTTTATTTTGTTGTTATAAACTGTATTATAGTTCTTGCTTTTTCTTTTTCAACATATATTTTGCATCCACAGTAGGTGCAGAGCAGAACCAGGACATTCACCCACAGAACTCAATATTAAAAAAACAAAATCTGATTCTAATCATCTCACTAACAACACCAACAACAACAACCACCATTATTCTCCAGTACCAGGCATATTGTGAACTGATAAAAATCCTACAACAAAGAGCAAACCAACCATACCATACCATATCAGCGCAAACTTCCAAAACTTTCATAAGAAGCCCATCCAAAAAAAGCATCACTGTAAATTCTACAGTGGGCCCTGGAACATCCATACACCTATTTGAAAACCTGCACAAGTCAAATTACTACAGTATAGTATAGATATTTATATACAAACTCCATGTTAACAGAACTCCTGACCTCAGTCACACATGTACAACATCGACCCTCACCAAGTACAGAATAAGTAACCTCAATCTAAAGTAAAAATAAAAATATGTAGACAAAATTTAAACTGAAACCCCAAGAAGCCAGAGTCCACATGCAGTGCAACATCAGATAAATAAGAGATGTAGTTCCCCAATACTGTGTAAAATATAAAAATAACACAAAGTCCAGTCACTAAAATTAAATAACATTATTCTTCTACCTTTGCTGTCTGACCATTTTATTCTCTGATCATGCTGATCCCGATTTGAGGCTTCTGCTTTCCTGTCTTCTCTTAGCTCTCTTTCTGTGGTCTATGGTCCATGGTCCGTCTGCCATTTCCCCAGTATCAACCCCCTTTCCAGTCCTCCCCTCCCAGTACCTTCCAATGTCAACCGCCTTGCATTCCAACGACTACTACTGGTGCCCATTCCCTTCCAGTCCCCCTCCTTCCCCACTTGCCAGCCCCTTCTAGTCCAAATACCAGCCCTGGTATCAGCTCAAATCCACTCTCAGTGCCACCCCCCAGTCAGCTCCCTTCCAGCCTCCTCCCCATTACCCAACCACCTACTACTCCCATCCCCAAGTGTCAGCTCCCTTCCAGTTCCCCTTCAGTACATCCCAAGTGTCAGCTCCTTTCCAGCCCTCTCCTTCCCCCGTGTCAGCTCCCTTCCTGCTCCCTCCTTCCCCTGGCAGACCAGCTCAGTATCTGCTCCCTTCCAGTCCTATTCTACCATCCCCCCGCATCAGTCCATTTGTAGCCCTAGCCCCTAGTTTTCTTCCAGGGCTAGCAGTACTCTCCTACCCTTCCCCATTAGACCCTTTCCCAGCTCATTTCCAATCCTATCCCCCTTATCAGCCCACTCCAGTCCTAGCCCCCATCTGCCCATTACCAGTCACAACCCCCCAATAAGTCCATTTTCAGTCCTAGCCCCCCTATCAGTCCATTTCCTGTCCTAGCCCCCCTAATCAGCCCATTTCCAGGCCTAACTCCACCAATCAGCCCATTACAAGTCCTAGCCCCCCCTCCCGATCAGCCCATTTCCAGGTCTACCCCCCCCATCAGCCCATTTACAGTCCCAACCCCTCCCCATCAGCTCATTTCCAGTTCTAAGCCCCCCATCAGTCCAATTCCAGTCCTAGCCCCCTCCCGATCAGTCCATTTCCAGTCCTAACCCCCCATCAGCCCATTTCCAGTTCTAACCCCCCCCATCAGCCCATTTCCAGTCCTAGAACTCTCCCCCATAGCCCATTGGCAGTCCTAACTCCCCATCAGCCCATTTCCAGTCTTAGCCCCCCCTCCAATATCCCATTACGTCCTAGCCCCCCTTTCCTATCAGCCCGTTTCCAGTTCTAAACCGCCATCAGTCCATTTCCAGTTCTACCCCCCATCGGTTCCTTTCCAGTCCTAGCCCCCCCCCAATAGCCCATTACATCCTAGCCCCCCTCCCAATCAGCCCGTTTCCAGTTCTAAACCCCCATCAGTCCATTTCCAGTTCTACCCACCATCAGTTCCTTTCCAGTCCTAGCCCCCCCCCCCAGCCCATTACCAGTCCTAACTCCCCCTATCAGCCCATTTCCAGTCCCCCCCAGCCCAGGGAAATTAAAAAATTTAAAAAAAACCCTCCAGCTTAAGAAGCAGCTGCTGCTGCAGCTGCAGCAGCAGCAGAATGAAGAGCCCCATGGCCACGGCCCCCCGCCTCCCCAGAGAGCTGAGTTTCTCCTCCACGCCGCCTCAGCTTTGCAGAACTTGTGGCGCTGAAGGGAAACAGGCTCTTGTGAATCAGTCTCTGGCTGAATTAGGGTTGCCAACTGGCTCCAGATCTGCCTGACAGGCTTGCTTCAGTCCTGGGTTTACCCCATTGCATGCAGTTACTTGTAGTTTTCCTTTTCTTATGGAGTGCAAAGGAGAAAGCAGAACTACATATCCCTGCATGCAATGAGGTAAACCCAGGACTGGATCAAACCTGTCAAGCGTATTTTTTTTTTTAAACTTTTATTTTCATTTTACAACAAGCAAAAGAAACAACACACCAAAGGAAACAAATACAAGCATACAATAAGGAAAAAGCAACCCCAATTACCCCCCACCCCTATGCTTCTTCTCTAAGCTGATAAGTATCATCATATAAGCGCTTACAAACAACAGTAATTGTACATCAAAACAAACAGAAATAGTATCTGCGATACAGAATGATCATGTGACAGAGATTAACACAGATTTAAACAGTCAGATGAGAGCATTTAGCAGTTTGAACATAGTCATTGAGCATCTTCCATTTAGACAAGTGGTGGGGGGTCTGAGCGGAAGAGGCTAACATACGAGGTATTTGCTCAGTTTTACTGTAGAAACAGACATGATTCCACCATTCATTGGGGCTCAGATGGGAGCTATTTTTCCAGTATTTCGTAATTAGGGAAATAGCTATGCCCAGCATAAAGTCTAAAAGGAAGTAAGCCGATTTGGGAAGAGAGGGGATCCCCGCAGCTGAGCGGAGTCCCACTATCTTCCAAGAGAGGGGTTCCTGAAAGTGCGACGTGAGGAGACGCTCTCCAGCTTGTATCGGTTGTTCTAGAATCAGTAAATGTTGCTTTCTTTGTTTCCCCTGTCGAATTTGATAGCTAGTTATGGTTGCACGGATAGACGCCTTGAAACCCTCCCACCAAGCCCAGCTCGCAGTGTCATGGGGTGAATTAAAATGAAAGTAGTCTTGGATAGCGGCCTGTATGGCAACCTGAAAATCTTTTTGGTCTAGTAGGGATCTATCAAAAAACCAAGCACGGGGATGTTCACCTTGCGTAGTGACATGTAAGGAGAAAGATATGGCAGCATGATCTGAAATATGGAGAGGATAAATCCTAGCCATGTCCACTTGGGATATCAGTGCTTTGGAGATAAGAAAAAAAAAAATCCATTCTAGACTGTGAGTGATGGGGGGCCGAGAGAAAGGTGAACTCTAAGTCGATGGGGTGAAGCAGCCTCCATATATCTACTAACGCAAGATCTTTCATCAGAGCTGTAAGGGTATCAAGACTCTTGGGTGGACCACTCGTTCTAGGCGGCAGTCTATCTATCAAAGGATCAAATACTTGGTTGAAATCGCCACCAAGTATTAATGGAGTATTGGCAGAGGCCTGCGCCAACTGCGCAATACTTGCATAGTAAACAGGGTTATCCACATTCGGAGCATAAATACAAATACACGTGAATTCACTATCTCCAACCTTAAGGTGTGCACGGGCCCATCTACCCTCCTCATCAGAGCTAGTATCCATTATAGTAGCTTGCAAAGACTTCTTAACCAAGATGGCTACCCCACACCGTTTGGAAACGGCGGGAGAGTAGGCAGCCACCATGTTAGGCTTAGCAGTAAGTTTCAGTGTTTCAACGGAGTTTGAATGCGTTTCCTGAAGAAACATGAAATCAGCATGTTCATGATTAAGATAGCTAAGGATTTTCCTTCTTTTGATTGGACTATTAATGCCTTTTACATTCAGTGATAAGATCTGGCAGAAGGCCATTCAGAAGGGTTAAAAATTCTGAGAAAGGACATGATAACGCACAGAATTTCACAATGTCCCTCATATTAACTGTATATGGCTGTACACATGACATGATAGAAAATAAGCTAATGAAAAACAATGAAGCGCCCCATATACAAAAATAAGCACCGAAGTGCATTAGAGAAGAAGCAGAACCCCAGAAATTACTGGCGACCATATGTCTGCGGGGAGAAACCCCAGAGAAGGCCTATATCGAAACATATAACCTGTATAGCTGTGCGTGCTCCGAATCCAACCGAGGTGCACATCATGGAGGGAAAGGAGACCAAGAAAGTGACATATAGAAAGAAAGAAAAGTCCAGGCAGTCTCTGTTCCAGGCTGTGATCACCGCGTCGGGCCATTCAAAATGGCGGGCAGATCCGGCGGATTATAGATCCAAGTTGTTGGATTAGCGCATCTGGTCTGCTTCTTTGGAATCTAAAAATGTTGCTAGCAGATCAGGATCTTCGAAGGTTCTAGTTTGGTTATGGAGAGTCACTCTGAGCTTCGCTGGATATAATAGGCCAAAGCGAGCCTGTAGCTGTTGAAGTCTAGGTCGAAAAGCAAGGAATCTCTTCCGACGGTCAACTGTGGGCTTTGCCAAGTCAGGGAAGAAGGAGACTTTATGACTTTCAAACTCCAGATGATGATTCGCCCGGGCAGCATTTAGAATTTGCTCAACTTGCTGATATCTCAGTAAGCGAAAGATGATAGGCCGGGGGGTCGTCCGATTGAGCACCATGTTGGTAGGAACACGATGTGCTCGGTCAATTTCCAGATCTCTGTGAAAAGTGATCTTCAGCAAGGAGGGAAGAGTTTTGACCAGGAATTCTCTCATATCTCCTGCTTCCGCCCCCTCCGGTACTCCAATGAGCCTTACATTGTTGCGACGGGCTCGATTATTGCTATCCTCTAACTCTTTTTGAAGATTCTGTATCTGACGCTCAGCCTTGTCCAGTTTCACCAAGCGCACCGCATGCGAGTCGAGGACCCCCGCCATGTTGTCCTGCCGTAGTGAAAGACCTTCAAGCCGGTCCTGAAGCATACCGAAATCTTCTCGCAGGGCTCGGAGCGCTTCTCCGTTGGACTGTACCAGTTCCTTCACACCGCGTATTTCCTCCAAGATCTCCTGTTGCATTTCGGGGTTTTCCCGAAGTGGAACCATCTTTTGTGGGGAAGACAACTCTGTTTTGGAGCGTTTTCCGTGTGAAGAAGAGGGAGACCCGAAGTCTAAGCGCGCTGGTTTGTGGGCCGCCATCCCCCCCGAGGCACCCCGGTAAGTTTGGAGCAAAATATTAAGTTTATGTAGGTATTAAGTCAGGATTCTGAGTAGGCCTTTCGGGAGCTTCAGCACGAAGCGTCTAACCCGCTGGACATCATGCTCCGCCCCCCTGTCAAGCGTATTTTGAGCCAGTTGGCAACCCTAGGCTGAATGGCAATCCCTCCTTTCATCCATGAGTCATCAAAGATGGCCAGTGTGAGGGATTTCAACCTATATTGCTCTCACAACTGCAAGGAATCTGCCAGTAAAAGCGCCTCTGATGTCAAGCCCTGCTGCATGCTAAACTCCTCTAACTCCTGTTCCAGGATATTCATTGTGATGGTTTCTAGTGATATGCAGGCCAAAAAAATAATTTTCTTTGGTTTCTTTTTGTTTGTTTGTTTTTTCATCTTTTTATTGTGTTGTTACAGTAGTGCACTCTATTGCACAAGGGTAGGCATTGTTAACTGAATAGGGCACACTATTGTCATTTCGTTTCAGAATGAAAGCACATCCCTAATGATTTCTCCCAAAGTGGCTTTTCTTGAACTCCTCTCATGACATCCTTGAAGCAATCAAGTTGTCAGACCAAATTTTACACATCACCCTGCTGTAGTCAAAGCAGATGTCACAACAGTCTCCCTAGCATGTGGAACCCATGATATCTTGGAGAGTGGATGCCATGATTATTCCAGAAGACAGAATTTGAAAAATAAAAGTATCTTTTCTTGTTGATATATAGTTAAATATTTCATATCCCTTCCCAGCTAGCTTAGCAATAGTTATTAGCCAAAAGACAAGCATCGGGGCTTCTTATGGAACCTGCAGTTAGACTCCCAGATCCATGCGCTGCAGCAGACATACAACTCCCTCTCCCCTTTACCTAGCCTTTCTTCCCTTTTTTAAACATTGTGATTTTTCATTTTCATTTTCTTTCGTCCATACTTTTATTGTAAACAGCCTTGCTTTTTATGAAAGGCAGTATATTAAACTCCGATAAGCCATAGCCCATATTTAAATCCTGCCACTAGGTGTTTCTGATGTACAGTGATTAAGATCTCCTCCCTTCTACAGCATCCCCAGCTCCAGTCAACCTAGAAAACAGGAGACTTGACCTGAAAATGGAACCCAGGTCCTCTGCATGTCTGTGTGCAGCACTGCCATATCCACTATAACATATTTTCTACTTGTTTTATCCTTGTTTCCCCTATGGATTTGGACAGAATTGGGCCTCATGAGATGTCTTAGCCATATATAAGTGAGGCAAAATCCAAATGCTGAGCAAGTGTTTATGGCCACTTGCCCTGGCTCCCTGGTGATGTCACAATTGGTTCATGATCATATTGCTTTCTCTTCCCTGCAGTAGATATTTGTGATGTCATAAAAGGGACTTTGGAAAGGGATAATAAGGGTCATGGCCACCATGATGAAACTTGATGATGCATTTTGTAGTTCCAAGCAGGAATGTTCTGAAAAGGAGCAGAAAAGGTGTTTGTATGACCTTCCCATGACACACAATGCCTTTGAATCTCCTTCTCTGGCAGCAGAGCATGTGAGAATTATTGCTTGTCAACCTCAACAAATAACTATTGGCTGTAAAAATTGTGCTAAGTCTTGAATTTGAGCCCATAGAGGGCACTGGTTCATACATAATTCAAGGATGCTTTGTACAAAGTTAATCAACTCAAGGCGAATTAGCTCACAGAATTCATGCACGTTTGCATGGTCCTCCAGCAAGAAATGCCTATGGTAAGAAGCTCCCAGAACAAAACAATCCGGCCCAGCATCCTTTCTGAAGTCATGCAAGCAACTCACATGCTTGTGCTGATTTTGCAGAGGATTTTAGCTGCTCAACATATGGAGTCCACAGGTGTTTGTTTACTGGTGTTTATCATCAGTACCAGAGCCAGTGCAAAGGCATTAGGCATCCTAGTTAAAAATTAAGCCTTGCATCCCCCCACCAAATTAACTTTCAGGCCTCTTGCATTCATTTCCCCAAGATTTTAATAATTAAACTCCACAGTCTTGATAATCTCAATATCTCCTGTAGAAGAGTCCTCTAAAAGCACATACTTTTAAATATTGAACTCTCTTCCTCCTGCACTACTCTAACGACAGATCACAAGCAGCCATTCTCCACCACTAGGACTACACCCATCTCACAATGATGCAGCTCCACCCCTTGGCACAAGCGCATAACCTGTAAATAATAGCGTTAGTTAACCCCCTACCCTTGTAAATAGTCGCTGAGTAGTTTCGTCCCCACTGACAAAGGTAAATAAATAAAGGTTGTAAAATTGTAAATAAAGAGCAATATCTGTACATAGTTATGTGAGCCTGCCATGTCGCTAAACAGCGTAGCGATAGAGGGCTCAACCTGTATATAGTTACCCTAGTTATAAATCCAAATTGCAATACCTGTTCAATGTAAGTACAATGCAAGTCCACCCTGCATTGTAAAAAGAAATGTTAATTGTAAACCACACTGATTTTAAAGAGTGCGGTATAGAAAAGCTATTAAATAAATACAATAAAATAAATAAAAACTGTATAAATGGGCTATTTGAGTACTGACCAGTGCTCACTCTTTCTGGTGGTTATTTGTGGTTGTGTGACTGTCAAGACCTTTTGCTTTGCTTTGACTACCACTGTTCTTTGCCACCCTGGGTGACTATCTGGTCCTCCCAATCAATTGTGAAATGAACCCTGAACAGGGTTCTATTGGATTTGAGAGAAGTGTAGTACAACAGAGGAGGGGATGCGCAGGTGCTGGATAGCGAAACATACAGTCATAAGTTCTCATTTGCCACAGGGAACAGCATATTTGTGAAGTATTTTCTTGGAACCAGTCATGATGTTGGGAGAGCTATTGGCTTGCACTGTAACAAACTGGTATGGAAATATGTTTCATTTTTTATATCATTATATTCTTCCTTGTGGTGTTCCCAAGGATCAATATTAGCCACTATGGGGTCTATTCTGTCCCACTGGGACGTCCATCCCCACTATTCGTCGCCCTTGCCATCCCAATTAAGCCTCCCTATACAAATAAAAAGTTTGTACGGGGAGGCTTAGACGAGGGCAGGAGGGGGTGGTGCAGAGGCAGAGGTGAAGTTAGGGTGGGCAGTGGGCAGTCTGTGGCCCCGGACATACAGGGCCGATACTGATGTTGACCCTGTACGTCCGGGGCCGGCAGACTGGAAGGGGGACTTATTACACCTCAGAGATGGAATAAGTCCCCCTAGACATCGGGGAATGTGAGGCCCAGACAGGAACAAAAAGATGAGGGGGTGCAGGCGATTCCCCACAGCCTGACCCTGGCCATGGGAGGCCAGATGAGGGGTTGGGCTGTGGGGAAAGGCGAAAGTGGTTGGCAGCCAGGGATCGTGGCTCCTGAATGGAGCCATGGTGCCATGGCAACGTGGCTTCATTCAGGAGCCTGACTGAGTTAGCCGGGCAGTGGCCTGTATGTGCAGGCTGATGGGAATCAGGTACCGGCCTGCACGTACAGGCCTAGATGTGATTCTGATCCCATGGGGGCAAGACATGCCACGCAGAATCAGAATCAGGTAAATCTCTGTGCGTCTGGTTCCAACTGGACGCACAGCAGCTGGGACACGTAGAATGGAATGTGCCTCCACGTGTTTTAATATTTTCTTGACTATCCTCCCCCCTCCTCCCCCCCATTGCAGTCCTAATTCAAACTCTAGCATTGTCAACATTTATCTATGTGGATAACATTCAGCTGTTGACTACTCTAGAAATCCACAACCTGCATGATATACTCTACCTAAACAGTAAATTAAGCATTATTGCTGACTGGCTTCTAAACAAGAAAACATTTAACAATTGAACCCAGATAAGTCAGAAGTCCTGCTTTTTCGCTAGAAATTGTCACACCTCTACCCCTAGAACTTTACTAATGCTCAGGATGTGAATCCCAATCAATTCCCTTCTCTAAATTTGAAAATGAATATTATGAGTTTAAAGCAGAATCTTCCTACTATAGGGAGCCAGTAAAGCTTTTCAAGATATGTGTAGATGTTGTCAAATCTAGAGGCTCTGAACAATAGTTTGTCCACTGTCTTTTGAAATGTTGGCAGTTAAGCAATTTGCTGTTTGGCTAAGCCTAGGTAGACTATATTGCAATAGTTAAGATTGAGAAAATGATATCTTACACTATTTTGTGAAAATGGTTTGTGATGAAGAAATCCCGGATTTGCCGGTGTAATCTCAGGGTTAGAAAGAGCTTCTTGGATAAGGATGAGATTTCATGGTGAGGTAAGAGTCTATGATTAATTATTCCTAAGAGTTTGACTTTGCTGCAATAATTTGGAAAAACTTAGAGAAGCTAGCAAAGTAGTCAGGAAAGCAAAGATTGAAAAAGAGGAGGAAATAGCCAATGCAATAAAATGAGGGGATAAGACATTTTTCTGATATGTAAGTGAGAAGAGGAAGGGCATAAGTGGTATAGTCAGACACAAGGGTGAAGGGGAGGAATATGTAGAAGCTGATGAGGATAAAGCGGAATTGCTTAACAAATATTTCTGTTCTGTGTTCACAGAAGAAGAACCAGGAACAGGACCTCAGAAAACATCTGAAGAATTTTCAGAAGACTGTTTTCATGAGAAACTAGCTAAACTTAAAGTAGACAAAGCGAAGGGACCAGATGGGATACATCCTAGAATACTGAGGGAACTTGGGGACATTCTAGAGGCTCCACTGACTGACTTTTTCAATGCCTCGTTGGAGTTGGGAGTGGTGCCAAAGGACAGGAGAGAGGCTCATGTGGTCTCTTTACACAAAAGCGGAAGTAAGGATGGGGTTGAAAACTACAGGCTGGTTAGTTTAACTTTGGTGGTGAGTAAATTATTGGAAACGCTGCTGAAAGAGAAAATAGTGAGGTTTCTGGAGTCCAGCGGATTACAGGATCCGAGGCAGCATGGATTCACCAGAGGCAGATCTTGTCAGACAAATCTGATTGATTTCTTTGACTGGGTGACCAGGGAGTTGGACGGACGGAGAGCCCTAGATGTAGTGTATTTAGATTTCAGTAAAGCCTTTGACACAGTTCCTCACAGGCGACTTATAAACAAACTGAGCACCCTAGGGATGGACCCTAAAGTTACTGCTTGGGTTAGAAATTGGTTGAGTGGGAGGCGACAAAGGGTAAAGGTAAATGGAGCTCACTCCGAGGAGGAAGAAGTTACCAGTGGTGTGCCCCAGGGATCTGTCCTTGATCTGATTCTTTTTAACATCTTTGTTAATGATATAGCGGAAGGGCTGTTGTGTAAGGTTTGCCTCTTTGCAGATAATACCAAAATCTGCAATAGAGTAGACACCCAGGAAGGTGTAGATAATATGAGGAAGGATCTAGCTAAGCTTGAAAAATGGTCTAGAATTTGGCAGCTGGGATTTAATGTCAAAAAATGCAAGGTCATGCATTTGGGCTGCAGCAATCCAAGGGAGCAATATAGTATGGAGGGTGAAGTACTTTTGTCCACTAAAGAAGAGCGGGGTATCGGTGTGGTTGTATCTGATGATCTTAAAATAGTTAAACAGGTACAAAAGGCAAAAGCAAAAGCTAGAAGGATGCTTGGGTGCATAGGGAGATGAATGGCTAGCAGAAAAAAGGAGGTGATAGTGCCTCTGTATAACTCTTTGGTGCGAACTCATTTGGAGTATTATGTGCAATTCTGGAGACCACATCTTCAAAAGGATATAAACAGGATGGAGTCAGTACAGAGGGTGGCTACTAAAATGGTTAGTGGTCTTCATTATAAAGCATATGAGGACAGACTTAAGGATCTTAATATATACATCTTAGAGGAAAGACGTAATAGAAGTGATATGACTGAGACGTTTATATACCTCTGTGGCATAAATGCACAGGGGGAGAGCCTCTTTCAATTGAAAGGAAGTTCTGCTATGAGGGGACATAGGATGATGGTGAAAGGGGATAGATTCAGGAGTGATATGCAGAAATATTCTTTACGGAAAGAGTGGTGGATCCGTGGAATAGTCTCCCAGTGGAGGTGGTAGAGATGAGGACAGTATCTGAATTCAAAAAAGCATGGGACAAACACAGAGGATCTCTAAAGGAAAAAAGGGGACTGTTGTAGTTGTTGATATGGAAGGACAGACTAGATAGGCCATGTGGTCTTTTTCTGTCATCATTTTTCTGTTTCTATAATCTTGTTACCTCCTATTATGGCAGATTCATCTGGGATATCTCAATTTCTGGCATTTACTCATAGTAGTTTGATCTTCTCAGGGTTTATTTTGAATTTATGGGAAAGCATCCAGAAATAAATCAAGTCAAAGTAGTGCAATAAGAGGTCATGAAAAGTGTCAGTGTGGCTGTTGACTTGAATTAATGCTACAACGTCATCCGCATAAGAGTAGAATGTAATATTGGATTCAAGATTTGTGAGTATTTCCCTAGGGGGAGTTAAAAAAAAAATATTGAATAGAATTGGTGAGAGTGGAGAATCTTGAGAGATTCCAAAAGTTCTCCAAAAGTTATAATCTTGAGTTCTGCTAGTTCATCATTTAAGCAAACTCTTACAGATCTGTTTTTTAGGAAGACCTCGAACCATTTTAGTACTTTGCCATTAATACTTATTTCATTTAGTACTTATAGAAGAAAATTGTGATTAATCATATTAAAATCTGCTGATAAGTCTAGTTGCACTTTTTCTCCAGTTGCGTCAGGTATCCAATTAGCTTGTAAGTTCTTTGGTGCAGGGACATATTGTACCTGAAAACTTATCACTGCTGTACAGTACTGCATCCATCCGGAAGCACTATAAAAATGATAGGTACTTTTAAAGGGGATTCTTGTTTGAAGGGTTTCTTGGTTAGGGCCAGATGGATCATAGACTCCAGGCACTGGCCTAAAGGAAGATGCTGAAGACACAGGAACATTCAAAAAGAATGAGTCTTATGATCCCAGCAGGAAAATGAAATGTAAAAGGCCCCTCCTTCCTGCTGCTTCTGCCACCTACCACTGACTCCCTATTCCTATGACAGCAGCAATAAGCAAGGGAAGCAAGCACCAGAGAGCCTTTGAGCTCCTGCCGCTTCCCATCTGCTCTGATGCATACTTCCTATGGCCATCAGGGGCCTTCAAGAACACAAGAGCTCACATTCTTGCCACTATCATTTCCCTGAGACAGGCCCAGTGAGATGAAAAGGCTGCGACAGGAGGTAGGGAGAGAGGTTTGAGGAGAATGCTCGACCAGAGAGATGCATAGGAATGTGAGAGTGAGGGAGAGATGCTGTACCACAGGGAGGGGCTAAGAAAGAGAAATATGCTGGATTAGAGAAGTGCTGAGCTTGCTGCACTGTCAGCGTCACCCTCCTTCTGTCAACTGGGATTGGATTAACAGGGAAGGGAACAGGAGGCCAGAGGGGATAGAGGGTGGCACAACTGCAAGCATTGGCCCCGGGCACTGGAGACTCACGGTATGCCACTGGTGGGGAGGGTTGCTTGTTAAGGAAGGAGTTGATTTCGGAAGCGGGTATGCCATGGAAGTAGTGTTTGGAGAAGGACTTTTCCATGAGGTCTTAGATGAGAAGTGTGTGTTGGGAAGGGTTCTTCCAGTGGGAGAAAGGGATGGGGTAATGGGGAATGGTCCAACTTTATGGGGGAGAGAGGGAGGGGGAGGGAGGTCCATAAACAGGGGGATTCTCCTTGGGAGGATTATGTCCTCAGAGTCCTTCCTTGGGAGCCCCATCTTCAAGGGAACAATCTTTAGTGGTGTCCTGTATTGAGGGTGAGAACTGAACTCAGGAGGAGTCTGTCATCAGGGGTGTCCCCCTCAGAGTATCCATCCTCAGCAGTGACCTCCCAGGTGAAGACCCTGCCCTCAGAGGGATGAAGGTATGGATTTTCCAGTGTTGGGTTGTTGACCCTGTTGTCATACTAATATTCCACATCTGATCACACACAGATGCAATTTTCAGGAGCACTATTTAGTGAGACAGGGGAAGGAGTAAGGATTCAGAGGGGCATGAAAGGACTGGGGTTGGAGAAGACATGCACAGCACACATACAAACACACACATGTGCAACATAAATAACACCTTTGTACATTTTGTGTACTCCATGGAGTACCCTTTCTAGTTCTGAGAGGAATAAGCCATTTGTATATCATGACATTATCAAATTCTCAGCTCCTGTCATTTATAAGGGGTTTTTTCAATATGAACAGTTGTCCAAGGGGTGAATTCTTGACTGACCTAAGGGTTCTAATTAATAAGTGTTCGATCAGAGGCTGGACTGGATAAAAGGGTGGAAACATTTTTTGGAAAAGCTTGGTGAGACCTCCCTCTGGATGGTTTGAACTTCCTGAGAAGAATTTCAGGCCACAGCCTCTTGTCATGCCAACAGACCTCTTATGATCCTTTTTTAGGGGGTACATTTAAAGTTCATTCCATAGGAAGCTTCACAATAAACACACTTTATATTTGGGCTTTGAGACAGTTGTAGAAGCAACAGTACTTCACAAATGCATACTTTCAGTTTAACTTTCAATGTCATAGCTTCTTCGGTTAGACTGGTTAGGCTGAGTCACTGCCTTTATGAGCTGATGGATTTTCGAACAGCCAGTAGGGAGTCCAGGAAATAAACAGGGGGACTCTCCATGCAAGGGGTCCTGAATCCCTCTCACTAGTACCCAGTATGGCAAAGATTGTTCCTTGCAGATCCCAGTAAAGGCTTTCTGGAAAGCGCACTGCATTGACCTTCTAGTGACAATAAGCAAGCCCAGACTGGATTTAACCTGGTGAGATGTTCACTAATTGCCTTCAACATTCCCTTTACGCAGCTTGTTGCTGCCTGGGAGTCCTCTAAGGATGTTCCTGCCAGGTGAGGGGTGATATAATGAGATTGTGCTTAGAATCATAAGGCACAGCCAAATCCCTGCCTGTACCTTGCAATTCTAAGTGTAATTGCATTGCATCACCCCCCACTGGCAGGAACACAGCAAAAGAATCCCATGCAGCAACAAGCTGATCTAAATTTAATTGGAAAATGTTGACTAATTGTCATTAGCCCTGATGTTTAATGGGCCAGAGTTACCCAATGTTGATTAGTCAAAGTGAAACCACATGCCAGGAATGTCTCTAGTCCTTCTTTTCATGGCTGTATAAATTTTGTCTGAATAACAATTTGCCTGGACAAAATTTAGCCAGCGGATGAGGGGTAAATCTAAATGTCTGGGTTGGTCCAGCGAACTTTAAACATTATCCAGACAAATCCTTTGAGTATAGATCACAAAGAGATTCATCGGGCCTTACATAAGTGAAGTGGACACTAATGGATAATTACACATTCTGTTCTTCCTCTTACCCATAAGATGATAGCCAGGACTCTAACCCAAAAGCAAAGGCATGAATCTCAAAGCGCTCAGATCCACCTCACAAGTGGTAGCTAGGAATAACCATTTTGGATCTTCCCACAGCACCCTGGCAAAAGAGACTGAGAACAACAAGGCAAATAGGCTGACCAATTTGTTCTTTATTTCTCTTGTTCAATTATATTCAACAACTATCAAGAACCAATACTCAGAAATGTCGATGGGGAAATGAGATACATATCCATCACTACAATATAAAAAAAACAAGCATAAGAGACAGATTTCCCACCATCCTCCAGTATCCTAGGCCTGTTCCGCAGATGTGGGCATCTTTCATAATGCATTATTATACCAAACTTGCAGTAGAAGATGCTGAGGATTGCCATTTTCTAATTTAATTCTACTATTTCCTATAACAGTCATTCTGGCGGCCTGATGTTTTATCTTTCAAAGTGACAGATGCATTTCATTAAAAAGTTCTTAAATAATTTCCACTGACATATGAGAAAGAGAAGGCGTTCATTTCGTGGAAACCTGTGCTGATATTTTGAGGACTGTTCCCGAAAGAAAAATCTCCAAAGCCTGCAGATGAGCTATTCAAACTAATTAGAAAAGGTAAAAGACTTGCAGATGCTAGTGAGCAAGTCATGAGAAATCATATTACAACTAATGACCCAGCAAATTCAAAAGAAATGGGAATTTTTTTCAAGAGAGCATGCAATCCAAACAGAGGATATACATGTTCATGTACTGGGTTTATAATCAGTTTAATTTAAGGGAGTGGAGTGAGGAGTAGTCTAATAGCTAGTCAGCAAGCTAAAAATCAGTGAAACCTGATTCAAATCCCACTGCTGTTTCTTCTGTTTTCAGCAAATCATTTAACCAGCCATTGCCCCCGGTACAAACTTGTATCAGAATGTAACTCACCTCAAATTGCTGAGAAAAGGTGTAAGCTAAATTCACTTTCCCTTCCCCTAGCTTAGTGGTTAGAGCAACAAGCTGGGAAGCCAGGGTTCAAATCTCACTGATGCTTCTTGTGGCCTGGGGAAGACACTTAACCTTCTATTGCCTCTGGGAACAGGAAAATACCTGCTATACCGGAATGTAACTCACCTTCAGGGCTGGCTTAAGAGGTGAATCGGTGAGCCACTCGCATAAATTGGAAGACTGGGCATCAAAATGGCAGATGAAATTTAATGTGGACAAGTGCAAGGTTATGCACCTAGGGAAGAACAACCCAAACTATGGTTACACGATGCAAGGTTCCACATTAGGAACGACCATCCAGGAAAAAGATTTAGGCGTCATTGTGGATACCATGTTAAAACCCTCGGCCCAGTGTGCAGCGGCGGCCAAGAGAGCAAATAGAATGCTAGGTATGATAAGGAAAGGAATGGAAAATAAAACAAAAGATATTATAATGCCTCTATATCGTTCCATGGTGAGACCGCACCTTGAATATTGTGTGCAATTCTGGTCGCCGTATCTTAAAAAGGATATAGCGATTTTAGAAAAGGTACAGAGAAGAGCCACCAAAATGGTAAAGGGGATGGAAGGATACTCCTATGAAGAAAGGCTAAAAAGGTTAGGGCTCTTTAACCTGGAAAAGAGACGGCTGAGGGGAGATATGATAGAAGTCTATAAATTAATGAACGGAGTGGAACGGGTAAACGTAGATCGATTGTTTACCTTATCAGAATATAGAAAGACTAGGGGACATGCAATGAAGCTACAGGGTAAACTATTTAAGACTAATAAAAGAAAATATTTTTTCACTCAACGTGTAATCAAACTCTGGAATTTGTTACCGGAGGATGTAGTAAAGGCTGTTAGTGTAGCTGGGTTTAAAAAAGGTTTGGACAAGTTCCTGCAGGAATGGTCCATAAACCATTATTAAGAAGTGACCGAAGATATCAATGCTTGACCCAGTACAAGCATTGTGGAACTTGTGTCTCTTGGGGAAACTGCTAGGTACGTATGACCTAGATTGGCCACTGTTGGAAACAGAATACTGGGCTTGATGGACCTTGGTCTGACCCAGTATGGCATATCTTATGTTCTTATGTTCTTACAATAGGAGCTCAGGAAACCTGCCTCACTGGCGTGCCCCAGCCTGCCATCTGCCTCTGAAGAATTAACTAGCTACAGGAGCATTTGCTTTTGCTTCCATAACTGTATTAATGCTCAGCACAGCTGCAGAAGTTTTACTTTTGCTCCCATAGCTGTTCTATACTCAAGTCGGCAGCATCATAGCTTCAGTATAGCACAGCCAAGGGAGCAAAGGTAAATGCTCCCACAGCAGCATTAATGTTCAGTACAGCTGGGAGAGCACTGACTTTTACTCCCACAGCTTTTTTAATGTTTAGTACAGATGTGGGAGCAAAAGCAAAGGGGGCTGGAGGGGTACTGATTGATACTGGAAATGGGCTGATCCTGGGAATGGGGGGCTGGGACAGGAAATGGGCTAATACTGGGGCTGGGGGGCTGGCTGGCTGGCTAATACTGGGGCTGGGGACGGGTACAGGAAACACTGTTCTACAAATTTTCAAAAATTGTTTGCTTCAGAAATTAAATGTGCTATTTATTAAAAAATTTGATACACTGAATTCAAATATGATAGTGAAATTGATCTGTTAGCTCCTGTTTCTATGATATGTTGAAAAATTTACATTTTACCACTATATATGGTGAAAATCGAGCCTAAATCCTTAGATGTAAATCAAAATCTTATTACCAATGAAACTTTGCACAATAAAAAGCATGTTTTTATAAAATAAAGTTCATAAACATACTTAGAAGGAACAGAGGAGTAATTATGTCTGCAATTTAACTTTCATTAAGAACATTTGTAAGTTGGAGTCAGGAGTGGTGCCAAAGGACTTGAGAGAGGCTCATGTGGTGCCTTTACACAAAAGCAGAAGTAAAGATGTGGTTGAAAACTACAGGCCGATTAGTTTAACTTTGGTGGTGAGTAAATTATTGGAAATGCTGCTGAAAGAGAAAATAGTGAGGTTTCTAGAGTCAAGCGGATTACAGGATCCAAGGCAACATGGATTCACCAGAAGCAGGTCTTGTCAGACAAATCTGATTGATTTCTTTGACTGGTTGACCAGGGAGTAAGACCGAGGAAGAGCCCTAGATGTGGTGTATTTAGATTTCAGTAAAGCCTTTGACCCTGTTCCTCACAGGCAACTTATAAACACACTGAGCACCCTAGGGATGGACCCTAAAGTTACTGTTTGGGTTAGAAATTGGTTGGGTGAGAGGCAACAAAGAGTACAGGTAAATAGAGCTCACTCTGAGGAGAAGGATGTTACCAGTGGTATGCCCCAGGGATCTGTCCTTTATCCGATTCTTTTTAACATCTTTGTTAGTGATATAGAGGAAGGGCTGTCGGGTAAGGTTTGCCTTTTTGCGGATGATACCAAAATCTGCAATAGGCACCCAGGAAGGTGTAGATAACATGAGGAGGGATCTAGCTAAGCTTGAAGAATGGTCTAGAATTTGGCAGCTGGGATTTAATGTTAAAAAATGTAAGGTCATGCATTGGGGCTGCAGCAATCCAAGGGAGCAATATATGAGAAGTACTTTGTCCACTAAAGAAGAGCAGGACCTAGGCGTGGTTGTGTCTGATGATCTTAAAGTAGCTCAACAGGTAGAAAAGGTGATGGCAAAAGCTGGAAGGATGCTTGGGTGCATACAGAGATGAATGACTAGCAGAAAAAAGGAGGTGATAATGCCTCTGTATAAGTCTTTGGTGCAACCTCATTTGGAGTATTGTGTGCAATTCTGGAGACCGCACCTTCAAAAGGATATACATAGGATGGAGTCAGTACAGATGGTGGCTACTAAAATGGTTAGTGGTCTTCATTATAAAGTATATGAGGACATACTTAAGGATCTTAATATGTACACCTTAGAGGAAAGGTGGGATAGAGATTATATGACTGAGACGTTTAAATATCTCTGTGGCATAAATGCACAGGGGGAGAGCCTCTTTCGATTGAAAGGAAGTTCTGCTATGAGGGGACATGGGATGAGGGTGATGGGGGATAGATTCAGGAGTGATATGCGGAAATATTTCTTTATGGAAAGAGTGGTGGATCCATGGAATAGTCTCCCAGTGGAGGTGGTAGAGATGAGGACAGTAACTGAATTCTAAAAAGCATGGGACAAACACAGAGGATCTCTAAAGGAAAAAGGGGACTGTTACAGTTGTTCATATGGAAGGACAGACTAGATAGGCCATGTGGTCTTTTTCCGTCATCAAATTTCTATGTTTCTATGTTTCTAAGAACATTCTAGCAAGTTTTGTTCTCATTCAGGGGCTTCACGACTCTTCCTGATCTGTTTCTTGTACTGAAGCAATGGAATATCCCTTGTCACTGTCCAGCAGTAGCCTGCAAGCACTGGAGGACTCCATTTACCCTGATACCTCTTTTCCATGCCTGCAATGTCTTGGTGAAATCGTTCCCCATGTTCATCACTTACTGCTCTGCAATTTTGTGGGAAAAATCTAGATGAGAGTGTAGAAAATGAATCTTTAAGGATATGTTGCAACCAAGGTTTTTGTATGCCTTGAGAAGATCTTGAACAATCTAACACAGTAACATAGTAACATAGTAAATGATAGCAGATAAAGACCAGTATGATCCATCTGGTCTGCCCAGTAATTGGTAATTGTGTGCTTTGTTGTTTCCAAGAAAATTTTGTGTCACTGATTCAAATGCTATCCATGCAGCCTTTTCCTTTCCACGCAATAAACGAAGAAATTTGTCATCCTGAAGAAGTACACGAATCTGAGGGCCAACAAAAACTCCTTCCTTAACTTTGGCATCACAGTCGAGGAAATTTACCATTAAGATACCTGAAAGCAGGTTTCGTTTTATCCATCGCCTTGACAAAGTTTTTCATTATTCCCAACTTGATGTGCAAGGAAGGCATCAAAATCTTGTTGCTGTCTACAAGTGCTGGAAACAGAACATTTTTGCTTCCAGGATCCAGTGGCTGATGGAGTGGCCAGTCCCTTTTGACGAAATGACAATCTCTAGCATGACTATCCCATTCACACAGGAAGCAGCAGTACTTGGTGTATCCACCCTGAAGACCAAGCAAGAGGGTGACCACTTTGAGGTCACCACAGATTGACCATAGATGTTGATCATAGTTTATACATTTCAAAGGTTTTTTTCATATTTCATAAGTCTCTTTCATAAAAGCTGCATGGCCGGGGGGCGGAGCCTGATGTCCAGCGGGATGGTCGCATAACGCTGAGGCTCCCGAGAGGCCTACTCAGAATCCTGAATTAACACCTTACTGACCTAGAACTTCTGCTCTGATCTTGCCGGGGCACATTGGTGAGATGGCGGGGACCAAACCAACGCGCCTGGAATTTGGATCTCCAGCGGCTTCTCACGGCAAACGCTCCAAAACTGAACCTCCGTCCCCGCAGAAGGGGCCGGCCTTGTGCGAGGGCCCCGAAATGCAGCAGGAAATCCTCGTAGAGATTAGAGGGGTCAAAAACCTTGTGCAGGCAAACGGTGAAGCACTCCGAGCGCTGCGGGAAGATTTTGGTGTGCTGCAAAGCAAGCTAGAAGGGCTTTCTTCGCGTCAGGACAAAATGGAGAGCATATTGGACTCCCATGCGGTCCGGTTGTCCAAACTCGACAAAGTTGAACGTCAGGTGCGGGCCTTGCAGAAAGAGGTGGAAGATGGCAATAATAGAGCGCGCCGCAACAACATACGACTCGTGGGCATACCGGAGGGAGCGGAATCGGGAGACATGAAAGAGTTTTTATGCAAAATCCTCCCTTCCCTACTCCAAATCACCTTTACCACAGATTTGGAGATTGATCGCGCTCATCGTGTACCCACAAGCATAACGCTCAACAGGAAGACCCCGCGGCCTATCATTTTTCGACTATTGAGATATCAACACGTGGAGCAAATTCTAAGTGCCTCTCGGGCAAAGGGCCATATGGAGTTTGAGAGCCACAAGATCTCCTTCTATCCCGACTTGGCTAAACCCACGGTCGACCGCCGAAAGCGCTTTCTGGAATTCCGGCCGAGACTTCAACAACTACAAGCACGCTATGGCCTGATGTACCCGGCCAAGCTCCGGGTTACGCTTCACAATCAGACAAGAACATTTGAGGACCCTGATCTACTAGCGGAGTTTTTGGATTCCAAAGAAGCCGACTTGATGCGCTGACTTCCAGAATATTCCTGCAAGTCTCCTCATATCCGCTGTACCTGCCATATTGGATCTGCCGCAGCCTAGCAAAGAGTCTGGCGTGGGCAGTCTGTGGCCTTACTCTTGATGGTATCTGTGACCCGACTCCATCTACCCACAGCAGCCTTGATGAGTATCAGAGACAGTGTTATTATGGACTCTGGTGTTTCTTTTCTTTTTTTTATATGTCTTTCTATTTCCTCTCTAGGGCCTCCTCCCGCAGACTTCTGGTCGCCATATTCTTTGGGGGTTTGCTTCTTCTCTAAGATACGTTGGTACATACTTTTCAATATGGGGTGTATTAGCCAGAATACTCGGTGATTATGACATTGTTGTACAGATTCTGCTTATGTTATATGTTATCAAGCGCCCTTACCTTAAATGTCTATTACCGATTGATGGCACCATGTAAGATTTTCTCATTGAACGTAAAAGGAATCAATAATCCGATAAAACGGAAGAAAATCCTAAGCCAGCTCAGTCAGGACGCAGCGGATCTGATTTTCTCCAAGAAACACATTTAAATTCGAAGGAAACTCTTAAACTCAATATTAAACCTTACATGGTGGCCGCCTATTCCCCAGCCGTGTCTAAGAAATGTGGGTTGCCATACTGGTTAGGAAATCTTTGCATGCTACTGTTATTGCGACTAGCTCAGATACAGAAGGTAGATGGTCTAGAGTTCACCTCAAGATAGGTAGCCTTGAAGTTACATGTATATGCCTTTACGCTCCTCATGTTGATGACCCCGCCTTTTTTGCTACCATTGCTCAGGTTGCGCAGGCTTCTGCTAATACTTCCTTGATTATTGGGGGGGATTTCAATCTAGTCCTTGATCCCCTGATTGACAAACAGCCGCCTAGGACGAGTGGTCCCCCCAAGAGTCATGCCACGCTTGCCTCCCTGATTAAGGATCTTGTTTTAGTTGATCTATGGAGGTTACTACACCCCAATGAGCTTGACTTCACCTTCTTCTCCTTCCCTCATAAATCTCAGTCTCGCATAGACTTCTTTCTAATCTCAAAGCTGCTAGTTCCTCAGGTGGACACTGCAAAGATTCACTCCCCTCATATTTCAGATCATGCTGCCATTTCCTTTCAATTAAACACTACTGTACCCCAGGGAAATTCGGGAGCCTGGTCCTTTGATAGAGCCCTGTTAACTCAGCCAGAGTTCCAGTCAGAAATTCGAGCAGCCATACAGGATTACTTATAATATGCCAGGGTACAGACACGGACACTTTTAGAGCCCAACAGGCCTGGGAGCGCGAACTGCAAACCACTTTAACCCCTGTGCAATGGAGCGTTTTCTGGAGTAAAGTAGTGCGGGCTTCCCGGTCTGCCTCTGTTATCCAAACTCTCTTCTTCTGTGCACACAGATGCTTTTATACCCCAGAAAAATAGTCAAATGGAACCCAAATGCTAGGGACCTGTGTTGGTCTTGCCATACTGCTGTGGGAACCTTCGCTCATGTTATATATGAATGTCCTCAACTGCAGGTCTATTGGGGGCGGGTCTGGGGTCGTACTCAATCTATCTTACACTTTCATGAACCTCTCTCTTGGAAGGTCGTGGGACTCCGCTTCGTCGCGGAGGTTCCCTCTCTTCCTAAGAAGGGTCGCTTTCTCCTTGATTTCATGCTGGGTATAACCATATGCTTAATCACGAGGAATTGGAAGGATAGCTCTCGACTTACTGTCAATGAATGGTGGAACCTCGTCTGCTTATATAGTAAATGTGAGCAGATACCTCGGAGAGCTATTCCCCATGTCCAAACTCACTCTCGCTTGTCTAAATGGCAGATGCTTAATGATTATGTACAATTTGCTCATTGCTCCAACATGCCTGTATAATGCGCACTCATTATGTTTTAGATCACCGTTAGGTTTTGTAACACAATAATGTAAGTACACGCCCGCTTTGGGAATGCTTAGTTTTCTAGAGAAGAAGCAGGGGGGAGGGGGGTGGTAGGGGTTTATTTTGGTGTATGTATTACACGTTATGTATCTGTCTTTTAGCTGTATGTCTTCCTTTTCCTTTGTTGTTATAAAACGAAAATAAAGAATTTAAAAAAAAAAAAAGCTGCATGGCCAATAGGAATTGATGGTAGCAAGTTGCCATTATGCAGCAATACAGCTTTAAGACTTGCTTTGGATAAATCAATGAAGAGCCTCCAGTCATCTGCATTGTAATTGATATTGAGAGCTGCCATTAAACCTTTTACATTGTTGAATGCAGCAAGATCACCTTCTTTGAAAAAAGAATGATACCAAGTCTTTCTGACGGTCCCAGAAAAAAGAAATTCGAACGTCACCAGCTAGAAGATTCCACTGCTGTAGTCTGGAACCCAATCCAAATCCCTGACAAGGTCATTCAAGTCACCTTGTGTTATGAGGTATGGCTCATTAGCAGTGACCAGAAGAAACTCTGGGTCACGTGAGGTTGACGGTTCATGATTACAAACTTCTTCCTCTTCCTCACTTGATTCTAATGATTATGATTCTGACATTTTGGGAATCTTCAGTCTTGAAGGACTAGAAAAGGGGACTGTTACTTCTGGAGAGAGATCTGCAATTGTGAGTATATACTTCTGGGAATTTTCTGAAAGGAATTCTTTCTATTAAAGCTATTTAATCTGTGAACCCACTATTTTTTGTTAAATCATTCAGGGCCTAGTAGCAACAGTTTAAGTTTAAATTTAAAACACAGAAGAGAACTTTCTGGTTACATTTCATACCCAGCAGAGAGCTTGTAGTTTAAATTTAATAGTCACTCAGGGCCTAGCATCAGCAAAGTACTTTTAGTTTAAATTTAAAACACAGAAGAGAGCTTACTGGTTAAATTTAGAACCCAGCAGAGAGCTTGTAGTTTAAATTTCATAATAAGTTAGAGCCTAGCAGCAGCAAAGAGCTATAATTTAAATCAAATCAGAATATAGCTTAGCACTAAAGGCAAAACAGGGTCAGTACTCTTTGAGCAACAAATAAAGTTGTCTAGAGACCTTTACAAAGAGGTCTTCTACCTAGGGGGCAAGAGACCTGTGAAACGTTTTCAATAGGTGTTAACACCAGGTGGTAGGTCAAAAGGCCATTTTGAAAGACTCCTTCTATCCAAGAAGGACTGTTAATCACCCAGGAAGTTGGTCTCAGCAGCACAGGCATAAATAGCTCAACCAGAGCTCTGTGATCCTCAGTCTTGAAGGACTAGAAAGGGGGACTGTTACTTCTGGAGAGAGATCTGCAATTGTGAGCATATACTTCTGGGAATTTTCTGAAAGGAATTCTTTATATTAAAGCTAATTAATCTGTGAACCCACTATTTTTTGTTAAATCAGTCAGGGCCTAGTAGCAGCAGTTTAAGTTTAAATTTAAAACACAGAAGAGAACTTTCTGGATACATTTCATACCCAGTAGAGAGCTTGTAGTTTAAATTTAATAGTCACTCAGGTCCTAGTATCAGCAAAGTATGTTTAGTTTAAATTTAAAACACAGAAGAGAGCTTTCTGGTTAAATTTGGAACCCAGCAGAGAGCTTGTAGTTTAAATTTAATAGTCACTCAGGGCCTAGCATCAGCAAAGTACTTTTAGTTTAAATTTAAAACACAGAAGAGAGCTTTCTAGTTAAATTTAGAGCACAACAGAGAGCTTGTAGTTTAAATTTAATAGTCACTCAGGGCCTAGCATCAGCAAAGTACTTTTAGTTTAAATTTAAAACACAGAAGAGAGCTTTCTGGTTAAATTTAGAACCCAGCAGAACTTAAAGATCTAAACACAAACTTAAAACTAAGATGCAGACAGCAGTCCAGCAGTGAGATGGGGGCTTTCCAGTCTTTTGCATTGAGTGTCACATGTATGATTTTCTCCCAGGTGGTGAGAGGTCTTACGTGTGCACTAGGTTCAAGGAGCTCTCTGCTCTCAGGGAAGAAGTCCATTCTCTAGAGGCTAGAGTAGCAGACTTGGAAAACATAAGAAAGACAGAGAGGTACATATACGAGACCTACAGGGATATAGTCCTGAAGTCCCACATCCAGTCTGGCAGCATCTCTGTTGCCATGGAGGAGAGAGGTCATGTGACAGGAGAGCATCAACCTGGTGTGGCAGGAAGTGATCCTGTAACTAGGACCTGTCCTCCAGGTGATGTAAAACCCTCTCGCATCGACAAAGTTTCTCCAGGGCCATGTGCCCATGAGGGAAGGGTTAGGACAGCCGTTATAGTTGGTGATTCGATCATTAGGCATGTAGATAGCTGGGTGGCTGGTGGACGTGAGGATTGCCTGGTAACATGCCTGCCTGGTGCAAAGGTAGCGGACCTCACGCGCCACTTAGATAAGGTCTTAGATAGTGCTGGGGAGGAGTCTGCTGTCTTGGTACATGTCAGTAACAATGACATAGGAAAATGTGGTAGGGAGGTTCTGGAGGCTAAATTTAGGCTTTTAGGTAGGAAGTTGAAATCCAGAATTTCAAGGGTAGTGTTCTCTGAAATGCTTCCCGTTCCACGCGCAGGACCCAAAAGGCAGGCAGAGCTCTGGAGTCTCAATGCGTGGATGAGACAATGGTGCAGAGATGAGGGTTTTGGATTTGTAAGGAACTGGGGAACATTCTGGGGAAAGGAGGGGCTCTTCCAAAGGCATGGGCTTCACCTTAACTGGGATGGAACCAGGCTGCTGGCATTAACCTTTAAAAAGGAGATAGAGCAGCTTTTAAACTAGATAATAGGGGAAAGCTGACAGTCGCCCAAGAGTGGATGGTTCAGAAGAATGTATCCTTGAAGGATACTACTAAAAGCAGAGAGGTTCCAAAAAAGAGTAAAGTAGCCCAAATGCCCTCGACTAAGCTCTGTCTGATCCATAAAGATCCCAAATAACCACTGCCTACAGATAGTCAGATTAATATTAATAAAATACAGAGTCTAAAATGCTTGTATGCAAATGCTAGAAGTCTAAAAAATAAGATGGGAGAGTTAGAATATATAGCACTAAATGAGAGGTTAGATATGATTGGAATATCAGAGACATGGTGGAAGGAGTACAATCAGTGGGATACTGTGATACCTGGGTACAAACTATATCGTAATGATAGAGCTGATCAAATTGGTGGAGGGGTTGCGCTCTATGTTAGAGAGGGCATTCAGTCAGAAAGGATTAAAGTTTTGCAGGAAACAAAATTTGCTGTAGAATCTCTATGGATTGAAATTCCATGTAAAAAGGGGAAGGCGATGGCAGTGGGGGTGTACTATCGACCGCCTGGCCAGAATGAAAAAATGGATGATGAAATGCTCAAAGAAATCAAGGAAGCTAACAAAGGTTACAGCGCAGTAATAATAATGGGTGATTTCAATTACCCCGGTATCGACTGGGTCAGCGTCACGTCAGGACATGTTAGGGAGATAAAGTTCCTAGATGAAATAAATGACTGCTTCTTGGAGCAGCTGGTTCATGAACCAACCAGAGGGGAAGCCATATTAGACCTAGTCCTTAGTGGAACACCAGATCTAGTGCAAGAGATAAGGGTGTTGGGGCCACTTGGCAATAGTGATCATAGCATGATCGCCTTTGATTTAATTAGTGGAGGAGGGATAGTAAGGAAATCCACAGTACTACCTTTTAACTTTCGAAAGGGAGACTTTGATAAAATGAGCAAAATATTTAAGAAAAAGCTAAAAGGAGCAGTTGCAAAGGTTAAAGACTTACATCAAGCTTGGGTGTTGTTGAAAAATACTATCTTGGAAGCCCAGGCCAGCTGTATTCCACGTGTTAAGAAAAGTGGAAGGAAGTTCAAAAAAACTGCCAGCATGGTTTAAAGGTGAGGCTGTTGTTGCCAAAAAAGCATTTTTCAGGAAAAAAAAGAGCCAAACGACGAAACCTGGAAACAGCACAAGCGCTGGCAAGTCAAATGCAAGGCATTGATAAGGCAGGCAAAGGGAGAATTTGAGAAGAAGCCTGCTTGCTGTTACAATGTAAGCATATGGCTACTTTTGTTATTTGTAAACTGCACTGATGCTGAAGAGCGCGGTATAGAAGAGCATGTAAATAAATAAAGAAAGAAAGAAATAAAAATGTGAAATAAAGACTTTTTCAACAACATTGATAGCAAAAAACCTGTGAGAGAGTCAGTTGGTCCATTAGATGATAGAGGGGTTAAAGGGGCACTAAGAGGCGACAAGGCGATAGCAGAGAGACTGAATGAATTCTTTGCTTCGGTCTTTACTGAGGAAGATGTAGGGATGTTACCCATGACTGAAGTGGTATTTAAAGATGCGGAAGAATTGAAGGAAATATCGATACATTGGGAAGATGTATTACAACTATTAGATAAACTGAAGAGTAGCAAATCACCTGGGCCAGATGGTATACATCCAAGGGTGTTGAAGGAACTAAAATGTGAGATTGCAGACCTGCTATTAGTAATCCGTGAACTATCATTAAAATCATCTCTAATACCTGAAGATTGGAGGATCGCCAATGTAACACCAATTTTTAAAAAGGGTTCTAGGGGTGATCCGGGAAACTACAGACCGGTGAGCCTCACGTCAGTACTGGGTAAAATGGTAGAAACCCCTAAAGAATAAAATTACTCAGCATGTAGATAGTCATGGCCTAATGGAAGACAGCCAACATGGCTTTAGACAAGGAAGATCTTGTCTTACTAATCTGTTATGTTTTTTTGAAGGTGTGAATAAACAGGTGGACAAAGGTGAGTCGGTTGATATAGTGAATCTGGACTTTCAGAAAGCCTTTGACAAGGTCCCTCATCAGAGACTTTGAGCAAAACTAAAGAGTCATGGGATAGGAGGCAGTGTACTATTGTGGATCAGGAACTGGTTAAAAGATAGAAAGCAGAGGGTAGGGCTAAATGGCCAATTTTCCAAATGGAGAAAGGTGAATAGTGGTGTACCCCAGAGATCTGTGCTGGGTCTGATGCTTTTTGACATATTCATAAACGTCCTGGAAAGTGGAATAACAAGTGAGGTTATCAAATTTGCAGATGACACAAAACTATTTAAAGTTGTTAAAATCCAAGAGGATTGTGGAAAATTGCAAGAGGATCTTGATAAATTGGAAGACTGGACATCAAAATGGCAGATGAAATTTAATGTGGACAAGTGCAAAGTCATGCACCTAGGGAAGAACAACTCAAACTATGATTACACGATGCAAGGTCCACATTAGGAACAACCAGCCAGGAAAAAGATTTAGGTGTCATTGTGGATACCATGTTAAAACCCTCGGCCCAGTGTGCAGCGGCGACCAAGAGAGCAAATAGAATGCTAGGTATCATAAGGAAAGGAATGGAAAATAAAACAAAAGATATTTTAATGCCTCTATATCGTTCCATGGTGAGACCGCACCTTGAATATTGTGTGTAATTCTGGTCGCCGTATCTTAAAATAGATATAGCGTTATTAGAAAAGGCTCGGAGAAGAGCCACCAAAATGGTAAAGGGGATGGAAGGATACTCCTATGAAGAAAGGCTAAAAAGGTTAGGGCTCTTTAACCTGGAAAAGAGACGGCTGAGGGGAGATATGATAGAAGTCTATAAATTAATGAACGGAGAGGAACGGGTAAACGTAGATCGATTGTTTACGTTATCAGAATATAGAAAGACTTGGGGACATGCAATGAAGCTACAGGGTAAACTATTTAAGACCAATAAAAGAAAATATTTTTTCACTCAACGTGTAATCAAACTCTGGAATTTGTTACCGGAGGATGTAGTAAAGGCTATTAGTGTAGCTGGGTTTAAAAAAGGTTTGGACAAGTTCCTGGAGCAAAGGTCCATAAACCATTATTAAGAAGGGACCCAGGATATCAATGCTTGACCCAGTACAAGCATTGTGGAACCTGTGTCTTTTGGGGAAACTGCTAGGTACATATGACCTAGATTGGCCACTGCTGGAAACAGGATACTGGGCTTGATGGACCTTGGTCTGACCCAGTATGGCATATCTTATGTTCTTATGAATCGGCAACCCTTCTCCATGAGGCACTGGGCGTATTGCAGATGGAATGTTTGGATATTATACAGTCCACTTACTCTTTCTGGATATGCCTTTCTGAATTGGAGGAACCATGCAGAAGTAGCAATTGCTGACGTATCGGTGGGCTCTCTCCAGATCACTGGAACTGCAAAAGACATTGATTGCCTTTTCTCATTCACCCATTGCCTGAGATTTGTTGCATATGTATTGCAGCATATGTGTGGCACCTAGCTCTTATCCTGATCTCCTATTCTGCAGCCAAAATATAAGTTGTAGGCTTTCTTAACTGCCACAGTCATATTCTGTTTTTGTGATGTAAAAGTCACGTCACCACAAATATAGCAGATATTATCTGCATTATTAACACAAGTACGATGCATCGCCAAATATGCTGTGATTGACCTGTCGGCATAAAATAATGCAAAATAATTAATTTTTAATTTTCCTGTGACTAATACACCTTAAGATTTATACTGTCAAGTGATCCAAATTTAAATACTGATTGCATCATCTGGTTTTGGACAGATATTTCTATTGGTTGCAAGTAGAGATTATGCAATCTCACACAAATGTTGCATAATACACAGTTAATGGCCCCTAATGACTAATTAATAGCATATATCTTAGCAACTAGACCTAATCAGCCATTTTCATTATGATTTATGTGTTCATCAGCCTTAGCTTAGTTTAAAACAGCTGCTTTCGTGGCCGAAGCATTTTGGCTGTTGAACAGTGAAATGGGCTAAAATTGGGGCTGGTAGACTGGAAATGGGCTGATATGGGGGGTTTGGGGCTGAGTGATACTAGCAATGATTTGATACTGGGGCTGGGAGCTGGTATTGGAAATGAGCTGATACTGGTGCTGGGGGGCTGGGACTGGAAATGGGTGATATTAAGTCTGGGGGTGACTGGATATGGGCTGAATCTAGGTCTAGAGAGATGGAACTGGAAAAGGGCTGGGACTAGAAGGGATTCTAGTGCTGGGATCCTGGGACTGAAAGGGGGCTATGCTGACAAATACTAAGGTGAGAAGGGATAGGATAAAAGATATTTTGGGGAATGGCAAAGAAGCAATGTCAACCAAGGGAGGGATGAGACGGAGGGGTATAAGAACGCATGCTGGGGTAAGAAAGAGGAAAGACAAGGTTAATGAATACCGGAGAAGGAAGTAAATGGGTGGGTGCTGTGGAAGAGGTGTAGGAGGCAGGAAAGCAGATACTAGGGACAAAGGATGTGCAAAAGCAGGCACTCTAACAGGTGAAGACTCTAAGGTTGGTGAGAAAACAGAAGAAAGACTCTAAGATATTGGAATTTTAAGTAGGGACTTGAGGCTTAGGTGGGATTGTGAGTGGAGTTGCTTGGGGGTATGGTGGGGATTAATAAATTGACCAGAGAGTAAGAGTATAACGGAGACAAGATGACTGTGCAGAAATATGGGACAGGGAGAAGGTTTGAAGGACCTGGAGGGTTTGGGGGCAGTTGAAAAGGATAGAGTGCTATGCAATGGATGAGAGTCACAGGAAGGGTCAGGTCTTCCTTAAGGTAGGTGAAAGAGGGTAGAAATGGGAGAAGTGAAAGGACAAATTGGAAGTCTGGATGGGGGTAAGACATAAGAGGGCCTGGAGGTGGAGAGATGATAAGTGTTAGGGAATGAGCTGGGACTGGTAAAGGGATGAGAAGCACCGGGAAGAGATGAGTACAAAGGGAAGACATGGTGGACTAGAAAGTGGATAAAAGCCCATGAAGGGGGGAGGAGGGTAGGATGCTGGCAAATGAATAAGAAAGATGTGGAATGGAATGACTAGGGAAGTAAGATTATGAAATGGAAAACTAGTAAGTAAGTGAATGGTGAAAAGAAGAAGATTGAAGATTATAGGAATGAGAAAGAGGAATGGAATAAAGTTATAGTTAGGTAAAAGGCAAATGAGATAAATGGAAGGATCAAAGTCAGAGTGAGATGCAATGAAGGAAAGGAAGAAGAACACAGTGAATTTGAAGAAACAGAAAATGGAAATATCTTGGAAAAGGACTTAGAAGAAAACAAACAAGAGGAAGTAGAAAAGAGAGACTGGGACCAACCCACTTGGAAAAATAAGATGATCAGATAAGAAAGGTACAAAAGAGTGTCTATTTTTAGAGAATAAAATATGTCAGCTTTGAAAATATGCATGTCATAGTTCATTACAGAGGGAAATGCATTTCTGTTTCTCCTTCTGTGCTTCACAGCTCTGTGCTGATTTTGGAGTTTTCCATTTCGATTTTTGTCTTTTGTAGTTTCTTATTCTTTAATTGGAGATGGTCTGTGTTTTCCATGTGCAGCTGAGATAAGGGATTATGTTAACATGTAGGTTCTCTCTAGGAATCTGTAGCAGTTCAGCTTGTTCTCTTTTTCAACTGGGGGTTACTGGTGTTCTAGAATATCTGCAGTGCTGATATTCCATAGGTAGGGTTGGTGCAATTTGAGTTCTTGATGCTGGTGTCGAGTGCCCATTTGCAGGGTTTTGTGTTATGACATACAGGGATATGTTTACTAAACCAGGCTAATGGTTATCCTGGGCTATCTGCAACTAGCTCATGTTATTCAGTGGGACCTAGTTGTAGATAGCCCAGGTTAACCCTTAGCCTGGTTTAGTAAACATCTACTACAATGTCTAGCTTTGGAGGGAGTTAGTAATGTTGTTGCTGATGTGAGATTAGAACTTGAATATAATTTTTTTGTATGCTGAGATGTAAAGTGAAACATCCTACTTCTGCTCTGCATCTGTTAATGGTAAGTCTGGGAGTGTTTCCTATGAATGAATAAGAACATACGAGCATCAGATCATAAGATATGCCATACTGAGTCAGACCAAGGTCCATCAAGCCCAGTATCCTGTTTCCAATAGTAGCCAATCTATGTCACAAGTACCTAGCATTTCCCCAGAAGACACAGGTTCCACTATGCTTGTATTGGGACAAGCAGTGGATTTCCTGGGTCCTCTTTAATAATGGTTTATGGACCTTTCCTCCAGGAAATTGTCCAAACCTTTTCTAAACCCAGTTACCCAGCTTTTACTGATTGATATTCATAGACAATTTGGCATTCACTGGCAAATGCATAATTAGCCTAATCCTGTATTTTCAAAACATATACAGATAGTATCAGACTTTTAAATTGAAGAATGGCCTGGTATTATTGGGTAGACTTCAAGCAGTGCTTAGTGGATCTAAACATCCAATCTGGACGTCCATACCCGCTAAACGCTAGGGGCACTGATGCAGCCGACAGAGCTCCCCGCACATACAGGCAAGATGTGTAGGGAACATAAGAACATAAGATATGCCATACTGGGTCAGACCAAGGTCCATCAAGCCCAGTATCCTGTTTCCCCATCAAGCCCAGTATCCTGTTTCCAACAGTAGCCAATCTAGGTCATACATACCTAACAGTTTCCCCAAAAGACACAGGTTCCACAATGCTTGTATTGGGTCAAGCATCGATATCCTGTGTCCCTTTTTAATAATGGTTTATGGACCTTTCCTCCAGGAACTTGTCCAAACCTTTTTTAATCCCAGCTACACTAATAGCCTTTACTACATTCTCTGGTAACAAATTCCAGAGTTTGATTACACACTGAGTGAAAAAATATTTTTTCTTATTTGTCTTAAATAGTTTACCCTGTAGTTTCATTGCATGTCCCCTAGTCTTTCTATATTCTGATAACGTAAGCAATCGATCTGTTGTGGGTGGGAGGGGGAGGGTCGGAGGTGGAGCAAGGACGGGCAGTGGGCAGGAACCTGACCCCAGATGTTCCGGGCTGATTCCGAAATCAGCCCTGTAGATCCAGGGTCAGCCATTTCTATGGGGGACTTATTCCACCTCGGAGGTGGAATAAGTCCCCTGGATGGAGGAAGATTGAAGATCCGGACTCACAAAGCAAGGTGAGGGCGCACAGGGCGTACCCCGCAGCCCAACCCTGGCCACGGCAGGCCCGATCAGGGGTTGGGCTGCGGGGAAAGCATCTTTTTGGGGTCTGCTGGGGATCACGGCTCCTGCATGGAGTTGCGGTGCCATGGCAACATGACTCCATGGCACCGCGGCTCCATGCAGGGGCCTGGCTGGGCTAGCCAGGTAAGTGTTGGGACATCCAGAGTGCTTGAATTGGGGGCATGTCCTTGAGCTACTGCTACAAAGGCATGAGCTACTGTAAATATAAAATAACTACATTTATTCCTTCCCATCTCAGACATTGCTCAGCCTTAGTGAAGAACTCTTATAGTACATCTTACTTTTGAGGAGTGGGATGGTGGTAGTGATGCTGAATATAAAACCCCAGACAGTGCTCCCATTTCCTTTTCCCCACAAAGCATTTGGTTTTATTTGGCTACCCTAGAGGCAATACTGTCTAATGCTGAACCACTGAAATATATGCAAGGACCCCAGTTTGCAGTAATTCTACAGTCATGGCAATTGCCATATAGTTTATTGACTGCTGTAGAACTGAGGCAAACTGGGAACATTAGCAGTTTCTAAGATGAAACACAGTCTCTGGGGTGCAAATCAAAAGCATAGCCTCACCCCCACCCCAGCTAGCTTCTTTGCTTCCTCTATCTGCTTAAAAACCACAGAGCCTGTCCATATAAATACAGTGAGTGAGGTTGAAACACTCCCTGTACCACTAGCAATCGCAGGTGCTATTTTGAACCTGGCACGGGCTTGGCCAGGAATGAGTGGAGATCGCTCCTGTCTGCATCCCCCTAGACCACCAGGAATTTATGAAGGTAGGCCCATGGTGGTCTATGGGGGGCAAGGGATCTTCAGAGAGGTGCCTTGGAATGTGGCTTCAAGAGAGTGGAGTCTGTGTGGGGAGAAGCTGTCTTTGATGGGAGTGCTGACTCTTTGCTGGAGCTAGGGGAGGAGACTCTTGCACTGGCCTTCTTTGCTGACCCCACTGGCCCCTTTCAGAATGTGACTGGGAGAATCGGGCCGCATATTAGTGGCCCAGTGCTCCCATGCAGAAAAAACTAGTCTTCCCTCAGAATAATCTGGCTTGTGAAGTTCAACACAAGCTACATTATTCCTTTACCACAGAAGTCACTAAACTGCGGCAAGTCAGGTTTGTGACTCCTGAGGCAAAATAAGCTGCAGTAAAATCCGAGATCTTACCACAATTTAGTAACTAGACTCCTTAATATTTTCATAACGCTTTGTCAAAAATCCCCTAGAAAATGTGTGTGTGGTGCAGAGGTAGGGTGTGTGTTTGTGTGATTGTGTGTGGTGCTGGGGTGGGGTGCAGTGCTTCATCCTCCAATTGCTTATACTTTTCCCTCCCCCTCCATTCCAACCCCTTTTCCCTTTTCTGCTATCCCTCCTCCACCCCCAACTCTGTTTCCATTCCCAGACTCTCTCTCCCCCTTGCACTCGCCCCTGCCTGCTGTTCCCCCCCACACTTCTTTATTAAATCAAGTCTGCCGCCCCTTTAAATTTCTTAAGTTTCTGTGCACTTGTTTTTTTAAGACTCCAGCGTTGCATCACTTCTGCCTGCGGGGATTCATTTCCCATGCACAGAAGTGCTGCAAAGGGCGCAGCCAAGACCTGCATTCTCCGCCACTTACTGTCTTCTGCTCGCATATATTCTGAACCCCAGGTGCCAGCTCCAATTTTTCAGTCACCATGATGACCCAACACCTGGGGTTTGTCAAGCTCTGCCATAAGGAGACTTCGTTAGGGGATTATTCATGCTCGAGGCCGCGGCCGTCAGTAACCTGGGCCCGGGCCCGGCCTCGGCCTCCAGCACGCGGTTTGAAGGTGGTGGGGGGGGGGGGCGAGAGCGAGAAAGACGTGCGCGGCTTTTGAAATCGCTCCGTCACACCGTCGGAGCGATTTCATTGGCCCGCCGGCAGGTGGGGGGCGGTGCTGTGTCCGCGAAGAGCCGCGTGGCCGTCTCCTTCTGCCCGCGGCTCCTCGGGAAGCGGTCGCGTTCCCGCCCGCCCGCCCCCTTTTGGAGGAAAATTTGGGGGTTGTTGCAGCTGGTTGGGTGGGGGGTACAGAGCCAGCGCTCGCAGGAGCGGCGTGGGCTTGACCTGGCTTACGAGCAGTGGGGGCGAAGCGCTCCTTGGGGTGGGGCGAGACAGCCCGGTTGGGGGTCTCGGCCCGGTAGCGGGGGGGTTGGAGCCAGCCTTTGCTACTAGGATGGCGAGGCAGGCGGCGGGGTTTGGGGGGGAGGAGGATGCTCCGCCTTGCTACTAAGATGGCGGGTGGGGGGGCATCCTCCGGTCAGGGGGTGTGGGGCTGGGTTATGTTCAATTGTTATTAGGCCCTTGTTGGGTCGGTTTACAGGTTGTAAATAAAGCTGCGACCAAAATGTTTGTACCAAAAATACAGTTGTTTGCGAATTTGTTGGGGGGGGGGACTTGTTTGGGGGGGGGAGTGCTAATTCTGGGGATGGAGGCGAGGAGGGCTTCCGGGTTACCAGAGTTACTATTGCTCTCTAGCTAAAAAGACGCTCCAGTCAAGCCTAAATTGGCAAGGTGGTATAGGAGGATCTTGCACACTATAGAATCAAATGCAGACTTCATATTGATAAACAAAAATGTTGTATTCCTATATTCTAAATCCCAAAGAATGCCATCAGTTAAGGAGACAAGTAGCATTTCTGAGTTGTGAGCACTTTGGAAACCATGTTCTGTGATCTTTGAGAAAAAGGGCAGGGAAGATAAGGGCTGGAAGTTACTGGAGGAGTGTGATCCCCTGCTTTGTCTTTCATTATAGATTTTAATGGGGCCTTTTTCAGAGAGGCTAGGTAAGGCCCCATCAATTAAAGAAGTGTTAGCTAATGCACACAAAATTAGAGCACTGAGCTTCTCTGTAATTTCACATAGGAAATAGAAATTGTATCAAGCAGGCAATATGTAGATGGCATTCTAGATAACAAGCGAGAAATGTCCTCTGGGGTGATATCAGAAAATCTAGAAAACCATATAGATTAGCTTTATGCATAATATCCAGCAGCTGCAGATAATGGAAGTACACACAGAATTTAAATACAGAGTATAATGCTACAGGTGCATGATCAGATACATCAGTGTCGCATATCCGAACTGGGCATGAGAAAATTAGATATTAAGAAATAATCAAGCCTTGAGTAAGACTGGTGAGAAGGAGAAAATACATAAAGTCATTCCCAGTCAGACATGAAAGTTGCCATGGGTCACATTGCTCCACCATCCTTCAGCATGGTCTCTAGGACCGTCTACATTTTGGTTGGCTGAATTGTACAATGTGACTGCTATCTAGATGAATACCAAGCACCTGACCGGAGTTGCCTTCCATCATCAAAGGGATATCTTCCAGTTCTGCCCACTCATTATCCAGGAAGCAAAATAAATCTTGGGAATTATTAGTGGGCTCAAATGCATTCTAAGGGCGGCAGAACACCATTTTGGTTGGAGGGGCCACATAAACCAATCTCTGGTTCCACCCCTAAGCTTTCAAATTGCTGATACTGTGTTGGGCAAAATATTGGTAGGACCAGGGCCCCAGTCGCGCGCACCCATTGCACAGCCCATGATGCTTTCAACAAGCAGTTTCTCTCCTCCTCCATTTCAATTTCACCCATCTCCCTTCTATGTCTCATTTTTGGGATACCAAATTATATTAAAGCATATTCCAAAGACAAATTGCTATCCTATGCAGACAAAAAAATGCATCCCCTCACCCAGTTAGCTTCCGGCCTGAGGTAACCTGCCCCAACCACTAGGCCTCTCCTCCCCGTGACATGTTTTATTTATATTCGGCATGTGAGCGCTCTCTTATTGGCAGCCCCTGTATTGCCGCCACGGGTCACGGGTATGTTTGCTACTTGTGGTGGAAGGATGTTGTTCAGTGTAGGTCCTTGGGTGGTGTGTGTGATATTATGAATCTGGTGCTTTTGGAACTAGGTTAGGATTTTTTTCTATGGCCAAGGGAAGTGGGGAGTTCATATACTGCATATCTGCATTTATGATTTACTTGAGCTCAGAGTTTGTATTCAGTATTACTGTGTTATTCATTTACAAAACAATGCAGAAAGACCTATGCACCCTTTGCGCGAACATAACACAACTTATAAGCACAAGTTCCAAATGCAGAAAATAAATTGACGCGCACGTAAACAGCAAAGGAAAAGCTAGTGCACACAGTAATGCCAAGAGTATTTAAATTATAGGCAAATAAGCTGCATGTATTAAAATGGCATGCTAATATTGTCTGCACCCGATGCAGAGAAAGACATAAAGCATTTCGTAACCAGCCGAAGCGCCAGTATCTCTATGCCTGGGTCTGAACTGGCGTAAACATCCTGTGCATGTCCCTGACAGTATTTTGATGGCATTGGGGGCTTTCCCCAATGTCTGTATCATTTGAAGTGAAGTTTCCAAATTCCCCTCAGATGATCCAGGCATCGGGGAAAGTCCCCGATGCCATCAAAATACTGGCATGGGGCCGGTGCCTCTGACAGAAATCAAATCCCTGGTGGCTCAGCAGCCACGATCCCCCCACCCACCCACCCAATTAAAAATAAGCCAGATTCATAATATCACACACACCACCCAAGGGCCTACACTGAACAACATCCTTCCACCACAAGTAGCAAACATACCCGTGACCCGTGGCGGCAATACAGGGGCTGCCAATAAGAGAGAGCTCACATACCAAATATAACATGTCACAGGGAAGAGTGGCCTAGTGGTTAGGGCAAGTTGCCTCAGGCTGGAAGTTTGGTGGTTCAAATCCCACTAGAACAGGACAGCAACCTTAGGCTGGAAGGACTGGGGTTTCTAGTCCCACAGGTGTTCCTTGTGCTCTTGGGCAAGCCACTTAACCCTCCATTGCCCATGTTCCCTGTGAAATAGCTATCTCCAAGTTATAATGCCCTGTTCAATGTAAACACCTTGATATCATGAAAGGCAGTATATAAGAAATGTTAAATAAATAACTGAATTCCAAATTTGTAGCTAACTACAAAGTGAACAATACCCTTGTGAGCTTGACTACGTCATATGCACACACGTGAATTGCTTCCTCCCATATACACCACAGCACATTCTCCAACTCTTTCCCTAACAGGTAGAATGAAATAATTTTGGCCTGAAACTTCATATGATCCACCCAATTCTCCAAAACAGAGGTGCATTGCTCCAACTCCATCACACTACATTGAAGGAATTTAAATGTTCTTTTCTGACTCCACCTCTTGTTTAAAAGCCATGGTCAGGCATTGTTGCTTGAAATTAATTCCTTGAGTTATTGCAGCTCTTCCAGCAAGAGTGTATTAGGCATATTTATTTATTTATTTATTTATTTTTATTTCTTATATTAGTAAGGCCGCGGGCCCCGTCCGCGTGGCCGCTTCTAACCGGGGGGGCGGCGGGCCGTTCGCCCCCCCCCCCCCCCGGTGTTGCGGCGGCGCGTGGCTCGGCGGTGTCCCGCGTGGTCTGGCATCCTCATTGGCTCCCCTCGGCGTTTCAAACGCTCGGGAGCCAATGAGAGGGCTGGGACCTCGGCAGCGGGGGGGTAGTGCGGGGACTCAGCGCTGCTCCGGCAGTTGCTGGGTTGAGGCTGGAGGCGCCTGACATCATTTTGCTGGAGCAGGCTTTGACACGGTTTTGACGGCCCTGTGCAGCAGCGTGAGGCGGCACGAGAGGCTTCACCGTCATCGGAGCTCCGTGGGGCAGCGGAGCAGCAGCTGGGGAGTCGGGTGGCTTGTGGTGGTGTTCTGGCCGACTGCAGCCCCGGGCTGAGGTGCAGAGGCTATTCTGCAGGCAAGTGGCTTTATCTTTGCCCCCCCTTTTTTATAGAGGTTTTTTCTTTGGGGGGTGCCTCAATGACATAACTAAAAAAAAAAAAAAAAAAAAATCGGGAAGCCAAAAAACTGAGGCACACTGAGAGTTATTATATCTCTCAAGATTAAAAAAAAAAACAACCAAGGGATAATAGTTTCCA
Source organism: Ichthyophis bannanicus (assembly GCA_033557465.1). Taxonomy (NCBI): domain Eukaryota; kingdom Metazoa; phylum Chordata; class Amphibia; order Gymnophiona; family Ichthyophiidae; genus Ichthyophis; species Ichthyophis bannanicus. The sequence goes on from CM066033.1 coordinate 209,840,759, forward strand.
GGGTTCCTCCAGCCTTTTCAATTTTGCCATGGCCGGCGGAGGAAAAAAGGGGGGTTCCAGACAGAGAGAAGGGTCTGGCAAGGCCAATCCGGGCGGTCCTCGGGGAGGTGGGCCTGCTTCTTTGGAGCGCCCAGCTCATTTAGGGCGGGGGGGGGGGACCAGGGGCAGGGCTCCGAGCCGTGGCCCGGCGTCCGGACTGGGACTAGCCCGGTAGGAGGTTCCAGGCCGGGGGGTCGAGTGGGGAGGGGGGTTTCGGCTGGCCCTTTAGCTGGGGGTAGGCGAGGTAGGTCAAAAGGCCCGGCAAGAGGCGCCCTGGGGCTTGGAGAAGCGCTCGGTCCTTTGGGTGGCCTGGGGGTTGCCACAAGTCTAGTGGGGGGGAGTGAGGGTGCTAATCCGCAGGTGAGCAGTGCGGTTTTGGACGCTGCAAGTCCTGGGGGTTTCTCGGCTCCTGCTGGGGTAGCTTACTCGCCCGCTTGGGCGCATTGGCAAGGCGGGGGTCAAGGCTCTTCCCGTGCGGAATGGCTAGGGGCGTGGCAACCGCCGTTGCCTGTGGCGGGTGTTCCTGCGCCTTTTCCTGTTTTTTCTCCGCAGGTTTCTACCGGCTGGCACTACTTGGGGCAACCTTGGGGGGCTCCTGCTGGACAGACGGACGGCATGCGGGCGAGCGCAAGTGGTGGCCCCGTGTCTGTCAGAACCGGGGGAGGAGCGGAAGCGTCAGCGTCGACGCCACCGGAGACGGGCGTGTCTTCTGAGGTAGCTGCACCTGCGGCAGGTGAGTTGGACGGTAGTGCGGGTGCGGCGGCCGGAGAAGGGGGTAAGACGCGAGCGACCAAGCGCAGGCGGCGTTCATGTCTTCGGCGTCGGCGTTCGGGGTCCTCTGCTTCTTCAACCTCTGAGTCTTCGTCCGGCTCTGTTTCGGACGACTTGGCCCGGAGTCAGCTGGCCACGGGGGGGGGGGGGGTGGGCAGTGCCGGACAGGTGGGTACGGTGCCCTCAGTGGCGTTTTTCTCGGAGTTATGGGAGGGGGTGCCCAAGACTCTTCGGAAAAAGATTGTAAAACGTCGCTATTTAGATATTTTCCGTTTACTTGAAGGTCGAAAACGGTCGGGGGATAGTCGGCGGAAGCGTAAGGAGGACGAGAAGGCTGGTAGGGTTAAGAGAGTGGCATGGAATGTGGTTAATTGGACTCGGTCTTTCCTGCGCTTGGCTAGTGTATGGGGTCATTCGCATCCGGAGCAGTACGGTATGCTTTTGGCTTACGCGGATTCCATACTGGAGGCCTCACAGACTCATGAGGGTTGGGCTTGGCTCAACTATGATGAGAAATTCCGTGATAAGATGGAGGAGAATCACATGTTGTCTTGGGGAACGCAGGACATTAATCTTTGGCTGACGCAGATGGCGATCAGACCTGTAGGCGGAAGTGGGGGTGGGCAAAGAGGTGGGGTTGCCGCCCCCGCGCGGGCGGATCGGCCCTTTCGATCGGGCGTGCCCCCTGTTTTGCAGAGAACTCCAGGGGGGGGGGAGCTGGGGACTTGTGCTGGCGCTTCAACAATTCTTCATGCCCCTTTCCGGATTGCAAATTCCGGCACGCCTGCTACATCTGTAATGTGGGTCACTCAGCACTCAAGTGTGTCAAAAAGAGTGTCGGGGGCGTGTCAGCTCCCAACCACAAGTAATAGGGAGTTATGGAGTTTGGCCCCCACCCCGGTTGCGATTAATGTGTTAGGTCCGTGGCTTAAGAAATATCCTAAGCGACAGGTCAGCTGTATCTTAGAGGATGGTTTTAAGGAGGGGTTTCCCATACCGGTGGTAGGCAGCGTAGGGGTAAACAAGGCTCGGAATTCGCCTTCTGTTCGGCGTTTTGCGCAGCTGGTACGGGATAAGTTGGCAACTGAGATAGCGTTAGGTAGAGTAGCGGGTCCTTTCAGAGCACAACCGTTCGCAGATTTGGTGGTATCTCCTTTGGGTATCATTCCAAAGAAGGAGCCGGGGAAGTATCACCTAATACATAATCTTTCTTTTCCCATTGGTTCCTCGGTCAATGATCACATTCCTAGGGCTTTGTGCGCTGTACGGTACACATCCTTTGATGAGGCTGTTGAGCTCGTGCGAGCCTGTGGGCCGGGGTGCTTGCTGGCAAAAGTGGATATTGAATCCGCCTTCCGTTTACTGCCGGTGCACCCGTCTGCTTTCCATTTGTTGGGGTTTTGCTTCGAAGGTCACTTTTACTTCGATAAATGCATGCCTATGGGCTGTTCGATTTCCTGTGCGTATTTCAAACAGTTTAGCTCCTTTTTACATTGGGCATTCGTGGACTGGGTGGGGTGCGGCTCGGTGGTGCATTACTTAGATGACTTCCTCTTCGTTGGACCGGCGCATACGGGGCAGTGCAAGGCATTGTTGGATGGGTTTGTCCAGTTGGCCCAGGTGTGGGGTGTTCCCTTAGCATCGGGAAAGACGGAGGGTCCGGCGACTACTCTTACCTTTTTGGGAGTTGAGTTGGATTCCGTGGCATTGGTAGCCCGCCTGCTGGAAGAGAAAGTTATGAGGCTGCGGGTGTTGGTCGCCAATGCGCTGGGCTCCCGCAAGCTAACGCTTCGGGAGATGCAGTCTTTGGTGGGGTCCCTGAATTTCACGTGCCGGGTTATCCCGATGGGGAGAGTGTTCTTGCGCCGGTTGGCAGCGGCTACTGCGGGCGTCTCTAGGCCGCATCATCGGATTCGGATGTCACGCAGCTTGCTGGCTGACCTGCGGATCTGGGACGATTTCCTGCGTAACTTCAATGGTACCACGGTGCTGAGAGATCAGGAGGTGACTTCTGCGGATCTGCAGTTGTATACGGATGTGGCGGGGGGCTGGGGTTTGGGGATTTATTTTGGGGGCTCATGGTGCACGGAGGGCTGGCCTCAACCCTGGCGGGATGTAGGGCTTACGAAGAATATTACCTTCCTCGAGTTGTTTCCCATTTTGGTGGTCATGTCATTGTGGCCGGATAGACTCCGCAATCGCAGGGTGCGCTGGTGGTGCGACAACGAAGCGGTAGTGTCTGTGATCAATAACTATTCCCCAAGATGCCAGCCTGTAGCTGACCTGATGCGGCAGGTGGTCTTTGCCTGCTTGCAGTTGAATTTAGTGATTAAGGCTCGTCATATTCCTGGGAGTCATAACCAGATTGCTGATGCTCTTTCCCGTTTCAAGTGGGAGCTGTTTCAGACCTTGGTGCCGGATGCGGACGACGAGGGCTCATCGGTCCCAGAGCATTTATGGCGGATTGGCCTCCAGCCATGATCGAGCTGTTGCGGAATTCCGTCTCTTCGGCGACGTGGGTCACTTATCAACGTGGCTGCTGCAGTGTGGTATCCTTCTTGGTACTCCATGGCTGGCGAGCTGGGTCAGCCTCGGATTTGCTTCTGGGTCAGTATGTGGCGGCAGCTAAGGCTGCTGGACTGTCGCGGACCACTGTCCGAAGGAACTTGGCAGGATTCTCCTTTTTTGCACTGGCTCTCGGGTGGGGGGGGCGGACGGGGGATTTTTAACGCGTACACTGTTGCGGGGTTGGGAGCGGTCCTGTCCCTCGCTGGGGGATTGGCGGCGCCCTATCACACATGACTTACTGTGACGTTTATGCGGTGCATTGCCGCAGGTGGTTTCCTCCTCCTACGAGGGGGCGCTCTTTCGGGCTGTTTTTTCATTAGCCTTTTTCGGCGCGTTTTGGGTGGGTGAGTTGGTTTCGGAGTCGGGTTGGATTCGCAATGGGAGGGAGGTTCAAGTGCATCAAGTGCATTTGCTCGGGGGTGGGGTTCGTATCCGCCTTGCCCGTTCAAAGACGGATCGGGTGGGAAAAGGTATGTGGGTGGAATTGGCAGCGGTGCAGGGTTCCCCCTCATGTCCTGTCACTTTACTACAAGTGTACTTACGCGTTCGTCCGGAGGTCGGCGATAGCCTTTTTATCCATCAGGACGCACGGGTTCTTATGCGTTTCCAGTTTACCGCAGTGCTACGGCTGTCCTTACGGCTGATAGGTGAGGATCCTGGTGCGTTCGCCCCTCATTCCTTCCGGATTGGGGCGGCGACCAGTGCAGCGGTGGCTGGGCTGCCCGATCAGGAGATACAGCGCATTGGGCGATGGCGGTCGAGAGCCTTCCACAGCTACGTGCGTTTGTAGGGGCGTGGGGGGGGCACTAACTGTTCTATTCTTTTTGTTGCAGATGCAGGGCATAGATGCTGTTGGATTCTTGGCCACTCCTTTGTGTTCTGGGCTGGTCGGCGAGCAGCGACGCGCCCAATGGGGCTGAATTTGGGATTTTCCGAGCAGGCAGTGACTGTCACATGGCTGGGTGAGCGCGGACTCCGGTGGATCCAACTCTTGCCTTTGCTTCGGCACCTCCAGCGTTCCAGAGGCTCACCGGACGTTTTGCTGCTCCACATAGGTGGCAACGATCTGGCTTCTTGGACTTGCCGGCAGTTGATTTGAGCAGTTATCAAGGACTTTGGGGTGGTGTTGGGGATGTTTACAGGTGTATTATTACTCTGGTCTGATATCATTCCAAGGCCGTCCTGTAGGGCTCAGCGACGGTGGTCACGGGGTGTGACGAAAATTAACTGTCAAATTGGCCGGTGGGTGGGTCAGCAGGGGGGCTGTCAAATTTTTCACCCTTGGGTGGACATGGAGTGCCCGGGCCTTTACAGGTCTGGTGGGGTGCACTTGTCCCCATTAGGGTTAGATTTACTGCTTAACGATTGGCAGGAGGCCTTGGAAGGTATTCAGTTGGGGGCCAGGACTGGTCGCAGCTTACCTTTGGGGGTGCGGCTCTAGTCGTGGCTGACCTGAGCCGGTGGTGGGATCCCGGAGGTTTCCGGGGTCCGGAGCCGGTGGCAAGCATGAGGGTGGGGGTGGGGTACCCCCGACCCGGTTAATCCCTCAGGCTTTTGCTAATAGCATGGCGAAGCTGGAAGAGGGAGGGCGTGGAAAATGTCGGGCCTGTGCCCCGGGGGAAGCAGATGCGGCGTCACCTTGCTACTAACATGGCGGGTGAGGGCTCGCTCTGCTTTGGGGGGGGGGAGTTATAATGTGTTGATTTGTATTGGTTGGTTGGTTAAAAGGTTATTAAAGCTGCGACCAGTTTAAGTCCAAAATTGTTGTCATGTGTTTGTTCTGAATTAGTCTTTGGAGAAAATGAAGGGGGGGGGGAGGGACTGGGGAGGGGCGAGAGGCGACGTGTCCGCCTTACCCGGTTATAGTAAGGCCGCGGGCCCCGTCCGCATGGCTGCTTCTAACCGGGGGGGCTGCGGGCCATTCGCCCCCCCCCCCCCGGTGTTGCGGCGGCACGCGGCTCGGCGGTGTCCCGCGTGGTCTGGCATCCTCATTGGCTCCCCTCGGCATTTCAAAAGCTCGGGAGCCAATGAGAGGGCTGGGACCTCGGCAGCGGGGAGGGGGGGGTAGTGCGGGGACTCAGCGCTGCTCCGGCAGTTGCTGGGTTGAGGCTGGAGGTGCCTGATGTCCCGCCCGCGCACCCTGGCTTGGGGACGCTTGTGGTTGGGGGTAGTGGGTTGTTGCAGCTGGAGGGGGGGGCTTTGGCGGGATTCCGGAGGTTTCCGGGGTCCGGAGCCGGTGGCAAGCATGAGGGCGGGGGTGGGGTACCCCCGACCCGGTTAATCCCTCAGGCTTTTGCTAATAGCATGGCGAAGCCAGAAGAGGGAGGGCATGGAAAATGTCGGGCCTGTGCCCGGGGGAAGCGGATGCGGCGTCACCTTGCTACTAACATGGCGGGTGAGGGCTCGCTCTGCTTGGGGGGGGGGGGGAGTTATAATGCGTTGATTTGTATTGGTTGGTTGGTTAAAAGGTTATTAATGCTGCGACCAGTTTAAGTCCAAAATTGTTGTCATGTGTTTGTTCTGAATTAGTCTTTGGAGAAAATGAAGGGGGGGGAGGGACTGGGGAGGGGCGAGAGGCGACGTGTCCGCCTTACCCGGTTAACCACGCTCTTTTAATCAGTGCGGTTTACATATGAACAAATTTAAACACAATGACATGGTCAGCATTGGTTTTTTACAATGAACAGGGTACAAAAACCTGGCAGTAAACAGGGTTAACTATATACAAGAACATGGCGGTAAACAAGGTTGACTATATACATGGTATAATTATTTAGTTAATTACATGGAAGTGGTAAATAAATAAATCACAAGTACAATATAAATACGGAATGGATATCCTCCTCCCTCCTTGCAGGCGTCATTTTAATCAGAGAAAGGGACTCCTATTTCAAGCATTTAACTCCAGAATATATGAGGAAGGCAATATTATTATACTGATTTAGCAGATGTCCTTGTCCACTGTTTAGAAAGTGATTAATTTGAACCAAAAAGAGAGATTTAGGTGTGGTGGAAATTAAGAAATAGCAAACTTCTTTTAGAGCTGCATCTTCAGGTGGCCATCTTGTCATCTATTTACCAGAGCTCCCCAATGTTAATATTTTAAATTTGGCTGCACCATTGAGAGGAGGGCAATGAAGCACTTTCAACATTAGGGTAGTTCTCTCTCTAAGAGACCTACCCGATAAAAGCTGTGCTGTAAAATGAGCAGCTTCCTAGTTAGCCTGCATAGCAAGTCATCCAAAAGACCATCATAGCAGTCCAGGTGGTTCATCTCCAGAGAAGGAACATTACATTTCACAGAGCATTTACCTCAAGCAAGGAGGGATGGAGCAGTCTAGCTATCCGTAACTTCACAAAAGATTTCTTGACTAGCTCATGTATACGGGATGCCACATTGAAAGAGCAGGATAATGGAATTCCCAAATCCTTCACTTTATCCAGAAAATATCCCTGAGAAAGCATTTATCATCTCATGCAGGGTCAAAACCACCAGATTTGGCAGAGCAAACTGCAGATTCTTTGTTTTCTGCCTGTTTAATTTTAAATGATTAGAAAACAACCAATCCAATATTGCTGACAGACAGATACAGAACATCTGTGGAAAAGATGAACCATTTTTATGAACAGAGAGGAGTAATTGACTATCATTATTATTATTACTAAGCATTTATAAAGCACTGCAACATACTGTCATCCATGTAAATGTACTGTAAACCTTCAATTACAAACTAATTCATATTTAACTGCAAATGAGAGCACCAGAATGAACAGAACAAGAAAGCAATCCAGATGAATTAAGCCATGACTGAATATCAGAGAAACTAAACCTGGGGAAAAATGGTTTATGTGTGATGCCTGTATGGGCACCACCCTCCTGGGCATACTTAGATTAGGATAATGAGGCTCATGCATATTGTAATGAAACTGATAATGAATTACATGTGGGGAGAGGGGAGGGGCAGCCACAAAAACTAACGAACATGGATAGAGGTTCCAGTCCAGCTCCCAGTCCCAATGATACTGCGGTTTCTAAAACATTGGATGTGATTGTTTATATTTATCCAAGCCACCACATGTCTTCTGGCTGTAAAATTTTCCTGTTCTTAAAATTGGATAAATTGAAATTGGGAAAAAGTGACCCTGTGGCTAAACATAAAAAATACCCACTTTCCTTCACTTAAAAAGATCTTTGTGAGGCTCAGTTAGGACTTTGGAAAAAGCTTCAAAAGGTAGCAGGCTTTTGATGAAATAATTTGCTTTTTCATTGTTCTTTGTTTTGTTTTTTTAATTCCCTTTGAGTTGTGCCTGAAGCGGGGAGGCTGCTCAGATGGGTCCAGTGAGTGGTATACTCATGTCTGAACCTTTTGCTGCCTGTTAATTTGCTCTAGTAAATGGACCTGTGGGCACATTTACAAAAGCCCCCTGTTGATATCACTAAAGTCTCAGACTGTTATAATCACTCTGGACAACTAATCACGCTTTTCCATTAAAACATTAATTAAACTTGATCAGAAATGGCTTGGTGTTCTGAGTCTCTATTAACAAAGGTGAAAGCCTTTTAGCAGCTGTACAATATGACTTAGGCCACCTTGCAAAGAGTATGGTGAGTATTCACATGGGGAGGATGAAAGTGATTTTCATTCGGGGATTGTATGAAAACACAAATATTCGAGAATGTGGATTTTGTTTTCTCTGACTATTCTTTTTTTTTTTTTTTTAATCTTTCAGTGTTAAAGAGATTCATTCCAAAGGCAGCCTAGAAGGGCTGATATTGTTCTTCAGAATGCTTCTCCATCTTCCCATTCATGCACTGAAAAAAACTCATTATACTTGAGAACGGTCAGTGGAAGGTAAGAAATCACAGGGGCATTGTGACAATTTATTTGGGAAGAATGCTTAGCAGACAGGCCAAGCAGGCAGGGTTTTAAAGTCATGATTAAAAGTTCAGCTCAATTTAGGAAGGAGTTAGCCCTATTTCAGCTTTCTGGAAAGAACAGTTTTCAAGGGTTTTATTGGCCAAGGAGCTTTCTCCTATCATAGAAGGATAAAAACAGGCCCTCTTTGTTTCAGTCCTGGTTGCAAAACAAAATTCATACCTTTCAAGGCTTTCTCCTCAATGAGACATGCGGTATAGCCAAAGCCAGAATCTTACAACGACCTGGGGGGTATGCTTATTAAAGAGCGTTAAGGGAGCAAGTGTGCCGTTAATGCCTGATATCAGCACCCTTGTGCACCTAACACTGCAAAAAAGCTGCTTTAATGGGCACTAAAGGCTCCTGCAGCATTAAGGGTCCAGTAGGTGGAGAGTGGGCATTAATGGGGCAGAGGGTGAGCATTAACAGCAGGTGCTCCCTTAATGCCCTTTGCATAATGTGTATAAAAGCCCTGGGAACCTTAACGCCAAATAAAACCTCACAAAAAGGGTGTGTTTTGAGGGGCGAGAGTCTATTTCAATGAATGCAAAACCGCATGTTGGACAGGCTAGGAATGCGCACAACCCCCACTGACAGCACGCTATCATGTCAGCATGGTGGGGGGGGGGGTGTTTGCAGTGGATGCAGCAGACAAAAGACATGTCCTAGTCCTGTGTGCAGTGTGCATTGGAACATGTGGCAAAGTCTGTCTGATGAAGAACATGTCAGCCCCAGGGATTGCTGCAGCCATATGGAGGTACTATGGCTCAAAACACACAGACTGTATGTTTATAAGCAGAAAGTCATATATTCAAGTCCTGGCTGTGGATCATGTCTTTGTGGGGATATTGTAGCCTACACTGCAGGTATAGCACCAGCATGTGCAACCCAGCAAGGGTACAAACACCCATCAGCCACACAGACAGGCTCCACTATCGACAGCTGGATGGAAAGACAGTCTGATAGCATCGGCACACTGAGTGGGCATTAACAATGGGTGTGAATGTCAGAGCGTGCTACTAGTGTCTGCACAATGAGCACACGTTAACAATGCATGAGCTAATATGGAGACCAAAGTGGCAGGCATGAATGCCAATCATCTTCACTTTTGCACAGCATGGCGATGTGTGTGTGTTTGTGTGTGTATGTCTCTCCATTTTTCTGTGGCTTTCTGCAATTCACTGTGCCTCGCAATGCCTAAGCTGTTAGTCTGCAAATGTGCATGGTGAAGAGCAGAGGATTGTGGGCATGGTCTGAAACAGAGCGGATTGGCCAGGATGTGTCTGCACCGGAGGTATGGTCAATGACTGAGATGTCATAGTGCCCATCTGGCATGTGCATGGACCGGGTGGGCACAGCATGTCATGCTGCAAGGGCACTCTCACTCTGACTGAGCAGTGACCATGGCACAGCTATGTATCTACATAGTGCTATTATAGTGTCTGGCTGTAGTGGTATGGGTGCAATCTTTGTCCTGGGAGCCTAATCACTGAGCTAAATACTGGGCATCCATGCCATTTATCTCAAGACAGGGTGCATATGGTTGCTCTGTACATATGCATTGTGTGCTGACCAGCCGCAGTGGGAATGTACATGGCTGAAACACCCCAGTGGTGGGCAGTAGGTGCAGTCTGATTCTGCTTGCTGTGGTGGTTGGGGCAGTAGTTGTTCCTGGCCTACCTACTGTGGTCATAGAAGACCAGCAGGACTGTAGTAACAGCCTCATGTAAGCCTAGAAGCTACCACTGCAGTTGGTGTCCATGGCATCAGCTGTTTAACACTGGGCACTGTTCTAGGAGGGTCCCTATCCAACCAGGGCAGGACACAGGGCCCAGATGTGACTGGCACCTACAGCATGCTGCAATCATGCAGGAAACAGAGTGACTAGCATAACAACACTGCAGCCAACATCTGCCACACACTAGAAGTAATGTTGATATACAGCAGAAACCATCTCTATCAGTGCATGCTCTGGGGACCAGGTGCTGGGTTCCCATCATCACTCTCAGGATGACCACTGAAACTACACAGTTGCACAGTTTGTAGCTGTTATGTGCTTGTAGCACACACTGTCAGTGCGTCCTACTGAGCTGATATGATGGATCAGTACATTCTCCATTTGGTGAACAGTTGCAGACTGTTGTTCCACATGTGCAGGGTCTCATGGGTAATGGAAAGGCTAACTTATACTGTTTAACATAGCAGACAATTTAGGCAGAGACCTGCAGGCTCTTTGCATCCAGACATTGCTAGGCAGTGAGGTGTGGAAGTGTAACCTACTGATTAGTGCAGTGTCTCCATAAACAGGGGGCAAGTGTTCAATTCTCACTTCCTCATTTTGTGCCTGTGTGCTACTCAGGTCATTTCCATGCCTGTAACAATCCAGACTCTGCTGTGACTTGCAGACACTCATCCTTCTACTTTGTTATGCCTTCTAGCCACACTTTGGGTCATCAAACATGCTATCACCCATCATGCTCTTCTGACAGCATGACTTTCTTGGCTCTGTTGCAGTCCATTGTAAGAGATCAGACATGTTCACCCTGCAGATGTCAGGTCCCTGCTTGGAGGTGTGGCATAATAGTCATGGTAATCAGGGGCCATGATACCAGGGTTTGAGGCCCACTACCACTCCCTATGTGACATTTCAGAATGTGCTACTATTGCATTTTATGTGTGCCATAACCTCCCTGGACTGACACCTCCTTGTGATCTTCAACGAGTCACTTAACCCCCCAATGGCTCAGCCGACTGCAGGTCCGTACAGTCCCTCTTTATCATAAGACATTACCAATTTGTTGGTAAGATGTACCACGATGTGACTGCAGTGATACAGCAGTATACTAAAAGGCAGTTACATGCATACAGCTGTAACCTACATGTTAGAGATGAGTCATATATGACATCAGGACTGTGACTGTACAGCTTTGGTTCCATCATATCTCTGCAGTACATGCAGACACATCATATCCCTTGGATAGCCATCTGCAGGTATCACCCCATATCCATATGTGCCCCATTTGCCCAGTTTGGATGACACCTGTCCAGTTGTTATCTGCACATTTGTATGGTGGTTATGTGGCTGAGACAGGTGTGCAGTTCACATGTCTGGTATCAGGCCTTCCATGTGGCATTGATGCACATTTTCCCACACAGTACAAATACATTGGGGATGGCACCTATGGCACAGCAGATGTGTGACCCATGCAGTGGACAGGCTGGGGATATATGACCCCTCCTGTGAAGGCAGATCTTGGCCTCCATCACATTATACCCCACATGCAGCCACCTCCTACTAGAGTGATGTTGAGCTAACAACCTCTTTATACAATGCATGCAGCCCCTTTAGTAGTACCCCTTCCCATGACAGTGTTGCTGCTCTAACCATCTGCTGTGGTTACAGCAGCAACACTCTGTAATGGGCCAAAGCACAGGTAAGAAACTTTGGCTGTCCCCTAGCCAGGATTGTAATGAGTGTGCTTGAAATATATATCACAATGAATGGGTACATGATGCAATACAGATCCCCTGCACAGGTTTTGACAGTATACAGAGGAGAGTTGAAAAAGTAAAAACACCCCCAGGTGGGGATTGCATTGCGGTCTGTCATGTACAAAGGCAGTGACCTAACCATCATGCTAATCCTCCACATCAACTGCCATGAGAAGGGGTACTACTAAAGGGACTGTAGGTAGTTGTATTGTCGCGAGCACTACCCTGGCAGCAAGTAGAGGTCAGGGCAGGTCGGACACAACTATATAGGGATGAGATTGGCCAGTAATCCAGAGGCCCAATTGACTTTTGGTCCTATTAGTTTCCTGGATCCTAATCTTCAGTGAAATCAACTGCACAAAGTGGTGGGAAAATAAAGGCTTTTATTTCCCTTTCTCGCAAGGGTTCAAATGATTGGGCAACAACAACAACGCAAAATGTCCTTACTTCAGGTAAGAAAAAGTAAAACAGAAGTTTAAAGCAAAAACTGTTACTTTCACAGTAGCAATGATATTCACACAAACAAGAATGTACTAGGCAGCAATACATATAGCTTACAAGCCTGGCAAGGATTCTAGGCTTCCCGTAGTACAGTACGTACAGTCCATTTCTATATCTGAAACCTCATCTGCCAGTTCCACTTGCATTGGCTCATAGCCCGAAGCCTCTGACTCTGAGTCCCTGGTTTCAGGAAAGTTATAGTCAGGCTTCTTATATAGCTCCTCTAGCACTGCCCAAGGTTCTGGGTGACTTGTAGGGCGTCGGCTCTGTGCTGTTTTGTATTGAGAAAATTCCTCTCTACTTAGAGGTTTTATAGCAGCTTTATAAAAACACTTCTTATTCAAAACTCTCTTATCAGGTAAACCTTTTCTATAGCTTGTATCATAAGAAGGTTTACCTTGTGAATTTGGCTTCTCTGTTTCAAGTGAAGGTTGAGGCCTGCACCAGTTTCTCTTCTGGCTTGCCCATACAGCACGGCTTAGGTCTTCAGGCTGTCTCTCATTTGGTTTTGGACAACAGTTGCAGCAATGCTTTTGCCTCTCTGGGCAAACAGCTCTTACTCCTCTTTGAGCTGAGACCTTCCCAGGTTCTTCATTAGCTCCCAGGCAATCACCTTTCACTCTGGGTGATTTGCTAGCAGTGGAATAATCAGGTTTCCATTCTAACCTCTTTTCCTCTGTTTTGCCTTCTTTCCTGCTGCACGCTTTCCTGCTGCATTCACTCCTGCTGCCTTCACACCTGCTGCGTCCTTTCCAGCTGCCTGCTTTCCAGCCACCTTTCCCGCTGCTTCTCTCGCTGCCTCCTCTCCAGCTGCCTGTCCAGCTGCCTTGCTCGCTGCTTCTCTCGCTGCTTCCTCTCCAGCTGCCTGCTTTCCAGTCTTCCACAACCTCCTTAAGAAGTCCTCCTGCGCTCGAGGATTGGAAGCTGGCTGGCATTACCTCATGACCAGTGGGGCATGGTTCCTCAGTTACTCTGAAGTCCCTCTTGCTCCCTCTAGCTGGCTCCTCCAGATATTGCAGCTTGTATGTATCTTTTTCTCTGTTTAAAGCATTTTCTTTTCTCTCAACCTAGTCTGCTGGGTGACAGTATGCAATGTATAAAGAGGTTGCTAGCTCAATATCACTCTAGTAGGAGGTGGCTGCATGTGGAGTATATATGTGATGGAGGCCAAGATCTACAGCACACAATGGGCAGGTGCAGGCAATGTCTAGGTACAGTGCCTGGCAAAGGTATTTAATCCCTTGGTAACTGTTGTCTTGTGTTGTGTTTCATGACGTAAAACCTGCAATGGAGGTGCGGGTCATGTGGCTGTTAGATAAGTGACCTATAAATACAGTCTATATTGTTGAGGTAGAATGACAATATATTCATGGTGCACATAAAAAGCAACAGTAGAAACAAACAGATTGTGAGTGCATAGGCATTCATCCATAGTCCTGCCCCCGGGATCGGAGCGAGGGGCTGCTCTGCCCTGCCCGAGCACAGAGGCTGCGAAGGTGATTCCACCAAAGATATTCAGAACTATAGCTTTCGAAACAAGGGGGGGCGGAGCCTGATGTCCAGCGGGATGGTCGCATAACGCTGAGGCTCCCGAGAGGCCTACTCAGAATCCTGAATTAACACCTCACATACTTGGAACTTCTACTCTGATCTTGCCGGGGCACATTGGTGAGATGGCGGGGACCAAACCAACCGCCTGGAATTTGGATCTCCAGCGGCTTCTCACGGCAAACGTTCCAAAACTGAACCTCCGTCCCCGCAGAAGGGGCCGGCCTTGTGCGAGGGCCCCGAAATGCAGCAGGAAATCCTCGTCGAGATTAGAGGGGTCAAAAACCTTGTGCAGGCAAACGGTGAAGCACTCCGAGCGCTGCGGGAAGATTTTGGTGTGCTGCAAAGCAAGCTAGAAGGGCTTTCTTCGCGTCAGGACAAAATGGAGAGCATATTGGACTCCCATGCGGCCCGGTTGTCCAAACTCGACAAAGTTGAACGCCAGGTGCGGGCCTTGCAGAAAGAGGTGGAAGATGGCAATAATAGAGCGCGCCGCAACAACATACGACTCGTGGGCATACCGGAGGGAGCGGAATCGGGAGACATGAAAGAGTTTTTATGCAAAATCCTCCCTTCCCTGCTCCAAATCACCTTTACCAAAGATTTGGAGATTGATCGCGCTCATCGAGTACCCACAAGCATAACGCTCAACAGGAAGACCCCGCGGCCTATCATTTTTCGACTTTTGAGATATCAACACGTTGAGCAAATTCTAAGTGCCTCTCGGGCAAAGGGCCATATGGAGTTTGAGAGCCACAAGATCTCCTTCTATCCCGACTTGGCTAAACCCACGGTCGACCGCCGAAAGCGCTTTCTGGAATTTCGGCCGAGGCTTCAACAACTACAAGCACGCTATGGCCTGATATAACCCGGCCAAGCTCCGAGTCACGCTTCACAATCAGACAAGAACATTTGAGGACCCTGATCTACTAGCGGAGTTTTTGGATTCCAAAGAAGCCGACTTGATGCGCTGACTTCCAGAATATTCCTGCAAGTCTCCTCATATCCGCTGTACCTGCCATATTGGATCTGCCGCAGCCTAGCAAAGAGTCTGGCGTGGGCAGTCTGTTGCCTTACTCTTGATGGTATCTGTGACCCGACTCCATCTACCCACAGTAGCCTCGATGAGTATCAGAGACAGTGTTAATTATGGACTCTGGTGTTTCTTTTCCTTTTTTATATGTCTTTCTATTTCCTCTCTAGGGCCTCCTCCCGCAGACATATGGTCGCCATATTCTTTGGGGGTTTTGCTTCTTCTCTAAGATACGTTGGTACATACTTTTCAATATGGGGTGTATTAGTCAGAATACTCGGTGATTATGACATTGTTGTACAGATTCTGCTTATGTTGTATGTCATCAAGCGCCCTTACCTAAAATGTCTATTACCGATTGATGGCACCATGTAAGATTTTCTCATTGAACGTAAAAGGAATCAATAATCTGATAAAACGGAAGAAAATCCTAAGCTACCTCAGTCAGGAAGCAGCGGATCTGATTTTCTCCAAGAAACGCATTTAAATTCGAAGGAAACTCTTAAACTCAATATTAAACCTTACATGGTGGCCGCCTATTCCCCAGCCGTTTCTAAGAAATGTGGGGTTGCCATACTGGTTAGGAAATCTTTGCATGCTACTATTATTGCGACTAGCTCAGATACAGAAGGTAGATGGTCTAGAGTTCACCTCAAGATAGGTAGCCTTGAAGTTACATGTATATGCCTTTACGCTCCTAATGTGGATGACCCTGCCTTTTTTGCTACCATTGCTCAGGTTGCGCAGGCTTCTGCTAATACTTCATTGATCATTGGGGGGGATTTCAATCTAGTCCTTGATCCCCTGATTGACAAACAGCCGCCTAGGACGAGTGGTCCCCCCAAGAGTCACGCCACGCTTACCTCCCTGATCAAGGATCTTGCTTTAGTTGATCTATGGAGGTTACTACACCCCAATGAGCTTGACTTCACCTTCTTCTCCTCCCCTCATAAATCTCAGTCTCGCATAGACTTCTTTCTAATCTCAAAACTGTTAGTTCCTCAGGTGGACACTGCAAAGATTCACTCCCAACATATTTCAGATCATGCTGCCATTTCTTTTCAATTACACACTACTGCACCCCAGGGAACTCGGGAGCCTGGTTCTTTGATAGAGCCCTGTTAACTCAGCCAGAGTTCCAGTCAGAAATTCGAGCAGCCATACAGGATTACTTCCATTTTAATCTACCCCATGATACTGCGAATTGGGCTTGGTGGGAGGGCTTCAAAGCGGCCATTCGGGCAACGATCACTAGCTATCAAATCCGCCTGCGGAAACAACGCAAACAGCAGCTGCTCATACTAGACCAACAAATAAAAGCAGGCGAACGAGTTCTAACTTCACGTACTGACCCATGTGTATTAATTCGATTACAGCGTCTCCGTTTTCAATATAATTCAATCCTCTCAACTGCAGCTTCTACGAGTATTGAGCTTCAGCGAGGACATATTATCGTGAAAATAACCGAGCCGGTCGACTCTTAGCCAACGCCTTGAAAGGTCAAAAAGAAGCCAAACGCGTAGCGGCCCTTCGAGCTCCACAGGGAGGGGGCATAGTGACCACAGACTCCGACATTGTAGAGCTCTTTCGGGATTTCTATACCCGCCTATATCAATCTGAATGTGAGTTCTCGTCAGAGACATTCGAGCGATTGCTTTCTGGCATTCAGCGGCCGACCCTCTCTGAAGATGATAGGGATGCGATGGATGAACCCTTCTCTACTTCAGAGATCCAATCTGCCCTAAAACGAACAGCCTCGGGCCGTGCCGCAGGGCCCGATGGTCTCCCGACCGAATTCTACAGAACGTTCAGTGCAGATTTAGTTCCCTATTTAAAACTCTATTTTACTGCCCTTGCGGTAGATACATCCTCTTTGGGATCCTTTTCTGCAGCTAATGTGGTAGTATTTGAGAAAGAAGGCAGAGACCCGCTACTGACCGCCAACTACCGTCCAATCTCCCTACTTAATGCCGATTATAAGATCTTCGCAACGATCTTGGCCACCCGGCTATCTGACATGATGGCTACCCTAATTCACCCCGACCAATGCGGTTTTATACCCGGCAGATCAACTGCTGACAATGCTCGGACCTTGTGCCATGTGCTATCCAGTGCTGCCAATCTCGACCACCCATGGGTGGGTCTTTCCCTGGATGCCGAAAAAGCCTTTGATCGTCTAGAATGGCCCTTCTTATTTGCAGTTCTCCGATGGTATGGCTTTGGAGAGGGCTTCCTCCGATATCTCCAAGTCATGTATACTCAACCCGTCGCCAGTATTTGTGTAAACGCCATCAAATCTCAGCCATTTAACCTCCAAAGAGGCACGCGTCAAGGTTGCCCCCTATCACCAATGCTCTTTGATCTCGCTCTTGAACCCCTAGCCCTCCTTATTAGACAGTCTGCACGTATTCGAGGTGTCCCCTTTAGTCATAGGGAGATTAAACTCTCTGCATATGCAGATGACCTTATGCTCTTCGTATCCCTCGATTCGGTTCCAGCTGTCTTGGATCTGATTGACGGATACTCACAATTATCGGGCTATAAAATTAACTGGACCAAATCTGTAGCATTCCCACTGAACCGCTGGGTACATGAGGCTGACATGCAGGCCTTTCCCTTCCTTTGGCAATCCCGCATGGTGAAGTATCTCGGGGTCCATTACTGTTCTCCTTTAGAAGACACTATCAGTTTTAATGCCAAAGAGGTAGTCTCCAAAGTCCGTGAACTCACAAATCGTTGGTCTCCCTTATCTCTCACATGGTGGGGCCGCTTAGAAACTGTGAAAATGATGATAGTCCCCAAAGTGAACTACATTTTAGAAATGCTGCCATGCTTACTTCCGTTACATACTTATAAAGATATTGAGGGCCTTCTCGTCCGTTATCTCTGGCAGGGCAAGCCACCAAGGATAGCTAAACATAAACTGCAGTCTGCAAAGGAACGAGGGGATACCAGATTTCCTGATTTTCTTAGATATCATCAAGCCTTCCTACTTAAGCAAGGTGCCCGATGGCTAGATGCCTCAACAGACAGCAGACCAGTTTGGCTTGACATAGAAGAGGAGCTTAGTAGCCCAATTCCGTTGACCCATCTCCCCGGTATGTCCTATCAAGTAGACACCCGCCATCCACCAATGATTGTCGACACTCTTGCGGCCTTTAGCACTCTCATTCTATCACTGGGCCCGAATGTATGTCCTCAGGACGGACTCCCGCTATGGAATAACCCCAGAATTCAAGTCCTAAATAGAACAATAGCCTGGAAACCCTGGTACTCCAGGGGGATCTGGACACCCCAACAGCTTTTCTCTGCAGCTCTTTGGAAAACCTTTTCTGATTTACAAAAGGAATTTGCGTTACCAGCGAAACACTACTTTCAATTGATGCAGCTTCAACACTGCCTCAAAAGTGCTCGAATCATGCCGCCCTCTGCCCCTACTGAGGATGGGCTATTAGAGACAGTTCACTCTATTAGTAGTACCCATGGGGTAGCCTCTAATTTTTATAAAATAATATGTCAGGGTACAGACACGGCCACTTTTAGAGCCCAACAAGCCTGGGAGCGCGAACTGCAAACCACTTTAACCCCTGTGCAATGGAGCGTTTTCTGGAGCAAAGTAGTGCGGGTTTCCCGGTCTGCCTCTGTTACCCAAACTCTCTTCTTTTTTGCACACAGATGCTTTTATACCCCAGAAAAAATAGCCAAATGGAACCCAAATGCTAGGGACCTGTGTTGGTCTTGCCATACTGCAGTGGGAACCTTCGCTCATGTTATTTATGAATGTCCTCAACTACAGGTCTATTGGGGGCGGGTCTGGGGTCGTATTCAATTTATCTTACACTTTCACGAACCTCTCTCTTGGAAGGTCGTGGGACTCCGCTCTGTGGCGGAGGTCCCCTCTCTTCCTAAGAAGGGTCGCTTTCTCCTTGATTTCATGCTGGGTATAGCCATATGCTTAATCACGAGGAATTGGAAGGATAGCTCTCGACTTACTGTCAATGAATGGTGGAACCTCGTCTGCTTATATAGTAAATATGAGCAGATACCTCGGAGAGCTATTCCCCATGTCCAAACTCACTCTCGCTTGTCTAAATGGCAGATGCTTAATGATTATGTACAATCTGCTCATTGCTCCAACATGCCTGTATAATGTGCACTCATCATGTTTTAGATCACCGTTAGGTTTTGTAACGCAATAATGTAAGTACACACCCGCTTCGGGAATGCTTAGTTTTCTAGAGAAGAAGCAGGGGGGAGGGGGGTGGTAGGGGTTTACTTTGGTGTATGTATTACACGTTATGTATCTGTCTTTTAGCTGTATGTCTTCCTTTTCCTTTGTTGTTATAAAACGAAAATAAAGAATTTAAAAAAAAAAGAACTATAGCTTTCGAGATGCTGTTAGTTTTCTGCTGCCAGTTGTCCTGAATTTTAAATTTCCACCAGATTACCCATCCACCTCTGCTTCCAATTTCATTCTTCGCTGCAAGTGGTTATCTCCTGTTCAGACCCTGATCTGGCATTGGAGGTGGAAGTGGTAGGCTGCTCTCCCCTCCCGCTCCCTTCACCAAGACCCAATTGGGGCACAGCAGTAACTTTAAATCCGCGACTCATCCCAGGCATGCCCGTGCCTGAGGCCTCACCAGAGGGCTTTTTGGCTTGGCTCTGAGGAGGCTGAGTGACCTCCACATATAGGCTGTCTCGACATTCATAACGATGCCACTGAGGTCACTAACTGCTGCTACAATGGTAAAGCACTCACCCTTTTGTTAATCTCTTTGTCGTAAACTACACACTCCATCTATAACCATATCACATTTGTTAAAGCAATGTCAACAATGCTCTTTAATTCCTGCTGATTTAGATGTAACCTCATGATCTGTTCCATCATTATTTACCAATGCTAATTCCATACTTTCTTGTAATTGATACATTGTTCCTCTCCACCCGAGTGATATTGTCTCATTGTATCTCTCCAATTGTACTACTCTGCTGCATTGTACCTTAGCAACTGTTCTGTTCTTCATCAATGCCCCAGCAGATGTTACCACCTGTCTTGTAGCTCCACCCCACTTATTGATATATCTAATCCCTTTATCACACACCCTCTACCTCCTTTTATCCAAGCTTATACTCATACCAACTTTCAAGATGCATCTCCAAATCTTAGCCTCAGTAATAATAGGGGCTATCATTCTTTCCTCGCTAACAAGTCAATCAAAAGCCCAATTCTCTTCAATCACACAAATTGAACTAATCCCAATTTTTAGTGTATACCATCCCATACATAAATCACATCCCAGAACATCAAATAACATACACCCCCAAAGACTAATCTACATAAACCCTATTCCTCTATCCACCCACATGTCACAGAATATCATTGATAAAACCTCACTACTTAAATGTGCGTACATAAACACAAGAAGATTCCTATCATTGTCGATTATGCTACTGCAGTCAGTCCGGATATTATATTCATAATGGAAACCTGGCTAAGTCATCTAGACAACATTCTTCTAAATCAGATATGCCCACCCAAGTATCAAATATCCCATACCCCTAGAATAAGTACAGTAAATGTGGGGGTGGAGTCCTAATTATAATAAAGAACTCATTTGAGCCTCAACTCCTTTGCTCTAGTACTATGTCAGATATAGATCTTCTCATAGTCAACTGTGCAAACCTTGCATTCTGCCTCTTATACAGACCACCAACATCACACTCTGATGGCCTTACAATCATTATTGATGAAATAGTCAATCTAACCCCAAGTAAAAATATAATTCTCCCTGCAGATTTCAATCTCCCATCACTTCAAACCCCACGAGCCTCCTTGTTCACAAGTGCAATGGAGGAATTAAACTTTAAACAAATTATTACACCACCCACTCACAAGAAGGGAAAACTCCTTGACCTTATATTTAAACAACAGAAAATACAATTACCACTTAACTCCCCACCTTTGATAACACCAGTTCCCTGGTCTGACCACCAACTTATTGAATTCACAGTGGACACTAAACAACGGCAAACAAACACAGAACAAAATCAGCCCAAACTATTCTCCAAATACAAACATTTTGATAAGGAGAGTAATTCATTGATAAGCTCTTAAAGTCTATTGACTTAAGCACAGATAACCTAGATATAATTATTAACAACTGGAACACATTAATTAATGATATAGCCTCCAAATCACAGAATTCTTGGCACCAGTCAAAAAACTCTTCCAAGCAATGGTTCTCCCATGAGCTGAGACTTATGAAAAGAGAACTAAGAAAGCTAGAATGTACATGGGGGACTACAACAACTGCTGCTAATAGGGAAAATTATATGATCATGCTCTCCAGATACTGTAATCACATTAACCTGACAAAAAAGAGCTATTACTCAAATCTGCTCATGAAGCCAATCAATAAACCTAAAGACCTTTTTTTTTTTTTTTTTCGGGGCGGAGCCCGATGTCCAGCGGGATGGTCGCATAACGCTGAGGCTCCCGAGAGGCCTACTCAGAATCCTGAATTAACACCGGACATACTTGAATTTCTGTTCTGATCTTACCGGGGCACATCGGTGAGATGGCGGGGACTAAACCTATACGCCTGGAATTTGGATCTCCAGCGGCTTCTCACGGTAAACGCTCCAAAACTGAACCCCCGTCTCCGCAGAAGGGGCTGGCTTTGCGCGAGGGCCCCGAAATGCAGCAGGAAATCCTCGCAGAGATTAGAGGGGTTAAAGACCTCGTGCAGTCAAACGGTGAAGCACTCCGAGCGCTGCGGGAAGATCTTGGTGTATTGCAAGGCAGGCTAGAGGGGCTCTCTTTGCGTCAGGACAAAATGGAGAGCATATTAGACTCCGGCTGTCCAAACTCGATAAAGTTGAACGTCAGGTGCGGGCCTTGCAGAAAGAAGTGGAAGATGGCAATAATAGAGCGCGCCGCAACAACCTACGACTCGTGGGCATACCGGAGGGAGCGGAATCGGGAGACATGAAGGAGTTTCTATATAAAATCCTCCCTTCCCTGCTCCAAATCACCTTTACCAAAGAATTGGAGATCGATCGCGCTCATCGTGTACCCACAAACATAACGCTCAACAGGAAGACCCCGCGGCCTATCATCTTTCGCCTTTTGAGATATCAACATGTGGAGCAAATTCTCAGTGCCTCTCGGGCTAAGGGCCATTGGAGTTTGAGAGCCACAAGATCTCCTTCTATCCTGACTTGGCTAAACCCACGGTCGACCGCCGAAAGCGCTTTCTGGAATTCCGGCCGAGGCTTCAACAACTCCAAGCACGCTATGGCCTGATGTACCCGGCCAAGCTCCGCGTCACGCTTCACAATCAGACAAGAACATTTGAGGACCCTGATCTACTAGCGGAGTTCTTGGATGCTAAAGAAGCCGACTTGATGCGCTGATTTCCAGAGTATTCCTGCCAGTGTTCTCATATTCGCTGTGCCTGCCATATTGGATTTGCCGCGGCTCAGTGAAGAGTCTATCGAGGGCGGTTTGTTGCCTTATCTTTGATGATATCTGTGACCCGACGCCATCTGCCCATAGTAGCATCGATGAGTATCAGAGACAGTGTTAATCATGGACTCTGGTGTTTCTTTTCTTTTTTATGTTTCTATCTCCTCTCTAGGGCCTCCTCCCGCAGACATATGGTCGCCATATTCATTGGGGGTTTTGCTTCTTCTCTAAGTTACTTTGGTACATACTTTTCAATATGGGGTGTATTAGCCAGCATACTCGGTGATTATGTCATTGTTGTACAGCTTCTGATTATGTTGTATGTTTTCAAGTGCCCTTACCTAAAATGTCTATTATCGATTGATGGCACCATGTAAGATTTTATCATTGAACGTAAAAGGAATCAATAATCCGATAAAACGGAAGAAAATCCTAAGCTATCTAAGTCATGAAGCTGCGGACCTGATTTTCCTCCAAGAAACGCATCTAAATTCGAAGGAAACCCTTAAACTCAATATTAAACCTTACATGGTGGCCGCCTATTCCCCAGCCGTTTCTAAGTAATGTGGGGTTGCCATATTGGTTAGGAAATCTCTGCATGCTACTATTATTGCGACTAGTTCAGATACAGCAGGTAGATGGTCCAGAGTTCACCTCAAGATAGGTAACCTTGAAGTTACATGTATATGCCTTTATGCTCCTAATGTGGATGACCCTGCCTTTTTTTGCTACCATTGCTCAGGTTGCGCAGGCCTCAGCTAATACTTCATTGATAATTGGGGGGGATTTCAATTTAGTTCTTGATCCCCTGATTGACAAACAGCCGCCTAGGACAAGTGGTCCCCCCAAGAGTCACGCCACGCTTACCTCTGTGATCAAAGATCTTGCTTTAGTCGATCTATGGAGGTTACTACACCCCAATGAGCTTGACTTTACCTTCTTCTCTTCCCCTCACAAATCCCAGTCTCGTATAGATTTCTTTCTAATATCGAAACTGTTAGTTCCTCAGGTGGACACTGCAAAGATTCACTCCCAACATATTTCAGATCATGCTGCTATTTCTTTTCAATTACATACTACTGCACCCCAAGGGAATTCGGGGGCCTGGTTCTTTGATAGAGCCCTCTTAAATCAGCCAGAGTTCCAGTTAGAAATTCGTGCAGCCATACAGGATTACTTCCATTTTAATTTACCCCAGGATACTGCTAATTGGGCTTGGTGGGAGGGTTTCAAAGCGGCCATTCGTGCAACGATCACTAGTTATCAAATTCGCCTGCGGAAACAACGCAAACAGCAGCTACTTATACTAGACCAACAAATCAAAGCAGGCGAACGAGTTCTAACTTCACGTACTGATCCATGCGTCTTAGTTCGCTTACAGCGTCTCCGTTTTCAATATAATGCAATCCTCTCAACAGCAGCTTCTAAGAGTATTGAGCTTCAGCGAGGAACATACTACCGTGAAAGCAACCGAGCCGGTCGACTTTTAGCCAACGCCTTGAAAGGTCAAAAAGAAGCCAAACGCGTAGCGGCCCTTCGAGCCCCACAGGGAGGGGGCATACTGACCACAGACTCCGATATCGTAAAACTCTTTCGGGATTTCTATACCCGTCTATATCAATCCGAATGTGAGTTCTCATCAGAGACCTTCGAGCGATTGTTTTCTGGTATTCAGCGGCCGACCCTTTCTGAAGCGGATAGGGATGCGCTGGATGAACCCTTCTCTACTTCAGAGATCCAATTTGCCCTAACACGAACAGCCTCGGGTCGAGCCGCCGGGCCTGATGGTCTCCCGACCGAATTCTACAGAACGTTCAGTGCAGATTTAGTTCCCTACTTAAAACTCTATTTTACTGCCCTTGCGGTAGATACATCCTCTTTGGGATCCTTTTCTGCAGCTAATGTGGTAGTATTTGAGAAAGAAGGCAGAGACCCGCTGCTAACCGCCAACTACCGTCCAATCTCCCTACTTAATGCCGATTATAAGATCTTCGCAACGATCTTGGCCACCCGGCTATCTGACAGGATGGCCACCTTAGTCCATCCCGACCAATGCGGTTTTATACCCGGCCGATCCACCGCTGACAATGCTCGGACCTTGTGCCATGTGCTATCCAGTGCTGCCAATTTAGACCACCCATGGGTGGGTCTTTCCCTAGATGCTGAAAAAGCCTTTGATCGCCTAGAGTGGCCCTTCTTATTTGCAGTTCTCCGATGGTATGGCTTTGGAGAGGGCTTCCTCCGATACCTCCAAGTCATGTATACTCAACCCGTTGCCAGTATTTGTGTGAATGCCATCAAGTCTCAGCCTTTTAATCTCCAAAGAGGCACGCGTCAAGGTTGCCCCCTATCACCAATGCTTTTTGATCTAGCTCTTGAACCCCTCGCCCTCCTTATTAGACAATCCGCACGTATTCGAGGTGTCCCCTTCAGTCACAGAGAGATTAAACTCTCTGCATATGCAGATGACCTTATGCTCTTCGTATCCCTTGATTCGGTTCCAGCTATCTTGGATCTGATTGATGGATACTCGCAATTATCGGGCTATAAAATAAACTGGACCAAATCTGTAGCATTCCCACTGAACCGCTGGGTACATGAGGCTGACATGCAGGCCTTCCCTTTCCTCTGGCAATCCCGCATGGTGAAATATCTCGGGGTCCATTACTGTTCTCCTTTAGAAGACACTATTAGCTTTAATGCCAAAGAGGTAGTCTCCAAAGTCCGTGAGCTCACAAATCGTTGGTCTCCTTTATCCCTTACATGGTGGGGCCGCTTAGAAACTGTGAAAATGATGATAGTCCCCAAAGTGAATTATATTTTAGAAATGCTGCCATGCCTACTCCCGCTACGCACCTACAAAGATATTGAGGGCCTTCTCGTCCGCTATCTCTGGCAGGGCAAACCACCAAGGCTAGCTAAACAAAAACTACAGTCTGCGAAGGAGCTCGGGGGTACCCGCTTTCCTGATTTTCTCAGATATCACCAAGCCTTCCTACTTAAACAAGGTGCCCGATGGCTAGATGCCTCAACAGACAGCAGACCAGTTTGGCTTGACATAGAAGAGGAGCTTAGTAGCCCAATTCCGTTGATCCATCTCCCCGGTATGTCCCATCAAGTAGACACCCGCCATCCCCCAATGATTGTCGATACTCTTGCGGCCTTTAACACTCTCATTCTATCACTGGGCCCAAACGTATGTCCTCCGGACGGACTCCCGCTGTGGAATAACCCCAGAATTCAAGTCCTAAATAGAACGATAGCATGGAAACCCTGGTACTCTAGGGGGATCTGGACACCCCAACAGCTCTTCTCTGCAGCTTGTTGGAAAACCTTTTCTGACTTACAAAAGGAATTTGCGTTACCAGCGAAACATTACTTTCAATTGCTGCAGCTTCAACACTGCCTCAAAAGTGCTCAAATCCTACCGCCCTCTGTCCCTACTGAGGACGGGCTATTAGAACTAATTCACTCTATTAGTAGTACACATGGGGTAGCCTCTAACTTTTATAAACTATTATGTCAGGGTGCAGATACTGCTACTTGTAGAGCCCAACAAGCCTGGGAGCGCGAACTGCAAACCACTTTAACCCCTGTGCAATGGAGCGTTTTCTGGAGCAAAGTAGTGCGGGTCTCCCGATCTGCCTCAGTTACCCAAACTCTCTTCTTTTTTGCACATAGATGCTTTTATACTCCAGAAAAAATAGCCAAATGGAACACAACTGCTAGGGACCAGTGTTGGTCTTGCCATTCTGCTGTGGGAACCCTCGCTCATGTTATTTATGAATGTCCTCAACTACAGCTTTACTGGGGGCGGGTCTGGGGTCGTATTCAACTTATCTTACACCTTCACGAGCCTCTTTCTTGGAAGATTGTGGGACTCCGCTCAGTGGCGGGGGTCCCCTCTCTTCCTAAGAAGGGTCGCTTTCTCCTTGATTTCATGCTGGGTATAGCCATATGTTTAATCACGAGGAATTGGAAGGATAGCTCTCGACTTACTGTCAATGAATGGTGGAACCTCGTCTGCTTATATAGTAAATATGAGCAGATATCTCGGAGAGCTATTCCCCATACCCAAACTCACTCTCGCTTGTCTAAATGGCAGATGCTCAATGATTATGTACAATCTGCTCATTGTTCCGACATGTCTGTTTAATGTACACTCATCATGTTTCAGATCACCGTTAGGTTTTGTACCACAATAATGTCAATACACGCCCGTTTCGGGAATGATTAGTTTTCTAGAGAAGAAGCAGGGGGGAGGGGGGTGGCAGGGGTTTACTTTGGTGTATGTATCATATTCTATGTATGTATCTGTCTTTTAGCTGTATGTCTTCCTTTCCTTTGTTGTTATAAAACGAAAATAAAGAATTAAAAAAAAAAAAAACCTAAAGACCTTTTCACCATAGCTAAATCCCTTACATCTCATCTAAATGGCTCCTTTCCTTCACTAGACATCTCTCCAAAAATACTAGCAGACTTTTACAAGTCTAAACTTAACCCCTCAATGTTTCTCATCAGCACATGTGCAAATAGCACATTACCTCCTCCTGATCTTTGGGGAAATGTTCACCAAATACATTGAGAACCCTTTAAAGGGGCAATTTCAAATATGAACACTACAACATCAGTATCAGACCCATGTCCAGTCATATAGATAAAGGATACCATTACCAAAATTGCTCCTGTCATACTAACAATCGTCAATAAAGTGCTTTCCCAAGGCTATATGCCACTTGAACTCAAAAAGGCTATCATACGGCCAGTTCTAAAAAACAAAATTCTTGACAAAATGGCATCATATAGGCCCATATCTATTCTACCTTTTCTCACTAAAATAATTGAGAAAACTGTCTACATGCAACTGCAAGACCACATAGACCTATATGCTCCTCTACATAATAACCAATTTGGGTTCAGACCATTCCACAGTGTTGAGACACTGATGCTAGTATTATATAATAAACTCATTAAAGGAATAGATAAAATTAATCATGCCTACATTCTTATTTTCTTGGACATAGCTGCTGCTTTTGATTCTGTCATCCACCCGCTACTAATTAGACTACGACAAATAGGTTTAGTTGATATAACACTTACATGGTTTACATCATACCTTTCTGAATGATCCCAACAGGACCCATTTGCTCTAACTCTTACTCCCAATCTACAGGCCTTCCTCAAGGATCTGCGCTTTCGGCCCTATTATTTAATATATATCTCCAACCAGTTTGTTAAATCATTAAAAAATGCAAGATCGATTATGCCATATACGCCAATGACATAATGCTATTCATGCCCTTCAACATAACTATGCCCAACTTTGACCCTTTAACATCCTGCTTCAAGGAAATTGCAACCTGGCTTAAGTCTTCCAGATTAAATATTAATTACAAAAAAACCCTGAGGTGTTAATTATCACCAGAAACCAAACTTACACTCCACCACAACACTTATTATTTGATGATATTAAACTTGAAATCAAAGATGAGGTTAAATATCTAGGAGTAACATTAGATAAACATCTCTCTTTCCAGACTCACATTATAAACACAACAAAAACAATATTTAACAAGATCTGTCTCCTCCAACACCTAAAATCCCTAATGCAGAGCTCTGGCTTTCAAACTCTAATGCAAGCTATGATTATCCCACATATAGACTATTGTAATAGTCTTCTGCATGGTCTATCCAAAGTGTCCCTCCACCCACTAATAATGGCACAACATACTGCCTCACACATTATACACAACTCAAGATGGATCGACCACATAACCCCAATCCTATTTGACTTACATTGGTTACCTATACAAAGCCGCATAAAATACAAGCTACTGATGACAACATTCAAGATCATTAGAAAAATAACCCCCTCATCTCTCTTTCAATTAGTTAAAATTGCACCCAAAGAAGAGAGAATAAGAACAACTCTCTCACTACACCATCTGAATTCTGTAAGAATAAACAATGCACAAGCAGCAGAACATTTGAATATATTTCTCCAAAGCTCTGAAACGCTTTATCTTCTAGCCTCCAAAACATCACAGACTTATCTTCTTTCCATTCTCACCTCAAAACCCACCTTTTCATTGAACATTTTGACCAGAATGAAACCGTAACTTATGCAGACCCCACATAAATAGCAATCCCCTCTCCATCTAAGCTCCCAATCTCTTAACCCAGGGGTGGGCAATTCCGGTCCTGGAGGGCCGCAGACCAGTCAGGTTTTCATGATGTCCCTAATGAATATTCATGGACCTATTTCCATACAATGGAAGGCAGTGGATGCAAATAGATCTCATGAATATTCATTAGGGACATCATGAAAACCTGACTGGTCTGCGGCCCTCCAGGATCGGAATTGCCCACCCCTGTCTTAACCCACTCTTTAGCACTTTTCCATTCCCCTTGAACTTTCTCCCTCCATCCTCTAGAACTACCCTTCACTCTGAATGACACCCTCTGTTATTTCAATTATAAATAAGTTAAATATACATAAATATGTAAATCTCTGATTTTTCACCACCAATTATATTGTTATGTTTAATGTATCTGTTGTTAGAAATGTAAACAACTATGATTACCTGAAATAGTGCTATATAAAACACACAAATAAAATAAATAATGAGCAATGGGGCAACAAGTGAACCTCAGAAGGCACACATATAGTTGTATGGGCCTCACCTGTGTGCTATCAGTGTCACATGATCCATCATGTGTAGTTGCCATGAAGAGACATGACCCAAAATGCCCCTAACTATGCAACACTACCAAGAACTACCATGTTGATCAAAGAGCCCTCCAAACAGGGCCAAGACAAATTTGGAGAGGCAACAATCATGTTTAGGTTATAACGTAAAGAAATCATGAGTATTCCATTGGATCACCATGCGGTCATATAGACACCATTGGAATGAATAGGACAACACAACAGACCTATCAAGAGAAGGCCTCACAGCAAAACTAAGGACCGTCCAAGAAGGGCATGAATCAGAGATGCCACAAAGACACAATGATTACATTGAAAAAAGATCCCAAGTACCACAGAGCACAGCGTTATTTGAGAATAGCCAGAAAACAACCATAGTCAAAATAAGGACATGAGAAAACAGGTGTTAAGCTTGCACAACTGCATGTGTGGCAACACCCAAACACATAGAATAATGTTTTCTGGTCAGATGAGATGAAGATTGATCATCTGACATATCATAGAAAACGCCATGTGTGGTCCACAGCCAACATGTCCCATCACACTGAGAACACCATTCATACAGTGAAACATGGTGGTGGTACCATCATCATGCTGTGGGGATGTGTTCATGGGCAGGAACACAAAAACCGGTTATGACTGAGAAAACAATGGATGCCCCCTGATTACAGGCCAATTCCTGTAGAAAGCTGATATATTAGTCTGCCAGTTAATATAGACCAGGACAAAGGTTCACCTTCAAGCAGGACAAAGAACCAAAACATAATGTCCAAGTCACACTGGAGTGGTTAAAATGGACATATCTAAATGTCCTGGAATAGCCTATTCAAAGGCCAGACTACAATCCAGGTGAGAATCTGTGGCATGACAGGAGGAAAACTACATCAAGGCAATATATTGAAGAAGAAGATGTTGGAGCAGATTTGCCTGAGGAATGGTTGAAAATACCAGTGGATGGCTCTGTGAAACTAACAGAGACATATACCACGCGACTTGCAAAACTAATTGCAGAAATAGATGGCGCCACAAAGTATGGACTCTGGGTGGGGGGGTGGAAACCATATGCACACACCTGGTGTCAATGTCCTTTGTTATTTGTTGTCTGACACAGTACCTGTGTCAGAATAAGGCATATCATGCACCTTCCAAGTCGTAGGCAGTTTGTGTCTATCATATGGTGCTAAATCCCTAAACCACATTGTACCTCCAGGTATTAATGGGACAGGACAGGACAAATGTAGGGGATGAATATGTTTCTGAGGCATTGTATCTGGTGTGAAGGTCATTGCTGCATATGCAGACATTTGTGGATACCAGCATCTATGGCTGTGTGTCCCTGGCTGCAGCAGAGTAGAGGGAAGCTAGCAATGCATGGCTCATGGTAATGGTGGCCTAGAAGAAGGGGTATGTGGCTGACTGAAAGGGGATGGTGAAGTACTCATAATATATGCCATACTGGGTCAGACCAAGGTCCATCAAGCCCAGTATCCTGTTTCCAACAGTGGCCAATCTAGGTCATACATACCTAGCAGTTTCCCGAAAAGACATAGGTTCCACAATGCTTGTACTGGGTCAAGCATTGATATCCTGGGTCCCTTCTTAATAATGGTTTATGGACCTTTCCCCCAGGAACTTGTCCAAACCTTTTTTAAACCCAGCTACACTAACAGCCTTTACTACATCCTCCGGTAACAAATTCCAGAGTTTGATTACACGTTGAGTGAAAAAATATTTTCTTTTATTAGTCTTAAATAGTTTACGCTGTAGCTTTATTGCATGTCCCCCAGTCTTTCTATATTCTGATAATGTAAACAATCGATCTACGTTTACCTATTCCAGTCCATTCATTAATTTATAGACTTCTATCATATCTCCACTCAGTGCCATCCTGTCCAGCCGGCGATTAAACTGGCCCACACTTGCATCCAGATCCTCCACAACCATGGAGAAGTGGCACTGCGCCTCAACCATGGGTGGCCATCCCCACAGTTACAACACTCTGTGGGTCACCAAATGTCAATGCCCACATGTATGGGGTCTACATCCCAAAGTCAATGAATGTTGTGGCTGTGGCAGTGGCTGCCAGTGCAGGTACACACCCCTCAAACCCTTATGTGTTAGGGATGATCTGGAGGCTATCTCCCGCATCAGCTGCAGCCAGGAGTCCTATAGGTGATTTTAGGTAAGTGGATGGGGCTGCATACACATTTGTCATGTCACATTTCCTGACTGGGCTGCTGTTGGTGTCCACATATCTTGTCAGGTAGACGGGGTTGCAGGCAGCATCCCTGGTGACACAGTACTGCACCATGCCACTGCCTGGGGGACACAGCCCCATCCACTTCCTCAATTAAGATGTTGGACACACTCACCTGACTACCCACATTCCACAATCCATCCTCTGGCTGGTCTGGGATGTCCATGCTGTCATCAGCTGTGTTAGGCCCCAAATGACCCTCTACCAATCCCTCCTCTCTGCCGCTTGCCAGGGCCTCTGTGCACACAGCAACATTCCCACTGTGTACCTGCTGGTCAGTCTCATGGGATGTTGAGGCCTGTGTGTCTGTTGGAGGGAAACAGAGAGAGGTCCATGATCACAGGAACACAGGAGGCATCATAAATGCACAATCAGTTGTTGACAGCTGACAGTATCATATGTATCCAGCAACATATTCACATGGCCACAACATACCAGGATCATATGTCCACACAACATCAACACTGTAAACATGACACACAAAGGGATGGGATAGTGGAAGGCCAACCAAGGCATGTGATTGTGGCACCTAGCATGGGAAGGCACAGAACAGACACGCGTGGCATACACATGGAGAAATGGAGGGTCATAGAAGTGAAGCAGCAGAATAGACTTTAGACAACACATGGGAAGGCTGGATGTCAACAAGGATGACACAGGGTGGCTGTAACCATGACAGGAGAGTAATGTGGGTAGGTGGAAGCAGAAAGCAGAAATGGACCATCCAATTGGGGCCCAGGAGGGGAAACAGAACACATGACTGTGCACCAGGCAGGATATATGCCATCAGGGACTCTTGTCCCAGCAGTGGCAGCAGAATGAACCTATGGGACACTGTACAGAGAATAACAGAATATCTGCACCATGCACCAAAGGCTGGACATGGGTGGTTTACATGCTGTTGGTACAGGTGCTGACATCATTAGAAGCCATGTATAACTGAGTATTGCTCACCATCAGCTGCATGGCGCATCTCATTCCAAACCTGCTGCAGATGCTCAGCCTGTGTTCGGTGCAGATGATTCACCTTCCTGTGCAGGTCTTTCACCTATCTATGACAGAGTAACAGTAAGTGTCCTGCATCCATAGCTAGCACCTAAGATGACAGGTGGCGTATACCTGTGAGCCTCAGTAACAAGCATGTCAAATGTTCACTGCCCTGCTGCTTCACATGCGTTGTGCATCTTCATGCACTGCCCAAGAAGCACATAAGCAGTACCAACAGCATCACCATGTATAAAAAAACAGCCAGTTAACTGTTACGGCACAACATCATGGCAGCCCTGAGTGTTTAATCACACAACCCTTTTTATGAAGAGGTTTGTACAACACCAATCCCAATTTAATTCTAACACATTTTGTAAAATGAGGATAAATGATCATAGCAATTATGTACACCTTCTAACAGGTAGTCACCCACCAACAGGGGAGAGATGTTAACGACCATCAGTGATTGCCAAAACGCCTTAAGATGTGTTAGGTAACTGAAAACAGATCTTTAGTAGGACACCCACTACTGGGTACCTGAGCTTAGCACCACAGGCATCAATATCAAAATCCTATATTATTCCTGCGTAAATGCCAATCAACATAATATCAGACCAGTAATTGAACCAGTCTGCGTTGAGTCCTTGAAATCCATTACTCTTGGCAGCCAAAGCCACTTCACCAGAATCTGTACTAAGAGAACACGTATATTAGACCCTTACTGCCATATTGTTAACCCCTCTGAGGAGAGTACTGTATCTGGCCCTGATGAGGCCACCTGGAGAAACAAAGATCATTGTTGGCCATATAAAGTATGATTTTTCATCAAGGGATTCAAACACCATTGAAGTTAAATATCTGGTTGCTCATTGAAACCCTTTATGGCAATATGGTTATTATATCATTGTTCTCCGTGTTCCAGATACTGGTGAGGTTGTGTTGACTGCCTGCAGTAATGGTTTTTGTGAACTCAACGCAGTGATTTTCAATTAGTGAACTGATAATAGGTTGATTGAATTATACAAAAAATTGTTTTTGTATTTCTATGTTCATGCCTGTGGAGTGAAGCTAAGCTCAGCTACCCAACAGTAGGTTTCCTATTAATATACACTTTTACATGGAATACACATTAGATCACTGATGTATATTACACTTAGTCACCTGATGGTGGGTGACTAAACCATTGTTGAAGGTTTCCCTGGTAATCTACAGTTTTTCCCTCAAAAGGCATTGTGGGCCCTGTGCATTCTGGAAAAATCACTAGGTACCTGTGACCCAGGTTGGGCACTGTTGGAAACAGGTTACTGTGCATGCTGGACCTTGGTATGACCCAGTCTGGCATATCTTAAGTTCCCATGTTTATATGCATGCCGGCATTTCAACAGGCCTCACACTCTGTGCAGCATCATGGTGAAATAACATGCCCCACCAATACATGTGAGTATGTGAGCCCAAAGCACAGTGCATTTGTGTTAAATCCAGTGCTGGGTGACCACCCCCGTATCACAGAACCAAATGTATAAGGTTGCTGGACCAGAGTGCCCTGAAGAGGTCGTGCACAGTAACAAGGAGAACTGAAGCAGACATCAGCAGCTGTGATCGGGAGCCCCCCCCCCTCTCCTCCAGAGCCTACCAATCAGATCACAATACTGGCTTCAAACCGCCACTGCAGGGGCGCGCACGGTAACAAGGAGAACTGAAGCAGACATCAGCAGCTGTGATCGGGAGCCCCCCTCTCCTCTGGAGCCTACTAATCAGATCACAATACTGGCTTCAAACCACCACTGCAGGGGCGTGCACGGTAACAAGGAGAACTGAAGCAGACATCAGCAGCTGTGATCGGGAGCCCCCCTCTCCTCCGGAGCTTACCAATCAGTGATCAGATCACAATACTGGCTTCAAACCTCCACTGCAGGGGCACGCCCACGCCTTGCGAGCCCGTGCCTGAGGGCCACACCAGAGGGCCCTTTGGTTTCGCCCTTAGGCATAGGACCTTGGCGAGAATAAAGGAAGATAACATAATTGATAACAAGTATTATAAGACCTGGTCAATATGGTAGTCAATCAGTCGCCCTACTATTGCTGTATCTTCTTAATTTCCTCTCACTATATTCCCTGTCTCTTTTCTATTTTATAGATGATGTTCTGTTATATATTTTGTATTGATGTATGACTGTAAACCATATATCAAATGTAACTTAATGTATGTCTTGTCATTCCCTGTTCTATGTAGACCCATTGTCTACCACTTTGGTCCCTGCATGTCTCTCTCCCTGCCTTTGTATGTCCTTGTAGTACAGTGTACACCACTTTGATTGAAGGAAAAGGCGGTATAGAAAACCTGTTAAATAAATAAACAAAATAAATATATACCAGGAGCATAGACTGTCTGTCATGGATATCTGTAACTGGACGCCTGTGCCCTGCTATGCATCACATCTGACCCACTGTGTCACATGTTGTCCACCTCCCGGTGCCTATGTATGTACCATCCATGGATAGTCGCAGTCTGCATTGAATTTTTCAGTGACAAGCTGCTTGGAGCACTGCAGTCACACCATATCATGCCTGATGGAAGAGCCGGGAAAGAGCTTGACCTGTTTTTTGCATATCAAGGTGGCCAGGAGCCAGACATCATGGTCTGAGAATCTTGGCTTTCTTGACCTTTGTGGCATGTTGTAGTCTAGCTGCTGTCATCTCCTTTAACTCATGTCCCTAACGCATGTTATATGCAGTGTGTGTTACATCCACCCATGGGGCGTTGTATTGACACAGGGCATGGTGTGCCTGTACAATGCACAGAACATCTGTGGAATATACGGTTCATATGTGCATGAGCAGGTGTATTGTGCATATGCACAGTGTGTTGCACAGACATAGCATGCATTACCTATGTACAACATGCAGTGCATCTGCGCAACATGCCGTGCACATGCACAATGTATGGAACATCTGTGCAATGTATAGTGTGAATATATTGGGTATGCTGCACATGGGCAACGCACATTACACCTGCACAATGCACGTTACCCCTGCACAATGCACTATACACATATGCAATGTGCCTTGCTCATGCGCATATGTACTGTGCATTGTGCATGAGCATCGCATGTTCTGCAGATATTCCATGTGTTGTGCATGTGCATGGCACTTTGCATAGATGCATGGCACATTGCGAGATGTTCCGTGCATTGCCTATGCGCAATGTGCGATGTATCTGCACAACGTGTCATGCTCATGTGCAACACACGGAATGTCTGCACAACATGCAGTATGCATACGTTCTGCACATTGTACATGGGCAATGCTTGGTATGTCTGTGCAATGTGCCCTGAACATGCGCAATGTGCCCTGCTCATGCACACATGGTCTGTTGTGCATGTGCACAGATGTACCATGCATTCCACATGTGCAGCGCACAGAACATCTGTGCAAACATGTAATATTGGATGATCAAAATGTAATGTATATTTGTAATATTGGATGATCAAAATGTAATGTATATTTGTAATTTCTATGTGATTGTGGTGTACCCCTCCCTCAAATCATACTGTATCTTTATTTCTGATTCTATACTTTACTCCCTTGTATTTTACACCATTGGTCCACTGCTGATCGCTGGAAGTGGCGGCTTACAAATGTATACCAAATAAATAAATAAATATACATGCACAATGCATCATGTGCCTACGGACCATGTGTTATGCATATATAATGTGTGTTGCACAGATGCAGAGTGCACGTTATGCTAAATGCATGATAGTGACACAAATCGTGACTGCTGTCTGCAACACATAAACACTGTGGATCAGGGATAGCACAGCAGGACCTGGGACAGCACAGCATGCTATAGGATGGACACCCTGCCCAGTATGAGGAGGGTGCAAATGTGGCAGAGCAAGAGGCCAGTGAAGGTCAACACACACAGGGAGTGGTGATGCAGCAGTTTCCACAGGGCAGTCATCAACAGTGGTGGGTGATGTGCAGGCACAGGATGATAAGCAACGTGGCCCATCTGGTGAGAGACAGGCACAGCAACCGGCTGCCAGCCCAGCACATCAATAATCCCCTGGGATTGCACAGAAGTGCAAGAAGAAGCGTGTCCCTGAGAAGTCCCGGAAAAGGATGCAATGCTTCAATATGGAGGAGAACAAAGTGCTCATAGAGCAAGTGCTGGAAAGTTATGAGGAGCTGTTTGGCAGGCTCAGCTCACAGACCCCTGTTAGCATAGACAATGCCATCTGGGAGCAAATAAGGCAGGCTGTGACAGAAGTCAGAGGCCCGGTGCATGATTGTGTGGGGATCCGGAAGTGCTACAATGACATCAAGCGGTCAGTCAGGGCACAACTGACAGCAGAGCAGTAACACACACTGGGAACCGGTGGTGGTGGACATAGGCAGGTAAACCTCATGCCCATGGAGGAGCAACTAGCACAAAGACTGCGATCGATGTATGTCCATGGACTGCCACCAGAGCTGGACATAGCCCATCCACATGCAGGTATGTGTTGACACACATCTATGTGTGCACCTGTCAAGGGTGGAGGGGATGTTCCCTGCTACTCACACAATGCAACCATTCCTGCATCAACACCCCCAAGGGCTCCCCTCCCATTCAGCTCCCACTATCCATCATTGTGTCCACAGAGGGCTATATATGGTCTCTCTCTCACACACACACACACACACACATACACACCACTCCCACAACAACCATCAGCCATCACCTAGCCCCAATGCCATTGACCACCCCTCCCTGCAATGCACAGTGCTGCCAAGGAGAAGTGCACCCTGGGCCCATCCCATGTGCATACTGCCTGCATGGCAGACTCTAGGCACATGTTACCCCTCAAACCAATGGTACTCTGTTCATTCCCCATATCCTCTGTCCTTTGCAAGCAACCAACACATCCTGCAGATATGGATTGGCATGTGGTTTCACATATGCTATGTATGTATGTATCTGAACTTTCGGCATATTCTACCAACTCATACATCGTGCCTGTGCGGGTTACAGAGAGCACAATGAATTAGTACTGGCTGGGGCAGTCTTCAGGGAATATCAAGGATACATTACAGGGAGGAACATCACATAACATAAGATTGTGGTCATCAGATTGTTCCTAGGCAGGATGGTTAGGTAGAACTATGTACACAGAACTATGTACATTGTCCAGATCTGTGTTGTGGTATGTACAGTATACATGAGGTCTGTTATAATGTGTGAATACTGAAATATGTATGTCACATCTGTGAGGAAAGGTACTATATATGGATGCCATTGTAGCAGGATATATGTAGGGTACTGCTTCTGGCCTGCACGTCTGTTCTGGTAATAGTCAGTAATGCATTGTGGCAGGATCAGTGTGGAGAATCTCAATAGGCCATCCATGTCCCGTACAGCAGCTGGGAAAGTGTACCAAATGTTTGGGGAAGAGGAAGTACAGTAACAACAATAGTAGAAATACATGAGATGATTGAACCAACCTCCCTAGTATCCTGGTGATTGTCAGTGAGACCTGTGAACCAGTGTCTTGTTGTCTTGGTTGTGTGTGCATCTGGAATAACACAGTGTGATATGTTGTTTCTATGTACCTGTTTGTGTCAAAGGTGGCCATTGGTGTCCTGTAACTGAGCCTCTGTATGACTGGTATCCAGTGTAGTTGCTGTAGGATGGGTGTTATGTGTCCTGTCCTGGCTGCCTACATGCAACAGTATTCTGTGCCATTTGTAAGATGTGCAAGGTATGTTTTGGGAGGCTCTGGAGGATACTGGTGGCAAAACCAGAGTGTGCACCTACCATTGCTTCAGTTACTGAGCAGTTACTATTGTTTCAGAGAAGGTGTTTTCATTGGGTTGTCTATGCTGTCAGGTTAATGGGTTGAGTCATGGGTTGAGTCAGGTTGTGTTTCTGGTCTGACGCTATTCCCTGTACACTGCACTTGTGGCACAATGTATCTGTTGTGTCTGAGGTGGTGAGACATCTCTGCCCATGGAGATAATGACTAACTCTGTTTGGCCATGGGATCCTGTAAGGGTAGAGGCATGCAGCCATTCTGAGATATCGTTGAGGCCTCTGGTGATTTGTTTGTATTGTGGTCCCAGTGTCCTAGTGGTTGGAATGATCAGTATGTTGTTGCTTTATATTCCGTATGCCATGTTGAGTGCTCTGACTCTGTCGCAGATGGGCTGACGGTAGGTGTTAAGAGGTGATGTGGATAGAGAGGGGCCATGGGGTTACCTGTGGGGATGACCTATGTCCTGTGAGAGAATGACCAGTGTTGGCCATCTGTCTGTAGTCTGATAGGTCTGATATGCACCACTGGGACATGGTGCCTCCAATGTGCAGCTGTCAAAGGTGATGATGTAGGGTGGCGTGTCTGACTGACTAACATGTGGATGCCATAGCTGGGGAGATCAGTATGTAGTGCTGCTTGTTGTTACTGATTCCCTGGATTAGTTTGCCAAACAGAGGGATGTGGGGTGTGACCATGTGACTGTGTGTCAGGATGACATAGTAACATGTTAAGTATAGGGTGTCTGTAGAAAAATGAGTGTGTAGGTGCATCTGCACAGTCTCAACATCTGACAGCCCTGAGATGTCTCCTAGCCCCACAGACACACCACACAGGTTCCCTAACATACACCATGAGGTCATCCTAGGCCCAACAAACTGTTGGTCATGCCGCTGTGGCCATGCAATGGCAACTCCCACCTCACCCCTAGAACCAACAGAGCCCTGTGCCATCCCCAGTCAATAGCAGTTACAGCCCACCAACACATGCCCAAGATCCCCACAGTGCTCAACACACTCACTCAAAGTAGGTACTGTATGCAGCACTCCACTCCCATCTCATCTGCAGCTGTCACCTCACCAACCGGGATGTTGATGTGTTGCAGAAACATACACCACTAGTCCAGTCACATATATCTGACACCACAGCAAGAGGAATTTGAGGGCCACACTGTCCCTCCAATTATCCTCTCCCAATAACAGTAGGACAGCACCAGTCACACACCATCACCTCCGTACCATCCCCCGCTTCCCTACCACCGCATACCTGTGACCTGGCCACAGACACCATGCCATTGTGTCCCTGCATGCACCAATGTGGAATGCATTGGTGACATGCTGCCAGAGACCCTGGCCCATCTGCTGATGCACCAGTGTCATGCACATTGGCAGCATATCTGTACACAGTCAAATTGTCTGGATGTGGGCATTAACCAAGATGTAAGCTGTTTTGTCTGTTTGGTGTCTCTGCCCAGGTGCCCAATCATTACAGTGAGGAGGAAGCTGGTAATGACAGCAGCAGTGTTGGGATCCAACACATATTTGCGATGGAGCTTACCTACAGTAATGCGGAAAGCCCATGGGGTGAGGATGATGCAACACCATCCAGTCGCACATCAGAGGCGAGCTCAGACGGGGTTGAGGTGCCTGGGTGGATGGACCAGTCTATGCAGAGGTCCCAGGACGGTGGCCAGGAGCCTGCCAGGGGTATGTGGCTCCAACTACCAGCAGCAGTAGCATTGGGGATGGGAGATGCAGTATCATTGAGCCTGAGTCATCACCCAGGGACAGCAGAGTAGGTCATGCACCCAGGATGGACAGCCCTATACCACCTGGTGTACCAACCACAAACACCAGACATGCCAGGGGTGGCCCATGGAACATAATGCATAGTCTGATGCAGAACATGAATGACTACACAGTGACCACACATGCAAACCTCACAGGTGGGTGACACCCTTTTGTAACTTGGTGTAACTCATGATGGAACAGGGTGCATGCAGTGACATGCTGGTGGGAGGGGGGATGTGAACCGCACATGTCACTGTCCCACCATGATCGGACATGTCACCAGTGACTACTACAAACAATGTATGTTGCCCAGGTACAACATCTCTGCAGTCACAGAGCCCCCATTTGCATGTGTCAGCAAGTCAGCTATATCAACATTGTCTGCCTTACTATTTCCCACTGTCAATTCTATCAGGAGCTGAAGGGCCCTTTGCAGAGACATGAGTGATTACCAGATGGCCATAACAAACACATTGGCCAAGGGTATGGGCGTCATGGCAGAGGAGCTACAGGCCATGGTGGCAGCCATTAATAGGTGGTCCAATACACCGGCCCAGATTGTGTCAGTCCAACAGCCACCTGCATCAACAATGGCCACCACAAGGGGCAGTTTGGTGAGTGCAAGGGGAGTAGGGCAGTGTAGCCATGGGCATCCATGTAGGCGCTGATGTTTGACAATGGTGTGGAAGTTGTATGAGACACACAGCTGCATCATGAGCACATATACACATTAAAACACATCTGAACATGACATGTCTGTCTGTGTAAGTCACTGTCCACATCAAAGTCACTGCAAAGCATATTACCAGACACAGGACAGGATGTGTGCACCACCTAGGCAGACATGTTGTAGACAGTCCTCCCCTCATGTGACCAAACCACACTCCACCTGTCCTCACCTATGACCCTTGATTGTAAGATAAGGCAATATAGAAATACTGTTAAATAAATAAATAAAATAAATAAATGACCCATCTTTCTCCCCCCTCCAATTGTAAATTACATAAACATGCGGCCCACTGCTGTTGCCCCAATTCTCTCCCCTCTAAGACCCTCTGGTTCCTCCACACTCCAGCATTTGTCCTGTACAGTCTAACAAAACAGCTGCAGCCATCATATCCAGTCACCTGTTCCTGGCAGACTCCAAGGCCCCTACCCTATTCTCCTCTTCCTGACCTGTCTGCTGTGTTTGACACTTTTGGGCTTACCCTTTCCTTTGTACTTTGTCCTTGATTGGTATTGAGGGTCTTGGGGTAACCAGGTTCACCCCCCAGGTCACCCCTTGCTCTAGCAGTGTATGTTTTCCTGGACCCTCAACTACTCCTATCATGCTCTCAGTTGTGGTATCCCAA
Organism: Ichthyophis bannanicus; assembly: GCA_033557465.1. Lineage (NCBI taxonomy): Eukaryota > Metazoa > Chordata > Amphibia > Gymnophiona > Ichthyophiidae > Ichthyophis > Ichthyophis bannanicus. Next base: position 209,881,985 of record CM066033.1, read on the forward strand.
AGGTCTGTCCTGGGTCCACTCCCTTTGGTCACTCTGCTATGTCCGTTGCTGCACTCATCACTTCCCATGGCCTCAGTTACCATCGTTCCACAAAATTCCCCCATACCTACATCTGCACACCTGAGATCCTGCCAGCAATCCAGGAATGAATCACTGCCTGCCTTTCTGACATTGCTGCTGGGATGTTACACCGCTGCATGATCATGAACATCTGTCCATGATTCCCCCAAACCCGCCTCTCCACCCGATCTTCTCAGTCTCTGTGGAGACCCCTCCACTCCCCCTTATCTCACTAGCATGCAACCCCGGGGCCAGCTATGACTCCTCTCCCATCCTCCTCACACACATCCAGCTAGTAACCATGACCTGCTGTGACCATCTCTACAGCATCCACAATCCTTCCCATATCATGCTGAACACACTACTAGGACAGTTATCCACCCTGGAGCCACCTCCCGTATGGACATTAGTTGCCTGCTCCTAGCTGGGCCCACTCTGTGTCAGCTCTTCCACCTCTTTGCTGTATAACACTCTGTTGTGCAGCCCTCATCCACAGGCCTCACCAGGACCATATGAACATCCCCTCAGGTACCATCAGTGGCTGCCTATCCATGTCTGCACCAAGTGAAGACCTCTCCAGCTGACTAATATGCCCATTCACTCTGCAGCTCCTCACAACTGATCCTTCCATATGGTACCCTATACCACTTCCTAGGGAATCCTCACCTCTGGTAATCTGCACATATCTGTGCTCCCCACCTCTCTTGCCAACCCCAAACAATGCTCCCCTCAACTTACCGCTCCTCATGATTGCAACACACACCTGAGTCTGCATGACAAGTGCCCTCTCTTACCCATTCAAATATGCAGTCTGGTTGCGCACCTCATCACTGCTGCATTCCCAGTGTAACACACCTAATGTCCTATGTGTACCCCTACCACACCTCCTAGCTGTGACCCAAGATCACAGCTACAGTGTTGGCTGTCTCGAATGGCATGTAGACCCTGCCCAGCATGGACCATCATGTACATGTGTCTCATCAGCGCTGCATACGCCTTGCGGCACCAGACACAGTGGCAGTGGTGGTGCAAAGCAGGCCTTGCTATTGGCCCCATGCCTGCCTGTGGATTTCTCTGTGGGTATGTCTGGCATGTCCACCATGGTGCCCCTCATAGGTCTGTCAGGACTGTTCCCTAGACATATGTGAGTGAGGCTGTCTGCTGATTAACGGGTTGGATCATGAGAATGCAGAGCATAGGTTTGTCTGTGATCCTGCCTGACATGGGTGGCTAATGCAACTGGCCAAGGTGAGGAGTTATGTAAGACATTTGAGAAGCTGCCATCATTAATTCTGCAATGGTGTATGTCGCTATATTCAAGGGGTACAACGTGCACATAGGGAGACTATGGTAGATGGGAGAGGGATAGCCAGGTATGGAGGTGAGTAGAGCATGACACACTCTGCTGGTATCCATAGGGGAGAATAGTGTGCATAGCTATGGCTGAGTGCTGATCTGACATAGACTGGCATGTGGCTGATTGTTGAGCCCCTCTTCTGGTGTGATACGTGGGTAGCAGACCTTTGGCCCTAACATTGTGTAGGTCACTATCTGTCTGGTTTGTTCCCACTCTGCTGTGTCCCTGACAGTCCCTGATGTGTCAGTGCCTCTGGGCCACAGGGCATGCTCCTCACAGGTGTATATATTGACAAATTTGGCATGTGCTGGGATGCTAGCAATGTCAACACACATGCCCCAATGTGATATTCAACATGTGTCTCACAGTGCCCAATAGTGGCCCATGGGTCACTATGACTCTTGTGCACCAATGCCTCCACCCCCCATGACCCACTGACCCACATGGATGTCAGGTGTCAGGGGATGTGCACTTATATAGACATGTTCTGGGCATCATGCATGTGAGGAGCCCATTGGGCAAAACATACCCATTGACATTTCCCATACTGTGCCTTTGAGGGCATTACCATCAGGAAAGGTCCCATGAGGTTGCACTCAACACTACTCATTAACATTCGACACTGTCCAATGTTTTGACTGGACCATGTGTGTCTCATATGTATGGCTATCACATTCCCTGGTACCCCATGGTGTGTTTGCACCAAGGTGAACATAGGTGATGAACAGGAAACACATAAGTGAGAAATGTTTATGCAAACAAATAAACATCTGAATTAAAGCCAGTAAAATATATATACATACAATCTCTATGTACAGAAGTATGCAAACAACAAACAGTGCAAACATCATAAAATGGCATGGGACAGACACAGTGGATCCCATGCTAAAAAACATGATAAAATCATATCAAATATAACTGCATAAAGCGGTGGGTACACCCCTAAACAAAGGCATGGGGAGGTGTGTCCTGCATGTAGCAGCAGGAACACCTGTCCAGGCCACCTTGATGGGCAGATTAGATGGTCCATGTTGGTCTTTATCTGCTATCTGGTACATTATTACTATGTTGCAACAGCACAAAAGCAACATGTGGTTGCAGTGGCCAACAGTGGGGACTAGCCATACAAAGTGTCATCCAGGACCTACTATCATGAGTTCCTGACCTGGAATCCCTAGTGGTGAAAATGGACTTGGACATTGTGGCCACTGCATAAACATGTTTTAACGAGTCACATGAATGGGATATAGCCATAGCTGGCTATAATCTATTTAGAAAAGATAGAGAGGGTAGAAAAGGAGGAGTAGCCCTATATGTCAAAAGCAATATTAAAGCTGCTGAAATAGAGGGGAAGTGGGATAAAGAAGAAGCACTGTGGATTGTGTTGGAAAGAGGAGATGGCACTGTCATTCATAATGGGGTAGTCTGCAGGCCTCCAATTCACTGAAGAAATGGATAGCGAATTGATTATTGATATTGCAAAGATAGCCATGAAGGGGGAAGTGATCCTATTGGGTGATGTTAATCTACTCAATGTGGGTTGGAGTATTCCTTCTGCAAATCTGGAAAGAAGTAAAAAATTGTGGATGCCTTCCAAGATGTAGTACTTAGACAAATGGTGATGAAACTGATCAGGGAAAGCATGTCAAATATCTGAGTGGGTGCCAATGTAAGCAGTAGTGACCATCACATGGTGTGGTTTATTTATTTATATTCTCTTATATACTGTGCTATTCTGCATCAGTGTGGTTTACATTGAACAAACTGAAATTACATTGAACAGGGCATTATAACTTGGAGATAACTATTTTACAGGGAACATGGTCTATGGAGCGTTAAGTGGCTTGCCCAAGACCACAAAGAGCACCTGTGGGACTAGAAACCACAGTCCTTCTGGCCCAAGGTTGCTGTCCTCTAGTGGGATTTGAACCCCTGGCCTTCTGGCCTGAAGTACCTTGCCCCAACCACTAGGCCACTCCTCCACTCTGAGATTTGAGATAAAAGCCAAGGTGGAGTCCAATCACAGCAAGCTCAAAGTCCTAGACTTCAAAAACACTGACCAGCAACATACCTGAAGGAGGAGATGGCAGGGTGGGAGGGGATAAGGGAAGTGGAATTGGAAAGGACTAAACTAAAGGAGGCAATAAAAGGAGCAACAGATACATATATAAGGAAAGTAAATAAAAATAAGAGGAAAGGAAACCTATTTGGTTCTCCAAAGAAGTGACTGCACAAATAAAGGCAAAAACCACAGCTTTCACAAAATTCAGAAGTTCACAAACAGAGGAACACAGAAAAGAATACAAGATCAAACTAAAAGAGACAAAAAGAGAAATAAGGATAGCAAAATCAAAGGCAAAAGAAAATATGGATAAAGATGTGAAATGTGGCAACAAAACCTTTTCCAGGCATATTCGGGAGAAGAGGAAAATCAGAAGTGGAATTGCAGGACTCAAAAGTGCCGAGAATGGATTTGTGGAAAGTGACATTGAAAAAGCGAGAATGCTAAACAAATATTTCAGTTTTCTTTTTCCTAAAGAAAATCCTGGAGAAGGACCACCTGTGATTGACAATTATACAAACAGGAATGGAGTAGATACCACACCATTCAGAGAAAATGATACTTAGAGCAGCTTGCAAAACTGAAAGTCGATAAGGCCATAGGGCTGGATGGGATACATCCCAGGATACTGAAAGAGCTCAGAGAGGTTCTTGCAGGGCTGTTAAAGGATATTTTTAATAGATCCGGCCTCCTTGACCCTCCAGCCAAGCCTCTAGGTAAATGTCTTATCTTTATTTATCTGTAAGAGTATTATAATTTGTAAGAGTATTATAATTTGTATATAATGTGTACATAGTTTTTTCCTCGTTTTTTCTCCATGTTTACATTCCCTGTTCAATGTAAAAAAACTCGATGTAACTTGTTACATTCTTGTATGTTCTGTTTCAAATGTAAACCGCACTGATTATAATAGCACGGTATATAAGAAAAATAAATAAAATAAATAAAAATAAATAAATAGATCATTGGAGACAGGAGAAGTTCCACAGGACTGGTGAAGGGCTGATGTGGTACCTCTTCACAAAAGTGGTAATAGGGAAGAAGTGACAAACTACAGGCCAGTAAACCTTACCTCGATGGCGGGAAAAGTAATGGAGGCATTCCTGAAAAAGTGAATAGTGGACTTTCTCGAAACCAACAGGCTGCATTATCTGAGGCAACATGGTTTTACCAAAGAATGATCTTGCCAAACAAATCTGATTGGGTTCTTTGATTGGGTGACTAGAGAACTAGATCTCACATGTGATGAATGTGATCTAACTGGATTTCAGCAAAGCCTTCGATACTGTTCCTCATAGGAGGCTTATCAATAAACTCAACAGCTTAGGGATGGATCCCAAGGTGGTGAACTGGATAAGAAATTGGTTGACTGACAGACAACAGAAGGTGATAGTAAACAGAACTCACCCGGATGAAAGGAAGCTAATTAGCAGTGTTCCCCAGGGTTCGGTCCTGGGACTGGTACTGTTCAATATATTTGTGAGTGAAATTGCTGAAGGACTGAATGGAAAAGTCTGTCTTTTTTGCAGATGACATGAAAATTTGCCACAGAGTGGACTCCCCTGAGGGAGTGGATAACATGAGGAAAGATCTACAAAAGCTGGAAGAATGATCTAATGCTTGGCAGTTAAGATTTAATGTGAAGAAGTGCAATGTCATGCACTTAGGAAGCAGAGATCCAAGGGAATTGTATGCGATAGGGGGCGAGAGGTTGGTGTGCATGGACCAGGAGAATGAGTGATTGTTTCTGAAGATCTCAAGGTGGTGAAACAGACAAGGCAGTGGCAAAATACCAGAAGAATGCTGGGTTGCAAACAGAGAGGAGTTACCAGCAGAAAGGAAGAGGTTCTAATGCCACTGTACAAGTCACTGGCCTCACTTTGAATATTGTGTTCAGTTTTGGACACCATATCTCGCAAAGGATATAAACAGACTGGAAATGGTTCAGAAGAAGGTGACCAAAATGATTTGGAGCCTGTGTCAGAAGATTTATGAAAAGAGACTTGAAGACCTAAATATGTACACTCTGGAGGAGAGGAGGAACAAAGGAGATATGATTCAGACCTTTAAATGCTTAAAGAGTATTAATGAACAAACAAACCTCTTCCAAAGATGGGGAAGCTGTAAAACTAAAGGGTATAATATGAAACTGCAAGGGAGTAAATTGAAAAGTAATGTCAAGAAATACTTTTTCACTGAAAGGGTGGTGGATGCTTGGAATGGTGGGGGCAAATACAGTGACAGAATTCAAAATGGCATGGGACAGACACAGTGGATCCCTTTATAGTAACAGGATAATATCAAAATAAACATAACTATCTCTTATATCTCAACAAATAGGGGTGAGCTACATAGAGCGGTGGGTACACCCCTAAACATAGGCATGGGGAGGGGTGATCTGCACAGAGTGGCAGGTGCATCTACTCCTGCCGCCTTGCTGGGAAGACTAGATGGACTATACTGGTCTTTATCTGCCATCATGTACTATGCTACTATGAGTTGTTCAGCTGTATACAGTACCATGTGTCATTCCTAATCCCCCATGTCATTATCCTGTGTTGTTGCACTTCCACCTGGAATGCAAATGGAGGTTCATCTGGTTGTCAGGTACTGGACCTCATAATGTACGTTCGGCACATTGGTGAGGTGGACACACTATGAGGCACTTTGTATATCTTAGGCAATAAATAGTGGATGTGTGGTTGCAGGGGTAGATGTTTTCATCCTTTTTGCAATGATACCCCTACACAGGGTCTGGTCCAACTGTGTCACCTCAGCAGTCACGACATCAGTTGGGTGGGGTTCACCTGTGTGCAGGCGGTGTCACATAATCTGTTACATGCTGTCTGTCACCCTTGCATGTTCTGACATGCCCCCATCTGTGCAACACCACTAAGCATGCAACATGAGAACCACGGAGCACCCCACACAGGTCATAGACCATGTTGTGGTGAGGTAGGCCTCACAATTGGGTACTACTGACCTATGCCATGGTCATATGATCCACAGTGCACCATTGAGACCATCAGAACATGATGGTTGTAATACAGCACCAATTACAAACAGAGGATGGATGCCCACCAAGACACTCAGAACGACCAGGGGGATCATCAGTCTTAGCTGTCAGAAAGACATCAGAGATAACACTGACAGTGCAGAAAAGAACCACAGCAGAAAGGGATGTATTGGTCCATTGGTTCACATCACACCATATGCGCCATAGAGCATGCCGTTGTGGTCGAGTGGCCAGAGAAATACCAGTGCCTAATGACAGGGACAGGAAAACCCATTTGGTGTTTGCACATCAGCATGTCTTAGCCCCCAGACAATGGGGGATGTTTCCATGGTCAGATGAGATGGAAGGTGATTTCACAGACCAACATGATATGCACCATGCGTGGACCAAAACCAACACCACCCATCACCCAGAGGACACAAATCCCATAAGTGATACATGGTGGTAGTGGCATCATGCTGTGGGGATATTTATCATCAGCAGGGGCAGGACCACTAGCCAATATTGCAGGACTAGTGGATGGCACTTGACACAGGTTAATCCTTGATGAACACCTGGGTCTGTCTGCCAGCAATGTTACACTGGGACAAAAGATCACCATCCTGCAGACCAATGACCATCCATATTCAGCTAACACTACACTGCAGTAGTTTAGAGGGACACATATAGATGTCATGACTGACCTAGTCAGGGCCCAAACACCAGATGCATTGCAAATGTGTGACAGGATCATGAGATCGCTGTACAGAAACATAACCCAGCTAACATGATGGAGGTGGAACAGGGCCCCCTTGAGGAATGGGTGAGATCTCCAGTGGCCAGAGGTGCTGCAATGACAGAGACATACCCTAGGGGACCTACGGCTGTACTTGCAGCAGAGAGTGACACAACAAAGTGATGCATTGGGGGGGGAGGGTGCTCCTATGCACACTCCTGTTGTCTGACCATATGTTGCCTCAGGTATTGTTTGTGTCACAAGATAAGGTTATTCTACACCTTCACAGTGGTAGGCATGTTGCATAACTCACATGGTGGCAACCTCCAGAGCCCACTTGTGTTCCAGGTAGTAGTGCAACAATACAGGACATACACCAAAGGGAGTGATACCTTCACATGGCACTGTAGCAGGCCACAGGGCAGCACAATGTGGGATGCCATGCGCAAGGAAAGATAGCACATATTGCCATGGACCATATTGGGACACACATGACAGTAGAGTCCTGGATGGCATCTTGCATGGCCTGGGACCCATAGATGCAGAGGGGTATAAGGGACACCACCCCCATGGCACCACAATTATGGCTGAGAGCTCCCATCAGATGATGGCTCATCCTCTGTAGAGAACAGGTTAGCACCCCTATGCCTCTGCAGATGATCAGGGCCGGCCCATCCATTGTGCGAGAATGTTCTTCGCACAGAGTCCCATGTGAACTCCATTCTTGCACAGATGGATGGCTTCAGAGGGAGCCAGGGAAGCCTGTGCAAGACCCTGGCTCCCTCTGCATAGCCACCTGCGTGAAGAGTGTTTTCCCTCATGCTGGTGGCTGTTTCTGTGAAGTGCGTGAGTGCTGGGATAAGACCTTTAACCTTTTCCAGCATTCAGCGCCCTACACTGAAACAGCCGCCAGCGTGAGAGAAAACAATCTTCATGCTGGTGGGTGTGCAGAGGGAGCCAGGGCCTCGCGCGGGCTTCCCCAGCTTCCTCTGAAGTCCCTTAGACAGCCGCGGGGCTCTTCGGCGGCCAGGGGCACTAGGACTGGAAATGGGCTGTGATGGGGGAAGCTTGGACTGCATATGGGCTGTGATGGGGGTGGAAACTTGGACTGCAAATGGGCTGTGTTGGGGTGGAAAGCTTGGACTGGAAATGGGCTGTAATGGGGGGGGGAATCTTGGACTGGAAATGGGCTGTTATGGGAGGGTAAGCTGGGACTGGAAATGGGCTGTGATTGGGGGTGCTAGGACTGGAAATGGGCTATGATGGGAGGGTAAGTTGGCACTGGAAATGGGTTGATGGGGGAGAAGCTTGGACTGGAAATGACTGATGAGGGCTAGGATTGGAAATGGGCTGATGGGGAGCTGGAATATGACTGGAAATGGGCTGATGAGAGCTTGGACTAGAAATGGGCTGATGGGGGGGAAGCTTGAACTGGAAATGGGCTGTGATGGGAGAGTAAGCTGGGACTGGAAATGGGCTGTGATGGGGGTGGGGCTAGGACTGGAAATGGGCTATGATGGGAGGGTAAGTTGGGACTGGAAATGGGTTAATGGGGGAGAAGCTTGGACTGGAAATGACTGATGGGGGCTAGGATTGGAAATGGGCTGATGGGGAGCTGGAATAGGACTGGAAATGGGCTGATGAGAGCTTGGACTAGAAATGGGCTGATGGGGGGAAGCTTGAACTGGAAATGGGCTGTGATGGGAGGGTAAGCTGGGACTGGAAATGGGCTGATGGGGGGAGCTTAGACTGGAAATGAGCTGATGGGGGCTTCCACACATACCAGTTGTGACACAACAGCAAAACAGGCATGTGTATGTGGTATGTCATGGTGCTATGGATGCAGGCTGTGGCAGAATTGTCCCTTTGACATTATACATTACCTCCCCCTCTCAAAGCAACACAGCCTTCAACGCTAGGCCCAACCCCCATGGCATCACAAGCATGTGGTGGAGCCACACACATTCGCATTTGTGTTCATCTGCCCTGTGTGCTGCCTACATGATGTTTGCTGTGTTGTCACAAAACACTGTAAGGGTGACACATGCCACCAGATGTGTCCCATGTAGTCAGTGTGAGATACACCTTGGCATAGTTGCTCCACACTGTTGCTCTCACAACCAGGCCCTGTCCTACAATATTGGGTTAACACATCCTATGCACAGGTGTGTGCTGCTGAGCAGGCTGCCCTAACACGTTCTGTGACAGCTATCCATAACCCATCCCATTTTCACTCCCCTGTTACTGGTCTTGCAGGTGAGGTATCAGTGATGGATGGCCTATAGCTAGTTGTTAGCACCATCAGAATATACATGGGGCCCCGAGTTGGCATTCCTTACATGAAGTGGCAGCTAGCTACATATGATGGATGGCGATGCATTTGGGAGCAAGGTGCATGGTGATAGATGGTGGGTAACGTACTGCTAAGCACTTGGTTATATGCACAATGGAGACATGCAGGTATGTCCAGTCTTCTCTTGTCCTTGGACTCTCTTTCTCCTAGCCATGGTGTGATTTATGAGATCCCATTACAGACAGTTGGGTTGCAGCAGCAGGTTCCCGGATGCTTATGATATTTCCCTACAGTGAGATGAGGTGAGGTGAGGGGAAACATGAACCTGCTGGTACCAGGAGCAATAGCTAACACCCATCGCTGCAGCTGTGCCCATGACTATCTTGACAAGCCAATCAGACATAGCCACTTTGCATGTGCCAATCAAACCAGTGCTGTAGACACACCCCAATTGTCTCACACAACACATGTGTACAGGACACTCATGTGCAGCCTGGCTGTCCAAAAATTGCACAGACCTCAGGAGCAGAGCTTGGATTGTCAGAAAAGAAACTGCAGCCACACAATTGCAGCTTTAGCCCATACATACAATGTGGCTACATAGCACACACACAGCACAGCACAGGTCACAGCACAGTCAGGGTGATGTTGGCCTGTCAGTACTTTATGCTGTGTGTACCCTAGTCATGCTGATGGCTGTCACATGGTTCGACATCCCTTAACTATACATACCCGCTCACACATATACATCCTATGGTAATGGTGCTGTTTCAGACAATACCCAGAATCCTCTTCCCTTCATTTGCATTACATTTTTCTGTGCACTTGTGTTGTGGGACTGCAATGTAGAGTGCAATGGATAATGAGCTACAGGCATGCTGTGAGTGCATGCTGTGGCACAGTGACCTACATCTGCCACATCCCCAGACACTCTGTCCCTCTAGTCTGCGTGTGGCAGTGAGCATCACACATAGTGCCATGCCTCTGTCCACCCATCATGTTTTGTTTCTGGCACTGGACCATGCTGAAATGGCAGGTGGAGCACTTGCATTCACACATACTGCATGTGCAGTGGGCATCCCCACAGGTCCCACTGGTGCCCACCTGTACAAAGGCTGCATACTGTCTGTACATTTTCTGATGGGAAGACCAGCAGCACACTGTAAATACAGACATAATGACAGACCATCACATGCATACACACTGCATTGCTGCACCTCACAGTCAACAAGGCACCCCCCCCCCCACAGTACCCATGTGACACCTCCTTTGCCACATTGGCAACATCAGCCTAGTGCCCTTTCATAATAGGGCACTATGCTGTTGCTGCTAATGGAGCACTACTATCACTATCTTGGATTCCTCTGCGCACACATTGCACACTTTAAAATAGTCTCTCTCGACTCCGAAAAGAGCCTTTCTGTGAGGTTTTCATTTGCATTAGGGTTCCCAGCATTTTCAGCACATTGTGCAACCAGCGTTAAGGGAGCACGCATTGTTAACGACTGCTCCCCGACTTGTTAACGCTCAAGGTCTGCCCTATTTATGCCCACTATCCACCTACTGTGCCCTTAACACTGATGGAGCCTTTAATGGACGTTAAAGCAGCACTATCACAGTGTTAAAGGCACTGGTGTGCCGAGAACATACCTTAAAGGAACACACGCTCCCTTACCACAGTTTAATAAACATACCCCTTGGTGTTTATACTTGTAAATAAATTGTCATTACTATTTAAGCCAGCCTTGTTCACAGCAGTGCTTTTTGAAAGGTTTTCCTTGGGTGAAAGGAGGGAAATCCTACTTACTAACACTTTTCTTCCCCAGGTGGAGACACCAGGCGCCAAACTGATAAGGACCGACAGAGCCCGCCCTCGAGGTGACTCCAGCTAGACCGGTCCCAGACCCAGAAACGCACTCAAGGGGACACTACAGATGTAGTGAAAAATCATTAGAGAAAAATATGTTTGGCAGGGTTGAAGGTCAATGCAAAAGAGGAAAACCAGCAATGAAATGGACTGATACACTGCAGCACAACCCACACACACTGCAGCACAACCCACACACTCATTCAGCACTGACATGGTAGCAGGTGGCAGTGACACTGGCAGCATTCACGTCTGCTTGCAGCAGCATGTCTGTGTGCTCCCACTGTCTCTGCAGTGTCATATCATGCATCTTAGATGTACACCCTAGGCAGCTGCCCTGTCACCCACCTGGACCTGCAGGCCCCACAGTGGCACCCACTTGACATCTCCTTCAATACATGGCAGCACCCATGACAGAACAGGAGGAGAAGGCCATGGGGGGGTTAGAGGCAGAGTTTGGGCTAGAGTCAAGGTGGAGCTTGGCTCCTCCAATCAAACAACTGTTAACTATTACACAACAATGTCCTGGTTATACAACCAGTTTATGGACTTTTAAAGAAATTCAAAAGAGTTTTTTGAAACACAAAATGATGCTTCAAGTAAGCAATGGCTTGTTTAAACAAATAACAGCCCCTTACTGAGAGGTGAGTGATGAACAGGGCCACAGATATATTAGAGCCAAGAGACTGGCTGCAATCATGCCATTTGATGCCTCCAATAAATACAAAATTTATAGTTATATAAAATAAAAATAAGCTCATGGCTTATGTGGTTAACACTTTTTATACTGATTATAGTTCGTCACTAATGAACACTTTCAGGAGTTTTATTAGGATGTGTTTATAAAGTAGACATAATGTAGACACATTTTTAAAAAAAATTTTCTTGGTGCACAGTTATACAATTACGTACTCCTTACTTGCCTAGCCATCGGCATCCATCACAGGAGCTGACTAGACCACGGTGCTAAACATTGGTGACATGCTCCTAGATATTTTTTTTAGCACGGATATGCTTCAGCCGTGCCACAGAGCTTCACAAGCCAAAAAGAGCAAAGAAGTAGAAATTGGCAACATCACAATAGACTTTCCACTACTGAAATATGGGGCTGTCCGGGTCTCTTTAATAAACCCTAGAATTTGGGACGGTACTTGCTAGACACAGGATAAGTCTGATTGAGTGCAGTCTTTACTTTCTTATAGACAAAATGATACACCTCTATGGTGTTCAGTGTAGTTTTAGGCATGTTTCGTTTCCGCCATAGTACTTATTAGTGAGACCCCAGGTATCAGCATGTTTGACTGTATACATAGGTTTATCTGCATTTGCACACACAAACCTATGCATAAGGGCAGGTCACAATGAATAGCAGCGACCCCATCCCCTGCTAAAAGATCAGTATGCTGGGCTGAGGCCCAAATTGTTGGCAGTTTTGGTGGAGGGCCCTATCCTCCACCAGCAGAGGAGGGATGTTAGATTGCAAGAAGGCCTGGAATCACATGCTGTGTAAGTCTTCTTTTTTTTATTTTAGTTAGACATAGGAGGAAAAGGCAGCAGCAGCCCCTGATAGGGAGGAAAGACTATGGAAGCCCCTTGCATGCATTTATCTTCGTTTAGCTCACATCTTTCCAGTGGCAGTTCAACGTAAGTTACATTAGATATGAAGGCATTTATTTATTTATTTAACGGGGGGGGGGGGGGGGGGGGTTCTATACTGCCTTTATCCAAGGCGGTTTACAACAAACAACATAACAATTACAGAGGAATTGTTTTACATTAAACAGAGATTATAACTTGGAGATAAATACAAGACAATTCCATGTCCCCAGAGGGATTACAATTTAAAGTTGTACCAGTGGCAATGAAGGGTTAAGTGACTTGCCCAAAACCACAAAAGCATGTGTAGGACTTGAACCTTGGTCTTGCTGGATCCCAGGCTGCTGCTCTAACCACTAGGTTATTCCTCCACTCTGCATACCTTGATACACATAAACACATACAACCCTCCATCCTATTGCACTGCATACCCCCACATGCATTCACACCCACTTATCACCATAAAGCCCTTCACCCCACCCTCTATCCTCTCACAAGCGCTCACACACAGATCCCCTTACCCCACTCCATCATACACCTATACTCCCTCATCCTCATCCTCGCCCCCACCCCCACATTAACACATCTACACTTATGTATAGCGCCTCACCCCACCCTCCTCTCTCTCACATGTAAACACACACAGATATCCTACATCCCTACACCCCACCACATACTTACAGCACTCATACCCACTCGCATCTCCCCCACACACACTCTTTCATACATGTGCACACAGAGTCTCTCAATCCACTTCACCCCTGTAATGCATAGACACATACACCCCCACCCTACTCTACTTGTCATGCATACATGCACACATACTCACTCTCACACACCGAAAGTAGAGACAAATATACAGATGAAACTACCCACATGGGAGCTGCACAGCCCCTCCTTCCCCAACAAGTCACACTTTCCCTTGTCTCTTAATACTCATTCCCCCGACAGACAAGCAGGAGGTTGCAAATGGGGGGAAGGAAACGCAAAATTCTGTCACACTACACTTTTCAACTTGTTTAAACTCCATGCCCACATGCTATCTGAGCTCTCCTTTATCCTATCTGGAGGCAGAGCATAAAAGGGCCAATAGAAGCATTTTATCAGTAAGTAGGACCCTCCATAAAAGTGGCTCAAGGAACAGTGGGCAGAAAAGAAAAAAAACCAATTCATCCCGAAGACGGCCCTGTGAGGTGAAGACTGAATGTAATCCCTTTTTTGTGGAAGGCAAGGCCCCTGAAATTCACACACAACGGTTGATGCTCTTTCTGACTTTCTGTTAATGCAAGCAAAAAGCAAAAGCAAAACCTGCTTCGCCTGTGTCCTGCAATGTTGCTTTCCCCTCCTCCCGCATTCCAGTTCGTGACGGTGGAGCGACTGGCTGAGGGGCTTCCAGATCCACTGCAAAGAACAAACAGAACAAGCCTGTTGTGATGAAAATGAAACCGCAGCAAAGATGAGTATGATAAAGGGGAAGAAAACAGAAATGGATAAGAAATGGCCAGAGAGAGAGAATGGGAGTGCTAATAGTGATAGTCCTTTGAATGATGCAGACTGAGTCTTGAGCTAGAAATTGTAACTAGTAAATTTCACTACTGAACTTAAGGTAAACAAGGAAAAACTTAATAGGAGCTTTAAACTGGAGAATGACCAGCATAAGAAAAAGGGTTGCAGGTTAGCTACCCAAAAAGGGGATAATTTTATTCAATTTTCATGCAGAGGTGGCCAAATACATACATAGAAGGCTCATTATAAATTTCTGAACAGCATAAAAGTAAACATTGGCATGAAAATGCATCCTTTACCTGTAAGCACAGCCAGGGCTGCAATCTGGGCAGAGTTCTCAAATTGCTTATAAAATACCGTAGTTCACAGGTGTATTTGTGAACTTTACATGTGAACATTTCTACCCCCTCATGAGCAGGTATGTATCTGTGTCTGCATTTGAGGTGCAACTTCTGCCATTTACTCAAGCATTTTACAAAGCCACATGCAGTAGACGCCTATGTTTCTTTAGAAAATAGTACCTAAATAAACGACTACTTGCCCTCTTATAAAATTATCCTCAAAGTACCTTACATGTCCAAGGCTGTCAAGCAGGTCTCCCTCTCCCCTCTTGGGTGGATAAACTAGAAAGGTGAGCGTTAACCCTTTGCTGTCTGAGTGGAAATAATCTTCCGATGTTAGTTTTCCAACAGGGCAAAGGTTGGTATAGTGTAAGTTGTCGGATATATGTAAGTTGCCGGATGTTTTCTGTTCCATGTAAACCGCGCTGATGGCAAATAGTGCGGTATATAAGAAATGTAAATAAATAAATAAATAAATAAAAAATAGCTAAATAGTAAAGGGGGGAGCGCAGGCTGCCAAAGGGGAGCAATCTTTTTTATAACTTTATTTTCACCAAATATTTTCCAGTAAAGCTTTCTGTGTTCAAAATATCAATCTGCATGTCAACAGAAGTTGCCCCTCCCCTCCCCATTCCCATCCCTATCTACTCCCCTTCCCTCCTCCCGACATCCAAGTATAGGAGCCATACCCCAACAGGTACAAGATATCATGAATTTCTCTTACTCCCTTAATACATTTTTAATACTCCATCTTCACAATATTTCTCACCTAAACCATGTTTGCACCATTCACGGACCCAGGAACTTCTTTAATTTTTTCCATTCCATATTCTTCTTGTATACATCTCTCCTCATATATGTAAGTTTCCCTATTTGGCCTATTGACTCAGTTTTGCCTTCTAAGCCACCAAGGAGGGAGCCAACTATTTCTTCCGTGGGCAGCAATTTCACACCATGCAGCCCCTGTCTCCATTTCCAGCAATCTTCTATTTTCTTTAGAAATTTTTTGGGGGACCTTTCCCAGCAAAAGCATCCTCAGCTTCAAAACTACCTCTACCTCTCTACCACTCCCTCTCAAAACTCCCTTACTTTGGGACAGATCCACCAAACGTACAGAAGATCATCCACCTCTTGGCATCCCCCCAGGCTGCATGATGCCCCTGCGCCTACAGAACTTGGTGCCCAAAGTGGTTGTCTGCATTGTTTATGTCTCAGTCTAGGCCTGGTCATATCAGATGTTCTTCACATCTTAAGAAGGACCTATGTGGGGGCGCGGAGCCTGATGTCCAGCGGGTAGGACGCTTTGCGTTGAAGCTCCCGAGAGGCCTACTTAGAATCCTGACTTAATACCTATACAAACTTACTATTTCGCTCCGAGCTGACCGGGGTACCTCGGGGGGGATGGCGGCCCATAAACCAGCGCGCTTGGACTTCGAGTCTCCTTCTTCTTCTCACGGAAAACGCTCCAAAACAGAGGTGTCCTCCCCACAGAAGATGGTCCCATTTCGTGAAAACCCCGCAATGCACCTGGAGATTTTGGAGGAAATACGCGGCGTGAAGGAATTGGTGCAGTCCAATGGAGAAGCGCTTCGAGCCATGCGAGAA
Organism: Ichthyophis bannanicus; assembly: GCA_033557465.1. Taxonomy (NCBI): domain Eukaryota; kingdom Metazoa; phylum Chordata; class Amphibia; order Gymnophiona; family Ichthyophiidae; genus Ichthyophis; species Ichthyophis bannanicus. The sequence continues at coordinate 209,898,403 of CM066033.1, forward strand.
GACTTTGGAGTGCTCCAGGACCGACTGGAAAGTCTTTCATTACGGCAGGACAACATGGCGGGGGTCCTTGACTCGCACGAGGTGCGCTTGGGCAAACTGGACAAGGCTGAGCGCCAGATACAGAATCTTCAAAAGGAGTTAGAAGATAGTAATAATCGAGCCCGTCGCAACAATGTGAGGCTCCTCGGAGTGCCGGAGGGGGTGGAAGCAGGAGATATAAGAGAATTCTTGCTCAAAACTCTTCCCTCCTTGCTGAAGATCACTTTTCACAGAGAACTGGAAATCGATCGAGCACACCGTGTTCCTGCCCACATGGCGCCCAACCGCACGACCCCCCGGCCTATTATCTTTAGCTTGCTACGCTATCAACAAGTGGAACAAATTTTACATGTTGCCCGAGCGAATCATCATTTGGAATTTGAAGGTCGTAAGGTCTCCTTCTTTCCTGATTTGGCAAAGCCTACCGTTGACCGTCGGAAGAAACTCCTTGCTTTTCGCCCTCGACTTCAACAGCTACAGGCTCGCTTTGGCCTGTTGTATCCAGCGAAGCTCCGAGTGACTCTCCACAACCAAACCAGGACGTTCGAAGATCCTGATCTACTATCAACATTTTTAGACTCCAAAGAAGCAGAGCAGATGCGTTAATCCCAAATCTTGGACTCTTATCTGCCGGCTCTATCCGCCATTTTGAAGGGCCCGATGCGGCGGTCATAGCCAAGTACAGAAATAGCCTGGACTTTCTTTCTTTCTCTATATGACTTTTGTTTTTTTGGTCTCCTATCCCTTCATGATGTGTGCCTCGGTCGGATTCGGAGCAGGCACAGTCCTACAGGTTATGTGTTTTTTCAATTTCGGCCTTCTCTGGGGTTTCTCCCCGCAGACACATGGTCGCCAGTAATTTTGGGGTTTTGCTTCTCCTCTACCGTACTGCGGTTTTCTTTGTTAATGTGGGGCGCTTCATTGTATTATATTAGCTTATTTTTCCTATGTCATGTGTACAGCCAGATACAGTCAGCTTGAGGGACATAGTGAAATTATGTGTGCTATCATGCTCAGAATTTTTAACTTTTCTGAATGGCCTTATGTAAAATCTTATCATTCACTGTCAAAGGCATTAATGGTCCACTCAAAGGAAAGAAAACCCTTAGCTATCTTAGCCATGAGCATGTTGATTTAGTGTTTCTTCAGGAAACGCATTTAAACTCTGTTGAAACACTGAAACTCAATGCTAAGCCTCATATGGTAGCTGCCTATTCTCCCACCGTTTCCAAATGGTACGGGATAACCATTCTGGTTAAGAAGTCTTTGCACGCTACTGTACCTGATATCAGCGCTGACAAGGAGGGTAGATGGGCCCGTGTACTCCTTGAGGTTGGAGACAGTGAATTCACGTGTATTTGTATTATGCCCCGAATGTGGACAACCCTGCTTACTCTGCAAGTATTGCGCAGTTGGCCTCGGCCTCTGCCAATGCTCCATTAATACTTGGTGGCGATTTTACTCAAGTGTTCCCTCAATCTTTTCTTCTCAAACACGGTGCTCGTTGGCTGGAAGATCCAGTACCGAGTAGACCTGTGTGGCTAGATATAGAAGCGGGCCTTTGCAAACCGATTCCTCTTACCTTTCTCCCTGGTATGACTCTCCCATCAGACTCCCACTATCCCCCAATGCTTTTAGACACTTTAGGTGCCTTTAATACTCTTATGCAATCTTTAGACTCCCGACTCTGGTCACATTGCATGTGACTTTGACCTCGGAGCAATGGAGCCTTATCTGGAGTAGAGGGACACGGGTTCCCGATCCGCCTCATTCACTCAGGCCCTCTTCTTTCTAGCCCACCGGTGTTTTTACACTTCTCACAGATTAGACAAATGGAACACTACTCAGGGCAATGGTTGCTGGACACGTCCTGCGGCCATTGGTTCATTGTGTCATGTTATGCATGAATATCCCGCACTACAGTATCACTGGCGTCGGGTCTGGGGTCGTATTTAGTCTATCTCGCACTCTCAGGAGCCCTTTTTTGGAGGATAGTGGGACTTCGCCCAGTTGCGGGGATCCCCTCTCTCCCAAAAATGGCTTATCTCCTTTCGAACTTTATGCTTGGCATTGCTATTTCCCTAATTAAGTAATACCGGAAAATTAGCTCCCATCTGAGCCCTAATGAATGGTGGAATCATGCCTGTCTTTACAGTAAATATGAACAAATACCTCGTCTGTTCGCTTCCTCCGTTCAGACTCCTTCTCACTGGTCTCAAAGGAAGATGCTCAATGACTATGTACCTTTTGCTAAATGCTCTCATCTGACTGTCTAACTTTGTATATATCTCTGTCCCATGATCATGCTGTATTGTAGATACTCTTTTGATCGTTTGATGTATAATCACTGTTAATTGGAAGTGCTCACATGCTGATATAATCGGATAGAGAAGAAGCATAGGGGTGGGGGGTTATGGGTTTACTTTTCCTTATTGTATACTTGTTTTGTCTCTTTTGGTGTGTTGTTTCTTTTGTTTGTTGCAAAATGAAAATAAAAGTTTAAAAAAAAAAAAGAAGGACCTATGTGGACTCAATAACCTATGTACCATATAATACCTTGATTGATCCAATAAAAATTATTGGTGCTTGCAGAGAATCCAATTGCTCCAAAAGCAAAACAGCCACTACATCTCTGTGCTACACATTCTGATCACTAAACTGAAATAAACCACTTTTTTCAACTTTTATCTGGTGTGTTTTTTGTAATTGTTTTGGCTTCCAGACCCATTTTTCTGATTTTTCCTCTCATCTGTTAGATTTGTATTTTTAGACTGCATATTCAGTTTTTTAGCTCAAGGTATTTTCTGACATTTTTCCTGTATAATAAGTTAATGCCTCAAAGAGCATGCAGTCTAAGTGGGAATCTGTTTGTCCTCTAACTCTATTTTGACTCTACCTTTCCACTTTTCTTTTTCTTATATCCCCTGTATCCATTACGTATTTCTTCTCTTCCTCTGATATTGATTTTTCCCTGTCATCTCATGTCCCCCCATTTTCCTTTCTCTGCCTCTAAATCTTTCCCTGACATCACCCTCGCTTTATCTAGTCATACTTGGATCTTTCCCTTCTTTCTCCCTAATTTTTCTTTCCTTCACTATCTCTCATCCTCCATTTCTCTCTGTTCTAACACTTCACTTCACCAACTTTTCCTTCACCATCCATCTCCACCTCATTGGGCTTCTCTTCCCGTCAGGTCCATATTTGCCTCCCTTCTCCCCCTCCAGTCACCTGTCTATCTCTGTCACCCATTCCTCATCATCCTCACATTGAATCTGTCACCTTCTCATTTTTTTCCTTTCACTCAACTCCTCTCAGATTCTTTCATCATCGTTCCTGCTCTGACTCTATTGGCTCTAATTAGTCCCTCTCATAGTTCCTCTATCACCCTCTCTTTAATTGTCTCACAATCTCATTCCCCCCATTGTATGGCTTTTCCATCTCCCACCTCAATATCTTTTCTGGATAAACCCTTCCACATCACCCCTTCTGGCTCTCCCATGCCCACACACTATCACTGCCCAAGCCCTTCTTCTCTCAGCCACCAACTCTGTCTCACGTTCACCTTCTCCACTGCCACCATATCTCAAGGTTTTTATTCCCTCCCACATTGCTATCTCTTGCTGTCTGTCACCTTCCCTGACTTCACCACCCCTGGCTCTCTTTCATACATGCCCTCCATCACCACCTCCACCTTTCTTTCACATACAGTAGTTCCTCCCTCTCCAACTATCTCTTGCAAACCTACCCTATTTCCATCAGAACTTTTGAACTTCCAACACTTTTTCCGCATGCAACCTCCCTCCACATGGTTTTCATGTGACCTCCCTACCTTGGCTGTTTCTCATCGTCCTCTGTTCCTCCCACCCCACCCTAGCCTAGCCCAGTCCTCTCATACCTACTGGAAAACACATGGCACTGCAAATCTTGGAAAGGAGAGAGGTGCCAGACAGTCCACATTTTCATTGCTGACTTCAGAGAGAAGAGGAAGGAAATAAAATGTAGCTCTTTTCCCCTGCTCTCCCTATTAACCCTGTAGTCATGTTCTTTTAGCATCCAACCTCCCCTCCCCCTTTACTTCCCCACTATTCATCGCCTTTGTGTCATCAACCAAGAATTTATCCCTTCTCACCTCTCCCCAGCCACCCTGCCTCACTTCCCTCAGAATTTAACCCTCTCAAGCATCTCCCCCTTTATCATATCCTCATTCAAAATTTACCCCCTCTCCATCTCTTACATCACTTACAGCTTGCTGGACATGCTCTGAGACATCCTTTTCCCCCAACCCTCTCTGCCCTCAGCTGGGTCCCAATGGTAGGATCCCAGAGAGCTGTCTCCTCCCCTCTCCTCCTATTTCCCTTGGTGCTCCCTGTTGATAAAGGGACAGGAAGGAAGGAGGTTGAGGCAGGAGTGAGATATAGTAAAGTAGAAAACAATTATTCTGCTGCCTTCTCATCCTCTCCTCTTCCTTGCAGGCTGCCTGAAGGAAAATGACTGGCCTAGTAACAGAATAGCTGTCTTCTTTAATAGATCCGTCCCTGCCTGCCCCAGTAGGAGTGTGGGAGATAACCTGTCAAAGCAGAAGTCTCTTGCCTCTTATAGGAAACTTGGCAGATCTGAAATTGAAAAATAATAATTGTTACTGAGAGAAATAAGAAAATGTGAGACAGTAAGCATAAGCAGATCATGGGGAAATTAGAGAATAGGAAAGAGTGAAAAAAGGCAGTTGGCAAGTAAAAGGGATGACAGAATAAAGGAGGTAAGGGGAGATGGGCTGAGGGAGAAGAATGAAGGCAAACAAAATGATGCATGTCACAACTAGACTCCCACTAAAATGTGTGTGCTTCTTATTCTGATCACTCACACAGGATTATGTAGGGGCCCCAAAGCCCAAGCTCTGTCACCAAGCACGGAACAGCACTAGTAGAAAAGTAATAATTCACTGCCTTCATGTCAGAAGACTGAATTATAAATCTGTCAGAGCAAACCAATGAATTACGACCTATTTCAGAAACTTTTAGTTCAGGGTCTTTATTGCGGGGCTTTGAAGCCTAGATTGAATTATTTTATGACAGAAGACAGAGGGAGGCGGCAAAACAGATAAAAAAAAAGAACTTGTCCAAAGCCAAAAGAATTTACTTGTTAGTCATCTTTAGTTCTCTTGTCCGAGGTTACAAGAGTGGATTTTACTTTGCCACAAATGTGTTGTGTTATGATTTTGTAGATATGCAAGGACTACTGCTCTTCGCTTTTTCTGATATTTATAGATGCAGCATGTGAGGCCTTTACATGGGAAATAGGATGTCCAAGTTGGGACGTTCACAGTTTCTTGAGTATTTTGCGAAAGACTTGATGAATGGGAAGCCTCTGTAAAATATGTATAAGGGTGCACAGGAGCAAGTCCTGGCACATCCAGTGGCAACAGTAATTTATTTAGAAACACATTTCTTTAGAAACACATTTATTTAGAAACAGTGGCAACAGTAAGTCCTGGCACATCCAGTGGCAGCAGTAATTTATTTAGAAACACATTTTTAAAAAGAGAGAAAGACATAAAAAGAGAGAAAGACATGAGGATCTAGAGAGGTAGATGCTGCTCTTTTTTGCAACTTACACGTGTAGATGTCAAAACTTACTGGGTAAGTGCCATATTTTACAAAATGTCGCCAATCAGTCCAACTGAGTGAAAAGTTTCTATTCTTAGACATTTGGAGATGTTAACACACAGCACAGTAATAAGCACAACTGGCCACTCAAAGAATGATGCAACGCAAATGAGCACTTACTTTATTCTTATGCCTGACACAGACCAGGTATAATGATGCCACCCGACTATTTTTAAGTCTATATGTATTCCTATTGTAAAATCAGGATTGTTGTGGTTGTTAGGTGCCATCAAGTCGATATGGATAGTGGTCCCAAACTGTGTTCAGTCTTCAATCAGGCGGCTCATTGTTGATAGAGTGGTACCCATAGCTGCTGTTATTGTATCAATCCATCTCATTGCTGGCCTTCCTCTTTTGCATTGACCTTCTACTTTCCCAAGCATGATGTCTTTCTCTAATGATATTTCTCTTCATACGATGTGTCCAAAGAATGTTTTGAGATTTGATCTCCCCTAGTACTCATTGATTTGTTCTTCGGGCAGTCAAGAAATCATACAACACATTGTTCTTGGCAGAATGGCTATGAAGGACCTAGGCCAGATTCTCAAGAACAGAGATGTCTCTCTCCATACAAAGATTTGACTTGTTCAAGCCATGACATTTTCAGTAACGTCATATGAATGTGAAAGTTGGACAGTTAAAAAGATAGACAGGAAGAAAATTGATGCCTTTGAATTATGGTGCTGGCGGCGAATACTGTGTATATCATGGACTGCCCAAAGAACAAACCAGTCAGTACTAGAGGAGATCAAACCTAAGCTTTCTTTAGAAGCTCAGATGACGAGACTTTGACTTTCATACTTTGGACACATCATGCGAAGAGAGAAATCATTAGAGAAAGACATCATGCTTGGCAAGATAGAAGGTCAACGCAAAAGAAGAAGGCGAGCAATGAGATGGATCGATACTTATTCTGTCATCATATTTCTAATAACAGTAGTTATGGGTGCCACACTATCAACAATGAGCCGCCAGATTGAGGACAACTATCCAGAGGATCGCCATGAGTTGACACTGACTCGATGGCACTTAATAACAACACACATAAACTGCCAGATATGTGTGCAAATGACAATTACCTCCTAAATGCATAAGATGCAGATTTAAAGTTGGATATATTTTCAGCAATCTAAAACATTTAAGTGCCTCCACCAAAAATTCACATATAATTTGTCTTATCTGTTTCTTATTTGTTAAGAATTATACCTGCTACTTAGCCATCACCACTTATATGTTAACTTACATGTTTACCAGCTGAATTTTGCTGCTGAATATTTAAGGTTTTTGCCTGTCCTTGCTCCCTCCAAATGTGCTCCTGTCCTAATGTATAATTCTGGCTGTTTTCTGAATAAAACTGCCAATGTTATACGTATAATTTTTGATAACCTGCACTTACGTGGTTGGCAGTACAAGTGCTTTTGAGTATCAGCTTGATAACATTTAAATTGTGTACATGCTGCAAAATTATTCCAAGTGAAAGCAGGAAGAGTAAAAAGGAAGACTGACAAACTGAAAATGTTCCTGGATTTGTGATCTCAGAAAGGACTTTCTTTCCAAATGCTTCAGTTGATCATATCTCTCCTTCACACCCCAGCTGTGGCCAGTGCTGTGGACTTCCTTCTCTGTCCTGTGGTCTTCGGTGTGACATTGTGGACATTTTTAAGAATATCCCCCAATCTTTCCCTGACTAAAACTGCATGTGAGGATCATTACCACATGTGCTTTAAGGGCCATGTTTTGGGATGGGGATGAAAAATAATACACATAAGTAACATACTTTAAAAAATATGCAATTAAACTAGAGTGTCTTTTTGTAAATATATGTGCACACCGCGTGTGCATCTGTCATGTTTTATTCATCTGTTTTAATTTCACAAGCTGGCATTGTCCTGAGCGCTGACAAAGATGATTAGGTGTGCCTCGCAAGTGACAACTTTATCTGAGAGTCGAGACGAGAATAACAGGCATATTGCCTCCAGCTAACTGCAGGAGCCAGGAACATGTTTGCATGTCTTTTTCAGACTAAGTGCAGTCCTAACAGCTCAGCAGATTCTCAGGGGCACTGGTTCAAACACATCTGAATGAGCAGAGGAGTAGCTCACTGATTAGAGCAGTGAGCTAAGAAGCAGAGAGAGGCTCAAATCTCACTCCTTCCCTGCAAACACCCTGGGCAAGTTGCTTAACTTTATTGCCTCGGGTGCATAAGTTCTCTGAAGCAAAAAACTAAGCACCTTTTCTAACTTGCCTTGAGCTCTATTTGGAAAGTGTAAGTAAGTCAATCTGAAATAATACAGTCTCTCCAAGGTCAGTACTGCCATCTCCTGGTTATCATTGTAATAGACATATAAAAGTACAGGAATTTCATTTTAAAATATCTTCACAATTTTTTTTTCTCCTGTAGTTTTGCTATACTGTATTCTGAGGAAACCCTGGGGTAGCAAGCTTTTTAGCCCCTCAAGGTAGTTTCCACTTGCTCCTTTAGCCTTCACGCTCAATTAGAACTAGCCTCAATTACACAAGAGCCCTGAGAACCTTCATTCATGGCTACCCAAAATTTTATATCCCTTCTCATCACTACAGCGACAGTCCTCAGCTGGAGGAGAGTCAACAGGGTTTCTCCTAGGATCTTGCAATCATGGGTTCCAGGTCTAACCTCTAGGTGCATGACACTGGAATTATTTCTCCCAGAAGATGTGAATACTCTGCCACAGCCTTTACAAGCCGCTGCTGGGATACTTGCACACACCCCCAGATCTAACCATATTACCCCAATACTGAAAGGTCTACATTGACTACCTTTTCTATCCAGAATCACATACAAGTCCCTTGTAATCACCTACAAACTCCTCCACAGCTCCAGCCCACCATACCCGCAGAGCCTCTTGCAAAGATCTTTGGAAAATTGCCCCAGAAGAAGTTCTGTGAAAAACATGCTTGCCCTTTCCCAAGAGTTAACCACAAGAGCCCAAATATGTGCATGCACCTTTTCTCTGTATGCACCCAGCATCTGGGACTCACTCCCGCAGAACCTTCGCATCTCTCCTGACCTCACAACCTTCCGCAAGTCCTTAAAAAAGAACAGTTTGCAGATTTCACTTGATCTACATCTCCTACCACCCTCCTCAGATTTTCCCAACTGTTAACTTCCTGCCATCTCAGGCCACTTGACCCTTCCCTGGCCACCTTCCCCTTATTCTCCCCACTAAGTTCTTTATCTCCCCCCCAACTCCCTTAACAAGTTAATACTACCTTAAAGCTATTTATTACTCCATGTATATAGCTATTCTAACTTATGTTATTATGTTCTGTTATGTTTAGCTACTAATTGTCCCATGCATTTCAAGTTCTTTGTAATGTTGAGTTATGTTTCATGTAAACCGTCTTGACCTTTGGAAATGCAATATATAAAACCTGGTAAATAAACAAATATCCTGAAAAGCAGACTGGTTTGTGGCCCTTCAGGACCAGAGTTTGAAACCCCTAGTCTAGCCACTCTCCACAGCTTTACTCCAGGGACCCGATATCCAGTGGTGGTGGCGTGCGCAACTACTGCCCCTAGCTGTCACCGCTGAACACTAAACCCGGATATTCAAAGTTGGGGCCATCTCCAGCCACTGGCATTGAATATACAGGTCAGCCACCGAAGCAGAAATATTTAGCCACTGCCCACTTAGCTTTGACAGCAAAAGTTAGGACAGCCTTTTCTGTGCCTAACTTTCGCCACCGAGGGATAAGTGGTCAGTTATCCCTGGGTACCACCCACTGAATGCCCACAGAATGCCCAATGCTAATTGGTTTGCATTGGGGCATGTAGTAGTGGTACCTGCTTAGTGGCATTTACATGGTTTACAGGTCTGCAAACCATGTAAATGCCTTTAAATATCGGGTCCTAGGATCTTTAGAAACAGGATTCACCCTCAGTCAAAGCAATCATTCAGCACATTGAAGGTAGAGTTTCAAGAAATAAATATTACTGAGAGAGGAAGAGACGAAGATGCAACTAGGGCTGGCCTGGGGGTGGGGGGGAGAGAAAAAGATGCTGCTAGCTGTTGAGTGGGGAGACTGAGAAAGAAAGGAGTGCTAGGTGCTTTTGAACTAGAAAAGAGGTGGCTGAGAGGTAGGAGAGAGATGCTGCTAGGACCGAGGGAAAAGGTAGGGGGGTAAGCTGCTAGAAAAGAAAGAGAATCCCAGGGCTGGATGAGAAGAGAGAAGGATTCAGTGGCTGAGAGGAGAGAGGGAGTGAGAGATTGGATGTTGTGAGGTGGAGAGAAGAACGCTGAACAGAAAGGTGAGATAGAGGAGGATACTGGACAGAAATAAGGGGGGCTGTGACAGAGAAGGTTGTGTTGGAAGAAAGCAAGAAGTCTCTGCAAAAGGTGAAAAAGCAAAAATGGCCAGAATGGATGATGGAAGAAACTCTGAAAATTGCCCAGAAATGCACAGCAGCTAAAGCCAGGGGAGAAAGAAAGACAACCACAGAACTCAACAGAGATTTCCACTGGGCAGCAAGACAGGATAAGGAAAAGTACTACAATGACAAATGCAAGGAAATAGAAGCAGAAACTATTAGAGGAAGAACAAGATCGACTTTCCTAAAACTACAAGACTTAAAGAAAAAATTCCTTTAGTTTAGCCCATTGCAATTCCACATCCCTTATCCCCTCCCACCCTGCCAACTCCTCTTTCAGGTACTTGGACATTTTACTGAAGTCAGCGTTTTTGAAGTCTAGGACTCTGAGCTTGCTGTGATTGGATTCCGCCTTGGCTTTTATCTCAAACCACACCGTGAGATGATCGCTGCTGCTCACATGGGCACCCACCTGGATATCTGACACTCTATCTCCGTTGGTGAGCACTAAATCCAGCACGGAGCTCTCCCTGGTTGGTTCTATCACCATTTGTTTAGAGCATCAATATAATTCAAAGGATTGATTTTCTTCCTTTCTTTCTTCTTAACTTCCCAACTTTTGCATCCATATGACATTATTGAAAATATCATGAGTTGAGCAAGCTAAATCTTTGTATGCAGATACAACTGTGCATTTGAAAATCTTATTCAGGTCCTGCAGAGTCATTCTGACAAGAGCAATGTGTTGTCAGATTTCTGGACTGCTTGTCATTTCAATACTGATCACAGGTACACTAAAAAAAATTTTTTTTAAACTGCCTCTAATGTTTTGATTGATTTTTACGTTTTTTGGTGCGCTGAATCCAAATCTGGTAACCAATTTGCTCCATCACGTACAGATTTTTTGCTACATTGGGTTAGCAGTTTGAGGTGAACGTTTCAGATTGAGTGCGATCGAGATAAATGTTTCTTGGATGAATTCTTTATACTAATTGTTTAGTAGTTATTCAAATAAGAATAAAGAAAATTGTAACAAGGCAGCACATAAGAATAGAGTAATGTCAACAAAACACACTGTGATGGTAGCAAAATTGTCTGCACTTAAAACAGCCACATACATGTGCACAAACATTGAGCATATAAGAGCGAGGTTAGACACAAAGCAAAGCAAAGAAATGTGCAAAAAATGTTGTACAGGTATGTATGTAAGAATAGAAAACGCAAACCGCACCATTGCAATACATGAAGACAAACACCCGATGGTGTGAAAATAAAATTCTAATAAATGAGATCCGACACTGTGGTAATAACTAGCAAATTTTTATTTCAAAGTTTAGTAAAAACACGATATTTGTCAACACAGTTTAGATTTTAAAGTCATTCTTGGGTCAATCAATCTCCTGGTGGGCCCGTTTCTTCTTCCCCCGAATGCTTCTCTTGGTGCGCTGCTTGGCATATTTTTCATCTGGGGTTTCCCGCAGCAGCAACCAGCAGAAATCAGCCATCATAGTGGTGTTCCATCTTCCTTGGTACCTTCTCTCTGCGTCCTTGATGTCCTGGTGAAACCTTTCACCTTGTTCTTCACTGTACGCCCCCAAGTTTTTGAGAAAGTAGTTCACATGGGAGTGCAAGAAATGGACTTTCAGGCTCATGTTACAGCCTTGTTCTTTGAAGGCATTGAGCATCCTGGCAACAATATCCTTATAGTTCTCATCCCGCCTGTTCCCCAAGAATTTGAGAACAACATCCTTGAAGGAATCCCAGGCTTCTTTTTCCTTCTCAGACATCGTTTCAGCGAATGCTCCATCTGAAATGAGTTTCCTTATATCAGGGCCAACAAACACTCCTTCCTTTAGCTTTGCTTCAGAAAGTTGGGGGAACTTTGAGCAAAAGCACTCACCATCTTTTGGAAGGGACTTGATGAATTGCTTAATGAGACCCAACTTAATGTGGAGAGGTGGTAATAGAATTTTATCACGAGGTACCAAGCTCTCAAGAACATTTTTCTCACCGGGTCTCAAATACTCCCGAATTGGCCAGTCTTTTTTCCCCCAGTGTAGGTCACGGGCCCGGCTATCCCACAAGCAAAGGAAGCAGGGATATTTGGTGAAACCGGATTGCTGCCCTAATAGCATGGATAGAATTTTAAAGTCTCCACAAATCATCCACTTATGCTCATCATAACGAATCTTCTGAAGAATCAGGGCCAAATTCTCGTATTTTTCTTGGAGAATAACAGAGTGAGCAATAGGAACTGAAGCGAATGTGTTGCCATTATGAAGAAGAACACCTTTTATGCTGTCTTTTGACGAATCAATGAACAGCCGCCATTCAGCAGGATCATACTTGAGTTTAAACTTTTCCATCACTCCGTATATATCGTTGCAAAATACCAAATCTTCCTCTTTGCTGAAATACTTCAAAAATTGTGTCTCGCGGTTGCGGTACCAATAAAAAGTTGTTCCTGGTGACAATAGATTTTTCTGTTTAAGCCGAGAACCTAGCAGTTGGGCAGCATCTTTTGGGAGTCCTAAATCCCGGACTAAATCATTCAATTCAGCTTGAGAGAAAAGTTCAGGTTTCGGATCTGGTTCAGTTTCAAACTCGGAAGTACTGGACTCATCGGGAAAAGCCATCTGATGAGTCTCATCATGATCAGAACCGTCCACACAAATATGATCCAAAGATTTTGGTGGTTCAGGCACAGGTACTTCGTTGCTATGAGGCATAGGCCTAATTGCTGAGGGAAGGTTGGGGTAACTTATTACGTTCTTATTTTTTAAGTTGTATCCCTTCACAATGCAAGAGCAAAAATAGCAGTCACTGCTGTGGTCTCTTTGTTCACGCCACATCATAGGTATTCCGAAACGAAATGCTTGTTTTTTACCTTTCATCCATAAGCGTAGATCTTCCTCACATGTCTTGCACACTTTGTGAGGAGCCCACGATTTGTCTTGATCGCCTAACTTCAAACCGAAATAGGCGAAATATACTTTTTTAATAAATGCAGAAATGTTCCTCTGCTGCTTTTTCACGGTATATTCCCCACAAATAAAACAAAAACTGTCCGGAGAGTTGACGCAACCTCTGGCTCTGTGAGCCATCACAAATACACAGCACTGCAAACTACAACTGTAGTGAACCACTTCGGAATAAAGCTGGATTACGACTGAGCAAACAAAAGGTAATAATGAACTTGCAAGAAACTGAAATTTGACAGGAACGTTAATGTCGCAACCACCGTGTTTGAGCGAGCGAACGAGGCGAGGCGAACAGGAAAGAACATGCGCCAGCGCGAGTACTGGATTTAGCCCCCCGCCTCCCAATTGTCCTGTTAATGTATAAAATGAATACAAAACACTCTAAAATATCATGAGGGAGTGTTTCTAGTTAGTTAACCATTAGAACCTCTATTTTGGGCCAAGAAAATAAACTGCAGTCGGCTAAAAAGAAATTATGTGAACATTCCTTATATGGGTAAGAAATCTAATTTTGCAAGAAAACGTGACGTGATGGAACATTTTGGCTATTTTTCCTGGATTCAGCACCCCAAAATCTATAGGAATCAGTTGCAAAACTGGAGGCAGTTTTTTGGTAGTGTACCTGTGTTATTATTGATCCAAATAGGTTAAAGTCGTGTATTATTTCTATTTCTTCTCCATCAGTGATGAAATTACTGATTCCTTATCGTCCCTCCAGTTCAGTCCCACACCTCTGTGTAGTGTACCTCTTCTAGCAGCATGTAGACTGAGCATGTCATCTTTTGATGACCCTAGTATTAATGTAGCTGGCACCATCCACCAGCCCCCAGGAACAGAACTGCCACACAAGGTAACCACCAAGATTTAACTAAGGAAGAAGACTGCTGAAGAGGACACCCCCCCCCCCCCCCGAGGCCTGGGGAGTGTTTGGCGTTCTTGCCTACATCCCGGGATTCTGCAGCTCCCTAACCCATTATCGTGTGAGGATCTGCACTCAGATGCAGCAGCAGAGTGGAGAGCAGGTTCCCAGGCCCCCCACCCCTCACTGCCGAAGCCGTCAGGCAGGCTGAACATGAGTGCAGGGGTGAAGTCGGCATTGTGTGATCAGCAGAGGTGCCCCTCAGAGCCACTCAAGTGAGGTAAAACTCTATCGGGGGTCTGCACATTCACTGCCTGGGGCATTTCAAAAGGTCGAGAGTTGCAATGCATTGGTTTTCTTCTCTGGCAGCCCAGCCAGCAGGGTGAGACCTTGTGCCACGTGGCCACCTCTTGTGCAGCTGCGTGGGAACAGCGGATGGCACATTTTCTTTCTTCTTTTCTCCCCTTCTCAGTTTCCCACCAAATTCCACCAGGTTTCTATCTCTCTACATGGCAAGAGCCCTTCTTGATTAAGCATTATTGCTCAGGATTAAAAAAAAAAAAGGGAGAGACCAATCAGTTTTGGGCAGATTTTCCTTTGCTTGGCTGTATTTTTCTTTTTTTAATAAGTTTCTGGTCTAGGCGGCTCTACCTGTGCAGTCAGTTAAGGGGTGACTCTCCCTATGCAAGCAGATAGTATGGGGCCTGTGGAGAACAGATGTTGCATCCATTCTGGCCCATCTGCAGTGCCTTGTGTGTGGAACCCGACGGGGAGTTGTGTCAGTTGTGGGAGTTTGCTGCGGCTGTGCTCTGGAAGCCATCTTCATGGAACAAGCATTGCAGGACAAATCATGTCTGGAGATGGCCCTCTCTCCGTCCAGGGAGGCTCAGGATGTGGGGGAGTCCCCGCCTCCACCTCTAGAGACGGCTTCCTGCTCCACAGCCATTCCCGGACCCTCCATATCTCAGCGTCTAGGGGATGAAGGGCTTCCGGGAGTGTTCTCACCTGAGTTTGTCCTCTTGCCTCACCAGTCTTTCTGCTTGTGCCAGCAGGGATCAATGGGCTTTCCCTCAGCATCGGAGCACAGTGCCAAACTGATGGCAGTTGCAAAGAACAGTGAGCCAGGAGTGGTACCTTTGAAGAGGGCTAGGCCCTCGGAAGAGTGGCAGGGGCAGTCCCCCTTGTCCAAAGGACTAGAAGAAGAGGACCTAGACATGGAGCCAGACTTGGAGGGAAGTGAACTCAAAGAGGATGAGATCCTGGATCCGGAAGACCAGGCTTGCATTGTCCGGGTGTTTCGCCGGGAAGAATTGCCTGCCCTCATTGCGGAATCCCTCCAGCCTCTTAATATGCCCGCTAGCCTACCAGTAGAGGATGAGTCGCTAGAGGACCCCTTGCTCCTAGAAATACGGAAGACACAGAAGGTTTTCCTGATGCATAGGGTGGTCCAGCAGATGATTCAGGATGAATGGGACCTGCCAGAGGCGAGTCTCAAGGGGGAAAGGATTATAACACAATTCTATCCCCTGCCAGATCAGGATCATGAGCTATTTCGGTCCCCTAGAGTAGACATAGTGATGGCCACAGTCACAAAGAAGACAACGATCCCCATTGAAGGTAGCGCGGCGCTGAAGGATGGCCAGGATAGAAAGTTGGATACCTTATTGATGCAGGCCTTTGATGTCATTGCAGGCTTCCATTTGTGGGGCTTTGGTTGCTAGGGTCTGCCTGCACTTGTCGCAACAGGTCCAACAGTTGGGGGAACCGACGGCGGACTAGACGGCAGAGGCAGCCAAGTTGGAATTGGGAGTGGCCTACCTTGCCTCATAAGTGGACCCCAGTGAGTGAACGCTCAATCAAGAGGTGTTTGCAGAGGTGGTGCGCAGGTGGGGCGCTCTGATCATGGACCTGATGGAAAATTTCAAGACTGCAAAAGCGAGCCGGTTCTTCAGTAGAAGAAGGGAAAGGATGTCAGAGGGTCTGGATGCCCTGGTGCAGTAATGGCCCATGGAAGGACTTCTCTATGTATTCCCCCCCATGGACACTCATAGGTCAGATTATGCAGCGCTTAGAGGCACACAGGGGTTGGGTCATTCTGATTGCCCTGGATTGGCCGCGACACCTGAGGTATGCCAACCTGGTGGGGACCTTAGCGGATTAACCATGGCATCTTCCGGCTTGGGAGGATCTCCTGATGCAAGGACCAGTGCACATGCCCAAGGTGGATTGGTTCTCGCTTATAGCTTGACTCTTGAGAGGGCGCATTTGAGTAAGAAGGGTTACTCGGAGCCGGTGATCTCCACCTTGCTGAAGGCCAGGAGAAGATCTACCTCCTTAGTCTATATCCAGATATGGCGCATTTTTGAGGCCTGGTGTGTAGAGAGGCAGTCTCAGCCGGCTACCATGTCCATTCTGAACATCTTAGCCTTCTTACAGGCCAGTTTCGATAAGAGCCTGGCAGCTAGTTCCTTGAGGGTACAACTGGCAGCCATCTCCTGTTATCGAGGGAAAGTGCAGAGAGTGCATTGAGGACACACCTGGTGCGCTTCCTGAGGGTGGTAGCCCACATTCATCCTCCAAGGAGGTCAGTGGTACCGCCGTGGGATCTTAACTTGGTCTTAACAGCACTGGCCAGGGAGCCCTTCGAGCCACTGAGCCGGGTTTCGCTGCAAGACTTAAGGGTTCAGTATTCCTGTCAATATGCTCCGCACACAGGATTTCAGAGCTACAAGCTTTATCATGTCAGGAACCATTCCTTTCATTCTTGAGGGTCCTGCAGCTGGTACCTTCCTTTTTTCCTAAGGTGATGTCAGCATTTCATATGAATCAACCAGTTTCCCTACTATGTTTGGGGACACAGGGGAAGACGCCGCCAACCCTCAGTTGCATCTGTTGGATATTTGGTGGGTCCTGTGGCACTATTTGAAGAGGACAGCAGCCTTCCGGAAGTCTGATTGTTTGTTTGTGCTGTTTGGGTGGCCATGCAAGGGTGAGGTAGCCACTAAGGCCTCTATCTCCAGATGGATCTGGAAAGCGATCACATCAGCCTATCTCTTGAAGGGATGGCAAGTGCTGGCAGGTTTACGTGCTCATTCCATGAGGGCTCAGGTGGCCTCGTGGGCCGAGTATAGTTTGGTGCTGCTGGTAGAAATCTGTAGGGCGACAACCTGGTCTTCACTTCATACCTTTGCTAAGCATTATTGCCTGGATATCCAGGCGGTGAGGGATGCCTATTTGGATTAGTGGTGCTCCAGGCCAGTTTGGCAGGTCCCTTCCATTAGTTCAACTGCTCTGTTATATCCCAGAGGTGCGGGACTGTACTGGAGAAACGATAAGGAAAGTGAAATTAGACTTACCTGCTAATTGTTGTTCCTTGAGGAACTCCAGTTCAATCCCAGATCCCACCCAAGTTCTGGTATCGGCAAATTGGCTGGTTCTGCAGCCGATTTCCTGTATTGGGCCAGGGGCACCGGCGACATTGTGGGCTGGACCAAGAGAGTTATCAGTCTTGCACTCAAGGCTCGATGTTATCATTCAGGGATTCCTCAGGTAAGCCTCCTCACTCTGGGAGAAAAATGGGGAGTGGCTCCTCCTAGGGTGCAGGGCCGGCCCGTCCATTGAGCAAGAATGTTTTTTGCACAGGGCCCCGCGTTTTAGGGGGCCCCGCGCAAAGAACATTCTGCTTTTTTAAAATTTCAATTTTAAAAAAAAAGCTGGCTGCTGCTGCTGCCGCCGTGGCAGCAGCAGAATGGAGTGTCCCGCGGGGCCCCCTCTGCCCGCTGAGCCCCTCTGCAAGGGCTTTCAGATTCGCGAAGGGAGAGTGACTCCCTGGCGTCTCTGTTAAGCCCGCAGGGGCTAATGGGAAATTTCCCATCAGCCCCTCGCGTCTAAAGGGGCAGATGGGAAATTTCCCATTAGCCCCTGCGGGCTTAACAGAGACGCAAGGGAGACACTCTCCCTTCGCGAATCTGAAAGCCCTTGCAGAGGGGCTCAGCGGGCAGAGGGGCCCCGCGGGATACTCCATTCTGCCGCTGCCGTGGCAGCAGCCAGCTTTTTTTTTTTTTTAAATTTCCCTGAGCCGATGTGGGGGGGTTAGGACTGGTAATGGCCTGGGCTATGGAGGGGGTTAGGACGTGACTTGAGGTGGGCTGTGGGTTGATGGGGGTTAGGACAGGAAATGGGCTGATGGGGAGGGGTTAGGACTTGAGGTGGGCTGTTGGGGGGGGTTAGGACTGGTAATGGCTATGGGGGGTTAAGACTGGTAATGGGCTGTGGGCTGATGGGGCCTGTCTGGAAATGGGGTGATGGGGGGTTAGTACTGGTAATGGGCTATGGGGGGGGCTAGGACAGGAAATGGGCTATGGGGGGGCTAGGACAGGAAATGGGCTGATGGGGAGGGGTTAGGACTTGAGGTGGGCTGTTGGGGGGTCAGGACTGGTAATGGGCTATGGGGGGTTAAGACTGGTAATGGGCTGTGGGCTGATGGGGGGTTAGGACTGGTAATGGGCTATGGGGGGGTTAGGATTTGTAATGGGCTATGGGGGGTTAGGACTGATAATGGGCTATGGGGGGGCGGCCAGGACAGGAAAGGGGCTGATGGGGAGGGGTTAGGACTTGAGGTGGGCTGATGGGGTTAGGACTGGTAATGAGCTGTGGGCTGTTGGTCTCGTTACAAGTGGTAATGTGCTATTGGGGGTGTTAAGACTGGTAATGGGCTGTGGGCTGATGGGGGCTGTCTGGAAATGGGGTGATGGGGAGTTAGGACTGGTAATGGGCTATTGGGGGGTTAGGATTGATAATGGGCTATGGGGGTTAGGACTGATAATGGGCTATGGGGGGGTGGGCTAGGACAGGAAAAGGGCTGATGGGGAGGGGTTAGGACTTGAGGTGGGCTGATGGGGTTAGGACTGGTAATGGGCTGTGGGCTGATGGGGGGGGTTAGGACTGGCAGTGGGCTATAGAGGGCTGACTGGAAATGGGCTGATGGGGTTAGGACTGGAAGTGGGCTGATGGGGGGTTAGGACTGGAAGTGGGTTGATGGGGGGCTAGGACTGGAAGTGGGTTGATGGGGGGCTAGGACTGGTAATGGGTTGGGGGGTTGCTAGGACTGGAAATGGTCTGAGTGGAAGGGGAGGCTTGAACGGCAAATAGCTGATGGGGACGGGGACTTGGAATGGAAATGGGCTGAGTGGAAGGGGGGCTTGAACTGCAAATAGCTGATGGAGAAGGGGCTTGGAATGGAAATGGGCTGTGAGGGAAGGGAGCTAGGACTGGAAATGGGCTGATGGAGCAGCTAGGATAAGACTGGAAATGGGCTGTTGGGGGGAGCTAAGATTGGAAATGGGCTGTGGTGGGGGCTTGGATTGAAATGGACTCATGGAGGGGCTAGAACTGGAAGTAGGCTCATGGGGGGGCTTGGACTGGAATTGGGCTGAGTGGAGGGGAGCTAGGATTTGACATGGGCTGATGATGGGGCTAGGAAATGACTAGAAATGGGCTGATGGGGGGCTAGGATTGGAAATGAGCTGATGAAGGGACTCGGACTGGAAATGGATGGGGGGAGCTAGGACTGGAAATGGGCTGATGGGGGGCTAGGACTGGAAATGGACTGATGCAGGGACTAGAAGGGAATGGATGCTGGGTGAGGCTGGAACTAGAAGGGAGCTGATGTTGGGGAAGGATTAGAATGGGATGGGGCTGGGAGAGTAAAACTGTAAATAGCCCACCCTGTATATAGCTCAAACATATCAAGCACCCAACACATCCCTCACACAACTAAGTTTTATCCTCACTGCATGTACAACACACACACTTTACCTGATTGCTTGCTGTGATACCACCTTGATTATTAAGATAAGGCGGTTTAGAAATACTGTTAAATAAATAAATAAATAAATAAATAAATAAAACGGAGAGAGGAAAAATATTTTGTGTGGGAGGGATGAAAAATCTACAATTGGCCTGGTATTGGGAGAGTAAGTGGGGATTGAGGATGGAGGTGTAAAATTTGAGTGGATGAAATAGGAATGAGGAAAGAGCAAAAGGAGAAAGATTAGTATGTTAAAGCAGATGTAGAGAGAGAGAATGGAAAAAAAACTAGAAGAGAGAAGAAAGGACAAATGGACAGCAGACGATGGAGAGTTAGCAGAAAACATGAAGAAACCAGAAGAAAGTGGCTGGAGCAATTGCAACTGAAAAAAAATGCACAAAAGGTAGAAAGATATCTCTTTATTTTGAATTTATTAACTGGAATATGAAAGCTCTGGGAAATGTGCATCATTAACGTCTGCGCTTTGTTTGGTACAAGAGGAAATTAATTTATAGTTTTATTTCTACAGTGTTGTTGTACATTCCAAGTTTGGCTTTTGGGGTTCCCAGTTTAATTATTGCCTTCCTGTTTCTAAATTGTGATTCCTTGTTTGGTGATGGTCTATGTTCTGCATGTGTAACTGAGCTGAGGAATTCTGTTTATGCTCGTAATTCCTATTTGACATTGCCACTTGTTCTCTTTCCCCAGTATTCTCTGAAATGTATTGGTTTAATATTTGCAGTGTTGCCTTTTGATAGGTAGGGTATGGTGCTTTGTGAGTCCTGGTAATGCTGTCAGGATACGGCGGGTTTGCTATGGGTTCTAAATGGGCAGCGTTTGTAGTAGTTCCTAATGTGCCTGGCAGTTGGCACTGGATTATAGTAATGTAGAAATCTTTTAGTCTTTCTTTATCCATACACTCATTAAGAGACATGTTTACTAAAAGTTAGTGTATGGTAACATTATGCAAATATTTATGCAAATAAGGCCACTTATGCAAATGAGGCCCCGCACCGAGTCTCCGCACATGGCCCCGCACCCCCCTTGGGCCGCCCCTGCTAGGGTGTGGGAGGGTTTCAGGTTATGGAAGTGCAGAGTTGTTTATACCTGTTCAACTACTTATTTGTTGCTCCTGTGAGTCTTTTTTGTCAATAGGTTGCTGGGGGCTGGTGGGCAGTGCCAGCTACATTAGTAATAGTATCATCAAAAGATGACATGCTCAGTCTCCAAGTTGCTGGAAGAGGTACACTACCCAGAGGCACGGGACTGGACTGGAGTTCCTCAAGGAACAACAATTAGCAGGTAAGTCTAATTTCACTTTTTGACAGTTGTCAAGTTCTTTGTCTTCTGCTTATCAAGCTCAAGGAGCATAGTCTTAAAATGGGCCTGCAACTTAATATGAAGGCATTTCAGATCATCTTCACTTTCAGCCACTAATGTGGTATCATCAGCACGGTGAAGGTTGTTGACGAGTCTTCCATCAATGTTCACACCTCAGTAGTCTCATAGAATCCTGCTTCTCTGATGATTTGTTCTGCATATCAATTGAACAGGTAGGGGGAAAGTATGCAGCCTTGACATACACCTTTGCTTTTAAAGCATTCTGTTTCTTCTTGTTCCATTCAAACTCTTAGTTCTCATGCACAAAAAGAAGCATCAGAAGTTCTAGTATACCCATGCTTCTTAATGTTGCCCAGAGGTTTTCATGATTTATGCAATCAAAGAACTTGCTGTAGTCAATGAAACACATGTAGATATATTTTTGGTATTCTTTTCAAGGACATCTAGGTAGGAATTGAAGAGTCCAGTCAGGACATTCACAATTCCCTGAGCATTTTACTAAAAGCTCTGAAAAGTGTTTTGTAAAATATACATAAGGACACCAGTGAATACATGTATACTTGCTGGTATATACACTGGGTGCTTCATTTCACAAACTGAAATGTCCTGAAAAAAAAAGAGTATCATAACGTAAGACCTTATACATGTTAAGTGCCAGTAAATATATGTGCTGGTGCCAATTTTACAATGTACAGATTTAGTTGCAGGCTCTTACCTTTGAGAGTGCTAAATGTCACAGATTGTGCATACAAGAAAAGTCAATTAAGGATATGAGTGAAATAATTCTTAATTTTGGAGGAGGTAAGTACAGCTGCCACTCAAACACTAGTCCAGACTCAAAGTCCAAGCAAGCAGGTAGGGACATTAATGATTTCCTTGGAAGAGATGCAAATATCGACAGGGAAATTTTAACATATGTGTAAGGCCACTGCAGAATGGGAAAGGCGTGTATAGTATTTTTGGACCATCTAAATTACATAGGCTATAGCATGACCCTTCAAATCTATGCATCCTATGCAATATACATATGCAAAATCACTATTTGCACATGTTGGCCACTTACATGCATAAATTCCATGATTTCCATGAATAAATTCTGGACAAGGCTTCCAAAATTACCCCTGTTATTTGTTTAAACTGTCTAACTTTGTGGGAAAGAAGGTGTCTATCATTTACCAGCTTTGGTGACCTTAAGAACCCTATTAGGTAGGAAGTTGAAATCCAGAACTTCCAGGGTAGCATTCTCCGAAATGCTTCCTGTTCCACGCGCAGGACCCAAAAGGCAGGCAGAACTCCGTAGTCTCAATGCGTGGATGAGACAATGGTGCAGAGATGAGGGTTTTGTATTTGTTAGGAACTGGGGAACATTCTGAGGAAAGGAGGGGCTCTTCCGAAGGGATGGGCTTCACCTTAACCAGGATGGAGCCAGGCTGCTGGCATTAACCTTTAAAAAGGAGATAGAGCAGCTTTTAAACTAGATATTAGGGGAAAGCCGACAGTCGCCCAAGAGCGGATGGTTCGGAAGAATGTATCTTTGAAGAATACTACCAAAAGCAGAGAGGTTCCACAAAAGAGTAAAGTAGCCCAAATGCCCTCAAGTATGGAGCAGACTGAGCTTAAAGATCCCAAATTACCCATGTCTAACAATAGCCAAATTAATATGAGTAAAATACATTCTCTAAAATGCTTGTATGCAAATGCTAGAAGTCTAAAAAATAAGATGGGAGAGTTAGAATATATAGCACTAAATGAAAGGTTAGATATGATTGGAATATCAGAGACATGGTGGAAGGAGGACAACCACTGGGACACTGTGATACCTGGGTACAAACTATATCGTAATGATAGAGCTGATCAAATTGGTGGAGGGGTTGCTCTCTATGTTAGAGAGGGCATTGAGTCAGAAAGGATTAAAGTTTTGCAGGAAACAAAATCTGCTGTAGAATCTATATGGATTGAAATTCCATGTAAAAGGGGGAAGGCAATGGCAGTGGGGGTGTACTATCGAGCGCCTTGCCAGAATGACCAAATGGATGATGAAATGCTCAAAGAAATCAAGGAAGCTAACAAACGTTACAGTGCAGTAATAATAATGGGTGATTTCAACTACCCCGGTATCGACTGGGTCAGTGTCACGTCAGGACATGCTAGGGAGATAAAGTTCCTAGATGAAATAAATGACTGCTTCTTGGAGCAGCTGGTTCATGAACCGACCAGAGGGGAAGCCATATTAGACCTAGTCCTTAGTGGAACACCAGATCTAGTGCAAGAGATAAGGTTGTTAGGGCCACTTGGCAATAGTGATCATAGCATGATCGCCTTTGATTTAATTAGTGGAGGAGGGCTAGTAAGGAAATCCACAGTACCACCTTTTAACTTTCGAAAGGGAAACTATGATAAAATGAGGAAAACAGCTAAGAAAAAACTAAAAGGAGCAGTTGCAAAGGTTAAAGACATACATCAGGCTTGACTGTTGTTGAAAAATACTATCTTGAAAGCCCAGACCAGCTGTATTCCACGCTTTAAGAAAAGTGGAAGGAAGTCCAAAAAACTGCCAGCATGGTTTAAAGGTGAGGTCAGAGAGGCTGTTGTTGCCAAAAAAACATCTTTCAGGAAATGGAAAAAAGAGCCAAACGACGAAACCTGGAAACAGCACAAGCACTGGCAAGTCAAATGAAAGGCATTGATAAGGCAGGCAAAGGAAGAATTTGAGAAGAAGCTTGCTGCGGAAGCAAAAACGCGAAGTAAAGACCTTTTCAAGTACATTCGTAGCAAAAAACCTGTGAGAGAGTCAGTTGGTCCATTAGATGATAAAGGGGTTAAAGGAGCACTAAGAGGCGACAAGGCGATAGCGGAGAGATTGAATGAATTCTTTGCTTCAGTCTTTACTGAGGAAGATGTAGGGATGTTACCCATGACTGAAGTGGTATTTAAAGGTGCGGAAGAATCGAAAGAAATATCGATACATCGGCAGGGGCGGAGCCTGATGTCCAGCGGGATGGTCGCATAACGCTGAGGCTCCCGAGAGGCCTACTCAGAATCCTGAATTAACACCTCACTAACTTAGAACTTCTACTCTGATCTTGCCGGGGCACATTGGTGAGATGGCGGGGACCAAACCAACGCGCCTGGAATTTGGATCTCCAGCGGCTTCT
Source organism: Ichthyophis bannanicus (assembly GCA_033557465.1). NCBI lineage: Eukaryota > Metazoa > Chordata > Amphibia > Gymnophiona > Ichthyophiidae > Ichthyophis > Ichthyophis bannanicus. The sequence continues at coordinate 209,922,598 of CM066033.1, forward strand.
CACGGCAAACGTTCCAAAACTGAACCTCCGTCCCCGCAGAAGGGGCCGGCCTTGTGCGAGGGCCCCGAAATGCAGCAGGAAATCCTCGTAGAGATTAGAGGGGTCAAAAACCTTGTGCAGGCAAACGGTGAAGCACTCCGAGCGCTGCGGGAAGATTTTTGGTGTGCTGCAAAGCAAGCTAGAAGGGCTTTCTTCGCGTCAGGACAAAATGGAGAGCATATTGGACTCCCATGCGGCCCGGTTGTCCAAACTCGACAAAGTTGAACGACAGGTGCGGGCCTTGCAGAAAGAGGTGGAAGATGGCAATAATAGAGCGCGCCGTAACAACATACGACTCGTGGGCATACCGGAGGGAGCGGAATCGGGAGACATGAAAGAGTTTTTATGCAAAATCCTCCCTTCCCTGCTCCAAATCACCTTTACCAAAGATTTGGAGATTGATCGCGCTCATCGTGTACCCACAAGCATAACGCTCAACAGGAAGACCCCGCGGCCTATCATTTTTCGACTATTGAGATATCAACACGTGGAGCAAATTCTAAGTGCCTCTCGGGCAAAGGGCCATATGGAGTTTGAGAGCCACAAGATCTCCTTCTATCCCGACTTGGCTAAACCCACGGTCGACCGCCGAAAGCGCTTTCTGGAATTCCGGCCGAGGCTTCAACAACTACAAGCACGCTATGGCCTGATGTACCCAGCCAAGCTCCGAGTCACGCTTCACAATCAGACAAGAACATTTGAGGACCCTGATCTACTAGCGGAGTTTTTGGATTCCAAAGAAGCCGACTTGATGCGCTGACTTCCAGAATATTCCTGCAAGTCTCCTCATATCCGCTGTACCTGCCATATTGGATCTGCCGCAGCCTAGCAAAGAGTCTGGCGTGGGCAGTCTGTGGCCTTACTCTTGATGGTATCTGTGACCCGACTCCATCTACCCACAGTAGCCTCGATGAGTATCAGAGACAGTGTTATTATGGACTCTGGTGTTTCTTTTCTTTTTTACATGTCTTTCTATTTCCTCTCTAGGGCCTCCTCCCGCAGACATATGGTTGCCATATTCTTTGGGGGTTTTGCTTCTTCTCTAAGATACGTTGGTACATACTTTTCAATATGGGGTGTATTAGCCAGAATACTCGGTGATTATGACATTGTTGTACAGATTCTGCTTATGTTATATGTTATCAAGCGCCCTTACCTAAAATGTCCATTACCGATTGATGGCACCATGTAAGATTTTCTCATTGAACGTAAAAGGAATCAATAATCCGATAAAACGGAAGAAAATCCTAAGCTACCTCAGTCAGGAAGCAGCGGATCTGATTTTTCTCCAAGAAACGCATTTAAATTCGAAGGAAACTCTTAAACTCAATATTAAACCTTACATGGTGGCCGCCTATTCCCCAGCCGTTTCTAAGAAATGTGGGGTTGCCATACTGGTTAGGAAATCTTTGCATGCTACTGTTATTGCGACTAGCTCAGATACAGAAGGTAGATGGTCTAGAGTTCACCTCAAGATAGGTAGCCTTGAAGTTACATGTATATGCCTTTACGCTCCTAATGTTGATGACCCTGCCTTTTTTGCTACCATTGCTCAGGTTGCGCAGGCTTCTGCTAATACTTCATTGATCATTGGGGGGGATTTCAATCTAGTCCTTGATCCCCTGATTGACAAACAGCCGCCTAGGACGAGTGGTCCCCCCAAGAGTCACGCCACGCTTACCTCCCTGATTAAGGATCTTGCTTTAGTTGATCTATGGAGGTTACTACACCCCAATGAACTTGACTTCACCTTCTTCTCCTCCCCTCATAAATCTCAGTCTCGCATAGACTTCTTTCTAATCTCAAAACTGCTAGTTCCTCAGGTGGACACTGCAAAGATTCACTCCCAACATATTTCAGATCATGCTGCCATTTCCTTTCAATTACACACTACTGCACCCCAGGGAAACTCGGGAGCCTGGTTCTTTGATAGAGCCCTGTTAACTCAGCCAGAGTTCCAGTCAGAAATTCGAGCAGCCATACAGGATTACTTCCATTTTAATCTACCCCAAGATACTGCGAATTGGGCTTGGTGGGAGGGCTTCAAAGCGGCCATTCGGGCAACGATCACTAGCTATCAAATCCGCCTGCGGAAACAACGTAAACAGCAGCTGCTCATACTAGACCAACAAATAAAGGCAGGCGAACGAGTTCTAACTTCACGCACTGACCCATGTGTATTAATTCGATTACAGCGTCTCCGTTTTCAATATAATTCAATCCTCTCAACTGCAGCTTCTAAGAGTATTGAGCTTCAGCGAGGGACATATTATCGTGAAAATAACCGAGCCGGTCGACTCTTAGCCAATGCCTTGAAAGGTCAAAAAGAAGCCAAACGCGTTGCGGCCCTTCGAGCTCCACAGGGAGGGGGCATAGTGACCACAGACTCCGACATTGTAGAGCTCTTTCGGGATTTCTATACCCGCCTATATCAATCTGAATGTGAGTTCTCGTCAGAGACATTCGAGCGATTGCTTTCTGGCATTCAGCGGCCGACCCTCTCTGAAGATGCTAGGGATGCGATGGATGAACCCTTCTCTACCTCAGAGATCCAATCTGCCCTAAAATGAACAGCCTCGGGCCGTGCCGCAGGGCCTGATGGTCTCCCGACCGAATTCTACAGAACGTTCAGTGCAGATTTAGTTCCCTATTTAAAACTCTATTTTACTGCCCTTGCGGTAGATACATCCTCTTTGGGATCCTTTTCTGCAGCTAATGTGGTTGTATTTGAGAAAGAGGGCAGAGACCCGCTACTGACCGCCAACTATCGTCCAATCTCCCTAATTAATGCCGACTATAAGATCTTCGCAACGATCTTGGCCACCCGGCTATCTGACATGATGGCTACCCTAATTCACCCTGACCAATGCGGTTTTATACCCGGCAGATTAACTGCTGACAATGCTCGGACCTTGTGCCATGTGCTATCTAGTGCTGCCAATCTCGACCATCCATGGGTGGGTCTTTCCCTGGATGCCGAAAAAGCCTTTGATCGTCTAGAATGGCCCTTCTTATTTGCAGTTCTCCGATGGTATGGCTTTGGAGAGGGCTTCCTCCGATATCTCCAAGTCATGTATACTCAACCCGTCGCCAGTATTTGTGTAAATGCCATCAAATCTCAGCCATTTAACCTCCAAAGAGGCACGCGTCAAGGTTGCCCCCTATCACCAATGCTTTTTGATCTCGCTCTTGAACCCCTAGCCCTCCTTATTAGACAGTCTGCACGTATTCGAGGTGTCCCCTTTAGTCATAGGGAGATTAAACTCTCTGCATATGCAGATGACCTTATGCTCTTCGTATCCCTCGATTCGGTTCCAGCTGTCTTGGATCTGATTGACGGATACTCACAATTATCGGGCTATAAAATTAACTGGACCAAATCTGTAGCATTCCCACTGAACCGCTGGGTACATGAGGCTGACATGCAGGCCTTTCCCTTCCTTTGGCAATCCCGCATGGTGAAGTATCTCGGGGTCCATTACTGTTCTCCTTTAGAAGACACTATCAGTTTTAATGCCAAAGAGGTAGTCTCCAAAGTCCGTGAACTCACAAATCGTTGGTCTCCCTTATCTCTCACATGGTGGGGCCGCTTAGAAACTGTGAAAATGATGATAGTCCCCAAAGTGAACTACATTTTAGAAATGCTGCCATGCTTACTTCCGTTACATACTTATAAAGATATTGAGGGCCTTCTCGTCCGTTATCTCTGGCAGGGCAAGCCACCAAGGATAGCTAAACATAAACTGCAGTCTGCAAAGGAACGAGGGGGTACCAGATTTCCTGATTTTCTTAGATATCATCAAGCCTTTCTACTTAAGCAAGGTGCCCGATGGCTAGATGCCTCAACAGACAGCAGACCAGTTTGGCTTGACATAGAAGAGGAGCTTAGTAGCCCAATTCCGTTGACCCATCTCCCCGGTATGTCCTATCAAGTAGACACCCGCCATCCACCAATGATTGTCGATACTCTTGCGGCCTTTAACACTCTCATTCTATCACTGGGCCCGAATGTATGTCCTCAGGACGGACTCCCGCTATGGAATAACCCCAGAATTCAAGTCCTAAATAGAACAATAGCCTGGAAACCCTGGTACTCCAGGGGGATCTGGACACCCCAACAGATTTTCTCTGCAGCTCGTTGGAAAACCTTTTCTGATTTACAAAAGGAATTTGCGTTACCAGCGAAACACTACTTTCAATTGATGCAGCTTCAACACTGCCTCAAAAGTGCTCGAATCATGCCGCCCTCTGCCCCTACTGAGGATGGGCTATTAGAGATAGTTCACTCCATTTGTAGTGCACATGGGGTAGCCTCTAACTTTTATAAAATAATATGTCAGGGTACAGACACGGACACTTTTAGAGCCCAACAAGCCTGGGAGCGCGAACTGCAAACTACTTTAACCCCTGTGCAATGGAGCGTTTTCTGGAGTAAAGTAGTCCGGGTTTCCCGGTCTGCCTCTGTTACCCAAACTCTCTTCTTTTTTGCACACAGATGCTTTTATACCCCAGAAAAAATAGCCAAATGGAACCCAAATGCTAGGGACCTGTGTTGGTCTTGCCATACTGCTGTGGGAACCTTCGCTCATGTTATTTATGAATGTCCTCAACTGCAGGTCTATTGGGGGCGGGTCTGGGGTCGTATTCAATTTATCTTACACTTTCATGAACCTCTCTCTTGGAAGGTCGTGGGACTCCGCTCTGTGGCGGAGGTCCCCTCTCTTCCTAAGAAGGGTCGCTTTCTCCTTGATTTCATGCTGGGTATAGCCATATGCTTAATCACGAGGAATTGGAAGGATAGCTCTCGACTTACTGTCAATGAATGGTGGAACCTCATCTGCTTATATAGTAAATATGAGCAGATACCTCGGAGAGCTATTCCCCATGTCCAAACTCACTCTCGCTTGTCTAAATGGCAGATGCTTAATGATTATGTACAATCTGCTCATTGCTCCAACATGCCTGTATAATGCACACTCATCATGTTTTAGATCACCGTTAGGTTTTGTAACACAATAATGTAAGTACACGCCCGCTTCGGGAATGCTTAGTTTTCTAGAGAAGAAGCAGGGGGGAGGAGGGTGGTAGGGGTTTACTTTGGTGTATGTATTACACGTTATGTATCTGTCTTTTAGCTGTATGTCTTCCTTTTCCTTTGTTGTTATAAAACGAAAATAAAGAATTTAAAAAAAAAGAAATATCGATACATCGGGAAGATGTATTACAACTATTAGATAAACTGAAGAGTAGCAAATCACCTGGGCCGGATGGTATACATCCAAGGGTGTTGAAAGAACTGAAATACGAGATTGCATACCTGCTATTAGTAATCTGTGAACTATCATTAAAATCATCTCTAATACCTGAAGATTGGAGGATCGCCAATGTAACACCAATTTTTAAAAAGGGTTCCAGGGGTGATCCGGGAAACTACAGACCGGTGAGTCTGACATCAGTACCGGGAAAAATGGTTGAAACCATCATAAAGAATAAAATTACTCAGCATGTAGATAGTCATGACCTAATGGGAGACAGCCAACATGGCTTTAGACAAGGAAGATCTTGTCTTACTAATCTGTTATGTTTTTTTGAAGGAGTGAATAATCAGTTTGACAAAGGTGAGTCGGTTGATATTGTGTATCTGGACTTTCAGAAAGCCTTTGACAAGGTCCATCATCAGAGACTTTTGGCAAAACTAAAGAGTCATGGGATAGGAGGCAGTGTACTATTGTGGATCAGGAACTGGTTAAAAGATAGAAAGCAGAGGGTAGGGCTAAATGGCCAATTTTCCCAATGGAGAAAGGTGAATAGTGGTGTACCCCAGGGATCTGTGCTGGGTCCGCTGTTTTTTGACATATTCATAAATGACCTGGAAAGTGGAATAACGAGTGAGGTTATCAAATTTGCAGATGACACAAAACTATTTAAAGTTGTTAAAACCCAAGAGGATTGTGGAAAATTGCAAGAGGATCTTGATAAATTGGAAGACTGGGCATCAAAATGGCAGATGAAATTTAATGTGGACAAGTGCAAGGTTATGCACCTAGGGAAGAACAACCCAAACTATGGTTACACGATGCAAGATTCCACATTAGGAACCACCACCCAGGAAAAAGATGTAGGCGTCATTGTGGATACCATGTTAAAACCCTCGGCCCAGTGTGCAGCGGCGGCCAAGAGAGCAAATAGAATGCCAGGTATGATAAGGAAAGGAATGGAAAATAAAACAAAAGATATTATAATGCCTCTATATCGTTCCATGGTGAGACCGCACCTTGAATATTGTGTGCAATTCTGGTCGCCGTAACTTTAAAGGGATATAGCGATTTTAGAAAAGGTTCAGAGAAGAGCCACCAAAATGGTAAAGGGGATGGAAGGATACCCCTATGAAGAAAGGCTAAAAAGGTTGGGGCTCTTTAATCTGGAAAAGAGACGGCTGAGGGGAGATATGATAGAAGTCTATAAATTAATGAACGGAGTGGAACGGGTAAACGTAGATCGATTGATTATCTTATCAGAATATAGAAAGACTAGGAGACATGCAATGATGCTACAGGGTAAACTATTTAAGACTAATAAAAGAAAATATTTTTTCACTCAACGTGTAATCAAACTCTGGAATTTGTTACCGGATGATGTAATAAAGGCTGTTAGTGTAGCTGGGTTTAAAAAAGGTTTGGACAAGTTCCTGGAGGAAAGGTCCATAAACCATTATTAAGAAGGGACCCAGTATATCAATGCTTGAACCAATACAAGCATTGTGGAACCTGTGTCCCTTGGGGAAACTGCTAGGTATGTATGACCTAGATTGGCCACTGTTGGAAACAGAATACTGGGCTTGATGGACCTTGGTCTGACCCAGTATGGCATATCTTATGTTCTTATGTTCTTATATTTCAGCCAACATGAAGCTGAAACCAGTAAACAGGGCACAGGTGGAGATATTCGGTCAAAAGAAGAGTCCTAGATTTCAGGACACTAACTTTGCAAAGAGACAGAGAAAATGGAAAAGGAGGAGGAGTAGCCTTGTATGTCAAAAGCAATATTAAAGCTACTGAAATGCAGGGGGCATCGGGAAAAGAAGAAGCGCTCTGGATTGTGTTGGAAAGAGGAGATGGCACTGTCATCCATACTGCTGTAGTCTACAGACCTCCAACTCAAATTGAAGAGATAGATAATGAATTGATGATAGATATTACCAATATAGCCACAAAGGGGAAGCGATCATATTGGGTGACTTTAATTACCCGATGTGGATTGGATCATTCCTTCTGCAAATCTGGAAAGAAGCAAAAAAATTGTGGATGCTCTCCAAGATGCATTACTTGGACAAATGGTGATGGAACCAACCAGGGAAAGCTCAACGCAAGATTTAGTGCTCACCAACAGTGAGAGCATGTGGAATGTCTGGGTGGGTGCCCCTGTGAGCAACAGTGATCATCACACAGTGTGGTTTGAGATAAAAGCCAAGGTGCTGTCCAATCATAGCAAGTTCAAAGTCCTAAACTTCAAAAACACTGACTTCAATAAAATGGTCAGGTACCTAAAGGAGGAGTTGACAGCGTGGAAAGAGATAAGGGAGGTGGAAATGCAATGGGCTAAACTAAAGGTGGCAATAACAGGGGCAAAGATAAATATGTAAGAAAAGTAAATAAAAACAAGAGGAGAAGGAAACCTATTTGGCTTTCCAAAGAAGTGGCTGCTCAAATAAAGGCAAAAAACACAGCTTTCACAAAATTCAAAAGCTTGCAAACAGAGGAACACAGAAATGAATACAGGATCAAACTCAAAGAGACAAAAAGAGAAATAAGGATAGCAAAAGACCGGGCATCCAAATGGCAGATGAAATTCAATGAGGACAAGTGCAAAGTTATGCACCTAGGAAAGAATAACCCACACTATAGTTACACAATGCAAGGTTCCACATTGGGAACCACCATCCAGGAAAAAGATTTAGGAGTCATCGTGGATAACATGTTAAAACCCTATGCCCAGTGTGCAGCGGCAGCCAAGAAAGCAAATAGAATGCTAGGTATCATAAAGAAAGGGATGGAAAATAAAACAAAGGATATTATAATGCCTCTGTATCGTTCCATGGTACGACCGCACCTTGAATATTGTGTGCAGTTCTGGTCACCGTATCTTAAAAAGGACATAGCATTATTAGAAAAAGTACAGAGAAGAGCCACCAAAATGGTAAAGGGGATGGAAGGCTACTCCTATGAAGAGAGGCTACAAAGGTTGGGGCTCTTCAACCTGGAAAAGAGATGGCTGAGGGGAGATATGATAGAGGTCTATAAATTAATGAATGAAGTGGAGCGGGTAAACGTGGATCAATTGTTTACGCTATCAGAATATAGAAAGACTAGGGGACATGCAATAAAGCTACAGGGTAAACTTTTTAAGACAAATAAGAGAAAATATTTTTTCACTCAATGTGTAATCAAACTCTGGAATTTGTTACCGGAGGATGTAGTAAGGGCTGTTAGTGTAGCTGGGTTCAAAAAAGGTTTGGACAAGTTCCTGGAGGAAAGGTCCATAAACCACTATTAAAAAGGGACCCAGGATAATCAATGCTTGACCCAGTACAAGCATTGTGGAACCTGTGTCTTTTGGGGATATTGCTAGGTATGTATGACCTAGATTGGCCACTGTTGGAAACAGGATACTGGGCTTGATGGACCTCGGTCTGACCCAGTATGGCATATCTTATGTTCTTATGTTCTTAAAATCAAAGGCAGAGGAAAAAATGGCTAAAGATGTTAAGTGTGGAGACAAAACTTTCTTCAGGTATATTCAGGAAAGGAAGAAGATCAGAGGTGGAATTATAGGACTCAGAAAAATTGACATTGAAAAAGCGGACTCTTGAAAAATGGCATTGAAAAAGCGGACTTGCTAAACAAATACTTCTGCTCTGTTTTTACTAAAGAAAATCCTGGAGAAGGACCACCTGTGACTCCCAAATATAAAAATGGGAATGAAGTAGATACCACACCATTCACAGAAGATGATGTGTTAGAACAACTTGCAAAACTGAAAGTGCACAAGGCCATGGGACCGGATGGGATACATCCCAGGATACTGAAAGAACTCAGAGAGGTTCTTGCAGGGCCATTAAAGGATGTTTTCAACAGATCCTTGGAAACAGGAGAAGTTTTTCAGGACTGGAGAATGGCTGATGTTCTACCTCTACACAAAAGTGGTGACAGGGAAGAAGTGTCAAACTACAGGCCCATGAGCCTTACCTCGGTGGCAGGAAAAGTAATGGAGGTGCTCCTGAAAGAGCGAATAGTGAACTTTCTCAAAACCAACAGGTTTCAAGATCCAAGGCAACATGGTTTTACCGAAGGCACAATCTTGCCAAACAAATCTGATTGAGTTATTTGACTGGGTGACCAGAGAACTAGATCAGGGGCATGCGATGGATGTCATCTACCTGGATTTCAGCAAAGCCTTTGATACTGTCCCTCATAGGAGGCTTATCAATAAACTCAGTAGTTTGGGGGTGGGTCCCAAGGTGGTAAACTGGATCAGAAATTGGTTGACTGGACAGACGACAAAAGGTGATGGTAAATGGAGCTCACTCAGATGAACGGGAGCTGATTAGTAGGGTGCCCCAGGTTTCGGTCCTGGGCCCGGCACTGTTCAATGTATTTGTGAGTGATATTGCTGAAAGACTGAATGGAAAGGTCTTTTTGCAGATGACACGAAAATTTGCAACAGAGTGGACTCCCCTGAGGGAGTGATTAACATGAGGAAAGATCTACAAAAGCTGGAAGAATGGTCTAATGCTTGGCAATGAAGATTTAATGCAAAGAAGTGCAGTGTCATGCACTTAGGTAGCAGAAATCCAAGGGAAATGTATGCGATAGGGGGCGAGAGGTTGTTGTGCACGGATCAGGAGAAAGACCTTGGTGTGATTGTTTCTGTAGATCTCAAGGTGGTAAAACAGTGCGACAAGGCGGTGGCAAAAGCCAGGAGGATGTTGGGCTGCATACAAACAGGAATTACCAGCAGAAAGGAAGAGGTACTAATGCCACTGTATAAGTCATTGGTGAGGCCTCACTTGGAATACTGTGTTCAGTTTTGGAGACCATATCTTGCAAAGAATGTATAAAGAATGGAAACGGTTCAGAGGAAGGCAACCAAAATGATTTGGAACCTGCATCAGAAGCCTTATCAGAAGAGACTTGAAGACCTAAATATGTATACTTTGGAGGAGAGGAGGCATAGGGGAGATATGATTCAGACTTTTAAATACTTAAAGAGAAATAATGAACAAACAAACCTCTTCCAAAGACGGGGAAGCTGTAAAACTAGAGGGCATAACTTGAAGCAAGGTGGTAAATTGAAAGGCAATGTCAGCAAATACTTTTTCACTGAAAGAGTGGTGGATGCTTGGAATGCCCTCCTGATGGAAGTGGCGGGGGCAAACACAGTGGCGGAATTCAAGATGGCATGGGACAGACACAGTGGATCCCTTTACAGCAACAGGATAAAATCAAAATAAACTGAACCATCTAATTTCTCAACAAATAGGGGTGTCCTACAAGGAGCGGTGGGTTTACCCCTAAACAAAGAAATGGGGAGGGATGGCCTGCACAGAGTGGTAGGTGCAGCCCTAAACAAAGACATGGGGAGGGGTGCACCTACTCCTGCCATCTTACTCCTGCCAACTTAACAAAGACATGGGGAGGGGTGCACCTACACCTGCCATCTTACTCCTGCTATCTTGCTGGGCAGACTAGATGGCCCATACTGGTCTATATCTGCCATCATTTACTATGTTACTATGGGGGCAATACATCAAGGAGTCGTTAGCTGGATGGGAACATCTGGGGAAAGTAGAAGAACAGTGCGCAAAACTGAAAGGAGATATTTTAAGGACAACTTTTTGGTAGGAAAGTAAATAAAAGTAAGTGGAAAAGGAGGCCACTATGGTTTCCAAAGAATTAATTGAGAAGGTAAGGAAAATGACATTAGCCTTTATAAACTAGACAAGATCACAGAAAGTGGAAGATAAGTAACAATATCTGGAGAAGCTAAGGGGAATTGGTAAAGTAAAACATGGGGACAAGACCTTTTTAGATATGTTAGAGACAGGAGGAAGCGCAAAGGTGGCACTGTGGGACCGCCTTGTTGTGGAGTTTTCTTTCAATAGAAAGAGGTTCTCCTCATGTATTTATGCCACATAGATATTTAAACATCTCCTGTTTTTTCCCCAAAGTATACATATTGAGATCTTTAGATCTGTCCCTATATTCCCTATGATGGAGACTACCGACCATTTTGTTAGTCACTCTCTGCATCTAATCCATCCTATATATCATTTTGAAGGTGTGGTCTCCAGAATTGCACACGATACTCTTAATTAGGTCTTATCAAAGACTTATACAGAGGCACTATTGCCTCCTGCTTCCTACTGGCCATTCCTCTCCCTATGCACCCAAGCATCCTTCTGGCTTTTGCCGTCGCCTTTCTACCCTATTTAGCCACCTTAAGATCATTATAAACAATCACCCTCTAGGTCTCACTCTTTTTTCATGGACAGAAGTACTTCATCCCCTAGACTGTACCGCTCCCTTGGATTTTTTCAACCCAAATGAATGACCCTTCATTTTTTAGCATTAAATCTCAGCTGCCAATTTCTCAATCATTCTTCAAACTTCACTAGATCCCTCCTCATGTTATCTACTCCTTCCTGGGTGTCTAGTGCAGATTTTGGTTTCATCTGCAAAGAGGCAAATCTTGCCTGGTAACTCTTCCGCAATATCTCTTACAAATGTAAAAAAGAATCAGACCAAGGACAGATCCCTGCGGCACAGCACTGGTAACATCTTTCTCCTTAGAGTGAGCTCCATTTACCTGTATCCTTTGTCACCTCCCACTCAATCAATTTCTAACCCAGTCAGTCACTTTAGAGTCCATCCCTAAATATAACTTATTTCTAAATTGTATTTTCGGATATAATTCTACATCTAAGGAAAAGTACTAAGGTGCAAAGATTCAGATGAGTTTGCTGGCACCGCGAGGATGACTGAGTTATTATAGCATAATGACAGAGAAGAAATAAAAAGCTAAAATGACCCACTGCAAAATAGCTTATGTGGTGATGAGTTACTTAGGGGCTGCTTATAAATATATAGAAGTTGAGGGCTAGAGGCAGGTTTGATTGTGGTTTAAAGAAGTAACAAATTGACAAATGCATCCTGGTTGAATGATCCCACATAAGTTTTGTCTCTAATAAAATATATATTCAGCTACTATAGGGTGAGCCAAATAGGCCGATATGTACTAGGTAATTATAAAGGGTGGCCCAAAAAAAGTGAGAACATCTCATAAATTAAAAGCTTAAATAGTTTACTTATTTACCTTTTTTAGCTATATAACGTCTTTATTTTGACAATTTCCAGTCACCATCTTTTTTTTTTTTGTTAATTTGTCAATCTTTACATCTGTCTTTTTGAAATTTTAAATAACTTATATGTTACGAGATGTTCTCACTTTTTTTGGGCCACCCTGTAGTTTAGTTTTTGTGCAAGACTCATTCTTATAAGTTCCTGAATTTGCCTTCTATGTTGCCTAATCCTTTTGTGGTCTGGTTGATAAGTTCCTTCCCAGCGTGATGTCTCCATTCCAGCTATGCTCCATAATTATTCTCTGGGTGATACTATTAAAGCACTTTCCCCCCTAGGGACAAAAATCTTTATTTGAATAAGACTCAAAACTTTTGTTTGTGTTATTCCTTCCTATCACCCCCCCTCCCCCCCCCCCCGCAATGCACATTAAACCGACAAATTGGAGTAAAAGATCCTACAAACTGTTATTATTAATACAAAATCATTTGCATTCATAGAGCTGCTTCTTTCTTCCAAATGGGAGCTCAATTAGCTTTGCAATGACAGCACTTCAGCTATGTGCATGCAGCTACCTTTGGGTGATGGGTTTAATTAAATCTTAGTTCGTGCACAGTCTCACAGTGTCTCAGTAACGCCCAATTCATCAACTCTGTTTTCCTGTTTTTGAACTGAAAAGTATCATTTGTTTTAAACTTAGTAAGTTTAGTAAGTTTCATTTTGTTGTATTACATTCTTCATAAGATGTCTACCAAACTGGGGACATAAGTTGCAGGGTAGGTGAAGATTTAGTCTGGTGTGTCCCAGCTTAGGACTTCCAGTGGGACAAGAGAGGATGAAATAACTATATTTCACTGACAAAGAGCTAGGCTTTGAAAATGTACCATTATTTGACTGGAAACAATGAGTCACTGTAGAAAAGGTTAGAGCAGGAGGACACACAATGAAGCTACAGTGTAACCCATTTAAGACTAATAAGAGAAAATATTTTTCACTCAACGTGAAATCACTCTGGAATTTGTTACCAGAGGATGTAGTAAAAGCTGTTAGTGTAGCTGGGTTTTAAAAAGGTTTGGACAAGTTCCTGGAGGAAAGGTCTATAAATCACTATTAAAGAGGACCAGGAAAATCTATGGCTTACCCCAGGATAAGCATTGTGCAACCTATGTACCTTTTTGGGAATCTGACAGGTAGTTGTGACATGGACTGGCCAATATTGGAAACAGGATACTGGGCTTGAGGAACCTCGGTGTGACCCAGCATAGCATTTCTTATATTCAAGGGTCCCCGGCCCTTTCTGACTGTGTAGACGTGGAACCTGATTCCAAAATGGACATGTCCATGCCCTGTGCACATCCCCAAAGAGGATATGTGCACAGCACTGATTCCAAAACCCTGCATAGACACACACATGGGGATGAAGAATTAGCATGCGCATGTTCCCAGGGAAGCATGCCTAACTGGCGGCCTATTGAGAGGTCCTGAGTCACGCACATGAGTAGACCATGTGCTCACTGCCTGTGTTGTTCCTGCCACTCCGTCCACATGCAACCCCGTAAACATCCCCAACCCCATGTCCTGCAGACCACGTGCAACCACAACCAGGAAGAAGGCCTTCCCCCTCCCCCCACCTTCATAATGCACACATCAACATGGCTACCAGATAGCCTAATTTCAGTGAGGTGGAGACAAGGCTGCTGGTGACCATGATCCTGGAGCAGGAGGAGACTCTCCTCCCCACCAGGCAGAGGTGATCAGTCCACACAGGATCATGCAGGGTCTGGGAACACATGGGGACCACTCTCAACCAGTAAGTACATCACAACACAGACAGACAAACCTAAAAGCAGAAAAAAGTGGGCAGGCTGGGACAGCAACCAAACTGGCACAGAGACAGGCATGCACTAAGGTGGAGAGGAAGGGCAGGAAAAGCCAGGACCTGCCCCTGGCAGAAAACATGCAGGCTGCACAGTTATAGTACAGCACGGACAGAGCAGCCCCACAGCAGGAGCCCAGAAAACAAGAGAGATTAGGATGCAAGCAGACCCACAGTGAAGGCATAAGAGGACACAGAGACAGATGGAAGGGACACACATAGCATAGAGCATTCCCATAATGTCAACCACAGCCCCAGGCCACACATATGCATCCTGAGGAGCCCAAATAAAATGACTCTGTACAGGCAGGAAGCAAATCCAGCACCCTGAGCACCAAGGGTCAGGCTCAGAACCACTGGGCCAGAGCTGAGAGGGCTCCCAGGTGCTAGGAAATGAGAGCAGAGCAAGTCAGAGGGTAGGCACAATGTGAATGGTATGAGCGCAAAATGAAGTAGTACAGGCCCCCCAGGTGGGAAGCAAAACCAGCATCCTGAGCAGCAGGGGTCAGGCACAGAACCACTGGGCCAGTGCTGAGAGAGCTCCTAGACCCCAGGAAGAGAGGGTACTGGGCCCTGTGAATGTACACCAAATGCAATGACCAGCAAGTGCTTCCTACACCCAAGGCATGGCATGACAGGGTGATTCCCCACTGATAGCAAATGGGGACAGGGCACATGACATGCATGCACACAGTGCCAGCAGCCCCCACCCCCAAGGAGTAGGCAGGCCTGTGCCTTGGTATGAAGGAATGATGAGGTGTGTCTCTTCCCCCTAGGCGTTTCCAGATCCTGCATGAAATGGAGGCATACCAGGTATAGTTCTGCACAATCCACCACAAGAGCCAATGACTGATAAGGCTCATCTGCCAGCAACTACAGAAGGAGCAAGGTGAGTAGCCATGCAGATACCTGATCTGAGCAGCAGGCCAACAGGCTCCCCAATACAGAGGCAGGGCACCACATGTTACAGCACACACTGCTGTGACATGACACCATAGAAACATCATGCCCCTACCCTATGGGTCCACAGCACACAGTCCTGGCCCACACTGCCCTACTCCCTGTAGAACCGAGATGTGCTGGAACACCCTGTATATGGTCCTGCCCCCCCCCCCCCGCAGCAACCACAGTACTGCTACAACAGGAAAAGCAGGGTGGGGACATGTGCAGCACAGCCACAACAATGTCCCACACAGCACAATGGACACTGATCATGGTAAGGCAGCACAAAAAGTGGAGTGACAGCACTATCTGGAGGTTGACACAGGAACCACAAACCTGATGAGGTACACCCATGAGCCCAGAATGACAGTACCCTGTACTTCTGGCACACCAGGAAACCTGCTACCAATGAATAACCCATCAAACATGCAGCAGAGACACCATAGCCATGTAGCTAACCATGACCTCTGTCCCCCACACTGGCAGCATAGCAGGAGGAGGACTCCCCATTCCCATATGGCTCCACCCCAAACACTATGGAGGATGCCGGGGCAGATATGCCCCCCCCAACCTCAGTGGGAGTGGCAGCATGACCACCAGCAGGGGCAGCAGCAGCATACCACCAAGCCCCATCCTACTGTCCAGTCCAACACCATCAGCAGATAATGAGCAGGATGAGGAGAGCCAGGCAGGGTATGCTGTATTCTTCACCTCCCCTGAAGGGGGCAGAGCCAATGGCAGTGGGCAGGGGACCCTATGTCCCACACCACACATGGGAGATAGTGGGCAGCAGGACAGAAGGTCCCACTGGTGGCATTCATGGGTGCCTCAGAGACAGGGGGCATCCTCTGGACACTCATCTTTCAGCCCCTGGTGAAGGTGGTGTGGCATGCCAGGGAGGGTGGCAGGGGAGGCCCATGGAGTGGTGTGGGGGAGGTTGCAGTGACACAGGGTGAGGGGACAAGCAGGAGTGGCAAGGGGGTGGTAGGTGAATGCATAGGGGAGGGTGAGTGACTGGATGGTGGGAGTGAGGGTGAGGGGATGGAGTGTATGCAGGGGAGTGCATGGGGAGGCTGAGTGGCTAGGGGTGGCAGTGAGAGTGAGGGGACAGAATACATGCAGGGGGAGCATGTGGGTGAGGGCTGGTGTGCAGAGTGGATGGGGGTTCTGTGTGCAGGGGAGGGGTGGCATGTGATGGTGCAGCTTGAAGGGGATGTGGATGGGGAGAAGGCAGTGGGTGGCCTAAGCTATGGAGGTTTGGGGTGACAGGAGGCTGTGGTGATGCCAGGACATGACAGTGATGAGGGTGGGGATGCAGCAGAGATGCCTGAAGCAGGTGCATATGGGAGCGGCATGCCTATGTTGGTGGGCCATGAACCCCACCCCTATCTGATGTGAGAACCAATGAGTGGGCCCAGGAGGCAGGTGGGGTCTCCAAAGACATGCCAGACATGGACCATCTGGATCACATGCTTGCACATGGCCTTTCCTGGCTCTGCAGGTCCCTGTCCCACCTCTCATGCCATGTGGAGAGCCTCAGGGGTGAGGAGTGGGGCCTGAGGGGTGAGCTCAGGGGCCTGTGACTGCTGCTAGAGGCCCACCTGCAGCCCCATACACACACCCATTTGCATAGTAGGCAGCTCTCTGGGACACTGAGGGAGCCCCACCATCTGGAACGTGCACAGTTGCAGCTGTTCCACCAAGCGGCAAGAGCCATGCCAGTGCCTGCTGATGCAACAACAGACACCAGGGCAGACTGCCCTGCAGTGGTATTGGCTCTGTAGGTGGGGGTTGGGTGCCGTGGGGCACACATGTTTGCCTGTGTGTGTGGGCACTGTTTGCCCATATTCTGTGCCAAGCCCATGCATGTTAGCTGGGCAAATAAAGTTTTATGCTGTTCTACATGTGTGCTTTTATGGCTGTGACCCACAGCAGCCCTGACCAATACTGAACCAGGGTTTGGAAGTCAGTTTTGACTAATCTTGAGATGCCTGGCTGGTAGTCGATGTGATTTGAGGTAAGTGTTTAGATTTTGTTAAAGTGTTGGCACGGAGTTGTATTTACAGGTTGCGGCATTGGATTAAGCCCTGTATTTTTATTTTATTTTTTAGAGTTGGATCCCCTTGAAACAGCAGCAGCGAAACGCTCACATGAGATGTCTAGAAAAGGCGTTGGGGGCACTCATATTCCATCTTGTTACACGATTTGTGATTTTGCCAGTTTATAGTGTTGTCTGAAAGAAATGTTTGTATATCGTGTATCTTGATGGTTGTTGTTAGCGAGTGAGAACCATTTATTTATTTATTTATTACAGTTTCTTATATACCGCGCTATTTAGAATCAGCGCAGTTTACATCATAACAAAACGACCATAACGACAAACTGTCAGGTTTTACATTGAACAGGAGTACAAACTTCGATAACTGGGTTAACTATATACATAAACTATCTACACTGCAGTGTGAGGGCATTTCTAGATTGGGTCATTTCTTGGAGGGGATATCTAGTTCAGTTGCTGTCTGGGAAATATTGGCAGAAAAGGTATGTTTTGAGAGCCTTTCTGAACTGATATAGATTGGTAATGGCTCTAATGTCAGGGGGTAGGGTGTTCCAGCATTTTGGTACATAAAAACTGAATGCCCTGTTTGTGGTGTTCGTGTTGGACTTTGTTGAAGCCTTTGGTATTGCTAGCAAGTTTACAGCTGATGTTCTTCTTGCTCTGTTGGGGGGGACCATGTGGATTAGATTCGTGAGTGAGAGGGACGAGGTGCCTTTGATTGCCTTAAATGCTAATACAAGGGATTTGAAGGTGATTCTCCCGTGAATTGGTAGCCAGTGTAGCTGTTTGAGAATAGGAGTCACGTGGTCGTTTCTGGATGCACCGTAGAGGACCCTAGCTGCGGCATTCATGGCCAACTGTAAGGGGGTTAGTGTGGATTGGGGGAGACCTTGATGTTATTTTAACTCCTGATTTGAATTTTTTAGTGAGTTAATTCTGAGGCTCTCACTTGCGGGTTGTGTTTAAAATGCTTGCTAATTGTTTAGATTGGCTGAAGTCTCTTATTTAAATTTATGAAGTATCATTTGGAGGCTTCGATATAGGCTTTATAGTTTTGTTCAATACTGAACCAGGACATATATGTAGTACTACAGGGGAAATGCAGTGCTACAATGCCACATGTTCATGGTAGTCCTTGCAAGCCAGAGCCAAATAGCCAGGCAGAATAGCCAACACAGTAGCAACAGACAGAGCAAACACCCAGTAGGAATGGGAAGGAGCCACATGGGAGGGGAGGGGAACCATGAACATGTGGCAGCAGCACAGCCAGCAGTTCACAGGTACACCATGGCCTAGGGCAATGGAGGCCACCTGCTGCACATATGCTGGTGATGTGTGCCAGGCAGAGGGGGCAGGATGGGGAGAGGGGCATGTCCCAGAGACAGCGATGGATGTAACAGACACAGATCATGGCAGCAGGCCAGATGTGCAGATTCACTGAAGAGAGATGTGAAGAAACTCATGACAGGGAAGGTAGGGAGGCACAGCAGACAGAAGGCATGGATAGGGTTGTATGTGACAGCAGCCCTGGATGTAGAAACAGAGTGGGAACCTGATGTGCTGCATGCTGCATGCAGTGATGGGCATGACAAGTCTTGCAGTTGATCCGCAGCACTGCACAGCACCAAACATATAGAAGGGGAAGAGGGGGGTTTGGGGGTGTCCACCAGTGCTGGAGGCACTATAGGTATGGTGGGAGGTGACAGTTGGGTGGTGTGGGTCCCAGGCATGTGACATAAATGGACTATTCAAGCCACTGAACCATATGGTAGCTAGCTATGCCATGGTGATGCCAGAGGCAGTGGAAGGGGCTGGGGGCAGGTGCCACATGCTGCCACAGACAACTGGCCTATATGTGGGACCAGCTGTGCAGCAGCCTTGTGCCCCAAGCTGACAGGAAAAGTACTGAGCCTGGGGCTATGGTGCCTGATGGCTGCCATGCACACCCTGTGTGGCTTGGGGTACCATGTGCATGCCATTCAACAGGCATATGCCTGCCCCCCCCCCTTACAGCCACCTCATGTGTGGCACGGAATCAGGCAAAAGGCAGGTGATGGACATAAAAGGGACAGGTGAACAGTGCAATGTGTGTCCCAGCTGCTGCAGGCATCATGCCACAGATGCACATGTCCACCATGTTGGCCCCCATGCACAGCACCATTGGAAATCACCACTAGTCACATAGTATGGCACATGGGTGGAGGACGCCGCACCCATGGCACAAGGCTGCCAGAATGTTGGTAGGGTGGGCCCTGAACCAGAGGAAATGCCCATACCAGTAGGCCACAATGGCACACTGGTGTGCCCAATGTCCCTGGCAGGCAATGTGCACAATGCACAGATGCATGGCCCAGCCACATCTGGGTGGTGTAGACATGCACATCCCATGGCAACAGCAGCATGCACCTTAGCCCTTCCCCAGGCACTGGTGTGTGGATTAGGTGGTACCAGTGGAGGCTGTATGGCACAGGCAGTCAGGTGAAGTGTGCCTGGACAAGGCTGTCCCATGCTACCACCATGCCTGCACTGAAAGCCCCGGGGCATGTCTGCAGCAACATCCAGCTCATCACTGTCACCCAGAGCTGGCTCAGGCTCATCTGGCAGTGGCTGCCAGTGCTGGAGGGCATAATTGTGCAGCATACAGCAGCAATCTGGCATACCTTTGCAGGCCTGTAGAGCAGCTCCTCCCCTGGATTGGTCCAGGCATCTGAAACAGCACTTCAACTGGCCAAAGGTGCACTCAATGATGCCTCATGTGGTCCAATGTGCACAGTTGTACTGGGCTGCAAGGGTGGAGTATAGGGGTCAGCCCTGGACACCTGCAGTGGGAGACAGAATCAAACTGATGATCAGCTGGGGTGCCAGCAAGTAGGGCATGTGTTACCACCCATCTGCCCAGACATACATCAGCACAAGGGTGCTGGGACTGGTGCCTGTGCTCAGAGTGTGTGCACCCTGGTGTTCCTACAGGCCTTGGGGATCCATTTGGTGGCACTGTAAACCATTTGGTGGCTCTTGTCTTGTTTGATGGCCAGTGGCAGCTATCCTGGACATATTTGCTTGTCCTTAGCTGTGTTGTGCAGATGTTTCCCTGACACTGTTCTGACAAGCATAGTGTGGTTGCTGCATGTGGTACACTCCAGTGGACAGACATGTGCCTCTCATATTCTGCACAATGTGGTTCTGTGGATGTCACATTGCCATGCTGGGTGAAGGTGGGTCATGAACCCCTGCATATCACACTCCCAGGTAGTGCCATTTCTAGTGCGCTACACATCCACCATGTGTTATGCATTCCTGCCAGTAGCTATAACCCACATTTCCAGCATCACACTCTGCTCAGGTTAGCAGGCATTACACCTCATGGACAGGTATGTAGGTGCTGTGGTGCCTTGTCCAGCATCCATTTCCATACCTCTGGCAATTGGCATTTCCATGGGCCCACGGTATTGGGTCTGGTCAGGCATGTACTGTGTCAGGCCAGCCCCTGTGCTTGCTAATTGCATCTGCAGCTCTCATTCACACTGGTCAGCATGGGTTTATGCACAGGGGTCCATTGGTGTTTTTGAAAAACATACAATAGATATCTTACGCTTGCTAATCTGTCCAACCACCGTGACACTATCTGTATAATGCCTGGCTGAAGTTAGATCCTGTTAAATTATATTGAGTGGCTCTACATATGGTAGCCGGATACTGCCACTCTACATTTGACTTGCTGCAGTAATGCTTTGGACATCTATCCAGCAGTACCATTTATCCATATCACAGCTCTGGAATGTGTATTTCTTTAAAACCATGGCTGGCATTCTAAACGATGGGCTTCCTTCCACCGCTGGCGATTGACTTCAACATTTTTCATGCTTTTTCTACAGTGCCCTTGGTGACTTGACATCTGGGGGATACTTTTTCTTTAGATATGAACATCAAGGGGACCTAATGTCTGTTGTTCTTCATCCCCTTGATTTATGGGACAGATGATTTTACTGTAGCTTTTGGCTGACCTATTCCCCATATACTTGTCTCTGACATTGGCGGACATATTCAATGAGCTACTCCTCGGGAATCATTTACCTGGTACTATGATTATGCTAGTGACTTTCACGGTTATTGAGCAAACCTAGATCTCTGTGCATCCTCTTTGTCCATTTCCTTATTACATAGTCATATATGGATCTTAACAAACCTTCGCCAATAGATTTAGGGGGGTGTTTCAGAGGTTCCCACATCTAGTCAGCAGCATTTACACGTATAGACTGCCATACACATGGAAATGCCATTTTAAAGGCATTTCCTAGATGTCAGGATGCTTACCACATTAATATTCCCTGGAAGGGTGGTGTGGGAAGTATGAGGGGAGGGGTTTGGGTAGACCCATGGTATAAACATGGATTCCCCTATTCACATATCATAATGCAATTGCATAACAGGCATGTCTGACCCGCAGACATGTCTATATCAGACACGGGCCCTCTTTGCACCTAATTCCAAATCCACGGGTCTGCATATACCCATGGGACTGGAATCTGGGATATAGACATGTTTTGCAGGTGCTATGCAGCTGCCCCATACCTTGGATGTGGGGAAAAGTTTTGGATGTCCCCACACCCACCATATTCTGAAATGTTACACGTTTCTGCTCCTACCTGTCCCCATGAGGTAACTGCTGATGCCATACCCTCAGGTAAAACGTGCATCTCCTAGGCAGCCCATCACAGACAGCAGTGTACTGGTGCACAGTGGACATAACTACCAATGAGAAATGACAGCTGCTGCAACCTAGACCATATACCAGTCCCCCTCATGCCCTGTAGAGCACTAGGTAAGCCCAGTGCACACCAATCTGGTATATCAGAATGTAAATGTGAACATGTATGTCAGGACATACCTTACATCAAATGGTATGTGGCATTAGGAAGCAGCCCCAGTGATTCCTGCCCTGGTCATCTCTACAAACACCTTAAATGGCTAGGGATGGACCTCACCAGGTCCTCACAGCCCTAAGGGATGTAGGTCCCCAAAGTATGTCTACGACTGTGAGCAACACATGCCTGCCCTTTTTGTGCCTCTGGTCTATTTGTGCACTCATTCTGCTGCTCTGAACTCCCATATCTCTCATATCTCTCCCTACACCCCTTCCTATTAACACTGTTCTTCTGTCAGATTGCCTCTATCTTTGCCCTTCACTTCTACTGCCATATCCAGACATCGCTGCCCTCACCTTGCTGCTCCATATTCCTGGAACAAGGTACTTGAGTCAGTGAGTCATGCTTTATCCCTGGCCCCTCTCAAATCCAGGCTGGGTGCCCACCGCATTGGTGCCGCTTTTGGTCAGATCCACCTAGGCTCTCTTATGTTTTCTGTCCATTCCCTCTGGACATATCCTGCTCACAGCTGCTGTGTTGTCTGTCCTGACAGATTCTACGTGCCACTGAACAAGAACCATCTGTTACATGTGTCTATGTAGTGCTGCATACACCTTGTAGCACTATAGAAATGATCAGTAATAGTTGCCTTCTGGCTATGGCATCTGAAGCCCACCTATCTGGATACAGACATTCTTTACAGCAGCTACACCTGTCTCATCTGGCATATGTCAATCTGTATACATCCGCTTTCTGTGGGGCAAACCAGTCTGCCTTCCCACAGCCAGCTTTGTGGCACTGCTCCCCGGTCAGTGCTGTGTGGGCATGAGGGGAGAGAGCCCTGTGCCATCACACCAGGTAGCCAGACCCCAGATTTATCACCACTCTCACAGCTCTCATTGATCCTGGCCTGGGTAGGGATGTGTGCCGCATGGGAGAATCCAGGGAATGTTGGCACTACATCAGTCATGTCTCCCAGTGGCAGACATCATGGATGTGTGGCTTCCCCATCCCACTGCAACTCTATCTACTCTACATAGAGTACCCTGTATAGAATACTCCATATGGAACCAGCATAGGTTCCCGTAAGGCTATATGTCAAAACATATTGCTGTTATTAATAGGGTCCCTCAGAATAAGGGCATTCAGGAGTGCAAACAACACTACTACATGCTCAACAGCACACTGTGCATCATGGGCATGCATTAGTGCTGTTTGCACTATTGAGTGCCCTTATCATGAGGGTCCCTAATCAGTGCCGGAGATATGTCTTGACCTTTGGCTATGGTGAATCCTCTCTGTCTTTGCCTGCCTCATCACACTGGCACCTGGTGATGCTGTGGTCATCCATACAGTCCAAATACTGGCCAAGCTTTCATGTCTCCTCTGCATTCCTGATAGCCACACCAGATCCCCTCCCCCCCCCCCCCCCACACACACACACACTCTCACTTTGTATGACATCAATATGATTCTACCAAAAGGATGCCCTGCACCTATACATATCAACTATGACATAACATATGCACATGGGGTACCAGGGCTACATATATGATCTCCGTTTCTCACCCCAAAAGGTATCCTTTCCCTACTCAAATCCTTACTATCCCTCCATCAGCAGCCCCATTTTTTTGTACATAAGATATGTTAGGGTCCCATAGATTGTCTCCTTTGGCACATACAGTGCATGGGTGCATGGCCTGCATAGACACTATTGCTCTTCTTAATATTTCTTCAAGGGTGTTTAACCCTGGGAGTACCGATGGGGTCAAAAGTGACCCCATTGCAAGTTTCACAACGTGTATCTCGGAAACTAGTTGTTCAAGAATGCAATCTTTTTATGACTTTTCACATGTCAATATTCTCTTTATATTGCACCATAAGAGGAATAATTTTCATCCGCTAGGTGACGCTAGTGATGAATTGCAGCACAGAGTACCAGTGGGGTCACTTTTGACCCCAGTTGCTTACATCTGGTTTGAATCGTGATACAATTTGCAGTTTTGTGAATTTTTTGATCTGACAAAGGTATTTATCATTAATTATGTATCATTTATTTTTTGTATTCTTATTTTATGAAAATTACACATTTTCTGTAATTGATATCATATGTTCTCTCATTATTTCTGATGAAATCTAAAGGCTTTCAGCTCATTCATCATGATTATTGTACACCTAAAGTAAAACTGCTTTGTGTTTTATTCAACTTTATCTTTGTTTATTTATTTTAGGTTATTGTTTATGATGTCAAAATGAAAGTATTCAGCTGCCCAAATAAGAGAAATATTGCAATGAGATGCTGACAATGATGGCTCTGAGTCGTCTGATGATGCAGCATATTCAGCAAGCGAAGAAGCATATCAGCCAAGTTTGGACGATAAATCTGATGATGACAGTCATGATTCAGATGGCGACAGCAGTTGGTCGCAAAGTGAATGTGAGACTGATGTTGAGCCGGTAACATTGCCTGCAGCAAAGAGTCAAGTTACAGGTCGAGGCAAAGGTCGAGGCTGTGCTGGATGGGGAAGAAGGCAGGAGTCCTCGGTGTCACTATCATCTGTGAGGAATCTTAGTTGTGGTCGTAGAGGAACTAAGAGGTCATCAACTATAAGCATAAATGTTGCCATTGAAGCCTATGTATCTAAGGATGCTACATCATGGAACAGGAAACCTATAAAGCAAGCTGCTGGAAGATACGCCAGAGCTAATGTCATGCCCGTACAACAAGGTTCTACAAGGTATGCTGTACGAAATGTTGATGGCCCTCTCGCAGCATTCCACTTGTTCATGAGGAAGAGCTTATTGAATGAAATCATGATGTGGACTAGCAAACAAGGAAGATACATTTATGATGACACCTGGAAAGATTTGACAGATGGAGAATTTAAACGTTTTCTTGGACTTCTGATTTTCTCAGGTGTGTACAAGTCACGAAATGAATCCATAGTTCAGTTGTGGAATCTTGAAGATGGTCGTTCTGTTTTTGGCAAAAATATGGCCCGTGACCATTTTCAGCAAATTTCTTGTGCTCTCAGATTTGATGATGCAACCAACAGACGTGAACAACGAGGCATGGATATGCTTGCTCTAATCAGATACCTGGGAAGCAACTCTAAGTGACGCCTTTGTTCCTGGTGAAAATATTACCGTGGATGAGCAACTGCTTACATTTCATGGTCGTGTTCCGTTCAGACAATATATTCCCAGCAAACCTGGGAAATATGGCATAAAGCTATGGATATTGTGTGACAGTGCAACGTCATAAGTTCTGCGTCTTCAAGTATATACAGGAAGGGAACTCAGACAAAACAGGGAACATAATCAGGGTGAAAGGGTTGTGCTGCAACTCACTGAAGGATTGACACGATCTGGCAGAAATGTTACTGTTGACAATTTCTTCTGCAGTTTATCCCTGTCACGGAAATTGCTATAAAAACAAATGACACTTTTGGGGACAATTCGAAAGAACAGAAAAGAATTACCTCCAGAATTTGTAACAGCAAAGGACTGAGAGGTATTCACTTTACTGTTTGCCTTTCGTGATGATGCCACTCTGGTTTCCTATTGCCCGAAGAAAGGAAAAGTGGTTGTTCTTCTGAGCAGTTTGCATGATCAAGAAGAAGTAGATAACACACGTCCAGACAAAAAACCACGCATGATCTTGGACTATAATTCTAGTAAAAGTGGAGTAGATACGGCAGATCAAATGTGGCGCACATATACCACAAAACGAATGACAAGACGCTGGCCAGTGACAATCTTCTACAACATGTTGGACATCAGTGCTTTGAACGCCTTCATTGTATGGATGTCACTAAATCCAGAATGGCAGTCCAAGTCAAAGCACAGACATTGTCTATTCCTCTTGGAATTAGGAAAGCAGCTGCTTCAGAGTAATTGCAGCGAGACTTCTTCCAGCATTGAAGAAGCCACTGATGCTGTTTGCAATGTTGGGATCCCAAAGAAAAGGGCAAGGTGTCACTGCTGTTCCAGAGAAAAAGACAAGAAAAGCAACATAGTTTGCACCTGCTGCAAGTGCAATGTTTGCAAAGAACATTCAGAAATTGTCTGTGTCTCATGCAAATGACTGTAGTACTTTACTGTGTTCATCAAGTGCATGCAAAGACTGCTTTCATGGCAGCTCTTCTTCATGTAATTTTATGATAAAGTATTAAATTCCAAAACATTTAACCTTCATATAATAAATAATTAATTCAGAATAATATTTTGCCTATTTAGTTTAAATTTTTCATGGTTAACAATTAAAATTTGTCGTGGGGTCATTTATGACCCCAACGGTATTCAGTTTGTGCAAAAAATCTCGGTAATTCCGGGGTTAAAAATGTTTCTTTACCTTACAACATTCCCTCACTTCTGTGCTCCCTGTACCTTAAGACTGCATCTTGTAATTGTCCAGACTGCAGTGATACCACTTCAAAACCTACTTGTCATAACCATTCTTCTGTGTGGGATGCATTGCAGAGCAGAGCTGAAAAATGTCTAAGTCCTAGCCTTCTACCTCATTTCAGCTGGAATAACGTGGACATGGGTTACACCTCATACGTACATGGGCCTTTTGTGAATACTCTTTCTACGTCTCTGTGGCTGACCATGCCCCTATTCCACCCTCTGCTGCCCATGTTCTTAGCTCCCCATGCTAGCAACATGGACGTGCATATCAGCAGTGTTTCATAATATGCTTGGGCACGTTTTCGGCACATACAGAACCCCACTGCATGTAGACATCCCTTATTCATGTTCTAGAATGACCCCTTTGGCCTCTAAACAATTCAGGGCTGTCCCTCTCCCCCCCCCCCCCCCCGGCCAATTTATTTTTGTCACTCTCCCTCTGCCTCTGCCAATAGTCTCCCATTCTCCCTCAAGCCCCCGGCCCCCCTCAGCCTGTCTTCATCAATCCCACTATTTCTCTCTTCCAGCCATTCCCAGTTAGTCTTGCTCTTTTTCTACCTAATCCATCACTATCAGTCCTCCCTTCTTTCCCATAGGTCATCCCTACCAGTCTATCTTTCTGTCTCCAGCCTTTTCCTACCAGTCTTTCTTTTCCACCCAACTTGACTCACCAGTGTCTCTCCCTCTTTCTCCCCCTCTGCTCCTCTAGTTCCCTAGCTTGATCTCAACAGTCTCTCTCCCCAACTCATTCCCATTAATGATTTTCTTTTCATTAGTGTCTGACATTCAGCTAGCTCCCTCTCTGATATCAGAAGTCATGGAAAGTCTCTTTGATTGGGGGGGGGCTAAGCTCCACCTTGACTCTGCCCCAAAATTCACTGTGCCCCTAGTGTCCCCTAACCCCCTTCATGGCCTTTTCTGCCTGTTCTGCTCACGGAGTTCCCATCTCCTGCGGCAGAAGAAAAAGGAATGGCTGCAATTGCAGCAAAGACTCCTTCTGTCTGCCTGCAGGGATCCAATCTCCCACAGGCAGGCAGGAGCCTGCCTCGATCGCGGCTGCTCTCTTCTCTCTGCTGGCGGGCAAATGCTTGGTGGGGCCCGGGCCCTTGTGGCCCACCCCATTCTGACACCTATGTCTGATAAACAGATATATAGGATATCTTGCTCCTGCTGATATACAGCTCTCTTTCTGATTTAATATTTGCTATATGAGGTCACCTAATGGTTAGTGCAACTGGGCTGAGAACAAGGGAAATCAGGGTTCAAATCCCAAGGCTACTCCTTGTGGTCTTTGACAAGTCATTTAACTTTCCAGTGCCTCAGGTACAAGCTTAAATCATAAGCCCTTTGGGGAGAGGAAAATAACTACTGTACCTGAATGTAGCTCACTGTGAGCTACTATTGAAAACATTGTGAGCCATATCTCCTGTGCGCAGAAGACCAAAAGGCAGAGCACAGGGGTTTCTAACACTGGGGTTTTAACACAAGTCCTAGAACTGACAAGTTGCCCCATTCCAAGAGAAAGACTTCTGGTCCAGCCCTGAATTTGAGCTTAAATCTCAGTGTACTTTGGTATTTGTAATCCCTGATTCTATCCATTGACATCGATGTCACAGGACTCACAATGCATCAAGATAAGATTATATAATTCCAGGATTGGCCTAATATCACCCTACTGGAATAAGACAACTTGGAAGCTCCATCTGAGGTTGAGGTACTGCAAGCACTGCTGCCCGGATGTGAATAGTGGGTATGGAAGAGCTATGGGTCCTGATGGCTTTAGGGCAGGAATAATCAAAGCTTTGGAAATGAATGTTAGGAAAGACTCTGACACAATCCCAGATATTGCATGTCACAAGGAGACGTTGTGTATAGTAGGGTTCCAAACTGGCTCCAGATTTGCCCAACAGGCTTGATCCAGTTCTGGGTTCATCCCATTGTATGCAGCAACTTATAGCCTTGCTTTTCTAATGGTGTGCAGTAGAGATAATCAGAACTACAGATGAATCTGGAGTCAGCTGGCAACCTTTGTGTAGATCAGGGGTTTCCAACTCCGATCCTGGAGGGCCCCAAACCAATCAGATTTTCAGGATGCCACTATAGCATATGCATGAATATATTTGCATGCACTGCCCCCATTGTATTCAAATTATCTCCTGCATATTCATTAGGGATAAGGAGTGCAAATGAGGCACTCATCCTTGCAGAGGAGAACCAAGGCACTAGAGAGCAGGGTGAAGTACAGACAAAACCCTCTGTATGTGGAACCAGTATTTACTTCACCCTGCTCTCTAGTGCCTTTACTCATTAGGGATATCCTGAAAACCTGACTGGTTTGGGGCCCTTCAGGTCTGGAGTGGGAGAACCCTGGAGTAGAGGCATCTTCTCTCCCAGGTTACTCTGCAAATGCAGATCCAGGCCTGAGTTTGCCTCATTGCAATGCATGGAGCTGTAGTTCTGGACTCTGCTAAGAAAAGCAGGAAACTTTATCTCCGAGCAGGCAGTGAGGGCTCATTCAGGCCTGGATGAAGAGGTGATCCAAAGGCCAAGCCTCGTCCCACTGAGAACAGATTCAGAGTTGCCAGGTTACCCAATTCTAGGAGTGAGATTTCTTGCCAAGGAGTGGAGGAGTGGCCTAGTGGTTGGGGCAAGGTACTTCAGGCCAGAAGGTTCAAATCCCACTAGAGGACAGCAACCTTGGGCTGGAAGGGCTGGGGTTTCTAGTCCCACAGGTGCTCCTTGTGGTCTTGGGCAAGCCACTTAACCCTCCATAGCCCATGTTCCCTGTAAAATAGTTATCTCCAAGTTATAATGCCCTGTTCAATGTAAACCACACTGATGCAGAATAGTACAGTATATAAGAGAATGTAAATAAATAAAATTTCTGGTTTTAAATTTGCATTGCAGTGCAGTATGGGTATTTGTAGTCCCTGGTTTTACCCACTGGAATCAGTGCTGCAGGTCCCATAATGCATCATAAGATTGTCAGAAAGCCAGGACTGGCTTAAAATCTCACTCCTAGAACTGGGCAACTCTGCAAATTTGATTTGATTGATTGAATATTTCATCTCTCATAACAAATATCGAAGGGGATTAGAAGAAAATAAAAGAAACTACAATAATCAGCTCTATAAAAATAGAAAAAAATAACAAAATTATGACATAAAATAAAAAGTAAGATGAATCAAGACTCCCCACCCAAAAAACAGGAGTAGGGTGGTAGAGTTAGAATACTCAGGGCACATTATCCAAGTCTGATAGGGCCATGGACTGCCTGTGGCACAGTGACATCATCAGAGTGAGCCCATTACCCACAATGCCCTGGGGCAACCAAGTTATCCAATTAAAGAAGGGAGTTATGGGCCTGTCCTGAATTTCTGACAGTCCCATCCTGGTGCATTATGAGATCTGCAACATTATATTGCATCAGACACTACAAATCCCACATTGCTTTGGGATGTGACTTCAAAACCAGGACTGAGCAAAAGAGTCTCCCTCCTGGTACTGAGTAACTTGGAAGCTCTGCAGCAGACTCTGGTATTTTCAGTTCCCTGAATTCTCTGTATTGTGGTGCAGTCTCATAGCTATTTTCAGCCCACTGCTGTAGTTTTTGTATTTTCAGTCCATGAACTCTCTTTGTTGTCCTATAGTCTTTGGTACTTTTTATTCCCTGTGCTCTCTGTGTTATGCAGTAGTCTCTCAATGATTTTCAGCTGACTCTGCTGTGTCTCTGATATTTTCAGTTTTTGTGCTCTATGGGGCCAATGCAATAACATGCAGGAGACTTTTCAGAATTTAGCATGGATTCTATGCACAATTTTCTATGCTACAATGGCCGCTCTATGCGGAAAGGAGTTTAGCATATAATAAAACTGTGTGCTAAGACTTGTGTAGACCTTGGTGCACTACTCATTTCAACCCACTGATAATGCAGGAATTAGCTATTGGACTCAGATGAAAAGAAGCGCACAGTAGACTCGAAGGCTGAGCGCAGTTTTCTACTGCTGCGGCTTTAGCATGTGGTATCAGAAGGAGTAGAAAGTTAACATGTCCTTCTGTAGCTAACTTTAGTGAGAGTTTCCTGCCTGTTTCTTGTCTTTTGTATGAAGAGCTTGAGTCAATTGAAAAGAACAGCAGGGGGACGAGGAGCTGAGGTGAATGGCTTTGTCTAATGCAGGGCTAAGGGTAGGTGCCATGACTGTGAAATGATGGGCAATGAGTTTGACTGCAGAAATCTACATGATAGATGTATGTGTAGAACTAGCATCTGGCATTCCCAGGGCCGGTGTAAGGATCAGAGATGCTCTAAGTGGGCCCTCCATCCTGCCACTCCCCCATCCCATATTGTTGCTGCTGTTGCCCCTCTCTGGAGTCAGCAGCGGTGGAAATGGCAAAGGAACTGCGACACAGCACTTACCTAAGGCTCAGATGCTGCATCATGGTTCCTGCCTGCTTTTATCAGATTCTTCCGCCCCACTGGTCATATCTTATGTTCTTATGTTCACTCTACAGATTTCCGGTTAGTATAAACTGTGACGCAGCCCCTGAATCTTAGGTAAGTGCTGTGTCACCGCTGCTGGCCTCAGAGATGGTTGGAAGTGACGGCAGTGGATGCCCCCAGAAGACCAGCGCTCTAGGCAGATGCATAGTTAACCTAATGGTAACACTGGGCCTGGGCACTCCAGATTTTTACATCTAGATTTGGCTCCTCTAGGTCCCAGCAGAATCTCTGCACAAAATATCAAATTGTCTGCTAATGCACACCTGATGTGCGCATGTTTCCACGATGATCAGCACTTCCCCCATGCCGCAGCGGTGTTTCACTAGCTGCTTCCCTGTCTGCTCTGTGATGCTGCTTACTGCTATACCTGCTAATTGCCTTATTGCTGTGCTTTTGCTGACTGGCTTCCTTTGTCTTCCCTCCAGGTATCCGTGATTGTTCCCAGGCACCGCTCTCCAGCTCGTTCCAGTGTCCCTGCCTCCCTCAAGTGACGTGGCCATGTTTCTTCCAGGTGAATTCTGGCCCATAAAAGACCTGCCACAGTGGTGTTTCATGCCACGGTGTCATGCGCCCAAAGAGCAGGATGTTCTCCTAGGGCAATCTCCTTGGGGTGACATCACATATCATCACTCATGGGATGGCTGCATGTCCACCCCTGCTGCTTCAGCTGCTCCCCAGACCTGGAGCATCCCCTGCCATTTCTCGGGTAAGTTCCTCATTTCCCTCCCGTGTGTTTGCCTGCTTGGCATCCTCTCAGGTCTACACACCAGCACCATATCTGCCATCCCAGCCATTGGAAATGGCGTCCTGTTTCCCCATACTCTCCTTTCTTTGGTCGGCCCTGTCCCCCTTGGAACCTACCAAATCTCACTCTTGGTCCTCCGTGCCTCCCTATCTCTGTCTCCCTTCGTCCCTCTCTTGGTCTGACTTGCCCTCTGTATCCTCTGTTCCTCTTGCACTCGCCCTACTCAATTGCAGGTCCCTGTGCTCAAAGACCCTACTGGTTCATGATCTTCTGCTCCTTCATATGCTTGACGCCCTTTTCCTCACCGAGACCTGGCTCTTGCAGGGGGGGACCCCTTCTTAACTGCTGTCTTTCTCTTGGCTTTTCTGCACTCTTCACCTCTCAGAGGGGCCGTAGTGGTGTGGGTGTCTATCGTTCCTCCCTCTCTCTTAGTGAGATCTCATCCCCAGCTCTTCATTAGCCTGAGTCCTTGATGTTTCGCCTCAATACCACCCTCCCCCCCTCGCCCCCGTATTTCCTCCTTATCTATTCTCCACCCTCCCTCTCGGCCCACCTCTAGGACTCTCTTCTCCTTACCCTCTGAGACCTCTCTCTTCTGTTTCCATACCTCATGATCCTTGGTGATTTTAACATCCATTTGGACTCTCCCTCCCATCCCCACGACTCTGCTTTCTCCTCCTTTTTGGCTGACCTCTCACTTTATTTTATTTATTTATTCATTTAACAGTTCTTCTATACCGCTCTATTTTAGATCAGAGCGGTTTACATTTAACATCAACTATACAACACAAGGAACTTTGAGTTGTATTTACAATAAACAGGGAGATCAACTTGGAAGTAACTGGGGGAAACTATGTACATTCTTAACTCTATACATTGTATCACACTGGTACCTGATTTCAGGCAGAACATATCTACATTTTATTTACACTGGGGTACATTCTGAGCGATCAGTTGATTATCCTTTTTCATGCTGAGTGTGATTGTTTACTTGTAATGAGAGATTGTCTGGGGGGCCATATGTATGGTTACTAAGGCTAGATTCAGGGTAGTATGTAGTGAACAGATGCTGCTTTATTGCCTTCCTGAAGTGGGTTAGGTAAGTGATGTTTCGAATATAGGTAGGGAGAGCATTCCATGCTCTGGGAGCGTAAATCGTAAAGGCCCTATTTGTTGTTGTTCTCGTGCATTTTGTTATTACTTTTGGGACCTCTAGGGTGTTTTGCATCATGGGTCTTCTATTTCTGTTCTGTGGTACTTTATGTATCATCTTGCTGAGGGCTGTGGGGGTCAGAGTGTTTGAGGCTTTGAAAGTTAAGGTTAGAACTTTGTGGAGGGTTCTTGCTTGAACAGGTAACCAATGGAGGTTCATCAGTACTGGCGTTATGTGCTCTCTCCGTGAAGCCCCTGTTAGTACTCTTGCAGCAGTGTTCATTGCAAGCTGGAGGGGAGCTAGCGTTGCTTGAGGGAGACCGTGTAGAATTACGTTGGCATAGTCGAAATGAGGTAATATTAATGCCTGATAGATCGATCGGTAGTCGCTGAAGTCGAGTAGCGGTCGGAGATGTTTTAAGGTCTTTATTTTCATGTATACTGTTTTTACTGTGTTTTTTATGTGAGTTTTCAGATCCAGGTGTTGATCCAGTGTAACGCCAAGGTAGCGGATTGTGGGTTTGGTTTTCAGTTCTGTGTTGCCGATTTTTAAAGAGAGTGGGGGGGTGAAGTCCTGGTTCCTTGAGATGAAAAGGACATCTGTTTTACTGTAGTTGATTCTCATGTTTTGTGTGCTGAACCATTCTGCTACTGCCTCAAAACATCTTGTTAGAGGGGAGAGGTCCGGTTGGTTAGTCCTGAATGGGATGTATAGGAGGATGTCATCTGCGTAGGCTAAACAGTTGACCTTGAATGAACGTGCTAGGGCACATATGGGCTGCATGTAGATGTTAAACATCAATGCAGATAGTGACGAGCCCTGTGGTACACCCTGGTTTTGTAAAAATGGTTCGGAGGTTGTGGAGCCTGACCTTACATGTTGCCATCTATTAGTCAGGTATGACTTGCACCACTTTAGGGCTGTTCCCTGAATTCCTTTCTCGCTGAGGCGTTGTATGAGTATCTTGTGACTCACCGAGTCGAAAGCCGCCGCAATGTCGAGGAATATGAGGGCGAATCCTTGATGAATTTTGTCGGTTCCAGAGACTAGATGGTCAAATAGGTTGGTGAGGAGGGTTTCAACCCCATGTGCTTCTCTGAACCCATGCTGGGAAGGATCCAGTGGGGCTTCAGTATCAATATGTTGTTGGATTTGGCGCTGTACTAACTTTTCGATTACTTTGGCAAGCATGGGGTTACTTGAAATTGGTCTGTATGATTCCACTTTCGATGGGTCCAGCTTGTTATTTTTTAGCAGTGGTCTGATGGATGTTTGTTTCAGACTTTGTGGAAATGATCCGGTTGTAAGAGATTGGTTTATTAATTCGCTCAGATATTGGCTTAAGTCACATCGTAACTCCTTTATCCATAAGGCAGGGCATGGGTCATTGGGTGCGGTAGTAGGGTTGATTGCAGCGATAGTGTCTTCAATCTCTCTGCGTGATATTTTTTCAAATTTGTATAGTGGTGATGGTTGGGGCAAGGTATGCTGAGAGCTGTTTTCCGCGGAGTTCGAGGTTGTACCAGCCTGGGTCACTTCAGGTTGAAGGTAGTTGGTTGCAGATGTAGTAGTCTGGACCATTTTTGACTGTAAATAGTTGGAGTATGCCTGGGGGTGTGGTATCTGTGACTGGTCTGCAGGAGGTTCTCTTATGAGAGATTTCACTATATTGAAGAGGTCGTGGGGCTTGTTTAGTGACCGCTTCAAGATGTCGGAATGATATTGTTTCCGCTTTTTTGTTAATTCATCACGGTGTACTCTTAGGTGAGCGATGTAAGTATCTTGTGCAACCGTAGAGTGAGACCGACGCCATCTTCTCTCTAGCCTGCGCAGGCACTTGAGTGAGTCTCGGAGGTCTTTGGTATACCATGGTGCGTGGTCTCGTTTCTTTGTTGTTGTTTTATTTGTGGCTGGTATGCATGCAATGGTCTTGAGGCTCTCGTCCCAGGTGGACACCAATGCATCTAGGTCGTGTGGTATGTTGTTGAGGAGTGGGAGGATCTTCTCTCGAAGCTCTTCTTTATTAAAGGGGCGGAAGCGCTTCAAAGAGGGTTCGTGGGCAGTGTTGGTTTTGTTGGAGTTTTTATTGTGTGTGTTAATAGGTATCTGGAATTGGATCAGGCTGTGGTCGGACCATGGCACAGGAGTTATGGTAGGTGGTATTAGTGGGGTGGTATCCTTATCCGTCTGTGGGGCAAAGATCAGGTCAAGTTTGTTTCCCTTGACGTGGGTGGGATTAATGACTAGTTGCTCATATCCTAGATCTTGTAATGCTTCTAGGAAAGCAGAGGCTTGAGATTCATGTAGCGTAGGCAGGTTGAAATCACCTAGGATCCAGTTCTGGGATCGTGGTCTGTTTGAGTTGCAGGCGAGGCCCATTATCGTTGCAAGATCCTCTGAGGATGGTGTTGGTGCTCGGTACAGTAGGTTGATCGTGCAGGTGTTATTTGTTATGGTGAGGGAGTCCAGGTGGACTGTGCTGGTTGAGTTGCACATCTGGAAGCCTAGGGAAGTTTTGACAAGAATGAGTGTTCCTCCTCCTCTCTGATTGGTTCTATGGCATGTGTGGACTGAAAAACCTGTGGGTAACATCTGGTTGATGATTGCGTTGTCAGATTCTGATAGCCAAGTTTCTGTGATCATGATGATATCAAGATTCTGGGTCGTGACCAGATCGGTAATTATTGGCCATTTTGTACGTATTGACCTTGTGTTGATGAGTGCACACTTCAGGGCTTGATGGTGTTGCTGACGGTCCAAATGTGACTTCTTGAGATGTTGAAGTGGGATGTGTAATAAATGTGAGTAAGGCGTGTCGTTGGGTTCTCTTGGGAGGTGTTGGTGATTCTCCGTCCATCTTTTCCCGTCACTGTGGAGTATTGGGATGTGGTTAGTGTATGTGTGAAAAGCTTGGGCTGTAAGGGGGATCCAGGAGGCTAGGTGTAGACATGCCAAGGCTAGAAATGGGTGCATTTTGTGATGTTTTTGTGAACTAGTATGTGAGCTGTTTGTTGCTGGGTAATTAGTGGGACCGGTATTGACTATTGTGCTATCTATCCGCAGTGTATAAACTTACTGTCTGGCGATGAGTAGGTATTTGGAACAATGTGGCAGCATATAAGACAGGAATAGTACAGCATCGAGCAAGCAATGAAGCACTGTGTCCGTCAGCGGACAATGAGACAATGTGACACTCAGCAAAGAACAAAACAGAGTAATATACTGCCAACAGTAATAAGTTCACACTTTTTGGGTAAGGATGAATTACTGGCAACAGTAATGAGGTATGGCACAGTTGTCAGTAGTAGGATTAGCACTGATGCATGGAAATGGGTTTTTGGCAACAAAATAGCAGTTGAGTGATACTAGCAATAGTATGAAATTAGCATTGATACATATAATGTAAAATCTGGCAGTAAAGTGCTACTGGCTACAATACTTTGTCAACATGTGCATTCCCCCACACACGCCACTGGTCATAGCCTTGATCTTATTATTTCTCCCATGGACTTCCCTGCTCTCACTTCTTTCAGTCTCTTGACATCCCCACTTCTCTGGTCTGACCACTTTTTTTCTCCATTTTTTCTTATCAGGACCTGCATCTCTATCCCCGCCTCAGTCCCTTCCCCTGACTGATCCACCCTCCCTTACCCAACGCATCCGTACATCAACTCTCTAGCAGCTCCCTCCCTCTGACCAATTTTTCCCTTAGGATTTTGCCCCCTCCCTCCTAATCCTGACTTGGAATTCACCCTATCTACAGCCCTCAACTCCCTTGCTGCCTGTTGTGCCTTCCGTCCTCACTCTTCTGTTCCGCAACACCCCTGGTACCTCTCTGACCTCCATCATCATGCCCATCTCCGTCACTCTGAACGTGCCTGGCGCAAGCATCCATCTGCTGAATTCCTTGCTCACTTCTGCCACTGTCATGCTCATTACCATTCCCTCATTCATTCTGCAAAACTTTCTCACTGCTCCAATCTTATCTCCTCTGCCTTCAACTCCTTCTATCAGTTGTAATCTGTTCTCTGCTCCCCATTTTCCCTCCATTCCTCCTCCTCTCCTGCTTCTCACCCAGTTTTCCTTCTAGCCACCCACTTTGCTGATAAGGTCCTTCTCCTTTGTCATTCCTTCCCTGTCTGTCCTCCTCCCCTTTCCCCACCATGTCCCCCTGTATCCTTTCCGGTCTCTCCCTCCTCCCCATCTGTCCCTGTCCTGTCCCATTCCTGGTCCTCCTTCCATCCCATTTCCTCCATAGAACTCCATCAAGTCTTCTCCTCCTCCCGTAAGACTACCTGTCCCTCTGACTCTATTGCCTCTTCGTGGCTCACTAACCCTTCCCTGACCTTCCTTCCGTTCATCCTCACTATTTTCAATTCTAGCCTCTCCTCTGGCTCCTTTCCTCTTCCCTGGAAACATGTAGTCATTCGGCCCCTTCTTAAGAAACCCTTTCTGGATCCCACTACTCTCACCCATTGGTGCCCCATCTCTATGCTCCCTTTTCTCTCTAAAGTCCTTGAGAAGCTACTATTTACTCAACTCTCCTCTCACCTCAATGCTACTTTTGTCCTCCTCCCCATCAATCCAGATTCCGTCATGACCACAGCACAGAGACTATTATCCTTTCCCTCCTTAATGAGCTCCATACTTCACACGATCGGGGTGACATCTCTCTGGCTGTTTCTTTAAATCTCTCCTCCGCTTTCGGCCTAGTTGATAATCATACCCTTCTCTCTCTTCTTTGCGACTTTGCCATCACTGGTTCTGTCCTTTGGTGATTCCACTCTTTTCTTTCGCCCTGTCTTTTTTGTTTCTATCTGGTTCTTCCTCCTCTTCTGTCACTCCCTTGCCCTGTGGTGTCCTCCAGGGTTCTGTTCTTGTGCCTCTGCTCTTCAATGTATTCCTGGCCCCCTCACCTTTATCGTCCAACAACACGGTATCTCAGCCTACTATTACACAGATTACATTCTTCTTTTGTACCACACCAATCCCTCAGCTCCTGATCTGACCCCCCCCCCCATAATGTCTGAATCACCATTGTTTCTACTTGCAACTCCTCCAAAATACTGATGCCTGCATACTGACCCACGCCTCTCGTTTAGATCACATTACCCCTCTGCTTATTTATTTACACTGGCTTCCCAAAACATTCTGTGTCCACTATAAAATTCTCACCCTGGTCCAATGCACCATTCATACCAACTCGCCCTAATATCTCTCTGACCTGATCCACCTTCATACTTCTTCTCACCGTTCCCTCTGACTTATCCATTCAAATTGCCTTTTCCTCCCATTTGTCTCCTGTGCCCACTTGAAATCCAATCTCTCATTTGTCTACTTTTTTCTTGGCCCCTTCTCTGGAATTCCCTCCCACCTGACCTCCGCCTTTCCTAGATTCAAGGCACTATTAAAGACCCATCCCTTCACTGTTGCCTTTGACTTTCTACCTCCCACTACCTGACCCTATCCTATCTCCCTCAGTTTCTATCTCCCCACCTCTCCTCGTCCCTGCCAGTCTCTTTGCCTTCCTTTTTTTCTTTTCTTTTCTTTTCTTTCTTTTCCTTTCCTGTTATGGCATTCCTTTCTTTTCCTGCAGCTTGTAATATTTTTATTGTAAATCGCTCAGATGCCCTGGTGTTGGGAGGTATATCAAGTAACTCAATAAAGATAAAGATAAAGATGTTTGTGCATATTATTTGTGTACGATTTGCTTGCTGCATTGTGCATAAATATTTTTTATTCATGTTAGGGAACTGTGCATTGAACTACAGCACATGGCTCTAACTCAGTGTTTTATATCACCATCTCTGGCAGTATTTGCACCTTCTCTGGCATCATTTGGCACCATCTCTGGCAGTTCTCTTTGCTCTGTTGCATTCTCTAAAATCAAAATGAAATTAAACCCTCACAACGTAGAGAGAGTAAAACTACATACAACCTTCTGTAGTCATTCATAAACATTCAGCATATTGAGAATGACTCCGTCATTAAAGAGAACTTCCCCTGTAATATGCTAACAGATAAGCAAAGTCTCACTACATTATTTGAGAAAGTATGAATAGTAATCTCAAATTATTATTATACTGTTTAGACCAGGGGTCTCAAACTCAAATTGCTTTGAGGGCCGAATGAGGACTTGTAAAGTAACCCGGGGGCCGCATAAGACACGGGCCTCATTTGCATAAATATTTGCATAATGTTGCATAATGAGTGCATGGATAAAGAAAGACTAGAAAATTTCTATATTACTATAATCCAGTGCCAACCGCCAGGCACATTAGGAACTACTACTACTAACACTGCCCATTTGGAACCCATAGCAAACCCCCAGTATCATAACAGCACTACCAGGACTCACAAAGCACCAGACCCTACCTATCAAAAGGCAACACTGCAAATATTAAATCAATACATTTCAGAGAACAATACATGACCTACTGGGAAAAGAGAACAAGTAGCAATGTCAAATAGGAATTACACAGAATACCTCAGCACTGTAGAAATAAAACTATAAATAATTTCTTGTACCAAAGCACAGACATTAATGATGCACATTTCCCAGAGCTGACATATTCCAGTTAATAAATTCAAAATAAAGAGATATTTTTCTACCTTTTGTGCATTTTTTTTCAGTTGCAATTGCTCCAGCCACTTCTGGTTTCTTCGTGTCTTCTGCTATCTCCATCGTCTGCTGTCCATTTGTCCTTTCTTCTCTCTTCTAGTTTTTTTCCATTCTCTCTCTCTACATCTGCTTTAACATACTAATCTTTCTCCTTTTGCTCTTTCCTCATTCCTATTTCATCCACTCAAATTTTACCCCTCCATCCTCAATCCCCACTTACTCTCCCAATACCTGGCCAATTGTAGATTTGTCTTCTCTTCCAGACAAAATATTTTTCCCCTCTCCATTTCACTTTCCCAGCTCCATCCCATTCTAATCCTCCCCCAACATCAGCTCCCTTCTAGTTCCAGCCCCACCAAGCATCTGCTCCTTTCTAGTCCCTGCATCAGTCCATTTCCAGTCCTATCCTAGCCTCACCATCAGCCCATTTCCAATCCTAGCCCCCCATCAGCCCATTTCCAATCCTAGCTCCCTCCCCTCACAGCCAATTTCCATTCCAAGCCCCCCTCCCCATCAGCCATTTGCAGTTCAAGCCCCCCTTCCACTCAGCCCATTTCCAGTCCTAGCAACCCCCCCAGCCCATTACCAGTCCTAGA
Organism: Ichthyophis bannanicus; assembly: GCA_033557465.1. Classification (NCBI taxonomy): domain Eukaryota; kingdom Metazoa; phylum Chordata; class Amphibia; order Gymnophiona; family Ichthyophiidae; genus Ichthyophis; species Ichthyophis bannanicus. The sequence goes on from CM066033.1 coordinate 209,962,762, forward strand.
CCCCCCATAGCCCATAACCAGTCCTAACCTCCCCATAGCGCACTTCCAGTCTTACCCCCCATCACCCCATTTTCAGTCTTACCCCCCCCCATAGCCCATTACCAGTCCTAGTCCCCCCCATAGCCCACTTGCAGTCGTATCCCCCATCACCCCATTTTCAGTCCTAGCCCCCACCATAGCCCATTACCAGTCATAACCCCCCCCCCTGCCAATAGCCCACTTCCAGTCCTAACCCCCATCTGCCCATTTCCAGTCCTAGCCCCCACCATAGCCCATTACTAGTTATAACCCCCCCCAGCCCATTACCAGTCATAACCCCCCCTGCCAATAGCCCACTTCCAGTCCTAACCCCCATCTGCCCATTTCCAGTCCTAGCCCCCACCATAGCCCATTACTAGTTATAACCCCCCCCAGCCCATTACCAGTCATAACCCCCCCTGCCAATAGCCCACTTCCAGTCCTAACCCCCATCTGCCCATTTCCAGTCCTAGCCCCCACCATAGCCCATTACCAGTTATAACCCCCCCCAGCCCATTACCAGTCATAACCCCCCCCCTCACCCCTCTGCCAATAGCCCACTTCCAGTTCAGTCAGCCCCTCCATAGCTCATTACCGGCCAACAAAAAAAACCCCAAAACCCTGGCTTCTGCTGCTGCCGTTGCCGCCGTGGCAGCAGCAGAATCAATTGTCAAATTAAAAAAAAAAAACTGACTTCTGCTGCTCAAGCAGCTGTCCTGCGGCCCCTTTCCCTCTGCCCGGAGATCCGACTCTGCTCTCAGCGGCGTGCTTTTCAAGCCGCGACGAGAGTATTCCCCTCTCGCGCGGTTTTTCAAGCCGCGCGAGAGGGGAATACTCTCTTCGCGGCTTGAAAAGCACGCCGCTGAGAGCAGAGTCGGATCTCCAGGCAGAGGGAAAGGGGCCGCAGGACAGCTGCTTGAGCAGCAGAAGTCAGTTTTTTTTTTAATTTAACAATTGATTCTGCTGCTGCCACGGCGGCAACGGCAGCAGCAGAAGCCAGGGTTTTGGGGGATTTTTGGTTTTCCGCCGTCGCGGGCCGCACAAAGTTGTCTCGCGGGCCGCGTGTTTGAGACCCCTGGTTTAGACCGTCACTTCTAAATTAAAAACCATTTTTGGTCATTGATGCAAACGGGCTTTAAACCTACAGGGAAATCATACCCAGAGGTGGTGCCCAATCTAGTCTGAGACCATTGGTTCTTTTTTCTTTTTTTCTTTTTCTTTTTCTCTTTAATGACGGAGTCATTCTCGATATGCTGAATGTTTATGAATGACTACAGAAGGTTTTATGTAGTTTTACTCTCTCTAAGTTGTGAGGGCTTAATTTCATTTTCATTTTGATTTTGGACAACATAACCCTCGGAGAACAGACCTATAAACATGCTGTTGCATTCTCTGGCATGAGGTCTGATGCAAAGGGGGCAATTCTGTTTCGTCAGTTAAAATTGAGACATCATATTGTCTTGCTAGACCAGTCCAGACAAGTGGGTTGTGTTCCTCTACTAGCAGTTTGGTGGAGACAAAGAAACAATGAAAAGCCTAGGTTTCAGTGACATCACTTTCATGCCTCTATTCTCCTCAGCCTCCAGAGGTCTCTCAGTATTTCTTTGTCTCCAGCAGATGGTGGCTGGATTTTCTCCTCTCTGAATTACATTTGAAGATTAAGAAGAAAAGACTGAGTAAATGCTTGTGAATGATCACCACGAGGGGACTCTCTCACTTGAGCATGACATGAGAGGCTCCACTAGACTTTTCGGTAGCCATAGGAGAAAGGAAAATTGGTTCAGTTTCATACTCAGTAGATCCTGTTGAGCAGCCACTAAATTGGAAGGATCTGGAAGAGTGCAGCAGGCTCACACAAACTTAGCACCCCCTCCCTCCTTCTCTGTCGCACCTGCTCTCTCCCAAAGATTAAGGCCCTCAGAGATCTGCCTGCCAGCCACATTACATGCAGTGCTGCACAGCCAACCAGTAACACAGTTTCAGGGGAGTAGAGCTGAGCCCAGCACAGATCCTCTGCCTGGAGCTTTCAGGGAGTGAGTGTCGAGGCTTGATCTCGTCATTGTCCTTGTTGGGGGCTCCCGATTCAGTCTTCCTGGGACGCAATTCGGGATGGACTACTGGTGACCGTTGGCATGGTGTGGTACTTTCCTGCCATTTTCTGCATGAGTTAATAGCGTTTTTACCTATCGTGTGCCTGGTGGTTATGTAGTCCTAACACACATTCTGCCCAAATCAATCCAATGCACGCTCCTTCCCTAGCACTTGTAATGCACGTTGCATAAAAGCGCAGTTAACGTGCATCTTTGGTCACCACAGCCTTAGCGCATGCTGTTGTGATAATTTCCTAACTGTCTACATCTTCTTCCAAGAAACATTTGACCTGTGGCAAGTGAATATGTATATATATACATATACACAAACACAGAGACGGCTCTTTCATGGCTCATTTGCCAGAAAGTCTCACCGAACCCAGGGCAGGGAAGCAGCAAGTTTTACCGAGATATAACAGAGCATAAAGAGCCGTCTGTGTGTGTGTGTGTGTATATATGTATATGTATACATATACACATGCCAGTGGTCAAAGGTTTCCTGGAAGAAGATGTAGACAATTAGGAAATTATCACAACAGTACCTCATCCTCGTATTCTGGATTTTGCTCTTGTTGTGTGGCAGCTTCTGAGTCATCCCTGGAGGACCTGCTTTCCCCCTCCTAGTCGGGTGATGCAGTTAGTCAGAACTTGCCTGCCTCAGGGCAGGAGGTAACGGATGGTGCTATGGGTAACGCTATTCAGCTGGCCAGAGGATCCGGCAACCATGCTGTGGGCCGCTCATTACCCTCCAAGGAGTCTGTAGCGGCTGTGCCCCCTGGCGTTGAGGAGTTATGTCCGAGAGGAGAGCTTCTAGACTCTGGATTGTGCTCCCCAGAATTCTTTCCTTTTTGCAGCAGGCTTGGTCCTTCTAGCATGGAAAGTCAGACCTCACAGCTTCTGGGTGCCCCATGGGCACAGTCTCATGTGGGGCAGGCTGAGAATGGAAACCCTGTTAAATTATTTTTGGCTAAGTGTCCCTGGTAAGGGCCCCCCTTCCCTGAGATGGGGAACAGCGGGAGTGTCTGAGATTTTGATTATGACTCTGATTCAGATGGCTTGGTACTGGGCTCTGATGTGGATGAAGATGTACTCTCACCTTCAGAGGATTGTGCAAAGGCTGGAATGATCTGCCTATCTCAGAAGGAGTAGCTGGCAGAGTTGATTACCAAGTTCCCATCCACTTTGAACTGGACAGATATTTCTGGCAGGGAGCAGGAACAGAAGATACACCTGCTCCAATGTGTCTTTCTGTTCCCCAAGGTGATCAAGATATGATCCGGTCAGAACGGGACTCTCCCAACTCCCTGCTTAAAGGGTTGTGGGTATGTAAGAAGATCTCCGCTCACCCAGAGTAGACATGCGTTGAGTGTTTTGGTATTCCCAAGATGGATGCGCAGGTTATGGTGGAAGACAGATCAGCCTTAAAGTATTCTCTGGATCATAAGATTGATTCATTACTGAGGAGCCAATTCACCATGGCGATTACTATTCTGCAGCTGATGGTAGGTAACAGCCTGATGTCTCAAGCCCTGCTCCAATGGATTCAGTCTCTTCTGCTTGATGATACTACCCCTCTTTTGCAGTCATCTACGGCCTTGCTTTCTGATGCCATGTATGACCTGATATGCTTGGCAGCCAGGGATGGTGCCCTGATGATAGTGTCATGGCATTGGATTAACTCCAGCACTGAGCAACGGACACCCAAAGCCCAGTTGGCCCAACTGGATTTTAATGGGAAACTTCTGTTTGGAGCCAATTCGGAGAAGCTGGTGAAGGACCTGGGAAGACAAAATCTTACCGACTTCCAGAAGACAGGTCCAAGGGGGCCTGTAAAACAGTTGGATTCGGCAGCCTCCGCCTGTCCACTGAAAGCGTGCTGGCCGGATCCCCAGTGGTTTTGAGACTCTTGTCATTACTGACCTGGAAAACCTTCCCCTCTGTTTCTGGGCCTCGGGTTCATTCTCAGTCCTATCATGGAGTATGTGGGCCCAGGTACTCAGTCACCTCCAGATTTTGGGGCCTATTCCCTAGTTCTTTCAGTTGGAGGCAGGCTTGGCCTTTTCTTTCAGGAATGGGCCCAGGTTACCAAGGATTGCTATGTCTTGGAATGCACAGAGCCATTTCCGAATGCTTTCATCATTTCCTCTTGTGGGTTTGCAGTCAAAAGTGCTGCTGTGCAGACCTAGATTGGCCACTGTTGGAAACAGGATACTGGGCTTGATGGACCTTGGTCTGACCCAGTATGGCATATCTTATGTTCTTATGTTCACCTTGGACACATTGATATGCCTGAAGGCAGTGGTGCCCATCTCCCCTCCACTCTTCGATGGGCAGGACAAGGACAGATATTCTATCTATTTTGTACCCCAAAAATACAAAAAGGACAGTTCCTCCAGCCCATTCTGGTCCTCAAGGGGATCAATGAGCACTTATGCGTCCTGTGCCTCTGGATGGAAACCTTGCATTCCATGACTCTAGCAGTGCGCTAAGGAGAGTTCTTGGCTTCTCTGGGTTTTGCTGAGGCATATTTAATATCCAGATCCAGGTGGCTCAGCAGAACTATCTGCATTCTGCTGTACTTGGCTCTCGCTATCAGTTTGATTTCCTCCCTTTCAGATATCCACTGCCCCAAGGATTTTCTCTAAGATCATGGTGGTGGCAGCTGTGGTACCAAGGGACCTGTATTCATCCCTATCTGAACTGTAGGGTTATTAGCAGCAAAACAAAATAAGATATGCTCTGTTATGTCTAGGCAAAACCTGTTGCTTCCTTGCTCTGGGTTCGGTGAGACTTCCTGGCAAATGAGCTATGAAATAGCCGTCTGTTTGTGTGTATGTGTATATGTATATGTATGTGTATGTGTATGTGTATGTTAACCACCCTCCAGGGAAGAATATAAGGCCAGTACCTTAACTTAGCCAGGTAGGCAATCGCTGCTGCAGTCCAAGGCAGTCTCTGGAACAGCACGAAGTCCAAATAAGGCAGCTAGGCTAGATACCACTAACTCCAGCCGTCCAAACACAAGCAGTGTGAAAACACAGAACCTGAGGTATCTGTGGGAGTCTTACTCTGTCCTATGGTTAGTGGAACAGCCTTGCATACACATAGTGTGTGTGTCTTTCTTTTCAGGCGTAACAAGGAAGGCACAAAAGGGCATGCAAGTTCTTCTATGCATACTGTATTATAGTTTGTGATGTATCCTTGTCACATTTTGGTGATTGGTTTGCATGATATACTACGAGGCATCTCGGAGAATCAGGAGGTAGTCATTAGGTGGTCATCCTGCAGACAAAGTGTCCATGGTAAGAGATGAAAAGCAGAAGATGATGGTATGAAGTCTTGTATATTGTTGCAAATGTCCAAGGCCAGTTGAGCAATCTGTGGATGAGAAAGGTCTAAGATGCAGGTTCTTTTGCACATAGTCATGTCTGGGAACAACAGTCTTCTATATTCACACATACAATCACTTAGAAGGAAGGTATTTTTTGTTTTTTAATTTAACCAGTTTCTATACCATCTTTATCCTTCAATCAAAGCAGTTTACATACAAACAGGTTTTGGAAACATTCCCTTATCCCAAATGGCTCACAATCTATGTGTACCTGAGGCAAGGGAGAGTTAAGTGGCTTGCCCAAGGTGTGCCTATAGGGCTAGAAACCCTAGTCCCTCCAGCCTGAGATTGCTGACCCGAGATGGGAACTGAACCCCCAGCCCAAGATACTGTGTCCTAACCACTAGGCCACTCCTCCTTTGTTGCTTGTAGGTTGACAGGTTTGAGGCTTTGAACACAGTAGAAGTTTCTTATAGCAAAAATCCATCTTGATTGGTTCAGGTTTTGGTTCAGAGCAAGCTACAGGATACTATTCCTACAGGACAACTTACTCATCTGAGCCCATTCCCTTTCAGAAGTATCTCAGGTAGTGTCCCAAGTGGGGTTATTTTTTGGAAAGCCTCAGCTTGATGATCAATCAGGGAAAGAGCCAGTTGCTGCCTTCCAGTCCCTGGAGTTTCTGATAGCATGTTTCAGCACTTGAGTGGACAGAGATTTCCTGCCAGAGGAGAAAGTCAAAAGACTGTTGGATTGCCCGACGCTGTTAGCTGCACAGCAGGCTCCTCGAATCTGGGATTATCTTCAGCTTCTTGGATTGATGGTGGCAATCACAGAGATGTTGCTGTGGGCGCATGCTCAGATGTGACTGCTCCTGTGGCCCTTGTCGATTCGGTGACCCTAGAGTTCTTAGCAGTTTGAGCACAGGCTTCCTCCACCTAATTGTGAAGGCCAGCCTGCGATGATGGTGACAGCCCTGTGATCTGAGGAAGGTCATACTTTGGACAATTTCTCCTGGATACTGGTGATGACAGATGCCAGTTTTTCAGGCTGGGGAGCCCATTGCCAAGACCACACATCCCAGGGCCATTGGAACTGCAGGGAAGCAGTGTGACCCATCAACTGCCTCGAGACAATAGTCATCAGGTTGGCTTATCTGCATTTCCAGCCAATGCCACGGCCGTGGCTTATGTCAATTAGCAAGGCAGCATGAGGAGCACCAGTGTAGCTCTGGAGATTTTTCTCCTGATTTGCCTGGGCAGAGCAGAACCTCCTAGCCTTGTTGACTCACCACATTGCCTGTGTGGACAATGTGGAAGCGGACTTCCTCAGTCAGCACTCTCTGGATCCTGGAGAGGAAGTTGAGTCAGGAGGCCTTTCAGTTGATTCTGTGGCGCTGGGGTCACCCTGAAATGGATCTGATGGTGACCCGCTTCAATGGCAACATTCCCTGCTTCTTCAATTGCCACACAGAGATGGGGTCTGAAGGCATTGATGCCCTGATTCAGCCTTGACCAAGTCAGCAACTGCTGTACATGTTTCCACCATGGCCCCTGCTTGGGTATGTGCTTTGACATATAGAACGTCACCCGGGCAGAATTGTTCTGGTGGCGCCAACTTGGTCGAGGACAGTGTGGTTCGGAGACCTGATGCAGCTCCTGCAGGGACCTCCTCTTCATTTGGCTCTGCTTCAGGGTTTATTGCAATCATCCTGGAGGACCAGGCTCCCTTCTCGCTTATGGCTTGGTTCTTGAAAGGAGATGGCTCATACGTAAGGGCTACTCTCCAGCAGTGGTCTCTACTCTGTTCGGTGCCCGGAGGAGGTCTACCAAACTAGCATACATATGGATATGGCGCCTCTTTGAGCACTGGTTTGGCATGTGGCAATTGGCTCATGAGGTGGCCAAGGTGTCCTCCCTGTTGGCCTTTATATAGGATGGCCTAGAGAAGGGCCTTTTCCTTATTTCCCTGAACATTCAGGTGTAAGCTCTGGCCTGTTTTTGTAGTCCGGTGGCAGGCAAATCTCTGGCCTTGCATCCGGATATCTCGTGTTTTCTCCATGGCGTTTGGCATCTGCATCCTCCCCTCCGGTCTCTGATTCCTTCCTGGGATGAGGGACCTTTGATAAGGTCCCTCATCAGAGACTTTTGGCAAAACTAAAGAGTCATGGGATAGGAGGCAGTGTACTATTGTGGATCAGGAACTGGTTAAAAGACAGAAAGTAGAGGGTAGGGCTAAATGGCCAATTTTCCCAATGGAGAAAGGTGAATAGTGGTGTACCCCAGGGATCTGTGCTGGGTCCGCTGCTTTTTGACATATTCATAAATGATCTGGAAAATGGAATAACGAGTGAGGTTATCAAATTTGCAGATGACACAAAACTATTTAAAGTTGTTAAAACCCAAGAGGATTGTGGAAAATTGCAAGAGGATCTTGATAAATTGGAAGACTGGGCATCAAAATGGCAGATAAAATTTAATGTGGACAAGTGCAAAGTTATGCACCTAGGGAAGAACAACCCAAACTATGGTTACACGATGCAAGGTTCCACATTAGGAACCACCACCCAGGAAAAAGATTTAGGCGTCATTGTGGATACCATGTTAAAACCCTCGGCACAGTGTGCAGCGGCGGCCAAGAGAGCAAGTAGAATGCTAGGTATCATAAGGAAAGGAATGGAAAATAAAACAAAAGATATTATAATGCCTCTATATCGTTCCATGGTGAGACCGCACCTTGAATATTGTGTGCAATTCTGGTCACCGTATCTTAAAAAGTTTACAGCGTTATTAGAAAAGGCTCAGAGAAGAGCCATCAAAATGGTAAAGGGGATGGAAGGATACTCCTATGAAGAAAGGCTAAAAAGGTTAGGGCTCTTTAACCTGGAAAAGAGACGGCTGAGGGGAGATTTGATAGAAGTCTATAAATTAATGAATGAAGTGGAACGGGTAAACGTAGATTGATTGTTTACATAGTAACATAGTAGTTGACGGCAGATAAAGACCAGCATGGTCCATCCAGTCTGCCCAGCGAGATGGCAAGAGTAGGTGCACCTGTCGCTCCGCGCAGGCCACCCCTCTCCATATCCTCGTTCAGGGGTAAACCCACCACTCCATATAGGACACCCCTAAGACGTTATATGGTTCGGAAGTTAGATGGTACCGTTTATTTTGTTTTTTTTCCTATTTCTGTAAAGGGATCCTCTGTGTTTGTCCCATGCCTTTTTGAATTCCGTCACCGTGTTCGCCCCCACCACTTCCATCGGGAGGGCATTCCAAGCATCCACCACCCTTTCAGTGAAAAAATATTTCCTGACATTGCCTTTCAATTTACCCCCTTGCAGTTTCATGTTATGCCCTCTAGTTTTACAGGTTCCCCGTCTTTGGAAGAGGTTTGTTTGTTCATCATTTCTCTTTAAGTATTTAAAGGTCTGAATCATATCTCCCCTGTGCCTCCTTTCCTCCAAGGTATACATATTTAGGTCTTCAAGTCTCTTCTCATAAGGCTTCTGACACAGGCTCCAAATCATTTTGGTCGCCTTCCTCTGAACAGTCTCCAGTCTTTTTACATCCTTTGCAAGATATGGTCTCCAAAACTGAACGCAGTATTCCAAGTGAGGCCTCACCAGTGACCTATACAGTGGCATAAGTACCTCTTCTTTTCTGCTGGCAATCCCTCTTTGTATGCAGCCCAACATCCTCCTGGCTTTTGCCACCGCCTTGTCGCAATGTTTTGCCACCTTGAGATCAGCAGAGATAATCACACCAAGGTCTTTTTCCTGAACTGTGCATACCAACCTTTCTCCCCCTATCTTGTACATTTCTCTTGGATTTCTGCTACCCAAGTGCACGACACTGCACTTTTTTGCATTAAATCGTAGTTGCCAAGCTTTAGACCAGTCTTCCAGCTTTTGTAGATCTTTCTTCATGTTAACCACTCCCTCAGGGGAGTCCACTCTGTTGCAAATTTTTGTGTCGTCTGCAAAAAGACAGACTTTTCCATTCAGTCCTTCAGCAATATCACTCACAAATACATTGAACAGTGCTGGGCCCAGGACCGAACCCTGGGGCACCCCGCTAATCACCTTCCTCTCATCCGAGTGAGCTCCATGTACAATCACCTTCTGTTGTCTGTCAGTCAGCCAATTTCTAATCCAGTTTACCATCTTGGGACCCATCCCCAAGCTACTGAGTTTGTTGATAAGCCTCCTATGAGGAACAGTATCAAAGGCTTTGCTGAAATCCAGGTAGATGACATCCATTGCATGCCCCTGATCTAGTTCCCTCGTCACGCAGTCAAAGAACTCGATCAGATTTGTCTGGCAAGATCGTCCTTCGGTAAAACCATGTTGCCTCGGGTCTTGCAAGCTGTTGGTTTTCAGAAAGTTCACTATTCGCTCTTTCAGGAGCGCCTCCATTACTTTTCCTGCCACCGAGGTAAGGCTCACAGGTCTGTAGTTTGACACTTCTTCCCTGTCACCACTTTTGTGTAGAGGTACGACATCAGCCATTCTCCAGTCCTGAGGAACCTCTCCTGTTTCCAAGGATCTGTTGAAGACATCCTTTAACGGTCCTGCAAGAACCTCTCTGAGCTCTTTCAGTATCCTGGGATGTATCCCATCCGGTCCCATGGCTTTGTCCACTTTCAGTTTAGCAAGTTGTTCTAACACCTCTTCTGCTGTGAATGGTGTGGTATCTACTTCATTCCCATTTTTATATTTGGGAGTCACAGCTGGTCCATCCCCAGGATCTTCTTTAGTAAACACAGAGCAGAAGTAATTGTTTAGCAATTTTGCTTTTTCAGTGTCACTTTCCACGAGTCCTTTCCCAGCACTTCTGAGTCCTGCAATTCCAACTCTGATCTTTTTCCTTTCCCGAATATACCTGAAGAAATTTTTGTTGCCACCCTTAACATCTTTAGCCATCTTTTCCTCTGCCTTTGATTTTGCTATCCTTATTTCTCGTTTTGTCTCTTTGAGTTTGATCCTGTATTCATTTCTGTGTTCTTCTGTCTGCAAGCTTTTGAATTTTGCAAAAGTTGTGTTTTTTGCCTTTATATGAGCAGCCACCTCTTTGGAAAACCAAATAGGTTTCCTTCTCCTCTTGCTTTTATTTACTTTTCTTACATATTTATCTGTTGCTCCTTTCAATGCCTCCTTTAGTTTAGCCCATTGCAATTCCACTTCCTTTATCTCTTCCCACCCCGTCATCTCCTCCTTTACATACTCTGCCATTTGATTGAAGTTAGTGTATTTGAAGTTTAGGACTCTGAGCTTGCTATGATTGGCCTGTGCCATGGCTTTTATTTCAAACCACACCGTGTGATGGTCGCTGTTGCTCACAGGGGCACTCACGCAGACATTTGACACACTATCACCGTTGGTGAGCACTACATCCAGCGTTGAGCTTTCCCTGGTTGGTTCCATCACCATTTGTCTAAATAATGCATCTTGGAGAGCATCCACAATTCTTTTGCTTCTTTCCAGATGTGCAGAAGGAGTAATCCAATCCACATCAGGTAGATTAAAGTCACCCAATATGATTGCTTCCCCCTTTGATGCTATCTTGGCAATATCTCTAATCAATTCATTGTCTCTCTCTTCAATTTGAGTCGGAGGTCTATAGACTACAGCAATATGGATGACAGTGCCATCTCCTCTCTCCAACGCAATCCAGAGCGCTTCTTCTTTTCCCCATGTCCCCTGCATTTCAGTAGCTTTAATATTGCTTTTGACATACAAGGCTACTCCTCCTCCTTTTCCATTTTCTCGGTCCCTCCTGAATAGATTATAGCCTGCTATGGCTATATCCCAATCATGTGATTCATTAAACCATGTTTCTGTAATGGCCACAATGTCCAAGTCTGTTTCCACTGTTAGGGCTTCCAGGTCTGGAATTTTGTTGGCTAGGCTTCGAGCATTTGTGCTCATTGCTTTCCAGCACTTTCCTGGCTTGTGTGTATTTTGCATTGATTTTGTTCTGCCCACTTCCTCCCACATGTTTTTGATGTGTGGTTTAAAAGTGTGGCTGTTTCTGATGTTGTTCTGCTTTTGTTGGGGGTGGCATGCAGATGTTGACCTTCCACATCCGTCACCCCCTTTTCCTAGTTTAAATGCATGTCCACATACTGCCTGAATTTTTCACTTAGGATTCTTTTCCCTGTGGAAGAGAGATGTAGTCCATCAGCACAGTATAGTCTCTTGTTGATCCATCTGTTGTCCCAGTTGCCAATAAATCTGAATCCTTCTTTTCTGCACCAGGTCTGGAGCCATGTATTAAAGCTGTTAATGCGATGCAGTTTTTTTGTCCCCTTACCAAGAACAGGTAGAACCTCTGAGAATGCAACAGTGTTAACAACGTGCTTGAGTTTCTCCCCCAGAGATTGGAAGTCCTTTTGGGCTGTAGAGGCACTGTTCCTAGCCAAGTCGTTTGTGCCTAGTTGGATAATAACATCAAGTTTGGAATGTTCACTTTTTGCACTAAGTAATTCAACAACTTGGTTTGTATTCCTGCTGGCTGAAGAGCCTGGTAGGCACATGACTATCTTCTCTCCTTTGAACTGTGTTCCCAAGTTGGTGCCTCTGATGATGGAATCTCCAATTAGTAGTAGTTTTCTGTTTGGTGAGGTTTTCTTCATATTTAGTGCTTTAGCAGGGGATTGGGCATTGTCTGACTCATTTAAAGGCCCTTCAGGTTCTTTGAATTGGGCATCCTCATTAGCCAAGGCAGAGAAGGCATTGTGCAGGGATATCTCTTGATGTATAGGATGTCTTTGTGTTACAGGTCGCAATCTACCAGAACCCACTGTGATCCATTTGTTCCTGGGGCGTTTGGTTCTTTGTGGGAGCGGTGGTGGAGTTTGTTCAGTTTGTATCCTAGGAGAGGTGCGCTTCATTGCAGCCAGTTCCTCCCTCAGTAGAGATACTTCTATATGCATGGCAGCTAGGTCTTTCCTTAGTAGAGTTAGTTCTTCATGCATGGCAGCTGACTTTAGACATATAGGACAAGCTCTTAGTTTCCAAATGATTTGTCTTTGAATGAACGTACCGCAGTTATTGCACTGAATACACGACATGTTTATGCAGTCCCAGAAGAGGAAGAAGAAGAAAAGAAGAATACGATGTGGCTTTTAACCCAAGTTTGGAATGATAGATGGCACGTCTGTGACCACTATATAGGCAATGTAGCCCCTGGGGTGGGTGGGGTGAGGGGTAGGGTGGGCGGGAACCTAAGTGTCACTAGCTAGTAGGCTGTTCCTGAACTATTGGCACACACAATGGAGTAAAGTAAGGAACCCACCACTGAGGACAATTAGAAAAAAAGACAAATATGGGGAGACAGACTCACAATTATTTGGAGACAGACTCAGTTATGCAGCAAACACAGCAAAAATCTCCTTTTGGGAGAGCTCTAAAACAGCACTCCTCCTCTTGCAGAACAGAAGGCAATGTAAGCAAACCCACGTGCAGCTCAGAAAAATGGAGGTTTACAACAGTAACTCTGCAGGGGGTGGGGGAGGGGTAGCCCCTGCAGATAGGTTAAGAGAAAGTTTAAAACCTTACAACTTTAACAGCAATGGAGTAAAGTAAGGAACCCACCACTGAGGACAATTAGAAAAAAAGACAAATATGGGGAGACAGACTCACAATTATTTGGATCAGAATATAGAAAGACTAGGGGACATGCAATGAAGCGACAGGATAAACTATTTAAGACTAATAAAAGAAAATATTTTTTCACTCAATGTGTAATCAAACTCTGGAATTTGTTACCGGAGGATGTAGTAAAGGCTGTTAGTGTAGCTGGGTTTAAAAAAGGGTTGGACAAGTTCCTGGAGGAAAGGTCCATAAACCATTATTAAGAAAAGACCCAGGATACCAATGCTTGACCCAGTACAAGCATTGTGGAACCTATGTCTTTTGGGGAAACTGCTAGGTACGTATGACTTAGATTGGCCACTGTTGGAAACAGGATACTGGGCTTGATGGACCTTGGTCCGACCCAGTATGGCATATCTTATATTCTTATGTCTGGTGCTCAGGGCCCTGATGGTGACACCTTTTGAGCCATTGCAGTGCCACTTTAATGGATTTCATCCTCAAGATGGTCTTCTTGGTTGTGATTTGTTCCACAAGGTGAATTTCTGAGCTGCAGGCTCTGTCTTGCCAAGATACTTATCTGTCCTTTTCAAAGGAGGCCATTTCCATTTGGCCTGTGTCTTCTTTCATGCCTAAGGTGCTTTATTCTTTTTATGTGAACCAGGTGGTCTGCCTGCCCTACTTCCCGAAGGAGCAGTATCAGGGGAAGGATAAGGACCTTCGTCTGGTGGATGGCCAAAGGACATTCCTCCGGTACCTGGAGTTTACGAATTCCTTTGGTAGGTTCAACCATCTTTTTGTGCTGTTTGCTGGCCTACACAAGAATGAAGTGATGGCCAAGTCTACTTTTGGGATGCTGGATTAAGGAGGCCATTGCCTCCACGCATCATTTGCGAAACCGGCCGGTTCCAGAGGATTTGCGCACCCTACTTTCGCACAAGCATCCTCTTGGGCAGAGCAGAGCTTGGTAGCTCCTGCAGACATTGGTCGGAAAATAATGTGGGCATTACTTTCCACTTCTGTCAAGCATTACCACTTAGATGTCCACATGCGGGTAGAAATGGCCTTGGTTCAAAAGTATTTGCGAGCTGCTGTGTCTTCTTCCCACCCAGTGGAGTTGTAGTTTTGGTGCATCCCACTCATCTGTACTGGTCTAGCAGTACTTTATGGAAAGTGACATTTTACTTAACACTTAATGTCCTTTCCTGGAGTGCTGCTCGACTAGTCCAGAGCCCACCCCTAAAACTATATTTGCTCTGTTCTTTTGCTGTGGTACCTTTGGATCTTCTATGATTTTTTTTCCACTTGGCTCTGCAGATTCATCTTCTTCTGACAGCTTTCTGTTTATGTATTCCTATACTGTTGATTACTCATTGTTGCCCATCACTGAGGTTGTGTGAGGCTTACTCTGTATCTCCCAAATGCTTTGGGACAAATACTGAAGAGAGACTTCTGGTGGCGGAGGCAAACAGAGGCATAGGAGAGATGTCATTGAAACCGAGGCTTTACATTGGTTCTTTGTCTCCACTAATCTGCTAGTAAGAGAACACAATCCACTTGTTTGGAATGGTCTAGCAGAACTCAAGGGAAGGACATTAACTGGTAAGTAAAATGTCACCATATGGGGCCCGATATTCAAAGTGATTAACCTGCTGACCACATTAATTTAATTGCGCTAACCGTGATATTCAGGTGGGGCAGAGCAGGAGCAGCACTCAGGAATATTCAGACACTTCCTTAGTGGCAAAAGTTGGGAAAAGTAATAGCCATCCTAATTTTCACCGCTGAAGCTAACTGGGCAGTGGCTGAAATTTGTTACTCCCCCGTTAACTTCAACACTGAGCACTTACAACCACTCCGATATAAACTAAGACAGTTGACCAATCACCCTTAACATTTTGCTGTAAATATAGTATCTCCATGTTAAATAAGTTTATGTTATGACCTGAAGTAATCTATAACTGTTATTGATTAATCCTAGTTCACCATGTTATTCTGTAAAGGTTTCTAATGTTGTAATGTAATGGTTATTGTTCAATCTAAACGGCTTTGATGATGTGAAAGGCGGTATAGAAAACTCTCAAATAAAAAAATAAAACACTATTTGGCTGACCCGGATATGACCCCGGCACTGAATATCTGGGTCTTAGGGTCAGTGGCGATGGCTAACTGACAGCACTGAATCACTGTTCAACAGCCAAAATGCTTCGGACACGAAAGCAGCTGTTCTAAACTAATTTAAGGCTGCTATACACAGAAATCATAATGAAAATGGCTGCTTAGGTCTAGTTGCTAAGCTATATGCTATTAATTAGTCATTAGGGGTCATTAACTGTGTATTATGCAACATTTGCGTGAGATTGTGCAATCTCTACTTGCAACCAATAGAAATATCTGTCCAAACCAGATGATGAAATTGGTATTTAAATTTGCATCACTTTGACAGTATAAATCTTAAGGTGTATTAGTCACAGAAAAATTAAAAATTAATTATTTTGCATTATTTTATGCCGATAGGTCAATCACAGCGTATTCGGTGATGCATCGTACTTGTGTTAATAATGCAGATAATTTCTGCAATATTTGTGGTGAAGTGACTTTTACATCACAAAAACAGAATATGACTGTGGCAGTTAAGAAAGCCTACAAGTTGGGCGTAAAGGACATGGCTTCCAGCATCATATGGACCCCTCCCTGAGGCATCCGTCACCCATAAAAGCAAAGCCTCTGCTACACTTAAACATTTAGATAGAGATATAGGGCTGTGCAGTTCATGCCTTCTGGAGCTTACAAGCTAGTCAACATGGACACTGAGGACAGAGGGCCCGATATCCATCTAGGCAGAACCAAGTGCCATAGCTGCTTAGCGCTGTCCGCCGACCCCTTAACCTCAGATATTCATTCCACGGTGACGGAAGTGAATAACCAAGTCTGGCCGCACTGCCTGGTAGCCGCCGAGGCTAACTGTGCTGCATCAATTTTGGATGCTGCATGATAAGCGCTCAGCGCCTATAAGATAGGCAAGGAAAAACGTTGCCTATTTTATAGGCACTGAGCACTAACCGTGCAGCTTTTAATATCGGTGCTGCATGGTTAGCACTAGGCCCCACCTCTGCTCCGTCCCGGAACACCCCTAGCCGGCTAGCATCGGGCCACATAGGGAACTTAGTTGGGGATATTTGGCGATATTACCCATGTAAGTGCCATCAAATATCCAGTTAGCAGGCATTTACATGGCTAGCTAGTTGTTAACCTTGTAAATGCCCTTTAAATATCGGGCCCAGAGTCTTTAGAAATAAAGAAATCATCCTCAGCACTGCCAACCTCCCTCCTCCCCACCAACTTCTTGGTATTGCCAGGCTACACCCTCCCCCATTCCCAGCATGACCATCACGCCTTAATGTTGCATATTTTATGTTTCTCTGTATGATTTATGTTTTATTAAAAACTTTCTATAGCACCCTTCAAAAACAAAAAAAAAACAGAGGAGTATTCAAGAGCAATAAAATCATATTAGAAAAGAATAGAGGAGAGAAAGAAATGCAAACAAGATATAACCGTGGAGAAGGTGGAGAGAGGGGAAGCAGAGAAGAAGGGAGGGGGGAAGGGAAGGGGAAGGTGCAGAATGATATACCTAGGAGGAAGAGTTGAAAGTTTGGTGAAAGAGAGAAGTCTTCAGAAGTGTTTTGAACTTGGGTGTAGGAAAGCTCAAGAAGGTTATCTGGGGGCAGGGAGTTCCACAAGCTGTGGCCACAAATGTAGAATGCTGAGTGCCTTGTGGATTCATATCGAGCCTGGGAGAATGGAGGTAGGGAAAGCTGATTTGTGTGAATAGACGAAGTAGACGAGGGAGCATGTAGGATAATGTGCAAAGAGAGATAAGCGGGGGTGCCAGAGTCTAATGCTTTGTGAATCAGGGATAGATGTTTAAACTGAATACAAAAGGAAATGGGCAACCAAGGAGATTTGAGAAACAGAGGCGTTTGCTTTCAAATCTGGATATGTAATGGAGAATACAGATAGTGGCATTTTGGACAGTTTGTAAGCATTTGATATGATAAAGGGGTAGAACGGAGTAGATAATATTACAGTAGTTGAAGTGTGAGATGATAAGAGTGAAAAGTAAAGTAATAATGGTGGAGTCTGTAAGAAAGGGGCATAGTGAATGGATCTGACATAGAGTATGGAAAGAGCATCTAACCACCACGCTAATCTGATTGTGAAAGATAAGACCACTATCCAGAACAACACAGAGTTATTTAAGAGAAGAGACCAAGGTGAGTGGGGAACCACCCAGTAAGGGGACTATAGAGGGAACAGAAGAGCCATTGAGCTATATTATGAAGATCTTAGATGGGTTCATGTTCAGGTGATCAGTGTGTAGCTAGTGGGCCACGTTGAAAAGGCAGGAGTTAAGTGGTGAGATTGGGAGACGAAGGGTGAGCATGAAAGAGAAGTAGGATATCTCTGCCTATAGGTAGATGGCAACCTCATTCTGTTGGATAAGATTAGCAATAAGGGCCAGAAAAACATTAAAGAGCAGAGGGGCAACAACTGAATTCTGATGGACACCACATGTCAAGTAGAAATGTGGAAGATGTAGAAGAATGAAACGACAGAGTAATAGCGATCAGACAGAAAAGAATGAAGCCACTGGAGGACAGATCTGTGAATGCCAGCAGATTGTCAATGAGCTAGAAAAAGGGGATGAGTGACAAGATCACATGCTGAGGATAGATCAAGTGAGATAGCTAAGGAAATATTGCCCTTATCCAGTGACTCCTGTGTCTCATTAAGAACTGAAAGAAGGATTATTTCCATGCTATGACCTGCACGGAAATGGAACTGTCTAGGATGAAAGAAATTGGTGTGCTGTAAATGATCTGCAAGTTGAGTGAGGGGTCAAGGGAGGGATTCTTCAGTAGGGGTTGGACTAGGGAGAAGATACCAGACGAGAGACTGTTATTAAAGAGAGATAGGAGATGAGGAAGAAGGGCTAAAGAGGGGACTGAGATCCAAGAGAAAGGGATGGGGTCAGAAGGACAGGTTGTCTTAGGGGAGGAAGAGGTGGTTTTTGCAAGAGCTGGCAAAGAATGGGATTGAAAGGGCAGCATCTATGAGCAAGTGCTGGGGTCGTAGTTGAGAGGTTTGAAGGGGCAGAGGAAGTTAAAAGAGGCTGAGCAAAGAGAGATACCAGAAAGTTCATGTTGAAGGGACAGAACCTTATCTTGGAAAAATGCAGCCAGATGTTTGGCAGAGGGGGCATTGGGGAGGCAGGTGCAGTGAGGGGGGTGATGAAGACGTGACACTATAGTGTAGAGTTTCTTGCAACTATTATTAGAGTGAAAAATGAGCCTGTTATAGTAGTCCTTTTTTTCTGACGTAATAGAATTTCTATAGAAAGTGTGGCGAGCTTGAAAGGTGGCAAGAGTGTCAAGGGAACGGCATTTAAACCATATGCGCTTAGCCCTGCGAAGCTGCCTTCGAGTGAATGTGAGACTGGGGTGCTACCAAGGGTGATGGGAGGAGCAACAAGAGGGATGTTTGGGGACTAGAGGTGCCAAGGAATTCAAAGTAGAGTGAAGGGTATCAATTTGGGGATCCACAGAGAAGGACTCAAAGCCAGTATGAAGAGAGTTTCAGAGGGAGGAAAGGAATGAAGATTGTCTTCTGTGATGCAATGGTGGAGTGAGATGGGGCTGGCAGAGGAGGAGGAAGAGACCGGAAGCGATACACAGTTACTTATATTAAAAAGAACACCTAGATGTCCTGTCCAGAGGAGAGACAGTGTATGGGCAAGAGACAGGCAGAGCGAAGAGGGAGAAGGGGTGAGTAACAGATCCAGGGTGAGACCAGCTGCATGAGTAGGAATGGGAATATGTTGGACTAGAGAGAGATCAGCAATATGAGAGAGAAATGCCTTATCCCTACCACTGTGAGGTTGATCCATGTGAATATTGAAGTCTCTGAGATTAAGGAGATTAGGGAAGGCAGTTGTCGTCTCAGCTAGAGTGAGGAGAAGAGAATCTCAATGGCCAGTATTCAGGGAGGGGGGAACATAGAGAAGGAAAGCATGGAACAAGTGGAACAGGGGAAAAGATAGGAGGAGCAATTCCAGATAGTGCAAAGGGAAAGAGGAAAGTTCAGTGACATTGAGGGTGTCCTTACAGGCAGCGACCCCACCCAAAGCCCTAGAACTGTGGGAGATGAAGAAAGCCATGTAGCTAGGTGGCAAACAGTGGTAGAGATAAGCCTCTTCTCCATCTTTTAGCCAGACCTTGGTTAGGAAGTGAAGATCCAGACAATGAAGAGCGAGAACATATGAATTTAGAGCAGACTTGGTCCAGAACGATCTGCAATTGAGAAACCCCCCCCCCCCCCCGGAGGGCAGGGGAGGGAGGAAGGTGATGCTGTGGGAGGAAAAGTGGGGGTGAACTGGCAAGGAATAAGGAACCGGGGCCTATTCAGAAGAGTGTTTGGAAACGGGGTCACCAGGCGGTGGCCCCAGTGAACTGGTATGGGTAAAGACATAACAATTACGAGTAACAGCAATGAGGAAAAGCCAGAGAGCTCTTACTAGCTGGTAAGAAAGCCAGTGTAAGGTGAGAAGCAGCTAAGGAGAGTTGAAAGCCCGGGCAGCAATGATCTAATGCAGCCCCACTGATGATGATGTCAGCATTTCTGGCACTCTCTTTTCTATGAAAGTCTGCAGCTGCCCTGGGGTAGGAGGGTTGGTGGGGGGAGAGTGGATCCTATCTCCCTTTTCTGGGGCTGCTCTTATCCATGCTCAGTGGAGCAAGAAACAATATCTGCCCATCGCCCAGCACTTGGGCTCTTCAGCTTGAAGAGATGACTGAGAGGGGATATGATAGAAATGTATAAAACCGTGAGTGGCATGGAAATGTTAAATAGGAAATGGTTGTTAAACCTTTCAAACAACACTACAACAAGAGGGCGCTCCATGAAACTAATGACCTCCACATTGAAAACACATCACAGAAATGTTTCCATTCTATGAATGATTAAGCTGTGGAATCAGTTACCGGGACATGAGGTCAAGGCGACTAATGTCTTGGGATCTGAAAGAGGTTTGAACAGGTTCCTGGAGGAAAAGTCCACAAAACGTATTAGCAGGTAGACTTGGGAGAGCGATTGTTCATCCCTGGAAATGAACAATGAGATATAGATCTTCATTTTGGGATTGGCTGGGTATTTGTGATCTGAGCCGGCCACAGTCAGAGACAGGATACTGGGCTCATCTTATGTTCTCATGTCATGTCTCACATGAGGAAGAGTATGGATGAATGGAAGCTCCACATGGTCTCTCCCTTGGATGCAAATGGCTGAGTCCAGGCATACAGCTGTGGCTAGCACATGCCGGGTAGAAGTCTTTGACTGGGAACCAATGTTGCTTAGAGATGCCTGTGACTGGCAATATGTGACTTTTAGAGAACTCAGGCAGGGGAGTGACATTTGGGATGGTGCTGGTCTGTGGTCTCCTTTTCCTGTTCTCCCAGTCCTTCTACCAGCACTGAGAAGAGGCTAAGAATAGATTGTCCAGTGGGTATGGGATCTTGCATCCTACACAATACAGACCACGGTGGCTAGGATTTGGGAGCAAAGTCAAAGAGAAAAGGAAGCAGTTGCCTGTGGGACTGTATCTCATCAAGATCCCTCACTGTACAGCAAATCTCAGAACTGCATCTCCAGCCCATATAACACAGTGAGGACCTCTCTCTCTCTCCTTATCACATTCAGTATCCCCTATTGCTGAACAAATTGCATTAGCATGAGAACACAGCCTGAGCTTAGAAATCCGGTCTCACTCTGCAGTAAGTGTGCCCAAAAATCATGCTTAAGCAATTGTAAGCACATACAAAATGCACACACACATGCACAGGTGATACAGATCCTGTCACTCAAGCATAGGGCAGTGAGCACACTTGGATATAGATCACATTCTTGCAGCAGTCATAAAGTATTGACTTCAGTATGAAGCCTTTCAATGCCTGGAGTGCTAAGTGCCGGCCTGCACTACCCAGAAGGACCTTTTTATCCGCGGCACCTGGCCTTTAACAAGATGGCACAGATAGGGCAGTGACCCTGCCAAGTGCTTAAAACACTGTTATGATTTCACAGGCTGTATAATTAGATAAGAATTTCCTGCACCTGTTGCCATCATGTAGAGAATCTGCCAACAGGACAGAGAGGCAGCTTCTGTAGCAGGGATGCTTGTGGAGAGGGGAGCTATGGGGCACACGGGCAAGCTGAGAGACAGCTATGGGGCACACAGGCAAGCTGAGAGATAGCTATGGGGCACACAGGCAAGCTGAGAGACAGCTATGGGAGACACGGGCAAGCTGAGAGACAGCTATGGGGCACACAGGCAAGCTGAGAGACAGCTATGGGAGACACAGGCAAGCTGAGAGACAGCTATGGGGCACACGGGCAAGCTGAGAGATAGCTATGGGAGACACAGGCATCCTTGCAACTGGAGATCCTTGAGGTTGCTGCCTGCATGTGGCAGCACTGAATAATATTTGTGCTCCATGGAGCAATGCTGCCATCTGGCAGCCTTTAGGGGCACTAAAACTAGAGAAACAATATGGAAGTCGAGGGCATTTTTCTAATTCTTGGCCATACAGTTTTGATTTGCAGGATTTTACAGTTGCTGGTTTAGTCATCAACGCTCCGTGCCGAGGAGGTAGCCTAGGGGTTATTTTTCTTTGACTTGCACCAATCATTTTGCATCCAGTAATCACCAGATGGTGTGGTTCAGCATTAGGACTAGGGCTGTTAGAATCCATTCAAAAGTGAGGGTCTTAGACTTTAGGAAAACTAACTTTGCCAAGCTGGGCCAATACCTCAGGGAGTCATTAGCAGGACGGGAACAGCTGGGGGATGTAGAAAACAGTAGGTAAAACTCAAAGGGGATATTTTAACAGCACCCAACCTTTTTGTTAAAATGGTAAATAAAGGTAAAAAGGAAAAGGAGACCGCTATGGTTTTCAAAAGAAATAGCTGAAAAGGTGAAGAAAAAGAGGGAGGCCTTCATGAAATATAAGAGATCATAGAGAGAAGAAGACAGGCATCTATATTTGGAAAAAGAGAAGCTAGCAAAGTAGTCAGGAAAGCAAAGATACTAAAAGAAGAAGAAATAGCCAATGCAATAAAATGGGGGCATAAGACATTTTTCATATATGTTAGTGAGAAGAGGAAGGGCAAAAGTGGTCTTCATTATAAAGCATATGAGGACAAACTGAAGGATCTTAATATGTACACCTTAGAGGAAAGTTGGGATAGAGGTGATATGATTGAGATGTTTAAATACCTCTGTGGCATAAATGTTCAGGGAGAGAGCCTCTTTCAACTGAAAGCAAGTTCTGCTACAAGGGGACATGGGATGAGGGTGAAGGGGGATAGATTCAGGAGTGATATGCGGAAATATTTCTTTATGGAAAGAGTAGTGGATCCGTGGAATAGTCTCCCAGTGGAGGTGGTAGAGATGAGGACAGTAACTGAATTCAAAAAAGCATGGGACCAACACAGAGGATCTCTAAAGGTAAAAAGGGGATTGTTGTAGTTGTTGATATAGAAGGACAGATAGGCCATGTGGTCTTTTTCTGTCATCATATTTCTATGTTTCTAAACGTGGTATTGTCAGACTCAAGGGTGAAGGGTAGGAATACATAGAATCTGATGAGGATAAAGCAGAGTTCCTTAACAAGTATTTCTGTTCTATGTTCACAGATGAAGAACCAGGAGCAGAACCTCAGAAAACACCCACAAACAGGAACAGAAGTGAGGGTCATCTTGAACAATTTTCAGAAGACTGTGTTTGTGAGAAACTAGCTCAACTTAAAGTAGACAAAGCGATGGGACCGGATGGGATACACCCTAGAATACTGAGGGAACCTGGAGACGTTCTAGCGGCTCCACTGACTGACCTTTTCAATGCCTCGTTGGAGTCAGGAGTGGTGCCAAAGGACTGGAGAGAGGCTCATGTGGTCCCTTTACACAAAAGCAGAACTAAGGATGTGGTTTAAAACTACAGGCCAGTTAGTTTAACTTTGGTGGTGAGTAGATTATTGGAAGCACTGCTGAAAGCGAAAATAGTGAGGTTTCTGAAATCCAATGATTTACTGGATCTGAGGCAGCATGAATTTCCCAGTGGCAGGTCTGTCAGACAAATGTGATTGATTTCTTTGACTGGGTGACCAGGGAGTTGGACCAAGATGTGGTGTATTTAGATTTCAGTAAAGCCTTTGGCACCGTTCCACACAGGCAACTTATAAACAAACTGAGCACCCTAGGGATGGACCCTAAAGTTACTGCTTGGGTTAGAAATTGGTTGAGTTGGAGAAGGAGGTTACCAGTGGTGTGCCCCAGGGATTTGTCCTTAGTCTGATTCTTTTTAACATCTTTGTTAGTAGTATAGTGGTAGGTATTGCCTCTTTGTGGATGATACCAAAATCTGCAATATAGTAGATACCCAGGAAGTTGTAGATAACATGAAGAGGGATCTAGCTAAGCTTGAAGAATGGTCTAGAATTTGTAAGCTGAGATTTAATGTTAAAAAATGCAAGGTCATGCATTTGGGCTGCAGCAATCCAAGGAAGTGATATAGTATAGGGGGTGAAGTACTTCTGTCCACAAAAGAAAGCGGGACCTAGGCGTGATTGTGTCTAATGATCTTAAAGTAACTAAACAGGTAGAAAAGGTGACAGCAAAAGCTAGAAAGATGCTTGGGTGCATATGGAGAGGAATGGCCAGCAGAAGAAAGGAGGTGATACCGCCTCTGTATAAGTCTTTCGTTCAACTTCATTTGGAATATTGTGTGCAGTTCTGGAGACCACACCTTCAAAAGGATATAAACAGGTTGGAGTCAGTACAGAGGGTAGCTACAAAAAATGGTTAGTGGTCTTCATTATAAAGCATATGAGGACAGACTTAAGGATCTTAATATGTATACTTTAGAGGAAAGGCGGGTTAGAGGTGATATGACAGACATTTAAATACCTCCGTGGCATAAATGTACAGGAGCCTCTTTCGAATGAAAGCAAACTTTGCTATGAGGGGGACATAGGATGATAGTGAAAGGGGATAGACTCAGGAGTAATGTGTGGAAATATTTTTTTACGGAGAGTGGTGGATCCATGGAATAGTCTCCCAGTGGAGGTGGTAGAAATGGGGACAGCATCTGAATTCAAAGCATGGGACAAACACAGAGGATCTCTAAAGGAAAAAAGGGGACTGTTATAGTGGTTGATATGGAAGGACAGACTAGATAGGCCCTGTGGTCTTTTTCTGCTGTCATGTTTCTATGTTCAGTCTGATGTTTGCTGTGTGTATTCCTAAACGACCATGGAAGGGCAGCAGTGAAAGCACATGCTGACCTCTGGTGGCCATTGACAGTATTACAGACACTTCTTGTTTTACAAGTTGGGAACTTTGGGTTTTCTTTTTTTACCATAAGGCTTCTTAAACAGGTGAAGCCTCCTCCCATTCTCTCATTCATGCTCTCGTTTCTTTTTTTTTTCCTTAATCCCTGTGGATTTTATTTCTGATCTTCATTTTTTTGTAAAGTTGCTGTACTTTCCAAAGATGGAGAAATAAATCTTTGGGCTCTTAACTTGGTAACACAGTGAATGAGGCAGATCAAGACAAAAGTGCCCCTTCCACTCAGCCCAACTCAGACCCATCACCTTGGAATAGATGCATCAAGAATGGCCAAATGCAACTCAGCCCCAAGCCCCCTCTTGCTTATGTCTTCCACCCCTCCTCTCAACCCTCTTCTCCCTTCTTTCTGAAGCAGGACTGCAGTTCTTTACAGACCTCTCCAATGCTTTTTGGAGCCCTGTTGCCATCGTATGCAGGGCCAGCCCCAGAGATGGTTCAAGGTGCTGATATCCTAAGCAAACCTAAAGCCCGGGGTCTCCAACTCCAGTCCTGGAGGGCACCAAACCAATCATTTTTTTTTTCAGGATATCCCTAATGAATATGCAAGAGATATATTTGCACACACTGCCCCATTATATTCAAATTTATCTTATGCATATTCATTAGGGGCATCCTGAAAATCTGACTGGATTGGTGCTCTCCAGGATCGGTGTTGGAGACCTCTACCTTAAGCTTTACACTGCCCCTGACTGTCAAAATCTATTGTTTAGCTTTGAATGCCCTGCTCTTTGTCTCCCTCTCCCCCTCTGAAATTGCTATCCTAGGCAACTTCCTAGTTTGGTTGATGCTTGGGCCGGCCCTTATCATATGTCTGCTGTTTAGAGATGTAACTGGCTGTCATTCCATGCAGGTTACCCCCGATGTGCTTAATTTCTGCCAGTATTAGCCAGGGTGGATCCTGTGTGTTTTTCCCACTCACTTTAGTAAGGTTACCAGACATCCCCAATTTATTGAGATTTCCTCAATTTATGACCCATGTCCTTAGCAACGGGGATGGCGGTGACATGGGTGATGCAGTGCTGGAGTGGCAGAAAAGGACATTTAAAATCCCTCAGTGTGGCTGCATGTCCCAACCCATTCACCAGGAAGTTTACTTCAGTGGGGCTGTGACGTAGAAGGTCTTGAGTGTTCATGGACAAAGGCCCCATGCCACGAACACTGGCTTTTAGGATGGGGGGGGGGGTGGCCAGGTAGAGAGAGCGCAGAGGCACCAGCAGCAGATAAGGGGGCGGGGGGGGGGGAGCCAGGAGGGGGAAGGGAAGAAATACTGGAGGAGGGATCAGGAATTTTAGGGAATGAGATAAGCTGGGCAGTTGGGATGAGGAGGGCAGGGAAGGGAAGGGAAGGAAAGAGATTGGTATCATCCATCCAAATTGCCCGGTAGGGTTGCTAGGGAAGGACCTGCCTTTGATTTTTTAAGGATGTTCAGTACCTTTGGCACAGTGCAGGTTACCTTCCCCAGGGTGCCTCACTCTGCACTTCTTCCTATTACAGATCAGTTGCCACGTATTTAGCTAGTCTTCTAGATCTTTTGTAGATCACTTCTCATTTTGCCTGCTCTCTTGGGGATGTCTACTTTGCGGCAGTTCTTTTGTGATGCTTCGTACTTTGTGAACGCAAAGCCCTTTAGCTCTTATTTTGTCAGTCACCTCCTTGCAGAACCATAATCGTTTCCTTTTCCCTTTATTTGCTTTCTTAACGTAAAGATCTGTTGCCCTTTTCCCAGTTCCTTTCAGTTTCTCCCACTGTCTTTCCACTTCCCTTATATCTCGCACCCTGTCCGCTCCTCTCTCCAGTATCACCTCAGTTTGAGGACTGATGTTTTTTAGAATGTGAATAGAGACACAAAGCTGTATGTTCCCTTCTCAGTGTTGGAAGTATTTTACCCTTTTGCATTGTCTGAGCATTAGACTGACAAATAAATTGAGATGCACTGGGGATAACTAAGTGCTGATGCTCTTCTGTGAAGATAAATCCAGTGAAGGCTGCCTAATCCTGCTTCTCTGTGGGGGAATCCCTGCTCCCTGGTTACAGGAGGAACATTTTGCTCTAACAGACTAAAAGGTTTTGTTCCTTATGGCTCAGCGAGATGAGAGTCTTTTTCATGGGGGATGGGGAAGGCAAGTGGTGGTGTTCAAATCAACTCATTGTAGGAATTTTGCTTTTTGTTTTGAAACAGTCAGGGAATAGATAGAAATATAGCAATAAGCTGTACCGACTAAGGATAATAAATGTACAAGGGCAGACTGGCTGTTATGACTTGCTGCTAGTCCAGTGAAAAGTGTTCCTTTCACTATATTTAGCATTTTGGGTTCAAATCCCATGATTGAAAGGCTGCTTGTCTTTGCTTTAAAACTATATCAGGGAATGAGAGATATAAGGAGAAGGAAAAAGATAAGCTGAACCAATGCTAGTGGGAGGATGGTGGCACAGGGAGGGAGGAGGGGCAGAAAAGAGCAAAAGACTGGAGTCTGGCTGACTGGTGGCTCAGTGGTTAGAGGGCTTTACTCCAATATAGGAGGTTGTGGGTTTTGGTCTAGCTTAGCCAGAAGTTAGATGGAGCCAGCACAGGTGGGTGGATGGGGAGGAGGGGGTTAGATAGACCTACATATGAAGTATATTGGGGAAAAACCTAATAACTGAGGAAAACCACCATCAGCCAGGTGTTATGCTGATTTTGCCTATGAAAAATGGCCAAATGTTTCCTAAAATTACCTCTGCTTCTTCGCTTTGAGCACTAATACCAGCACCTCACTAAAGGGATTTGAACCCACAGCCATCATGTTAGTAGGCATACTCCAAACCTCTGGGCTAGGGAGGTTTCTCACACCCAAGTCTCTTCAGATCTTCTCATTCTCCATGTCTGACTCCAGGGTCCTCCAGGAGTGAGAAGAATCTCTGGACAGAGAACCCTGGTCACCTGCTGCAGGTGGCTAAAGGGCAATTCACTCCCTACCCATTTGCAGAGCCTGGAGTTAAGGGCTCAAATCTCAGCTATAAATATTGGCTTATTCATTTTAATATTTTTGATAAATTATAGTCTTGTATTAAAATGACAATTCCCAACAAATACTAAGCAGTTTCATGGAATCAGAGTTTCAGTATAATCTCTCTCTGCTGTAATGAGTTTTAGCATATGTGGGGGTAAAGAGTGAAGTTTCTCCTCTCCTCCAGTGCCCCTCTGCTGCAGAGCAAGTGCCTAAAGCCTGATTTTGGTGCAGTGGGTCCAGAAGAAAGGATCAATTTTAGGACTTACAATTTAGGGACCTTTCTGGTTTCTCCAGCTATGAGCAGAATCGATTGTTCTGGGGATTTAGACACATAAGATGGGAGATTGCAGCTGCAGGTGGGTGCCGTGAAGGCTGGAGGAGATCAATGATAATCCTCTCTTTATTCCCTGGTTTACCGCACCTTCAGAACCATTAGGGCAGTTTAGAATATTTAAAAAAAAAACAGTTAATGGCACTCACTGGACTAATTCTACTGTTCATGGAGAACCTCCATTACAGGTAAGTAACTGCATTTTAGCTCATCTCTAGAAAGGAAGCAATGGCTGCCTTCAAAACATCCTGAAAGAGCTCAGCCTCATGTCTCAAACCAGAGTGTTCTTTAGCCAAATCCTGTCTGAGGGAAGATGAAGAAACAGGCTGGATGCTGAGGCAATGACTTCTCCTGCCCCACTGCAGCTTCAGAGCCCGAGAGGGAGGAAATCCTCCAGGACAGATCCAAGAAGGTGCAACAGAGACTCTCCTAACCCTGCCCCCCCCCCCCCCCATCTTAGTAGGAACAAGTAGTCCTACACCGCCCTTGCTATAGAGAGCATGAGGGAAAACCCTTAAGAAGAAGCAAAAGAGACCATCATATTCCTCTCCCACTCCCCAACTGTAGCAATGATCTGGGCAGAGGGGGCTTTAATGGAAAGACTTCTTGAAGCATCTCTGCTCTGGGGTGTCAGAGCTGTACTGGAGACAGGGCCCCCTGTGAGGGAGTCCCAGGCCCTGCACCAATGGGTAAAGATTTGGCTCAGGCCTTCTAGTAGCACTTGGAAAATGGCAGCTCCTGCCCCCTAGTGGTGACAGGGATGCCTTTTGACAGCTCCCCACACCAGGGAAGTATAATTGTGGTTGAAGGCGCTCCTGTTCTAGGCCAGGGATAACCTGACTCAGGTAGCCCCACGAGCAAGGGGAGTTGGAATGTCCAGAATGGTGTCAGGAGTGTCCATGAGGGTTGGGTGTCCAGCTGGCCCTCTTTTTTGAAATGCCCTCCTTTCTCTCAGTACTTGACTGAATCCCTGCTCCCACTCTAATAGGAAAGGAGATAATAACTCAAAACACAGTGAATGGCCTGCATATTACACTGGGGGTGGACATGACTTCTGTTTTCTGACAGCACACTCTTTTTCATGTCACTGCAAATTGCTTGCCCTTAGTGAACAAAAGGGGTTTTAGTGCATGTGTGCCCAGAAGCATTCCCTACATATAGGGAGCAGTGGCCAAGTGGTTGGGGAAAGTTACCTCAGGCGGGAAGGTTGGGGGTTCAAATCCCACCAGAGGGCAGCAGCCTTGGGCAGGAAGGACCAGAGTTTCTAGTCCTACAGGTGCCACCTGTGGTCATGGACATGCCACTTAATTGCCCATGTTCCCTGTAAAATAGTTATCTCCAAGTTATAATGCCCTGTTCAATGTAAACTGCCTTGATATCACAAAAGGCAGTGTATAAGAAATGTTAAATAAATATCACTTACTACCTGAGTTGAAGATACAAGACATGCCAGGAGAGGGGTGGAAGTCCAGGCTGCCCAACCACTAGGCAAACCAAGCAGGCAGCAAAGAGCAGGGCATTCAAAGCTAAATAATAGAGTCTAACAGCCAGATGGGCACAAGGATTAAGGTTTGCCTAAGATGCCAACACATTGAACCATCCCTAGGGCTGGCCCTGGCAGAAGTGCTATATTTCAATTGTTTTGCATTGGGGTGTTACTATCAGTTAAATCCTAAAATCAGAAGCCCTAATCATAAACTCAGCCCCTGGGACTCTCAAGAAAAAAAAAGGAGAAGCAACACATTTATCAGTTCTTGCTGTCAAGTTATTAAGGGATAGCCACTGTCCAAAAATGCCTTCAGTGGTGTTAGGAGGGAGTTTGGCATGAGATGCAGTTTTTACAGGAATTAAAACATGTCTCAGCAGCCACCCACACTCTCCCCCTCACCGCAGCCCATCAAATAGTTATTTCCTCTATGACCTTAGGGCCCGATATTCAGAGCCGGTGGCTAGACACAAGTACAGCGGCTAGCCATCGGCACTGAACTTAATCCCAGATATACAATGCCGGGGTCATATGCAGACCTGGCTTTGAATATCCAGAGTCACTGCACATGCTTCCCAGCCACCATAGCTAACCGGGCAGCAGCAATATTACATGCTGCCGGTTAGCCTCTGCAGCTAAAAGATAGATGAGGGTTTTTCTTGTCTATCTTTTAGGTGCTGGTCACTAACCAGGTAGCATGCAATATCACTGCTGCCCAGTTAAGGACAGTTGCCACCTCCGCTCCTCTCGAGAATGCTCCCGACACTAAGCCATTAGCATTGAGGATCATAAGGGACAAGAGAAGGGATATATAGCCACACTAACCATATCAGTGACATTGAATATCCCTCTCAGTGGCAGTTACACAGTTTACAGGGCTGTAAAACCAAGTAATTGCCCTTTGAATATTGGGCCAAACTTTGTGTGCACTAAGAAACCCCAGAGAAAGAGAAGAAAAGGTACAGGGTAAGATTTTCCCAGATTTGCAACTGCTTCCAAATTCCTCAGGATGTTCATCCTCAAGACAGTAGCCTGGAACTTTACTTTTATGGCAGGTGTTCTGTGAATACTGCAAACCTTTTTCAAGTCTGGGGTGTTGCCCTTTCCCCCATGCCCCCTCACACCCTATTTCCAGAGCCTAACGGGAAGTGTTGTGCCTGCAAGTGGCCACTAGAGGTCAGCAACAGCAGACTGGAGTCAGATGGTGTGACACTGCCACCTGATGGACATTTCCCAGAATACAAGAAATACATTTATCCATTATCTCAAAAAATCTTTCCACTTCCTCTCTTATGTCCCTGAACCTACAATTTCACATTGCCCCTTTGTTTATTATAACCCAACAAATATATGCTGCAAATATCCAGAGAGAAAAAAGGTGAGAGGTGTCAGGAAAGGGCGAGGAATTAGAGACATCGCAGATATGAGATGGAGCCTTGAAAAGAGAAAAGAATACCAAAAAGATATCTTTATGTGTTTTATTGATTATAGTAAGGCTTTTGACTTTGTAAACCATGAGAAACTAGTCCACATAAAGAAGCATGGCTATATCAGAACACCTGATAGTTTTCTTGCAGAACCTTTACATTGATCATAAAACAATAGTTTGAATGGAACAAGGAGAAACAGAATGGTTTAGTATCGGTAAAGGTGCACGACAAGGCTGCAAACTTCCCACTGTCTATTTAATTTATATGCAGAACAAATCATCAGAGAAGCAGGACTGTATGAAGATAACTGAGGGGTGAAGATTGGTGGAAGACTCATCATCAGCCTCCACTATGCTGATGATACCACATTACTGGCTGAAAGTGAAGATGATCTGAAACATTTGCTTCTCAAGATCAAAGAACATAGTCTTAAAATGGACCTGCACCCTAATGTAAAGAAGACAAAGATCCTAACAACTGGCAAAATCATTAAGTTCATTGTTGATGGAGAAGAAATTGAAATAGTTGACAACTTGAAACTACTTGGATCAACTACACAGGTACACTAAAAAAAAAAATTTTTTTTAACTGCCTCTAATGTTTCGATTGATTTTTACATTTTTTGGTGCGCTGAATCCAAATCTGGTAACCAATTTGCTCCATCACGTACAGATTTTTTTGCTACATTGGGTTAGCAGTTTGAGGTGAACGTTTCAGATTGAGTGCGATCGAGATAAAAGTTTCTTGGATGAATTCTTTATACTAATTGTTTAGTAGTTATTCAAATAAGAATAAAGAAAATTGTAACAAGGCAGCACATAAGAATAGAGTAATGTCAACAAAACACACTGTGATGGTAGCAAAATTGTCTGCACTTAAAACAGCCACATACATGTGCACAAACATTGAGCATATAAGAGCGAGGTTAGACACAAAGCAAAGCAAAGAAATGTGCAAAAAATGTTGTACAGGTATGTATGTAAGAATAGAAAAAGCAGAAAGGCGGAGCCTGATGTCCAGCGGGATGGTCGCATAACACTGAGGCTCCCGAGAGGCCTACTCAGAATCCTGAATTAACACCGTACATACTTGGAACTTCTGCTCTGGTCTTGCCGGGGCACATTGGTGAGATGGCGGGGACCAAACCCACGCGCCTGGAA
This sequence comes from Ichthyophis bannanicus, assembly GCA_033557465.1. NCBI lineage: Eukaryota > Metazoa > Chordata > Amphibia > Gymnophiona > Ichthyophiidae > Ichthyophis > Ichthyophis bannanicus. Next base: position 209,994,652 of record CM066033.1, read on the forward strand.
TTTGGATCTCCAGCGGCTTTTCACGGCAAACGTTCCAAAACTGAACCCCCATCCCCGCAGAAGGGGCTGGCCTTGCGCGAGGGCCCCGAAATGCAGCAGGAAATCCTCGCAGAGATTAGAGGGGTCAAGGACCTCGTGCAGTCAAACGGTGAAGCACTCCGAGCGCTGCGGGAAGATCTTGGTGTGCTGCAGGGCAGGTTAGAGGGGCTCTCTTCGCGTCAGGACAAAATGGAGAGCATCTTGGACTCCCATGCGGCCCGGTTGTCCAAACTCGACAAAGTTGAACGTCAGGTACGGGCCTTGCAGAAAGAAGTGGAAGATGGCAATAATAGAGCGCGTCGCAACAACATACGACTCGTGGGCATACCGGAGGGAGTGGAATCGGGAGACATGAAAGAGTTTCTATGCAAAATCCTCCCTTCCCTGCTCCACATCACCTTTGCCAAAGATTTGGAGATCGATCGCGCTCATCGTGTACCCACAAGCATAACGCTCAACAGGAAGACCCCGCGGCCTATCATTTTTCGACTTTTGAGATATCAACACGTGGAGCAAATTCTCAGTGCCTCTCGGGCAAAGGGCCATATGGAGTTTGAGAGCCACAAGATCTCCTTCTATCCTGACTTGGCTAAACCCACGGTCGACCGCCGAAAGCGCTTTCTGGAATTCCGGCCGAGGCTTCAACAACTACAAGCACGCTATGGTCTGATGTACCCGGCCAAGCTCCGAGTCACGCTTCACAATCAGACAAGAACATTTGAGGACCCTGATCTACTAGCGGAGTTTTTGGATTCCAAAGAAGCCGACTTGATGCGCTGACTTCCAGAATATTCCTGCAAGCATTCTCATATCCGCAGTACCTGCCATACTGGATCTACCGCAGCCCAGCAAAGAGTCAGGCGTGGGCAGTCTCTTTGCCTTATTTTTGATGATATCTGTGACCCGACTCCATCTACCCACAGTAGCCTCGATGAGTATCAGAGACAGTGTTAATTATGGACTCTGGTGTTTCTTTTCTTTTTTTCATGTCTTTCTATTTCCTCTCTAGGGCCTCCTCCCGCAGACATATGGTCGCCATATTCATTGGGGGTTTTGCTTCTTCTCTAAGATACTTTGGTACATACTTTTCAATTTGGGGTGTATTAGCCAGCATACTCGGTGATTATGTCATTGTTGCACAGATTCTGATTATGTTGTATGTTTTACAAGCGCCCTTACCTAAAATATCTATTACCGATTGATGGCACCATGTAAGATTTTCTCATTGAACGTAAAAGGAATCAATAATCCGATAAAACGGAAGAAAATCCTAAGCTACCTAAGTCAGGAAGCTGCGGATCTGATTTTTCTTCAAGAAACGCATTTAAATTCGAAGGAAACTCTTAAACTCAATATTAAACCTTACATGGTGGCCGCCTATTCCCCAGCCGTTTCTAAGAAATGTGGGGTTGCCATACTGGTTAGGAAATCTTTGCATGCTACTATTATTGCGACTAGCTCAGATACAGAAGGTAGATGGTCCAGAGTTCACCTCAAGATAGGTAGCCTTGAAGTTACATGTATATGCCTTTACGCTCCTAATGTGGATGACCCTGCCTTTTTCGCTACCATTGCTCAGGTTGCGCAGGCCTCTGCTAATACTTCATTGATAATTGGGGGGGGATTTCAATTTAGTCCTTGATCCCCTGATTGACAAACAGCCGCCTAGGACAAGTGGTCCCCCCAAGAGTCACACCACGCTTACCTCTTTGATCAAAGATCTTGCTTTAGTTGATCTATGGAGGTTACTACACCCCAATGAGCTTGACTTCACCTTCTTCTCCTCCCCTCACAAATCCCAGTCTCGCATAGACTTCTTTCTAATATCAAAACTGTTAGTTCCTCAGGTGGACACTGCAAAGATTCACTCCCAACATATTTCAGATCATGCTGCTATTTCCTTTCAATTACACACTACTGCACCCCAAGGGAACTCGGGGGCCTGGTTCTTTGATAGAGCCCTGTTAACTCAGTCAGAGTTCCAGTTAGAAATTCGAGCAGCCATACAGGATTATTTCCATTTTAATCTACCCCAGGATACTGCGAATTGGGCTTGGTGGGAGGGCTTTAAAGCGGCCATTCGAGCAACGATCACTAGCTATCAAATCCGCCTGCGGAAACAATGCAAACAGCAGCTACTCATACTAGACCAACAAATAAAAGCAGGCGAACGTGTTCTAACTTCACGCACTGATCCATGTGTATTAATTCGATTACAGCGTCTCCGTTTTCAATATAATTCGATCCTTTCAACTGCAGCTTCTAAGAGTATTGAGCTTCAACAAGGGACATATTATCGTGAAAATAACCGAGCCGGTCGACTCTTAGCCAACGCCTTGAAAGGTCAAAAAGAAGCCAAACGCGTAGCGGCCCTTCGAGCCCCACAGGGAGGGGGCATATTGACTACAGACTCCGACATAGTAGAACTCTTTCGGGATTTCTATACCCGCCTCTATCAATCTGAATGTGAGTTCTCGTCAGAGACATTCGAGCGACTGCTTTCGGGCATTCAGCGGCCGACCCTCTCTGAAGATGATAGGGATGCTATGGATGAACCCTTCTCTACTTCAGAGATCCAATCTGCCCTAAAACGAACAGCCTCGGGCCGTGCCGCAGGGCCCGATGGTCTCCCGACCGAATTCTACAGAACGTTCAGTGCAGATTTAGTTCCCTATTTAAAACTCTATTTTACTGCCCTTGCGGTAGATACATCCTCTTTGGGATCCTTTTCTGCAGCTAATGTGGTAGTATTTGAGAAAGAAGGCAGAGATCCGCTGCTAACCGCCAACTACCGTCCCATCTCCCTACTTAATGCCGATTATAAGATCTTCGCAACGATCTTGGCCACCCGGCTATCTGACAGGATGGCCACCCTAATCCACCCCGACCAATGCGGTTTTATACCCGGCCGATCCACTGCTGACAATGCTCGGACCCTGTGCCATGTGCTATCCAGTGCTGCCAATCTAGATCACCCATGGGTGGGTCTTTCCCTAGATGCCGAAAAAGCCTTCGATCACCTAGAATGGCCCTTCTTATTTGCAGTTCTTCGATGGTATGGCTTTGGGGAGGGCTTCCTCCGATATCTCCAAGTCATGTATACTCAACCCGTCGCCAGTATTTGTGTAAATGCCATCAAGTCTCAGCCATTTATTCTCCAAAGAGGCACGCGTCAAGGTTGCCCCCTATCACCAATGCTCTTTGATCTAGCTCTTGAACACCTAGCCCTCCTTATTAGACAGTCCGTACGTATTCGAGATGTCCCCTTCAGTCATAGGGAGATTAAACTCTCTGCATATGCAGATGACCTTATGCTTTTTGTATCCCTCGATTCGGTTCCAGCTGTCTTGGATCTGATTGACGGATACTCACAATTATCGGGCTATAAAATTAACTGGACCAAATCTGTAGCATTCCCACTGAACCGCTGGGTACATGAGGCTGACATGCAGGCCTTTCCCTTCCTCTGGCAATCCCGCATGGTGAAGTATCTCGGGGTCCATTACTGTTCTCCTTTAGAAGACACTATCAGTTTTAATGCCAAAGAGGTAGTCTCCAAAGTCCGTGAGCTCACAAATCGTTGGTCTCCCTTATCTCTTACATGGTGGGGCCGCCTAGAAACTGTGAAAATGATGATAGCCCCCAAAGTGAACTACATTTTAGAAATGCTGCCATGCTTACTCCCGCTACATACTTATAAAGATATTGAGGGCCTTCTCGTCCGTTATCTCTGGCAGGGCAAGCCACCAAGGATAGCTAAACAAAAACTACAGTCTGCAAAGGAAATAGGGGGTACCAGATTTCCTGATTTTCTTAGATATCATCAAGCCTTCCTACTTAAGCAAGGTGCCCGATGGCTAGATGCCTCAACAGACAGCAGACCAGTTTGGCTTGACATAGAAGAGGAGCTTAGTAGCCCAATTCCGTTGACCCATCTCCCCGGTATGTCCTATCAAGTAGACACCCGCCACCCACCAATGATTGTCGATACTCTTGCGGCCTTTAGCACTCTCATTCTATCACTGGGTCCGCACGTATGTCCTCAGGACGGACTCCCACTATGGAATAACCCCAGAATTCAAGTCCTAAATAGAACGATAGCCTGGAAACCCTGGCACTCACGGGGGATCTGGACACCCCAACAGCATTTCTCTGCAGCTCGTTGGAAAACCTTTTCTGATTTACAAAAGGAATTTGCGTTACCAGCGAAACACTACTTTCAATTGATGCAGCTTCAACACTGCCTCAAAAGTGCTCGAATCATGCCACCCTCTGCCCCTACTGAGGACGGGCTATTAGAGATAGTTCACTCTATTAGTAGTACACATGGGGTAGCCTCTAACTTTTATAAAATATTATGTCAGGGTACAGATACGGCCACTTTTAGAGCCCAACAAGCCTGGGAGCGCGAACTGCAAACCATTTTAACCCCTGTGCAATGGAGCGTTTTCTGGAGCAAAGTTGTGCGGGTTTCCAGGTCTGCCTCTGTTACCCAAACTCTCTTCTTTTTTGCACACAGATGCTTTTATACCCCAGAAAAAATAGCCAAATGGAACACAACTGCTGGGGACCAGTGTTGGTCTTGCCATACCGCTGTGGGAACCCTCGCTCATGTTATTTATGAATGTCCTCAACTACAGGTCTATTGGGGGCGGGTTTGGGGTTGTATTCAATTCATCTTACACCTTCACGAGCCTCTCTCATGGAAGATTGTGGGACTCCGCTCTGTGGCGGAGGTCCCCTCTCTTCCTAAGAAGGGTCGCTTTCTCCTTGATTTCATGCTGGGTATAGCCATATGCTTAATCACGAGGAATTGGAAGGATAGCTCTCGACTTACTGTCAATGAATGGTGGAACCTCGTCTGCTTATATAGTAAATATGAGCAGATACCTCGGAGAGCTATTCCCCATGCCCAAACTCACTCTCGCTTGTCTAAATGGCAGATGCTCAATGATTATGTACAATCTGCTCATTGTGCCGATATGCCTGTTTAATGTGCACTTATCATGTTTCAGATCACCGTTAGGTTTTGTAACACAATAATGTAAGTACACGCCCGCTTTGGGAATGTTTAGTTTTCTAGAGAAGAAGCAGGGGGGAGGGGGGTGGCAGGGGTTTACTTTGGTGTATGTATTACACTTTATGTATCTGTCTTTTAGCTGTATGTCTTCCTTTTCCGTTGTTGTTATAAAACGAAAATAAAGAATTTAAAAAAAAAAAAAAGAATAGAAAAAGCAAACCGCACCATTGCAATACATGAACACAAACACCCGATGGTGTGAAAATAAAATCCTAATAAATGAGATCCGACACTGTGGAAATAACTAGCAAATTTTTATTTCAAAGTTTAGTAAAAACACGATATTTGTCAACACAGTTTAGATTTTAAAGTCATTCTTGGGTCAATCAATCTCCTGGTGGGCCCTTTTCTTCTTCCCCCGAATGCTTCTCTTGGTGCGCTGCTTGGCGTATTTTTCATCTGGGGTTTCCCGCAGCAGCAACCAGCAGAAATCAGCCATCATAGTGGTGTTCCATCTTCCTTGGTACCTTCTCTCTGCGTCCTTGATGTCCTGGTGAAACCTTTCACCTTGTTCTTCACTGTACGCCCCCAAGTTTTCGGGAAAGTAGTTCACATGGGAGTGCAAGAAATGGACTTTCAGGCTCATGTTACAGCCTTGTTCTTTGAAGGCATTGAGCATCCTGGCAACAATATCCTTATAGTTCTCATCCCACCTGTTCCCCAAGAATTTGAGAACAACATCCTTGAAGGAATCCCAGGCTTCTTTTTCCTTCTCAGACATAGTTTCAGCGAATGCTCCATCTGAAATGAGTTTCCTTATATCAGGGAAAACACACTCCTTCCTTTAGCTTTGCTTCAGAAAGTCGGGGGAACTTTGAGCAAAGGTACCGAACGCACTCACCATCTTTTGGAAGGGACTTGATGAATTGCTTAATGAGACCCAACTTAATGTGGAGAGGTGGTAATAGAATTTTATCACGAGGTACCAAGCTCTCATGAAGAACATTTTTCTCACCGGGTCTCAAATACTCCCGAATTGGCCAGTCTTTTTCCCCAGTGTAGGTCGCGGGCCCGGCTATCCCACAAGCAAAAGAAGCAGGGATATTTGGTGAAACCGGATGCTGCCCTAATAGCATGGATAGAATTTTAAAGTCTCCACAAATCATCCACTTATGCTCATCATAACGAATCTTCTGAAGAATCACGGCCAAATTCTCGTATTTTTCTTGGAGAATAACAGAGTGAGCAATAGGAACTGAAGCGAATGTGTTGCCATTATGAAGAACAACACCTTTTATGCTGTCTTTTGACGAATCAATGAACAGCCGCCATTCAGCAGGATCATACTTGAGTTTAAACTTTTCCATCACTCCGTATATATCGTTGCAAAATACCAAATCTTCCTCTTTGCTGAAATACTTCAAAATTGTGTCTCGCGGTTGCGGTACCAATAAAAAGTTGTTCCTGGTGACAATAGATTTTTCTGTTTAAGCCGAGAACCTAGCAGTTGGGCAGCATCTTTTGGGAGTCCTAAATCCCGGACTAAATCATTCAATTCAGCTTGAGAGAAAAGTTCAGGTTTCGGATCTGGTTCAGTTTCAAACTCAGAAGTACTGGACTCATTGGGGAAAAGCCATCTGATGAGTCTCATCATGATCAGAACCGTCCACACAAATATGATCCAAAGATTTTGGTGGTTCAGGCACAGGTACTTCGTTGCTATGAGGCATAGGCCTAATTGCTGAGGGAAGGTTGGGGTAACTTATTACGTTCTTATTTTTTAAGTTGTATCCCTTCACAATGCAAGAGCAAAAATAGCAGTCACTGCTGTGGTCTCTTTGTTCACGCCACATCATAGGTATTCCGAAACGAAATGCTTGTTTTTTACCTTTCATCCATAAGCGTAGATCTTCCTCACATGTCTTGCACACTGTGAGGAGCCCACGGTTTGTCTTAATCGCCTAACTTCAAACCGATATAGGCGAAATATACTTTAATAAATGCAGAAATGTTCCTCTGCCGCTTTTTCACGGTATATTCCCCACAAATAAAACAAAAAAACTGTCCGGAGAGTTGACGCAACCTCTGGCTCTGTGAGCCATCACAAATACACAGCACTGCAAACTACAACTGTAGTGAACCACTTCGGAATAAAGCTGGATTACGACTGAGCAAACAAAAGGTAATGAACTTGCAAGAAACTGAAATTTGACAGGAACGTTCATGTCGCAACCACCGTGTTTGAGCGAGCGAGCGAGCGAACGAGGCGAGGCGAACAGGAAAGAACATGCGCCAGCGCAAGTACTGGATTTAGCCCCCCGCCTCCCAATTGTCCTGTTAATGTATAAAATGAATACAAAACACTCTAAAATATCATGAGGGAGTGTTTCTAGTTAGTTAACCATTACAACCTCTATTTTGGGCCAAGAAAATAAACTGCAGTCGGCTAAAAAGAAATTATGTGAACATTCCTTATATGGGTAAGAAATCTAATTTTGCAAGAAAACATGACGTGATGGAACATTTTGGCTATTTTTCCTGGATTCAGCACCCCAAAATCTATAGGAATCAGTTGCAAAACTGGAGGCAGTTTTTTGGTAGTGTACCTGTGCTATCGATAAAGAAACAACAAGCAGTTGAGAAATCTGTACTGCAGGCCGGAAGGTCGGGGGTTCAAATCCCACTAGAGGACTTCAACCTTGGGCCGGAAGGACTGGGGTTTCTAGTCCCACAGGTGCTCCTTGTGGTCTTGGGCAAGCCACTTAACACTCCATAGCCCATGTTCCCTGTAAAATAGTTGTCTCCAAGTTATAATGCCCTGTTCAATGTAATTTCAGTTTGTTCAATGTAAACCGCACTGATGCAGAATAGCGCGGTATATAAGAGATTGTAAATAAAATAAATAATAAATAAAAATCCGACGACATGTTGCTCTTGGTCAGAATGGCTATGAAGGACCTAGACAAGATTTTCAAGAGCAGAGACATCTCTCTTCATACAAAGATTTGACTTCTTCAAGCCATGGTATTATTCAATAACGTCATATGAATACAAAAGTTGGATAGTGAAAAAGATAGACAGGAAGAAAATTGATGCCTTTGAATTATGGTGTTGGCAATGAGTACTATGTATACCATGGACTCCCTGAAGACCAAACCAGTCAGTACTTGAGGTGATCAAACCTAAGCTTTCCTTAGAAGCTCAGATGACAAGAGTTTGACTTTTAAACTTTGGACACATCATGCAAAGAGAGATCGTTAGAGAAAAACATCATGCTTTCTAAGATAGGTCAACACAAGAGAGAAAGGCCAGCAATGAGATGGATCGATACAATAATAGCTGCTATGGGTGCCACTATCAACAATGAGCTGCCTGACTGAAGACCAAACACAGTTTAGGACAACTATCCAGAGGGTCACCATGAGTCAACACCAACTTGACAGCACTTAACAATCAGAGGAAATATTTTTGCACTCAAAGCGTAATCAAACTCTGGAATTCATTACCTGGTGAATATAGTAAAAGTGTAGCTGGTTTTAAAGTGGACCATTACTCAGCTAGACTGGGGAAATCCACTGCTTTCCGCTAAGATAAGCAGCATGGACTCTGTCTACTTGTTACGAAGCTGGCAGGTACTTATGACTTGGATTGGCCACTGCTGGAAACAAGATACTAGGCTTGATGGATCTTAGATTTGACTCAGTGTGGCATATCCTATGTACCCTTGTGTTCTGCATAGTTAAAACCCTGGTGGGCCCCCACAATTGCTGTGCTCTAACTAATTGCCTAATGGAAGGAGTTGGCCTGATCTGAATTCATTTCTTCTCTCCATAATGTGAAGGAAGATGAGGTATAATTATTTATGCACTGATGTACGAATCAAGAGAACTGCTTTACTGACACAAATTCTCTGTATGACATTGAAGAAGTCACTTGGGCTTGTGTGTGTTATTTTAATCCCAGCTCAGCCACGGTACTATTGGCTTAAGCTCCCTATGTACCAGTTCTGGGCCTTCCTCAGACTTGACCCCCCCCCCCCCCCCAAAGTCATACAGAGAGGTTATTTTAATCCCCTTTATTTTACTTTAAATTTTGATTTAGTCATTGGCTTTCTGTGTGACTTTGGATTCAGTCTCTCTGTACCATAGTTCTTACCCTTGTGTCTGCCAGTGATCCTCTGTAAGGTCCTGATTAAATTATCTTCACCCAGCTTTCCTAATTTATAATTGGATAATACAACTGTAATTTTAATTCATCTCTACTGGCCTTTGTCAATTTATATAAAGCGTAAAAACCAGTAATGTGCTGTATGACCTTATGTCCTAGAATTGGCTGCATTTCCATTTTCAAAATGTGAAGATTGCCAATATCATGTTTGTATATAAGCATTTTTAAAATCCGTTATTATTACCAGTACTTGCTATGGTTTGATATGACGAATGTTGCTGTCTATAACTAAAGCATGTTCCTTTGCATCATCCAAAATAATATTGTGCACAGCATGTGTATGCGCATAAATGGCCAGGTAAGCGTGATAGGAACTACTTAAATCATCCAGCTGAAAGAGCTCTGAGCCCAGTGATTTGAGGTTTTCTCCACCCGTACATGGGATGTATCTTCCCCGGTCACTGTGTGAGTCATGTTCTGTCCCTCTCATTGACACCTGAATGCCCTTTCCCAGAAGAGCTTGGCATACACCTTGTAGCGCTATACAAGTAATTAGTAGCAGTAGTATCTTTTCGCCACAGGAACAAACGGGGCAGCATGCAATATCACCGCTGCCCTGTTAGCTACTGCAACATGTGTGGCAAACTTGGATATTCATTACTAGGGCTGCATATGAACTCAGCATTGAATAGCAAGGGTTAGAGGCTGGCAGCAACAGCTATGCACCATAGCAGCGCATAGCTGTCATTGTTCAGTATTGGGCCTGTGAGGCTGATGTGGATGAACTGAACTTAACGTTTAATGTACAGTTTGAGGCTGGCAAGTTTGGCTGATTTTTTTGAAATAGTAAAGTTCTTGTGGATTTTCATTTCATAATTTTTGAAAAATATTTCTGGAGGATACAGATGTTTGTTCTTATTCAGTATATTCTTCATATGTTCTCCATGCCATAGATAGTGGCTATCAGCTCTCCAGTTTTTCTTTTGTTAGGATTAAAAATCATGAAACTCTGGATGTCTCTTGGAGAATATAAAGTCAGTGATTTCTTTCTAAATATGTTCATTTTAAAATATTTTGTATTTAAAAACTTATGCAACTAAGATGATAACAATTGTCAAGAGAGACCGAAAGGATTGAGGTGAAAATACATGATTTTGTTTTTGGCAAGGAAATTGCAACATAAATGCATAGCCATGCACATAATGGGAGAAAACAAGGGCAGTTTGCCATCTTCTAAATAGGAGATGGGGAATAAGTGCACAATGCCAGGCAGCAGTCATGAAATGATACCAAGCATTAATGTGGAGATGGGGATAAAACTGAAGAATTCCATGTTTGTAAGATCTCACCCCGAGTACTAGAATCTAAGAAGTACAGGCAAAGATCATTCCATATAGAAAAACACTCTACTACTTCCTCATTATAAATCACATTTATTTAGAAACATTTTCCTAATAATTAAGCCATTTTCAGTGAACTTTAACTCTACCATTATTTGTACAAATACATAGCAAAAAAACAGAAGTGTCTAATATATAATTCCGACTGTTCCTTTCAGGCCTCAGCAGAATAATGTAGCACTTGGGGATAAAGATACAGCCCAACAGTCCACCACTAGAGGTCACAATAGCAAAGATCTCCACTGCCACCATGTGCTCGCCCTTGGAGCTCAGGTATGTAGGGACAAAAGGAGACCCAGACGCTGTAGAACACCAGCATGCTAAAGGTGATGTACTTGGTCTCATTGAAACTGTCAGGTAGATTTCTTGCTAGGAAAGCTACAATGAAGCTGATACCAGTGAGAAATCCCAAGGAGCCCAGAACACAGCAAAAAAAAAAAACACACAAACTATTGACCCTTCATAGCATTCAATTATTGTTCCAGTTTCGGATCTTGTATTAAGATATGGGAAGGGGGAAGTTGTACACAGCTAGGCTAGACAGAAAAGAGCTTGTGAAAGGGAACATAAAATAACTATCGAGCTTGAAACCCTGGAGCCCATCCATTTCCAGAGCTTGCTTCCAGGCTTGGTGGCCTGGAAAGCCAAGACCACGATGATGGTTTTTGCCAGTATACAGGAGAGAGATATGGAGAAGGTGATCCCAAAGGCAGTGTGTCGGAGAATGCAGGTCACTTTATCAGGACAGCCAATGAATGTGAAGAAGCAGAGGAAGCAGAGCATGAGGAAGACAAGGAGAACGTAGCTGAGGGTCCAGTTGTTGGCTTTCACTATAGGAGTGTCCTGGTAATTAATGAAGATTCCCAGAATTACAGCAGCAGCGACAAATAATAAAATACTGATTAAAATCAAAACTAGCCCCAGGGGTATACATCCAAGGGTGTTTGAAAGAACTGAAATATGAGATTGCAGACCTGCTATTAGTAATCTGTGAACTATCATTAAAATCATCTCTAATACCTAAAGATTGGAGGATCGCCAATGTAACATTTTAGAAAATGTTCCAGGGGTGATCTAGGAAACTACAGACCGGAGAGCCTGACGTCAGTACTGGGAAAAATGGTAGAAATCATAAAGAATAAAATTACTCAGCATGTAGATAGTCATGACCTAATGCGAGACAGCCAACATGGCTTAAGACAAGGAAGATCTTGTCTTACTAATCTGTTATGTTTTTTTGAAGGAGTGAATAATAAGGTGGACAAAGCTGAGTCGGTTGATATTGTGTATCTGGACTTTCAGAAAGCCTTTGACAAGGTCCCTCATGAGAGACTTTTGGCAAAGCTAAAGAGTCATGGGATAGGAGGCAGTGTACTATTGTGGATCAGGAACTGGTTAAAAGATAGAAAGCAGAGGGTAGGGCTAAATGGCCAATTTTCCCAATGGAGAAAGGTAAATAGTGGTGTACCCCAGGGATCTGTGCTGGGTCCGCTGCTTTTTGACATATTCATAAGTGACCTGGAAAGTGGAACAAGTGAGGTTATCAAATTTGCAGATGACACAAAACTATTTAAAGTTGTTAAAACCCAAGAGGATTGTGGAAAGTTGCAAGAGGATCTTGATAAATTGGAAGACTGGGCATCAAAATGGCAGATGAAATTTAATGTGGATAAGTGCAAGGTTATGCACCTAGGGAAGAACCACCCAAACTATGGTTACACGATGCAAGGTTCCACATTAGGAACTACCACCCAGGAAAGAGATTTAGGTGTCATTGAGGATACCATGTTAAAACCCTCGGCCCAGTGTGCAGCAGCGGCCAAGAGAGCAAATAGAATGCTAGGTATGATAAGGAAAGAAATGGAAAATAAAACAAAAGATATTATAATGCCTCTATATCGTTCCATGGTGAGACCGCACCTTGAATATTGTGTGCAATTCTGGTCACCGTATCTTAAAAAGGATATAGCGATTTTAGAAAAGGTTCAGAGAAGAGCCACCAAAATTGTAAAGGGGATGGAAGGATACTCCTATGAAGAAAGGCTAAAAAGGTTAGGGCTCTTTAACCTGGAAAAGAGACGGCTGAGGGGACATATGATAGAAGTCTATAAATTAATGAACGGAGTGGAATGGGTAAACGTAGATCGATTGTTTACCTTATCAGAATATAGAAAGGCTAGGGGACATGCAATGAAGCTACAGGGTAAACTATTTAAGACTAATAAAAGAAAATATTCTTTCACTCAACGTGTAATCAAACTCTGGAATTTGTTACCGGAGGATGTAGTAAAGGCTGTTGGTGTAGCTGGGTTTAAAAAAGGTTTGGACAAGTTCCTGGAGGAAAAGGTCCATAAACCATTATTAAGAAGGGATCCAGGATATCAATGCTTGAACCAATACAAGCATTGTGGAACCTGTGTCCCTTGGGGAAACTGCTAGGTACATATGACCTAGATTGGCCACTGCTGGAAACAGAATACTGGGCTTTATGGACCTTGGTTTGACCCAGTATGGCATCTCTTATGTGGTTCTTCATAGGACAGGAAGGTTAATCATTTTTGAGATACAAGTATCTCTCTTGTGATTGGGCCATTGGTCATAGGGACAAGTCAAACAGATCTCCATATCTGCGAATATGGAATATTTCAAACATTAGTTTTCAGGCAATGAATGAATACAGAGGCGGCCCAAGGGGGGTGCGGGGCCATGTGCAGAGACTTGGTGCAGGGCCTCATTTGCATAAATATTTGCATAACATTACCATATACTATCTTTTAGTAAACGTGCCTCTTAATGAGTGTATGGATAAAGAAAGACTAAAAGATTTCTACATTACTATAATCCAGTGACAACTGCCAGGCACATTAGGAACTACTACAAACACTGCCCATTTAGAGCCCATAGCAAACCTGCCGTATCATAACAGCACTACCAGGACTCACAAAGCACAAGACCCTACCTATCAAAAGGCAACACTACAAATATTAAACCAATACATTTCAGAGAACAATACATGAACTCACCAAACAAGGAATCACAATTTAGAAACAGGAAGGCAATAATTAAATGGGAACCCCAAAAGCCAAACTTGGAATGTACAACACCACTGTAGAAATAAAACTATAAATTAATTTCCTCTTGTACCAAACAAAGCACAGATGTTGATGCACATTCCACAGAGCTTTCATATTCCAGTTAATAAAATTCAAAAGATATCTTTCTACCTTTTGTGTATTTTTTTTCAGTTGCAATTGCTCCAGCCACTTTCTTCTGGTTTCTTCATGTTTTCTGCTAACTCTCCATCGTCTGCTGTCCATTTGTCCTTTCTCCTCTATTCTAGTTTTTTTTTCCCCCATTCTCTCTCTCTCTCCACATCTACTTTAACATACTAATCTCTCCTTTTGCTCTTTCCTCAGTCCTATTTCATCCACACAAATTTTACCCCTCCACCCTCAATCCCCACTTACTCTCCCAATACCCGGCCAATTGTAGATTTTTCATCCCTCCCACAAAATATTTTTCCTCTCTCCATTTTACTCTCCCAGCCCCATACCATTCTAATACTCCAACATCAGCTCCCTTCTAGTTCCAGTCTCACCCAGCATCCATTCCCTTCTAGTCCCTGCATCAGCCCATTTCCAGTCCTAGCTCCCCCATCCATTTCCAGTCCAAGTACCTTCATCAGCTCATTTCCAATCCTAGCCCCCCCCCATCAGTCCATTTCTAGTCATTTCCTAGCCCCACCATCTGCCCATGTCAAATCCTAGCTCCCCTCTACTCAGCCCAATTCCAGTCCAAGCCCTCCCATGAGCCTACTTCCGGTTCTAGCCCCTCCATGAGTCCATTTCAATTCAAGCCCCCACCACAGCCCATTTCCAGTCCTAGCTTCCTTCCCTCACAGGCCATTTCCATTCCAAGCCCCCTCCCCATCAGCTATTTGCAGTTCAAGCCTCCCCTTCCACTCAGCCCATTTCCAGTCCTAGCAACCCCCCCCCAACCCATTACCAGTCCTAACCCCCCCCAATCACCCCATTTTCCGTTTACGTCCCCCCCCCCATAGCCCATTACCAGTCCTAACCCCATCAGCCCACCTCAAGTCCTAACCCCTCCCCATCAGCCATTTCCTGTCCTAGCCCCTCCATAGCCCATTACCAGTCCTAACCCCCCCCCCCCCCCCCCCTCGCACCATGGAAAAATTAAAACAAAAAAAAAAAAAAAAAAAAGCTGGCTGCTGCCGCTGCGGCAGCGACAGAATGGAGTGTCCTGTGGGGCCCCCTCTGCCCAGCTGAGCTCTCCTGGCCAAGCCCCTTGGCACCAGCTTTCAGATACGCGAAGGGAGAGTCTCCCTCACGTCTGTTAAGCCTGCAGGAGCTGATGGGAAATTTCTCATCAGCCCCTGCGGGCTTAACAGAGACACGAGGGAGACACTCTCCCTTCATGTATCTGAAAGCTGGTGCAGAGGGGCTCAGCGGGGCCACAAGAGCTCAGCCAGGCAGAGGGGGCCCCGCCGGACACTCCGTTCTGCTGCTGCCGCAGTGGCCAGCTTTTTTTTTTTTTTTTTTTTTTTTTTTTTTTAATTGAGCAGAATATTCTTTGTGCAGGGCCCCCTGAAACACGGAGCCCTGTGCAAAAAACATTCTTGCTCAATGGACGGGCCGGCCCTGGTAGTCAGGAGCTTCTGTGATTAGAGTAATGGGCTCAGAAGCATGGTACAAATACCCCTTCTGACATTAGGCAACTTGCCTGGTCTCCCATTGCCTTAGCTGCCCCCCATAGCATAAGCCTTTTGGTAAAGGCAGGCACAACTGTAAGCTACCCAACAGCAGGTGGGTGACAACAGAACAAAACTGGATTATACTGCAGCAGAAGAACTTGTCATGTACAGAAGTGGCAGCAGATCTTAATTGCACAGGAAAAGCCTGAACTGTGCTCCCTGTAGGGCAGAGGCAAGGAGAATGTTTGGAGAACAGCATGGCTCTGGTCAGTCTAGTCACTTCTTTGCCCGCTGGCTATAATGGGGCTGAACAAAAGGGCCGCTCTACTGCCCAAAATGTAGGGCACACATCAGTACCATCAAGGCAGAGATCCATCGGCTGCTGTCAGAGCCCTGCACCCCCCCTGCCCCCGAAAGTGCTGTTGCACTCTGGATTATCTACTTTTATGAAATAAGTGGCCCTATCCAGGTTCAGTCACCTGATTGTAAAATACTGTAAGAAATACATGCCCAATGTATGGGGAATCAGGAAATGTGGGACATACCTGTGTAGTATATAGGTGAAGATGAGCGAGTTACCATTTACACATTGTGCCCTTGGCTGCATGCGTCTGTTCAACTTCCAACCCTCTCCTATACTGTTTCCCTTACTCTTCTCCTCACAAGCCCCCTGCCTCTAAAATTCTCACCACCTTCTCCCTGCTTCTAACCTTTTTTTCCAGTGGCAAATAAGCTCAGAGCTGCCATCCTCTCCTCTGCCTGAGATATGGGCTTCCTACGGGGAGACAGCTGTGCTCTTTGCTATCAAGGCTTATCCCCTTCCTCTCCTGCCTGTGGGATATGGGGGTCCCTGTGAGCAGACAGCGAGGTTACTTACCTGTAACAGGGGTTCTCTGTGGACAGCAGGATAAGTTGTCTCCCCCTCTTTTTGCCAGGGAATTATAGGCAACACCATGTGTAAATATGCCTACCCAACATGCATATTATATTATTATATTATATTATATTATATTATATTACAATATATTATATTATATTATTATATTACAATTTCTTATATACCGCACTATTGTCAGCGCGGTTTACATACAACCAAATGACCATAACAAACTGTTTGGCTTCACATAGAACAGGAGAAAACAACTTGGATAACATGTTTCAGATACGCGAAGGGAGAGTCTCCCTCACGTCTGTTAAGCCCGCAGGGGCTGATGGGAAATTTCTCATCAGCCCCTGCGGGCTTAACAGAGACACGAGGGAGACACTCTCCCTTCATGTATCTGAAAGCTGGTGCAGAGGGGCTCAGCGGGGCCACAAGAGCTCAGCCAGGCAGAGGGGGCCCCGCCGGACACTCCGTTCTGCTGCTGCCGCAGCGGCCAGCTTTTTTTTTTTTTTTTTTAAATTGAGCAGAATATTCTTTGTGCAGGGCCCCCTGAAACACGGAGCCCTGTGCAAAAAACATTCTTGCTCAATGGACGGGCCGGCCCTGGTAGTCAGGAGCTTCTGTGATTAGAGTAATGGGCTCAGAAGCATGGTACAAATACCCCTTCTGACATTAGGCAACTTGCCTGGTCTCCCATTGCCTTAGCTGCCCCCCATAGCATAAGCCTTTTGGTAAAGCATAGACAAATGCTGCTCACTTGAACCTTCACTAATAAGCACTACACTGAAGCAAAGCAAGAGAAACCTAGATAAAGAATCCCTCCTTAGGGAAAGTGTTTCTAATCTATAGAAAGAAATAAGGCAGGAGGCCCCACCCTCCCCTACTTCAGAGAAGGAGCCAGTATCAGTTAATTTGTGTTTTTATTTTGTTTGTAGTCACAGAACTTTACACTCTAATAGTTACTTTCATGAGAAAGACATGCAGCTTCAATAGGGAATTAACTTGCATAATATCTAGCTGCTGTCCTCATCCAGGGTCAACTTGTCAAAGAGATACTCTCCCATGCCCACTTCTGCAGCCTTAAGCCTCTTCAGATTGGTCAGGTGGTCGCCTAGAATCTTAATGAGCTTCACCTCTTCCTCCAGAAAGTGGGACTCCAGGAAATCACACATCTGTCCAGAAATAAACCAGAAGAAATTGCTTAGAGCACAGGACACTGTAGCAGAGTTCCCCATCACCCTCTGCAGCTCTGGCATGGAGAAGCTGCTAATGCCCAGGTATACCGTTTCTGTAATAGAAAAGCTACACAGAAATGTCTCAGCTCAACCTGTGGTGCTCATAGATCATTGAGTGACAACACCTAAAGCACAATAGAGGCACTAAGTAAACAAGATGTATTACCCATCTCACATCTAGCTGCTATGTAATTGGCCAGACCTGTACAGGCAGCTGCATGCAACATATGCTTATATCATCTTGAGCTGCTTTTTTGGGTACCACCACCAAAAGCTATTCCTCCAGTTAATTCTACCCCCACCCTTCCAGAAGTGGTACATACATGGGGATCAGCATGGTCTGTGGCAGTCTTGTGCAGGTCCAGCAGAGCTTGGTTCACAGTCTTCTCCAGTTTTAGAGCATACTCCATGGCCTGGGCCCCGTTCCCCCACTCATCAGATTCTGGCTTCTGCAAAGGATACAGTGTGTCTAGTGAACACCCACCCAGGAAACAGTCTGCACATTGCTAGGCTGGGACCACCAAGCATAAGCTATTGTGTGGGGTAAACATGGGCCTGTGAATTCTCTAGTTTAATATCCTAGGAATACAAGGAACAGCACCATATGACACAGGCTTGATGGCTGTAGAGATTTATTTTAAATTTTAAAAGCAAACAGCTTAGCTCTTGTATCAGGCAGCAGATTCCATAACCAGACAAGCAATGGTTCACATTCTTAGAATCAGGAGAGATAGGCAGATGGAAAGTATCCAGTGCCTTTGGTCTAACTTTACCCTCTCACCCTTCAAGACAAGCCTAAGGTACAGGTTCCAGCCATCCACTACTCTCCTATTACCTTCACATCCTGTAGGACCACACGTCCTCCACGCTTGTTCTGGAATTTCAGGAAGCACTCCGACTGCTCCCTCTTCTCCTCAGACCGCTCCCGAAAGAACTTGGAGAACTTATCCAGGGCCACATCATCCCGGTCAAAGTAATATGCCTGGAACAGGAAATAGCAGCAGTAAAACACCTCCCAGGAGGGTCTGAAGAGACCCCAACCTATCCCTCTGCACAGCCAAGCTCCCAGAAGACCTGTAGATAATAGAGAGATACCTACCTATATTCCTTGAGCACCTCTCCTCTGATATGCTGATACATTGAAGTGAACAAAGCTGTTGGGTAGAGCATTTATTTTCCCAGGAAACCCCTACCCTGTCCTTGCTGCCTTTCTCCAGGCCCAAAAGTATGGAAACTGCAGTAGCACTTACCTGAACTCTCCAATGCTGCATTGTGGTTTCTGCCCTCTGACCTGCTGCTTCTACATTGGCAGGAGCAGCAGAGCTCCAACAGTGCTGGAGAGATCAGGTATGCACTGCATTGTGGTTTCACTGCCATTGCTGCTGCTACAGGTCCCAGAGAAGGGTGGCTGTGGTGGCAATAGGGGTACGGGGTGGCAGAATTGAGGATCACCTAGGATGCTCTAATTCTTGCACCAGCCTGATGGGTGGGGGTGAATATTCATGCTCTTGATAAGAAGCCAGCTTCATTAAGTAGAGAGAAACCTGTCTAGTTTCTCCTACGGTGGAGTACACCAGGCAATAGAACAGCCAGACAGCCTGTAAGGTCACTCCAAGAGCTATAGCTATATTAATATCTTCCAATTCCTTCCCCCCCCCCCCCCCCTTCCAGCAAGGCTTTGAGAACTTGACAAGCTCTAAATAGTGGGCTAGAGTCGAAGTCAAGTGTCGAGCTTTGTCTATTTCTCACACAAGGCTCCTAGGTTTTGAGGGGGGGGGGGAATTAAACAAGTACCTGGTTCGACAGTCCCTTCCCTTCAGTTCCTCTAGTCCAGATACCTCTAAAACAAAAAAAAAAAAAACAAAAAAAAACAAAAAAAAACACCCTATACCAAAAGGCATCAATAACTAGTTTAAATCTGACACCTGCACCACATTCTAGAAGCACCTCATTAAAAAGATGGAGTTCCTTTTCCTACCCAGGATCATTAAGGCCCAAATCCTACCTCCTTCCCCTAGGAAATTCTGAATGTCACATCATTAGAGGGAACCAGAAATAGATAGAGGTCATTCATCCTGAGCCAGGAAGCTTATGAAACCACTTAGTCCAGAGAAGAAAAGAAATAGAAGGTATGAGTTTTAGAATTCACCCCCTTTCATTAGGCAAGAGGAAGGAACCCACTTATTTTATCAGCTTCTAGGGAGACCAGGAATAAGAGCTTCCTGCTTCAACTCCAAAATGAAGGTGCTTCTGGCAGTCTCCTCCCTAGACTGGAGGTGTTAACCAAGAGGTAGCAGCACTAAACTGACCTCAGCTTCCCTCTCACCATATAATGCACAGAAGGGAGGGAAACAGGAATGCGCAGCAGACTTGAGGGAAGAGTGTGGACAGATACTAGAAAACAGAAACAAAGACATCTGCAAGGTAGAAGAAAGTGGAATAAAGACACCAGAAACCCAGGAGGAGGCTCAAGACTCCTGCCCAAGCCCTACTCCATTTGCAGAAGAACATAATAAGCGAGAAACTCACATGCACCTTACCTATAGCACAGCTTCCACCAGAGGAATTGGGAATTATTATACACACACACACACACACACACCTTACTCAGATAAGCAAGTATGTGGAGGGGGGGGGGGGTTTGAGGTGGGATCACTATGTACTTACATTGCAATCATTCACTGCTCTACTAGGGACCATAGAGAAGACCCAGATGCTTAAACCTTCACACTCTGCATTCAATGTTGAGGGATAGGGGGATCCTCACACATACAGAGACACACAGCCTCCCCCCTTTTTGCTCTTACCAGGGACAGGTAGACATAGGATGCCTGCAGCTGCAGGTTTACCAGTTGGTTAACTCCAGCCTCACTCTCCTGGTGGAAGTTCTGGCAGATCTGGGAGCTCATGGTGACAGCAGAGAGAATAGATGCTTTCAAAAGATGTGTGAGAAAGTTAAGTACTAAGCCAAAGTCTGTTCAAACACTGTTGAAGCAAGACTCAGAGAGACTTCCTAAACACTAAGCTTGCAGCTATTGATGATTCCCTTTTATAGCTCAGAGAGGCAAAGCCTGTTCTCAATCCCAATCAATCAATGCCCTGCTCCCTGTTGGCAGAACCAATTAAAGCCTCTGCAATGAAACACAGATGAGACTAATACATACTGCAGCACAAAGATAGAGAAACACCCCCACAAAGAATCACTGATAGGGTTGCCAGCCGGCTCCAGATGCACCCGACAGGCTTGATCCAATCCTGGGTTTACCCCATTGCATGCAGGGTTTTGTAGTTTTCCATTTCCTATGGAGTGCAATGAAGAAAGTAGAACAAAATGTCCTTGAATGCAATGGGGTAAACCCAGGACTAGATCAAGCCTGTCGGGTGCATCTGGAGCCGGTTGGCAACTCTACTCGCAGACATTCACAGGCACGAACTCATTCCCATCTGATGCTGCTATTATCATACAGCGGATAAGTGCCTATTGTCAACTTCTAAAACAGTACACAGACTGATCTTTCTGTTTCATTTCCCCTCTGTAGCACCTAATACTACACACATGTTCTGCTGAGAAAACGAGGCAGATATAATTTCGGAGCCACAGAGCAAACACTCTCAGAGTGAACACCTGAACTCTAACTCCCTGTGGCTCCTGCCTGGGGGATAGGGTTGCCAACTGGCTCCAGATGTGCCCGACAGGCCTGCTCTAGTCCTGGGTTTACCTCATTGCATGCAGTTACTTGTAGTTTTCCTTTTCTTATGGAGTGCAATGGAGAAATCAGAACTACATATCCCTGCATGCAATGAGGTAAATCCATGACTGGATCAAACCTGTCAGGCGCATCTGGAGCCAGGGGCTTGGATTTCTGGATCTTAGTTTTAATTGCTCACTTTTACAAAATCTGAGTTCAAAACAAACTGGTTTGAGTCCCTGTGTGTGTTGGGGAGGGGTGGAATTTCTTCTCTGTGAAGTGCAGATCAGATGTGATGTGCTACTGTTTAAAATTACATTGTTTCAATCTCCCTTCCTGCAGGTGTGCAGTAGACCCAGTAGCATAAATTCAAAATATGGGGCCCCCAGAGCAGGGAAAGCCCATTTCAAAACATATGGGAGCAACTGCAAGTGGGTCCTCTTCTGCCTTGGAGCCCTCTCTGCCTTGCAGAGGCCGCTTGGACAGAATTTACGCCACTAAATGGTCCACTAAGTCCAGGCTGTCTGCAGTGAACTGACAGCACTGTTTAAAAGCAGGTTTATGTTCTGCTGAGGATTGCTTGGGGTGAGCTTTAGTCATTAGTTCATGCAGTATTGTGAGGAGGGGGAATTGCCGTACTGTGAGACTCCAGCCTGTCCTTGTCCCTCTCTCACACTCATATCCCTCCTGCATCAGTTGTTTTCTGGAGAAGCTCAGTCTCTGGGGGTTCCAGGCCTGCCCCTGTCCCTCTCCTTCTTGCCACAGTTCTGCCATGGAGGACTGCATTGATCTGAATTAGTAAGATCCACAGTGCCAGACTGAGTATCCAGCTGGCTATGGATGGATGAGTGGAGTAGGCCCAATGGATGGTGCTTAGCTGAAGGAGCTCATTGACTAAGTGACGAGTCTCTGGCAAGGTACTGAAGGGATATTTAGAGGTCAGCATCCCTCCTTGGTGCTGACTGCTGGTGAGCCTTCGACTCTAAAGAACATGGTGGGGACACAGCACTGCGCAGACCTTTCTGTTTATTTCTAATGACAGAGTTGCAGCCCTTGGGCTCGAGATAGGGCCCCTCTGCAACCTCAGGATCCAGTCCTGAATTCCTCATGGACAGGGTGGCCCTTTAGAGACTCCAGCATTATACAGGGGAAACTTGCTTGATATATTTTCTATCTGCTTCCTTCTTCCTTTGTGTGTCTCTGCTTCTATCGCCTGCTTCTTAGTCATCTCTCTCCCTCTCCCCTCCAATCCCTTCTCTCTATCCCACCCTTCTCCCTCTTCCTTTTCCCTCCTCTCAACCCTTTCTTCTTCCTTTTCTCTCATGTCTTCTCTTTCTCCCGCCTCTTTGCCTTTTCCCTCCCCATCTTTCTTTATCCCTTCTTTCAATCTTTTCTCCCTCTTCTTCTTTACTTTCTCCTCCTACTCTCCCATCTCTTTTCTTCTTCCTCTCCATTCCCCTTCTCTCCTCTCTTTCTCCTCATTTAATTCTTGGGGGAATCAGCAGAAGGATGAGGGGCCTACACTGCATGTGAGATTGACCTGTTCCAATCTATGAAGAACCTCAGGAGTAAATTAAAGTGAGAGGGGGAAGGGGAGTAAGGTGGAAGAGGGGTTGTGACTGACTCCACCTACTGTAGAAAGTAACGGTTCATGACTCTAGAGCTCAAGAGGTGCATGTCTTGGACGTCTTCAAACTACAGAGTGGTGGTAGTGAAGATTATGGTGGTGTCCATGATACTATGCATATCTTAAGGGAATTGCAGAGGCCAGAATCTTGTAGTGCCAACAGTGTCTTCCCTTCTTATCCAGAGCGGGGGAGACTTATCAGATGCATGTGGCCAGAGCTTCCTTCCTTTTTCTTTAACATAGGTGCTGGGGTGGGAGGGATATGGTACATAACACAGTGCAGTGGCTTCAGAGACCATCGGCCACCTAGTTTCCACTTTGAGCTTTAGGCCTGGTTCAGAGAAGGCTCCCTTTCACCCACTCATGATCTATCTGGTGTCAATGTTTCTGCACAAGAGTTGTTAGGTGGGCTTGTCGTGAGATCCTGCATAGCGGGGACTTGGTCCAGTTATTGTGATACCTGGTGGAGAGAAAAACAAGAGAGGACAAGGCACAATACAGGCAGATCGCCTTTATTTTCTACTATATCAGGGCTTGCTCACTACAATGTCAGGTGAGAAGCCTTGAAGCCAGCTCTGACTTTACAGGTTTTTCATAACTTGCAGGTGCTTATCAGATTAGCCATCTAGCAAATGTATCTCCTTCCAAAGCGAAACTACAGCGGCAAGAAGCTTTCTGATTGGCTATCCCTAACCACAACTTAATGTAAGAGAGATTAGTTTGCAAGATAAGGTCAGCAGTAGCCTGCTTTCTGACAAAGGCCAAAGGGGATAGCATGCCAGAATAAAATAGATGGCATGCTGAAACAAACAGACATTACAATTTTAGACAGGAGCAGCAGCACAAGAACACCAACAGACTAAAACAGATAAAATTCTATCTTTACAACCCAAGCTGACAAAGTAATGGGAGGGGGAGGTAGAGAGATGCTTTTGCTAGGTTGTCTTCTCAGGCACACACACAAAGGAGCAGGGCTTCATACAGTTTAGCCATAGATGCCCTAGACTGCAGGGAGAGATAAGATAGCCATCCCTCCATTGACCAATCAGGGACTCTTAGCAGTTAGTTATGCTCCAGATATGCCACCTAGATAATTCTGTAGAAAGAAATCAAGGGGCCCAGAGAATTCTTCCAAATTGCTATCCTGCTCTAACTCATGTGACAAACTACTATGCTAAAACTATAAAAATCCAGCTTGAATCCTGTATGACTGCTGGTCTCCTTGATAGCTTACTATGAGCCAGCCCTGCTATAGCAGTGAATAAAGAAAGGAATCTGCCTGGAAATTTTGTTTTTCTTTCTTGCCTTGCTTTCTGTTGTTCTCTCCTTACCAGGTATCATCAGGACTGGACCGGGACCCCGCTAGATGCTCGTCCCACGACAGGACCTTGTTGGTGCTGTTTTGGAATGCTGGATTTGTTCCATCCTGAGTGACTTTTGTAGGGTTTCTGTATTATTCCACAATAGGTCTGGTACTGAAGAGAATTTTTGGTGCTTTTACTGAGATAAAAACAGAATTGAACTTTTTTGTATTCAAGTTTTATAGAAAAATGTCTTACTCTGATCTGGAGTGAAGGATTGAAAAACAAGTCTTGAAGGACTAGAAAAAGGGACTGTTACTTCTGGAGAGAGATCTGCAATTGTGAGTATATACTTCTGGGAATTTTCTGAAAGGAATTCTTTCTATTAAAGCTATTTAATCTGTGAACCCACTATTTTTTGTTAAATCAGTCAGGGCCTAGTAGCAGCAGTTTAAGTTTAAATTTAAAACACAGAAGAGAACTTTCTGGTTACATTTCATACCCAGCAGAGAGCTTATAGTTTTAATTTAATAGTCACTCAGGGCCTAGTATCAGCAAAGTATTTTTAGTTTAAATTTAAAACACAGAAGAGAGCTTTCTGGTTAAATTTGGAACCCAGCAGAGAGCTGTAGTTTAAATTTAATAGTCACTGAGGGCCTAGCATCAGCAAAGTACTTTTAGTTTCAATTTAAAACACAGAAGAGAGCTTTCTGGTTAAATTTAGAACCCAGCAGAGAGCTTGTAGTTTAAATTTCATAATAAGTTAGAGGCTAGCAGCAGCAGCAAAGAGCTATAATTTAAATCAAATAAGAATATAGATTAGCAAAAAAGGCAAAACAGGGTCAGTACTCTTTGAGCAGCAAATAAAGTCTTCTAGAGACCTTTACAAAGAGGCCTTCTACCTAGGGGGCAAGAGATCTGTGAAACCTTTTCAGTAGTTGTTAACACCAGGTGGCAGTTCAAAAGGCCATTTTGAAAGACTCCTTCTATCCAAGCAAGGACTGTTAATCATCCAGGAAGTTGGTCACAGCTTAACTCAGCAGCACAGGCAAAAATAGCTCAACCAGAGCTCTGTGATCCTCAGTCTTGAAGGACTAGAAAAAGGGACTGTTACTTCTGGAGAGAGATCTGCAATTGTGAGTATATACTTCTGGGAATTTTCTGAAAGGAATTCTTTCTATTAAAGCTATTTAATCTGTGAACCCACTATTTCTTGTTAAATCATTAAGGGCCTAGTAGCAACAGTTTAAATTTAAATTTAAAACACAGAAGAGAACTTTCTGGTTACATTTCATACCCAGCAGAGAGCTTATAGTTTTAATTTAATAGTCACTCAGGGCCTAGTATCAGCAAAGTATTTTTAGTTTAAATTGAAAACACAGAAGAGAGCTTTCTGGTTAAATTTGGAACCCAGCAGAGAGCTTGTAGTTTAAATTTCACAATAAGTTAGAGCCTAGCAACAGCAAAGAGCTATAATTTAAATCAAATAAGAATATAGTTTACCTCAGCAGCACAGGACAGGGTACTGTGTAGCAGCCCTCTTTTAATAAGTGTTATTTCCCTCCCTCCCTCCCCACACCCACCCACCCCTGGGATAATCGTAGCTTTATAGGTACTTACACATCTTAAAAGACAGGAGGTGCTCTCAGGTGAAGCTTGTTACCCAAATCAGACATACACTAAGGACCTTAGATTAATTAAGCTTCAGGTGAACAAGCTATATTAAACGTATTAGGTACAGTTTTATTGGTATAAATATCCATAGCAACCCTTAGTAAGTAAAGAACTTAAGATCTAAACAAAAACTTAAAACTAAGATGCAGACAGCAGTCTAGCAGCGGGATTGGGGCTTTCCAGTCTTTTGCATTGAGTGTCACATGTATGATTTTCTCCCAGTTGGTGAGAGGTCTTACGTGTGCACTAGGTGCAAGGAGCTCTTTGCTCTCAGGGAACGAGTCCGTTCTCTAGAGGCTAGAGTAGCAGACTTGGAAAACATAAGAAAGACAGAGAGGTACATAGATGTGACCTACAGGGATATAGTCCTGAAGTCCCACCTCCAGTCTGGCAGCATCCCTGTTGCCATGGAGGAGAGAGGTCACGTGACAGGAGAGCATCACCCTGGTGTGGCAGGAAGTGATCCTGTAACTAGGACCTGTCCTCCAGGTGATGTAAAACCCTCTCGCACCGAGGAAGTTTCTCCAGGGCCATGTGCCCATGAGGGAAGGGTTAGGACAGCCGTTATAGTTGGTGATTCGATCATTAGGCATGTAGATAGCTGGGTAGCTGGTGGACGTGAGGATCGCCTGGTAACATGCCTGCCTGGTGCGAAGGTAGCAGACCTCACGTGCCACCTAGATAAGGTCTTAGATAGTGCTGGGGAGGAGTCTGCTGTCTTGGTACATGTCGGTACCAATGACATAGGAAAATGTGGTAGGGAGGTTCTGGAGGCTAAATTTAGGCTTTTAGGTAGGAAGTTGAAATCCAGAACTTCCAGGGTAGCATTCTCCGAAATGCTTGCCGTTCCACGTGCAGGTCCCAAAAGGCAGGCAGAGCTCCAGAGTCTCAATGTGTGGATGAGACAATGGTGCAGAGATGAGGGGTTTGGATTTGTTAGGAACTGGGGAACATTCTGGGGAAAGGAGGGGCTCTTCCGAAGGGATGGGCTTCACCTTAACCGGAATAGAACCAGGCTGCTGGCATTAACCTTTAAAAAGGAGATAGAGCAGCTTTTAAACTAGATAATAGGGGAAAGCCAACAGTCGCCCAAGAGCAGATGGTTCGGAAGAATGTATCCTTGAAGGATACTACCAAAAGCAGAGAGGTTCCCAAAAAGAGTAAAGTAACCCAAATGCCCTCGAGTATCGAGCAGACAGAGCTTAAAGATCCCAAATTACCCATGTCTACCAATAGCAAAAATAGTATGAATAAAATACAGTCTCTAAAATGCTTGTATGCAAATGCTAGAAGTCTAAAAAATAAGATGGGAGAGTTAGAATATATAGCACTAAATGAGAGGTTAGATGTGATTGGAATATAAGAGACATGGTGGAAGGAGGACAACCAGTGGGACACTGTGATACCTGGGTACAAACTATATCATAATGATAGAGCTGATCAAATTGGTGGAGGGGTTGCGCTCTATGTTAGAGAAGGCATTGAG
The DNA here is from genome assembly GCA_033557465.1 of Ichthyophis bannanicus. Classification (NCBI taxonomy): domain Eukaryota; kingdom Metazoa; phylum Chordata; class Amphibia; order Gymnophiona; family Ichthyophiidae; genus Ichthyophis; species Ichthyophis bannanicus. The sequence goes on from CM066033.1 coordinate 210,021,887, forward strand.
TCAGAAAGGATTAAAGTTTTGCAGGAAACAAAATTTGCTGTAGAATCTCTATGGATTGAAATTCCATGTAAAAAGGGGAAGGCGATGGCGGTGGGGGTGTATTATCGACCGCCTGGCCAGAATGAACAAATGGATGATGAAATGCTCAAAGAAATCAAGGAAGCTAACAAAAGTTACAGCGCAGTAATAATAAAGGGCGATTTCAATTACCCCGGTATCGACTGGGTCAGTGTCACGGCAGTACATGCTAGGGAGATAAAGTTCCTAGATGACATAAATGACTGCTTCTTGGAGCAGCTGGGCCATGAACCGACGAGAGGGGAAGCCATATTAGACCTAGTCCTTAGTGGAACACCAGATCTAGTGCAAGAGATAAGGGTGTTGGGGCCACTTGGCAATAGTGATCATAGCATGATCGCCTTTGATTTAATTAGTGGAGGAGGGATAATAAGGAAATCCACAGTACCACCTTTTAACTTTCGAAAGGGAGACTATGATAAAATGTGGAAATAGTTAAGAAAAAACTAAAAGGAGCAGTTGCAAAGGTTAAAAACTTACATCAAGTTTGGGTGTTGTTGAAAAATACTATCTTGGAAGCCCAGACCAGCTGTATACCACGCTTTAAGAAAAGTGGAAGGAAGTCCAAAAAACTGCCAGCATGGTTTAAAGGTGAGGTCAAAGAGGCTGTTGTTGCCAAGAAAGCATTTTTCAGGAAATGGAAAAAAGAGCCAAACTATGAATCCTGGAAACAGCACAAGCACTGGCAGGTCAAATGCAAGGCAATGATAAAGAAGGCAAAGAGAGAATTTGAGAAGAAGCTTGCTGCAGAAGCAAAAACGTGAAATAAAGATTTTTTCAAGTACATTCGTAGCAAAAAACCTGTGGGAGAGTCAGTTGGACCATTAGATGATAGAGGAGTTAAAGGGGCACTAAGAGGCGACAAGGCGATAGCGGAGAGACTGAATGAATTCTTTGCTTCGGTCTTTACTGAAGAAGATGTAGGGATGTTACCCATGACTGAAGTGGTATTTAAAGGTGCGGAAGAATTGAAGGAAATATCGATACATCGGGAAGATGTATTACAACTATTAGATAAACTGAAGAGTAGCAAATCACCTGGGCCGGATGCTATACATCCAAGGGTGTTGAAAGAACTGAAATATGAGATTGCAGACCTGCTATTAGTAATCTGTGAACTATCATTGAAATCATCTCAAATACCTGAAGATTGGCGGATCGCCAATGTAATACCAATTTTTAAAAAGGGTTCCAGGGGTGATCCGGGAAACTACAGACCGGTGAGCCTCACGTCAGTACCGGGAAAAATGGTAGAAACCATCATAAAGAATAAAATTACTCAGCATGTAGATAGTCATGGCCTAATGGGAGACAGCCAACATGGCTTTAGACAAGGAAGATCTTGTCTTACTAATCTGTTATGTTTTTTTTGAAAGTGTGAATAAACAGGTGGACAAAGGTGAGTCGGTTGATATAGTGTATCTGGACTTTCAGAAAGCCTTTGACAAGGTCCCTCATCAGAGACCTTTGGCAAAACTAAAGAGTCATGGGAAAGGAGGCAGTGTACTACTGTGGATCAGGAACTGGTTAAAAGATAGAAAGCAGAGGGTTGGGCTAAATGGCCAATTTTCCCAATGGAGAAAGGTGAATAGTGGTGTACCCCAGGGATCTGTGCTGGGTCCGCTGCTTTTTGACATATTCATAAATAACCTGGAAAATGGAATAACGAGTGAGGTTATCAAATTTGCAGATGACAAAAAACTATATAAAGTTGTTAAAACCCAAGAGGATTGTGGAAAATTGCAAGAGGATCTTGATAAATTGGAAGACTGGGCATTGAAATGGCAGATGAAATTTAATGTGGACAAGTGCAAAGTTATGCACCTAGGGAAGAACAATCCAAACTATTATTACATGATGCAAGGTTCCAGATTAGGAACCACCACCCAGGAAAAGGATTTAGGCGTCATTGTGGATAAGATGTTAAAACCCTCGGCCCAGTGTGCAGCAGCAGCCAAGAGAGCAAATAGAATGCTAGGTATCATAAGGAAAGGAATGGAAAATAAAACAAAAGATATTATAATGCCTCTATACCGTTCCATGGTGAGACCACACCTTGAATATTGTGTGCAATTCTGGTCGCTGTATCTTAAAAAGGATATAGCGTTATTAGAAAAGGTTCAGAGAAGAGCCACCAAAATGGTAAAGGGGATGGAAAGATACTCCTATGAAGAAAGGCTAAAAAGGCTGGAAAAGAGACGGCTGAGGGGAGATATGATAGAAGTCTATAAATTAATGAACGGAGTGGAATGGGTAAACATACATCGACTGTTTATGTTATCAGAATATAGGAAGACTAGGGGGCATGCAATGAAGCTACAGGGTAAACTATTTAAGACTAATAAAAGAAAATATTTTTTAAATCAAAGTGTTATGAAACTCTGGAATTTGTTAACGGAGGATGTAGTAAAGGCTGTTAGTGTAGCTGGGTTTAGAAAAGGTTTGGACAAGTTCCTGGAGCAAAGATCCATAAACCATTATTAAGAAGGGACCCAGGATATCAATGCTTGACCTAGTACAAGCATAGCAGAACCTGTGTCTTTTGGGGAAACTGCTAGGTACGTATGACCTAGATTGGCCACTGTTGGAAACAGGATACTGGACTTGATGGACCTTGGTCTGACCCAGTATGGCATATCTTATGTTCTTATGTTATGTTCTAATTAAACCAAAGATAGCTAGGAGAATCAGCTGAGAGTGAGCCCAGAGCTGTGTGCCAGTGTAATTCCACCTGATTGGCTGCAACAGACGTCTCCCATCTGCCCCGGCAATTCTCGGCAGCATATTTCAACACCGGCTGCCTTGGGAGAGTGAGAATCAGCTGAGAGTGAGCCCGGAGCTGTGTGCCAATGTAATTCCACCTGATTGGCTGCAACAGACGTCTCCCATCTGCCCCGGCGATTCTCGGCAGCATATTTCAACACCGGCTGCCTTGGGAGAGTGAGAATCAGCTGAGAGTGAGCCCGGAGCTGTGTGCCAGTGTAATTCCACCTGATTGGCTGCAACAGACGTCTCCCATCTGCCCTGGCGATTCTCGGCAGCATATTTCAACACCGGCTGCCTTGGGAGAGTGAGAATCAGCTGAGAGTGAGCCCGGAGCTGTGTGCCAGTGTAATTCCACCTGATTGGCTGCAACAGACGTCTCCCATCTGCCCCGGCGATTCTCGGCAGCATATTTCAACACCGGCTGCCTTGGGAGAGTGAGAATCAGCTGAGAGTGAGCCCGGAGCTGTGTGCCAGTGTAATTCCACCTGATTGGCTGCAACAGACGTCTCCCATCTGCCCCGGCGATTCTCGGCAGCATATTTCAACACCGGCTGCTTTCGCGGCCACGGTCGCGCGCCCGAAGGGGGCATGACCAAAGGGGGGACGCCCCTTTGGTGCCCCTTCGGTGCCAATTCGGGGCCTTTGGGCCTTCGAATTTGTTTTTTTTTTGCCGCAGGTATGCCGCGTGGTCACGCGAAAAGAAAGAGTAAGAAGCGTCAAGGAGGTCAGCCTGCTAAACAATCTGTAGCAGTTTCATCTACCCCTTCTGCTATTGTTGGACCCATGGATCAGCACGTAGTAATTCTTCCTCAATCTGCTTCTGGTGCCCAACACTCTTCGTCGCCTGGCTTCGGCATTACCTTGAGTTCCATCGAAAGGACTCCTCCACCCAACCCAGGCTCTTCTCAAGCGTCTGTGAATTCGTTGTCCTCTACTGGATCGTCCTCTTCTTCGGGGGAGGAGGAAGAGTTTCCTGTCTCTCTTTCTGTATCTTCACCAAAGGTACTTTCGTTAGTTCCTATCACTATGGTTGCCGGCATTGAGGCTCCTAATTTTCCTCAAATTGAAAATCCTGAAAATGTTACCTTAGCAGACATTTGGAAACAGGTCACTGCTACTAATGTAATGCTATCTCAATTTGTTAATCAAACTGTTGTTTTTTCTCAGCAGGTTTCCAGCAAATTTCAAACAGTAGAGACCTCTGTTAATCCGCTGTTTCAGCGCGCTGATCAGCTTGATTCGCAGGTGGCCTCTCTGCAGTCAGCAAATGTGTCAGCTTCTAAGGAAACAGTTCTGTTTCACCAGCAACTTGAAGTTCTAGATAATGCTTCTCGAGCTAAAAATTTGCGGATTTTAAATTTTCCCAAGACTCATTTGTTGACACCTGTTTATTTGTTTAGACAATATTGTAAAGAAGTTTTGATGCTTCCTAATGCCGACACTGTAATGTTAGATCGGACGTTTTATATGTCTGCTTTGGCGACTTCCGGGGAATTAGAGGTGCCGCAGCAAGAGGAGGGAGTTTCTATGAATCTTACTAATTTTTTGGAACACTCTCAGACGCCCATCTCTACTCGCACCACTTTGCTAGTTTCTTTGGTTCATTTTTTGGATAAATCTTCTATATTGAAGGCTTTTTTTCCTAAAAAGGATTTTCTTTTTTATGGTCAGAAGATATCTGTTTTCCCGGATGTCTCCAAACAGACGCAGTGTCGTAGAAGATCTTTTCTTCAGTTAAAACCTCGAGTTTTGGCTATAGGGGGCACTTTTCTTTTACGATTACCGTGTAAATGCCTAGTGACCATACAAGGTTCTAGCTATGTTTATTTTGATTCTTCTTTATTGGAATCACTTTTGGTTTCCTTACAGGCTTGAGTATTGTATTATAGATCTTTTCTTTTCTTTTCTTTTTTTTCGTTTTCTTAGAAAATGTTAGGCTGTGTGTAGTAGCCTTATACTTTATACTCCGGTATCTCTCTCTCAATTGGTTCTTCTTGATGTGGTTAGCTAAGTGGTATGTTATTGTATATCTTTTTTAGACTGAAGAGTCTTTGTTGTACTTAATCTTTATATCACTTATTTTCTTTGTTCTGTATTTCATTGGATGAAAAAATTGAAATTTATTAATAAAAAAAACAAAACAAAAAAAAAACAAAGATAGCTAGATATCATTTTGGGATGCTACTTTCATTTGCAAATTATTTGTAATACACGCCGTTTAATAACTCACATAACAACATGAAGCTTTCTTGTTTTCACTGTAACACTGGTCTCAGAAAAAACTAGCGACACTCAACCATGGGCTCATAGCCCTTTAACGGTGCCAGTTTTTACATCAATGACTCAGTGTTGTGGGTTTTTTTTAATATAGATGAACTTGTCTATTGTCTTGAAAACATTATCTTGAAACCTTCAATCAAAGACACTTAAAAGTAGACTTTTCAATAGCTCAAAGAAAAAAGTAAACTTAGCTTTTAAGAGTCAGCCAGATGGTCAAAGCAGGGCAATCCCAACGCCTTCAGTTAGGAACCCCAAGCGTTTCACTTAAGAAGTTTCCTCAGGGAATTGTCCGTTCTTGGCTGGATAAACATAAAGACGTGAAAATTATTCATACAGCCAGTTGTATTATAGCGTATCTAAACATATTATATATATCAAAAACCTTAAAGTTGGATGCTGCCCACGTATTGATTGCACCTCCGAACACTCAGTAGAAAAAATCTCTGTGCAAAAAAACGCCGCGCATGCGGGATCCAGGTTAGACCTCCATTTTTAAAGGGTAAAACTGATCACATGTTCTCATCGTACTCACTGTCAAGTGATGGACTGTATTACAAATAAAGCGAGATTATATATTATAACAGGAAAAAACAAAATGGAAAAAATGAAAAAAATAAACTCCAATGATCACAGACAGAGTGCTAATTCCAACCAGACATTCAATCCACTTGGATTTACCGTATTGAGAGTAAAAATCCATTTTTGTTCTTTCCAAAGAAGCGTGTAAGCAATAGTCCTACCGCGCATACCAGAACTTACTTGATCTATACAGAAGCACCGCAATTGTTTGAAAATATGATGTTTACTTAGACAATGTTGTACTAGAGGTGCTTCGAGTACTTTACATTTCAGGCGGCTGCAATGTTCCCGCATTCGTATTCTAAATGGCCGAACTGTCTTGACCACGTATAGCAAGCCACGCGGGCAGACTATCACGTAGACCACGTTCATGGACCCACAGGTCGTTCGATGTTGAAAAGTGTAAGAGGTTCCACGATGTTTAAATTGAGTAATGTCCATAGTGATGTCACACACATTACAGTTTCCACATTTGTAATGGCCCATTAATGTTGAAACAGGGGAAATGCCCATAGAATCTAAAGGCAAAATGGCTGGACATAACTGCTCTTTGAGATTTCTGTTTCGCCGCCATACACAGCGGATTTTCCGGCCCTGCAATCCTGGAACCACCTGTAATATGTTGCTATGTTTCTTAATTATTTTATTAATGTCCTTACTAAACGGAGAAAAAGTGGTGACAAAATTAATAAAAGGCTCATCTACTTCAGAAACGATATTCGAGCCTGGTTGACGACACTTTAACAATGTGCTCCAATCCCTATAAAGGGCTCTCTTGTAGGCACTTTTGACCACTTTCAAAGGGTAACCGCGCTCTAAAAAATCCTTTATCAGGGCTCGAGATTTTATTTTGAAGTCTTCCTTAGTAGAACAATTTCTCCGATAACGCAGAAACTGCGAAAGTGGGAGACTGTCTTTCAAATTCCTGGGATGGGCACTCGTGTAATGTAGGAATGTATTACGGTCCGTGGTCTTCTTATAGACTGATGTTTCCCAAGTATGAATACCTCTAGTAATGAGAATATCTAGATATGTAATCTGATGATGATGACACACATAAGTGAACTTAATATACGGATCACGGGTGTTCAGCCATTGAAAAAAACTCTGTAGCTCCGATTCAGAGCCCTGCCATATGAGAAAAATGTCATCGATATATCTGTTCCATGTCTTAATCTGTTGCTGGAATGGGGACTCACGAAGCCATTGGTCTTCAAAATTACCCATGTATAGATTCGCGATGGATGGGGCACAAGTGGCACCCATAGCATCTCCTGAAGTCTGCTGATAAATGGTTCCTTCAAATATGAAAAAATTATGAAAAATGGCTAACTTGGCCAATTGTAATAGAAACAATAATTGAGGATCTCCCACATCCCCTCGTTGTTTCAAAGAACGTTCCACAAGCGAGTAAGCTGCTGGTTGTGGTACGCTAGTGTACAATGACACTACATCAAAGGTAGCTAATAATGTATTAGATTGACTTGCCCATTGAGACAAACCTTGTAAGAGGGTTAAAAAAATGAGTAGAATCCTGTAAAAAGGACGGAATTAGCCTAATTAAAGGTCGCAAATAAGAATCCAGGAACGTTGATACTGGTTCCAAAACTGATCCCCGTGTTGACACAATAGGGCGGCCAGGCGGATGTAACAAATCCTTATGTATTTTTGGCACTAAATAAAAAGTAGCTATACTAGGTGCCGGAGCATTCAGAAAATAATATTCCTGTCTACTCAAAAAATGTTCATTGAGGGCTGCAGAAGTTATCATTTTAATTTCTGCTTGCAAAGCCTTAGTAGGATCTTGATCCAACTCTTTATATGTTATTAGATCTTGTAATTGTAGTTTAGCCTCTTGAACATAATCATATCGATTCATCACCACCACAGCGCCTCCTTTATTAGCACGACGGACGACAATGTCAGTCCGCCTCTTCAAAGTTTTTAACGCCTGACGTTCAGAAAATGATAACCTAGCATCTCGAGCCCTGATAAAGGATTTTTTAGAGCGCGGTTACCCTTTGAAAGTGGTCAAAAGTGCCTACAAGAGAGCCCTTTATAGGGATCGGAGCACATTGTTAAAGTGTCGTCAACCAGGCTCGAATATCGTTTCTGAAGTAGATGAGCCTTTTATTAATTTTGTCACCACTTTTTCTCCGTTTAGTAAGGACATTAATAAAATAATTAAGAAACATAGCAACATATTACAGGTGGTTCCAGGATTGCAGGGTCGGACAATCCGCTGTGTATGGCGGCGAAACAGAAATCTCAAAGAGCAGTTATGTCCGGCCATTTTGCCTTTAGATTCAATGGGCATTTCCCCTGTTTCAACATTAATGGGCCATTACAAATGTGGAAACTGTAATGTGTGTGACATCACTATGGACATTACTCAATTTAAACATCGTGGAACCTCTTACACTTTTCGACATCGAACGACCTGTGGGTCCATGAACGTGGTCTACGTGATAGTCTGCCCGTGTGGCTTGCTATACGTGGGCAAAACAGTTCGGCCATTTAGAATACGAATGCGGGAACATTGCAGCCGCCTGAAATGTAAAGTACTCGAAGCACCTCTAGTACAACATTGTCTAAGTAAACATCATATTTTCGAACAATTGCGGTGCTTCTGTATAGATCAAGTAAGTTCTGGTATGCGCGGTAGGACTATTGCTGACACGCTTCTTTGGAAAGAACAAAAATGGATTTTTACTCTCAATACGGTAAATCCAAGTGGATTGAATGTCCGGTTGGAATTAGCACTGTCTGTGATCATTGGAGTTTATTTTTTTCATTTTTTCCATTTTGTTTTTTCCTTTTATGATATATAATCTCGCTTTATTTGTAATACAGTTCATCACTTGACAGTGAGTACGATGAGAACATGTGATCAGTTTTACCCTTTAAAAATGGAGGTCTAACCTGGATCCCGCATGCGCGGCGTTTTTTTGCACAGAGATTTTTTCTACTGAGTGTTCGGAGGTGCAATCAATACGTTGGCACCATCCAACTTTAAGGTTTTTGATATATATAATATGTTTAGATACGCTATAATACAACTGGCTGTATGAATAATTTTCACGTCTTTATGTTTATCCAGCCAAGAACGGACAATTCCCTGAGGAAACTTCTTAAGTGAAACGCTTGGGGTGCCTAACTGAAGGCGTTGGGATTGCCCTGCTTTGACCATCTGGCTGACTCTTAAAAGCTAAGTTTACTTTTTTCTTTGAGCTATTGAAAAGTCTACTTTTAAGTGTCTTTGATTGAAGGTTTCAAGATAATGTTTTCAAGACAATAGACAAGTTCATCTATATTAAAAAAACCCCACAACACTGAGTCATTGATGTAAAAACTGGCACCGTTAAAGGGCTATGAGCCCATGGTTGAGTGCCGCTAGTTTTTTCTGAGACCAGTGTTACAGTGAAAACAAGAAAGCTTCATGTTGTTATGTGAGTTATTAAACGGCGTGTATTACAAATAATCTGGAGTTTACCGTTTAAGAAGAAACAGACTGCATCTTCTAGGCACTTTCATTTGCAAAGCATTGCAACATGCAGATCTTCCAAATTTATACCATGAATGTTCCATGAGAAAAAGGTCACTCATTGAGGGTCAGTTTCACTCATTGTTATGGTTAATCTCACTCACTGGGATGGGCCATTCTTGGCATCTCTGGGATTGATGATGTGTCAGGAAGTGGAATGGGTTGCCTGCAAGTTGGAGATGGGTATATGCCTAGAGGATGGGGAGAGAGAAAGATTGAGATATGTGTCTGGGGAAGAAAGAACTGGAGGTAAGGGAGTGATAAGGGTAAGTGCATGGGGAGGGGAGAAAAGAGGTAAGATGGGGTATGTACAGTACAGGTAGACCTTAGTGACAGACAGCAGTAGGGACTTGGGTGTTGAGGAGAAAGCTGTGATTGGAGTGAGAGAGAGAGCACAGGACTTAGGCTTTAGGAAGGGGGAATTCTTCACAAAAATATACTAATAAACATGCAGAATTTTAAAACACTGTGAACAAAATTGTTCAATTTCTGTGCATAATTTTAAATGATTTTGTGCACAATTCCCCCAGGTGTAAACAACAATATTTTGATTTTTTTTCCCTATGGTTAGTATTTTATGGCCCTGAATGGATAAAATAGCTGGAATTGAGATCCTACTGTAAGTCACAGATAAGGTCACATATAATTTTGTTGCTTATCTCAAAATGCTTGTTTTTCAGCTGCATAGCAGCAGCACATTTTCTGGTGTACCACCAACTTAATCAGTGATCCTACTCCCGTCTGCTGCCTGGGACACTCTGTCTCTATCTGCCATCTCTGAAGATCCACCTTAAGGAGGCAGGCTCCAACATTAAGATGTCACTACAGGATTCTGAGCATGCCCTGCCCTTTTTTCTTCCTCTAGTCTAGTAGTCACAGTCAGCAGTTACAAAGAGCAGGAAAGACTTGTGTTAGAAGCAGGAGCTTACTGTTTCTCCAGGACAGGAAATCCCTGCAAGCCCCAGCCCCTGATCTGCAAAAAGGGAGAGAAGGGACTATGTGAGACCCTCAGGAATTAGTTCAGCGTTCTTCTGCCTTATTCATCCTTCCATTAACAGGGAATTCTTCTCAGCAGCCGAAGAATGCAGAGGGAAATGTCTGCCTCCGTTTCTGAACAGGTACGATTTTTTCTTCTCCTCTTCTGCACAGGGCATCAACATTTAAAAAACAACTTTTGCTGATGCTGCCCTTGCAACCTCCCTCCTCCTTCCCTATTTGACTTTGATGCAGGAATGTTGTGTTAAAGCTGTGCTATAGCTCAGCGCAGTTTTCTAGTGCAAGATTAATGCAAATTTTGCTCCCAAATATACATAAAAAGTGTGCAAAAGTTTATGCAAAAGAAGGCAGAGGGTGGAAGACACATAGGTCTGCATTAACTGCAGCCAGAAGCAAAAGGGTCAGATTGCTGAAAGAGGCTCAGACTCCCATTTACCTGCCCAAAACTTCCTGATCCCAACAACCCTCACCCTGAATCCTCTAAAAAATTATTAGTGGCCTTGTAACCCGGTGGCCCTGGCTTTGGCCCCCACCCCTTGAACTTCTTTAAAAAATTCCACAAGTGTCCTAGTGATCCCTAGCTCCCCCACACCTGAACCCCACAAAATAAATTTGTTGCCCAATTGACCACTACACTCCCAAACCCTGGCACTCGCCAGTCCCTCCCCCCTATTATCTGATCCTCCCCTCCTGGTATCTTTTTTGTAGGGAGGCAGGAGCGATGCCTACATGTTCTGCCCCTGCACCACCTTCTTGGAAAATGACAGCACTTGACCCTGTGAGGTGCATCCTGGCATGTAACTCGTGGGGTTGTTTTGCCAAATGAGGCAGAATCCATGCCTTGTGCTGCTCTATCAAGTTTTTCTCCTCTTTCCCAGTTTGTCTTTTTCTGAAATGGAGGAGTAACCTACTAGTTAGAGCAGTAAGATGAGATACAGAATTCAAATCCTGCTGTTCCTCGGGAACTCCATGCAACTTTGGGCAACTCCTTCACTCTTAAGGATCTGTTTACAAAGCTGTGGTAAAACAGAAGGTTTTTGCAGTTATTATCACAGAGTAATTACTGCAGTATTTACTAACCTGCAGCACCTGAATATCTGTCAGAAAATGTCAGAGTGATTGAAATACAGAGGACATGGGGAAAGGAGAAGGTGCTGTAGATCATCATAGAAAAGGATAATGGCAACTCCATATGTGCATGTCTGCTCCCCAATCTCTGTCTCAGATGGACGAACTGGATAGAGATCTGTCTGAAGATGGCTAAAAGTTGGGAATGAAGGGAGAAGTGTCATTGGTAGAAGACTTTCACTAGCCAGACTGTATTGGTGTATTCTGTCAGCAAAATTGATAGTTGCATGGGATGGGAGGTGGGGGGACAAGGGGAGACCTAGCCCTTACTGATAGGCTGCCAGGGATTTGTGAGAATAGGCAGGGGAGTGCTATCCTTGGCCCTTTCAATAAATGGTGGGCTTTGAATTGGGGTCAACTACCATGCATTAATTTGGCCCAGAAACATGATGTTTCCACTGCTTTAATGCATGTAAAAGCGCTGCTAACTTTCCTAACCTGCAGACCAGATACTCCAATCCATATCTAGCAGATTACGGTCTCCTGCTAATACCACTTTTGTCTTCATCCCCACCTTTTGTGTGTCTTTTCAGCCAGATCTCTGTGCAGTTCCTCCATCTGAGCTGCAGATCTGTAGATCACAGGAGAGCACGCAGAGGTGCTATGGCTTCTGTCTATCACGTCCCACAGTGCTTCCTGTGCCCCCTGCATTTCATCCACTTTGATACTGTTTTTGACTTAAAGAGCTTCTCCTCTCCCTGTCTTCCATCTTTATCCTGAACCACATTATAACCTGAAACGGCTGTATCCCATTCATGAGAGTCGCTAATCCACTTCCCTTATAATAATGCACTTTCTTAGACTCTCTCTCACAGACACACACATGCACAAACACAGACATGCTTTTACACTCAGTCTCTTTGTCTGACTCTCGGACGCTTTCTTACTCCTTTCTCCAGATCTTACCCAGCACTTTACACTTTCCTGCCTTCAGTTTCCAATCCACCAGCCTCCACCCCCCCCTCCCCCCACCCAATCATCTTTTCAACAGCTGCTGCCTCCTCCTTCCAACTCACATAGGCTCAGAAAGACAGGAGATGAGATTTCCAAAGTTTCTCTGGGGACCAGGCAATCTATACAAAATACTGGATGTTTAGGAGAAGAAAGCTCGCTTCATGGTATAATCTAGTCAAGACCTTAGCTAAGGAGCCTTCATCCAAACAGCCCGAACTCATTCACCCACAAGTGTTCGCTGAATATCTACAATCCAAGCTACTAACAACTGACACCATCGCAACAATCCCCGATCAAGACTCCAACTGCCTATCTAACCTATCTATGTTCTCCACACCATCAAATAAACATGTCGAGAACATTATTGCTGCCCTTAACACATCCACGGCACAAACTGACCCTTGCCCAGCCTTTTGGATAAGGGAGCTACGAAGTGATCTTAGTCCTCTCATCACTAGAATGATGAATTTATCCTTCACATCTGGGTCTTTCCCATCAGCCCTCAAGAGAACATCCATTAGACCCCTCTTGAAGAATCCCAAACTCGACTCTCAGAAAGTCGAATCTTACAGACCCATAGTGAGTATTCCCTTTCTAGCAAAAGTAATTGAAAAGGTAGCTCAAAGTCAAATACAGGATCACATCGACACTGCATCCCCTCTAGACCAATGCCAGCATGGCTTCAGAGAGTTCCACGGTGTGGAAACCCTCCTCACTACCCTCTTCAACAACATCATCACAGGCATTGACAACATCCATCAAGGCTTTGTCCTTATTTTCCTGGACATTGCCGCTGCTTTTGACTCTGTACATCACGATCTGTTACTAGGGCGGCTAAAAGAAAAGGGCATCAACGACACTGCCCTGGCATGGTGCAGATCATACCTGGATCAGAGATGGCAGTATGTAACTTCAGGAACAGCAACCTCCACACCTTTCCATCAAAAACAGGGTGTGCCACAAGGGTCATCCCTATCATCACTCTTATTTAACATATACATACAGCCAGTCTGTAACATCATCAAATCTTTTAAGGTCGACTGTCTAATATACGCAGATGACATTCTCCTCTACATGCCTTTTTCCACACTCAACATGGATCTTTCACCGATAACCAAATGCTTTGATGCAGTGTCTGAATGGCTTCAATCCCAAAACCTCCGTATTCAGCACAGGAAAACGGAGGTTCTCTTCATCACTAGAGACCCATTGTTCACCCCCCCTTCCCACTTAAAAGTGAAAGAAGCCGAGCTCCAAACTAAGACTTCAATCTGGGGATCACATTGGACCAGCATCTGGATATGAAATTACACATATCCAACGTAGTCAGAGCGATTTATCTAAAAATCCGGACACTCCGCCACCTTCGCTCCTTGCTTGATCCTGAAGATTTCCGAACCATATTCCAAGCGTTAACCCTACCGCACCTTGACTACGCTAATGCCGTTTTTCAAGGCCTCCCGCACTCCACCTTAAACCCCTTGCAACTTGCCATGAACACTGCGGCCAGAGTCCTCTACGGAGCATCAAGAAGAGACCATGTAACACTTATTCTAAAGCAGCTCCACTGGCTCCCCATACACGGGAGACTATTGTTCAAAACTTTAGTACTCACTTTCAAGGCTATCAAAGGTATCACCTCCTCCTCTCTAATGAACCTCATTCAGACTGTTCCACTTAACAGATCCAGGAGAACTATATCTACAAACTCTCTAATAATCCCTAAGGCAGCAACTAAATGCACATGAGCTACATCTAACAGGGCTTTCAGTTTCTATGCCCCTAAGTGCTGGAACACTTTACCACCCGAAATTCGGGCTATCCTGATCTAACCTCATTCAGAAAGGCAATCAAATCCCATTTATTCCCCAACTACTACCAGAACACCCTATCACCTTCCTGACCTCCAACCCTCATTGAACACCCAACCTTACTTAAGAATAACTCTGTCATATGTACATGTAAATACTTTGTAAATTGTTTCAGTTAAATTTTCCCCATGTATTATCCAAGTTCATTCTCCTGTTCAATGTAAAACCAAACAGCTTTTTGTTCTGGTCTTTTTGTTGTACTGTAAACCGCGCTGATCCCAAATAGTGAGGTATATAAGAGCTTGTAATAAATAAATAAATATAAATAAATAATACACTGAAGAGCTGATCTCACTGGCAAATTCTATTACACACACCAGAATGGAAGTGCAGCTGGGTGTCCTGTTTGCTGTTCCAGGCATTGGTCACATTCAGGGATGTTGCTGCTTACTTCTCGAAAGTGGAGTGGGACATTCTGGGAGAATGGCAGCAGGAGCTGTACAAGAAGGTTATCAAGGAGATTCACGGCATTCTGTTATCACAAGGTAAATCTGCTTATCTAGCGTTTACCATATACAGGCTTATTGCAGGATATGTGTTGCCATTTTATCAAGACAGGAAACATCCCAGGTATTTTATTTTGTATTTATTTAACTGGTTTTCTGTACCGCCTTATCCTTCAATCAAAGCGGTTTACATTATGTAATCATTACAAACAGGTACTGGATACATTTCCTTGTCCCGAAAGGGCTCACAATCTATGTGTACCTGAGGCAATGGAGGGTTAAGTGGCTTGCTCAAGGCCACAGGGAGTGCCTACGGTGTCAGAGACCCCTGAAATTTAGAGCCTGGCTTCTGATTCCATCTCATATCCAGCAGGAGGTGCTGTTGTTCTCTGGGAGCCAGTGACAGACACCACTGCTGCGGGCTCTGCAAACGATGTGGCTCAGAGATCAGATGTAAACCTTAAACTAGAGACTTCATAGGAGACCAGCTGGAGTCTGTGCAGGAGATCAGGAGGGAGGATTTACCTCTCAGACCCTTTCTGAGAAACCTAGCTCCTACATAAGGCATTAACCAGATATCACAGAGAAGAACAGAAATGACTGCACCAGAAAACCTTCAAGGTTTAATCTTGCAATTGTCTCATCTCACCCAAGCTTTGTCAGAGAAATACAACGAACCCAAAGATATATAACACACACACACACACCCAAGAGTTCTACAGGCGGAATGTAAAGGCAGTGTATATAGTTCCTATTAACAGGCTATTCAATTGTTAATCCTGAGGTCATAGTCAAGATTAAAAAGGAAGATGAGAAATATTTCACTCAGCTCTGTGAGTGGGAGGGAAAAGAAAACTTGAATGATCCCACAATGAGTAAGTAAATGTTTTGGATTTAAGAGCTTTGCATTTTGAGATCACAGGAGATGGGGTGATTAATATCAAACATTTGTAGACTTAAAATCAATTTACTAATTTAGTTTTGTCAGATCATCTCTTGTGAATCCTTTTAGATATTTTGTTTTTTTCATTACAGGTCTTCCGATTGTAACATTGGTGTTCTCACTGAGCGTTAAGCAAGAGGGTGATCTCCCCTTCATGGATCATCCTGACTCGGAGCTGACTGAGCAGATCCAGCCTCCTGTAACAAGTAAGTATAAAATTCCTCCTGGATGTCTTACTAAGGTCATGTGCCATTTAGGGCTTCAGCGCTGGTGGGATAAGAGGCGGTTGTCCTCTCTCTCCCTCCCACTGTCTGTTTCCATTCTTTGGATGGAGTAGTCTACCTGTGGAGCCATAGGGTGGCAGCTGATGGATGTGTGAGACCTGTGGGCGGGATCAGGGCTGAAGCATGTGTGTATAGTTGAAATGGCTGGTGGAGTTGGGGGCAGTAGAGGGGCTTCTCCATTGTTGCAGGGAGGAACATGATTGATGAGCATGATACCATCTGATTTAACCATGGAGGCATAACCTAAGAACTTTACTGTCCCTAGGGGAGGTGAAGTTCAGTTTTTCAGTGCTGGTGGGTTAAGACAAGCCACAGTAGATAATATAATTTACAGTAATGCATTTTAATATTAATGAGCTGACTGGCATGATTATGCCTGCAATACATATCATTAGCAGGCCTTAACAGTTCGCGTGCAGGTGTTCAAAGGGTCACTGATGCGCTGTGCAGCTTTTAGGTAGGGCTGAGTCGGCTCTGGCAGAGGTAAGGTGAGCAACGGTGTGCAAATGTTCAAAGAGTTACTGATGCGCTGTGGACATAAGAATGTAACATATGCCATACTGGGTCAAACCAAGGTCCATCAAGCCCAGTATCCTGTTTCCAGCAGTGGCCAATCTAGGTCACAAGTACCTAGCAGTTTCCCCAAAAGACACAGGTTCCACAATGCTTGTATTGGGTCAAGTAGTGATATCCTGGGTCCCTTTTTAATAGTGGTTAATGGACCTTTCCCCCAGGAACATGTCCAAACCTTTTTTAAAGCCTGCTACACTAACAGGTTTTACTACATCCTCTGGTAACAAATTCCATAGTTTGATTGCACGTTGAGTGAAAAAATATATTCTCTTATTGGTCTTAAATAGGTTACCCTGTAGCTTTATTGCATGTCCCCTAGTTTTTCTATGTTCTGATGACGTAAACAATCGATCTACATTTACCTGTTCCACTCCATTCATTAATTTATAGACCTCTATCATATCTAACCTGAGCCGTCTCTTTTCCAGGTTAAAGAGCCCTAACTTTTTTAGCCCTTCTTCATAGGAGTATCCTTCCATCCTCTTTACCATTTTGGTGGCTCTTCTCTGAACCTTTTCTAATAATACTATATCCTTTTAAAGATACGGCGACCAGAATTGCACACAATATTCAAGGTGCGGTAGCACCATGGAATGATACAGAGGCATTATAATATCCTTTGTTTTATTTTCCATTCCTTTCCTTATGATACGTAGCATTCAGTTTGCTCTCTTGGCCTCTGCTGCACACTGGGAGGATGATTTTAACATGTTAAACACGATGACACCTAAATCTTTTTCCTGGATGGTGGTTCCTAATGTGGAACCTTGCATTGTGTAACCATAGTGTGGGTTGTTCTTTCCTAGTTGCATAACTTTGCACTTGTCCACATTAAATTTCATCTGCCATTTCGATGCCCAGTCTTCCAATTTATCAAGATCCTCTTGCAATTTTCCACAATCCTCATGGGTTTTAACAACTTTAAATAATTTTGTGTCATCTGCAAATTTGATAACTTCACTTGTTATTCCCTTTTCCAGGTCATTTATGTTGTATATGTGAAAAAGCAGAGGACCCAGCACAGATCCCTGGGGTACTCCACTATTCACCTTTCTCCATTGGGAAAATTGGCCATTTAGCCCTACACTCTGCTTTCTATCTTTTAACCAGTTCCTGATCCACAATAGTGAACATTTTAGTTTTGCCAAAAGTCTCTGATGAGGGACCTTGTGAAAGGTTTTCTGAAAGTCCAGATATACTATATCAACCGACTCACCTTTGTCTACCAGTTTATTCACACCTTAAAAAAAACAACAGATTAGTAAGACAAGATCTTCCATGTCTAAAGCCACGTTGGCTGTCCCCCAATAAACTATGACTACATGTTCAGTACTTTTGTTCTTTATGATGGTTTCTTCCATTTTTCCCGGTACTGACGTCAGGCTCACCAGTCTATGGTTTCCCGGATCACCCCTGAAACCCTTTTTAAAAATTGGCATTACATTGGCCATCCTCCAATCTTCAGGTATTACAGATAATTTTAATGATAGTTCACAGATTACTAATATCAGGTCTACAGTCTCATATTTCAGTTCTTTCAACACCCTTTGATGTATACCATCCGGTCCAGGTGATTTGCTACTGTTCAGTTTATCAAATAGTTGTAATACATGTTCCCATAGTATCGATATTTCCTTTAATTCTTCCACAGTATCACCTTTAAATACCACTTCAGTCATGGGAAACATCCCTACATCTTCCTCAGTAAAGACCAAAGCAAAGAATTCATTCAGTGTCTACGCTATGGCCTTGTCCCCTCTTAATGCCTGTTTTTACCCCTCTATCATATAATGGTCCAACTGGCTCTCTCACAGGTTTTTTTGCTACGAATGTACTTGAAAAACTCTTTATTATGCATTTTTGCTTCCACAGCAAGCTTCTTCTCAAATTCTCGCTTTGCCTGCCTTATCAATGCCTTGCATTTAACTTGCCAGTGCTTTTGCTATTTCCAGGTTTCGTCATTTGGCTCTTTTTTTCCATTTCCTGAAAGATGCTTTTTTGGCAACAACAGCCTCTCTGACCTCACCTTTAAACCATGCTGGCAGTTTTTGGACTTCCCTTCACTTTTCTTAAAGCATAGAATACAGCTGGTCTGGGCTTCCAAGATAGTATTTGCAACTGTCCCTTTTAGTTTTTTCTTAACTATTTTCCTCATTTTATCAGAGTCTCTCTTTCGAAAGTTAAAAGGTAAGTACTGTGGGTTTCCTTACCATCCCTCCTCCATTAATTAAATCAAAAGCGATCATGCTATGATCACTATTGCCAAGTGGCCCCAACACCCTTATCTCTTCCACCAGATCAGGTGTTCCACTAAGGACTAAGTCCATAATGGCTTCCCCTCTGATTGGTTCATGAACCAGCTACTCCAAGAAGCAGTCATTTATTTCATATAGAAACTTTATCTCCCTAGCATGTCCTGCCGTGACACTGACCCAGTCAATACCGGGCTAATTGAAATCACCCATTATTATTACAGTGCTGTAAATTTTGTTAGCTTCCCTGATTTCTTTGAGTATTTCATCATCCATTTGTTCATTCTGGCCAAGCGGTCAATAGTACACCCCCACTACCATTGCCTTCACCTTTTGACATGGAATTTCAATCCATAGAGATTCTACAGCAAATTTTGTTTCCTGCAAAACAAATCCTTTGTGACTCAATGCCCTCTCTAACATAGAGCGCAACGCCTCCACTAATTTGATCAGCTCTGTCATTACGATATAGTTTGTACCCAAGTATCACAGTGTCCCACTGGTTGTCCTCCTTCCACCATGTCTCTGAGATACCAATCATATGTAACCTCTCATTTAGTGCTATATATTCTAACTCTCCCTTCTTATTTTTAGATTTCTAGCATTTGCCTACAAGCATTTTAGACACTGTATTTTATTAATATTAATCTGACTATCTGTAGGCAGGGGTAATTTGGAATCTTTAAGCTCTGTCTGCTCCGTACTCAAGGGCATTTGGGCTACTTTTGTCTTTATTGGAACCTTTCTGCTGATATGCCATAACTTCATTCTTTTGGTAGTATCCTTCAAGGATACATTGTTCCAAACCATGCGCTCTTGGGCGACTGTCGGCTCTCCCCTATTATCTAGTTTAAAGCTGCTCTATCTCCTTTTTAAAGGTTAATGCCAGCAGCCTGGTTCCATCCCAGTTAAGGTGAAGCCCATCCCTTCGGAAGAGCCCCTCCTTTCAAAAGAATTTCCCCATTTCCTAACAAATCCAAAACCCTCATCCTTGCACCATCATCTCATCTACGCATTGAGACTCCGGAGCTCTGCCTGCCTTTGGGGGTCCTGCGCATGGAACAGGAAGCATTTTCGGAGAACGCTATCCTGGAAGTTCTGGATTTGAACTTCCTACCTAAAAGCATAAATTTAGCCTCCAGAACCTCCCTACCACATTTTCTTATGTCATTGGTACTGACATGTACCAAGACAGCAGACTCCTCCCCAGCACTTTCTAAAACCTTGTTTAGGTGGCGTGTGAGGTCCGCTACCTTCGCACCAGGCAGGCATGTTACGAGGCGATCCTCACGTCCACCAGCTACTCAGCTATCTATATGCCTAATGATCGAATCACCGACTATAATGGCTGTCCTAACCCTTCCCCCATGGGATCATGGCCCTGGAGAAACTTCCTAGGTGCAACGGAGTTTTACATCACCTGGAGGACAGGTTCTAGCTACAGGATCACTTCGTGCCACATCAGGGTGCTGCTCTCCTGTCACGTGACCTCTCTCCTCCATGACAACAGGGATGTTGCCAGACTGGAGGTGGGACTTCAGGACTATACCCCTTTAGGTCACGTTTATGTATATCTCTGTCTGCCTTATGTCCTCCAAGTCTGCTACTCTAGCCTCCAGAGATTGGACTCGTTCCCTGAGAGCAAAGAGCTTATTGCACCTAGTGCACACGTAAGTCCCCTCACCAACTGGGAGAAAATCATACATGTGACACAATGCAAAAGACTGGAAAGCCCCCATCTCGCTGCTGGACTGCTGTCTGCATCTTAGTGTTAAGTTTGTGTTTAGATATTTAAGTTCTTTACTTACTAAGAGTTGCTGGGGATACTTATACTAATAAAACTATACCTAATTCGTTTAATGTACCTTGTTCAAGATTAAGTAATCTCAGGTCCTTAATGTATGCCTGATGAGGATAAACTGCTGCACCTGAAAGCTGCTCCTTTCCTTTAAGAGGTGTAAGTACCTATAAAGTACGATTATCCCAGGAGTGAGTGGGTGTCGGGGAGGGAGCGAAGGAAAGAAGACTTATTAAAAGCTGACTGCCACATGGTACCCTGTCCTGTGCTTTTAAGGTAATCTGTGACCAATTTCCAAGGGGAGTCCCACAGCTTTTAGG
Source organism: Ichthyophis bannanicus (assembly GCA_033557465.1). Classification (NCBI taxonomy): domain Eukaryota; kingdom Metazoa; phylum Chordata; class Amphibia; order Gymnophiona; family Ichthyophiidae; genus Ichthyophis; species Ichthyophis bannanicus. The sequence continues at coordinate 210,042,699 of CM066033.1, forward strand.
TAGGGCTGAGTCAGCTCTGGCAGAGGTAAGGTGGGCAATGGAGTGTGAATGTTCAAAGAGTTACTGCACTGCTCTGCCTGGCCTGCTGCTGTTGCCTCCCAAATGTTTATGTTTATTATTAAGTATTCCAGCTAGTGGCTGTGCCCAGGTTGATCAGAGAGCAGAAGTGGAAGAGAATATTTGAAAAATCAGGGAAGGTTTCCTTTAGCACATTAGCAAAGAAATGCCTGTAAAATTATATATAGGTGGTACAGTGAGGGCATTCCCAGAGGCCTCTGGCTAATGCTGGAGAAAGGGGACTTCTTGCACATTTGGTGAATTGTTGGAAGAGGAAAGCGTATTGGGAAGACATGGTTGGGGGGCTGGAAGGGCTGGTGGAGGTGAGACTGGCCTTGGATCATAGGCAGTATTTAATGGGAATTTCTAGCTTGTGCTCTAATTATGCTGAAAATTCAAATCCCAACTGTGAAGAACAATGAGGAGATGAATGTCAACTGCATTAAAATAAGCTCTGATCCCCCAAATATCAAGGTAGCCAGGGGTGAGATGAAAACATTTAATAATGTAGGGGCTAAACAGACCCCTAGGAACTACCTTATGACAGTAAGTAGATTGCAGAGACTATTAGCATTTATTGACACCTAAAAAACACGTCTTGATGAATAGGAACAGAACCAATTCAGAGCGACATCAGTAAAGCCAGTTTGTTCTAAGCATGTTAATCAAAGGGTTAGGTCAAGATGCATTGCCAGGATGTGTCTAAGGCTATCCTGGCAGCTAACTCTCTCATTCAGCTTAACTGACATTGCACTTTCTGTTCTATGCGTGGGGGGAGTGGGGAGTTATTTATTTTGGTATTTTTTCCATTTTAAGACTCTGGGTAGGTTGCAGTTTAACATATATAATACAGTGGAACCTCGGTTTTCGTGACTAATCCGTTCGAAAAAGTCTGACTAAAACCAAATGTATGAAAACTGAAGCAATATTTCCCATAAGAAATAATGTAAATCCAATTAATCTGTTCCAGACACTCAAAAATATTAACAAAACATACATTTTATAGATAATAACTATATTTTTACATACAGAAAACAATGAGAAATAAATATAAATGATAAATGAAATGGATAAATGAACATTTAACATCACTTTTACCTTTATTGAAGACTTGTTGGCATATGGAAGACAGTCAATCAGCAAGAGAATCAAAATAAAGAAAATCCCACTTCTGGCCACAAGATGGTGCTCCATTTTCAACTGTACGAAAACCGAGACAATGTACGAAAACTGGGACAAAATCTTGATGAAAAAAGTCAACGAAAACCGAATCGTACGAAAACTACAAAAACCGAGGTTTGACTGTATTTACATAAATAAATAACATCACAAGCATACACATAAAAACTAGAACCGTTTAGTGATCTGCTCAGCAGCAACTTTCTCAAAGTTCTGTGGCAAAAGGAATCTTTGAGATTGGTCTATAATTATCTGGCAATTCCATAGCGTCCCCCCTAGTCCAGTCCAGACTCCTGGGTTCTATCCCCCTTCCAGCAGATGGCACTGAGAATTTTAGACTTTGATGATGTCACAGTATAAGGAGGCTGAGCTCCTCCCTCCAAGCCAGTATCTTCAGTCTCCAGCAGATGGGGAAGAACTCTGTGTAGTCCGGGCTACACTGAGAGAACTTTAATTGGCATTCAAAAAAATAGAAAAAAGGGGCAGTTTTCAATTGACCAGAGAGCTTATCAGGCATTGTGAGTAAAGTGGATGCTGTGGTAGAGTGTAAGCTCAGCCTGGAGGGTACGAACGCAGTTTGGTTGGCAGCAGGACCCTGAAGAGGACATGCACCTAGTGATCCAGGTCCCTATAACATCCTAGAAGACATCCTGACGATACTGCAGCCTTCAATGGCCTTTGCAGGTAAAAGGGAGCCTGCTGCTTTAATTTCTTTTGTATGTTGGCTCTGCTTCATCAAGCGTCAGGCTTCCCTTGTAGCTTCAGAACTCTGGGGCTTCGGTGGTGAATTTGGGGTTTGTTGCAGAGGGATCAGTTGTGTTTCTCCAGGAACAAGCAGGAAGTCAGTCCTCACATATGGGTGGACTCACCATTTTGTGTCCTATGACCCCAGCAGACTGGGGCTTCCGGTATCCAAGCGTACCCTATCCTCTTGGGTGGTGGATTGCATTGCCCTCGCTTACGAGTGAGCGGGCCTCACCCTTGAGCACCGGATCACAGCGCACCTTGTGAGGGTGATGGCCACATCTGTGGCCTACCTCTGTTCTGTGCCGATGATGGAGATTTGCAGAGCTGCCACTTAGTCATCTATTCACACATTCATGGCACCCTATTGCCTGGAAAGTGAATCCTTTAGGGACGGTGCCTTTGGTCAGGCAGTGCTGCGTAATATTTTTGGAGTGTAGGCAACTCCTTCCCTCCGACCTTCTGTGTTCAGGCTACCGGAGTAATATTGTTGCTGGACGCTAGGGTCTTGCAGAATCTCTCGGCAGGGACTCACCTTCTGCAACTCACAGCCACCTGACCGGTCACTGTTAGTACTATCGTGGTTTAGCTCTCAGCAGCCTAGAACTAGGGAGTCCCATATGTAAGGACTGACTTCTTGCTTGTTCTGGAGAAAGCGTAGTTACTCACCTGGAACAGGTGTTCTCCGGGAACAGCAGGAATAAGTCCTCACAACCCTCCCTCCTCCCCTAGGAGTTGCCTTCCCTACCTTGCTTGATCTCTTTTCTATTGCCACCTTAGCTATGTCACTGACTGAGCAACATGGCACCCTTTGGCTGGAAGGGGGCCACGCATGCGTGTAGCATTTTCAAACTGTGGAATTTGTTACCGGAGGATGTAGTAAAAGCTGTCAATGTAGCTGGGTTTAAAAAGTTTTGGACAAGTTCCTGGAGGAAAGGTCCATAAACCATTATTAAAAGGGACCCGGGATATCACTGCTTGACCCACTACAAGCATTGTGGAACTTGTGTCTTTTTGGGAAACTGCTAGGTACTTATGACCTAGATTGGCCACCGTTGGAAACAGGATACTGGGCTTGATGGACCTTGGTCTGACCCAGTATGGCATATCTTATGTTCTTTGAAAGCTGGGGAAATGCTCCGCGCGAGCTCTGTCCGCACAGACATCACCCATATGTGAGGACTGATTCCTGCTGTTACCGGAGAGCACCTGTTACAGGTGAGTAACTACACTTTACTGGCAGTATGAAGGTGCTCTCATAGGCGGCAACGAACTTGTGTGTTGGCGTGAGAGACAGTTGTTTACCGCACTGTGAAAATGCCGTCAGGAAGGCCATTTATGCGGCCTGCGACTGCAGATGAGGTCACCTGTTCGCGGCAGGATTTTGCAAGGTTGTGAGGCTGAGGACTGCACAGCAGGCAATAGTTTTCAGGCATCACCCAGTCTAGCAGGGGGTCCCTGGCAGTGCAAGAAACAGCTGAGTCAGCAAATCTGAGTTTTTCTCAGGCTGTGGTTCCTGCAGTTTTGACCAAAGCTACAGTTCAAATGGGCATTTTAGGCCCTTCAGGGAGGCAGAATTTGGTTCCTGTTCCTGGGGGCGAGCGATGGAGCAGTTGGCTTAAGGGAAAACCCCTCCTTTTTCTCCAGCATTTATTTTGCTATTCCACCAAGTTTACTGCATAAAGCAGGGCCTGGGGGAATCTTAAGAGTGACATGGCTCCTCCTAAAGTGCAGAAAGAGACCTTAGCAGGTACTTTGCCTTTGGAAGCTCTGGAGGACACTCTGGCCAGAGTTTTGGATGATTTGCAGGAGGACCGCATTTCAGGGCACTCTGGCCTCTAATGACCCAAAGGAGGGGCCCTCGGAGTTTGGTGAAAATGTCTTGGCTCTGGACCTTGAGCAAGGAGAGAACCCTCTGGGAGAGTATCCCAATATTGTGAGTTTCGCCAAGAGGAACTCGTGGCATTAATTGTGTACTCTTTGGCAGCCCTAACCATTCCTCTGGAACCACAGGCGGTGGAGCCTCCTTTGAAAGATCCCATATTACAGGGCATCAGGGTATCTGAGACTGCCTTTCCTGTCCATAGGGTCCTCAGATAGATGATCGATTTGGACTGGGAAGTTCATGAAGCGGGATTGTGCGGTGATCATAACATGCAGCGCCTGTATCCCATTCCATCGAGTGAGAAGGATCTCTTGAAGTTGCCGAACTTGGATGTCTTGGTCTCCATGGTGACCAAGAAGACTACCATCCCCGTGGAAGGGGGTGCGGCTTTGAAGGTAGGTGCAGGATAAGAAATTGGAGACCTTATGTTAAAGCAGGCATATCAGGTGAATGCGTTGGCCTTAAGCTCCGCAGACAGAAGCTTTTATGTGGCTAGCGCATGTATGTGTTGGTCGCAGGCCTTATTGGGATCTGATGCTGAAACCTCGCAGCCTATGCCTGAGGAGGCTAGGCTGGAGTCTGGAGTGATGTATTTGGCAGATGCATTCTATGAACTTCTGGCTTCCGCCAAGAGTATGGCCTCAGTGGTGGCAGCTCGACGGCTCCTGTGGTGGCATAACTGGTCGGCGGATGTGTCCTCTAAGACTCTTCTGAGTAAGCTCCCCTTTAAGGGTAAGCTCGTGTTTGGGGAGGCCTTGGAGAAGTTGGGCAAAGAATTTGGGGAGCCCAAAGGCTAGTTAGTCAACCTTGGTGTTGAGGTGTCAGTCTTATGATTTATGTCATTTCTGAGCAGTGCACTTTGCCCCTTATTAAAGGGCGTGTTATTCTTTTAGGGATCTTGACTTTTTGGGGTGGTAGAGAAATGGGCCAGGGGTTCCTTTCAGGAACTGGGGTTGGTTCTAAGACAGCACAATGAGATGAGAGGGACTCAGGCAGGGGTGGTGCAAGTCAGGAGTCATCTTCACCAGTTTTACCCTGCCTGGGTCCAGATCACTTCTGACCAGTGGATGCTGGAAGTAATTCACGAAGGTTATGGTCTGGAGTTCACAAGACTGCTCGCGGGTGCCTTTCTGTTGTCTCCTTGCAAATCTTCTGCCAAATTGCAGGCCATTAAGGATACTCTCTAGCAGTTGCTCCAGTTACAGGCTGTGATGCCCATAGGCTAATCAGGTCAAGATTGATAGTCAATTTATTTTGTGATACACAAGAAAGAGAGTTCCTATCATCCTGTTTGCGACTTCAAGTATGTCGACAGGTCACTGCGGGTACTGCGCTTTTGTATGGAAACTTTTCAGTCCATAATAATGGCTGTCTGAAGCGGAGGATTTGTGACAGCTTTGGATCTTACAGAGGCCTATCTCCATGTCTTTATTGCGAGATGGCTAAAGGAGGTTCCCTTGGGGTTGCATGCCCATTCCACTAGATCTCAGGTGGCAGCCCATGGATATCTGCAAAGCTGCTACTTGGTCTTTGTTCGGCACTATCGGTTAAGTCTTCAGGCATGTGCTGATGCATGGGTGTTGCAGGCCAGGCTTGCCGGTCCCGTCCGAGTATTGCTATCTGGACTGGACTGGACTGGAGGTATGCAACGGAAGGTGAAATTAGAACTTACCTGTCCAGTCCAGAACATACCCAATGTTTTCATAGGTTGACGCAAGCCCAGTTCAGACTTTCAGCATTGTTCCCGTTGTCAGGCTTCTTCCGTTGCTTTCGGGTGGTTCGTCTTCAGTGCCTTTAAGCTGCATCTCCCCCCCAACTGCTCTTTCTTTTTCTGTGTTGTCCTTTCTTCTGGTACTCTCACCTAGGATCTCTAAAGGAAAAATGGGTACTGTTGCAGTGGTTGATATGGAAGGGCAGACTAGATAGGCCATGTGGTCTTTTTCTGCTGTCATGTTTCTATGTTTATAGGTCTCCTACTACGCCTTGTAGCGTTATACAAATGATAAGTAATAGTAGTAGTCCTCCTCCTCCCTGTGTTTCTTTTTCCATGGAAGCCCTTAGTTGCTTCAAGATGCTATCATTCATATCCTTCTTTACTTTGATCTGTGAAATTAATGAGCTTAAATTTGCATATGTAGGTTTTTGCAGTTTTTGGCAGATTCTCTTTGTATACTCTCTTGATTTAAATTATTTTATTTATTTTAATTCTCTTATATACCGCGCTATTCTGCATCAGTGTGGTTTACATTGAACAAACTGAAATTACATTAAACAGGGCATTATAACTTGGAGATAACTATTTTATAGGGAACATGGGCTATGGAGGGTTAAGTGGCTTGCCCAAGACCACAAGGAGCACCTGTGGGACTAGAAACCCCAGTCCTTCCAGCCCAAGGTTGCTGTCCTCTAGTGGGAATTGAACCCCTGACCTTCCGGCCTGAAGTACCTTGCCCCAACCACTAGGCCACTCCTCCACTACAAATTAGGGTTTGTAGCATAAAAGAAGCAGCAGATTATTTCCTCTTTATCTGCAGAAGTCCGCTTGACCATAGTTAATCCTTTTAATTAATTTATTTCTGTAGTTTACCTCATGCCATAGTTGGTCCATGAACATACTCACCATGGCTTTGACCTGTGGCAGGGATGTTATCTACATCTGCAGTGCTTGCACTATCGCTGCCACCATCATTAGCCCTACTGCGTAATCTACGGGTAGGTATCTTTTTATCCTGGGCTATGCGCAGCCAGTATGTATTTTTCTTTTTTGTTCCTACAACTGTAGTGTCACCTTGCTGAGATTTAGTATGGATGTTATACAATGGGGTCACCACGAGACGGTACCCAGCAAGATTTGAGGAAGGAACAAAATGAGAGAACTCTGATTTGTAGGAGAGAGATTAAGATATTTTTATTACTTGTAGATGATGTGGAGTGAGATTCTATAACATCCATGTGTGGCTGGCAGAAATATCTAAATTGAAAATGGGCACTTTATAAACCTGATTCTGAAATCGCGGGTATAGACACGATCACAGTTCCAGCATCAGGGAGATGTAGGTTTCCGGTGCTGCACCACCAGAATGTCTGGGGAAACGCAAGTCCTCGCTGCTATAATAGGACACAGGTATATGCAAAATCGGCCTATACGTCCCTGTGCTCACCCTATTCTGAAAAGATACGTTTCAGATGCTTCCCGTCTCCATGTGGCCATGCCTCTGCTGGCAAAACATACATCTCCGAAGCTGCTGCTGCTCACACTGACAGTGTTGTGCTCATGCAAACAACACATTAATACTAATTAAACAGATATGTTCATACAAACCAGGCCATATATACTAGTCTGTTGCATGCCCAGAACACTACAAGGTTATCAAAGTGCACCAAAACTATTGTAAAAGCCAGTGGAAAGTGAGATGTTTGTCCTGACAGATCCTGCAGCAAAACATACATGGCATTTGAAGAACACCTTAGTTATTCTTCCAGTGGTCATCACTGAAAACACTATTTACAATGCTAAGTGAGTACATGCAACAGTGCAAACAGTGCAAAGCACCATCATCTGTCCTGAGAAATGTGCACAGTGTCAGAGATCTCTGCTGGTGCGTTTGGATATATATTAGTGCTGATTACACTGCAGCATGCTCCCACTCCGAGGGTCCCCACCATTGACAGGGACATGTCCTGCTATGTTGCTGCAGAGCAGCCGTACAGAGGTTACTATCCATTCACACTGGCACTTTGGATGCTGCGGTCAGCCCTACAGTCCAGGTACTGCCAGTCATCCATATCCGCGCCCCCCCCCCCCCCAGAGTTGCGGATCAGCACACCAGGGCACACCAGAGAATAAGGACTATGACAGTGCTTTAAATTTCTGTAAGGGTTTTTTTTTGGTACTTAACCTTGCTAACATCCCTCACCTGTGCATTCTATGCTTTACAACTGCATCCCAGACAGCAGACACACCAGTTCAATACAGAATTGTCACAGCCATTCATCTCTATGGGACACGTTGAAGATCAGAGCAGAAAATCTTCTGTCCTGGTGTTATTCCACGTTGCCGTTTGTATAGTGTGGGTGTCCGCAAGAAAAGCTCAGGACGTACATGGGCCTTTCCTGGATGTGCTTTATACATTTCTGCAGCTTGCCACGCCCCCATTCCGCACCCTCCTGCCCACATTCTGAGAGACCCTTTTTAGTGCCGCCTACATGCAGGGCCGCATGGTTTCAGAATATGTTACTAGATGTTTTCATGAGAAAAAACATCTATCCCACATGTGCAAAGGGCTTATTCATGTTCTGGAATGACCTCCTAAGTGAATTATTTTAAATCTAATCGGTTATAAAAGGGAATTTGTTTTTTCTTCCTCTCCATAGCTTTTGTATTCTTTACCCCATTCCAAGTTATCAGTGTCCCTGTTTAATGTACATTACCAAATTTGAGTTGCAATGTAAACATCTTTGACTGAAATGATAAAACAGTATAAAAAAACCTGTTAAATAAATAAATATATTATTTTGTTTAAATTGTAAATAATTTTGAATGACATATGTCACAAAAATGCTGCAAACATTTTTATAAATAAATGTAATAATAGCAGCGGGATCAGGCCTCGGTCTAGCAGCTGACACCAAGGGCTCTTCCTGCGGCATTCAGATCTCACCAAGCCCTGCTGCAAACTCTTTCAGCTTCCCTCCCACATAGACAGATCTCTGACTTCCATATTTCTGCTGACCCTCAAAAGCCCAAACTAAACACAAAATTGACCACAACAGTGGGGGTCACCCTAAGGGTCCATGAGCACCATCACTGGCTCTCGGGATAGGAATGAAGGGCACTGACCTAGGAGGTGAAGTAAATGAAAGGATTGGTCTGTCTGGTAATCAATACATTTCAAACCTAGCAATTCTCTAGTACTAATAGTCTGGGGCTTAAGACATCTCTAATCCTGTCTCATCGGATCATAATGAGTTAGATTTCCCCTTACTCATACCAGGCAGAATCTAATTTCTGATCTATGGTGGTTGAATGAAAAAGAATATGTATCAAAACTGGTTCCTGATGGCAGAAAATGCCATTATATTATGCATTAGCAATATCCACAACAGACTACATTGTTGCTCTTGAGAAATAGGGTTGCCCACCTCAGGATTAGAATAATACAGGTAGTGCTAGAATGGATTTCTGATGATCATTAGGACAGCAGCACCCTTCTTTTCTTCACTCTGCACTGGTGGCAGTGTCTATGAAAACAGCATAACTCTGAGCTCACTTGTAATATAAGACAAGCTCTTGGATAACTTTTCTAAACATATTGAACTATCTTTTCTCACTCCAGGCTTCCCCAATGTCAAACCTGAACTTTTAATCCAAGTTGAGCAAGAAGGATTCAGGACCAAGCACCAGGGATCTGAGGAAAGAGGAAACCTGCCCAACACTGGCAGAAATGAGGAACTATATGAAGCAGGTAGTGTAGTTTGGATTAAAGCTAGTGATGAGTTGATGCAAATATTTATTACAGGAAAGATGCCTCCTCTGTGCCAGGCAAACTGAGGGTGAGGTGTTACAATCATAGTCCCTGACTTCTAAGCTTAGTTGTGTGAAGAATGTGCTTGTTATGTTTCCTTACTGTCTACTGTCTAACTTTATTTTCAGATCTGTCTTTTTATGCCTTTCAACCTTCTCTCTCATCATTTTGCCATGTCTCTCTGTCCCATCCCTTCATTTTCTTTCAACACCTACTGTCTCTCATTCTTTATCAGCTTTTATATTCTTCCTTGTATCTCTTACTATTTCTGACCTCTCAGTGCTATTTCAAGATGCTAAAGCTTCCTCCCACCCAACAACTCATGGATTTTGTTTTCTGTAAGCTAGACAGTTCTGGTAGCTGGAGAGAGGCAGCAGGGTGGTGGTACTGGAAGAGGCTGGAGGAAAGGTGGAGAGATGCCCCCTACTGGGATCAGCAGGAAGAATGAGGAAGGGTGACATTAGCAAGATGGATGGAGGCCGGGAGGAATAGCAGGCTGACCCTCCTCCCGCCTCCACTGGAAGTAAGAAAAGGGAGGGAGGCAGCTACACTCTCAATGGAAGCAGCAGGAGGGAGGAAGGACCCCCACTGGTAGTAGCAGGAAAGCTGGTTCATCCACTAGGTGGCCGCCTAGGGCAGCAGATCATGTGCTTCGGCACACATGGCCTTGCGCCCCCTCCCCTCCCATGCTGAGCCGCGTCGCCAGCCCTTGTCTGATTCATACGGGGGCTGGAGTGGCTCGGCGGTAGTAGCAGGCCATGTGCTTCAGTGCACATAGCCTGAAGCTTCTGACCCCCACAAAGATGTTTTGGAGGGGAATCAGAAGCAGCAGGCCATGTGTGCCCAAGCACCAAGCATGCTGCTCGTGGCACAGCCGAGGCTTCTGTCTAGGGCGGCAGATACCCGTGGGTCGGCCCTGAGCAGCAGTTTGAAGGGAAGTGGGACTCTTGGGCATATTCTGAAACAGTTTTTATTAGCAAGGGATTGTGAGATCCTGTTTGTGTTCCCTGCCTTAGTTCCTTTTCGTTGCTACGGGATTCTTTAATTTTCAGAGCTCACAGGATTCCCATCATTTCACTTTTATCCAAGTGTTGCTCTTCTGAAGTCTTAAGCTTCCCTATTATAGCTGAAGTTACTTTTCATTTTTCCAGCAGGCAGAAGAGGTTCCTGTACTGATCCCACAGCAGAGAGCCTGAAAATAGAAGAGGTTCATCCCAGGGACCATCTGGAGGAGGAGAATACTGATACCAAGAGGGGTCAGACAAGAATTCCTTTATGCTACAATCCTTGCTATGTGCGGTGGAATATTTCTAAACCTACTCATAGAGAGTGAATGAAGCTAACGATATTCAGTTTCATTTTTATTTCTTAGTAATGGGAATTCAGGTTTCCTAACAGGTCTCGGAGTCATTAACTAGGTCCAAAATGAATCCCCATTATCCATCTGGGAGTTGCAGAGTCTTTTGCAAATTCTCAGTGGACTTTAGTGGCTGTAATCTGAGGGAAGGGATTCTAGAGGTGAGGATGAGAAGCCCAGAACCAGTAGGATGAAATCCAGTGGCCTAGTCTTCTCTCTTCATGTGCTATTTCTGACTTGTACCAGTCTACAAGCAACACCAGCTCCCATTTCTTTTATATGCCTCCTTAGCCCAGTAAATATCTTTAAAGAATTCTATGGAGCTAATTCATTATCTATGTCCTTCTCTATATCTGTAAAATTAGTGATCTTATTTTCATTTATATCCAGTAGGTGATGGATCCAGACGTAACAGTGAGAGAATGGGAATGTTTAATGGGCAACAGAGGAAGGAATGGAAACAGAGAGACCCCTCCAGAACAGATTCTTCAGCCGACTGTGAAAGAGACATTATTAGAGTAACACCACCAAGAGGGAATGAAAAAGCTCAAAAAAGAGAGAAACCCAATTCATATACTGAACAAGAGGATAATTCCAACCACTGCCCAAATTTTGAAAAAAATAGACTTAATAAAGGAGCGAGACCATTTCAGTGTACTGCATGTGAGGAAAGATATATTGAAAAGTCAGACCTGACAGCAGAAAAACAGTGTCATGGACAAGACAAGCCATTCCAGAGCACAGAATGTGAAAAATATTTTACACACAGCTCGCAGCTTACAATTTATCATAAATTTCTCAAAAAACAGAAGCCATTAGAATTCTTGGAGTGTGATAAAAGTTTCAATCAGAAAGTTAACCTAAGAACTCCTGAAAGAAATCACACTGGAGACAAACTCTTTAAACGGTCTCAATGTTCTAAATCAAAATCAGATCAAAGAAGGCATGAAATAAGTCACAATGGACTGAAACAATTTAAATGTTCTGAACATGATAAAAACTTCAGTCGACAAAGTAATCTACAAATGCATGAAAGAATACACACCGGAGAAAAACTGCCCCAAGAAAAGCCATTTAAATGTTCACAATGTGATAAGAGGCTTAATGAAAAAAGTAATCTAAAAAGACATGAAAGAATACACACGGGAGAGAAGATATTATCCCGCGAGAAACGAGTTAAGTGTTCTGACTGTGATAAAAGTTTTACTCAAAAATCTAGCCTTATAAGTCACAAAAGAATACATACTGGAGAAAAACTATATAAATGTTCTGAATGTGATAAATGTTTTATATCAAAATCAGATCAAAGAAGGCATGAAAGAATTCATAGTGGACTGAAACCATTTAAATGTTCTGACTGTGATAAAAGCTTCAATCAAAAAAGCAGTGTACAAAGGCATGAGAGAATACATACTGGAGAAAAACCATTTAAGTGTTCACAATGTGATAAGGGTTTGCTGTTAAATCTAACCTAATAATTCACAAAATAATTCAACTGGAGAGAAGCCATTTAAATGTTTTCAATATGGTAAAAGCTTTACTTTTAAATGTGGCCAAAAAAGTCATGAAAGTACACTCTGGAGAGAAACTATTTAAGTGTTCTGAATGTGATAAATAATTTTATCAAAATCAGATCAGAATAGGCATGAAAGAATTCATAGTGGACTGAAACTATTTAAATGTTCTGACTGTGATAAAAGCTTTATTCAAAAAAGTAGTCTGCAAATGCATGAGAGAATACATACTGGAGAGAAACAATTTAAATGTTCTGACTGTGATAAAAGTTTCAATCATAAAGATAATCTACTAAGGCATGAAAGAATACACACTGGAGAAAAATGAGAGGGAGATAGAACTTGGAGATCTGGAACTGCAGGAGAGTGAGGCAACTATAGGACAGGTCAATCAATCAACTAAAGAGGAGGAAAAAACTGAGGAGGAAGGCCCGGAGGTGGAGGAATAAAAGATTGAACTCCCAGTTCTTATGGAAAAAGATGGATATGCTGGTTATAGGTAAGGGAAAGATTACCTAAGTTGAATTTAACAACTAAGGTTAAAACTATGATTATAAAGATGAACAAGGCCATATCCAGTATAAAGGGGACCATTTATTGACAGCACTAAAATAAATTGAATACAGTGTTGTGCAGCTAAATTTATTACTGAAAGAATAATACTAGCTAAAGTGCAGGGCCAGAAGAAAAATAAAACAAGAATTATTCCCCCTTGGAAAAAGAACATTGAGGGAAAAATACAATCATTGTGCGCAGAGGTCTCCCTGATAGAGCAGCTAATCAAAGATATTAAGATCATCAAAGATATTAAGGAAGATCCAAGACATCAAGCTGAAGCATGATGCATTAACAGAAGAAAACCTGAAATTTATATGTTCCAACAATAAATTGAAAATAGCAGCAGAAGCACAAAACTCATGGGGAGGAGTGGCTCAGTGGTTGGGACATGTTACCTCAGGCCAGAAGGCCAAGGGTTCAATTCCCATATGGGGACAAGCAACCTCAGGCTGGAGGGACTGGGGTCTCTAGTCCCATGGCCACTCCTTGTGGCCTTGAGCAAGCCACTTAACCCTCTGTTGCCTCAGGTACACTTAGATTGTGAGCCCTTCAGGGACAAGGGAATAAAAAGTACCTGTTAGTATACATGTAAACTGCACTGGTTCTAAAGAGCACAGTATATAAATAAATAAAATAAAACTAGCAAAGATACAAAGAAGACCAAAAAGAAAGATATCAAAATAAGATATTTAGAGAGAACCCAAAACAATTTTGCAGGGAATTGGGAAAGAGGATTAAGATAATAAAAGCATCACCAACCAAACCCGAAACAGAAAGCGTCTGGAGAAAACTATACAAAGACCCTATAAAGCACAATAAAGAAGCAGTATGGTTACCCTGCATGCAGGAATATTTAGAAAAAGCAAACATCACACCTATGGAATGGCCTGCAGTAACAACAAACAAGCTGGTAAGCAGGTTAAAGCAAACTCCAAACTGGAAAATCCCTGGCCCAGATGGAGTAATCAATATTTGGCTCAAACAGTTAACATCACTCTACCCAGACCTGGTGAACTGCAAAAATCAATTGTTTATGCAGCCAGACTTAACACCACAATGGCTTACTACAGGAAGAACATTTCTCCTTCCAAAAGGAGACCCTAGTAACACTCCCAACAATTATAGACCAATAACTTGTCTTCCTACAATCTATAAGCTGTTCACGGCAATCAGTTAATGTTGAACAAGGCTGCCATGGCGGACGCTAAGAAAAGCAGAAATCTTAATAAAGGGTCCACATGTGCCTTTTTCCAGTCCTCTGGCACCACTCCCGACTCCAAAGAGGCATTGAAAAGGTCAGACAATGGAGTCACTAGAACATTTCCAAGTTCCTTCAGTATTCTCAGATGTATCCTATCCGGTTCCATCGCTTTGTCTACTTTTTGTTTAGCTACTTCCTCACAAACACAGTCTTCTGAAAATCGTTTGAGATGTCCCTTGCTTCTGTTCCTGTTTGGGGTGTTTTCTGAGGTCCTGCTCCCGACCCTTCTTCTGTGAACATAGAACAGAAATATTTGTTGAGCAATTCCACTTTATCCTCCTCAGCTTCTACATATTCCTCCCCTTCACCCTTGAGTCTGATAATACCACTTTTGCCCTTCCTCCTTTCACTAACATATCTGAAAAATGTCTTATCCCCCTATTTTATTGCTTTGCCTATTTCTTCTTTTTGTATCTTTGCTTTCCTGACTACTTTCTTAGCTTCTTTAAGTTTCTCCAAAAATTGATGTTTGCCTTCCTCTCTCTGTGATCTCTTGTATTTTATGAAAGCACACTCTTTTTCTTCACCTTTTCAGATACTTCTTTTGAGAACCATAGTGGCCTCGTTTTCCTTTTACATTTATTTACTTTTCTAACAAAAACGTTTTGTGCCCTTAAAATATTCCCTTTCAATTTTGCCCATTGCGTTTCTACATCCCCTAGCTGTTCCCATCCCACTAATGAGTCCTTAATGTATTATCCCATCTTGGAAAAGCTAGTTTTCCTAAAGTTTAAGATCCTTGCTTTTGAATGGACTTTATTAGCCTTAGTCCTAATACTGAACCACACCATCTGTTGATCACTGGATACAAAATGATCTCCCACTATAACATCCGAAACACTTTCCCCGTTGGTAAGCAGTATGGTCCCTTCATGTGTTACCAGTTGCCAGAATAGTTCTCCCTAGAGAATCCAGGATCTAGATGATACCATAGTTGGGATGTGTCAGTCAATATCTGGCATGTTGAAATCGCCTATCAGTAGCACTTCTCCTTTCATGGCAACACTGCGTTATGTCTTCTATTAAATCTCCGTCCATTTCTCCTTATGAGGGAAGTCTATATATCACGCCAGTGCAAATGGATTTCTCTTTCCCTCTTTCTAGTTTAACCCACAGTGCCTCCTTGCTCCCTTTTAAGCCCTGTAATTCTATAGCTTTAGTATTATTTTTTACAGATAGTACTACTTCTCCTCCCCTGTCCTCTCCTGAATAAAGTGTATCCCAGTATATTTACATCCCAGTCATAGTTGTCCATGAACCATGTCTCTGTAACCACCACTAAATCAAAGTCAGCCTCTTCCATTAAAGCTTCAACATCTGGGATCTTATTTCTCATACTATGGGCATTTATGCACACTACTTTCCAGACGGTGCCCCTTTTACTCATTTCAACAGAGGTATTTAATGTTTTACTTTCGCGGAGGCTTTCTTCACCCGTCCCCAATGAACCTAGTTTAAAACCCTCTTCAGTAGGTTAGCCAGTCTGATTGATTTCTTTGACTGGGTGACCAGACAGTTGTACCGAGGGAGAGCACTAGAAGTATTTAAAGGTATATGTTATATATTTTGCATGCAGACTCATTTTCCTTGCTTGTGGTTTTGAGCTCATTTGGGGGGAGGAGGGAGGTGCATATTCAAAGCAATTAATGTGGTTAGGAGACCTGTAAATTGCATTAACCATTCTGAGTGGGATAGTCAGCGGCACATAGCTGGTTTGTGCCGCTGAATATCCCCCTCTAGCTCCACTAGATGCCCCGTCATACTATGTAAAAAGTGCCTGGGGGGCATCAGGGTGTGGCATGGGTAGGACAAAAATCTACATGTGTATTCTCCATTTCATATAGGGAAGGCACCTGTAAGACTAGTTTTACACCTACTCCCCGACAAGAAGAGGAATTTAAATAATGCTTGATTTGGCCAGCCCTTTACAGGAGGGATTAAGGGGGGTATTTCCTTTAATCCCTCATGTTTATTTCCCCCTGCTAATTCAAATGAGGTAAAAATAGAGGCTTCTGTAGGTGATGAAGGGGCGTGTTTGCTAAAAAGCACCCGGTGATGCCCAGTGGGGCAGCAGAACCTGCGCGGAGCCCTGTGTATCCTCAGAGGGTGTGTGCATCCGTCCCCCTGCTGTTGACACATTGCGAACATGCGGCACCATGGAACCCGGCTTGTGGGTGCACCCAGGGCTTAATTTGTGCTGGAATGGGGCAGAACAGCGTTCCAGCACTTCTTGAGGACGTCATCCTACTTGCTGTGTTCTGCCACGGCCATATTAACACTTAACACAGCCGCAGGGGCACTTTCGTTTGTTCCAGTGACTGTGCTGTACTGAAGCAGCCAGGCCACAGCATTTACAGTAAAGGACAATCAGCACTTCTTGCTTTACTAAAAGTGCCATGGCCGGGCTGCTTCACTACAGCACAGCCACGAGAGCAAACGAAGTGCCCCTGCAGCTGTGTTAACGTAGAACAGGCTAGGAGAGGTAAGGAGGAGGTAGCTGGCTGCAAGTGATATGATGGAGAGGCTGGGACTGGAAAAGGGCCAATGCTGGGGGAGGGGGATGTGGCTGGAAGTGGGTAGATACTGGGTTGGCGGATGACAGCATGGAAATTGGCTGATACTGGGAAGGGGAGGGGGTGTTTGGAAATGGGCTGATACTGTGCCTGGTGGGGGGAGATTGGGACTGAAAATGGACTGATAGGGGCTGGGCATGGAAATTGGGTTATGCTGGAAGGGGACGGACTGTAAAGGGGCTAATTTTAGGGCTGGTGACCTAGTACCGAAAGGGGGCTAGTGTTGATAAATGCTGGGGTCAGGGTGTGAAAAAGAAGAAGATGCTGGGGGAGTGAGAAGGGAGAGGGCAACAGATATTGTGGAGACTGGGTAAGAAGCAAAGTAATAATCAAGGGAAGGTTGAAAGGGAGGGTATATTTATTTATTTAAAAGGATTTCTATACCGCCTTCTCCTGTAATCAAGGCGGTCTACACAGCAAGCAATCAAAGAATAATGACTTTTGTGTGTGCATGCAGTGATATACAGTGAATGCGTATGTGTGTAAGTTGGCGCTGATTCGTGATGGGCTATTTACAGCGTGTGCTACTTTACAATACTATGTACATGAATGAGAAGGGAGGAGGGTTGGTCTGTAGTCACTGGCGGGCAGATTATGTGATGTCACCGTAGTTTTGAATGAAGAGGGTCGTCTTGAGCTATTTCCGAAAGTCCTTGATCTCTATTGTCAGATATAAGATCAGATGCTGGGGTAAGGAGGAGGAAAAGAAGGGCTAATAAATATTGGAGAAGGAGATAAATGGATGGGTACTGGGGATATGGGAGATCACGGGTTTGGGCTTAGGTATCTAAGACTGGGTGAGAAAACAGAAAAAAGAGTAACACATCCTGGGTATTGGGCGTGTAAGTGGGGACTCAGGACTTGGATAGGATTGTGAGTGAGGACGCGGGGCCTGGTAGGGTGAAAAAGTGGAAACGTGGTTGCCAGGAAGGATAGTGGAGACTAAGAAATTGACCAGAGATTTTGGGAGGAGTGGCCTAGTGGTTGGGGCAAGGTACTACAGGCCAGAAGGTCGGTGGTTCAAATCCCACTAGAGGACAGCAACCTTGGGCCGGAAGGACTGGGGTTTCTAGTTCCGCAGGTGCTCCTTGTGGTCTTGGGCAAGCCACTTAACCCTCCATTGCCCTTGTTCCCTGTAAGTATTAGTGTACGTGTCTCATATCCCCTCGTGTTAAATGTATCCCCCAACCGCTATGACCCGGTGAAAAGCGGGATATAAATGCAGCTAAATAAATAAAGAGATTAGGAGGACAGTGGGGACAAGATGATTGGGTGAGGGAAATGAGTAGGGCTGTGAGACAAAGTGCAGAAATATGGGGAGGGGCAAAGGTTTGAAGGGCCTTGGAGGGTTTGGGAAAGGATTGTGGATGGTTGAAAAGGACAGAGGGCTATAGAGTGGGTGGGAGCCACATGAAGGGACAGATCTTCCTTGAAGGTAATGGGAGAGAGTAGAAAGGGGGGAGGTGAATGAAAATGGAAACCTGGATAGGGATTAAGACATAAGAAAGGGTCTGGAAGTGGAGAGGGGATGTGCTAGGGAATAAGCTGGGGCTGATTAGGAGATGAGATGCAGATGGTGGTAGATGAGGCAGGGGAGGGGATGCATACGGAGGGTGGAAATGGACTAGAAAGTGGGTGAAAGATGAGGACATAGGAGGCTGGCGAAGGAATGAGACACGTGTGGAAAGAAACGGCACTTGCCAAAATTTCCAGTGACTTGTGCCTGGCAAAATCCAAGGGCCTTTACTCTGTCCTCATCCTTCTTGACCTCTCTGCTGCTTTTGACACTGTTGACCACAACCTTCTCCTCGATACCCTGTCCTCGCTTGGTTTTAAGGGTTCTGTACTATCCTGGTTCTCCTCCTCTCTCTCCCATCGCTCTTTCAATGTTAGTTCTGGTGATGACTCCTCTTCTGCTATCCCGTTCCCAGTTGGTGTACCCCAAGGATCTGTCTTGGGTCCGCTCCTTTTCTCTCTCTATACCCAGTCCCTTGGTGTGCTTATCTCTTCCCATGTCTTTCAGTACCATCTGTATGCCGATGACTCCCAGATCTACCTCTCTACTCCTGAAATCTCTCTGGCAATCCAGACCCGGATCTCTGCCTCCCTTTCTGATATTACTGCTTGGATGTCTCACCACCACTTGAAATTGAACATGGCTAAGACTGAACTTCTTAACTTTCCCCCTAAAACCTCCTCTCCTCTTCCTCCTTTCTCAGTCTCTATGGATAACTCTCTACTCCTTCCTGTTTCCTCGGGTCGCAATCTTGGGGTTGGCTTTGACTTCTCTCTCTTCTTCTCCACACACATTCATCTGATAGCTAAGACCTGCTGTTTCTTTCTCTATAACATAAACAAAATCTGCCCATTCCTTTCTGAGCACACTACTAAGATGCTTATCCACTCCTTAATCACCTCCCGTCTTGACTACTGTAACCTACTCCTTGATGTTTAGTTTAGGCCTGCTAAATGGCCTATCCTAAGCAGAGAGTTTATTCACCAGTATGCAAATACTTCTGGCCCTGGTCCCACCCCCACAAGTCACTTCCAGTTCCACTCACAGTTCCACTTTGTTTTTGTCTACAAATTAAGTCCTGGGTGCACCTAACACCAGCCATTGCCTCAGACCAAAGCAGAAAACTAGCGCGGCCTTTAAGCACAGAATGTCAAGGCTAAGCACACTTTAAGCACGTTTAAGCTAACGTCAAATGCAGAAAAGAGATGGACATGCAAGAAAAACAGTGACACAAAAGCTAGTGCACAATTAATGCCACAAGTATTTAAATGTATTTAAATTGCAGGCAAATGAGCATCGTCTGCTCAGATGATCCAGTCATCTTGCAAAGCTCCCAAGGCCATCAAAATATTGAAGCAAATCCTTGGTGGCCCAATAGCTCTGATCCCCCCATCCGCCAGTATTTTGATGGCATCGAGGGCGATCGCTGCATTGATAAAAGCTTCCGATGCCATCAATATGCTGTCAGGGGCCGGTGCTCTGACAGAAAATGACTCCTTGATGGCCTAGTGGCCCCGAAACCCCCACCCAACTAAAAAAAAATCCTGGTGGCCTAAAGGCCCCATGAACCCCCCCCCCCCTACCCAACAAAAAATTACCCTGGTGGTCTAGCGGCCCCTGAACTTTCCACTTAGTACCTTTCAAAGCAGGAGCGCTGCCTACGTGCTCCTGCTCGGTCCACCATCTTGAAAAATAGCAGTGCCTTGCCACCAGGATGCACCACATGGAGCCAAGCGTCGCCATTTTTCAAGATGGCAGACCGAAAGTGGGAGCAGGTAAGCAGCGCTCCCGCTTTGAAAGGTACCTCATTCTTTTCTGCATGGTCGCGCTGAAGTTGTGCGCTGCAAACAGGCATAGAAAACTGATAGAACACGACTTCAGTGTCGGCTTTCTGCATTTGCCTGCTAGAGTGTAATCTCTCCAGGGATAGGCAAATACCTACAGTATCTGAATGTAACTTGCCTTATACTGAAAAATACAGGTGCTAAATCCAATTCCCTTTACCTTGGGGTGTTCGTGCACCTAAAGTGATGTGCTATGTCCCTTTTTTCTTGTCTTGGGGTGTTCATTCTACTGTCTGTTGCTTTGCCTCTCTCATGGTTTCTCGGGATGCTCATAGCACTTTCAGAGACTGATTTTATAAGGGTCACCTGGAAAGTTACATGCATACACTACTTCTCCAAAGTTACTGAAAAAGCAGTACAAATTCAGCTTCAGGAGCATGTCGAGAGACTCACCCCACTCGACCACAGTCAACGTGGCTTTCGCCCCAATCGCAGTGCTGAAACCTTATTTACCTCCCTCCTAAATACACTCATCACTAGAACGGAAAAACCCCTCTGGTTTTGTGCTGCTATTTCTCGACATCTCTGCAGCATTCGACACTGTATCCCACCAGATTCTACTCAACCAACTCACCAATATTGGTGTTCAAGGTGCCCCGCTCAAATGAGTGAGTGTGAGACCGGGGTGATACCAAGGGTGACGGGAGGAGCAATAGGAGGGATCTTTTGGGACTACAAGTGCCAAGGAATCCAAAGTAGAGTGAAGGGCAGAGTTCCAGGTATCAATTTAGGGGTCCAAAGAGAGGGACTCAAAGTCAGTAAGAAGAGAGAGGGGGCAAAGGAATGAAGAGTATCTTCAGTGATACAATGGTGGAGTGGGGTGGGCTGGCAGAGGAGGAGGAAGAGACTGGAGGTGATACACAGTTATATTAAAAAGAACACCTAGATGACCTGTCCAGAGGAGAGACAGTGTGTGGGCAAGAGACAGGCAGAGCGAAGAGGGAGTAACAGATCCAGGGTGTGGCCAGCTGCATGAGTAGGAATAGGTACATGTTGGACTAGAGAGAGATCAGAAATATGAGAGAGAAACGCCTTATCCCTACCACTGCGAGGTTGATCCACATGAATATTGAAGTCTCTGAGATTAAGGAGATTAGAGAAGGCAGTTGTCATCTCAGCTAGAGTGAGGAGAAGAGAATCTCAATGGCCAGTATTAAGGGGGGGGGGGGGGCGGGGACATAGAGAAGGAAAGCATGAAACAAGTGGAGCAGGGGAAAAGATAGGAGGAGCGATTCCGGATAGTGCAAAGTGAAAGAGGAGAATTCAGTGGCATTGAGAGCATCCTTAGAGGCAGCCACCCCACCCCCAGCCCTAGAACTGCGGGAGATGAAGAAAGCCATGTAGCCAGGTGGCAAACAGCGGTAGAGGTAAGCCTCTTCTCCATCTCTGAGCCAGACCTTGCTCAGGAAGAGAAGGTCCAGACAATGAAGAAATCTGAAATTAGAGCACACTTGGCCCGGACTGACCTGCAATTGAGGAATCCCCCCTGGAGAGCAGGGGAGGGAGGAAGGTGATGGTGTAGGAGGAAAAGTGGGGGTGAACTGGCAAGGAATAAGGAACCGGAGCCTATTCAGAAGAGTGCTTTGAAATGAGGTCACTGGGCGGTGGCCCCAGTGAACTGGTATGGGTAAAGACATAAGAATGAGGAGTAATAGCAATGAGGAAAAGCCAGAGAGATCTTACTAGCTGGGAAGAAAACCCACCAGTGTAAGGTGAGAAGCAACTAAGGAGAGTTGAAAGCCCGGGCAGCAATGATCTAATGGAGCCCCTGGAGCGCCACTGTGGTGCACAATGCCGCAATGGCTGACCTTAAATTAGAGAAGAGGTAGTCATCTGATGGCTGGGGGAGGTTGGAGTTAGCACCAATGTCAGCATTACTGGCGCTCTCTTTTCTATGAAAGTCTGAATCTGCCCTGGGGTAGGAGGGTTGGCGGCGGGAAAGAGTGGATCCTATCTTTTTTCTGGGGCTGCTCTTATCCACAAATATCTGCCCATCTCCCCACACTAGGGCTCTTCAGCTTGGAGAGAGGACGACAGAGGGGATATGATAGAAATTTATAAAACCATGAGTAGCATGGAAATGTTATATAGGAAATGGTTGTTTAACCTTTCAAACAACACTAAAAGAACAAGGCGTTCCATGAAACTAATGACCTGGACACTGAAAACATATTGTATAAATTATTTTTCATGCTCTGCATAATTAAGCTGTAGAATCTGTCGCTGTGAAATGAGGCGACTAATGTCTTGGGATTTGAAAGAGGTTTGGACAGGTTCCTGGAGGAAAAGTTCACAAAAATTATTAGCAGGTAGACTTGGTAGAGTCATTGTTCATCCCTGGAAATGAACAATAAGAAATAGATCTTTATTTTGGGATTGGTTGGGTACTTGTGATCTAGGCTGGCCACAGTCAGAGACAGGATACTGGGCTCATCTTATGTTCTCATGTCACATCTCGCGTGAGGAAGAGTATGGACGAATGGAATCTCCACATGGTCTTTCCCTTGGATGCAACTGGCTGAGTCCAGGTATACAGCCTGTGGCTAGCAAATGCTGGGTAGATGACTTTGACTGGAAACCAGCAATGCTTAGAGATTTCTGTGACTGGGGATATGTGTCTTTTAGAGAACTCTGGCAGGGGTGACATTAGGGATGGTGCTGGTCTGTGGTCTCCTTTTCCTGTTATCCCAGTCCTTCTACCAGCTTTGAGAGGAGGCTAAGAATAAATTATCCAGTGGGTATGGGATCTTGTATCTAATACAAACACACTGTGGCTAGGATTTGGGAGCAAAGTCAGAGAGAAAAGGAAGCTGGTGCCTGTGGGACTGTATCTCATCAGGCCGCCTCAAATCCCACAACTGCAATTCCAGCCCCATATAATGCAGTGAGGACTCTTTCTCTCTCTCTGTGTATCACATTCAGTATCCACTATTACTGGATAAATTACATTAGCATGAGAACACAGCCTGAGCTTAGAAATCCAGTCTCACTCTGCAGTGAGTGTACCAAAAATCATGCTTAAGCAATTGTGAGCACATACAAAATGCACACACATATGCACAGATGATACCACTCCTGCCACTCAAACAAAGGGCAGTGAGCACACTGGGACTTAGGTGGCATTCATGATGCAGTCATAAAGTACTGACTTCAGTATGAAACTTTTCAGTGCCAAGGAGTGCTAAGTCCCGGACTGCACTACCCAGAGGGACTTTTTATCCTCAGCACCGGCCATTTATAAGATGGCACAGATGAGGCAGTGGCCCTGCCAAGTGCTTAAAACGCTGTTATGATTTCACAGGCTGTATAATTAAATGAAAAATCCCTGCACCTGCTGCCATCACATAGAAAATCTCCCATCTGCCGAAAAGACAGGAAGGCAGCCTCTGTACTTGGGATGCTCATGGAAAGGGGGGTCTATGGGACCCACAGGCACTCTCCTGGCATTCCTGCAAGCAGAGAGATAACTATGGGAGACACAGGCATCCTTACAACTGGAGATCCTTGAGTTTGTTGCTTGTGTAGACCTGAAGATAAATGCAATTTGCCATTTTACAAATTACCACAGGGTGGCAGCACTGAATAATATGCTCCATGGAACAGTGCTGCTATCTGGTGGCCTTAAGGGGCACTACAACTAGAGAAACGATTTGGAAGTCGAGGGGTTTTTAATTTAATGAGGACAAGTGCAAAGTTATGCACCTAGGAAAGAGCAACCCAACTATGGTTACACGATGCAAGGTTCCACATTGGGAACCACTACCCAGGAAGAAGATTTAGGCATCATCATGGATAACATGTTAAAACCCTCTGCCCAGTGTGCAAGGGCGGCTAAGAGAGCAAATAGAATGCTAGGTATCAGAAGGAAAGGAATGGAAAATAAAACAAAGGATATTATAATGCCTCTGTATCATTCCATAGTGCGACCGCACCTTGAATATTGTGTGCAATTTTGGTCGCCGTATCTTAAAAAGGATATAGCATTATTAGAAAAGGTACAGAGAAGAGCCACCAAAATGGTAAAGGGGATGGAAGGATACCCCTATGAAGAAAGGCTAAAAAGGTTAGGGCTCTTCAACCTGGAAAAGAGACTGCTGTGGGGAGATATGATAGAAGTCTATAAATTAATGAACGGAGTGGAACGGGTAAACGTAGATCGATTGTTTACACCATCAAAATATAGAAAGACTAGGGGACATGCAATGAAGCTACAGGGTAACCTATTTAAGACTAATAAGAGAAAATATTTTTTCTCTCAATGTGTAATCAAACTCTGGAATTTGTTACCGGAGGATGTAGTAAAAGCTGTTAGTGTAGCTGGATTTAAACAAGGTTTGGACAAGTTATTGGAGGAACGGTCCATAATCCATTATTATAAGGGACCCGGGATATCACTGCTTGTCCCAATACAAGCATTGAGGAACCTGTCTCTTTTGGGGAGACTGCTAGATACTTATGACCTAGATTGGCCACTGTTGGGAACAGGACACTGAGCTTGATGGACCTTGGTCTGATCCAGTATGGCATATCTTATGTTTTTATGTTGCTTGTTTAGTCTCTAACACTGAGTGCCAAGGAGGTGGCCTAGGGGTTATTTTTCTTTGACTTGCACCGATCAATCTGATGTTTACTGTGTGTACTCATAAATGGCCTTTGTAGGGCAACATTGCGTGCACCTGCTGCCCTCTGGTGGCCATTAACAGTATTGCAAACACTTCTTGGATTTCAAATTCAGAACTTTTACTTTCTTTTTTTACCTTAAGGCTTCTTAAACCTTTGAAGCCACAGGTTTTTGGAGTATGCACAATTTTACTATAGAACAAATTTGCAGTTAGTGAATAACATGGACCTACTGTCTCAAGCACACTTCTTTTCTGCCCCTCCTTCTAGCTACAAGTGAGGGCTCTGCCCTTGTAGAAAACCTAGAAAGCGGAAATTTGCCTAACACCAAGGGACTTCACTGATGCTTCTCAGAGGCATGGACAGGAAGTAGGCAACATATGGCATCAGCGTTCAATGCAAAAATTGATGTCTTATAATAATTCCTACAGATCTCTGGCTTTGCTCTAAAACTTAAATTAAAATGGGTGTCTGAGAACTACAGGAGGTTTGTGCTTCCAGTTCCACATACACATTGACACTTTCAGGTTCATTAATCAGAATTCTATACACTTTTCCTGATTTTGCTACAATTACATTTTTGGAAGACATGGTTTCTTTAATGGGCAAAACCCTTCCATGTATGATTATTAAATATAAACTTAGATTGTATGCCATCTGGGATCAGGGAAATGCCAACTATACCCGAATGTAACTCATCTTGAATGAACTGCAATGGTCTGAGCTAAATCTAATGAAATGAAAGAACCATTCCCCTCTTTAAAAAATGTAAACAAAGAAAAATATCAACTCAATAGCATGAGGGCTGATAGTATCTTAGACTCAATGACACCTAACAATGGTGCATCTATCCAGACGTTTTTAAAGTCTCAGTTGTCCAGGTTTTGGTTGGTGGATTTAATAAGACCAATATTATGGGTTCAAATCCCTTCTCCTTCCCCAAGATTTCCTCTTGCTATCGGTTCATTTTCCATCACACTAGTCTGACAATTCACCACAAGAGGGTACCATTGTAATAGGAGATATACAGCTTAACATACAACATGCTCACTCCTGCCCTCTTGTGGTCAGTATTCATTATACATATAATTTCATTGTACTGAGTTAGCGCACCATTCCACCTGCCTTATTCTGCTTTATCCCTCTGCCCTCCTCCCATACTCTCATTCATGCTCTCATTTCTTTCTTTTTTTCCTTAATCCTTGGGGATTTTATTTCTGATCTTCATTTTTTGTAAAGTTTCTGTAATTTCCAAAGATGGAGAAATAAATCTTTGGGCTCTTACACCTAGTAACACAGTGAATGAGGCATTTCAAGACAAAAGTGCCCCTTCCACTCAGCCTAACTCAGACCCATCACCTTGCAATAGATTAATCAAGAATGGCCTAATGCAGAGGTTCCCAACTCCAGTCCTGGAGGGCCAAACACCATTCAGGTTTTCAGGCTGTCCCTAATAAATATGCATGAGATATATTTGCATGCACTGCCCCCATTGTATTCAAATGTATCTCATGCATATTCATTAAGGGCAGCCTGAAAACCTGAATGGTATTTGGCCCTCCAGGACTGGAGTCGGGAACCTCTGGCCTAATGCAACCCAGCACCAAGCCCCCTCTTGCCTATGTCTTCCACCCCTTCTGTCAGCCCTCTTCTCCCTTCTTTCTGAAGCAGGATCACAGTTCTTTAAAGGTTTCACCTATCCAATGCGTTTTGGAGCCCTGATGCCATCATATGTAGGGCCAGCCCCAGAAATGGTTCAAGGTGTTGACACCCTAAGCAAACCTTAAGCCCAGGATCTCCAACTCCTGTCCTGGTCAGGTTTTCAGGATATCCTTAATGAATATGCATGAGATAAATTTGAATATAATGGGGGCAGTGCTGCAAATATGTCTCATGCATATTCATTAGGGGCATCCTGAAAACCTGACTGTTTTGGTGCTCTCCAGGACTGGAGTTGGAGACTCCTACCTTAACTTTACGCTCCCCCTGACTGTCAAAATCTATTGTTTAGCTTTGAATGCCCTGCTCTTTGCACCCCTCCCCCTCTGAAATTGCCATCCTAGGCAACTTCCTAGTTTGGTTGATACTTGAGCTGGCCCTGATCAGATGTCTGCTATTTAGAGATGTAACTGGCTGTCATTCCATGCAGGTTACCCCCGATGTGCTTAATTTCTACCAGTATTAGCCAGGGTGTATCCTGTGTGTTTTTCCCACTCATTTTAGTAAGGTTACCAGACATCCCCAGTTTATTGAGATTTTGCTCAATTTATGACCCATGTCCTTAGCAATGGGGATGGTGGTAACGTGGGTGGTGCAGTGCTGGAGTGGCAGAAAAGGGCATTTAAAAACCCCCAGTGTGGCTGCATGTCGCAGCGCAGCACCAGGAAACACCATTTCCTCCTCCCTGACCTGCATCGGGTGAGGGAGCGGGAAGAAGATCCCCTCCCCGCTCACCGGCCCAAGTCCAAGGCCAATCAGGGCCATTTAAAGGACTTTAAATTTTGGCAGCGCCATCAGGCGTGCCGACGCCTGGCGGGCCCGTGCCAGAGTGTCCATTGGCGTTTGCCTGCCAGTCGGGAAAAAAGGAACAAAAACAATACAGTCAACAATTGCCCATCTCCGATCCAGAATAAATACTGTAAGTGTTCCATACTTTGTTCTAAATTCTCATTCTCCTCCTTCATTCATATATAGTTTCCTCCAGAGCATAATTTACCTCAACTCCAACTACAAAGTGCTGCTCCTGTTGTTCCCTGGTCTAATACCTTAACTATTAGTCTGCTGTCGTCACTGTAGAGCATTATGACTAGCTCCATCTACCTGATGCACCTATAAGAACCTATAACTACGGTTATCTTGTATCTCACTCACCTTGCCACCACAATGCCTGACTATATACCATTCATCCTATGCCTATATGGCCTTACACTATTCTTCATTTCAGTCAAGCCTTTTTCTTGCCAGCATAACCTAATCTCCACTATACATGGCTTTGGGCAAAACAAACAAGAAGATGTGTTCACCACTAAGAGACAACCTCGGCAGATAAGACCCCAACATCTTATCCATATAGTATGCCAGCCACCAGAAAAACCTCTCACTCTGAAGTCCACAGATGATAAAGCCCTAAAATGCATGCTTGTAAATGCAAGATACGTTCGGAACAAATGGCCGGTTATTGGTGACTATGTGGAGAATCAGAAGCTAGACATAATCTTCATCATGGAATCATGACTAACAGATACTGATGCAGTACTTATTAACCAGCTTAAGCTTCCAAATTATGATATCTTCAACTGCCCAAGGACCAACAAAAGAGGTGGTGGCATACTCACAATGGCCAGATCTGACCTGCAGTTCCAATGCCTCTATTCCCATAATACTAGCAACCTCAACACCATCATGATAGCAAATAAGCAAATAGCAACAGCACTGTTCTATCATGCCCCTTCTACCTGAACTACTGACCTCTCCATAACACTAGATCTAATTTGTAACCATTTGCCACTGTCCAAACCTCTCTGGATTCTAGGGGACTTCAACCCCCCAGTTCTATTTAAGAGGAACTCCACAGCTTTTCTGGATGCTATGTCTTCTCTTAACTATCACTTATTTAAACTACCTAAAATTATCTCCCACTATAACATTATCAACAAACAGGGAAACAGACAAACATATATTTTTGTCGGAACGAACACCTTGAGGAATTTATCCTCTCGAAGTGCTATGTTCCTTTTTATCTATTTAAGAAGTGGAATTTCCACAAATTAGGCCCTGAGAGAATAACCTCCCAACACCCTAGAAAATGTCCAGCTTTAAAGTAAAGAAACTGCTTAGCTGAGATAGCCAGTAAATGTGTCCAAGCTCCTCCATTCATTGATAAAAATCAATCATCAGGCAACAAGCCTTAGAATAACGTGAGGAGGTCTTCACACAGCGTCTTTCTTCCATCCGAATACGGCAACAGTATCGAGAATATCTATCTCAATTTGTAACCCAACGTTGTTTTTCTGGCCATAGGAATTCCTGGCCCTTTCTCAAACCATGTCGCTCATTAAACTTCTGGAAAAACAGTGTATTTAAACCCTCGAAACCGATCAAGAGACCTAAAAAAGAGGGCCTGAAGGCTTATGGGAAATGTAGTACTAGGCTTCATACAATACTCCACCAATCCAAAGACTGATTCAATCCAACCGGTGCAACTGTATTTAAAGTGTATATCCAAAATTGTTCACGATAGCTCACATTTACTGGCTATCTCAGCTAAGTAGTTTCTTTAAAGCTGGACATTTTCTAGGGTGTTGGGAGGTTATTCTCTCAGGGCCTAATTTGTGGAAATTCCACTTCTTAAATAGATAAAAAGGAACATAGCACTTCGAGAGGATAAATTCCTCAAGGTGTTCGTTCTGACAAAAATATACGTTTGTCTGTTTCCCTGTTTGTTGATAATATTCTCTTAATTATCAGCAACTGATACATGCCCCTACCCATACTAAAGGTATACATTGGTCCTTATTTTTGCACCACCCTATACTTATGGTACAATCAACTTTGTACAACCACAAGTCTTCTCAATACCCTGGTCAGACCACAAAGCTATCTTATTTCATATCCCATTCAACATACCAGTATCCAAAATTCCTGTTAATACTGACTTACCACCTGCACGTCATTTTAAGCCATTCAACAGAGAGTTATTCCTTACAGAAATTCTACCTGACCTTAACTCCAACTCTGAATCCACTGACTTAACTGAAGTAATTCACACTTGGGATGCTACCATAAAAAAAGCTGCCCTACTAACCCACACAAAGAAAAAGGATGCATACAGATATCTGGTTTACAGTTGATCAGCACAAATCACTAAAAAATCTCAGGAAGCTCAAGTGTAAATGGCGCAACTCCAGGCTCCCCAATGACCGAGAATTATACATGAAGACCTTGCAAGAACACCACCATACCGTTATGCAAAGGAAGAAGGAATACCACACAAGTCTCCTTATGCGCTCGCTCAACAAGCCCCGTGAGCTCTTTAGATTAATTTAATCGCTTACAAATGAGTCATCTCTGCTTCAAACAAAGAATGTAATCCACCCTCAAGATATCACCAATCACTTTAACAACAAGGCCAAAGCAACCCTCAACAATAAGGAGGACAGCTCTATAGACACTCCATCGCCTGAAAGCATCAATATCCCTGACATAAGTCATTTTTACCCATATTCTCCCAAACAAATTGAGAATATAATAAAGGGTCTTAATTCTACTACCTCACCTACTGATCCAAGCCCTTCTCATTGGATCAAAGCTACCTTCCCTGAATTAAGCTCCCACATCGCCAAGATTATCCACCTTTTCTTCAACAAGAGTATAGTCCCAGCATCTCTGAAAACTGCCATAATCAAACCGCTCCTAAAAAATCCCAAGCTGGACCTACAGGACCCAGACTCCTACCGTTCCATATCTAGTTTTCCTTTCTTGTGTAAAATAATTGAGAAGATA
This sequence comes from Ichthyophis bannanicus, assembly GCA_033557465.1. Taxonomy (NCBI): domain Eukaryota; kingdom Metazoa; phylum Chordata; class Amphibia; order Gymnophiona; family Ichthyophiidae; genus Ichthyophis; species Ichthyophis bannanicus. The sequence goes on from CM066033.1 coordinate 210,072,834, forward strand.
TTACAGTAACAAATCCAGGACCATATTGACTGCCATGCACCACTTGATCCACAACAACATGTTTTTCAACATCATGGGGTCAAGACTTTACTCACATCCTTATTTGATAACCTGATATTAGGCTTAAATAATCAGAAACAGGGCTTTATCTTGTTATTCATGGATATTGCTTCAGCCTTCGATACAGTCTGTCACAGTCATTTGATCAATCAGCTTAAGCTTAAGGGCATTCAGAGCTCAACTCTAGATTGGTGTCGCTCATACCTAACAGATCATCAACAACAAGTTTGTATGGACAATCAATCATCAGATATGTATCTGCAAACACAAGGGGTACCATAAGGATCTTCCCTATCCACCTTGCTATTTAACATATATTTACAGCCAATTTGTACAATCATATAATCCTTCGACATTCTTTATCACATCTATGCAGATTATGTGCTTCTCTACACTTCTTTCTCAACAGAAAAGCCAAATTTCACCAGAATCATTGACTGCTTCAATGCCTTCTTCGACTGGCTAGCTGTGCACAACCTGAACGTGAATTATAAAGAGATAGAAGTCCTTTTTGTCACAAAAGTCCTAACATTCCTACCCCCGGCAACTCTGCAGGTTAAGAATGCTGTACTGAAGTCTACCCATGAGGTTAAATATCTGGGTGTCACGCTTGACCAGTCCCTAAACATGGAGCCCCATATAAGCACTATCACAAGGTCCGTCTATCATAAAACATGCTCCCTCTGTTATCTCCGTCCCTTACTGGAGCCTACTGACTTCCACACGGTCTTCCAAGCCCTGATCACTCCACTCTTTGACTACACAAATATCATCCTGCAAGGGTTTCTTGATATTCTATCCATCCATTACAATTAGCATTGAATAAGGTGGCACAAATCATCTACGAAGCATCCAGATTTGAACATGTAACTCCTCTACTAATCCAACTTCAATGGCTCCCAATAAGCAGCCGACTCAAGTACAAAACTCTTCTGATAACATTTAAAATTCTCCACCACCTATCAGCACCCTCACTGGAAGATCTCCTACATCGGACTCCTGACAATAGAGCGAGAAGAACAAATATGGTAAACACTCTTACCATTCCATCCATAGCCAGAAAAAGCTCCCGATTCGCCAGGAACAGAGCCTTCTCCCTCTTCGTCCCTCTACTGTGGAACTCACTATCTGCTCCTATCCGTCTCATATAAGAATTGGCCACCTTTCGCAAAGCAATCGAAACACACCTATTCCGCCTTGCCTTTGACCATGTAACTAAACGTTTATCCATCAATATCATACTCAAGATTCTGCCAGACTGTAAATAGTTCCCCATTTTAAAAAGTACTATGAATGATCTTTTGATCTATCAATGTAGATAAGTTAATTGTTTTATATCTTGTTCACCTGTTCAATGTAAACTGTTCCATATATTATGTTGTTATTTTGTAAACCATGCTGATCTTGAATAGTGCGGTATAAAACCAACCAACCAACCAACCAAAATAAATAAATGAATGAATAAATGTATGTATGTCCCAACCTGTCCACCAGGAAATTTGCATCATAGGGGCTGCGACGTAGAGGGCCTTGAGTATTCATGCACAAAGGTCCCATGCCACGGACATTGGCTTTTCGGACTGGGGGGGTAGCCAGGTAGAGAGAGAGCAGAGGCACCAGCAACAGCTAAGGGGTTGGGGGGGGGGGGAATCCGGCAAGAGGAAGGGAAGAAATGCTGGATGAGGGATAAGGAATTTAAAGGAGTGAAATAAGTTGGGCACTTGGGAGGAGGAGGGCAGGGAAGGGAAGGAAAGAGATTGGCATAGTCCATCCACACTGCCCAGTAGGGTTGCTAGGGAAGGACCTGCAGGTTACTTTACCCAGGGTTTCTGCACCCCAAGTGCCTCAATCTGCACTTCTTCCTATTGCAGATCAGGTGCTACGTATTTGGCCAGTCTTCTAGTTTTTGTAGATCATGTCTCATTTTGCCTGCTCTCGCGGGGATTTCCACTTTGCTGCAGTTCTTTTGTGATGCTTCATACTTTGCGAGCACAAAGCTCTTTAGCTCTTATTTTGTCAGTCACCTCCTTGCAGGTCCAAAATGGTTTCCGTTTCCTTTTATTTACTTTCTTAACAGAAAGATATGTTGCCCTTTTCCCAGTTCCTTTTAGTTTGTCCCACTGTCTGTCTTCCCTTATCTCTCACACCCTGTCCGCTCCTCTCTCTGGTATTACCTCAGTTTGAAGATTGATGGTTTTTAGAACATGAATGGAGACACAAAACTGCAGGTTCCCTTCTCAGTGTTGGAAGTATTTTGCCCTTTTGCATTTTCTGAGCATTAGACTGACAAATAAATTTAGAAGCACTTGTGATAACTAAGTGCTGATGCTCTTCTGTGAAGTGATGTTATCATTCATCTCCTCCAGCCTTCACAGCACCTATCTGCAATCTCCCATCTTATGTGTCTAAATCTCTAGAACAATCGATTCTGCTCATAGCTGCAGCAACCAGAAGGTTTCCTAAACTGCAAGTCCTGAAATTGGCCCTTTTCTTTGGACGCACTGCACCGAAATCAAGTCTTAGGCATTTGATCTGCAGCAGAGGGGCACTGGAGGGGAGGAGAAACTTCACTCTTTACCCACACATATGCCAAAACTCATTACAGCAGAGAGAGATTATACTGAAACTCTGATTCCATTAAAACTGCTTAGTAATTGTTGGGAATTGTCATTTTAATACAAGACTATAATTTATCAAAAATACTAAAATGAATGAACCAATATTTACAGCTGAGATTTGAACCCTTAACCCCACGCACTGCAAAGAGGTAGGAAGTGAATTACCTTTTAACCACCTGCAGCAGGTGACCAGGGTTCTCTGTCCAGAGATTCTTCTCACTCCTGGAGGACCCAGGAGTCAGAGATGGAGAAAGAGAAGATTCAAAGAGGCTTGAGTGTGAAAAACCTCCATGGCCCAGGGGTTTGGAGTATGCCTAATAACATGATGGCTGTGGGTTCAAATCCCCTCAGTGTGGAGCTGGTGTTAGTGCTCATGAGGAAGAGGTAGTTTTAGGAAACAGGCAAAATCAGCATAAACCTGGCTGATGGTGGTTCCCCTCAGCTATTACGCCCCCCCCCCAATATACTTGATATGCAAGTCTATCTAACCCCCTCATCCACCCATACCACTTGCCTGCACTGGCCCCACCTAGCTTCTGGCTAAGCTAGACTAGAACTCACAACCTCCTATATTGGAGTAAAGCCACCAGTCAGCCAGTCTACTTTTTCTCCCCCCTTATACCTCTCATTCCGTGATTTCGCTTTAAAACATAAGGAAGTTTCTTGCCAGCAGGGGGGACTTGAACCCACAAATCTTCAGTTGAAAAATAAAGTACAACAGAGCAGACCATTAGTCAGTAATAGCTGAGGGATTTTTTTCCTCTCCTTTATAGATCTTATTTCCTGATTGAGCTTTAAAACAAGCAGACTTCTCCTATAACCATATTAGTGCAAATCCTATTTCAATTCCCCTCTACTGAACTATCTTGCATTTTAATTTCCCAACCTATAGTCATGTTGCATATTCTTTCTACAAATAAACCAATAACATCACTTACATATAGGAAAATAACCATCACCCATTGAGATTTAAAACTTATTTTCCTCTATACATAACCTGAACTGATAATATAATCCACTAAATCCTTTAGAAAAATCAATCAAATGCTATAGTGTTCAGGTATTATTTGCACTAATATGGTTATAGGAGGAGAAGAAGTGATTTTAAGGTTAATGGATAGGGATGGGATTGGTGATATTATGGGGGGGGGAGGGGGAAAAGGGATGGAGAGGGGATAATAGGGGGATTATTAAAATAGTTTATATACATAGCCAATTTAATGTTAAGATGAGAGGATTTAAAGTATTAGTAATTGGTGTTGGAGGGGTCCTAGGCTGGGGGGGGACTCTTCTAATTTTAAATCTATGATAAAGTTAAATTTTAATATTTGCATAATGATCTCATCATGGGGGTGAGAGTACTCTCATGGAATGTGTGTGGTCTTACAAGCCCCTTCAAGCGAAATAAAATTCTATTAGCTGTAAGAAGACATAAAGCAGATATTGTCTTGCTAAAAGAGACACACCAGGCTATAGAAAGCCTGTTTCGATTAAAGAAAAAAGGTATCGATTTAATTTATGGGGCTTCTGCGAAGGGGAGGAAAAGGGGAGTAGCTATACTAATTAAGACAGGAGTAGGCTTCCAGAAGGAAAGGATGGTAGTGGACCCTGAAGGGAGATTTGTTTTAGTACAAGGGAATTTTAATGGGAAAATGTTCTTATTAGGGAGTGTGTATGCCCCAAATGTGCCTGATCCTAATTTTTTTTATAGAATTAATGGCAGAAATTGATAAATTGCCTGAGTCACCAATTATATTAGGAGGTAACTGGAATGGTGTTATTGATAAGCAAATGGATGTTTCAGGGAGGTGTGGGAGTAACCATTTTAGTATTACAAAACTTTTAAAGAGATTCACTCAGAGATGTAGACTTATAGATGTTTGGAGAGCTCTTCATCTGACAGAACGAGATTATACGCAATTGTCTAGAGCGCATGGTACTAGTGCGCGACTTGATGCTATATTAGTATCTGAAGAATTTTTTCCAAAAATGATGGACGCAGTCATTGGTCCATATGAAATTTCAGACCATGCTCCCGTATGGGTAGATTGGGTAGGAAGTCAGTCTGGGAGTAGTAGAGGTCCTTGGCGCTTATCACTCGATATATGTTATGATTCTAAATTCAAAGATTTTTTAATAAATAAATGGAAAGATTATGAATATTTTAATAGGATGCATAAAAATGATCCAGAGTTATTTTGGGAGGCTTCAAAGGCTGTAACCGGGTAAGGCGGACATGGTGCTCCCGTCCCCGCCCCCCCCCCCTTCATTCCACTCACCACACCCACCCCGCCTCACAAATAACCACAACACAACCATTGGGAATCAAACTGGTCACAGCTTTATTAATCGTACAACATTATCCTTTAACAACAACCAACAGCAAACCTTCATCAACTGAATTCCGGCCGCGGAACGAATCCTCACCAGCCGTGTGAGTAGAAAGGTGAATTCCGCCCGATTCCGCCGTGAACGGGCCACAGGCCATTCATCCCCCCTCTTCCAGCTTCACCATATTATTAGCAAAAACCCCAAGGGTTTCACCGGGCCAGGGGTACCCCACCCCCGCCCTGCATCTTGCCACCGGCTCCGGACCTCGGACACCTCCGGGATCCCACCTTCCCCCTCCAGCTGCAACACCCCTCGCCCATTCCGTCCCAAGCCTAGGGATGGGAGGGTGGGACGCCAGCCACCTTCCTGCACTCCCCCTGGTGACTGACGCCCCCGCCGGCTCGCTCCTCGCTCACACCACCTCCCCCCAAGCCTACACGATCCCCCATTGGCTCCCGCGCTCCTCACTCACCCGTGGGAGCCAATGGGGCTCAACTGAGGCCCACGCTGACGCCGGGATCCTCCTCCCTCCTCGTGGGGCCAGGACTACACACCCGCCGCCCCCCCCGGTTAGACGCGGCCGGCGGGCAAGTGACCACGCATCCTTTCTGTAACTGGGTAAGGCGGACATGGTGCTCCCGTCCCCGCCCCCCTTCATTCCACTCACCACCCCCACCACGCCTCACAAATAACCACAACACAACCATTGGGAATCAAACTGGTCGCAGCTTTATTAACCGTACAACATTATCCTTTAACAATAACCAACAGCAAACCTTCATCAACTGAATTCCGGCCGCGGAACGAATCCTCACCAGCCGTGTGAGTAGCAAGGTGAGTTCTGCCCGCTTCCACCGTGAACCGGCCACAGGTCATTCATCCCCCCTCTTCCGGCTTCACCATATTATTAGCAAAAACCCTGAGGGTTTCACCGGACCGGGGGTACCCCACCCCCGCCCTGCATCTTGCCACCGGCTCCGGACCCCGGACACCTCCGGGATCCCCCCACAGGCTCAGGGACACCGTCCCTGTGCCACCCCCCACGGCGAAGCTGCGACCAGTTACTCAGCCTTGCACCACATATTTGAAAACCTCTTGCCAATCATTTAGGAGCAAATCCACCCCCCACCGGGGATAGATGCACCCCATCCAGCCGGTAGAAACTGGCGCACGCCACCTCGACCCATGGATGCAAAATCCGCCATCCACCCTGCAACACCCCCTGGCCAATTCTGCTGATTAATTTTAATTAACCCGCGAGCCCACCTCCGGTGGCCCCAGCAAGCAGGCCTTGGAATTATATCCAACCATAACAAAACCACATCGTCAAACCTTAACAGCACCTCGGCCACATCCCTTTTCGCTGCTCTAATCAGCTGTTTACCAGTCCAGGACGCCAAGTCGTTGCCTCCCAAATGCAGCAACGGCAAAGCTGGCATGCCCTTCTCACGCCCATGGTGCCGAAGCAAAGGCAGGAGCTGCATCTACCGAAGACCGCGCTCGCCCAGCCATGAGACGGTCACCTCAGAGGCGTTCAATCCCAGATCTGGCCCAATGGCCTTGCCACTGCTCGCTGACCAGCCCAGTACACGAACGAATGGCCGATCATCCAGCAGCAACCTGGAGTCCGGCTGATATCTAAAAGAAAATAAACAGTTATTAGCCGTTAAGCCCCCCCAACTCATGAGCGCACAGACCCGTGAAACGCTCTCAACCGCCATCTGCCTATCCGCTGAATCTCCCATTCAGTCAACCCTGCCTCAGCCACGTTAGTCGCTGCACCAATATGCAACGAATGAGGAACAAAGCTGACCGGATCCAGCCCTAACTGGCGGAGCGTCATCCACCGAGCTGCAGTGAACCGAAACCGCATTAGCGCTCACGCATCCTCATGCACTAAGAGGCAGGGGCGGCCCAAGGGGGGTGCGGGGCCTCATTTGCATAAGGGGCCTCATTTGCATAAATATTTGCATAATGTTACCATATACTAACTTTTAGTAAACATGCCTCTTAATGAGAGTATGGATAAAGAAAGATTAAAAGATTTCTACATTACTATAATCCAGTGCCAACCACCAGACACATTAGGAACTACTACAAACACTGCCCATTTAGAACCCATAGCAAACCCGCCGTATCCTAACAGCACTACCAGGACTCACAAAGCACCATACCCTACCTATCAAAAGGAAACATGCAAATATTAAACCAATACTTTTCAGAGAACAACAATACATGACCTACTGGGGAAAGAGAACAAGTGGCAATGTCAAATAGGAATTACATAAACAGAATACCTCAGCTCAGTTACACATGCAGAACATAGACCATCACCAAACAAGGAATCACAATTTAGAAACAGGAAGACAATAATTAAACTGGGAATCCCAAAAGCCAAACTTGGAATGTACAACACTGTAGAAATAAAACTATACATTAATTTGCTCTTGTACTAAACAAAGCGCAGAAGTTAATGATGCACATTTACCAGAGCTGACATATTCCAATTAATAAATTCAAAATAAAGAGATATTTTTCTACCTTTTGTGCATTTTTTTTCAGCTGCAATTGCTCCAGCCACTTTCTTCTGGTTTTCTTCTTCGTGTCTTCTGCTAACTCTCCATCGTCTGCTGTCCATTTGTCCTTCCTTCTCTCTTCTAGTTTTTTTTCCATTCTCTCTCTACATCTGCTTTAACATACTAATCTTTCTCCTTTTGCTCTTTCCTCATTCCTATTTCATCCACTCAAATTTTACCCCTCCATCCTCAATCCTCACTTACTCTCCCAATACCCGGCCAATTGTAGATTTTTTATCCCTCCCACACAAAATATTTTTCCCCTCTCCATTATACTCTCCCAGCCCCATCCCATTCTAATCCTCCCCCAACATCAGCTCCCTTCTAGTTCCAGCCTCACCCAGCATCCATTCCCTTCTAGTCCCTGCATCAGCCCATTTCCAGTCCTAGCCCCCCATCAGCCCATTTCCAGTCCTAGCAACCCCCCAACCCAATACCAGTCCTAACCCCCCCCCCCATCAACCCAATTCCAGTCCTAACCCCCATCACCCCATTTTCAGTTTAAGCCCCCCTATAACCCATTACCAGTCCTAACCCCCCCATCAGCCCACTTCCAGTCCTAACCCCCATCAACCCATTTCCAGTCAGCCCCCCATAGCCCACTGCCAGTCCTAACCCCCCCCCCATCAGCCCACAGCCCATTACCAGTCCTAACCCCATCAGCTCACCTCGTCCTAACCCCTTCCCATCAGCCCATTTCCTGTCCTAGCCCCCCCATAGCCCATTATCAGTCCTAACCCCCCATAGCCCATTACCAGACAGCCCCATCAGCCAACAGCCCATTACCAGTCTTAACCCCCCCATAGCCCATTACCAGTTCTAACCCCCCCCAACAGCCCACAGCCCATTAGCAGTCCTAACCCCATCAGCCCACCTCAAGTCCTAACCCCTCCCCATCAGCCCATTTCCTGTCCTAGCCCCCCCATAGCCCATTATCAGTCTTAACCCCCCCATAGCCCATTACCAGTCCTAACCCCCCATCAGCCCACAGCCCATTACCAGTCCTAACCCCATCAGCTCACCTCCAGTCTTAATCCCCCAGCCCATTTCCAGTCCTAGTAACCCCCCCAACCCATTACCAGTCCTAGCCCCCCATAGCCCACTCCCAGTCCTAATCCCACCAGCCCATTTCCAGTCCTAATCCCCATCAACCAATTTTCAGTTTAAGCCCCCCCCCATACCCCATTACCAGTCCTAACCTCCCCATCAGCCCACTCCCAGTCCTAATCCCACCAGCCCATTTCCAGTCCTAATCCCCCATCACCCAATTTTTAGTTTAAGCCCCCCATAGCCCATTACCAGTCCTAACCCCCCATCAACCCACTTCCAGTCCTAATCCCATCAGCCCATATACAGACTTAGCTCCCACATAGCCCATCACCACTCCTGACCCCCCAGCCCCCCCATAGCTCATCACCACTCCTAACCACCTCCCAGCCCCCATAGCACATCACCACTCCTAACCCCCCCCAGCCCCCCCATAGCCCATCACCACTCCTAACCCCCCCAGCCTCCCCATAGCCCATCACCACTCCTACCCCCCCCAGCCCCCCCATAGCCCATCACCACTCCTAAACCCCCCCAGCCCAGCCCAGCCTAGCCTAGGGAAATTTTTTTTAAAAAAAAGCTGTCTGCTGCCGTTGCTGGGGCCGCCGCGGCAGAATCGAGTGTGCCGCGGGGCCCCCCCTGCCCAGCAGAGCCTGCCCTCCCCTGTATCACCTCTCTCTTTACAGCTGCAGTCACACGCGCCGGCTTTCAGAGCGCGAAGGAACTAGTTTCCCTTTCGCAGCTCTGTTAAGCCCGCGGGGGCTGATGGGAACTTCCCATCAGCCCCCGCGGGCTTAACAGAGCAGCGAGGGAGAAACTCTCCCCTCATGCTCTGAAAGCCGGCGTGTGTGACTGCAGCTGTAAAGAGAGAGGTGATACAGGGGAGGGCAGGCTCTGCTGGGCAGGGGGGGGGGGGCCCGCGGCACACTCGATTCTGCCATGGCGGCCCCGGCAGCGGCAGCAGACAGCTTTTTTTTTTTTTTTTTAATTTTACTTTTAGATCTGAATGTTTTTTGCGCGGGGCCCCCTGAAACGCGGGGCCCTGTGCAAAAAACATTCTCGGTCAATGGACGGGCCGGCCCTGCTAAGAGGTAGCCCCTCCCCCAAGGCCGCACGCACAGGTAGGCATCCATAGCTGCCCCCCCAGGCAAGTCGGGGAAACACAAAGTGCCCTCAAAAGTACCCCCACCCTCTACCCTCCTGATCCCCAGTGGTCCAATTCACCTGCTGCACCATCAAGGCATCGCCCGCTTTTTTTGCCACTGGCTGCCGCCACCATCTCCCCCACCCGGCAGGCCCCAAGCGTGGCCTCATACCCTGACGCTGCCACCAAGGGTAGCACTGCACCCAACTCCCCCCAACAAGTTATGTGTGATAGGCAGCCTCCTGTCGCCCAGCGAAGGGTGAGCACGCACCCAACCCAGCAATAGCCTATGAACCAGGAACCCCCCGCCGGATGCTGCCCAACCCACTGCCTTCGAGAAAAGGCAAACCCCGCTATATGCGCCCGCACTGATGATCATGCAGCTCCTGAGGCCTTCGCCGCCATAACATACTGGCCCCAACATTGGTCCGACACCGGACCTTGCCGCCAACCCTGCGAAACCAGAAATTCCACTACGCTGTCGCCGCCTCGCCGATAAGCTAGCGATGTCGCTGATGACACCGAACTCTGCAGCAGGTACAGCATCTCCTCCGGCCAGTGTGCCACAAGTGATCTGAGACCTGCAGTCCCACGGCATCCGCCTCTGTAGCCAGTCTCCGGAACATGTCCCACTTGAAACGGGAAAGAGCATCAGCAATCTCGTTAGAAATCCCAGGTATATGACGGGCCCGATCACAAACATTCAACCGTAAACAGACTAGTACTACTCCCCTCATCAGAGCCGCCAATCAGCGGCAACGCGGGGCGTTGCGATTGAACACGCTAACCACCGCCTCGTTATCGCCCCACCAAAGCAACCTGTGATTATGCAGCTTGTCCGGCCACAGATCCAACACCACCAATATTGGGAACAGCTCTAGAAAGGCTATTTTGTTGGTTATACCCGCCTCCCCCAAGCTTGCGGCCAGGCCCCCCCCACCACGAGCCCCCAAATTATATACCTACCCCAAGCCACCCGCCGCAGCCATGAAGAGCTGCATCTCCCATGAAAAAATTTCCTGCTCCATTAGCACTGATACCCCGTTGAAGCCTCTTAGGAACTTGTTCCAGACACCCAAGACAGCCCTCCTACTCCACGATACCCTGATGCGGTGATGCGGCTTAAGGACGCCTGACGTAGCCTCCGACAACCTACGCAGGAACACCCGACCCATCGTAATTACCCGGCAAGTTCAAAGAGCCTATCGGGGCCTGCATTTCCCGCCGTGTCGCTTTAGAAGCTCCCATCATGTTTGCAACCAGCACCCGCAACCGCACTACTTTTATCATTGGCCAGCGTGCACCCATGTTAACCGTGTCTAATTTGCCGGACCTTCCACCCTCCCGTCTGCCAATGGGACACCCCATGCCTGGGCCCGTCTCACGAACCCGTCCAGCAACTCCTGGCACCGAGCAGACTGCGCCTCACCCACAGATAGGAAAGCCTCCAAATAATGGACCACGTTCGCACCTCCCACCAGCTCCACCAAGACCCAATGCATGCCATGCTGAACAGGAAACCGAACAACCCATTGGCAAGCACTTATCAAAATAATAAAGCCCCTTGAAAGAAAACCCAACAAATGAAATGCTGAGGGGAGTACCGGCAACAATCAAAATGCGGATGGGATAGTCACCTTCGCCATCAGGCTCCCCGTCCCGCATTTCTTCACTAACTCAACTGCGTCATCGAAAGAAGCGTCATGCACCGCACCCAACTCCCTCAGGATGCGATCAATAACCGACCCTCCCACTGGGGAGGACAAGTTGTGAATCAGTCGGTACTTCCACAGGCTCCCTCTTTGGCCCGATCCCCATTGGCGAAACTACAAAGTGCGCAAACGGACGCTCCGCAAAAGCCCAGCTACCTTGGCCAAGTCCAGCTCCGTTGCCAGCTTGTCACGCCCCATCTGAGCGAAGCGCCTCACCAACGGTAAGTTCCGCCCCCTTTCCGCCCCGACCCTCCCCCTACCGGTATAGTAAACCCATACCTAAATCCCCCCCTCAAGCCCCTCTCCATCCCGTAGCCTCCCGCACTGCCACAGCCAGGGCCTAAGCGCCTCAACCCGGATAGGCATCGGAGCCAGGCCCAAGGGATCCTTAATGCTTGGGGGCGGGCTGGGAGCCACCCTCAACCCCTTTTGTCGACACATTTGATTGCTGAATGCCCCCCACCGCAGACAGAACAGCTATGTTGAAACTTACAATCCAGAAAAAAGGGCATGATGACTTGTTAAACTGCCAACACAAGTCCCCTGCACCACCCCCAATCACTCTCTGCGGCGCAGGCGCACTACCACCCCGAAAGGGCCGAACCATACCTGCTGTCGCCGCCACTCCCCCTTGCTGTCCTCCCCCGCCCCCTGCACCCGTAGGTTAGCTGTGCCCCACCCTCATGAGTCTGCGCTGCTTCTAAGATAGTGTCCACATAGGCTAACAACATCCCGTACTGCCCCGGGTAGTGATGCCCACAGACACTGGCTAACCTCAGACAGGCTCTCGTCCAGTTAAGGACATTGCGCAAAACCTTCCGTATCCTCCCCGCTCTCCCATCCGCCCTTCTCTTCCTTATTACTGTCGCCCAACCGCTTCCTACCCTCCATGAGCCTACAATCAGCCCTACACTGCCTTTCCAGATCTTTCACCGCGACATCCGCGGCACTCCCTCCCAAAGCTCAGAAAGCGAAGCAAGCATGGCACAAACCCGCCCGAAATGGCTCCTCCAGTCTGAAGGACTACTTTTCAGTTCACTGACAGTTTGAAAAATTTTCGTCTCCGGCCAGCGGCTAAGGATCAGTAAGTAAGATAATCTCCAGGACAGCGTTATTTAATGTCCTCACATCGCTAAGAGCCTTTGATTAAATATGGGCAAGGGGTAATTGTGTAGCGATCTACACACTTTCTTTTTTAAAATATTTCTTTGATAATCATACATCGCTAAGAGCCTCCGTTGAATATGGTTAAGGAGTATTAGTGCAGCATTCTTCCCTTGGTAATCTAGCCTCTCCTCTCTCCCCATTGTCTTTAATAACTTCTAAGCACTCTGACGGTTCAGTTTCTGCATGTATACCATTTGGATTTGATGCAGATGGTGTTGGTAAGCTGGCACTGCGATGAAATTTTGGTCCTACTCAAAATAAAAAGAAGGGGTAATTGTGTAGCGATCTGCACACCTCCTTTTAAATCATTATTATTTTTTTGATACTCACACATCGCTACGATCCTCCGCTAAATATGGGTAAGGGGAATTAGTGTAGCATTTTTTCTCTTGATAATTCAGCCCCTCCTCTCTCCTCAATGTCTCTAAAAATTTCTAAGCACTCTGACGCTTTAGTATCTGCATGCATATTATTCAGATTTGATGCTGATGGTGTTGGTAAGCTGGCCCCGCGATGAAACTTTGGTCCTACTCTAAATAAATACATTTTTTTGAGGGTTTTTATAAGTACAATATAGTTTCTCAGTGATTATTCTTGATAAGAAGCGTGCAACAAATGGAGTGTAATACAATTTCTCCCACCAATCTCTGAATTACAATAGATGGTATTCAGCACTTGTGTATTACTCGGCTCCTCTTCCGTTCCTCATAATAATGCCTGCTGCGTTTCTCCTTTGTGTTTCGAGTCTTCAGTCCACAGTGGTTTTTTGATTTAAATATAATAATTTTCAATTCATATTTTGGATAGACAAGAGTTATCTCCAATGGTACACATATGTTTCATCTTATGTTTTTCTTCATTTTAGTTGTTTGCCTCCTTGCGAGGATTGTATGACATCGCTTCTACAATTAATTTGCATGTCATCGTCTCTACAAATAAGGTAGTAACATTGTAATTAAGAAGTTTATCACCTCCAGCAAGGATTTTATTGTGTCTGCATGTATTTTATTGTGTCTGCATGGATTTAGTTGTGGTCTATTTTAGTTTTACTATATATTTTTACTTTTTAACTATGTTTGGGTATCGCATTTTGAGTATTCGAGTTTTATAGTTTTATTATTTTAATTATTATTCACTTTTTAATTATTTATTATAAATTATTTATTATCCCTTAATTAGTATATATTTATTTCTATTTTTGTGTGAATAGAGTAAAATGTATGTCCACGATTATTTGTTCTTTCACTATTATTTGATTTTTTAATATTGTTTGTTTTTATGTTTCTAGTACCTATTTAGACAACCCCTGACGAAGGTCTCCGAAACACGGCCTGTGTCGGGTTGCTAGGTCTGAGAATTCAAATAAAGTGTTTTTCCACCGTATCACGTTTTGGACTGTGTATTTTACAATTAATTCCATTGCGGCTCTTAAGGCAAGATGTGCAGAAATTAGAGAGATTATTGCAGGGATTTTTTTGGAGAGAAAAACATCCTAGATTAAGAATTCATAGATTGTATGGGGTTGCCTTGTTTAGAGGAGAGAGGTCACGTGACAGGAGAGCATCACCCTGGTGTGGCAGGAAGTGATCCTGTAACTAGGACCTGTCCTCCAGGTGATGTAAAACCCTCTCACACCGAGGAAGTTTCTCCAGGGCCATGTGCCCATGAGGGAAGGGTTAGGACAGCCATTATAGTTGGTGATTCGATCATTAGGCATGTAGATAGCTGGGTGGCTGGTGGACGTGAGGATTGCCTGGTAACATGCCTGCCTGGTGCGAAGGTAGCGGACCTCACGCGCCACCTAGATAAGGTCTTAGATAGTGCTGGGGAGGAGTCTGCTGTCTTGGTACATGTCGGTACCAATGACATAGGAAAATGTGGTAGGGAGGTTCTGGAGGCAATATTTAGGCTTTTAGGTAGGAAGTTGAAATCCAGAACTTCCAGGGTAGCATTCTCTGAAATGCTTCCTGTTCCACGCTCAGGACCCAAAAGGCAGGCAGAGCTTCGGAGTCTCAATGCGTGGATGAGACAATGGTGCAGAGATGAGGGTTTTGGATTTGTTAAGAACTGGGGAACATTCTGGGGAAAGGAGGGGCTCTTCCGAAGGGATGGGCTTCACCTTAACCGGGATGGAACCAGGCTGCTGGCATTAACCGTTAAAAAGGAGATAGAGCAGCTTTTAAAATAGATATTAGGGGAAAGCCGACAGTCGCCCAAGAGCGGATGGTTCGGAAGAATGTATTCTTGAAGGATACTACCAAAAGCAGAGAGGTTCCACAAAAGAGTAAAGTAGCCCAAATGCCCTCAAGTATGGAGCAGACAGAGCTTAAAGATCCCAATTTACCCATGTCTAACAATAGCCAAATTAACATGAATAAAATACATTCTCTAAAATGCTTGTATGCAAATGCTAGAAGTCTAAAGAATAAGATGGGAGAGTTAGAATATATAGCACTAAATGAAAGGTTAGATATGATTGGAATATCAGAGACATGGTGGAAGGAGGACAACCAGTGGGACACTGTGATACCTGGGTACAAACTATATCGTAATGATAGAGCTGATCAAATTGGTGGAGGGGTTGCGCTCTATGTTAGAGAAGGCATTGACTCAGAAAGGATTAAAATTTTGCAGGAAACAAAATCTGCTGTAGAATCTATATGGATTGAAATTCCATATAAAAGGGGGAAGGCGATGGCAATGGGGGTGTACTATCGAGCACCTGGCCAGAATGACCAAATGGATGATGAAATGCTCAAAGAAATCAAGGAAGCTAACAAAAGTTACAGCGCAGTAATAATAATGGGTGATTTCAATTACCCCGGTAACGACTGGGTCAGTGTCACGTCAGGACATGCTAGGGAGATAAAGTTCCTAGATGAAATAAATGACTGCTTCTTGGAGCAGCTGGTTCATGAACTGACCAGAGGGGAAGCCATATTAGACCTAGTCCTTAGTGGAACACCAGATCTAGTGCAAGAGATAAGGGTGTTGGGGCCACTTGGCAATAGTGATCATAGCATGATCGCCTTTGATTTAATTAGTGGAGGATGGATAGTAAGGAAATCCACAGTACTACCCTTTAACTTTCGAAAGGGAGACTATGATAAAATGAGGAAAACAGTTAAGAAAAAACTAAAAGGAGCAGTTGCAAAGGTTAAAGACTTACATCAAGCTTGGGTGTAGTTGAAAAATACTATCTTGAAAGCCCAGACCAGCTGTATTCCACGCTTTAAGAAAAGTGGAAGGAAGTCCAAAAAACTGCCAGCATGGTTTAAAGGTGAGGTCAGAGAGGCTGTTGTTGCCAAAAAAGCATCTGTCAGGAAACGGAAAAAAGAGCCAAACGACGAAACCTGGAAACAGCACAAGCACTGACAAGTCAAATGCAAGGCATCGATAAGGCAGGCAAAGAGAGAATTTGAGAAGGAGCTTGCTGCGGAAGCAAAAACGCAAAATAAAGACCTTTTCAAGTACATTCGTAGCAAAATTCCTGTGAGAGAGTCAGTTGGTCCATTAGATGATAAAGGGGTTAAAGAAGCACTAAGAGGCGACAAGGCGATAGCAGAGAGACTGAATGAATTCTTTGCTTCGGTCTTTACTGAGGAAGATGTAGGAATGTTACCCATGACTGAAGTGGTATTTAAAGGTGCGGAAGAATTGAAGGAAATATCGATACTTCGGGAAGATGTCTTACAGCTATTAGATAAACTGAAGAGTAGCAAATCACCTGGGCCGGATGGTATACATCCAAGGGTGTTGAAAGAACTGAAATATGAGATTGCAGACCTGCTATCAGTAATTTGTGAACTATCATTAAAATCATCTCTAATACCTGAAGATTGGAGGATTGCCAATGTAACACCAATTTTTAAAAAGGGTTCCAGGGGTGATCCGGGAAACTACAGACCCATGAGCCTGACGTCAGTACCGGGAAAAATCGTAGAAACCATCATAAAGAATAAAATTACTCAGCATGTAGATAGTCATAACCTAATGGGAGACAGCCAACATGGCTTTAGACAAGGAAGATCTTGTCTTACTAATCTGTTATGTTTTTTTGAAGGAATGAATAAACAGGTGGACAAAGGTGAGTCGGTTGATATTGTGTATCTGGACTTTCAGAAAGCCTTTGACAAGGTCCCTCATCAGAGACTTTTGGCAAAACTAAAGAGTCATGGGATAGGAGGCAGTGTACTATTGTGGATCAGGAACTGGTTAAAAGATAGAAAGCAGAGGGTAGGTCTAAATGGCCAATTTTCCCAATGGAGAAAGGTGAATAGTGGTGTACCCCAGGGATCTGTGCTGGGTCCGCTGCTTTTTGACATATTCATAAATGACCTGGAAAGTGGAATAACGAGTGAGGTGATCAAATTTGCAGATGACACAAAATTATTTAAAGTTGTTAAAACCCAAGAGGATTGTGACAAAATTGCAAGAGGATCTTGATAAATTGGAAGACTGGGCATCAAAATGGCAGATGAAATTTAATGTGGACAAGTGCAAGGTTATGCACCTAGGGAAGAACAACCCAAACCATGGTTACATAATGCAAGGTTTCACATTAGGAACCACCACCCAGGAAAAAGATTTAGGCGTCATTGTGGATACCATGTTAAAACCCTCGGCCCAGTGTGCAGCGGCGGCCAGGAGAGCAAATAGAATGCTAGGTATGATAAGGAAAGGAATGGAAAATAAAACAAAAGATATTATAATGCCTCTATATCGTTCCATGGTGAGACCACACCTTGAATATTGTGTGCAATTCTGGTCGCCGTACCTTAAAAAGGATATAGCGATTTTAGAAAAGGTTCAGAGAAGAGCCACCAAAATGGTAAAGGGGATGGAAGGATACTCCTATGAAGAAAGGCTAAAAAGGTTAGGGCTGTTTAACCTGGAAAAGAGATGGCTGAGGGGAGATATGATAGAAGTCTATAAATTAATGAACGGAGTGGAACGGGTAAACGTAGATCGATTGTTTACGTTATCAGAATATAGAAAGACTAGGGGACATGCAATGAAGCTACAGGGTAAACTATTTAAGACTAATAAAAGAAAATATTTTTTCACTCAACGTGTAATCAAACTCTGGAATTTGTTACCGGAGGATGTAGTAAAGGCTGTTAGTGTAGCTGGGTTTAAAAAAGGTTTGTACAAGTTCCTGGAAGAAAGGTCCATAAACCATTATTAAGAAGTGACCGAAGATATCAATGCTTGACCCGGTACAAGCATTGTGGAACTTGTGTCTCTTGGGGAAACTGCTAAGTACATATGACCTAGATTGGCCACTGTTGGAAACCGAATACTGGGCTTGATGGACCTTGGTCTGACCCAGTATGGCATATCTTATGTTCTTATCTTATGTTCATCTGTTGTGTCAAGTAATTAATGGAGAAGGTGTACTTAAACCATTTATAGAGTTAAAAAGATGCTATGGTTTGTCTCAGAGGCATTTTTATGCATATCTACATTTAAAATATTATTTGATTACCATAATAGATGGAAGATATGGTTTGAGACCAGAAAATTTTAAGAAGTTAGAAGAGTGGTTTGCGTTAAAGGACAAAGAGAGGATAACTGTAGCAGAATATAATAAGGCTTTACTTAATTTAGCTCAAGTTTAGAGCTATGATCATTTGAGTTTTCAATGGAAAAGGGAGTTAGAAGTTAATCTTGAAATGTTTGCCTGGGAAAAGGCCATTGGGCGTATCCCTAGACAAATAGTTGGGGCAAAATTATGTGACATGCAATTTAAAATATTAGAACGTGCTTACATATCACCATATAGAGCATGGAGGGGGGGCTTTGCACAACATAGTGAATGCCCATGGTGTGGAATGGAAAAGGCACATTTGGGGCATATTTTCTGGTCCTGTATACGTGTAAAGAAATTTTGGAATGAAATTCAAAAATGTTTATGTGGTATATTAAGGCAAACTTTAATTCTGACTTCAGGGTTTGCTATTCTTGATGTTCCCGATTCTATGGGACTTTCCTTATCAGGGAGCAGACTCTTAGTGAGGAAGTGTTGTCTGCTTGCTAAACACTGTATACTTCGGTGTTGGAGAGATCCTAAAGGTCCAGAATATTGGGAGTGGAGAAATGTATTACACCAATTGATATTATGGGAAGGAGTATCCGCTAGAAGACATATGCGTAAAAGAGCTTATTTTTTAAAGGTTTGGTCTCCTTATCTTGATGGGGTTTCAGCAAGGGCAAGGAATGATATTTTAACAATTTAACTTGGCTGTTAGGATAAGATAAGGGGAAGGGTGGGGATTGAAAAAGAGGTTGTGAGGATGGTGGGGACTGGAAGGGGGAGGTGCAAAAGGGTGAAGGTGAAGGAAGGAGGTGGGGGAAAATAAAAATGCATTAATTATATCCTTTTGTGGAATGGAATACTGATGAGGGGGTGTAGAGGTGAGAATTGGGGGGGGGGGGGAGGAGGGAAAGGTGGTGGTGGAAAAGGGGGAGGGGGGTAGAAAAAGTAAAAATTATTCCCCGTAGTGGGATAGAATATTGTTGTTTAATATCGTTTAATATGTATGTTGTTAACATTGTTTCAATATGTATGCTACTTACAATGTTTCAATATGTAAACTGCTTACAATGTTTTAATTTGTATGCTATGCTATTTAAAATGAATAAAAAGATTTAAACATAAAACAAGCAGACTTATCCTTTCAAGCAGGAGATGTGGACCCACAACAAATGGCTTAAAGCACAACAACACTTCCCACCAAACCACCACTCATAAACAGGCTACTTTTTCTCCTCTTTATACTTTTCATCCCGATTTGGCTTTGCTGCAGGGGAATTTGAACCCAAAGCTCTTCCCTCAAAAGGCAAAGCACAACAGAAAGAGCTTTAAAATAAGCACATATCCTTTTAAGCAGGGGATCTGAATCCACAAACCATGGCTAGAGCAGCTTACACCATTAAAGTACTATCCAAGAACAAGCTACTTTATGCCTCTCGTTTCATGATTTGGTTTTAGAACAAACACTGATTGATTGATTTATTGTTTTTTATATACTGCTTTGTCATGGTAATCAAAGTGGTTTACATATAACATTTTAACTACTGCATAAGTCAGTTTACAAAAATCAATTGTAGAATAGTTACAAGGAACAATTGAACAAATAACAAACAATCAAAGTTTAAAAAATGTTTGACAACAACAGAGTAATATTTCCTTGCCAGCAGAGACTGCAAACCTACAGCACTTCAATACAGGAAAAACAATCTCACCCACTGGGCCAGAAGTCACTTTTGAGTTAATGGCTACCTTTCCTGCCTTGCTTTAATATTGCTTTTACTCTAAGGATTTGAACCAGTGCCTTTCAGTACCAGGTTTGCATCCCCCCCCCCCCCCCCCCGGGCCACCAGCCTCCCACTAACATTAGGTCAGCTTATCTTTTTCTTTTCCCTTATACCTCTGGTTCCCTGATATAGTTTTAAAACAAAGACAAGGAGCTCTTCAAAGAATGTGAACCCAAACTGCTAAATGTAGTAAAAGAAAGTCTTTTACAGCCTGCCTGCCCTTGCACATTTATTACCCTCAGAAATATAGCAATACCCTGTACCAACGATCTAGTCCCCCAACTCTGTTTCAAAACAAAAAGCAAAATTCCTACAATGAACTGATTTGAACACCCCCGCCCCATGAAAAAGGCTCTCTTTCCACTGTGCCACAAGGAACAAAACCTTTTAGTCTGTTAGGGCAAAATGTTCCTCCTGTAACCAGGGAGCATGGATTCCCCACAGAAAAGCAGGATAAGGCAGCCACTCCCTGGACTTAGTCTGCTGTTCATAGAGAACCTCCACTACAGGTAAGTAACTTCATTTTATCTCATCTCTAGAAATGAAGCAATAGCTGCCTTCAAAAAGAGCCTGAAACAGCTCAGCCTCAAGTCTCAAACCAGGATGTTCCTTGCCCAAATCCTGTCTGAGCGCAGGTGAAGAAACAGGCTGGATGCTGAAGCAATGACGTCTCCTGTCCCACTGCAGCTGAGGGAACTGAAGCAGGGAGGGTTCTGCTGGGCAGGTGGGGGGGGGGGGGTCGCAGCCGCTGGACACTTGATTCTGATGCTGCCATGATGGCGGCAGCTGCAGCAGCCGCCAGGTTTTTTTTTTTTTAATTTCCCTGGGCTGATGGGGGTGAGGGAGGTTAGGACTGGTAATGGGCTATTGGGGGGGGGGGAGGGTTAAGACTGGGAATGGGCTGATGTGGGGAGGGGGTTAGGACTGGTAATGGGCTATGGGGGGGTTAAGACTGGTAATGGGATGATTGGGGGGCTTAGACTGGAAATGGGCTGATAGAGGGGTGGGCTAAGACTGGAGGTGGGCTGATGGGAGGTTAGGACTGGTAATGGGCTATGGAGGGGGGTTAAGACTGAAAATGGGGTGATGGGGAGTTATGACTGGTCATGGACTAGGGGGGCTAGGACTGGAAATGGACTGAGTGGAAGGGGGCTTGAACTGCAAATAGCTGATGGGGAGGGAGACTTGGAATGGAAATGGGCTGAGTGGAAGGGGGAGGCTTGAACTGCAAATAGCTTATGGGGAGGGGGGCTTGGAATGGAAATGAGCTGTGAGGGGAGGGAGCTAGGACTGGAAATGGAGGGGCTAGGATAGGACTGGAAGTGGGCTGTTGGGGGGTGCTAAGATTGGAAATGGGCTGTGATAGGAGCTTTGATTGAAATGGACTCATGGAGGGGCTAGAACTGGAAGTAGGCTGGGGGGGGGCTTGGATTGGAAATGGTCTGAGTGGAGGGGAGTTAGGATTTGACATGGGCTGATGGTGGGGCTAAGAAAGGACTAGAAATGGGCTGATTGGGGCTGGGATTGGAAATGAGTTGATGGAGGGACTCAGATAGGACTGGAAATGGATGGGGGAGCTAGGAATGGAAATGGGCTGATGGTGGGGCTAGGATAGGATTGGAAAAGGGCTGATGGGAGGCTAGGACTGGAAATGGGCTGATGCGGGGACTACAAGGGAGCGGATGCTGGGTGGGGCTGGAACTAGAAAGGAGCTGATGTTAGGGGAGGATTAGAATGGGATGGGGCTGGGAGTGTGAAATGGAGATGGGAAAATATTTTGTGTGGGAGGGAAGAAAAATCTACAATTGGCCGGGTATTGGGAGAGTAAGTGAGGATTGAGGATGGAGGGGAAAATTTGAGTGGATGAAAAAGGAATGAGGAAAGAGCAAAAGGAGAAAGATTAGTATGTTAAAGCAGATGTAGAAAGAGAATGGAAAAAATCTAGAAGAAAGGACAAATGGACAGCAGACGATGGAGAGTTAGCAGAAGACATGAAGAAACCAGAAGAAAGTGGCTGGAGCAATTGCAACTGAAAAAAAATGCACAAAAGGTAGAAAAATATCTCTTTACTTTGAATTTATTAACTGGAATATGTCAGCTCTGGGAAATGTGCATCATTAACGTCTGTGCTTTGTTTAGTACAAGAGGAAATTAATTTATAGTTTTATTTCTACAGTGTTGTTTTACATTCCAAGTTTGGCTTTTGGGGTTCCCAATTTAATTATTGTCTTCCTGTTTCTAAATTGTGATTCCTTGTTTGGTGATGGTCTGTGTTCTGCATGTGTAACTGAGCTGAGGTATTCTGTTTATGTAATTCGTATTTGACATTACCACTTGTTCTTTTTCCTCAGTAGGTCATGTATTGTTATTCTCTGAAATGTATTGGTTTAATATTTGCAGTGTTGCCTTTTGATAGGTAGAGTATGGTGCCTTGTGAGTCCTGGTAGTGCTGTTACGATATGGCAGGTTTGCTATGGGTTCTAAATGGGCAGTGTTTGTAGTAGTTCCTAATGTGCCTGGCAGTTGGCACTGGAATATAGTAATGTAGAAATCTTTTAGTCTTTCTTTATCCATACACGCATTAAGAGGCATGTTTACTAAAAGTTAGTGTATGGTAACATTATGCATTTATTTATGCAAATGGGGTCTCTTATGCAAATGAGGCCCAGCACCAAATCTCCACACATGGCCCCGCACCCTCCTTGGGCCGCCCCTCAGCATGGGTATACTAGAGCACCTGATCATTCTTTTACATCGATCAAGAAGCAACAGTTCAAAAGGTACAAAGAGAAACAGAATGGTTTAAAATCAGCAACAGTGTACAACAAAGCTGCATACTTTCCTCCTACTTTTTTAATTTATATGCAGAACAAATCATCAGAAAAGCAAGACTGTATGAAGACAACCGAGGTATGAAGATTGGTGGAAGACTCATCAACAGCTTTCACTATGCTGATGATACTACATTACTGGCTGAAAGTAAAGACAAACTGAAACATTTGCTCCTCAAGATCAAGGAACATAGTCTTAAAATGGGCCTGCACCTTAATGTAAAGAAGACAAAGATCCTGACAACTGGCAAAATCAATAAGTTCACCGTTGATGGAGAAGAAATTGAAATAGTTAACAACTTTAACCTACTTGGATCAACTATCAATAAAGAAGCAACAAGCAATCAAGAAATCAGACAATGTATTGCTCTTGGCAGAATGGCGATGAAGGACCTAGACAAGATTCTTAAGAGCAGAGATGACTCTCTCCATACAAAGATTTGACTTGTTCAAGCCATGGTATTTTCAATAACATTATATGGATGTGAAAGTTGGACAGTGAAAAAGATACAGGAAGAAAATTGATGCCTTTGAATTATGGTGCTGGCGATGAATACTGTGTATACCATAGACTGCCGAAGACCAAACCAATCAGTACTAGAGGAGATCAAACCTAAGCTTCCTTTAGAAGCTCAGATTACAAGACTTTGACTTTCATACTTTGGACACATCATGCAAAGAGAGAGATCATTAGAGAAAGACATCATGCATGACAAAGTAGAAGGTCAACGCAAGAGAGGAAGCCAAGATGGATCGATACAATAACAGCAGCTATGGGTGCCACTCTATCAACAATGAGCCGCCTGACTGACCAAACACAGTTTAGGATAACTATCTTGAGGGTCACTTAACAACAACAATCAGATGAAATATTTTTCCACTCAAAGCATAATCAAACTCTGGAATTCTTTACCATAGACTGTACTAAAAGTGTAGCTGGGTTTAAAGTAGACCATTACTAAACTAGTCTGGGAAAATCCACTTCTTACCCCTGAGATAAGCAGCATGGAATCTATTTACCTGTTAAGAAGCTGACAGCTACTTGTGACCTGGATTGGCCATGCCTGGAAACAAGATACTGGGCATGATGGACCTTAGGATATGCCATACTGAGTCAAACCTATGTTCTTATGTACCCTTGTGTTCTCCTGCATAGTTAAACCTTTGGTGGGTCCCCACAATCGCTGTGCTCTGTCTAATTGCCTAAATGGAAGAGTTGGCTTGATCTGAATCCATTTCTTCTCTCCATAATGGGAAGGAAGATGAAGTCTAGTTATTTATCCGCTGATGTATGAGTCAAGAGAACTGCTTTACTGACATTATTTCTCTGTATGATCTGGAAGAAGTCACTTAGGCTCATGTATGTTATTTTAATCCCAGCTCAGCCACGGGACTATTTGCTTAAGCTCCCTATGTACCAGTTCTGGGCCTTCCTCGGCCATGACCTCTCTCTGTATGACTTTGGGGGAGTCATTTTAATTACCTGTATTTTACTTTAAATGTTGGCTTAGTTATTGGCTTCCTGTGCGACTTTGGGTGAGTCATTCAGTTCTCTGTTCCATAGTCCTGACTCTTGTGTCAGCCAGTTATCTTTTATAAGGCCCTGATTAATTATCTTCACCCAGATTTCCTAATTTATAATTGGATAACACAACTGTAATTTTAATTCATCTCTACTGGCCTTTGTCAGTTTATATTCAGCATAAAAACCAGTAATATGCTGTATGACCATATGTCCTAGAACTGGCTGCATTTCCATTTTCAAATTTTCAACATGTGAAGACTGCCAATATCTTGTTTGTATATAAGCATTTTAAAAATCCCAGTTATTATTACCAGTACCTACCATGGTTTGATATTACGAACATTGCTGTCTATAGCTAAAGAATGTTCTTTGGCATCATCCAAAATAACACGGTAAAGGGAAAAAGAAGAAAGTCTTCCGCAGGAGAAACAGTGAGGTCTGCTAATAAAGAGTTTTTATACCACTCCTCTGTGTTTGGCTGTGGTCCTTAGCTTCCGCTCTGCTTCACCATCATCCAAAATAATACTATGCAGAGCGTGTGCATAAGCATAAAGGGCTAGGTAAGCATGATAGGAACTACTTAAGTCATCCAGATGAAAGAGCTATGGGTCCAGTGATTTGAGGTTTTCTCCACACATACATAGGATGACATCTTCCCCGGTCACTGTGTGAGTCACGTTCTGTCCCTCCCATTGATATCTAATGCCTTTTCCCAGAAAAGCTTGATGAAGGTGTCCCCTGGGTACATAGAAGGCAACATGTGGTAGAGGAAATCTATGAAGTAGGGAATGTCGCTGGTGAAGGCAGTGAGCACCAAGCCCCACTGAGCAGCGTCCACGATTCCTTGGTGAATAAGTGCGGGTTGATGGTCCATATCATTGAGAAGATCCATATTGCATAGGGAAAGTAGTTCCAGGATGGGCTTCAGGTGCATTTCATAGCAGATACGCACATTCATATTCACTGAGGACTGTGGAATCATATCCGCCACCCTGATCAGTCCCTATGTAAAGTAACATAGAAACATAGAAATATGATGACAGAAAAAGACCACATGGCCTATCTAGTCTGTCCTTCCATATCAACAACTACAACAGTCCCCTTTTTACCTTTAGAGATCCTCTGTGTTTGTCCCATGCTTTTTTTGAATTCAGTTACTGTCCTCATCTCTACCACCTCCACTGGGAGACTATACCATGGATCCACTACTCTTTCCGTAAAGAAATATTTCCGCATATCATGCCTGAATCTATCTTCCTTCACCCTCATCCCATGTCTCCTCGTAGCAGAACTTGCTTTCAATTGAAAGAGGCTCTCTCCATTTTAGTAGCCACCCTCTGCACTGACTCCATCCTGTTCACATCCTTTTGAAGGTGCGGTCTCCAGAACTGCACACTATACTCCAAATGAGGTTGCACCAAAGACTTATACAGAGGCACTATCACCGAAGAGGTGGGGGAGGGGGGTCCTCATAATAGCTAGAAGCGACCTCCATTTCCAGTGCAACTTGGCCCAGAGTTCGACCAATCTTGATAGCATTCTGATCTCAAACAAGGCCTTAGCATGAACTGGCCACAATCCTCGACCTTGCATGAAACCGTAATACCCAGCAGAAACAGCTCTGTCTTTTAGGTGACTTTAATCTCCCATCACTTCCTGCCAAGCACTCCACAGCATTCCTGGATGCAATGACTGCGCTGGACTATCACCAACTCATACACACTCCTACCCATGCCAGAGGTAACATCCTGGACCTTATTTTTCCCCTCTATCCCCCCACACCTTATGCAACCAAAATCTCACTACTCATGATACCGGTCCCCTGGTCTGATCATATTGCCATACTCTTCTACATTCCATATGACATAGAAAAGCGGCAGTCTTCCGTATCAAATTCTCCTGTCTTCCGTCGCTTCAGATACTTCAACAAAGAAACATTCATCAGCGATACTCTGCATGACCTCAACTCTGACACCAACGATCTCGACAAGCTAATAGAGATTTGGAACAAACACCTCTCCAGAGCTGCGCTCATATCACACTCCTCAAAACCTACCTACAAAAACCACGCAGCCGTGTGGTTTACTGCTGACCTGCGTGAATCATTAGTACACCTCAGAAAGCTAGAACGCCGCTGGTGATGCTCTAGGCATGTCAATAACCAAACTGCATATCTGAATAACTTACATCAATATTGAAGAGCAGTCAACCACAAGAGAAAGGAATACCACACCAGCACCCTCATGTGCTCCCTTAACAAGCCTCGGGAGCTCTTCAGCCTCATCAAATCCCTCACAAAGTATGCATCCATGCATGAACCAATGAGTACTCCTAGCCCAGAGGCCTTTGCCATACGTATACTTTCAAAGTTAAACCACTTCAACATTGCCCTACCCAGAAAGATCTGACCTTGAAAGCTCACCCAGGCACCTCCCTCCTCCTGGCGACACACTCATACCCACGCTAAAGGTCTTCTATCCATACTCGCCCGAGCAAATAGAAAAGATCATCTGTGGAATAAACACCACCACCTCCCCAGCTTATCCATGTCTAGCATTTTGGATCAAGCAAGCACGATCCAACCTCAGCCCAGTTATTGCAAGAATCGCTCACCTCTCACTGTCTAAAGGCTCTCTTCCACCACCCCTCAAAACTGCCTCCATCAGGCTACTGATAAAGAATAACAATCTAGACTCATCAGATATCACTTCCTACAAACCCATATCCAGTCTCCCCTTCTTGGCCAAAATACTAGAAAAGATTGTCCACCAACAAACCCAGGACCACATGGACTCCTATGCACCTCTGGACCCACAGCAGCATGGGTTAGAAACATAGAAACATAGAAATATGATGACAGAAAAAGACCACATGGCCTATCTAGTCTGTCCTTCCATATCAACAACTACAACAGTCCCCTTTTTTCCTTTAGAGATCATCTGTGTTTGTCCCATGCTATTTTGAATTCAGTTACTGTCCTCATTTCTACCACCTCCACTGGGAGACTATTCCACGGATCCACCACTCTTTCCGTAAAGAAATATTTCCGCATATCACTCCTGAATCTATTCCCCTTCACCCTCATCCCATGTCCCCTCATAGCAGAACTTGCTTTCAATTGAAAGAGGCTCTCCCCTGAACATTTATGCCAAAGAGGTATTTAAACATCTCAATCATATCACCTCTATCCCGCCTTTCCTCTAAGGTGTACATATTAAGATCCTTAAGTCTGTCCTCATATGCTTTATAATGAAGACCACTAACCATTTTAGTAGCCACCCTCTGCACCGACTCCATCCTGTTCACATCCTTTTGAAGGTGCAGTCTCCAGAATTGCACACTATACTCCAAATGAGGTTGCACCAAAGACTTATACAGAGGCACTATCACCTCCTTTTTTCTGCTAGCCATTCCTCTCCATATGCACCCAAGCATCCTTCTAGCTTTTTCCATCACCTTTTCTACCTGTTTAGCTACTTTAAGATCATCAGACACAAGCACGCCTAGGTCCCGCTCTTCTTTAGTGGACAAAAGTACTTCACCCCTATACTATATTTCTCCCTTGGATTGCTGCAGCCCAAATGCATGACCTTACATTTTTTAACATTAAATCCCGGAGCTTCCGGTGACACATGAGTAAGTAGGACGCTGATCTGCTCGCTCCGGGGCTGTCCCGATAATAAACGGCAAATTTGGTGAATTTACCCCAACATAGAGGGCCGGTAAACATACGGGATCACTGAGGAAGACATAGTGGTGTATCCCCGAAATTTTGGACCCTCCAATGCCATCTCCGGCACGCCGAGAGCGGGAGAAGCCGCCGAAGTCTGGGGCCTCCTCGACAACGGGCCCAGCTACCAGCCCAATGCAGCATCGATCACCGGGTGGTGAGAGCTCAGACTCGGGGGTGGAGGAGCTTGCCCGGGAGGTGGCGAAACTATTGGAGCCTAAATTCGACCTCATCTTGAGCAGACTTGAAACTATGGGGGAGTCGCTTACAGAATACAGCCAGAGGCTGGATGAGGTGGAACATCGCGTGTCGGTGTTGGAGGAGGAGGAGGGCCAGCGGACCCGCGGAGCCGACCTCATGCGCAAACAGCTAGATGCTCTGTTAGAGAAGGTTGATGAACTGGAGAACAGATCCAGGCGCAACAACCTGCGCATAGTGGGGGTCCCAGAAACAAAAACTGACGCCATGCTGGTCTCGCTGGTGGAGTCCTGGCTGCCAAAAGAGCTGGGCCTAGAGGGCCTCGTGGGACAACTGCGTGTGGAGCGCATCCACAGACTGGGGTCCCGGACGGAGCACCGACAGAAGCCCAGAGTGCTCCTAACGCGGATTCTGAACTTTCAACACAAGTGGCAGCTTTTGCAGGCGTTCCGGCAAAAAAGAGATTTGCACCTGGACAATCAGCAAGTGTTGTTGTTTCAGGACTACTCCGCAAACGTGGCGGCGCAGCGAAAAGCATTCTCCCCGATATGTGCGGCACTTTTTCAATGGGGACTCCGATTCACGTTGGCGTTTCCAGCGGTTCTCCGAGTGACACAGGCAGGGAAGATCCAAGTATTTAAGACAGCTGCGGCGGCGCAGAACTTTTTGGCGGGACTACCCAGTACTGCAGAGGGCTCCTCGGCAGTGCATGACCAGGTGCCCTGATGCGGGAGCCGTTGGCCTGGTTTGACCATAATGATGAAGGGGGAAGGCCTGCAGACGAGGTCCCGTGGTGAGCAGCGTATGCAGCAGGACTCTGAAGTGGGACTGCTCTGCCGCCGTAGTTTTGCTTAGTCCTTTAAATCAGGATGTGTTTTCCCTAATGTTTGCTAATGTTACTATTGTTCTCCTCCTTCTCCCCCTCTTGGGTTACTTTTCCATCTGTTATGGAATTTTGGGGAGGGAGGTGGGGTCCTGGGACATGTGCAGGGGGAGGGGGGAGGCTTTTGGGAGGCTTTGTAAAGTGCGGGGTGTGGGCAGGGGGGTCTGATGGGGCTGACATTGAGCTACAATTTTTCTGTATGGGACTACCCCACCTGCGGTCCCTGTTGGCAGCGGGCAGTTAGGCTTTGAAAGGCCTTGACAACCCTTGTAGAGAGAGTGGGTTCTCTGTGGGGGGCAGGATGGGACAGCCCTGTTGAGTCAGGGAGTGGAGCTCCGGCCTGACGCAGTGGGCCAAAGGGTGGATGAGTGGGGGTTTTTGGGGGGTTGGGTGGGAGGGGGTTTCTGGGGGCATGGGGGGGGGAGGGGGACGTTTGAATGGGAGGGAGGGGATGGGAGAGGGGAAAGGGGGGGGTTGCTTGTGGGGGGGGTGTGAGAGGGGGGTTGGGGTAGTTTGGGAATACATGCCGGGCTCCTTGGAGGATCACGTGCTGGGAAACGGGCTTCAACAGGGGTGGGGTATGCAATGGCAGCGGCAAGTGTGTGTGTGGGTAGGTGTGGGGGAGAGCTCTAGGCTGGGGGAGCTCTCTTCCCATCTGTCTGTGGTGCTTTATCAGTGTATGGTCAGAGTGGCTGTCGATGACCATGGGTGAGGGGTTGCGCTTGGTGACGTGGAATGTGTGTGGTATAGGGTCCCCGGTGAAACGTTATAAGGTCCGGCGAACTCTCCGCGACCAGCGGGCGGATGTGGCCTTTATACAGGAAACGCATCAGAGTGCCCAGGAGCATGAAAAGCTCGCAAGGGGCTGGGTTGAAAAGGTATACGGAGCTTCCTCGGGTGGGAAGAAAGCAGGGGTAGCGATACTAATCAGACGGGGGGTAGACCTGGAGGTAGAGCATACCACGTGTGACCCGGAAGGACGGTTCGTTCTACTAGTGGGGAGCATCAAGGGGGTTAAACTGGGATTAGTGAATGTTTACGCTCCTAATGTATATGATGCACGCTTTAATGCCCGGCTAAATAATTGTTTGAGTGCTCTTGGCCCAACGCCCTTCATCATGGGGGGCGACTTTAATTGTGTGTTAGATGACACGATCGATCGCTCCGGGAATCGCAGACTGACTAGGGATCGGAAGACTCAATGGATTCGGGGAGTGTGTGAGACCTTTAACTTATTGGACTATTGGAGGGTCTTACACCCGCTGGACAGGGACTACACTCATGTCTCCCGCGCCCATGATACGGGGTCCCGGTTGGACTATTTTCTGGGGTCGCGTGAACTGTTTACAAAAGTTACTAGAGTGGAGATTGGACCGGTGGCTGTATCGGATCATGCCTTTGTTCGGTTGGATGTGCGATGGGAGGGGCACAGGGGTGGATCCTTGTGGCGATATCCGCTCAGTTATACCCAGAGCGCCCAGTATGAGGCCTTCTTACACTCGCAGTGGGATGAGTTTGTGGAATTTAATGGGCAACATCAGGCAGACCCCATTCTTTTTTGGGAAACTGCCAAGGCGGTCTTGCGTGGCCGAATTATTGAGTATGGAGCCCGGAACAGGAAAATTTGTGCGTTTCGTTTAATTGGGATGGAACGCCAGTTGTGTCAAGCGCGGAGGAAGTTGATGCAACACCCCACGCCATCACAGAAGTTGGAATATAATAGATTGCAACAGGAAGTGAATACGCTATTACAGGACCGAGCGCAGCAAACCCTACTCTACTATCGGTATAAGCTTTACCGATTTGGTAACCGGGCGGGGCGTCTGTTAGCCCGACTCGTAAAGACTAGCCGTGGGCAGGCCACTGTAGGGGCCTTATGGGATACTCGGGGGGTGATTCGGACTGGACAGACTTACATCGAACACCGTTTCCGTGAATACTACCAGACATTGTATAGTGCTGACGCTGAGGCCCGGATGCAAGCTGAAACGTTTCTTGCGAAGGTTGTGCTGCCTGGTCTTTCACTGGAGGAGAGTGCGTCTCTCAATGGCCCGATCACGGATGAGGAGATCCGGGGGGCCATAAAGTTGTTACGTTCTTGTAGAGCGCCGGGGCCCGATGGATACCGGGGTGAATTTTATAAAACGTTAGGAGATAGGGTGGTTGGGCCCCTGCGACGTTACTACTCGGACCTCGTCGAACTGCAGGTTTTCCCTTATGAGAAAAATAGTGCGGTGATCACCTTGATTCCTAAACCGGGTCGGGATGGGTTACTGCCGGAATCGTATAGGCCGATCTCCCTTTTAAACGTGGATATCAAACTTCTGGCCAAGATCCTGGCTAATCGGCTGGCAGAGTATCTCCCCAAGCTGGTCAAGGAGGACCAAGTGGGTTTTGTGCGGGGTAGACATACGGTTAAGAATATGCGCAAGATTGTTTCATCCTTATATATGTCTGCAGAGGCAGGAGAGTCGGCCTTGTTAATTAGCTTTGACGCTGAGAAAGCGTTTGATCGAGTGGAGTGGTCATACATGTACCGTTTGTTAGAGGAACTGGGGATCGGAGGGTTTTTTTGGATGCGGTTAAACTTTTGTATTCGGACCCTCGTGGGCGGATTTTGGTTAATGGTTCTCTCTCCCAGGACTTTCCAATTCGGAGGGGGACGCGACAGAGGTGCCCCCTGTCCCCGCTCTTGTTTGTCTTAACTTTGGAACCTCTCTTGGAGCGCATTCGGACACATAAGGGCCTGCTGGGAGCTCGGGTGGGCGCGCAGGAATTCTGAATTTCGGCTTTTGCCGATGATCTTTTAGTGTACCTGGGGACCCCACGGCAGACCTTACCGGTCCTGCTGCGGGTGGTTGCTGAGTTTGGGCAGTTTTCGGGTCTGAAGTTGAACTTGGATAAGTCTGAGGCCTTGGATTTGCGGCAGTCCTTGGCTGGAGACTGGGAAGATTTCCCTTTGAAATGGGCAGGGACGAAACTACACTATTTAGGGATATATTTAACTGCGTATGTCTCACAAATGCAGGAGGTTAACTTGGAGGCTCTGCGGTCACAGACGGCAGAGCGTCTGCACGCTTGGCGTGATCTGCCGCTCTCTTTGGGTGCCAGAGTGGCCTTGTACAAGATGGTTGTATTCCCCAAATGGTTATATATGTTGCAGAATCTGCCTCTATTGTTGACGGGTAAGGAGATAGCTAAAGTGGAAAAGTGTCTAAACTGCTTCTACTGGAGAGGGAGGAGGCCTAGGCTCAGTCTTAAGATTCTGCAGAGGCCCTGGGGAGGTGGGGGCATAGGAGCCCCCGATCTGCGGAGTTATAATATTGCATGCCATTTGCAGAATCTGCGTGACTGGTTGGCGACCTCGGCGGATTATACGCCCTTGGCCTATGAGCAAGAGGTGGCGAAACCCTTGGCCTTACGCTATGTCCTGCATGCGCCGGCGGCTACATTACCCCCCTGGTAGGGGGCACCCAGTCTTTCGAGTCATGCGGCGGGTTTGGCGTCGAGTGTGTTCTCTGTACTCGTGGAATCCTGGGACGACCCCCTTTTTGCCCCTGTATGGGAATGGGGCTTTTGAACCGGGGCTGACAGGAGGGGCATTTCGAGGCTGGGAGACTAAAGGGATTGTGGCCCTGGAGCAAGTCGTGAATGACCGAGGGGAAGCACGGGGGTTTTCTGACCTTCAGATTAGCTATGGTCTGGTCCCTCGGGATTGGTTCCCCTATCTGCAACTCCGCAGTTATATTCAGAGCCTGGATGGTGGGGATCTTCATACTACTATCTGCTCTCGACTTGAGGAATTATTATACGCCGGGAGCCTACATCGGGCCCGGGTGACCACCTTGCATACGGAATATCTCTCTCTCAAAGGGTTCCTGGAGGAACGAGACTTGGCGGAAGCGTGGGCACAGGATCTGGGGGTAGAGCTTAGGGGGGAAGATCTGAGGTCTCTGCTAGCGGAGATTCCCCGCCGTCTTAAGTCGGCAGAGTTTCGGGATTTGCAATATCGGATTCTGCGACGTTGCCAATTTGCTCCTTGTCGGGCGTATAGGGCTGGGTGTGGGGCTATAGCCAGCTGCCCATGATGTGGAGCGGGCCGTGCAGATTTGGGACACATGTGGTGGCAATGCTCGATGGTCGTTAGATTTTGGAAGGCCCTTGTGGGTTGGCTCACTAAGGTTCTGGGTTGTTCAATTCACTGGGATCCCCGGGTATTGGTGTTGGGCATGATCAGTAGGGTGGCTGGCCTGGGGGAAGACTTGAGGCGTTGGGTTAGTAAGGTTTTAATGGTAGCTCGGAGAGTAATCTTGCTGAATTGGCTGCTCCCCTCTGGCCCGACTATGGGTCAGTGGAAAAGAGAGGTGCATAGGTTGCTATTGTTGGAACAGCAAGGGGCCAAACATGGGGCTACAGCCACGGCTCAGTTTTTGGGGGAATGGGGTCCCTATTGTAAGGCCCTGTAACTTACAAGAGTCCGATTACTAATTACACTATTTCCTGTATAGTCCAGATTCAAAAAGTCAGTACCGGTGCAATCAGAATCTCTGTTTATTAGATTACTGATGAACAATACAGGCAATGGGGAGGAGAATTTCTGACAGTCATCAGACACAGACAACTCCAGAATCCCTCCTCCCACTGAGTACAATAGTCACGTTAAATATATACCTTTTTTGCTTCTGTATATTGCTTCCGTATATGCATAGTCTCCACTCTGATCCCTCTGTGTCTTTTCTCCCCCCTCCCTTCGTTTCCTGCTGCTGACCTCTCTAACCCCTCTGTTCCTGTTTCAACATTTCTAAGGCCTCTGTCTTGGTACTCACCAACTGTCAACTTTCTACTGTCTTCAGGACTAACGGTACAGCTTTGCATGGTTTCCTGTGTATGTGCCTTCTGCAAAAATGTTTGCATGGATCCTTCAATCCTAAGCATACACTTTGCTGAGGTTTATAATATCCTTATATGGTTCTTTATGCTGGCCTATTTCTTCTTCTGTCCACTGTATAGTAGTTTGGTTGACATATTTTATTAGAGCAGAACAGAATAAAGGCCATTGAGTGATTATGAACCAGGAACATATCCTTATAATCCCTTAACCCTTAAAGTAATCTGCTAACGCTTAACCTTGCACTTAAACCCTACAAATCCTCCATTTTTTTTTTTTTTTTTATTGTGGAGGAGATAAGACCAAATCAGAGAATTCAGAAGTGGAGACCACAGCATAGGAAACATTCACATGTGTATGGCATGTTAACCAATTACCTACATTCAGTCTTCCCTTAAAGTCATCAATATGTAAATCTGACAGGTGACGTATTTTATCCATAGCATTAAGCACAAACACTGAATGATTCGCTATGACTAGACAACAGATAAAAGAAACAAAAGGCCTCATTCAGAACAAGGAGCAAATCTAGGGCTTGTCTATTTTTTGCAGAGTCATCTGTGTATTTTGCTCTAGGGACTCTGACAACTTACTAATAGAATCAATAACAGCTTTCATTTGAACATACAGTAAGCATTGCATATAGCCATACCAAATTCAGCAGTTATGGCAGGGGTCTAGAAAGATATCAAGGAAGTCCAGCATCTAACCTACGTGTAATAGCAATAGAGCAAAAAGTTCAACAGACTGTCCCGATTTCAGTTCAAGGCAGGGGGTTGAAGTGAGAACTTCTTCGGAGATGTGTGTTGTACTGTGAACACGCAGAAGTAAGACTAATTGTCCATCAGGATGAAGGAAACAGATGGTGTCCCAAGGAGCAGGTTTGGCAGCAATTATCTTGGTCAGCAACAGTTCATACAAGAAGGAAGTAGATCAAACAGAGGTGACCGTTGGAGAAAACTTCAAGAGTCCAAGTGTCAGTATCATTCAAGTGGGCAGCAAAGGGGGAAGTAACGGTGACAATGGTGAGCTGGATCACATATTCAAAAGTAGCCCTAAAGAGGTAAGCTTAAAGCATGGCTTAGAAAAGAGCAGAAATACAGCCTGATACACTAGCTTCCAGGCATATAAAGAATTAAGTACAACAGGTGAAACTCTGATATTCTTGGATACATGACAGCATTTAAAACATAATGCAGCAAACACTTGCCATTCTCCAGAGAGAGAGCAGAAGGAGAGAACACATAATACTGTTTATACCATTATACCATTCTATATAAATTTCAAACAAGCTTGAACCAGTTCAAAAGGTCACACAAAAGTCAGCATTATGTAGTTGCAGTAGGGGTCGCTGTTGTCCACAGGTGTGCTGCATTAGGTCTGAAATAACTTCTTATCAGAATGTCTTTCACTCGCTCCACCAATTCAGTTGCCTGAAATTCTACAGGTGTGGTAGGCGACAGCCTATGATCCATGCTAATTGAACTAAGCAGACAGGCCTAACCAGCTTGACCTGTAAATGCAGCCTGTGGAGAGGCTATAGGATTGCACATCCCCCAATATGCTGCTATAAACCATGGATTTAATAAGTATGATTGTATGACCTAGACAAGTAGAATTTGAGTCTGAGAAAATAGAGAAATATGTTATGCTCACGGATAAGAAAATGCAGCTGTAAGGGATTTAATTAAAAACTGATGATAGAGAAGCTGCAGAGCCCTGCTCCCCTGCACGTACAAATTGGCTCAATGGCCTTGGGAGCTTGAAAGTAACAAGTTAGAGACACTGACCATTGTAATTGGGACTAGAAGGGGGGCAACCAGGTGCTGAGCCCAGACCAGAGTCCCGATTGGGTAGCCATATCAGTACCGGGACCAATAGATGGGTGAGAGGGGTACTGGGACCAATGAAAAGTTTGCCTATGCTTAGAATGGACAAGAAAGCTATAAAAGTTGTTGTTTTACTAGAAGCCATTGCTCAGTCATTTTGAAATTGCTTATTGCTTGAGCCATGTGCACATTAAACTGACTTGGATCCTTGAAAAGACTCCTGGTTTTATTTATTGCATGCTTATCTGCTGCTACATTTCTTGGTGCATTTGGCCTGGAAGTGCGAGTGGTGGATGGTGTTCAAGTGAATAAATCCACGTAATTCGCCTTGAGGTTTGGTCCAGTTGGAACCATGCCAATCCGACGCAGGGGAATTTCCCTGGGCCCACCGATCCCCTTGTATCGGAGGGAGTTCTGCCTGGCCTCGGCAGGCACTGAGTCCAGCTGGCCAACACTTCCGACCCGGGGGAGTCCAGGATCCAACTCAGAAGCTTGGGAACCAGATCTGGTAAGTATAGTTTTGAAAACCTGTCTAGACAGATGAGTTAGAACTGCAGTGTGAAACTTTGGTAAGAATTTGAAACTTGTAACTTGTAATCTCGAGAACTTGGAACTTGGAATTTGGTAATGAGAGCACTGATCCCCTCTCAAGGACGGTCCTATTACCCTTGCATGAGTATGCGCAAGGCGAAGCTATCGTCCTTCTTGTTTGGTAAGACTTAAGTCTTTGTTTGAAAATCCTTGCATGAGTATTCGCGAGGTACAGCTGTTATAGAGAATCATGATTCAGCCTAGTCAGAACAGACAGGAACTTGGAATTTGTAATCTCGAGAAAATTGGAAATTGGTAAGAGAGCATGATCACCTCTCAAGGAAGGGCCGAGTAACCCCGCATGGGAATTCGCCGGGTGAAACCCTCATCCTTTTTGTAATTGGATAAGACTAGTCAGAATAGATAAAAAGGAATGCATTCTGAGATACGTTGCTAGCATGATTGTGTGAATGAAGTGTGAATGAGAGGTCTGGCAGCACGGACCAAGCGAGAGTGGACTCTGGACTAGCGCAGTTCCTAGTCGGGTGACTGCGTCTAGGTCGCGAGACGGATGAAGAGTTTGGTGTATTGTCCGTCCTGTGTATTTGATTTTTGTTATCTGTTGAAACTGCGAGTTTCCCTTCTGTTATAAATGTGAGATTATTCTGTTGAGTAATTTGTGACAGTTCACTGATTAAGAAATTGTATTAATAGAGCAGAATGAAGACCCAAAACACCTACAGTCATTTTTAGAAATCAAAAAGCTGGTCTGACCCAGTTCGTTTTTCTACTGCAGTGTGAAAAACTGACAGGGGGCGTGTCTGAAGGAAAGAATGTACAGTGTCGTCTTTCTAATCCTGTGCAGGCTTAAATCTCAATGCTGTTAGTTTGTGCTTATTTCAGGACAATTGTACCTGTTCTGCTATGGTTATGTAATATATATATCATTTATATATCATTTAATAAGAATGTTTAGTCAGGATTGTGGGTCCCGATAGTTTTTGGTACTTAGCCTGGAAAGGGTTAAGTTCTTATTCGAATGCCGGCATGTCTCTGTCTGTGTCTCTGTGTGTGTGTGTGTGAAACTGTGATTATTTCGTTTCCAGTGAGCGAAGGGGTGTGGCTCACACAGCTTACTAGGGAATGAGACAGCCGTTCCCGATTGAGCGAGCAGTCTCTCTTGCTTGTTTAAAATAAAGGATTCATTCAATCAAAGTGTGATAGGAGATGAATTTATAATCTGTTGTTTCAAAAACTAACGGCAGATTGCAACCTGAGAATGAATGGTTTAAATTCTGAGTGAATAAGAAAATTGTGTTAGGATTTTATCTTTGAAATCTGTACTAGTGACTAATGACGACCTTTACAATTCAAGATAAATTCATTTGTTTTAAATTTCAAGACGTTATTTCCTGATATACTGTGGCAAGCACCTGATAGAAGACATTTAGTGTTACAAAAACAAAACAAAAAGAGGGTGTATATGCATTCTAGATATCCATCCACTTTATGGCAAAAGTATTCGGAATGTCTTTTGAATGTCTGCTTCCTAAAAACTGTAAGATTTAAAGAAATTTCTTTTGCAGAGACATGCTGATTACGGCTGGCAGCTAGTGTAACAGATAGCTATAGTTCTCTCTATAAGATATTTTAAGAACTGTATCTAAATTGTATGTCTGTGCTCAATTTAAGCTTCTGTTTACAGTAATAAGGTTTTTCAATAAGTGTCCTTTCAATTATGATCAAGAATTTCAGTAAGGGATTTACTGAAGACTATGAAATGTCTCTGTCCCAATCAGGATTTTGCCCCAGAATCTCTAGATATCCTGTCTCATTACTCTCTCTCTCTCCGTAAGTAGTTCTGTTCAGAGTGCTTAAGGGGGGGATGGAGCCCAGTCCACCGATGATGTCACCCCCCGGTAGGCGTGAACTAATGTGCCCACAGCAGAGAAGTAGATCATTTAAAAAAAAAAAAAAATCAACCTCCTGGATAGAGCGTTGCTAGGAGAAATAGAACTCAGGAGAGGGGGGGGGGGAATCCACCCTGCAGATTCCCTAGTTTGCCAGCCACCTCCGCAGCAGGGGGATGTGCACCCCCTCTGAACCAGAAGTGAAAGTCAGCTGACCAGACTTGTTTAGAACTGAAAAAAAAAATGCATTATACACTGAGAAGTTTTAGGACTTGATTGAACTAATGAACGGAAATTGCAGAGAACTGGATGAATTTGCAGGCATAATGGTTAAATGAAAAGTTGATCAGAAAAGTATGTGGATTGTTGAAGAGGGACAGAGAATGTAAAAATTGTAAGATGGGAAAAGAAAACAGATCTTTTTGCTGATATTTAAGTCGAATGATGTGGAGGAGATTCTCCTAATCAAAGGACCAGAGAACGTGTAAGAGGCCGCAGAAGTAGCAGGCCTCCACTGAGTGCAAATCAGTGCACCCATTATAGAAAAAGAAGGACATTAGAGAAGTGAATGCCCGTATCTTGACTCCTCCCCAGGAGGGGAGGAGGGAGTACTTGATTGCAAAGTCATAAAACAATAAACCAAGCACAGTGTTTCAGCACGAGAGTGAAGCAGCTATAGCGTGAGTGGCAGCCGAAGAGGGCTACAGCATGGATGAAGACTAGGCCAGACCGGACTCTCCAGTTTCCCTGGGTCCCCAGGAGTCAGTCTGAAAAATAGGGGACCAATATATGGACTTTTATGGGGGATACAGGAGCAGAATACTAAAGCCAGTAGCCCCTGTGTTTTTCTCGCAAAGCCTTTCCTGCAGAACCGCATGTGTGAACTAAAAAAAAAAAATAATAATAATAATGTACCAGTTCCTGTATATGCCTGAATGCCCTATTCCATTTTTGGGCCGAGACCTGCTTGCAAAGCTTCAAGCACAGATATCCTTTGTTGAAGGGGGAAAAATGAAACTCAAAATCTACTGGCCTGATGGTGTTAACTGTCCCCCAAGAAGAAGAATGGCGGTTCTATTCACCTGCATCCAAAGCAACAAGCTGTACACTTACCAACCTCATAGCCCCACCTGGAGGATGGGCAGAAGATAATCCACCTGGCCTAGCGAAGAACATAGCCCCTGTCATTGTCACCCTCAAGCCAGTCAAGAAGCCTGGGACAGGTGATTACCGCCCAGTGCAGGATCTAAGAAGAATGAATGATACAGCTGAAACTATACAACCAGTGGTACCAAAATCCTTATATTCTCTTGGAACTGATCTCTGCTGAAGCTATATATTTCACCATTCTGGACTTAAAAAGATGCCTTTTCCTGTATATGCTTAGCCCAAGACCCCACTACAAGGAGGGGGGGCCAACTCATCTGGACAAGATTACCTCAAGAATTCAAGAACTCGCCTCACTCAGCAAAAGATTTGACAAGTTATCCAGAAACTCCAGAGAAAAAAAAAAAAAAAAAGAGAAAAAATTCTACTTCAATATGTGGACAACTTGCTCATAACCACCAACTCAGAAAGTGAATGTCTACAAGCCACCAGTGAACTTTTGCACCCTCTTAATGAGGCTGGATACAAAGTCTCAAGAGCTAAGGTGCAATTATGCCAAACAAGTTAAATACCTAGGATTCCAGTTGTCCAGCGGAATTCGACGCCTGGGACCCTTACCAGAACGCAAAGCAGCTGTATGCAGTATTCCTACTCCAACCACCAGGAGGCAAGTGAGAGCCTTCTTGGGTGCCACAGAGTATGTTGTATATGGATCCCCAATTTTGCGCTGCTAGCAAAACCGTTGTATCAAGCTATCAAAGGAATGGAAAAGTCTGCATTGGAATGGGGACTTGAACAGGATGCAGCCTTTTGATCTTTGAAAACAAAAAAGAAAACACTCTGATGTTGTCACCAATTCTGGGTCTACCAGATGTCCAGAAAACCTTACAGTCTCTATGTTCATGAGTCACAAGGAAATGTTCTAGGAGTGTTGACTCAATCTCTTGGACCTTATTTGAGAAGCTGTTACAGCTACAGCCTTCCTAGTAAGCAAAAACTAAAAGAAAAATCCCTTTGAGACAGAATCTTCAAGTTACTGTACCACACTCTGTTCTAACCAATATGAAATACAAAGGAAACTACTAGCTAACAAATCTATGAATGTTGAAGTATTAGAGTATGTTGTGTGAAAACCCCAGATACAACTGAAGGGTCAGTCAAGCTTTGAATCCTATTATGTTGTTACCAGTTGGTCTTGATCCCCTGATCATGACTGTTTAGAAATTATGGACACTGTATTCTCAAGCCGCCTGGATTTGACTGATGTCCCTATGGAGAACCCTGAACAGACTTTCTTTGTGGCTGAAGGCAGTTTCATCATCAATGGACATTGTTGTGCTAGATATGCAGTGGTGACCCCTGATTTGGTAGTTGAGTCCTCAGCCCTGGCCCTAGAAACTTCACCACAGAAAGCTGAACTGATCGTCCTCACTAGAGCACTAACAATAGGAAAAGAGCCCTGTCTAAATGTGTACCCAGATTCCAAGTATGCCCTTACAACCTTGCATGCATATGGGGCCCTGTACAAAGAATGAGGGTGGATAACCTTAGGAAGCAAGTCCATTAGGTATAGCCCCAAGATATTGATATTAACAGATACATACTGCCTATAGATCTCAGAATTTAGGAAAAGTAGAATGTATGAATAGAACCCTGAAATCTCAGTTGTCTAAACTTTGCCAAGAGGTTTACCTGAAGTGGCCCCAGGTTCTTCCCATAGCCCTTCTTAGGATATACTTAGCCCCTGCTAAGTCTTTAGGAGTTTCCCTTTTTTGAGATTCTGTATGGGCAACCCCTGCCTATTGTATAGGAAATAAAAGGAGATATGAGACAGATGGGATCTGAAATTATTAGACATGAACTATTGGTTTTAAGTTCTGTTTTGCAGGAGTCTTTATACCTGAGTACAAAATCGATTACCCATCAATTTGCCTGCACCCCTGCATCCTTTCAAGCCTGGAGTCTCGGTGTGGATCAAAGAGTGGAGAAAGATACTGTTAGCCCTGCATTGGAGGGGACCCTATGTTGTCATCTTGTCAACTCCAACTGCAGTAAAAGTCGCAGAATTTGAACCTTGGATCCATCATAATCAAGGGAAGCCAGCAGCTGCTCTTGAACCTGATCACTGGACTACTGTACAGCATCCTGAGACTCCATTGCACCTCACCCTACGACAACAACCACGGACCTAAGACTTATTGGTCCCTCAGAAACTGCACTATTTCAAGACTGTTTGTTTATCTGAAAGTAAGCTTTGCATCTGGAAAAAAAAAAAAAACCTGCAATCATCAGAAAGAGACTGTGTTGTGTTAAGAAATTGAATCTTCTAAGAGACTGTGTTTAAATACTCTGGAAAGACTGTTTTGATCTTCTAAAGAGTGAACTGCTCTAAGGAAGCAATAATAGCCTAAGAGACTATGCTATGATATTTTAAGAAATTGAGACATCCCAGAGGACAGTGATACTTTGGAATCTACAGCCCTACTCCTGCCAAAAAGCTAGTAGGTCTACGTACGGCAGAAGCTTGAGGATCTACAATCAACCCTACATCTGTTATCTGTTGTGGAAGTCAACAGTTCCACCAATTTTCCAGAGACTATGCCCATTATGAATTATTATTATTGCTTTATTCTGGCAACAGTTTTGGAGTGCTTTGAAATGACTTTTGCCTTATCTCCCTGGGCAGCCTGTATAAGTACAACATGAACTGGACCGAAGGTCACTCAGACCTTGTTTTATCATTCTTCCTATACTTGCATTGGTATACTCTCCAATCCAAAAGTTGTTCTAGATCTTGACTTTCTACAAGGCTATGCAAGCCACCGTTGCAATTCCTCATGCCACCACCAGAACTTGTTTCTTAAACTTGCTGGAGCAATAGCATCTAGTCTCCACACTTCTGACTGTTTCTATTGTGGAGGAACTAAGATGGGAGATCAGTGGCCCTGGGAGACGCAAGAACTGAACTATTCTATCCTATACAATCAGACTGATTTACATAATACTACTAGTGAGTGGGTATTGGCCCACTCCATTGTTGGCAGTTTGTGTTTTGTTTGGACTGGACCACAATCTACTATGAAGGATGGACAGCTGGTCTGTCTAAATCAGAAGCTTTACGACAGCACAACAAAGATGCAACTGAACCTTCTAATCCTTTAGTTCTTTTTCCCACTCTTGCCAAATTATGGACTCTGACTATCTGCTTGTTATTCCCTTGTTTCTTGCCACTTTGCTTGCGAATGATAACTTCAGTTATTAATAACACTGTAGAGCATAAGGCAGCTACAAAGATACTAGCTATGTGAACTTACTACCCTATACCACAGAGTGATATCTTTACCTAGTATTATGTGATTTGATTCTCACACCTTATTAACATGCGGGTGAGAATAATCAAAGGGGGGAATGTGGTAGGCGACGGCCTATGATCCATGCTAATTGAACTAAGTAGACAGGCCTAACCAGCTTGACCTGTAAATGCAGCCTGTGGAGAGGCTATAGGATTGCACATCCCCCAATATGCTGCTATAAACCATGGATTTAATAAGTATGATTGTATGACCTAGACAAGTAGAATTTGAGTCTGAGAAAATAGAGAAATATGTTATGCTCACTGATAAGAAAATGCAGCTGTAAGGGATTTAATTAAAAACTGATGATAGAGAAGCTGCAGAGCCCTGCTCCCCTGCACGTACAAATTGGCTCAATGGCCTTGGGAGCTTGAAAGTAACAAGTTAGAGACACTGACCATTGTAATTGGGACTAGAAGGGGGGCAACCAGGTGCTGAGCCCAGACCAGAGTCCCGATTGGGTAGCCATATCAGTACCGGGACCAATAGATGGGTGAGAGGGGTACTGGGACCAATGAAAAGTTTGCCTATGCTTAGAATGGACAAGAAAGCTATAAAAGTTGTTGTTTTACTAGAAGCCATTGCTCAGCCATTTTGAAAT
This sequence comes from Ichthyophis bannanicus, assembly GCA_033557465.1. Lineage (NCBI taxonomy): Eukaryota > Metazoa > Chordata > Amphibia > Gymnophiona > Ichthyophiidae > Ichthyophis > Ichthyophis bannanicus. The sequence continues at coordinate 210,116,195 of CM066033.1, forward strand.
TGCTTATTGCTTGAGCCATGTGCACATTAAACTGGCTTGGATCCTTGAAAAGACTCCTGGTTTTATTTATTGCATGCTTATCTGCTGCTACACAGGTACAAACAAAAGAGAGAATGCTGTTTCCCCTCCCCCTTTCCTCTTCTTGGATTGCTTTCTGGGATTGCTGCTCGCACACAACAGCTAATCCTGCTTCTAAAACAATTGTTAAAAGTCAAACAAATAGGAGGCAGAAAATATAAATTTAGATTCTTAAACAGTGTCTCAGTCCCACTAACTTAATTGGTGTAGTTTTGAATGGATATATGTGCTCATTCTAAACAGCAACTAAAGGCTGAACTCCTGGAACTGAAATTTAAATTACTTCCAAAAAAAGTACAAAGTACACTTTTGCTCTGGACACTAACACATAACTTTAAAAACAGGTGAATTTATCCTAAAATCCAATATTGCAGCAAATAAAAAACTGGGAAGATGAGGGAACGCCCATGGTGGCACTGGCCTGTAACAACACACACAGTAATTTACCCTGACTCTTACAGTTCGGGGAAGCAGACAGTTAAAACTGATACTTTTTTTTTTTTATGAAAAGACTGGTGGACATCTAGAATGCAAACACTTCCCTTTTTTAAGTTATTTCAATCACTGAGAGTTACAGCTAACCTCGACCTTGCCACAATATATAAAATCCCTGTTTAACTTTTAATTTTGCTTAATACAATCAGAACAAAATCCAAACATGATTAACATTTTATTCATTCAGGATTTAAATCATTCTCAAGTTGTAATCTGCTCAGAATACCACATAATCCTGCAGGGATCTTAATCTCTACTTTGAAGGTCAAATGGAAAAAGGAAACAGTTTTCTTCTGTTGCACCAGTAGCAAAGAATTCTAAGCAGTTCAATTTCAGAGATCATAAAATCTAATTAAGAAAGCGTTGATTGTGTGAGTGTTATACTAAACCAGGCACTTCCAGAAGGGAAAAACGGCTGCACTGGTAATTTTGCTTCAAAAGCAAAGTAACTTTTGAATCACACTCTGCAGATATCATAGCTGTTATTGTTCCTCTATTACCAATTTTGTTTCCAGAATATACCACAAAACAATAATCATATATCAAAGCATGGAAGATCTTCCCATTCATTCACAACAATTATAACTATCACACATAGAACAGAATCAGGTCCCTAAGTTTTCTAAACAGTTTTTTCTTTCTCTCAGAGTCATTTCCGTACCTAGAAAGCTAGCAAGCTAATTACAGAGGAAAAAATACTTCACCGAAAGAGTTCTGAACTTCAACTCCTGTCACACTGAATAAATCCTTTATTTAAACAAACAAGAAAGACTGCTCAATCGAGAGTTTCCTCTAGGTAATGCGTCCATTACCAGAAGAAAATCCCCCAGCAGTCCCCCTCCCTCTTTCTAGCTAAAAACAGGCAACCATCTTATCCTGCTGCAGGCAATTAGCTATCTTTCATCAGACGACATATAGGAGCAATTATTCATTAAACACAACCAAGCACTGGCCAGGTACTGGCAATGTTCAAAGAATAAACCTCAAAGTTCAGAACTCCATAATTACAATTGATGTGTATCTTGTTTACATTGTTATGTAACTAGACTGATTCTTTCAATTGATCTAATTGTCACCCTCTCTGGTCTGATCCCAGATAAGGAGATTTCTTTCATTGTTTTATTTTAGAACAATCTTTTATTCTCCTTCACTGTCCCTCAGCCTATAAATCAGTAAACCTGGTGTTTTCACTGTGTGGGGGTGAAAATAGACAAAACTTTCTCTATTTCCTTTCCTAATAAGGGATTATCTCTCATCATCCGTTCGACCGGAGTCACTGGGGGAACTTGATTTACCATTATGTCCTGATTGCTATCGTTCTCTCTCCTAAACAGAGACATGATTCATTCAGTCCCAGTTTATAACAGCAAATTATTCTTACACTTTATTCATATAACAACAACAAAAATTAAACAACACATACCAAGCTTGGTTAAAAATACTCACGACGCCGTCATTACAGGCCGCCGTCATCCTAGGGAATCAGTCACTCACTTCTTCTCCGTCTATACTACGCACCGGAAACGTACTTCCCTCTGTCTTGAAGGGAATCCAAATCTTTACATACCTCCCTCTTTTTTCTTGAGGGGAATCCAAAGCTTTAAATTTGTATCTTGGTCATAAAGACCCACCCGTAGTCCAATCCCGGGTTTCGGCACAAAATGTAAGGCCCTGTAACTTACAAGAGTCCGATTACTAATTACACTATTTCCTGTATAGTCCAGATTCAAAAAGTCAGTACAGGTGCAATCAGAATCTCTGTTTATTAGATTACTGATGAACAATACAGGCAGTGGGGAGGAGAATTTCTGACAGTCATCAGACACAGACAACTCCAGAATCCCTCCTCCCACTGAGTACAATAGTCACGTTAAATATATACCTTTTTTGCTTCTGTATATTGCTTCCGTATATGCATAGTCTCCACTCTGATCCCTCTGTGTCTTTTCTCCCCCCTCCCTTCGTTTCCTGCTGCTGACCTCTCTAACCCCTCTGTTCCTGTTTCAACATTTCTAAGGCCTCTGTCTTGGTACTCACCAACTGTCAACTTTCTACTGTCTTCAGGACTAACGGCACAGCTTTGCATGGTTTCCTGTGTATGTGCCTTCTGCAAAAATGTTTGCATGGATCCTTCAATCCTAAGCATACACTTTGCTGAGGTTTATAATATCCTTATATGGTTCTTTATGCTGGCCTATTTCTTCTTCTGTCCACTGTATAGTAGTTTGGTTGACATATTTTATTAGAGCAGAACAGAATAAAGGCCATTGAGTGATTATGAACCAGGAACATATCCTTATAATCCCTTAACCCTTAAAGTAATCTGCTAACGCTTAACCTTGCACTTAAACCCTACACTATTTATACACTTTGACCCCGCGAGAGCGGAGCCGAATCCTTAATGTGCTGGGATATTGATTTGCTAAGTTGCCTGGCATGGGGGGAGGGTGGGGGGGAGGTAGGTGGGGAGGGGGGTGGAAGCTGGATGGATGTTGGGAATGTTACAGGTGCTGTCCCTCATAGGCAAACTATTTTCTAAGAGCACCGGCGGGTGTCAGAGTACCCCCCCCCCCACCGTGCGTTACTGTGAATGAATGGCTGGCTTTGCGCGTGTTAGAGCCATGGGGTTGGCCATGAGGGGGGCGGGGGGGGAGTGAAGCTGGGGTGGGAAGAAATTATAAATATGTGACATGTATACCGGTGCACATCTGTTGTTTGTTTTTTTTTTTTTATGTGACATGCTTTGTTTGTATATTGGAGATGTTACCATTTTGGTCATAATAAAAAACAGATTTATACATAACATTAAATCCCAGCTGCCAAATTCTAGACCATTCTTAAAGCTTAGCTATATCCCTCCTCATGTTATCTACACCTTCCTGGGTTTCTACTATATTGCAAATTTTGGTATCATCCGCAAAGAGGCATACCTTCAAGCTCACAATTCTAAAGCAGCTGCGCCCTCTTGTCCATATACAAGACTTCACTACCATAATACAGGCAATCATCACACCCCACTTCGATTTTGCCAACTTAATCCTTCTAGGCACATCAAAGCAAAACATTAAACGACTCCAACTAGCACAGAATACAGCAGCTAGAATCCTAATGAAAATCCAAACATTCGAACACATAACTCCCATCCTAGTTAATCTACATTGGCTACCAATACAATGTAGAATAAACTACAAGACTATAATAACTACCTTTAAGGCACAAAACAACATGGCTCCTCCAACACTAGGTAAACTGATCACTAAGGACTCAATTAAAACTGTACACAGGAAAGGTCACACAAACAAACTAACAACCCCAAAAGATTTCACAAAAGCTAATAAGACAACCAACAAAAAGGCATTCTCCCATGTTGCACCAATCCTATGGAACTCCCTCCCTGAAGAGATTAGAATACAAACCGAAATTAAGGTCCTCAGAAAAGAACTAAAAACATATCTATTTACCTCACACTTTGACCCTACTACATACTCCTTCACCCATAACGAAAACGGATAATAACTTTTAAATCATACCCTAACCAAGCAAGACCCACTACACTAACCTATAAAACAACCCCAACACCTCATTACTATAATCAATGCTCTTTCCCGGGATTCTCCACCCTGAGTCATTAAATTCGGTCAATTGACCACTAAGCGAGAATACAACTTGTATATAGTTATGATACCCGAAATGTCGCCATTAACATGGTATCTGTTTCCGTTTATGTTATCGTAATAGTTACTTGTTAAGGCATTTGCCCACTGTACATAGTTTACCGATGTTCCTTGTAAAAAAACAGACTTCGAATCTGTTCATTAACTTGTTCCTTGTAAACCGCACCTGATACATGGGAAGGTGCGGTATATAAATGATTGTTAAAATAAATAAAATAAATACCTTACCCGACAGCCCTTCCGCTATATCACTAACAAAGATGTTAAAAAGAATCGGACCAAGGACAGATCCCTGGGGCACACCACTGGTAACATCCTTCTCCTCAGAGTGAGCACCATTTACCTGTACTCTTTGTCGCCTCCCACCCAACCAATTTATTTTTTTTATTTTTTTTTTTATTTAGCTGTATTTATATCCCGCTTTTCACTGGGTCAAAGTGGTCAATTGGGGGATACATTTAACACGAGGGGATATGAGACACATACACTAATAATTACAGGGAACATGGGCAATGGAGGGTTAAGTGGCTTGCCCAAGACCACAAGGAGTGCCTACAGGACTAGAAATCCCAGTCCCTCCGGCCTGAGATTGCTGTCCCCAGGTGGGACTTGAACCCCCGGCCCTCCGTCCTGAAGTACCTTGTCCTAACCACTAGACCACTCCTCCCAATTTCTAAACCAAGCAGTAACTTTAGGGTCCATCCCTAGTGTGCTCAGTTTGTTTATAAGTTTCCTGTGAGGAACAGTGTCAAAGGCTTTACTAAAATCTAAATACACCACATCTAGGGCTCTCCCTCGGACCAACTCCCTGGTCACCCAGTCAAAGAAATCAATCAGATTTGTCTGACAAGACCAGCCTCTGGTGAATCCATGCTGCCTCGGATCCTATAATCCGCTGGACTCCAGAAACCTCTCTATTTTCTCTTTCAGCAGCGTTTCCAATAATTTACTCACACCAAAGTTAAACTACAGGCCAGTTAGTTTTCAATCACATCCTTACTTCCGCTTTTGTGTAAAGGCACCACATGAGTCTCTCTCCAGTCCTTTGGCACCACTCCCGACTCCAATGAGGCCATCTCAGACCTGACATCCTTCAGGAAGGCCTTAAATACATACTAATTCCAACTAGCTTACAACCAGTCACGCTGAACAAAATTTATGTCCAACTTGCTATTAGATCTCCCGCCTGCACTCTCCAAGTTCATTTCCACGTATTAATATCTAATATGTTTGCCGCCTTTTCTTAAACAGTTCTATGTAAACTGTTTTTCTGTTCATGTTACATGTAAACCGCACTGATTTCAAAGAGCGCGGTATATAAAAGCAAAGAAATAAAATGTAGGAGCTGATCAGGCTGCTGAGATAAGCCATGTGGAGAGGGGAAGTATCCCCTTTTTAAGAATTTTATAGCATATACCAGTAGTATTCATGTAAATTTGGGAAAGAAAATAGAATTTAAGATGGAATAAAAAGCTAAATTATAAAAAAGAGGCGTTTTCTTCTGACCAATGATGTCAGACTGGTAGCAGGTCTGTAGTGGCTACATTAGAAGCCTCTGAGGTATTTTTTCTCCCTTTAATATGAATTAAGAAAGTTCTTGTGGATTTTGATTTTGCAATTTTTGTCTAATATTTCTGGAGGATACAGATGTTTCTCTCATTACTCTGTGTATTGTACGTCCTGTACTTTTTGGACCATTTTACAAGCAGTACAGTCCATTGGTCTGGCAGAGAAATGAAGAGAAGGGGTTGATATGGCTGGAAGATGGCGGAGGCGCTTCTATGTCTGCTATTTTCTTGATAAAATAACCAGATCAGAAGCTGAAGGCAGAGGGTTGGTTTAAGAAGTGGGTCTATGATGAGAGAGGTTAGAAATGACATGAATGGGAAAAGCTTCTTCTGCTTAAGGGTATTATCAACAATTTTGGAGAAATAGAGCCTTTTAGCTTACTCAGATTTTACTTTCTAGAACTTTTGTTGTTCCTCACATCGAGTCAGGTGATCTGCACTCCCTCTCGGCTTTCCACAGCTGGTATTTCAGCAACCTAAAGCCGTCATAGTGTATTTTAGTGAGTGTGTGTATGGAAGCTAGGGAACTGACTGCTGTTCCTTCACAAATACAGGCTTTGTGATGTAATAATGACGTATGTTCTTCATGTTATAGTTAGTGGCTATCAGCTCTCCAGTCTTTCTTTTGTTAGGATTAAAAATCATGAAACTCTGGATGTCTCTTGGAGAATATAAAGTCAGTGATTTTTCTCTTTCTAAATATGTTTATTTTAAAATATTTTGTATTTAAACGTATGCAATTAAGAAGATAACCAGTGTCAAGAGAGACCGAAAAGATTGAGGTGAAAATACATGATTTTGTTTTTGGCAAGGAAATTGGAACATAAATGCATAGCCATGCACATAATGGGAGAAAACACAGGGCAGCTTGCCATCTTCCAGATAGGAGATGGGGAATAAGCGCACAATGCCAGGCAGCGGTCATCACAGCCAGGGGACCAGCATGACCGCCGTGGGTCGCTACCCCTTCCCCCCCCCCTCCCTTTGCCCCCCCCCCCTGCCCCGCAATAAGTACCACGACTCCATACTTGCCACAAAAGATGTCTTTATTTCCAATTTGTCAACTATAAGTGGAAAGTACAGTATTGTAAACTGTTGGCCACAGCATAACTTAACAACCTCCAACATTGTAACATCCAAATTTTTTTATATAAAAGCATTACAACAATATTACATCAACAACATCGTAATTCTTACTTATCCTCATCCTTCCCGGAGAGGCACAGCCCCCAATCTTTCAACATCTCTTCGGCCGCCCGGCAGGGATATTCTGGAACATGGCCGTTCAAGCCACTTCCCCACTGCCGTCGGTCCCCACTAACATGTCCGTGGACAAGGGTGGCGTTGCAGCGGGCCCCCCTCCCGGCCCTTCTGGGCTCTGTTACTCTTCGCCGCAGTGTCTGTATCCCACCTCTGCCCAGGGCCCGTCAAAGGCATGCGCAGAGGTACGCTGAGAAAGGTGTATGCTCGCCTCTCCGGCCGTAAAAGCGTCAGGAGATCTTCTAGTCACTATTGCGGCTTACCCATCTTTGTACTCTGGGGGACCCGCCAGTTCCGATGTGCCCCACTCCCCCTTCTCATGTCTGGGCTGTGCGCTCTCTCCTAAGGATGGGGTCCCTATCTCTCTGCCGCTATGCCGTGACGATAGCTCCCTTTGTGAGGGGCGGGTCGGGTGGGTCAATTGCCCGCTCGTGTGCCGTTGGGAGGAGGGAAAGAGGGCGAAACGCGGCGCGCCCGGCCCTTCTATAGCCGGTCGCCGTGCCGCCCTCCCCCTCCCCCCCGCCCCCCACCAAGGTTAACCCTTGGTTGCTGGCCCAACGGCTGTGTCCGGTCGCGATAATTCACGGCCGGAGCTCAGCCAGGGGACCAGCATGACCGCCGTGGGTCGCTACCCCTTCCCCCCCCCTCCCTTTGCCCCCCCCCTGCCCCGCAATAAGTACCACGACTCCATACTTGCCACAAAAGATGTCTTTATTTCCAATTTGTCAACTATAAGTGGAAAGTACAGTATTGTAAACTGTTGGCCACAGCATAACTTAACAACCTCCAACATTGTAACATCCAAATTTTTTTATATAAAAGCATTACAACAATATTACATCAACAACATCGTAATTCTTACTTATCCTCATCCTTCCCGGAGAGGCACAGCCCCCAATCTTTCAACATCTCTTCGGCCGCCCGGCAGGGATATTCTGGAACATGGCCGTTCAAGCCACTTCCCCACTGCCGTCGGTCCCCACTAACATGTCCGTGGACAAGGGTGGCGTTGCAGCGGGCCCCCCTCCCGGCCCTTCTGGGCTCCGTTACTCTTCGCCGCAGTGTCTGTATCCCACCTCTGCCCAGGGCCCGTCAAAGGCATGCGCATAGGTACGCTGAGAAAGGTGTATGCTCTCCTCTCCGGCCGTAAAAGCGTCAGGAGATCTTCTAGTCACTATTGCGGCTTACCCATCTTTGTACTCTGGGGGACCCGCCAGTTCCGATGTGCCCCACTCCCCCTTCTCATGTCTGGGCTGTGCGCTCTCTCCTAAGGATGGGGTCCCTATCTCTCTGCCAATCCTTCCCGGCTGCGACCCCTCGCTTGCCGGGGAGTTCCCCCTTTACCCCATCCTGCTGTGGCCAACCCACGTTTTTTGCCATAAGCGTTCGATCGTGTCTTGTATGGCGCAGAGGTATACGTCCATCCCGATATCCGAGAGGTGTATCCCGTCCGCGCGATACAGTCCGTGGCAGCGTTCTTCTATCAGGTCATGGGCGATGCTGTATCCTCCGATTGAGTCCATGAACCGGGCCATCCATCTGTTGACTTTTCTTCTCGTTCTCTCCACTGCGTGGTGGGACCACTCGTCCCTCCATACTCGCCGTGGTATGATGTGGGACCATATCAGCAATGTTCCTGGGAAGGCAACCGTCAGTGCCAGCATGTCCCTTTGCATCTTCTTGGTGAGCTCGACACTGCGCGCGCCCGTCAGGTCATTGCCGCCCAGGTGCACCAAAATTGCCCAGGGCTGTCCGCCGGCCCTCTTCAACTGTAAGAGGCATGGCATCATCTGGTCCCACACCATACCACGTCGCCCCAGCCATCTCACTACCAGCTGTTCCTTAGGGAAGCCCATGTTATGCCCCTGTGGTCTCTGTCCCGTCCGCTTTTCCGCCCAATGAACAAACGAATGGCCGCAGATCCATGCCTCGTAGTGGGAATTGGCACCTGTATGGTATTATTGTAGACCAACACATCTCGTCAAGAATACATTTTTGGGTGCAAGAATACAAAGGTACTAACACAGGTATACAACGGTGCGAGAAAACAGGTTTAGTTACATATCTATATCTAGCTATTGCGATTTACATACGAACAAGCAGGGAAAACAAACCAGTAAAGACAAAAAATTTTTTATTTTTTTATTTTTTGATAATGTTATCCTGAATCCCTCAGGGGGGTGTCTTACGCCTGGCGTCAGACTGGGCGTATATAAAGTTTGTATCTCTCGGAGCGCCATCTCCCGATGGTCATGATCTGCTCCCTCGTCATACCTATGTTGGCCGCCGTGGAAGCGGCCCCAATGCGGAATGAATGGGTGCCGTAAAAGCACGCATCCAAACCCACTGCTGCAAGTGTCAGCTTCAATACCTTAGCGAACTGGAACCGCGAGAGGGGGGTTCCGTCCGCGTGTACCAGCCAATGCTCGGCCCTTGTAGGGCGCATCTGTTTGTATTCATTGAATGTTGCTACTGGGCAGGACGGGTCCCCCCGCAGCGGGGCCAGCACCACCCGTGCCCCTTTTGCCTCGGGGTCGGTTTTTGACTTACGTAGATGCAGTATGAGTTTCCCCTCCTGCATGCTGACGTCGCTCTCCCGGATCCCGCCTTCGGCCGATTCTCGGCTCGCTGAGGCTACCAGTTCGCCTATTCGGAACGCCCCGAAAAATGCCCATGAGAATGCGCATCTGAATAGCCGGGTTTCAAAGTTGTTAAAGCATACCTGACCCATGATTGCTATCAGTCTCTGCAGAATTTCGTGTGTTATCGGGCGTCGCCAGTCGGGTGTGCGGGGCTGTTCCGGCTTCCAGCCCTTCATTACCCTGGCTATGACAAAATCTGCTCGTGGATTGGTCTTACCCATCACCTTCGTGAAAAAGGTGACTGCCGCCAGATGCGATTGAACCACTGACCTCTTGACTCCACAGCTCTTGGAGTGTAGGATCCACTGTAGGATGGATTCCGTCGTGGGACCGACGTTCGTGAGTCCGGCTCCTCTGCAGAAGGCTTGAAATTTCCCCCAGGCCGCTAGGTATCTCTGTCTTGTCCGGGCGGAAAGGGAGCTCAGAACAAGCTCCCAAACTTCGGTGGACCAAGTTCCCATATCTGTGGCGGTACAGGCGTTTGGTTGAGATCGGCCCTGGGCGCCATCGATCGGAAGAGCGGGATCTTGAAACGAGAGAGAGCATCAGCAATGTTATTATGCTGACCGGGGATGTGTTCGGCCCTGATATTTAGGTTATACTCTAGGCATATCATCACTATGTGCCTAAGGAGTGCGACGACCCCGGGAGTCTGGGCCCGCATCCCATTCACAGCATACACAACCGCTGTGTTGTCAGTGTGGAATATGATTGCCTTGTTTACCAGCTGCGGAGCCCAGATGTATAGGGCCACTGTTATGGGGAATAGCTCCAGGAAGGTAATATCCTTAGTGATACCCTCGGCCTGCCACTCGCGCGGCCACTCTTCTGAGCACCAGGCTCCTTGGAAATAGATTCCGAAGCCGCTCCCTCCCGCAGCATCCGTGAAGAGATCGAGGGACTCGCTCGTCACCGGTAGCTCTTGCCAGAATGCCAGGCCATTAAAGGACTGCAGGAAGAGCTCCCACATGCGCAGATCTTCCCGCATGCCTTTTGTAATTCGAATCTTGTGATGTTTCTTTTTGACTCCCCTTGTAGCCATCGCCATGCGACGGCAGAACACCCGTCCCATTGGCATGATCCTACACGCAAAACATAGCAGCCCCAGCACGGATTGCAGCTGTTCCAATGTTGCCTTCGTCCGCCCTTGGATTTCGCGTATGGCATCCCGCAGCCGGATGATTTTATCGTCGGGCAGTCGAGACCGCTGTGCTGCTACATCGAGCTCTATGCCCAAGAATGTGAAGGTCCCTGTGGGTCCAGTGGTCTTTTCTTTTGCCAGGGGGATCCCAAATTGCCGGGCAATGTGTTCGAAAATGAAGAGGATCCTTTGACATCCCTCGTCCCCATTGCCTATGAATAGGAAGTCGTCGAGGTAATGTACGACGGTGTTGTGCCCCGCCATGTCTTCGCCGACCCAGTGCATGAATGTACTGAAAAGCTCGAAATATGCGCATGATATGGAGCACCCCATGGGCAAACATTTGTCGTAGTAATATTCCCCATTGAGGGAGAAACCCAGGAGTGCAAAGGAGTCGGGGTGTACCGGGAGCAGTCAGAAAGCTGATTCGATATCAGCCTTCGCCAGTTTTGCCCGCCGCCCCAATTTCCGTATGATACCCACAGCCTGATCGATCGTAGAGTAATTCACGGAACATAGGGCTGGGTCGATGTGGTCGTTGACCGAACTCCCCTCTGGGTACGACAGGTTATGTATTAGCCGGAACTTTCCTGGCTCTTTTTTTGGGACAATCCCCAATGGGGACAGTATCAAGTTTGGGAGGGGTACATAAGTGAAAGGACCAGCCACCCTCCCCAGATCTGTTTCTTGTCTTATTTTGTGCTGTACCACCCCTGCAAATTTTTTGACTGACGTTGAGTTCCGGATTGCCCGCCCCTGCGATGTGACCGAGGCTGGAATCTGGAATCCGTAAGCAAAGCCGTTCTCGATACTGAGAGCTTTGTCTTTTTGGGGGTATGCCCTCAACCAAGGCCGCATGCGGTCAAGCCTGATGGGGGTTGGGGCCAAGCCCATCGTTCCCTCTGGGCAGCATTGGCCGAAATGGCTTGCTATCCCTACTGGCTCGGCATGATGTGGCGGGGTGGTTCCCCCCACATCCGGAACATGTATGCCTAAACTTACATGGCCGCCAAGTGCAATTTCCTGCGTTGTATTGCCGGCAAGCCTTGCGGCCGGCTGGCTGGTAATTCTGCCGCCATTGCGGCGCATGAAAGGACTGTGAGGTCACTTCCTGCGACAATGGTCTGTTATGGGACATTTCCTCCAGCCATAGATCAATGATCCTGTGCTGCCAGGTCATAGTTGGGTCCTCCGCCAAGCTCTGTCTGAACTTAATATCATAGTTGAGCCAGGCCCACCCACCTAGCTGCTTGTGCGCTTGGGTTATGGTGTCGAGGTACTTGATAAGGTATTGACTGAGGTCGGGTTCGCGTTCCAAAACGATGCTCATATAGATGTGGAAGGCAGAGACCCAGTTGCTAATAGATTTTGCAATCTTGGGTCTTCTCTCCCACCTCCTATCCTTCTCATTGCTCTCCCCGGGGTCGCCACCCTGTTCCCTGATCAGCAGAGAGAAGATGTCAATAAATTCCCTCCGCCAGATCCGCTTTTTAATCTTCCTGGGCACCGCGCTGGCCAGAGAGCTCACTCCGCAGCGTGGGTCCCCACTCACTGCTGCCGGGCTTGTCAGTGTAGTCGGGACTGCACTTGCCGTCTCCGCTACCCTGTCCTCCCCGCCCCCTGATCCCCTGACGGGGTGGTCCCCACGCTGAGACCATACCCTTGCTAAGTTTTTTTCTTTTTGGGCTTTATTCTTTTTCTTTGTGAATGTTTTCAGCATGCTCCGCATCGCGGTTGCTAATGAAGTATCTCCGTCTGAGTCAGAGTTAGATTCCTCTGACGAAGAAGACACCATTAAAGTTTCCTTCCCCCCAGCAGACTTACCGGCCGATGCGCTGGTGCTCGGTATACCGCTGCTGGCGCTTGTCATGCTGCTGTTGGTGTTTGGCACATTGCTGCTGGTGACAGGCATGCTGCTGCCGGGCAGGACCCCGCTGGCGCCCTCCATGCTGTTGCTAGCCGCTATTGGGTCTGTGGGTCCTGAGTCGGCAGAACCTGTGTTAGCTGCCTCAAGCCGCTGCTTAAACGCGCTCAGACCGTGTTGGTTTACCTGGTCGCGTATGAGTCTGAACAGTTCGTCTAGCTCCTGGCTGGACGTTGAGGCCGTGGTGGCGGGCGCTTGCTGCCGTGTCGGGGCCCGTCTGTTGCTTTGTCGCGTATTCTTCTGCGGTGCCCGTTTTACAGCAATGCGTGTTGATCTCTTCTGTGTACCTTGGCTGGACCCTGCTCGCTTGGGGCCTGCTTGCGTCCCGCTGTCCTTTCCACCGCTCTGCGCTACTTTCCTCGGCATGGTACCCTGTTGGAGAATGCTATAGGAGAAAAGACCAGGGGGAAAACAAGGGGGTGGACTCATTAAGCTCTTTGCGGGTACCCTGCAGCGGGCAGGCCTTAGCATTGTGATGTCACCTTGCCCATCCCCCCAGACCTCTCGGCCTTGCACATTTTTTTTTTTTTTTTTGTGATATCTCCAACCCCCCCAGCCTGCCTCATTCGTCATTCGACCGTCACATTCCATATTTATTGCAGCAAAAGAGAGAGACAGCGAAACATCCCTGCCTGCATAGGCACGACCCAACTAAAGCCAAAACAAAAACAAACACAAAACAAAAAAAAAAAACAGCCTAGCCATATGTTCATTGGCCACTATATGGCGGCATTGCCTTGCTCTGCAGGTCTCCCAGCATTCAGACAGGCCATATGCAGGAGAAGAGAAAGCAAAAGGCCAAATAAAACATACCAGCTATACCATTCCTGCCCACCAGATGGCAGCGCCACCCTGCTCCCCTGTCCTTAATGTTAATTGTTTTCTGTACGTTTAATTCATTTATTCTCTTTTTTTTTTTTTTTGTATCTCCCGGTGCGTACCCTCCATTCCAGCTCCCAACCATATGCCGCATATATGTTTTCTTTTGTTGTGAGCTGTAATCTACCACCTTAATAATCGTCCCCCCAGCCGACCCAGCGAAAAAAACGCCGCGCACATGGTCAGCATGGCCGGGCTGCTCCACCTTCTACAGCCCATCCCGAGCCCAAAAAAAAAAACCTTGCCTTACTGCCCCGTGCCTTCTTCTGAGGTCCAGAACCCCCCCCCCCCCTCTCCGGCCTGTTGATTGCTTGCTCGGGAATCGGAACCCACCCGGGGGCAAGAGTCACTGCTCCGAGCGCCATCCGCTCAATCGCCCATTCACCTCCTCTCTGCCCGCTTTTCGGGCCCCCCCCCGGCATTTTTTTATTTATTTATTTATGTTCTTTTGTTACCTGCCCGCACTTCGTAAGGCCCGAAGGAAAATCGCCGCTCCGGCTCGTCTACCCGCACGCGCCTTGCGGTCAGCAGCAGTAATTCACTGCTCCGCCGTCTGAAGACCAGCAGGAAATCACCGCTCCACCCGCTCTCGCCTGGAGGTTCGCTCTCGGGAGGTAGGCAACGTGGGGTAGCTGATCCGCCGCCGACGCACACCCGGAGGACCGATGAGCACTGGGCCGCTCAATTGCCCGCTCGTGTGCCGTTGGGAGGAGGGAAAGAGGGCGAAACGCGACGCGCCCGGCCCTTCTATAGCCGGTCGCCGTGCCGCCCTCCCCCTCCCCCCCGCCCCCCACCAAGGTTAACCCTTGGCTTGCTGGCCCAACGGCTGTGTCCGGTCGCGATAATTCGCGGCCGGAGCTCATCCTGTGCACTGGATTCTAAAAAGTGCAGACAAAGATCATTTCATATAGAATAACTCACACTCTCTACTACTTCCTTGTTATAAATCACATTCTTTTTATTTAATTTAGAAACATTTTGGTAATGAATCTCTTCCTAAGAGCTAAGCCATTTTCAGTGAGCTTTAACTCTACTATCGTTTGTACAAATATTGGACATTTCAGTTTGTTATGTAATTCCGATTGTTCCTTTCAGGCCTCAGCAGAATAATGTAGCACTTGGGGATAAAGATACAGCCCGACAGTCCGGCACTAGAGGCCAGAATAGCAAAGATCTCCACTGCCACCATGTACTTGCCTTTGGAGCTCAGGTATGTAGGGACGAAGGAGACCCAGACGCTGCAGAACACCAGCATGCTGAAGGTGATGTACTTGGCCTCATTGAAACTGTCAGGTAGCTTTCTTGCTAGGAAGCTACAATGAAGCTGATACCAGCGAGAAATCCCAAGTAGCCCAGAACACAGTAAAATGCAACTTTTGACCCTTCATTACATTCAATTAGCATTGTTCCAGTTTCGGATCTTGTATTAAGATATGGGAATGGGGGAGTTGTACACAACCAGGCAAGACAGAGAAGAGCTTGTAAAAGGGAACATAAAAGAACTATAGAGTTTGAAATCCTGGAACCCATCCATTTCCGGAGCTTGCTTCCAGGCTTGGTGGCCTGGAAAGCCAAGACCACAATGATGGTTTTTGCCAGTATACAGGAGAGAGATATGGAGAAGGTGATCCCAAAGGCAGTGTGTCGGAGAATGCAGGTCACTTTATCAGGACGGCCAATGAATGTGAAGGAGCAGAGGAAGCAGAGCATGAGGGAAATCAGGAGAACGTAGCTGAGGGTCCGGTTGTTAGCTTTCACTATAGGAGTGTCCCGGTAATTAATGAAGATTCCCAGAATTACAGTAGCAGTTAGAAATAATAAAATACTGATGAAAGTCAAAACTATCCCAAGTGGTTCTTCATAGGACAGGAAGGTTAGCATTTTTGGGATACAGGCATCTCTCTTCTGATTGGGCCATTGGTCATGGGGGCACTTCATACAGATCTCCATATCTGAGAATAGAGAATATTTCACAAACAACATTAGTTTTAAGGCACTGAATGACTACAATTTTGTTATATTTACAGTGGCATTTAGAAAGAATGTCCAAATTAGTACATCCAGGGTGGAAAGTGCAGCAAAATTCCAGACACATCTATGTCTCCAGTTGATTTCAGGAACATAGATGTTTCCGACATGGATGTCCATGGTCCATACCAGTGCCCACAGATTCCCCTTAGGAAAGCCTGAGGTGGAGACACCCTTATACTAGTTTCCATAAGATGGACATGTCCAGAGGCATAGCAAAACAATGCTGTGATCAGTGTTCAGTAAAACAATCCAGGTGTATACCTGAGGCAATGGGAGACATGAAGGCATATTTAGATAATTATTGGAGATTGTAATGAGACATGGAAGTCACAGCATTTCCAATTCCAACACCATTTTAGAAATGCTAAATGTGGAGCTCTTTCTGAAAAGGTGCAGGACTGCACATGTATTTACTCATACATGGAGAAGGAAGAACCAATTTACAAATCCCCATAGTGTCTTGAGTTGAAAAGAAAACAGTTCTTCTCTGTCCCCATAGAAATGAATGGTCATAGACATGAATAGCAAACTAGACAGAAATCATATTTTATTGCTGTCTTTAGTTCATTTTGTTTGAAAGTGATAGAAGGAGTGGAGGAGTGGCCTAGTGGTTGGGGCAAGGTACTTCAGGCCGGAAGGTTGGGGGTTCAAATCCCACTAGAGGACAGCAACCTTGGGCCAGAAGGACTGGGGTTTCTAGTCCCACAGGTGCTCCTTGTGGTCTTGGGCAAGCCACTTAACCCTCCATAGCCCATGTTCCCTGTAAAATAGTTATCTCCAAGTTATAATGCCCTGTTCAATGTAATTTCAATTTGTTCAATGTAAACCGCACTGATGCAGAATAGCACAGTATATAAGAGAATATAAATAAAGAAGCTAGCAAACATTCACTGGATTTTTATTTCCATTTCAAACTAATACACATTCCTACTGCTCAGTAGAGTTTTGCTCCTCGCCATAACCTTTTGAACTTCTGAGTTTTAACGAGCAATGAGCATAGTGAAGAACCTGCAGACATGAACTCTCTCTATATATAATATCACCCACCAGTTTGGTTGGAGAACTCTCCCTCGGGACAGGGGATACAGTCATAGCAGCAGATGGGCTCTTCTTCCCTGGCTAGTTTCCAGTAGCCAGGAGAGCAGCTCGGGCTGCATCTAGATGGTGGCTGTGTCTAAGTATTGAGAAGAAAATATGAATAACTCAATATAAATACTAGACTGTGTTTATGTCACATTTTTATACCGTCATTTGCACCCTCTTATGCACGGAAATTGGACCACATTACTCCTCTTCTGATTCAACAACTCTGGCTCCCTTTCCCTCAATGTATCCATTTTAAAATTCTCTCTCATCCATAAAGCCCTTTCAGGTAACGTGCCTCTATACCTCTCTGCCCTCATCACTGCTTATGTTCCACCTTGCTGACGGTGATCACTCCAGGACCACAGATTTCTCATTCCTTCCCCTGCTCGCATCAAATACAAGTCCACACGACGCACCGCCTTCTTCTCTCTAGCACTGTCCCTATGGAACGGTCTTCCTTCTTACATCTGCCTAGAACCCTCCTTCCCAAAATTTAAATCCCTCTTAAAAACGTACCGCTTTGAGTGGGCCTTTGGACGGGGTGCAGCCTAGGCAGTAGATACTCTCATTATGGCTTTTACTCCAATTTTATCACTGCTTTTAGTATTTTATTTTATGCTTATCTATCTATGATTGATTTTTCTACTGTCTTTTGTCTTTTAAGTCCTCATCTTCTTTCCTGTTCCGCATTGTAGTCCTGTTTCTGACTTCATTTTTGTTACAAGTTTAACCTATTATAAACCGCCTTCACAAAGGACAGTATATCAAGCTTGGAATAAACGACTGTACCTTTTCTTGTTCATAAAGGGACTGGTTCATACCATTTAGCTTTATGGAGTCATACATGAACGTGAAAGTATGTACTCTATTTTGATTAAAAAATTGAAGAAACTGATATTGAGTAGTGGGATATCAGATTAAAAAGTAACTAAATAACTTACCTGATAATCTTAAAACAGGATTCAAACTCTTAACCAGTTATGACTGCAGTGCTGAAAGTCACTGACTAGAGTTCCCCAAGTTAACCATCTACCTTTAGGACAGCAATTTATCCAGCTCTAGGTGAAGGCCCATTTTAGAGATCAGAACAGGGACGGTCATGATTAGTTTCCCCTGTATTGTACCAAAGGCTCTGCTGAATGCACATACTTGTGAAATTCATGGAAGAATAGCAGCTAATACATACTGTAGTTATTTTCTGGTACATCCAGTAGGAGCAACGATTTTACACTGCTGAATGTAGGAAAAAGGAGCATTGAGACCTCACAAATTTGTGTTGCTGCAGCCACAGGTCACGGTTTCTTGGCTGTAGTAATGCAGAGAGCAACTCACTACCTTATAAAGGGGCAGTGAGAACAAAACCTGCCAGAATCTCATCCCTGAACCTCTGGTACAGTTGCAAACTCCCTCCCCCTCCTCCCAGATCCCTCACAGCACACAGCTTCACTGCCCTCCCCCAGCTTTTACATTGTGTCTCTCTGGTGACTATTGGAGGGGCAAGAGCTCTGAATGTTCTGGTCTCATTGGCACTCAAGCTCAAAATGGCACCTTTTACCCCCTAGTGGTAATCTTGTGGTATTACTTGTAAATAAAGGTACAGACATCTTATTTGGCAGCTTCACCTTTTCTGTAGTACTGCAATACTACTGCTAGGAGTCAGAGGTGTCATTTTGAACTAGGGCACCGACAGAGAAGGAATATCCAGGGATCGCTCTTGCCTCCCTACTAGTCATCAGAAATCCCCCAGTAGGAGCCAGAGAGGTTTGAGGAGATGGGTTGAAACTGTGTGCTATAGAAATTGGGGGTGAGAGTGGGGGTGTAGCTGTGTGTTGGGAGACTGGGAATGGGGACTTTTTTTTTGTTTTGGATCTGCCCCTTGATTAAAGCTCAGAGGCTGATATTCCATGGCGAGAGCTAGCCACCAGCACCAAATTTTAAACTCTGCCTAGGCATTTAATATCCAGCTTGCCCAGATTTGCTAGAAGCTCGCCTGGCAGTGGTGATATCCAGTCGCTGCCCAGTTAGCTTCTATGGCAAAAATTAGGCCAGCCTTTGCTGCAGCTGACTTTCACCACATAGCCATAACCGGATAGCAGCTCAATATCGCCTCTGCCTCTCCCTGGAACACCCTAATGCTAACCGCTGAGCAGCATTTACATTATTGCAGGTCTTCAAACTGTATAAATGCCTTTGAATATCAGGTCCCAGGCCTAAACAGGCAGTTAACATGTGTGTGTGCCTTGGGGCAGTTGCAAAAGCTGACAGAGCTGAAAATCAGTGCAATCTGTGTTCTCATCATGGTTACTGCTTCAATTTAAACTGAACAAATGTTGTTCAGATTAAAAAAACCAAAAAAAACGTAACCAGTCTGTGGCCCCAAGATCTTAAATGGAAAAATTCATCCTGTTGACGCCCGAATTAGTGGGGATAGTGGAATTTACATGGTTACAGGGCTGTAAACCATTTAAATGTCTTTAAAATATCGGGCCCTGCATATACAGATTATGAAATACCTTAATTTATGCATGTGCATGCGTAAAATACATACAATCATTTATAGCTGCGCAAGAGCAAGCGTAAGCCATCCCCATCAGTCAGTTCTTCAGGATAATGCTAATGAATATGTGTAAAATCAATGTGCATACAGTTGTGTATGCTAATCGCTCTCATACATATGCATTAAGGATATCATGAAACCTGACCAGCTGGTGGCCCTTAAGGTCTGGAGTTACTTGTACCTTTTCTATTATATTCTGTACGGCAGAATATTTGGCAGCTAATCACATAGAATGAGACATTTTCACTGTTTAAGAACAAGCAGCATGATACCTGCCTGGTTCAGTGAATTTGGTCATGCTGGAATGTTAATTAATTAATTCTGACCTGATTGAACAAACCTTCCCACATGATTGCCTTCTCATTGATGATGAAATCCTTCCCTGGTGGAGCATAAGGGTTATAACTTCCAACCGTTTCAGCCTTCATAGTCCAATTAGGTGCTAAGAGTAATTGAAAAATATCATATCCAATGGAGAGATCACCATTCTCATCTAGAAAGAGCTCTTCATCCAGAATATTCTTAAAGTGGACGTTCTTCAGATAATGATGAAGCTAAAGAACAAAACTCATTTAGAGTAGTGCACCTGAGTAAAGAAACGTTTATAATGGATACACTAGGGGGTCTGCAAGCTCTATGGACAGGGCTGGCGCTATCATTAAGCAAACTAGGCAGTCACCTAGAGCGCTGGCCTTCCAGTAGTGCCTATTGCCACCTCTGTCATCCCTCTCCAGGACCTAAGGTTTGTCTAGATTCACATGCACTGTAACAGAGGCTTTTCCCACCTAATTTATAAAGTAAAGTACACGTAAATTTACCTTATAAAATAAGGGTGTAAGTGATGAGAAATGTATGTACATCCAGAGGAAGCATTTCCACCAGCCTTAGGACTGGTGTAAATGCCCATGTCTAGAACACGCATAGGTTACAGTATTTTATAATGTCTGTATGTAAATTTGTGGTCTGTCCAAGCTGTGCCCATGTGCATGCCCACACCAAATATATGCACCATTGGTCTAAGAAGTATGCTTTCAGAATAGCAATCAACTCCACTGGGCATGGAGTGGCCACTTATGCACATAAACTACTAAAATCTGGTTTGCATGCATAATTGTGCATGGAAATATTGGCGCTGCTTATAGGATTAACTCCTCAATGCAAAATCTAATAGGACAGACTTGTCTCCCTCCAAAACTGCTACACTGGCAAACTGTGTTTATATTCCTTTAGGCATGGTAGCATAGTAGCTGGTAGTGTAGGATTTAGCCCAGGTCTAATGAGCTTTTTGGCAATATAGTACCTGGGACTATTCCACCAAAATGCTTCCATGCCAAAATCATTATGCTACCCAAGCAGCATGCGAATAGGCAGGGTCAGGGATGAGTTGCTGAGGTATTGTGTAGCCTTCTTCCTGTTTTCTCCACGTGTGCATAGTCTGTTTTTAGTTTGCTTCTCTCTGATCAGAGAGGAGCAGTGCTTTTTACAGTGCTCTGCTAGAAAAGTGGATTTTGCCTCCTGAGACACCTTACTGTGAGTTCTAGCTGTTTATTTAACTACTTATTGTTTGTCTAATTGTTTATTTAATTATTTATTGTCTGTCCTAGTGGTGTGCTAGTTCAGCTTCTCAGCTGTAATTTACCTTGCCTCTCTCAACTAACTGGGCTTTGTGTGGTAGCCAGGTTAACTGTTCATTTTAAATTAAATCTCTCTCCCCAGACCCTGCTGTGTGTTTAAACTTTTTTCCTGCCCTAGCCTGCTTGAGTGAATCCTCCCCTCCCCCCCCTTGCTGAGGTATTGTGTAGCCTTCTTCCTGTTTTCTCCACGTGTGCATAGTCTGTTTTTAGTTTGCTTCTCTCTGATCAGAGAGGAGCAGTGCTTTTTACAGTGCTCTGCTAGAAAAGTGGATTTTGCCTCCTGAGACACCTTACTGTGAGTTCTAGCTGTTTATTTAACTACTTATTGTTTGTCTAACTGTTTATTTAATTATTTATTGTCTGTCTTAGTGGTGTGCTAGTTCAGCTTCTCAGCTGTAATTTACCTTGCCTCTCTCAACTAACTGGGCTTTTTGTGGTACCCCCCTCCCCCCGCCCCCCCTGCTGAGGGTTCAGGACAGGGTACCTTGTAACTGCCCTCTTTAATAGGACTTATCTCCCTCCCTCCCTCCCCAGCACCCACCCACCCCTGGGGTAATTGTAGTTTTATAGGTACTTGCACATCTTAGAGGAAAGGGGCTGCTCTCAGGTGCAGCTCGTTATCCACATCAGTCACACACGGAGGACCTGAGATTAATTAATTAATTAAGCTTTAGGTACACAAGGTGTATTAGGGGTATTAGATACACTTTTATTGGTATAAGCATCTACACCAATCCTTATTATATACAGAATTTAAAAGATCTAAACACAAGCCTTAAACTAAGATGCAGACAGAAGTCCAGCAACGAGATGGGGGTTCTCCGGTCTTTTGCATTGAGTGTCACATGTATGATTTTCTCCCAGCTGGTGAGAGGTCTTACGTATGCACTAAGTGCAAAGAACTCTTTGCTCTCAGGGAACGAGTCCGTTCTCTAGAGGCTAGAGTAGCAGACCTGGAAGACATAAGAAAGACAGAGAAGTACATGGACGTGACCTACAGGGATATAGTCCTGAAGTCCCACCTCCAGTCTGGCAGCATCCCTGTTGCCATGGAGGAGAGAGGTCACGTGACAGGAAAGCATCACCCTGGTGTGGCAGGAAGTGATCCTGTAACTAGGACCTGTCCTCCAGGTGATGTAAAACCCTCTCGCACCGAGGGCGTTTCTCCAGGGCCATGTACCCATGAGGGGAGGGTCAGGACAGCTGTTATAGTCGGTGATTCAATCATCAGGAATGTAGATAGCTGGGTGGCTGGTGGACGTGAGGATCGCCTGGTAACATGCCTGCCTGGTGCGAAGGTAGCGGACCTCACGCACCGCCTAGATAGGATCGTAGATAGTGCTGGGGAGGAGTCTGCTGTCTTGGTACATGTTGGTACCAATGACATAGGAAAATGTGGTAGGGAAGTTCTGGAGGCTAAATTTAAGCTTTTAGGTAGGAAGTTGAAATGCAGAACTTCCAGGATAGCGTTCTCCGAAATGCTTCCTGTTCCAAGTGCAGGACCCAAAAGACAGGCAGAGCTCCGGAGTCTCAATGCGTGGATGAGACAATGGTGCAAGGATGAGGGTTTGGGATTTGTTAGGAACTGGGGAACATTCTGGGGAAAGGGGGGGCTCTTCCGAAGGGATGGGCTTCACCTTAATCAGGATGGGACCAGACTGCTGGCATTAACCTTTAAAAAAGAGATAGAGAAGCTTTTAAACTAGAAAATAGGGGAAAGCCGACAGTCACCCAGGAGCGCATGGTTCGGACAAAGGTATCCTTGAAGGATACTACCAAAAGCAGTGAGGTTCCAAAAGGGAGTATAGTAGCCCAAATGCCCTTGAGTAAGGAGCAGACAGAGCATAAAGATTCCAAATTACCCCTGCCTACCAATAGCCAGATTAATATGAATAAAATACAGTCTCTAAAATGCTTGTATGCCAATGCTAGAAGTCTAAACAATAAGATGGGAGAGTTAGAATATATAGCACTAAATGAGAGGTTAGATATGATTGCACTCTCAGAGACATGGTGGAAGGAGAATAACCAGTGGGACACTGTGATACCTGGATACAAACTATATCGTAATGATAGAGCTGACCAAATTGGTGGAGGGGTTGCGCTCTATGTTAGAGAGGGCATTGAGTCAGAAAGGATTAAAGTTTTGCAGGGAACAAAATTTGCTGTAGAATCTCTATGGATTGAAATTCCATTTATGAAAGGGAAGGTGATGGCAGTGGGAGTATACTATCGACCGCCTGGCCAGAATGAACAAATGGATGATGAAATGCTCAAAGAAATCAAGGAAGCTAACAAAAGTCACAACAGAGTAGTAATAATGGGTGATTTCAATTACCCCGGTATCGACTGGGTCAGTGTCACGGCAGGACAAGCTAAAGAGATAAAGTTTCTAGATGGAATAAATGACTGCTTCTTGGAGCAGCTGGTTCATGAACCGACCAGAGGGGAAGCCATACTGGACCTAATCCTTAGTGGAACGCCAGATCTGGTGCAAGAAATAAGGGTGTTGGGACCACTTGGCAATAGTGATCATAGTATGATCATGTTTGATTTAATTAGTGGAGGACAGATAGTAAAGGAATCCACAGTATTACCTTTTAACTTTCAAAAGGGAGACTATGATAGAATGAGGAATATAGTTAGGAAAAAACTAAAAGGAGCGGTTCCAAAGCTTAAAGACTTACAGCAAGCTTGGGTGTTATTTAAAAATACTATCCTCGAAGCCCAGACCAGCTGTATTCCACGCATTAAGAAGAGTGGAAGAAAGTCCAAAAAACTGCCAGCATGGTTTAAAGGTGAGGTCAGAGAGGCTGTTGCTGCCAAAAAAGCAACCTTCAGGAAATGGAAAAAAGAGCCAAATGATGAAAACTGGAAACAGCACAAGCACTGGCAAGTTAAATGCAAAGCATTGATAAGGCAGGCAAAGCGGGAATTTGAGAAGAAACTTGCTACGGAAGCAAAAACACGAAATAAAGACTTTTTCAAGTACATTCGTAGCAAAAGGCCTGTGAGAGAGTCAATTGGACCATTAGATGATAGAGGGGTAAAAGGGGCAGTAAGAGGAGACAAGGCTATAGCGGAGAGACTGAATGAATTCTTTGCTTCGGTCTTTACTGAGGAAGATGTAGGGATGTTACCCAAGACTGAAGTGGTATTTAAAGGTGATACTGCAGAGGGATTGAGAGAAATATCGCTACACCGGGAAGATATATTACAACTATTTGATAAACTGAATAGTAGCAAATCACCTGGACCGGATGGTATACATCCCAGAGTGTTGAAAGAACTGAAATATGAGATTGCAGACCTGCTATTGGTAATCTGTGAACTTTCATTAAAATCATCTGTAATACCTGAAGATTGGAGGGTCGCCAACGTAACACCAATTTTTAAAAAGAGTTCCAGGGGTGACCCAGTAAATTACAGACCGGTGAGCCTGACGTCAGTACCAGGGAAAATGGTAGAAACCATCATAAAGAACAAAATTACACAGCATGTAGATAGTCATGGCCTAATGGGAGACAGCCAACATGGCTTTAGACAAGGAAGATCTTGTCTTACTAATCTGATATGTTTCTTTGAAGGTGTGCATAAACAGGTAGACAAAGGTGAGTCGGTTGATATAGTGTATCTGGACTTCCAGAAAGCTTTTGACAAGGTCCCCCATCAGAGACTTTTGGCGAAGCTAAAAAGTCATGGGATAGGAGGCAGTGTACTATTGTGGATCGGGAACTGGTTAAAAGATAGAAAGCAGAGGGTAGGGCTAAATGGCCAATATTCCCAATGGAAAAAAGTGAATAGTGGAGTACCCCAGGGATCTGTACTGGGTCCGCTACTTTTTGACATATTCATAAATGACCTGGAAAAGGGAATAACTAGTGAGGTTATCAAATTTGCAGATGACACAAAACTGTTTAAAGTTGTTAAAACCCAAGAGGATTGTGGAAAACTGCAGGAGGATCTGGATAAATTGGAAGACTGGGCATCCAAATGGCAGATGAAATTTAATGTGGACAAATGCAAAGTTATGCACCTAGGAAAGAACAACCCACACTATTGTTACACGATGCAAGGCTCCACATTAGAAACCACCACCCAGGAAAAGGATTTAGGAGTCATCGTGGATAACATGTTAAAACCCTCCGCCCAGTGTGCAGCGGCAGCCAAGAAAGCAAATAGAATGCTAGGTATCATAAGGAAAGGAATGGAGAATAAAAAAAAGGATATTATAATGCCTCTGTATCGCTCCATGGTACGACCGCACCTTGAATATTGTGTGCAATTCTGGTCACCGTATCTTAAAAAGGACATAGCGTTATTAGAAAAAGTACAGAGAAGAGCCACCAAATTGGTGAAGGGGATGGAAGGCTACTCCTAAGAAGAGAGGCTAAAAAGGTTAGGGCTCTTTAGCCTGGAAAAGAGACGGCTGAGGGGAGATATGATAGAGGTCTATAAATTAATGAATGGAGTGGAACGGATAAACGTGGATCAATTGTTTACACTATCAGAATATAGAAAGACTAGGGGACATGTAATGAAGCTACAGGGTAAACTATTTAAGACAAATAAGAGAAAATATTTTTTCACTCAATGTGTAATCAAACTCTGGAATCTGTTACCGGAGGATGTAGTAAGGGCTGTTAGTAAAGCTGGGTTTAAAAAAGGTTTGGACAAGTTCCTGGAGGAAAGGTCCATAAACCACTATTAAAAAGGGACCCAGGATATCAATGCTTGACCCAGTACAAGCATTGTGGAACCTGTGTCTTTTGGGGATATTGCTAGGTACGTATGACCTAGATTGGCCACTGTTGGAAACAGGATACTGGGCTTGATGGACCTCGGTCTGACCCAGTATGGCATGTCTTATGTTCTTATGTTCTTAAGGCAGAGGGTGACAGCAGCCTCACGCTAGTGGTTCTTCCACCCATAAAAGACATTGCTAGCTCAAGAGCGCATGGTTCAGAAGAAATGTATCCTTGAAGGATACTACCAAAAGCAGAGAGGTTCCAAAAAAGAGTAAAGTAGCCCAAATGCCCTCGAGTATGGAGCAGACAGAGCTTAAAGATCCCAAATTACCCATGCCTACCAATAGCCAAATTAATATGAATAAAATACAGTCTCTAAAATGCTTGTATGCAAATGCTAGAAGTCTAAAAAATAAGATGGGAGAGTTAGAATATATAGCACTAAATGAGAGATAGATATGATTGGAATCTCAGAGACATGGTGGAAGGAGGACAACCAGTGGGATACTGCGATACCTGGGTACAAACTATATCGTAATGATAGAGCTGATCAAATTGGTGGAGGAGTTGCGCTCTATGTTAGAGAGGGCATTGAGTCAGAAAGGATTAAAGTTTTGCAGGAAACAAACTTTGCTGTAGAATCTCTATGGATTGAAATTCCATGTAAAAAGGGGAAGGCGAAGGCAGTGGGGGTTTCCTATTGACCGCCTGGCCAGAATGAACAAATGGATGATGAAATGCTCAAAGAAATCAAGGAAGCTAACAAACATTACAGCACAGTAATAATAATGGGTGATTTCAATTACCCCAGTATCGACTGGGTCAGTGTCACGGCAGGACATGCTAGGGAGATAAAGTTCCTAGATGAAGTAAATGACTGCTTCTTGGAGCAGCTGGTTCATGAACCGACCAGAGGGGAAGCCATATTGGACCTAGTCTTTAGTGGAACACCAGATCTGGTGCAAGAGATAAGGGTGTTGGGGCCACTTGGCAATAGTGATGATAGCATGATCGCCTTTGATTTAATTTGTGGAGGAGGGATAGTAAGGAAATGCACAGTACTACCTTTTAACTTTTGAAAGAGAGACTATGATAAAATGAGGAAAATAGTTAAGAAAAAAATAAATGGAGCAGTTGCAAAGGTTAAAGACTTACATCAAGTTTGGGTGTTGTTGAAAAATACTATCTTGGAAGCCCAGAGCAGCTGTATTCCACGCTTTAAGAAAAGCCGAAGGAAGTCCAAAAAACTGCCAGCATGGTTTAAAGGTGAGGTCAGAGAGGCTGCTGTTGCCAAAAAAGCATCTTTCAGGAAATGGAAAAAAGATCCAAACAACGAAACCTGGAAACAGCACAAGCCCTGGCAAGTTAAATGCAAGGCATTGATAAGGCAGGCAAAGGGAGAATTTCAGAAGAAGCTTGCTGGGGAAGCAAAAACGCGTAATAAAGACTTTTTCAAGTACATTTGTAGCAAAAAAACTGTGAGAGAGTCAGTTGGTCCCTTAGATGATAGAGGGGTTAAGGGGGCACTAAGAGGCGACAAGGCGATAGCAGAGAGACTGAATGAATTCTTTGCTTCGGTCTTTACTAAGGAAGATGTAGGGATGTTACCCATGACTGAAGTGGTATTTAAAGGTGTGTAAGAACTGAAGGAAATATCGATACATCGGGAAGATGTATTACAACGATTAGATAAACGGAAGAGTAGCAAATCACCTGGGCCGGATGATATACATCCAGGGGTGCTGAAAGAACTGAAATGTGAGATTGCAGACCTGCTATTAGTAATCTGTGAACTATCATTAAAATCATCTGTAATACCTGAAGATTGGAAGATGGCGAACGTAATACCAATTTTTAAAAAGGGTTCCAAGGGGGAGTGAGCCCACGGAGGAATGGCAGGGTTTCCCTGAGGCTCCGAGCCCTGATCATCTTATCCCCGCTAATAATTACAATAATGTGATATTTTTTAACTAACCTCTTGCAGCAGCATGTGTGGGACATAGATCTACGATGAGTTTTCTGAAAAGATTGTGTGATCATCGCCATTAACATTCTCCTCTCGGGCAGAGCTGTATCATCGGATCCGGTGCGGTTCCCGATATGTCTTCTGTTATGCTAGCCGTTCAGCGAAGCAGAGCTTGTCAGCCATTGCGCTCCGTTAACTACACCATCGGGGCAGGGCACAGGATCGGGTACTTCAGCAGTGTTTAAACTGGATCACTTGAAGATGATCGCAGATCAGCCGTGCGTGCTCCCTTCACTTTTCTCCTCTGATATGGGCAGCGTAAAGAAACTGCTCGATCTAACTCCTACAGAGAATTTTTTTGCCACAGGCTTGAACACCTATAGGGAAAATTGGCAGAATTTTGTTGATTTCACAGTAAAGAAGTGTGGCATTGTGGTAGGCTATGGCCTAGCATGGCCTGCTATTATGAAAGGCCTGTAAGTTAGGCCTGGATCCTAATCCCCATTATAGCTTGAAAAGAACCAAAAATCTGTGAGATATGAGAAAACTGTTTTAAAGTGCTTAATAAGAAGTTTTTATGAATTCATAAGTCTTTCATTATTCTCTTGTGTGTGAAAGAAAAAAAATGTTTCAATACATGCATTCCTGGAGCTAGGGATAACCTTGCAGTAGAGAAGTAACAAAATCAAGAACTGCACCATTGTTAGAGCAATCCTAAGGGAGGGGGCTGGTTGCTAGGCTCCGGAGGGATTTCTAATTGGACAGGTGCAGGGAATGTAAAACTAATGAGAAGTTTGCATGTATCGAGCTAGAACCAATAGAAAGTTCTCATGTATCAAACTGAAAAAGAGGTATAAATGGTTATGTCTCTGTAGAAACTGGGGCTCAGTTCCTTTTGAAGCTTTGACTGACTGGGCCTGTGCACAATAAACTGGCTTGGACCCTGTCAATTGACTCCTGGATTTATTCATTGACTGCGCTTTGCTATAACATATTCTTGGTGCGTTGGGCTGGGAAGTGTGAGTAGTAAATGGTATTCAAGTGAATAATCTACGAAATTCGCCTCGAGGTTTGGTCCGGTTGGAACCATGTCTGTCCGACCGCAGGGGAACTTCTCAGGTGCCGCCGATCCCTTTGTATCGGAGAGGGTTCCGCCTGCCTCGGCGGGCCATCGGGTCCAGCTGGCCAACACCTCCGACCCGGGGTAGTCCAGGGTCCAACCCACGAACTGGTTTGGTATCAGGAACTGGATCCGGTGAGTAGATATTTTCTTGTTTAAAAGTCAGTGCAGCCTGGGGAAACAGTCTTGCATGAATATGCGCAAGACTGATTTGGTATATTTGGTATAGACTAACTGGGAAAAATCTCGCATGAGTGTGTGCGAGACAAGGGAGTCTGATCACCTCCCATAAGGGCGGTCCTAGTAAGCTCCGCGTAAGTGAAAGCGGAAGCCGAAGCCGAAGCCATCAACCCTTCTTGTTTGAAATACTCAGTTAGTCAGAAAAACCTGGGCACTTGAAAAATGATTTCTTGTTAAATTATGATTGCTTGTGTGAGTGAGAGGTCTTGAAATACAGGCCGAGCGAGAGCGGACTTCTGAGTAGCGCAGTTCCTGGCCAGGCGACTGCGCCCAGGTCACGAAAAGGAGGAAGCGTTTGGTGTTCGTCTGTTCTTACTGTTTGTTGTTTGTCTCTGATTTTTGTTATCTGTTGAAACCGCGAGTTTCCCTTCTGGTATGATGTAAGATTATTCTGTTGGGTAATTTGTGACAGTTTACTGATTAAGAAATAGTAGTAAGAAAAGAAGAAAGAAGACGCAAACACCTATGCCAGAGTCACTGTAAAATCAAGAAGCTGTTTCACTCATTTCATTTTCCTTTCGCACAGCATGAAGCTAGCTAGCGGAGAGAGACAGGGCGTGTTTGAAGAAAGGAATGTGCAGTGTCTTTTTAACCCTGTGAAGGCTTAATCTCAACACTTTGCAGCTGGGTTAATTTGTGCTTATTTCAGGAAAATTGTACCTGTTTTATTCAATATGGTTTAATAGTGATGTTCCTTCTGCTATGGTCATGTATTATATATCATTTGATAAGAATGTTTAGTCAAGATTGTGGATCCCGATAGTTTTGGGCTTAGCCTGGAAAGGGTTAAGTTCTTATTAACCCCTTTCAAGTTCCTGTACTTGTACGGACCAAGTGAGAAGAATTTTTGTATGGCTATAGGTATAATGCATTTGTGGGCTTAGCTTTGTTTTGTGTTATTTATGTTCAAACCTTCAGTAAGTACTGTAATGGTTTAAATAGTAAATGATAGAAAAATTCAGGAAACTGCTTTTGTTTTCCCTTTGTCCTACGAAGTAGAGGTTAAGAACCATTCCGAGCCAGTAGTACCTGATCGCGACTTGAAAGTGATTTAAATCCTGAGTGAATAAGGAGTTCATCGTGTTTGAATTCTAGTTCCTGATATACTGCGGCAAGCACCTCATAGAAGACATACTTATTGTTAATAAAAATAAGATAGGAAGAAAAAAGTGTATATGTATTCTAGATATTCATCCACTTTATGGAAAAAGTATTTGGAATGTCTTTTGAATATCTGCTTCCTAAAACTGTAAGATTTAAAGTAATTTCTTTTGCAGAGACATGCTGATTACGGCTGGCAGTTAGTTTTCATGCCAAGTAATTTTATTCCAGTCATACGTAACAGATATGTGGCCATCATGTTAAGAGCTATAGTTCTTTCTGTTGGGATTGTTGTTATAACATGTTGCAAAATAATAAATAATAGTTTTATATTTTAAGGACTTTATCTAAATTGTACCTATTTAGAATGAGCACACATCCATTATGCTTAGTCCACAGGAAAATGCAGCCTGACTGGTGTGTGTGTGGGGGGGGGGGGGGGGGGGGGTCAGAGTCCATGCAGATTTTGTTGAAATGTATGACTAGGAATTTTAGCAAGGACTTTGCTGAAGACTACAGACTTAAAATGTCTCTGTCCCTATTAGAAATGCTCTGTGGAAGGGGGTGGCCAGTGTTAGTTACTTCATGGCCCAGTAGTTTCCCGTGTTTATTAGATTGTACAGAGAATGTTCCCTGATCAGTTCCCCTACATAGGATTCCTGGTTAAATGTTTGAGAAAAGAAAAAAAAACAAACAAACTGCCTGTTTATTATCTTTATAGGCCAGTTCCCTCAGCTCTGCCACCACCCCGGGCAGAGCCTGGGGCAAGGGGGGGGGGGGGGATACCACCCCGGTCATAGCCTGGGGCAAGGGGGGGGGGATACCTCCCTGCAAATGTCACCAGCCACCTCCGCAGCAGAAGGACATACACCCCCTCTTGACCGAAAGCCCCGGCACAGTTTAAAGTACTCAGAGTAGGCCACAATCCACCGATGACACTACAAGCAGGGATTCATTTGCTAGTTCAGGGTCACTCACAGCCAGCACCCAAGAACATGAAGTGGAACCCAGACAATCCCGATTGCCGTATGCATTCCGATGTACAACTACCAGTAAAAGGGAGGGTCACGTTATCCCATTGCAGTAGGTCCAGGGCCAGCTTTGCACTTGCCAGCTGACCAGCTTTGTTTCTGCCACTGATTTACTGAACTGAAAGCTGCATTATGCCTCCTACACTGAGAAACCATAGGATTTGATTGAACTAATGAACAGTATTATGCAGACCCATCAGCCTTGATGGCCCCAAGTGGGATCCATATAGCGCAGGCAGCCCTCACTATATACCCCATGCGATTCAGCAGCCCAGTAGAATTTGTGTTTTTGTCAGTCAGTCCCAGAGAGATATAAAACAGGAATTGCAGAAACTGGATGGATTTGCGGGCATGAATACAGCACAGTTAATGGAAGTTGTTCAGAAAGTTTCTGAATTGTGGAAATAAATGTGACAGAGAAAGTGAATGTAAGATAAGGAAGAAAACAGATCTTCTTGCTGATACTTTAGTTGAATGATGTGGAGGAGGTTTTCCTAATCGAAGGAGCAGAGTAAGTGAAAGGGGTCGTGAAAATGATCGGCCCCCACTGGGTGCGAATCAGTGCGCCCATTGCAGAGAAGAAGGAAAATTAGAGAAGTGAATGCCCGTATCTTGATTCCACCCCCAGGAGGGGAGGAGGGAGTACTTGATTTTAGAAAGAATAAACCGAGCACAGTGTTCCAGCAAGAGAGGGAAGCAGCCATAGAATGAGTGGCAGCTGAAGAGGGCTACAGCATGGATGAAGACTAGGCCAGACTGGACTCCAAGTTTCCCTGGGTCCACAGGAGCCTATGGTCAGTCTGAAAATAGGGGACCAATATATGGACTTTATGGGGGATACAGGAGCAGAATACTAAAGCCAGTAGCCCCTTTGCTTTCTCGATGCATCACCATTGTCAGAGCTACTGGGGCTAAGGCCACAAAGCCTCTCCTGCAGAACCGCATGTGTGAACTAGGGGGACAGAAAATAACGCACCAGTTCTTGTATATGCCTGAATGCCCTATTCCACTTCTGGGCCGAGACATGCTTGTTAAGGTCCAGGCACAATTATCCTTTGCTGAAAGGGGAGAAATGCAAATGACTGTGAACCCAAAGCCTGCTGGATTGATGGTGCTGACTGTTCCCCGAGAAGAAGAGTAGCGGTTCTATAGTGCATCTCCAATCAAGCCAGCTAGTTCCTGTATACCCACCAACCTTATAGCCCCACCTGAAGTATGGGCAGAAGATAATCCACCTGGCCTAGTGAAGAACATAGCCCCTGTCATTGTCACCCTCAAGCCAGGATTGGAACCAGTGCATGTGAAGCAGTATCCTCTCCCTCGACCAGCCATTGAAGGAATCCACTGCCATTTGGTGAAACTGCTGAAGTATGGACTTCTCAAGGAATGCCAGTCACCCTGTAACACCCCCTTCTCCCAGTTAAGAAACCTGGGACAGGGGATTACCGCCCAGTATAAGATCTGAGGCGAGTGAATGATGCAGCTGAAACTATACACCCAGTGGTACCAAATCCTTATATTCTCTTGGGACTGATCCCCGCTGAGGCTACTCATTTCACTGTCCTGGACCTGAAGGATGCCTTTTTCTGTGTGCGCCTAGCCCCCACCAGTCAACTTTTGTTTGTTTTTGAATAGCAAGACCCCACAACAGGAAGACGGGGCCAACTCACCTGGACTAGATTACTTCAAGGATTCAAGAATTCACCTACTCTCTTCAGTGCTATTTTAAATCAAGATCTTTCCAGCTACTATGTGAACCCAGGAGAAAGGGTTCTTCTCCAGTATGTGGACAACTTGCTTATAGCCACCAACTCAGAAAGTGAATGTCTATAAGCCACCAGTGAACTCTTGCACCTTTTTAATGAGGCTGGATACAAAGTCTCAAGAGCCAAGGCATAATTATGGCAAACAAGTTAAATACCTAGGATTCCAGTTCTCCAGCAGAATTAGATGCCTGGGACCAGAACGCAAAGAAGCTGTATGCAGTATTCCTACTCCAACCACCAGGAGGCAAGTGAGAGCCTTCTTGGGTGCCGCAGAGTACTGTCGTATATGGATCCCCAATTTTGCGCTGCTAGCAAAACCATTGTATCAAGCTACCAAAGGAATGGAAAAGTCTCCATTGGAATAGAGACTTGAACAGGATGCAGCCTTTTGATCTTTGAAAACCGCTCTGATGTTGTTATCACCAGCTCTGGGTCTACCAGATGTCCAGAAAACCTTTCAATCTCTATGTTCATGAGTCACAAGGAAATGTTCTAGGAGTGTTGACTCAATCTCATTGGATCTTGACAACGACCAGTAGCCTATTTGTCAAAACAATCGGATGTAATTGCAAAAGGCTGGGCCCTTGTTTGAGAGCTGTTGCAGCTACAGCCCTCCTAGTGAGCAATCTTCAAGTTACTGTACCACACTCTGTTCTAACCATTATGAAACACAAAGGAAACTTCTAGCTAATTCACGAATGCTGAGGTATCAGAGTATGCTGTGTGAAAACCCCCAGATACAATTGAAGGTCAGTCAAGCTCTGAATCCTGCTACGTTGTTACCAGTTGGTCTTGACCCCCCTGATCATGACTGTTTAGAAACTATGGACACTATATTCTCAAGTCAACCTGATTCGACTGATGTTCCTTTGGAGAACCCTGGACGGACTTTCTTTGTAGATGGAAGCAGTCTTGTCATCATTAATGGACATTGTTGTGCCAGATATGCAGTAGTGACCCTTGATCTGGTAGTTGAGTCCTCAGCCCTGGCCCCAGGAACTTCAGCACAGAAAGCTGAACTGATAGCTCTTACTAGAGCACTGACAATAGGAAAAGGGGCTCTGTCTAAATGTGTACCCAGATTCCAAGTATGCCCTTACAACCTTGCATGCACATGGGGCCCTGTACAAAGAATGAGGGTGGATAACCTCAGGAAGCAAGTCCATTAAGTATGGCCCCGAGATATTGATATTATCAGATGCATACTGCCTACAGATTTCAGAATTTAGGAAAAGTAGAATGTATGAATAGAACCCTGAAATCTCAGTTGTCCAAACTTTGCCAAGAAGTTCACCTGAAGTGGCCCCAGGTTCTTCCTATAGCCCTTCTTAGGATATACTTAGCCCCTGCTAAGTCTTTAGGAGTTTCCCCTTTTGAGATTCTGTATGGGCGACCCCCGCCTATTGTATAGGAAATAAAGGGAGATATGGAACAGATTAGATCTGAAATTACTAGACAAGAACTATTGGTTTTAAGTTCTGTTTTGCAGAGTCTTCATACGTGAGTACAGGACCAGCTGCTCATCCATCTAACAGAACCCTTGCATCCTCTCAAGCCTGGAGTCTCGGTGTGGATCAAAGAGTGGAGAAAGACACCGCTGACACCGCATTGGAAGGGACCTTATGTTGTCATCTGGTTAACCCCAACAGCAGTTAAAGTTGCAAAACTCGAACCCTGGATTTATCACAGTTGAATAAAGTCAGCAGCCATTGATAGCATTGTAGAAAGGAAGGCAGCTACAAAGATATTAGCTATGTGGCAATATTACCCTATACCACACGATGATGCTATTACACCTGTATAATGTGTTAATTGATTAATGAGTGATTTAATTCTCACCCTTTCTCACTTGTGGATGAGAATAATCAAATGGAGGAATGTGGTAGGCTATGGCCTAGCATGGCCTGCTATTATGAAAGGCCTGTAAGTTAGGCCTGGATCCTAACTCCCATTATAGCTAGAAAAGAACCAAAAATCTGTGAGAAATGAGAAAACTGTTTTAAAGTGCTTAATAAGAAGTTTTTATGAAATCATAAGTCTTTCATTATTCTCTTGTGTGTGAAAGAAAAGAAATGTTTCAATACATGCATTCCTGGAGCTAGGGATAACCTTGCAGTAGAGAAGTAACAAAATCAAGAACTGCACCATTGTTAGAGCAATCCTAAGGGAGGGGGCTGGTTGCTAGGCTCCGGAGGGATTTCTAATTGGACAGGTGCAGGGAATGTAAAACCAATGAGAAGTTTGCATGTATCGAGCTAGAACCAATAGAAAGCTCTCATGTATCAAACTGAAAAAGAGGTATAAATGGTTATATCTCTGTAGAAACTAGGGCTCAGTTCCTTTTGAAGCTTTGACTGACTGGGCCTGTGCACAATAAACTGGCTTGGACCCTGTCAATTGACTCCTGGATTTATTCATTGACTGCACTTTGCTACAACATATTAACTCCATCCAGGCTGCTTAGTTCAGGTGACGTGAAATTGTCAGGGCGGCCATGACTGCCTGGCAGTGACACGCGGCATTGGAATGCAGGTGACAGCGCGCACATCCCCCATTTTGCTTATTCAGAGTCCCAACAAATCATCATAGCCTCTGCTGCAGTTCTAAACTCAATGGTCAGCAAAACAAACTCTATTAAATCTGATGAGTTTGTGGTCAGATCATCATTTAAATTACAGAGAAGTGTCTGTAATGATCTGTTTGAGCTAAGATAAGCAGATCTGAGAGAAAAACCTCTTAGATGCTGGGCTAGAAGTGCTTCGGCGCTGACAGAGCTTTCTTTCGAGTCTGCTGATGACTGACACTTGTTGCTTGATCTCCTCGTACTGAACAGCATCGTACTAAGATCCCTGATTTTGAACCTACATGTCAGATAGTGCAGCTGAGTTTGATCTCTCTGTGAAACTGTGTGAAATATTCGGTACTTTGGAGCGGTAAGGTAGAAGTGAGATATTATAGGAGGCGGGGGGTAACCTACTTGGAGTTTTCAGTGGCCAGGCTATTACTCCTCCACGCTCCTCAAATTATTGCACTGTCTATCCCAAAATATCTCTTTGAATGCACATACTTCGAAGTTCCCTGGAGGTATTAACTAAATCCTGGGCAGTTTCTCATATGTGTGGGACTTACACTTGGCTGAGCTGTATTTTAGAATTAGACTAACCGCTTTTGTTGGGGATTCTGTGAAACTCACAGAGTTGTAAATTTTTCCTCCTTACATCTTTATAAGAGATGTATTGAAATACTTTGCTGTGCTGTTACTAGCATATTATACTGCTTCATTATACTTAGACAGAGTGGAAGAGTAACCTAGTGGTTAGAGCAACACCTAGTACCCAGAAGATCAAGGGTTCAATTCCCACTAGCACTCCTTGTGACTTTGGGCAAGTCACTTTACCCTCCATTGCCTTGGAAGAAAAGACTGGCAATCTACTTTCAGTGATACATTGCCAAGAAAACCCAGAGGTAGCTGGGTCACTATAAGTCAACACTGACTCAATGGCACAAAAAAAAAATAAAAATACTTAGAAGAGCAACTAGCCCCATCTAGTGGCTTTTTTGAGAATTACAGACATCTTCTTGAAATCTCTCTTTTTAACAGCTTTTCAAGGGATGCTTTGAGGGATGGTCACCTACCCAGCTAAATGCTTCTCAAGCTGCGTTACTTTATAATAGGATATTATCTTCTACTTCACAAGTAATCTTTTTGATGCTCACCTGACTGTCTGATTTGACGTACTGTCTGTTCTTCAGAGCCCAACTCGTAAAAAGCCATACTATTTCGCTAAGTCTCACCAGCTGAGCTTACATTCACTTATCACTGATTCACTCCACACTGTAAGGGAGTAAAACGTCCTACACCATCCTTTTCACTATCCTACAGACAGAGTTGGAGTTTTGTGAGCTCGGTGCTGACCAATATGACTTCCAAAAATCAATACGCTAATGCGCTCTCTAAATTCTCAAGAAAACATGAAGCAGCAGGACCTAGTCATATGGCGGCTACCTCAGGGGCAGTTCCTGCTTCCTCTGAACCCAGTGCAGACCATAGTATGGGGTCGCAACCGGTGTCTAAGGCAGACTTGATGGAAGTACTACAAGAACTGCGCTCATTCCGGATGGACTTTTCTAAGGTAATCTCAGATCTGCGATCAGATTTTAAATATCTCGATGACAGAGTAACTCAAACTGAAGTAAATATAGGTGAGCAAATGGATTCTACAGTGGAGCTCCAGGCTAAGATCCATAAGCTGGAACAACTTACTGGGGATCTAAATGAACATCAGGATGACATAGAAAACAGGCAGAGAAGGAATAATATCAGAATATGGGGAGTGCCAGAATCACCTACTACAGCTGGTAACATCATGACCCTAGTTCAAGAGTTATATGCTTTTTGCATATCTGAGAAATCAGCTCCTGTTACAGTACATTAGAATGAGCACATCGTAGTGGTAATGTCAGAAACTGGCGGGGATGTTAGAACTCGCCCCATCATTGCCTGCTTCCAAAGTTCCAAAGATAAAGCAATGTTGATGAGAGCTATTCGCAGGAAATGATCCATTTATTTTTGTGACTGGGAACTTCAAATATACCAAGATTTATCAGCCTTTACATTGGAACGGCATCAGAGCTTCAAGCCACTCACTCAGATTTTTCAACAAAAGCAGATAAAGTACCGCTGGAACATTCCGTTTGCGTTAATTTTTGAGTGGCAAAATAAGACACAAAAAATTACAGACCTCTCTGCATGTATGGACTTTGTTGATCACATACAATATGGATGTAGTCGTGTTCCACGCCAGCATAATTCGCATTCTGAGTGGGAAGTCTCAATACCCAAGCGACGGAAGATCCCACATTTGCGTCGTCAGTCAGAAGCGGACCCTGATTATCATACCAATAAAGCAATGGACACTGCTGCTCCACCGTAATGGCTTTTCAGTTTCCATCTGGCCATAGCATCTGGACAGTTTTTCTATTCTTCTTAGGACTCATGCCTTTGAAAGCTATGTTTTTGAAAGAGTATTGTCCACTTTACTTGCATATTCTTTTTTTTTTTCTCTCTTTATCTCTAATTATTTAGTTAAGTACATTGTATTGCTGGGGTTATACTTGTTTGAATCTACAAGATCCTTTTAATGTGTAAGGGGGAGGGGAAATGTTATTACTCTTATTACATGCCTGCTCAGAGGAGAAATGTATGGTATAAGGGGGGGGGGGAGATGAAGGTGGCAGGAGTTAATTGTGTTTTTCTTCACCCTTTCTGTGGCATTGATGCCACTTAACTGGTTCATCTTTTGGCACAGAACTGATTGGTCCTCTATATTCAGGACCACGGGTAGGGAGAGCGGAGGTGGCAAGGCAGGGGAGTGGGGAGGTGGAGACTAGGGGTTGGATGGAAAGGTGGGGGGGGGGGGTAAAAGTGGTAGATCAGACTCTTCTCTGGTGTATTTTTTGACAAGGTGGGATTCCAGAGCAGCTGAGCGCAGATTTGAGAAACATCAAAGTGACGGTATGATACCAACTTGCTGCTCAAGGTAAGCGAACACTACACAGTTCCAATGATTAAGTTGATTACGTGGAATATCAGGGGGCTTCATCATTCCATTAAGAGATGTAGAGTGTTAGACCAAATTCACAGGGAAAAAGCTGACATTGTGTTTCTTCAAGAGACTCATTTAGCTCAAGGGGCACCATCATGCCTTTCCTCGCGAGCTTATCCGCAGGTTTTTTATTCTAATTTTACTTCCCATAAACGAGGGGTGGCTATCTTAATATCCAAAGATTGCCCTTTTGTAGTACTTAACCAAGACTCAGATTCATCGGGTCGATTTCTTCTTATCTCCGTGACTTGCCATAACTTTCCAATTACTCTGATTAATGCTTATATTCCTCCCGCAGATATAGCAATGTCTTTGAATGATCTTTTGGAAACACTCCAAGTTCATGCCACAGGTGAAATCTTGTTAGGGGGAGATTTTAATAGTGTAACGTCAGAGATGGATAGATCGGAATCCATAGGGAGGGAAGGAGGGGGGTCCAAAGCATTGAGAACTTTTGTCTCTAACTCTGATTTAATTGATGGGGAGTTCCACCCTGGTGAAAGGGACTATACTTTTTCTCCGAGACATCATTCTCATTCAAGACTTGATACCTGGCTAATTTCAAAGTCGTTGCTTTCTCACATCTCCAAAGTGCAAATAGGAGTTATGGGCCCATCTGACCATCATCTGGTCTCCTTAGACTGGATGGTAAAAGATCAAGAGAATCCCCCCGGATCTGGTCACTAAACAGACAATGGTTGAAAAACAAAAACTTTGTTGTGCAACTACAGAATAGTTGGAAAGTCTACTTACGGTTTAATGACCTACCAGAGACTCCGAGTTTCCTGTTATGGGAAGTGGGGAAAGCGGTGTTGAGGGGTCAGCTCATATCACTTTCAAAAGCGTTTCAGCGACAAAAAATGCTACAACAAGATGTATTGCGCAACCAGATTGCTGCTCTTGAAATGACACACAAGAAAACCCAGAATAGGAAAGTATGGAGTCAGCTATTAACCTTGCATGTCAAACAAGCTTCTATAGAAACTGATGAGATAGCATCTCAAATGCAACACACTAGGCGTAATTTCTATGAACATGGTAACAAAGCACACAAATTGCTTCTCTGGCAATTAAAACGCCAGAGGTTGAAGAAAAAAAATTAAAATGTTGTGGATGAAACTGGACGTAGACTTCGGAAATCTACAGCAATTGCAGGTTGCTTTGCAAAATTTTACAAATCTTTATATACCTCTCAATTCTCTGTAGATTCCCAGAGGCTTACCCAGTGGCTTGCCGAAACCAACCTTCCTCAATTATCAGAGGATTCCTTTAACAAATTAGAGCAACCTATTCAGATGGAGGAGGTGAGAGAGGCTATTCGTCGGCTGAAAAATTCCAAGGCTTCTGGCCCGGATATGTTTCTGGCAGAAGTGTATAAGACCCTTTTAGAGCAAGTAGCTCCTATTCTAGTTAGAGTGTTTAATGATATTCTGTCCCAAGGGAGCCTACCGCAATCTATGTATCAAGCTTCTATAATTGTGATTCCTAATGACGGTAAAGACCCGGCACTCTGCTCTAATTACAGACCAATATCTTTATTGAATTTGGACTACAAAATTTTGACGAAAAGTTTTGCGATGAGGTTGGACTCTAGCATCCAGGAGATTGTGCACCCTGACCAGACAAGTTTTATAAAAGGTAGATATGGTTTTGAAAATGTACGGAGGCTAATCAATGTTTTATTTAGTTTGAAGAATAGAGTTGGAACATATGCTGTGTTATCTTTGGATGCTGAAAAGGCCTTTGATAGAGTAGAGTGGCCTTAACTATTCACGTCGTTGCTACATTTTGGATTTGGACCTAATTTTCGAGGGTGGATTGAGGCCTTGTACAAGTCACCAACAGCAGTAGTGTAGATCAGTGGGTTTAGCTCACCTCCTTTTTCATTAGGACGCGGGATTAGATAGGGTTGTCCGCTCTCCCCACTGCTTTTTGCTCTGACCCTTGAGCCTCTAGCAATACGATTGCATGCCCAGGCTCAAGATATAGGAATAAGGCTAGGGGATCAATTCCATGCCGTCTCCTTATACGCCGACGATATGTTGATCTTCCTCCGTGATCCAGTTCGCACCCTACCCACCATCGTTGATTTGTTGCATAATGTTTCTCTAATGTTTGGTTTTAAGGTAAACTTTCCCAAGTCAGCTATGTCGCCATGCTCTACAGGTTTGAAAGAGAAGGAAGGTTTGTCTTCTACAGTTTTTTCCATTGTATCCCAGTTTAGATACTTGGGTATTATAATCCCTAGAAGACTTGAAGATTTATATGTGCTGAATTATCGGCCGCTGATGAAAACCTTGAGAGCTGAGATTTTGCAGTGGTCATCTTTAGCGGTTTCCTGGTTAGGCAGAATAAATGTGATCAAGATGTTACTTTTACCTAAATTGCTGTTCCTTTTTCAGCAATTACCGATAATGATTCCCAGAGGGATTTTATAGAGGTACGCCAATTGCTTACAAAATTTATTTAATATATACTCCTTCAACAAGTGACTCAAAAGTGACTGATATGTATGCTAAATGCCATGTGTTAATTTTTTTGTCGGAAGTTATTGCCTTGAGAGATTACTCCCTCCTGAAGCGTGACTTCCCTTTTAATTACTTTTATGGTAACAAAACCACCGTATAAAACCTGTGAAGTAATTGCATTACCCAATGCTACTACACAATCAATTTTAAAAATCTTAATTGTTGAACTTCAACTCTGAAAATTCATTAACCGCAGATCTTCAACGGACACAGTACTGCGTTTAGAACCCCACTCTTTTTTCGGTCCTGTTTCAACGCTTAATATCTGCCCATATACTCATCTGAGTTAGTAACTGTTTTCATTCAGATGAGTTCGTTGTCAACGCTGTTGTAACTCTCCGTTATCAAGTAAGGCTGTAACAACGGAGCGATCCGGTTGATAACGGAGAGTTACAACAGCGTTGACAACGAACTCATCTGAATGAAAACAGTTACTAACTCAGATGAGTATATGGGCAGATATTAAGCGTTGAAACAGGACCGAAAAAAGAGTGGGGTTCTAAACGCAGTACTGTGTCCGTTGAAGATCTGCGGTTAATGAATTTTCAGAGTTGAAGTTCAACAATTAAGATTTTTAAAATTGATTGTCTAGTAGCATTGGGTAATGCAATTACTTCACAGGTTTTATACGGTGGTTTTGTTACCATAAAAGTAATTAAAAGGGAAGTCACGCTTCAGGAGGGAGTAATCTCTCAAGACAATAACTTCCGACAAAAAAATTAACACATGGCATTTAGCATACATATCAGTCACTTTTGAGTCACTTGTTGAAGGAGTATATATTGGTTGAAGTGAGTGAGGGGAGGAATAATTTTTAGTTTACAAAATTTATTTGGCAAGATAAAAGACCCAGGATTAATTGGTATACGATGATCCGTCCTCGGCTGTTAGGTGGTTTGGGGCTCCTGGATTTTGAATTATACTATCATTGTTCTTGTCTGCGTATTCTCGATTTCTGGTTAACTGCTCAGAGGTCTTCATGGGTTCAAGCAGAAGCTGAATGGCTGTCCCCTATTCCCCTACTAGCGATGCCCTTTCCAACTGAACACGGTGAAATCCAGAAAATTATGCAACATGCTTTTTTGGGACCTGTGTGGAGAAGCTGGGGAAAGATCAGCAAACTGTCATCTCTGCCTTCAAAATTATCTCCCTTCACGGTACTAGGGTCTTTACCCTTTATTAGAAATGTTGGGGGGGGGGGGCAATGAGAGAGATTAGTGTTAAAACCCAATTTTCGTCCATGTACGATCATTCTAAGTTTCTGTCTAAACAGCAAACAGAACACCTCTTTGACTCGGAGCTATCAGACTTTCAGTATTTTCAATTAAAGCACTGTTTCTCTCTGCAGGAGTATACTTCAGCAGGAACTAGGGTACTGAAGCAGTGGGAGAATATTTTATTCCAGAGTTCACGTCCCAGAGCTTTGCTAGCTAGACTTTACAGGGCCCTTTCAACAGAGATAGCTGCTACTATCTCTAACCTACTGCCCCAAAAACATTGGGAGAAAGAACTTCCGGGAAGATCAGAGGAGTTTTGGCTAGAGGTCTTCTCTTACTCGCATAAATGCTCTATTTCATTGTCGCTCGTCAATACTCAATCACGGGTATTACTTAGGATGTCCATTACGCCTGAGAAATTATTCCGATGGAAAAGAGCGGATGATCCCTTTTGTTGGCGCTTATGCGGTCAAAGGGGTACATTCCTACATATGTGGTGGGAATGCCGCAAAGTACAGAAATTTTGGCTGGAAGTTCACTCTCTAATTTCGACTAAGTTGGGGATGGCGTTTCCGTGCACGTTGGAGTCCTGTGTTTTGGGACATTTAAATCGGAAGAGGTACTAATTTCTGATAAAGCGGGGCTGGTAAATTGCTTATTGTTAGCGGCCCATTCGGTGATTAGTCATTTTTGGAAGCGCTCGTTTGCTCCCACCCTAAACGAATGGTGGGTAAAGGTGTGGTATGTATACAGGATGGAAAAGCTTACAGCAGACTTAAGATAAAGTCTTACACCTTTGGGCTCTGTTTTTACCTCTTAATGGTAACACACACTAATTTTTTTTTAATATACCTCCTGCTGACAGCAGCTCTGAGTGGGTGGATACCGTCACTCGGTACTGTAGTAGCAATGACTCCCTGCACACTCTTTAGCTCCATCTATTAAGGGTTTTTTTTACTTTTTGAAATTGGGTGGGAAGTTGGGGGGGGGAGGGCAGGGCGATTGATATCAGACACATATTTAACTTTCTTATTTCTTATAGAATACCCCAGCTTAGATAGTTTCTGGGATGTCCAATTTATTACATAATTATATTCATTTGGTATCTATGTTATCATTAGAGAGTTATGAAGCCTGATTATAAAACCCATGTTTAGAATTGTCCTTTCATTAAGTAGTGAACATACGCTGAGAATCACAGCTTAGATGGGTTTTCTTTTTTTTTTGTAATTGTGATAAGCCTAGATATATGTATTATATGTTTTGGTCTTGTGAATAAAGGTACTAAGCTTATATTGTAGTCTCATCACTCTGTATCACATTTATGCATTGTTTATCGGGTCTCCAACCCTATAGGGCAATTATACGCCAAGCTTCTGTTGTGATACACCGTTTCTTATGGTGGGAGGGCGGGGTTAATAGGGAATATTGTCTGATACTGTACTGTTGTGTTGTACTCATCTTCTTATATCTTAATAAAATTGTTGAACATAAAAAGAAGGGTTCCAGGGGTGATCCGGGAAACTACAGACCAGTGAGCCTGACGTCAGTACCAGAAAAAATGGTAGAAACCATCATAAAGAACAAAATTGCTGAACATGTAGATGGTCATGGCTTAATGGGAGACAGCCAACATGGCTTTAGACAAGGAAGATCTTGTCTTACTAATCTCTTATGTTTTTTTGAAGGTGTGAATAAACCGGTAGACAAAGGTGAATGGGTTGATATAGTGTATTTGGACTTTCAGAAAGCCTTTGACAAGGTCCCTCATCAGAGACTTTTGCCAAAACTAAAGAGTCATGTGATAGGAGGCAGTGTACTATTGTGGATCAGGGACTGGTTAAAAGATAGAAAGCAGAGGGTAGGGCTAAATGGCCAATTTTCCCAATGGAGAAAGGGAAATAGTGGTATACCCCAGGGATCTGTGCTGGGTCTGCTGCTTTTTGACATATTCATAAATTAACTGGAAAAGGGAATAACGAGTGAGGTTATCAAATTTGCAGATGACACAAAACTATTTAAAGTTGTTAAAACCCAAGAGGATTGTGGAAAATTGCAAGAGGATCTTAATTAATTGGAAGACTGGGCATCAAAATGGCAGATGAAATTTACTGTGGACAAGTGCAAAGTTATGCACCTA
Organism: Ichthyophis bannanicus; assembly: GCA_033557465.1. Lineage (NCBI taxonomy): Eukaryota > Metazoa > Chordata > Amphibia > Gymnophiona > Ichthyophiidae > Ichthyophis > Ichthyophis bannanicus. The sequence goes on from CM066033.1 coordinate 210,160,627, forward strand.
GGGAAGAACAACCCAAACTATGGTTACACGATGCAAGGTTCCACATTAGGAACCACCACCCAGGAAAAAGATTTAGGAGTCATTGTGGATAACATGTTAAAACCCTCGGCCCAGTGTGCAGCGGCGGCTAAGAGAGCAAATAGAATGCTAGGTATCATAAGGAAAGGAATGGAAAATAAAACAAAGGATATTATAATGCCTCTATATCGTTCCATGGTGAGACCGCACCTTGAATATTGTGTGCAATTCTGGTCGCCGTATCTTAAAAAATATATAGCCTTATTTATTATTATTTATTTATTACAGGCTCTTATATACTGCTCTATTTAGTATCAGCGCGGTTCACAATATAAACAATAGACCAGAACAACAAACTGTTTGGTTTTACATAGAACAGGTACGAGAACTTGGATAAAACATAGGTAAAATTGTTAACTGAAACTATTTACATGAGTATTTACATGTATATACAACAGGATTTATTAGAAAAGGTTCAGAGAAGAGCCACCAAAATGGCAAAGGGGATGGAAGGATACCCCTATGAAGAAAGGCTAAAAGGATTAGGGCTCTTTAACCTGGAAAAGAGACGGCTGAGGGGAGATATGATAGAAGTCTATAAATTAATAGGAGTGGAATGGGTAAACGTAGATTGATCATTTACGTTATCAGAATATAGAAAGACTAGGGGATATGCAATGAAGCTACAGGGTAAACTATTTAAGACTAATAAAAGAAAATATTTTTTCACTCAACGTGTAATCAAACTTTGGAATTTGTTACTAGAGGATGTAGTAAAGGCTGTTGGTGTAGCTGGGTTTAAAAAAGGTTTGGACAAGTTCCTGGAGGAAAGGTCCATAAACCATTATTAAGAAGGAACCCAGGATATCAATGCTTGACCCAATACAAGCATTGCGGAATCTGTGTCTTTTGGGGAAACTGCTAGGTATGTATGACCTAGATTGGCCACTGTTGGAAACAGGATACTGGGCTTGATGGACCTTGGTCTGACCCAGTATGGCATATCTTATGTTCTTATGAGCAGCTACAAACAACATCCAACCAGGTGGTAGTGGCACTGGCATTGCTAGAGTGCTGCTAATGCATGGTCCAGGCACAAACCTCATATGATTTAAAGGCCAGAACCATCTCAAACATATGCCAATATGGACAGCATCATTTGGCCAATGAAAGTTTGTCACCAATATGTGCTGTCAGACCACCACTGCATGGGGAGCCATGTAATGGTACATATATGCATCTGCGGAGCTATGCCGGTGCCAGGAGCCCTATTTCTGTGGGCAGATGGCCCCTCACACAGACCATTGGAGACTTACTAGATCATGACCAGGTATCTATATTTCTACCACTGAACATGGATTAGGTTGGTTAAAGCTCCCTGATCAGTGTTTCCTCCCTCCTGCCCTTTGCTTAGAGGATGAGGCATTCCTTCCCTAATGTGGCCATGCCTCCTGCAGCTACCATGGTCACCACACCACCTTCACAGTAACCTCACTAGAGCTAACAAAGGTGGTTGTGATAGTGCCACCACTTCAGATGTAGATAACATCCCTGCCACAGATAAAGGCCATGGTGACCATGTTCATAGACCCACTGTGGCAGGAGATAAACCACAGATATTAATGAAAAAGTTAAGCGGATTAGTTACAGTTAAGTGGACTTCTGCAGATAAAGAGGAGATTATGTGTTGTTATTTTTATGATACAAACTATATTTAAATCAAGAGGGTATACAAAGAGAATCCAACAAAAACTGGAAGAAAGAGGAAAACTGACACTAGAAAAACTGCATAAAACAACAGATGCAAAATTAAGATCTTTAATTTCACAGATGAAAAGTAAAGATGTATGCGAATGATCACATCATGAATCAACTAAGGGCTTTCATGGAAAAAGAAATAGAGGGAAGAGGAGGAGATGTAGGTGAGAGTACCAGAAGAAAGGAACACACAGAAAAAGAAAGAGTAGTTTGGGGGCGATGGAGCTTAGAGATCTGGAACTGCAGGAGAGTGATATGAATAAAGGACAGGTCAATAAATCAACATTAGAGGAAGGAGAAAGGGAAGCAGACAACCCAGAGGTGCAGGAATTCAAGATCGAGCTCCTAGTCCACATGGAAAAAGATGAATATGCTGGGTTTCAGGCAAGGGAAAGATTACCCAAGTTTCACTTGAGCTTAAAAGTATGATTATAAAGATGAACAAGGCCATATCCAGTATAAAAGAGACCATTTATTGACATCAGTGAAATAAATCAAATACAATATCGTGCACCTAAAATAATTACTTCAAGACAGCTAAAGTGCAGGGCCAGAAGAAAAAAAAAGCAATAACAGTTCCTCCTTGGAAAAAGCACATTGAGAGAAAAATACAATCACTGCGTGCAGAGATCTCCCTGATAGATGGATATCTAAAAAGATTAAGATCCAAGACATCAAGTTGAAGCATGCTGCATTAATAGAAGATGACCTGAAATTTATGTGTTTCATTAATAAGCGCAAAAACTGCAAAGATAAGCTATTTAGAGAGAACCCAAAACAATTCTATAGGGAGTTGGGAATGAGCATTAAGATGGTAAAAGTATCACCAACCAAAGCCAAAAGAGAAAGCTTCTGGAAAAAATGAAATATGAGGCCCTGCAAAGTACAATCCTCTCACTTGGTTTGCAGCTTGTTGTGCTGCGAGAGCTTGTGTGCATCAAAGTAGCTTAGCTACTGGCAGGGCCTCCCAAGATTGGCACCTCAGCTGAGACCTGTCTGACTAAGACAAACCACCCATCTGGGCAGCAGCAGAATGGGACGGTGTTGTAAGCGGGGGATCACATTTCTGTGACAAATGCAACAACACTGGAATTAACTGCACAAAAGAAAGGCCTGGCAAATTTACTTCTGTATCTTGCCATGAAAACTCAATGTATTGTCACAAAACAAATTGCACAGTGCTGGAAGATGAGACCCCCAGGTTGGAAGGCACTCAAATGGCTACTGGGGATGAGATGAAGACTTCTCAGAGTAAGCCAGCATTTATGGATGTGGTTGGATCAGTTCTCGGAACATCTGACTGCTGATGTAGCTGTGCATGAAATGAGAGTCAGAAGCTGCAAAGATGTCTTACATATTGGGACATGGAATGTACGAAGCATGAACCAAGGGAAGTTGGAGGTGGTCAAGAATGGAATGGAACGTGTACAAGAATGAAGTGGATCTGTTGGGTGTCAATGAACTGAAATGAATTGGCTTTGGGTACTTTGCATCTGATGATCATATGGTCTACTATGCTGTAAATTAAAGACACAAGAAATGGTGTTGCATTTATAATTAAGAAGAAACTTGCAAGAACTGTAATGAAATACAATGCAGTCAGTGAATGCTTAATTGCTAATGTCTGTGAGGAAATCCCATCAACACAATTATAATTCAGGTATATGCCCAAACAACAACTGCATTAGAGGAAGATGCTGATGAGCTCTATGAATAAGTACAAGCTGACACTGACAGAACATGCAAACAGGATATCCTGATAGCCATGTGTTACTGGAATGCAACAGTTGGTAACAAAGAAGGCGGCAAAATGGTTGGAAAATATGGACTTGGCAACAGAAAGGAAGTTGGAGAAAGACTGATAGAATTCTGCAAGACTAATGAGAAGACCATCTCAAACACCTTCTTCCAGCAACACAAGCACAGACTGTACACATGGATTTCACCCAATGGATTGTATAGAAATCAAAATGACTACGTCTGTGGAAGGCAGCAATGGAAAAGCTTGATAACATCAACAAAGACAAAACCTGGAGCTGACTCTGGTACAGATCACGAACTACTAGTATGCAAACTCAAGCTAAAGTTGAAAAAGAGCAAGCCACTCATGAATGTAGCAAAATATGATCTTGAGAATATACCACTGGAATTTAAAGACTAACTGAAAAATCAATTTTCTGCTTTAGATACAAATAACAGTTATGGGATGACATCAAGAAGGTTGTGTTGGAAGAAAGCGAGATGTCTCTTAAATGGTTCTCCTCCTATATAACGAACCGAAGTCCACAGGTACAATTCAATGGAGAAAAAGCAGAAGGGTTCACTCAAACGCAAGGCATACCCCAGGGATCAGCCCTCTCGGCTCTACTTTTCAACATCTACATGCAGCCCCTCTGTGACATTTTCAAAAAACATAACATCAACTACCATATCTATGCAGACGATATTATGTTATACACTCAATTAGACACAAATGACCCAAAGTACACCCAGCTTGAATCCTGCCTGTACGAGATGTTAGCATGGCTCCAGCAAAACAACATGGCAATTAACCATAAGAAAACCGAAGTAATGTATATATCAAGTAAACCGAACTTTGAACCCCCTCCGACGGTCACCCTCTGCAACAACACATATAACACAAAAAACGAGATCAAATACCTGGGTGTCACACTTGACAGCAAACTGCAATTGGAAAAACACCTGCGAAAAGCTAACAAAGCCATCTTCCACAAACTCAGAGTCCTGCAGCCACTGAGGAACTTAATCGAACCCTGTGATTTTCGGACGGTGGCACAAGCACTCATTATGCCGCACTTAGACTACTGTAACGCCATACTACAGGGTCTGCCAAAGAAAACGCTAAATATTTTACAATTGGCCCAAAATGTGGCGGCAAGGATCATCACACGAACAAGAATCACTCAACGCATCACACCTGTACTGATCAAACTACATTGGCTACCAGTTGCGGCCAGAATACAATACAAAACTTTGGTAACCACATTCAAGCTCATACATGACATAGCACCCTCATTCCTCTCAACACTGGTCAACAAGCAACCAACCAACAGAGACAGGAGAACTATCAACTCTGACACACTACAAGTTCCTAATAATATCACATCAGTAAAAGCAAGCACCAGCAACAAAGCATTCTCATTCTCAGCCCCGATAACCTGGAATCATCTACCACATGAACTGCGAGCTATAAAAGACATAAATGACTTCAGAAGGAAAATAAAAACCCATCTTTTTAAATGTCACTATAACCTGTTGTAAAAAAGTGACACCATGATGCCGACCTGTGTAAATGTAATTATTAGAGAACTGTAAATATGTAAATATTGTAAACCTAACTTTTGAAGTGTCTAATCCTGCATGCTGTGCCTAACCCTAAATCTATGTATATATGACCCAATTTTCCTGTCCTGATTTGACATCTCCCAAATTGGTAATCAAACCGCTGCTGATCGCTGGAAGTAGCGGTATATAAGTGTAAACTAAATAAATAAATAAAATAAATAAGGTGAAAAATGGCCAAAATGGATGACTGAAGAAACTTTGAAAATTATCCAGTCAGAGAAGGAAACACCAGAGGAGAAAGAGAAGCAATTGCAGAACTCAGAGATTTCCAACATGCAGCAAGACAAGTACTACAGTGACACATGCAAGGAAATAGAATCAGAAACTATTAGAGGAAGAACAAGATCGGCTTTTCTAAAGCTACAAGAGTTAAAGAAAAAATTCCAGCCTCGAACTGGAATGCTGCAAGATGCTCAAGAATTCATGCTGAATGATGCTGAGAAGATCAATAAAAGATGGAAAGAAATACCAAGCCATTACAACATAAAGATCAAGTGGACCAACAACATTTCAACCTGTATCTTATGATCAGGAACCATTTGTGATGAAAGTAGTCATCGAAGCAGCCCCTTATCAAAGTACAAAGCACTAGGCATTGACGGCATTCCTAGTGAAGTATTACAGCAATCGGATGAAGCCATTACCATACTTACAAGGCTCTGCCAGGAAATTTGGAAGACAACACCATAGCCAACTGACTAGAAAAGATCTGTGTTTATACCAATACTGCAGAAAGGTGACCCAACTGACTGTAGAAATTATCGCACAATCACTCTGATCCCACATGCCAGCAAGATTCTACTCCAGAACATTCAGAAGAGACTACAAACATACCTGGAACAAGAACTACCTGACGTGCCAGCAGGGTTCAGAAAAGGGCGAGGAACAAGAGACATTATCGCGGATGTGAGATGGATCCTTGAAAAGACAAACAAATACCAAAAGGATATCCATATGTGTTTTATTGACTACAGCAAGGCTTTTGACGGTGTAAACCATGAGAAACTCTGGGCCACATTAAGAAGCATGGGTATGCCAAAACACTTTATCGTTCTCTTGCACAACCTTTACATTGAACAAGAAGCAACAGTTTGAACGGAACTAGGAGAAACAGAAAGGTTTAAAATAAGCAAAGGTATATAACAAGGTTACATACTTTCCCCCTATCTCTAATTTATATGCAGAACAAATCATCAGAGAAGCAGGACTATATGAAGACAACCGAGGTTTGAAGACTGGTGGAAGACTCATCAACAACCTTTGCTATGCTGATGATACCATATTACTGGCCGACAGCGAAGATGATTTGAAACATTTGCTTCTCTAGATCAAGGAATATAGTCTTAAAATGGGTCTGCACCTTAATGTTAAGAAGTCAAAGATCCTGACAACTGGCAAAATCAATAAGTTCATCATTGACGGAGAAGAAATTGAAATAGTTGCTAGCTTTAACTTACTTGGATCAACAATCAATAAAGAAAAGACTGGCAATCAAGAAATTCGATGGTGTATTGCTCTTGGTAGAATGGCTATGAAGGACTTAGAAAAAATTCTTAAGAGCAGAGATGTCTCTCTCCATACCAAAATTAGACTTGTCCAGGCCATGGTATTTCAGTAACATCATATGGATGTAAAAGTTTGACTGTGAAAAAGATGGACAGGAAGAAAATTGATGCCTTTGAATTATGGTACTGGTGATGAATACTGTGTATATTATGGACTGCCTGAAGAACAAACCAGTCAGTACTAGAGGAGATCAAACCTAAGCTTTCCTTAGAAGCTCAGATGGCAAGACTTTATATTTCATACTTTGGACACATCATGCGAAGATAAATCATTGGAGAAAGACATAATGCTTGGCAAGGTAGAAGGTCACCGTAAAATAGGAAGGCTGGCAGTGAAACGGATTGATACAATTAATTAATTAATTAATTTATTTATTTAAAGCTTTTTTTATACCGCGCTCTTTAGAATCAGTGCGGTTTACAAGTAACATTCATTTGTACAATGCAGGCTGAAACATACATTGAGCTTTACAGAGAACAGGTATTACAACTTGGGTTTCAACAGGGATAACTATATACAAACTGAGCAATTGTGTCATGGATATATTTCTGTCAACATGACATGATTTGATAACTATTTACATGTTTACATGATAACTATTTACATGTTTACATGATGACTATTTACATGTTTACAACAGGGATACCACTCTATCAGCAGTGAGTCACTTGGCTGCAGTCCGAACAAAGTTTAGGTCAACTATCCAGAGGGTCGCCCTGAGTAGACACCGACTAGATGGCACTTAACAAAAGTACAATCAAGACGCAGAATGGAGCATACAGGAGCATTTAGAAAAAGTAAACATTAAGCCTATGGAATGGCCTGCAGTAACAACAAAAAAGCTAGAAAGCAGGTTAAAGTGAGCCCCAGAATGGAAGAGCCCTGGCCCAGATAGAGTAACCAACGTTTGGCTCAGACAGTTAAAATCACTCCACCATGACCTGGTGAATTGCAAAAATCAATTGTTTAAGCAGCCAGATTTAACACAATGGCTTACTACAGGAAGAACATTTCTCCTTCCAAAAGCAGACCCAATAACACTCCCAAAAATTATAGACCAATAACTTGTCTATCTACAAGCTATTCACTGCAATAGATGCAGACAGAATATATGATCATATCGAGTCTAATAATATCACGGCCATAGAGCAGAAGGACAAGAGAGGAGCAAATGGCACCCAAGACCAGTTATGTTGAAGAAGGCCATCATGGCCAGCATTAAGAAAAGCAGACATCTCAGTATAGCATGGATTGATTATAAGAAAGCTTTTGAAAGCATCACACACTCTTTTATAATAAATTGCCTTGAAATGTATAAAATAAATCCTGGTTTGATGGAGTACATTACATTCACTATGACAATGTGGCAAACCATACTGTTTTTGAAATATGAAGATGGTCAGTACATCATTCCTAACATTAAGATCCAACGAGAAATATTTCAGGGAGATTCCCTGTCGCCACTTCTGTTTTGTGTGGCGCCTAATCCAGTGTGTACTCTCATCAACTCTTTGGGATACAGATTTAGCCTGAATTATAAGACAGTAACAACCCAGAACCCTATCTACTATTTGTAAATGATCTGAAGCTCTACAAATGCAGCAATCATCAATTAACAGAGCAACTCTGTATAGTAAAAAAGTTTTTCTGATGACAGCAGGATGACTTTTGGCCTTGACAAGTGTGCTAAGGCAACATTTTTAGAGGAAAATTGAGCAAAATGGAAAAAACCATCTCCCTGGCTGAGGGCTGTGACATCAAGAATCTTGAAAAGGACGACATATATAAGTATCTTGGAGTAGAGGAAGGAACGACACTCAAACAGAAATTACTGAGAGAGAAGCTCAGTAAAGAATACTACAAGAGATTGAAATTATTATTGAAAAGTGCTTTAACAGCACAGAATAAGATACAACTCATCAATCAGCTGGCAATTCCTGTACTCTCATATAGCTTTGGGATTGTGAACTGGCCTCTTAAAGATCCTGAAAAACTGGAAGTGCGAATAAGACATTCTTCCATGTCCATGAAGTAATTTACAAGAATCGGTATATGCCAAAATCATATATTCCTAGAGCTGAAGGAGAAGGGCTAGACCTGATAGATTTATTACACCTATAGTGCTACATAGATCATAGGCTTCCAGGTCTACCTGACAGCATCATCAAATCCAAACATGCAAAAAGTGCTGAAATATAAAAGTAAACATCAAGAATCTGTTCCCATCATCAAATTTAGAAGTTACAATGACTAGAAGGAATGAATGAAAATCCATAAGAATGCACAGGAAAGGAAGCAACGGAATTTGCAAGAGAAAAAGCTCTTTAAAGGTTTAAATCGGCCAACGAAGAAAAACAATGGCAAATGCACAAATACAGTGAGAAATAGAACGTGTTACTGCAGGAACCCTATGTTGATCAAGAATAGACACATGAATGGTTAAGGAGAAGTGAACTGAAACCAAAAGATGAGAGATCGATAGTTGCAACCCAAGACAGTGGACTACAAATGAGATGATTTACAGCGAGCATTGAAAAAATTGGAAAAACAGGCATATATCGATTCTGTAAGAAAGACCTGCAAACAGTGACTCACCTCATAGCTGACTGAAGTTCTAATAGTGGAAAATTTCTATACAGAAAGGCACAACAAAGTAGCATACCTCATCCACTGGAAACTCTGTAAACACTGCAACATCACCGTTCCTGAAAAGCACTGGGATCATAACCCTAAGAGAATTACAGAGGATAAAGAGGTTATGATCACCTGGGACATTGCCATTCTGACAGAGAAGACACTGGATGCAAAGAAACACGACATAGTGGTAAAGGAGAAAAACACCAGAATGACATTGATAAAGATGTCAATTCCAAGTAATTATTCTGTGAATCATGTGGAAAGGCAGAAAATCATGACGTACCAAAAAATACAGAGATCAAGAAAATGTGGCAGATATGCTTAGGTGTGTGGCTTTAATTATCTCTCAGATTTTCTTTCTGCAAATATTGGCCCAAAATAGATTAATAGAATGACCTTATAGTGTAGAAGGCTGGCTTCTTGTGGAGCTCTTATGTTTTTGCAGCAGTAATATCTTCTTTATGGAGAGAACTAAATGTTAACAGATAAAAGCAAAACAAGTTCTAAAAATTAATAAAACAATCCCCCACTCAAAAGATATATAAGGTGATATCTTTTTATTGTACTAAATACATTTCTTCACTAGTTCTCAGGAAATAACATGTTCTGGACTGAACAGAATGCCAAGGGGGCAGATGCAAAGGGACTAACATAGTTAGTAGACCTATCTCTGCTGTCTGTTTCTGCCCCCATGCAAACAGGATCTCTGCGTCGAAGAAGGTGAAAGTGGCAGGTCATAGAGGCCAGGAACTGTAGTGCAGCACCAGAGAGCTTGGGTAAACACTGCATTGTTGTTTAAAGAGCATTACAGCTGAGGCAGGTCCTGGAAAGGGGCAGTTGCCGTGGCAATGGGGCAGGGGTGGAAGTAGGGGCAAGCAGCAGGATTGAGACCTTTCTTAGGTGGACTCCTATCCTTGCACCGGCCCAGAACAGAGGTTCCATTCCCTCTTCTCAGACTAACCTAGAGTGCCTCTTCCTTTCCTCACAAGCCCAGCATTTTTGTGATTTGTTTTGTACATTATAAGAGGCCATTCCTTCCCCCCTCACTTCTTACCCTTTCTTTCCTGAATAGATTATAGCTGGTATGACTACATCCCAAACATTGCTCACTGTGTACTTTAAAAAAAGCTTTAACAATTTTTGTTTTTAGGTAAGCTTCTTTGTAAATTTTCTCCTTTGCCTGTCTTATTATACCTATTTGCCAATGTTTATATTTTGTCTTGTTCTCCTCATTTGGATTGGCAACTCATTTTAAAATAATTCCTTTTTTTGTTTAAATTGCCTCTTTTATCTGGTATTTATATGGTCTGCTTTGACCTTCTTAAGTCTTGCAATACATTTTCCTGAACTTCCAGGATAATATAGTTAAACAATCTCCATGCCTCCTGCAAATTGCTGACCTTTGTAATATCTTCTTTTAATTTCTTTCTAACTTCTCGTTTTATTAGTCTCCTTTCTAAAATTATATATTACTAAAGCAGAATGTTTAAATATTTTTCCCCATAATTATGTGGCAGGCCCCACAATCCCTGGAAAATAAGATTTAGTTTGCCAATTTCCATATCAACTGCCCTATTAAGCAGCTCTTTATGATATGCTGAAGTTTTACCTCCTACCATACGCCAATGAGTCATTCATCCAATCATCATTGTTGCAACTGAAGCTTCCCATTATTATTTGGTTGCTGATTCTATTTACCATTCTAATTCCTGTTAGCATTTTCCCTCTGCTTCCTCATCTTGGTCAGGTGGTGAGAGTGTACTCCCATTGCTATACCTTCCCTTTTCAAATATGGGCTTTCTATCCAGAAAGATTCCAGAGTGCAGCTTTTATAATTTATTATTCACAACTCTATGCCTTCTTTAACCAATTCTCTGACCATGTCATAGATAAATCAAAGATCCCACTCTCCATCTACAATCTCTTACCTATGTCTATGAAGCACCCATACAGCTTCATTTCCCTATCTGCCTCTGAGCTTTTACATTTTCACCTGCAATTTCAGATCTTCGATCTTGCAAGCACAGTGGCACTTCAATTTGTACTCCTCCCACCATCTTCACCTTGTCTTCCTTTATAGCATCCAAAATGCACAGTGAGCAACATTTTGGTGCCTCTTTACTCAAGTATGGTAACTTTGTGCAAATTCTGCTCATTAAATGTAAAAAATATGTGGTAAATACAAAACCTGTGCAGTAATGTCAGAGGCATGATCATCATCTGCTCCCTGCTATTTGCAATGGATTTACAATAGTTCCTGTATTTCAAAGCCCCCCCCCCATCTTCACATACCAGCCCCCACCCCAACACCCACCAACAATGCTCTTAAAAATCAGTACAAAGCAACTTAAAATAATTATCCCCCTTATGCTAGACCCCCCCCCCCCGCCAAATATCCCTTAAGAAGTGAATCTCAACCCCCCTGGACCCTGCAGTAACTGTGCAAGTGGTATATAACATGGTCTAGTACCACAATCTAACTTCAATCTGCAGTCCATCCTCAATCTCTGGCCCTACCCCATTTACTTCCCACTTTACAATCCGGCATGCAACACGAATTAACATGCCCTGTCATGCCAGCACGGTAACAGTTACTGTTTGTATGCTAACAGTGCTCCCTAATTCATGGGCTAACTGCTTAGTGCACTTTAGTAATCAGGCCCCAGTGACTTGGTATCTAAGGCACCCTGCCTTCTCCTTCTGTGAACGTCACCCTTTCAATCTGCGCCATTCTACACCAGAACATAACTTTTCTCTGACAAATGACGCTACCTGCCATGGGGAATAATTCAGAAATCTCTGGCTTTCTCCACGGTGTGCGATGTTATTTCCATTGCCAGACATGAGCATGTTATGCAGTGCATGTACCAGCGCATACACAGCATTGTATATGTTATAGCTGCTCCCAAAATGCTTCATCCTACAGTGTAAGTATTTTGGCAATGTTTCATTAGTGCTGCAGGATCTTCTGATGTTTTGGGGGCATCGACTGTCGCACAGGTGTCTCCACCAAAGCTGAGAGACATTATAAACTGGAAGCACAATAGGATTCAGCTCCTGGACAAATTTGGGAAAACTTGGAATATCCTTCCTTACCATTGTGAATACCAAGCTGTTCTCCTTCACATTCACATCAAATAAATGCTTTGTGGCAAATTCCCACTCACCTATGCTGATCCAGACCTTGGAATGCATCAGCATATATTGTAATCGCTGATGACGATTCAACGTAGTAATACTTTTACAATAAAAAATTGTCACATTGGGTGATGGTGCATGGATGTTTTTATTCATTTCATGTCTCTTGGGTGGCTTGATTTCGGTTTGACTGAAAATTTCAATGAATGCGATGCAGCCACCATTCAGCTCAATTCCTTCTTTGAGGATCTGGACAGCCTTAAGGCTGCTGTCATCATCAGGTGCAAAGATACCAACCCAGGACCAACCAAAGTGCTTCAGTAGCCTGATAATCCCAGCACAGAGAGGCAGCTCACTGGGGACGGTCCGGTAGAAATAAGGAAACTTAACAGCATCACTCATAAAGAGATTCTGCGAGATGAAACTGATCTGTGGAGACAAATAACTCATTACAACTTTTGCACAGTGAAAATTGGCAGGTTAAGATATAAAAGCACTTGTGACTGGGAGGTGTCAGGAGGGGAGGGGAGGCAAGATGGCACCGTGAGGAGACTGGTGCGGAACGCGGTCTATTTGTCAAGATGAGTGACCTACCTTTACGGCAGCATGCTGAAGCGCAAAAGCAAGCAGCTGCAGGAGGAAGTGGTCAGCTCATCCTTGTCGAGCTCAGCATCTGGCCATTGAAGGAGGTGCAAACTGCCTTGGACTGCTCTGGGGGAGATCTGCTGGGGTGGAGCATGGAAGGGGCCTCATTGAGCCCTGATGATCAGACCCTTCCCTGGCAAACCAGAAGCACTCTGATGGGGGGTTGGATCATCCGTCTATTGGCAGTGCTGTTCAGTAGGTGGAGGGTTTACCGGGCTTCCCCCTTGCTCAGGCATGGGTTTGGTGAAAAGTGTAGGAGGTTTGCTTGTGGACCATCTCAGGAGAGGGTGTGGAGAGCTTTCTGGGGGGAAGGAGTCTGGGGTTACCTTGGAGGCACTATGGAACTCTGTCAGGACTCTGGAGGGAACTCTAAATGCTAATTTAGCAGAACGTTCTTCAAAGGTAGATTCTCTTACAGAGCTTGTCTCTGCCCAGAGGAATGAGGTTTCTGAACATGAGGTCAGATTGAATCAACTGGAGGGTCGAGTGGCTGAGTTGGGCACATTTAAGAACTCTCAAGTGAAGGAGAGTTTTGGGCTCTGGAGGAAACTGGAGATTTTGGAAAATCAGTCCCAGAGGAACAAGTTACGTTTCCTGGGGTTTCCTCAATCCCCCTTTCCTAGGCCCTGTTAAGTTGGTTAAGAAATATTTGATTGAAATTTTGGGCTGGGTGTCGGAAATCTCTCTTGTGGCTAGGGTGTTCTATGTGCTTTCCTCTAGTGGAGGTTCTGCAAATCTCAGCCGACCTAAGATTTGCTTAAAAACATAATAGCTAAACTTAATACTACCACTTCTTACCTGGATCCGTGCCCGATACCCTGGATCAAAATGACATTACCAGAATTATCATCATTCATCCTCCCTATGATTAATCTCTCCCTCAAGGAAGGGTACTTCCCCCCAACTCTTAAACATGCTCAAATACGTCCTTTAATAAAAAATAATAAACTTGACAAATCCTCCCCTACATCATATAGACCCATATCTAGCATCCCGTTTCTTGCGAAACAGAAAAAGTTGTCCAGATACAACTTCAGGACTACACAGACACATCTGCCCTGCTTGACGAACAACAATATGGTTTTCGCCCATCCCATGGTGTGGAAACACTCCTAGCAGTCCTAATCGACACACTTTCATGGGGAATAGACGACTCAAGGCAAGCATTCTTCCTCCTTTTTCTAGATACCAAAGCAGCATTTGATAGCGTCAGTCATCATCTAATGCTTACCAGACTCAGGCAGATAGGGCTAACTGAAACAGTGTATAAATGGTTTGAGTCATACCTAAAGGACAGAACACAAGCCGTCAGAATCAGGCCTCCCCCAGGGATCAGCACTTTCAGCGCTTCTCTTTAATATCTATCTGCAGCCTATCTGCTCCATCCTTAAAAGGCACCGCGTAAATTATCACATTTACGCAGATGACATTATGTGTTACTTCCCATTTAAAACTACCAAGCCCAGCAACTCAAAGGATATCAAACTGCTTTACGGATATCTCGCAGTGGCTAAAAAAATATAACTTCCTCATAAACCTTTCAAAAACTGAAGTATTATTTGTCACTAGGAATCAAAGCTTTGTACCCCCAACAGAAATCCTGCTCCAAGACTCCACAATATCAGTCAAAAAGAGGTAAAATACCTAGGAATCATTCTAGACAAGACCCTCAGTATGGAATCTCACATTAAGAACACAGCCTCAAAAATTCACTATAAACTTCAACTGTTAAAACAGCTCTGTCCCCTCATACACCTCCAAGAATACACATCTGTAATACAGGCAATTATTACACCTCATTTTGATTTTGCTAACTCCATCCTTCATGGGGTAACTAAACAGCTAGCTCAAAATATAGCTGCAAGATCAATAATGAACCTCAGCTCCATTGAACACATAACACCTATTCTTTTCAAATTACACTGGCTTCCCATTCACTGCCGAATTAACTATAAAATACTGGTAACAACATTCAAAATAATTAATAACCTAGCACCATCCTTCATCAGCACCCTAATTCATAAGGAGGTATCAAAATGCTCGAGGCCGCGGGCCGGGTCCCGCGGCCGTCAGTAACCTGGGCCCGGGCCCGGCCTCGGCCTCGCTCACGTGACAGGGGACGGGGGGGGGGGAGGAGGCAGGGAGTAGTGCGGCATTCGAAATCGCTCCTTTGACTCGAAGGAGCGATTTCATTGGCCCGGGCATCGGGGGGGGGGGGGGCGGAGCAGTGTCGGCGAGGAGCCGCGTGGCTGTCCCTTTTCGCCACGGCTCCTCGGGAAACGGACGCATTTGCGGGGAGGTCTGGTCTTCGGCCTGCAGCACCGGCGTGTGGCAGCCCGTCGGTGGGCCCGGTGAGTGGTCAGCAGGGAGGGGGTATACGGTGGCAGAAGGGGGGGCGCGGGGACGCCAGGGGGGGCAGTTTCTGGCTCGGGGCAGGGTCTGGCTGACTAGGGGGGTTCTGTGTTTGCCACGGGCCTACCTTGCCTTGCAATTCAAAAAAAAAAAACTAACCGGAGATCCGAGGCAGCCCGGCAAGAAGAGGGCACGCTGCCTTCCTGCTGAGGGCTGAGAGAGCATGGCACACGCTGGAAAAGGGGCTACTGGGCGGCAGAAGGGGTGGGATGCGGCTGCCAGGGCCGGGGGGAGCGCTAGAGGGGCACGGGGAGCTAGTTCAGCGAAGGGAGCCAGAGCCGTTGGTCGGAGTCCGCGGGGGGCAGGGGGAAGAGGGAAGAATCGTGGGCGGGGGATCAGGAGTCGGGGGCCTTTGTCTGCCCCTGCAGGAGGATTGTTGGGTTTGGAGGTGCCCGTGGGCGCACCGGCTGAGATGGTGGGGCCCGAGACGAGGGTGCTAGGTTCAGTGGTGGACGGGGTTGCGGAAGGGGGCGTGGCAGATGGAGGAGTTGAGCGGGGGTCGGCAGGGGTCCGGGGAGAGCAGGAGGACAGGGGGGGTGGGGGTGGGCTCAGGACATGGGTTTCAATCTGGCTGGGGTTCCCTCTGGTTCGGTTGGGGGGGGTGCTTATGGGTCAGTTCCTTGGGGGCGGGGGTGCATGGTGAGGGTTGGGCGGGCTGGTCCCCGTTGTCCGGACGGACCACGGGCATGGGCCCTTGGGGGTATGGTTGGGGGGGGACTGGGCGGGGGCTGGTTTTCAGAATGGTGGGGGACAGCTTCCCTGGGGGGCGGTGGGATGGGCGGCAGGGGGTTTGGGTACATCTGCGGGGCCTCCCGGGGGGGGTGCTGGGTGGGGGATGGGGCATTGTGGGTTGGCTACTCCTGGTGTGGGTGTTTCTCCTCCTCCGGTTGTGGGTGCTTCTCTCCCTCTGCAGGTTCCAGCTCGTACGGCGGCTGCGGCGGGTGTGGTAGGTGGCGGCCAGACGGAGATGTCGCAGAGGGTGGAGCGGACCTGTACGACCTCGGTTGTGCCAGAGACGGCAGAGTAGGTTGCAGCAGGTGAGTGTCCAGGGAATGCGGTGGGCGGAGTTGGGGGGTTGTTGCCGGCGGGGGAGGGTGCTTCGCGTGTGCGCAAAGCCAAGGCGAAGAAGAAGCACAGGCGTCATTGTAGGCGGAGTGCGTCGTCCTCGTCTTCGTCTTCCTTGTCATCGGATAGTTCCTCTAATGCCTCCATGGTGGGGGCGCGGGCGGGTGACGGGGCGGGGTCGTCAGTGGTGCGTTGCGCGGAGCTGTGGGAGAGTGTGCCGCGCAAGTTGAGGTGGCGGATCGTGAAGCGGCGTTATATTGATATTTTCCGGCTTCTGGAGGGGAGGAAGCGCTCGGGGGAGAGTAGGAAGAAGCGTAAGGAGGATGAAAAGGCGGGGAGGGTGCGGAAGGTTTCTCGGAACACGTTAAATTGGACCCAGGCCTTTTTGCATTTGGCGAGCGTGTGTGGGCATGAGGATCCGACTCATTATGGTGAGCTGCTTGCGTATTCAGATGCCATATTAGCGGCCTCCCAGGCGCACGAGGGTTGGGCCTGGCTCAATTACGACGAGTAGTTTCGTGATATGATGGAGGAGAATCGGCAGCTGTCGTGGGGGATGAAGGATATTAATCTCTGGCTGACGCAAATGTCTGCCAAAAAAGGGGGAGCGGGGGGGGGGGGGGCGCAGGTCCAGGTAAGGCCATGGGCAATCCTTCGGGGGTGGGTTTTCGGTCCTTTCGGGCTGCGGGCCCAGTGCCAGATACGACCAAAGTCGGACCGAGTGGACCTGGTGGAGATCTTTGCTGGCGCTTCAATAAAGCTTCCTGTCCCTTTCCGGACTGCAAGTTTCGACACGCCTGCTTGCTCTGTGGGGCCGGTGTGCCAGGAGCACCGGTTGGGGGTAAGTGAGGAGGGGAGCGGAGGGTTGGCGCCTACCCCCATCAAGATTCAGGCGTTGCAGCCGTGGCTGGAACTTTATGCGCAGAGCAGGCACGGCAAGGCGGGGACCATGTTGTGGGCAGGTTTTTCAGAGGGCTTTCGGATCCCGTTTCAGGGGGAGGTTTTGGAGGTGGCGGGTTGCAATGCTAGCTCGGTTCTCCGGCTGGCGGAGGTGGCCCGCGCGAAGATTGCGGCGGAGTGTGCGTTGGGTAGAGTGGCCGGACCATTTGACCGGCCACCCTTTTCACCGTTTATTATTTCACCGCTTGGGGTGATCCCCAAGAAGGAGCCAGGGCGTTATCGCTTGATACACAATCTGTCGTGCCCCCTTGGGGCCTCGGTGAATGACCATATCCCACGGGAGTTATGCTCGGTGCGCTATGCGTCCTTCGATGAGGCTTTGGAGCTGGTGCGCCAGTGCGGTAAGGGGGCATTGTTGGCGAAGGTGGACATCGAATCGGCCTTTAGGCTGTTACCGGTTCACCCGTCTGCCTTTCCATTGCTGGGATTCCGTTTTGACGCCCAGTATTATTACGACAAGTGCTTGCCGATGGGTTGTGCGATCTCTTGTGCTTACTTCGAGGCCTTTAGCACGTTTTTACACTGGGTCTTGGTAAGGCGGTCTGGGCGCCATTCTATTGTGCATTACGTGGATGATTTTTTGTTCGTGGGGCCAGCGCAGTCCGAGGTGTGTGGCTCCTTGCTAGGGCTGTTCCTTGAGATGGCTGCTGAGTTCGGCATCCCGTTGGCGGCAGGTAAGACTTTGGGACTGGTGACGTGTCTGTCCTTCTTAGGGATCAAAATAGATGCAAGGGAGTTCGTGGTCCATTTACCTAGGGATAAAGTTGAGCGTCTGCGCCTATTGGTGGCGGAGGTGAGCTCTGCCTCGAAGGTGACTTTGTCAGAGATGCAAGTGTTGGTCGGCCACTTGAATTTTGCTTGTCGAGTCATTGCCATGGGGAGGCCATTTGCGCGTAGGCTGTCCCTGGCTATGGCCGGGGTGCGCTGTGGGCATCATCGCATCCGGGTGACGTCGGGGATGCGGTCTGACTTGCGGGTTTGGGATGCTTTCCTGGCGGAGTATAACGGCTCCTCGGTGTTGCAGTCGTTTGACGTATCCAATAGGGACTTGGAGTTGTTTTCCGATGCGGCGGGTAGTTCGGGTATGGGGTTGTATTGTCAAGGCTCATGGTGTGCGGCGCCGTGGCTGACATCTTGGACAGAGAGCGGGTTGACGCGTAATGTGACGTTCCTCGAATTGTTCCCGATTGTGGTGGCCTTCTGGGTGTGGCCGGAAAGGTTGCGGGATAGGCGGGTGGTGTTCTGGTGCGACAATGCTGCTGTGGTGCAAGTCATCAATCAACATTTGCCCAAGTGTCCGCGTGTGGTGGCACTGATGCGGGTATTTGTGCTGGCCTGTCTTCGTCTCAATGTCATGGCTCGGGCGCGTCACGTGCCGGGTGCTCAGAATGCTATTGCTGATGCTCTGTCTCGTTTTCAGTGGGCGCATTTTCGGGAGTTGGCTCCGGGGGCAGACGAGACATCAGCAGTGGTGCCGGAGCACCTTTGGAGGATTGGGATACCGGACTGATGGCCTTGTTGCAGTCCTCCGTGGCTCCAGGTACGTGGATGGCTTATCGGCGGGGTTATGCGAAGGTGCGGGAGTTTTTCTGGGGGAGAGGATGGAGAGGTGGTAGAGTGGAAGACATGCTCGCCGGTTCTTTTATCCTGTGGGCAAAAGGTTGCGGTTGGTCACGGTCGGCAGTGCGGTCAGCGCTGACTGGGTTCTCCTTTTTCAGCAGGGTGGTGGGCTGGGGCAGTCCCAGTGCCGCGTATGTGGTGAAGCGGCTTTTGGCCGGATGGGCTAGGGCCCAGCCGCTGGGGCGGGATTGGTGCCGTCCTGTGTCTCATGAGTTGCTGCTGCGCATATGGGATGTATTGCCGGAGGTGGCGGCTTCTCCGTACGAGACGGTGCTTTTTCGGACGTTGTTTGTTACGGCTTTTTTCGGGGCGTTTCGGGTTAGTGAGTTGGTCCCACGGTCATGCAGGCAGTGTGTTTGGGGGGGTTTGCAGGTGCAACATGTGGACTTGCAGGAGATGATTGTCCGGATTTATGTGGAGCGCTCGAAAACGGACCAGCAGGGCCTTGGCCGGTGGGTGGTGTTGAAGGCTATCCCTGGGTTGGGCTCCTTTCCGGTTCAGAATTTGTCGTCTTACGTTCGTCGGCGGCCGGACCTGACAGGCTGTTTTTTCTGTCACGCGGATGGTATCGCGGTTAGCCAGTTTCAATTCACGGTGGTGCTCCGCCTGGCCTTGCGGCAGTTGGGCTTGGATGAGTGGCGGTACGCGTCTCATTCATTCCGGATTGGGGCGGCGACAAGTGCAGCCACGGCGGGGCTTGGGGGTGAAGTGATTCAATGGATCGGGAGGTGGCGATCCGGGGCCTATGAGGGTTATGTGCGCCTGGACCAACTGTGAGGCGTTTCTGGGATGGGGGAGGGGGAGTGTGGGGGGGTGTTAATGCTGTCTTTCTTTTTCAGGTTCGCTGCAGAGATGGCCTCCACAGAGTGACGAACCGGGCCCTCCCGGTGTGTGGTGGATTCTGGGACATTCGTACGTGTACTGGGCGGAGCGCAGAGCCTCGAGTCGTCCGCTGGGTCTGCACCTGGGCTTGGTGTCCTGCAACGTTCAGCTGGTCTGGCTGGGCGAGCGTGGCATGCGCTGGTGGCAGCTCCTTCCTTGTGTGCATGGGCATGCGGAGCGGCGGCAGCGACCGACGGGATTGTTGATACAACTTGGAGGGAATGATCTCTCCAATTGGACATGCCGACAGCTCATTCGAGCGGTGCAGCGGGACCTTCGGGCGCTGCAGGAGCAGTGGCCAGGTGTGGCAATCGTCTGGTTGGATATTATCCCGCGACCGGCCTGCCTGTCCCAGCGACGTTGGTCGCGTGGGTTAGCAAAAGTCAACCGGCAGATTGGACGCTGGTTGCAGCAGGCCGGGGGATGGCAGGTCCAGCACCCTTGGGCGGATCCCCATTGCGCTGGACTGTATCGCACTGACAGGGTACACTTGTCCCCGGTCGGGCAGGACTTATTACTTAATGATTGGCAAGAAGCGTTAGAAATGATTGGTCGCAGCTTTATGGGGGGGGGGGGGAGGCGGTGCGAGGATAGTAAATACCTCGCACCGGTGGCGGGGTAGAGAGCCAGCGCTCGCAGACGCGGCGCGGGCTTGAACTGGTTTAGGAGCAGTGGGGGGCGAAGTGCTCCTCGGGGTGGGGCGAGACAGCCCGGTTGGGGGTCTCGGCCCGGTAGCGGGGGGGTGGGGGCCAGCCTTTGCTACTAGTATGGCGAGGCCGGCGGCGGGGTTCGGGGGGAGGAGGATGCTCCGCCTTGCTCCTAATACGGCGGGTGGGGGCATCTTCCGGCTGGGGGGTGTGGGGCTGGGTTGTGGTTGAAAGTTGTATATTTAGGCCCGTGTTGGGCCGGTTGTTACAGGTTGTAAATAAAGCTGCGACCAAAGTTTGTACCAGATACTGTGTTGGGTATTTGTGGGGGCAAATTTATGTGGGGGTGCTAAGACTTGCTGAGGGAGGCGAGGAGGGCCTCCGGGTTACCAGAGTTAATGCTCGAGGCCGCGGGCCGGGTCCCGCGGCCGTCAGTAACCTAGGCCCGGCCTCGGCCTCGCTCACGTGACAGGGGATGGGGGGGGGGGGGAGGAGGCAGGGAGTAGTGCGGCATTCGAAATCGCTCCTTTGACTCGAAGGAGCGATTTCATTGGCCCGGGCATCGGGGGGGGGGCGGAGCAGTGTCGGCGAGGAGCCGCGTGGCTGTCCCTTTTCGCCGCGGCTCCTCAGGAAACGGACGCGTTCCCGCCCGCCCTCCCTCAATTTTGTTTGACGTAATATTGGGATGTTGCAGCTGGGGGCGGGGTAGAGAGCCAGCGCTCGCAGAAGCGGCGCGGGCTTGAACTGGTTTAGGAGCAGTGGGGGGTGAAGTGCTCCTCGGGGTGGGGCGAGACAGCCCAGTTGGGGGTCTTGGCCCGGTAGCGGGTGGGTGGGGGCCAGCCTTTGCTACTAGTCTGGCGAGGCCGGCGGCGGGGTTCGGGGGGAGGAGGATGCTCCGCCTTGCTCCTAATACGGCGGGTGGGGGCATCTTCCGGCTGGGGGGTGTGGGGCTGGGTTTTGGTTGAAAGTTGTATATTTAGGCCCGTGTTGGGCCGGTTGTTACAGGTTGTAAATAAAGCTGCGACCAAAGTTTGTACCAGATACTGTGTTGGGTATTTGTGGGGGGCAAATTTATGTGGGGGGGTGCTAAGACTTGCTGAGGGAGGCGAGGAGGGCCTCCGGGTTACCAGAGTTACTGAACTCAAAGGAGCAAACACAAACAAACTCTCAACACCGTCGGATTACAGAAAAGCAAAAAGGTTTACTAATAATAAGCATTCCCCCACATCGCCCCCACACTCTGGAATGCATTACCTGAGGGCCTTAGAGAAATCAATGACCTAAGAACATTCCGTAAATTTTTAAAAACACACCTATTTACTACCCACTATGTGATCCTAAGCGCACATCACATACATAAACAGAATCAGCATCCCACAAACAGAGTACTCTCTCTCTGACGCCAAATGATATTACGTCCACACTTTAGTAACAATCAGTGTGCCGCCCCAGCATGCCCCACCTACTACTGTACATAGTTTTGTTTTGAATTTTGTTATACATGTAAAAGTGTATTTTATATGTATATAGTTCTACAAGTGTTATATAAATGAACTTGCATTTCATACCTTGTTCCTTGTACACCGCGCTTGATCTTTGGAAAGCACGGTATAAAAATGTTTATTAAATAAAAATAAATAAAAAAATAAAGGAGCAATTGAATGTGGCCAGGTCCTTGGAGGGATCAATGGAACTGGTAACATCTCATTGCAGATTGTTGGTGACTTACCTTTGAGCAGGATAAAGTTTCTGTTTTATGTTTGTACTTCAGACATATGCAAGAGATGTTTATGGGTTCCGTTGTACGTATATCTCCTGATGTGTCTAAACAAACAGACCCAGGCTCGACGGAAGGAGTTCTTGGCTTTACAGCCTCGAGTCCTTCAGCTCAGGGAAACTTGGTTGTTGAAATTTCCTTCTTTATGTTATGTAAGTTTTGAGGGCCAGAACTATTACTTAAAGGAACCTAAACAGCTCTTAGATGTAATTGCTTCTAAGGCAGGAAGTCTGGGGGCTACTGGTGGGGTGGGGGGGGGTGGCGAATCATAGTATGCATTCTGCTGGCAGTACTCCTTCACAGTCTCTCTGTTTGAATTGTATTTCCTCATTTTTTTTAACTTGATTCCCTACTTATGGTGGGCTGATGTATTGGTATTGTGTATTTTTTCTCATTATATTTAGTCCTTTTGTTTTGTTCCTTTATTGCCTGTATTTTTATTGAAAAAATTAGAAATATAAAATAAAAAAATAAAATAAAGAAATAAAAGCACGTGACTGGCAGTGACCCTGGCTACAAACTATGTTCCATTTACCTCAAGTTAAACTGTTAACATGAGCAAACAATAATTCACAGTTAAGTTAAATCAAGTTAAGTTGACCTACTCTGTTCTATGTACCATAAGTTAAACTGTTATCTGTAAACCACCTTGATAATTTGATAAGGTGGCATATAAAACCAGTTAAAGAAAATATATAAATATAAAAAAAAAAAAACTATGCACTCAAATGGACAGAGCTGGGTCAACCACTAGGTATAGTGGGCAGCCACCTAGGGTGGCACACTTCAGAGAGTGGCAGTGCAGTCCCAGCACGTCGACAAATCTAGAAGCAGACTGGGCAGCATCATTGTCAGTGTGATTATGAGCATCCACACATGCGTGTTCACAGCAGACCTTAGCGTGCTCAGGTGCTCGAAAGCCCGCAGCTGTGCCTCTCTGTGCAGGCTCGTCTCCTGGCTCTGATGGAGGTAGTGTGATGTCAGTGTCAGTTGCAGCAGAGAAAGAGAAAAGATGCTGGACACCTTAGTGTGCGGGCCTGGCCAGTGAAGCACCAGTATAGGGATGCAGGAAGCCTGTCTCATTGGCTCAATTCCAGCCTGCCCCTTGCCTCTGGAGCTGCAGCTTTATCGATATTTAACCCAGCTGCGGGAGCATTTACCTCTTCTCCTGCGGCTGTGCTATACTTAAGCAGTGTTGCTTGGGGGAGGGGGGTGTGTGTAAGGGATGGCTGAGGATTGAAAATGGCTGTTACTGGGCCTATGAGAGGGGGCTGGGACTGGAAAAGGGCTAATACTGGGGTTAGGGGATTGGTGGCGGGGAGCTGGAACTGGAAGAGGGCTAATTCTAGGACCTGGATGCTGGGACTGAAAGTGGCTGATACTGGCAAACTTTAAAGTTAGGGTGGAAAAATAGGAGTCCTGATTCCTTAGTCTCTTGTTCAACTCCTATGTGTTTCCTTACCATACCCCTAGAGTACCAAAATGAATTGAAACACATGAGTCTAAGTAAACCACATGTTCTGATTACTCCACATAAGTTTACTCCAAGCCCTATCCCCTATTACATTGTTTACCTGCAAGTTCTCTGCCCCTGTTACAATCTTATAATGTAAGTCATACGTTGAGTTTTAATGTAAACTGCTTTGAATTTATGATGGCAGTATAGAAAACCCTTTAAATATCATAAATATATCCTAGTCTCCTCTTGTATTGTGTCTTGACTGTTGTGTTTTCTGTCTTGAGTAGATTGTAAACTCGTATGAGAGGGACTGTCTGTCTCATACAGATCTCTGGCATCCTAAATAAAATAGGAACCAGAAGGAGTCACTAAGAGCAAGCTGTGAACCAAAGGTGCCCTTTATTTATAGGCCAGAGACCCCAACATGGCCACATTTTGGAACCTAACTTCGTCAGGGGGTAACCTTGAAACATAACAATACAAAAATAAGTTATAAATTACAATAAATAGTAATAACACAATGCAAATTAATAAAAACGCTTAAAAAGCAAATAAGAATTACATGGCAAAGGAATGGTAAAATGATACAGATACCTATCCATACATCACTAAACATAAGCACTAATAAGGAAACAAAATTTGTAACCATGTATAGCCAAGTAAAATGAGATTTCCCCAATCTGTAAATATGTATTATATAAATGTAAATATGTTTACCCCCAAAACTTTAAACATGTGTGCCGTGACCCCCCAAGTCCTCTATGTATTTACTCCCCCACCCTGTCCTGATCGACTTCCCCAAAAGAAGAATCAAACCGCTACTGATCGCTGGAAGCAGCGGTATATAAATGTGTTCTAAATAAATAAATAAATAAAATTGTCTTGAACAGGTAGACTACTGTAGAGCAACATTAACAGAGAGTATCAAAAATAAATTTAAAAAAAATATATATATTTTTTTTTCCATTTATCGATTCATTTATTATTCAATTGGCCTTATGTAATTTGACGCTGCTCTGTTACCTTCTGGCTTGCATTCCTCTAGGATATGTGAATTGTATTACAATACACATGAGGACGATTCGATGTGGGGTTTTTTTGTTTTAGACATCATGGCACTATCCCTTGATCTTTTTAACATTTCTCATTACTATTTATATATACATTCCTAATGCAGTTTATATTACTTTTCTATTGATTCTCTTTTTGTTCTGTTATGATTTTTTATTTTTTATTTGATAGTGATCTAGGTGCAAATCCCTCCCTTTATTTTTAATGGACCCACATAGATGGGTAATTTTATTACCAGACAATTTTGTGCTATTTCCTAACACATTGGATTTATTGATCCCCTGTGAAATGAGCTGAGATGCTGTTACCTCTCAAGTGAATGTAAAGATTGTTTAAGGGATTGATTTACCTTCCTCTCTTTGAAAAGTATGGATTTTCAGATTATAATTTGTTTACTAAATCCAAAGCACAATAAGTGCACATGGAAACTCATAGTTTGCTTGGTCGTCCACCAATTATTTTTTTCTTTTTTTTTTTTAATTTTTAATTTATAAATTTGAAAACATTACAAGGAAATAACACCATAACAGTATTAACAATACCATTATTAAGGAAACAAAGTAACAAATTAGTCCACATTAAGGAGCGCTCCATTCAAAAAAGGAAAATCAATTACAACAAAACAACCGACTGGACCTGAGAATACAATCATAAGCTCAATATACTTTGTCAGGAGAAACAGAAATATAAATTTGCATTATTTATCTTTAAGAAAATTCTGTAATTGCTCCACCTCAGAAAACACAAAACGATTACCTTGAAACATCACCTGGCATTTACAAGGGAACCTAAGATGAAACGAGGCTCCCAAGGACAACACTTGCGACCGCAACTGCAAAAAAGCTTTGTGGCGCGCTTGGGTGGTCCTAGAAACGTCGGGGAATATTTGAATAGGTTGACCACAAAACTTCATTGATTTCTGCTTAAAATATTACCTCAAAACTCTCTCCTTATCCGTATGTAATACAAAAGTAACTAATAATGTATCTCTAGAGGATATTTCATCCGTGGAAGATTCCAAAAAATTTGAAATATCTAATGTAGAAGAAACAACTTGTTGGTATGGTAGGTCTCCAGCATGATCTAGATCTCTTACCACCCTCCCTTTAGGGACATAATATATTTGAGAGACCAAAATATCACTCCCATCATTAATTAATAAAATATCTTTGAGATATTTCTGGAACAAAATTAATGGAGATAAATAGTGGGTTTTAGGAAAATTTAACAAACGAAGGTTCTTAGAACGCACTACATTTTCCAACATTTCATCCTGCTGATGTAAAAAGGAAAAATCCTGAATAAATTTAGCTGAAATAGATTGATGAGAGGTTAATTGAACTGTTTGCAAATTAGATCCTTTTTCCAATTCTAACAAACGAGCATCATGGTCAGCTAATTTAGTTACCGTTTCTCTAGTAAAAACAGCAACCTTCTGTAGGGACACACCCAAAGCTACCTCCATACGCGAAAGCATTACCCAAACATCTTTAATAGTAACATCAGCTGGAGGTGACAAGGGTTGCCCAGTAGAAGGAAAGGAAACAGAAGGAAGTGGAGGAGGAAACTTCCCGAGGCAGGTTCCAGCTGTAAAAAAGAACCAGGTAACACATCACAGCCAGCACCCTCTGTCTGCTTAACATCCGACAGAGGGACCTTACTGGCAAATACATCCAACTCCTGGCAGGGCTGAGCTAAACCCAACATGGGCGAGGGGATAGAGGAAACAGTACTCACACTTGACATATTACTCGGGGTTGATGGTAAAAGTCGCCCAGCAGACACAGCAGCTTCCACCCGAATGTGAGCATCCATAGGGCCCACCACCTTAACTGCTTTCGTCTGTTCAGGTTGAGGATAGTGCTTCATTCTCTTTCCCATCTCAAGGAGCCACCCTCGGCACCACAGGCACCGAAGGGGCACCAAAGGGGCGTGCCTGCCCCTTTGGACACGCCCCTTCGGACGCGCACCGAGGACGCGTGCCCGCTCCGCGTCCCGCGTTGGAGCCGAGTTGTTATGGCCCTCCTCCCAACAGGCAGCCAATCGGGTGCAAATGCAGACGCAGGCTCAGGAACCAATCAGTCCGGCAAGAAACCAAGCAAGAAATGAAGCTGCTCACCGTCCTGCGTTGGAGCCGAGTTGTTATGGCCCTCCTGCCAACAGGCAGCCAATGGGGTGCAAATGCAGACGCAGGCTCAGGAACCAATCAGTCCGGCAAGAAACCAAGCAAGAAATGAAGCTGCTCACCGTCCTGCGTTGGAGCCGAGTTGTTATGGCCCTCCTGCCAACAGGCAGCCAATGGGGTGCAAATGCAGACGCAGGCTCAGGAACCAATCAGTCCGGCAAGAAACCAAGCAAGAAATGAAGCTGCTCCCAATTATTTATTTTCTAATATCTTTTTTGTTCCTTTGAGATGAGGGGTTTTTCGCCCTCTTCCTCTTTTTGTGCCAAAACATTTGCTTTAAAAGCACGCTGGAAGCCCCGTGACACTGATTATACTGAACTCTTGCTTGATGTTATACAAGACTACGATAAGGCAAGCTTCTTAATTTTTTCTAGCTCATTTCATCATTTTCCAAGCATACATTGCCAATTGAAATGATCAAAAAGCAGATGCCATGTAGATGAGCAAGGTTTCCTTTTTAGCAATGGGATAAAAACTTCACATTTCATAGCAAACCCTCCAACATGTAATGTGTATCACATTATGTGAATTCTTCTTTTTATCTTAGGATCTTTTGATACCCAAGTTAGTTTATCAATGGATTTTGGCTTTTCTGTAAGGCTTAGCTCTGTTAATTTAATGCTTCTGCTCAGTTAGGGTTTCTGTTTTCATACTCTGATTTCCAAGTATGGATTTCTAGGACGCTAGCATTCTGTCCAAATGACGGTGACCATTAAAGGAAAGGATTGTTTCTTTGTGCATCATGACCTATTAAACCAGGACATATGCAGAATTCTTAATCGCTCCAGAGGAAGGTCATGACGGGGTCCCTACAATGAATATTTGATGACTCATGATAAGAGGCTCCTGATAACCTCATATTAGCGCAAAAGGCAGCTCTGAGAGCACCCGTGCTGAGGGCCTTGTGTGGTAATCCTATGCATCCATGACCAATTGTTACTAACAGGGGCTATACAGTTCAAACAACGGTAAGAATTTGAGGTGTTTTTTTTTTAATTGCTAGCTCTCTGACTGGGAGCTCTTAAAAGGGCTTAGGTATATTTTTAAAACAAAGTTACATTCTTTTTGGTGCTTTAGTAGACATATTTTTTTAGTGGGGTAGGTTTAAAACTCTCTGCTTTGGTAACTTTCTCAACTCTTGGGAATTGCTGACACCTAATTAGGTGTTAGTTCCCTCCCTACCCCCCCCCCCAACTCCCACCCACCCCTAGTGAGCAGTCTTGCTTTATAGGGCACCTCCCCATTTAAAAAAAAAAAACAGGGACTTGGAAAAGCACATTTTGAATGTAACTAAAGAGACTTAACTGCCCTTTTTATGAAAGAACAGCTGGGAAACCGGCTGGTACTTTGATAGATCTCTCTCTTTTGCTTAAACAGATACCTAAGCTCCATGAACTGAACAATGGCTTGGAAAAATTGTATCGCTAAAGATGTTGCCCCATTACAGCTTCTGCCTCTGTCCAGACAGAGGTCCCAATGCCAGTTGAAGGACTGGTTCCATGTGCAGGGTGCCTGCATGCTGAAGCTCTGAGGAAACAAGTGGAGGAACTCAGAGAGGAGGTGGTGAGGCTGAGGAGCATTCAAGACTGTGAGAAGTACGTTGTTGAGATGCTTCTTGCAGCAACCAAGCTCTGCAGCAGAGGAGAAGATGGGTGCCGACAGAATGACGAAGGTGGACTCAAGTCACCAGGGCCTGCAGAATCACCAATCCAACTTCTCCAGTCCTTGAAATGAAGAACCATTATGTAGCCCTGGAGGTCAAGGAGGTGAAAGCATCCCTGGAGAGGGAAGAATGAGAGCTCAAGTACCCCAAAGTTGCAGAATCAGTGACCATGAGGAAGTGAAGGGTAGTGATGGTTGGTGACTCTCTTCTGAGGGATACTGAGGTGTCCATCTGCCAACCAGACGATGTCCAGAGAGGTATGCTGTCTGCCTGGTGCCAGAATCCAAGATGTTACAGAGAGTTTGCAGAGACTCATCAAGCCCACTGACTAATACCCAATGTTGCTAATCCATGTCGGAACAAATGATACTGCCAGGTTCCCTCTGAGCATATCAAAAGTGACTTCATATCTCTGGGACAGATGGTGAACAGTTAGGTGCACAGGTGGTGTTCTCTTCAATCCTCCCTGTTGAGGGTAAAGGCCAAGGCAGAGAGGCTCGCATCCTGGAGATGAATGCATAGAAACATAGAAACATGATGACAGAAAAAGACCACGTGGCCTATCTAGTCTGTCCATCCATATCAACAACTACAACAGTCCTCTTTTTACCTTTAGAAATCCTCTGTGTTTGTCCCATGTTTTTCTGAATTCAGTTACTGTCCTCACCTCTACCACCACTACTGGGAGACTATTCCATGGATCCACCACTCTTTCCATTAAGAAATATTTCTGCATATCATTCCTGAATCTATCCCCCTTCACCCTCATCCCATGTCCCCTCATAGCAGAACTTGCTTTCAATTGAAAGAGGCTCGCTCCCTGAACATTTATTCCATGGAGGTTTTTAAACATCTCAATCATATCACCTCTATCCCGCCTTTCCTCTAAGGTGTACATATTAAGATCCCTAAGTCTGTCCTCATATGCTTTATAATGAAGACCACTAATCATCTTAGTAGCCACCCTCTGCACCGACTCCATCCTGTTCATATCCTTTTGAAGGTGTGGTCTCCAGAATTGCACATCATACTCCAAATGAGGTCGCACCAAAGACTTATACAGAGGCACTATCACCTCCTTTTTTCTGATAGGCATTCCTCTCCGTATGCACCCAAGCATCCTTCTAGCTTTTGCCATCGCCTTTTCTACCTGTTTATTGCTGCAGCCCAAATGCATGACCTTACATTTTTTAACATTAAATCCCAGCTGCCAAATTCTAGACCATTCTTCAAGCTTAGCTAGATCCCTCCTCATGTTATCTACACCTTCCTGGGTGTTTACTCTATTGCAGATTTTGGTATCATCCACAAAGAGGCAAACCTTACCTGACAGCCCTTCTGCTATATCACTAACAAAGATGTTAAAAATATATCAGGAAAAACTTAGAGAAGCTAACAAAGTAGTCAGGAAAGCAACGATTCAAAAAGAGGAGGAAATAGCCAATGCAATAAAATGGGGGGATAAGACATTTTTCAGATATGTTAGTGAGAAGAGGAAGGGCAAAAGTGGTATTGTCAGACTCAAGGGTGAAGGGGAGGAATATGTAGAAGCTGATGAGGATAAAGCGGAATTGCTTTACAAATATTTCTGCTCTGTGTTCACAGATGAAGAACCAGGAGCAGGACCTCAGAAAACACCCAAAAATAGGAAGAGAAGCGAGAGACATCTTGAACAATTTTCAGAAGACTGTGTTTGTGAAAAACTAGCTTAACTTAAAGTAGACAAAGTGATGGGACCGGATGTGATACACCCTAGAATACTGAAGGAACTTGGGGACGTTCTAGCTGCTCCACTGACTGACCTTTTCAATGCTTAGTTGGAATCAGGAGTGGTGCCAAAGGACTGGAGAGAGGCTCATGTGATGCCTTTACACAAAAGCGGAAGTAAGGATGTGGTTGAAAACTACAGGTCGGTTAGTTTAACTTCGGTGGTGAGTAAATTATTGGAAACGCTGCTGAAAGAGAAAATAGCGAGGTTTCTGGAGTCCAGCGGATTACAGGATCTGAGACAGCATGGATTCACCAGAGGTAGGTCTTGTCAGACAAATCTGATTGATTTCTTTGACAGGGTAACAGGGAGTTGGACCGAGGGAGAGCCCTGGATGTGGTGTATTTAGATTTCAGTAAAGCCTTTGACATTGTTACTCACAGATGAGTTATAAACAAACTGAGCACCCTAGGGATGGACCCTAAAGTTACTGCTTGGGTTAGAAATTGGTTGGGTGGAGGCGACAAAGAGTAAAGGTAAATGGAGCTCACCCTGAGGAGAAGGATGTTACCAGTGGTGTGCCCGAGGGATCTGTCCTTGGTCCGATTCTTTTTAACATCTTTATTAGTGATATAGCGGAAGGACTGTCAGGTAAGGTTTGCCTCTTTGCGGATGATACCAAAGTAGACACCCAGGAAGGTGTAGATAACATGAGGAGGGATCTAGCTAAGCTTGAAGAATGGTCTAGAATTTGGCAGCTGGGATTTAATGCTAAAAAATGTAAGGTCATGCATTTGGGCTGCAGCTATCCAACGGAGCAATATAGTATAGGGGATGAAGTACTTTTGTCCACTAAAGAAGAGCGGGTCCTAGGTGTGGTTGTGTCTGATGATCTTAAAGTAGTTAAACAGGTAGAAAAGGCAACGGCAAAAACTAGAAGGATGCTTGGGTGCATACGGAGAGGAATGGCTAGCAGAAAAAAAGGAGGTGATAGTGCCTCTGTATAAGTCTTTGGTGCGACCTCATTTGGAGTATAGTGTGCAATTCTGGGGACAGCTCCTTCAAAAGGATATGCAGGTATTCCACAGTGATATGCAGGTATTCCACAGGGTTCTGCAATATCAACTTATACCTAAGGCCCATTTGCAAAATATTTCAAAAGCACAAAATTAATCATCATCTATACACGGACAATATAATGCTTTATACACAATTGGATATATGTAACCCAGATTATAGCCACATAGAAGCCTGCCTTAAAGAAACCCAGTTATGACTTCAACAAAACAATATGAACATCAATCATAAAAAAAAACGGAAGTAATGTTTATCACTAAAACCCAGAATTTAAACATCCTCCCACAATCCTACTAAGCAATATTTCTTATAACATCAAACAGGAATTAAAGCATCTAGGTGTGACCCTTGATAAGACTCTTAGCATGGAAATTCACCTAAGACTATTAAACAAAACAATTTTTCACAAACTAAAATCTTACAACCCCTACGCAATATCATCGAAGAATCAGATTTTAGAACAATAGTACAAAGACTCATAACCCCACATCTGGACTATTGTAATGGAATCCTACATGGACTACCTAAAAAAACAATCAACATACTCCAAATGGCCCAGAACGTCACAGCTCGAATATTAATGAACGTACAGTTTTCAGATCACATCACACCGATTCTAATGGAACTTCACTGGCTACCTATCCAAGCACGCATAAGATACAAAATAATAATTACAACATTCAAGTTAATACACAATATTGCCCCATCTTTCCTCGCCACACTCATTAAAATACAACCCCCTAACAAAAAAAAGATGCATACACAATCTAAACACTCTACAAATTCCACTCTTTCTTTTTTTTTAGTGCCATCAAGTCAGTGTTGACTCATAACAACCCAGCTACCTCTGGGTTTTCTTGGCATTGCATCACTGGAAGTAGATTGCCAGCCTTTTTTTTCCAAGGCAATGGAGGGTAAAGTGACTTGCC
This sequence comes from Ichthyophis bannanicus, assembly GCA_033557465.1. Taxonomy (NCBI): domain Eukaryota; kingdom Metazoa; phylum Chordata; class Amphibia; order Gymnophiona; family Ichthyophiidae; genus Ichthyophis; species Ichthyophis bannanicus. The sequence continues at coordinate 210,193,210 of CM066033.1, forward strand.
CAAGGTTACAAGGAGTGCCAGTGGGAATCAAACCCTTGATCTTCTGGGTACAAGGCAGTTGCTCTACCACTAGGCTACTCCTCCACTCTCCACTCTCTATACGCAAGATGAAAATGAATACCAGCAATAGAACATTCACTTACCTAGCCCCCACACAATGGAACAGACTCCCTGACACACTAAGAGCCAACAAGGACCTCCAATCATTCCGAAAAAAACCTCAAAACTCGCCTATTCCAAGAATATTATAATCTGTCTGAAATAACATAAATCAAATTGTATTCAAGTATAATCATATCATCAGGGGCGGCCCAAGGGGGGTGCGGGGCCATGTGCGGAGACTCGGTGCGGGGCCTCATTTGCATAAGTGGTCTTATTTGCATAAATATTTGCATAATGTTACCATTCACTAACTTTTAGTAAACATGCCTCTTAATGAGTGTATGGATAAAGAAAGACTAAAAGATTTCTACATTACTATAATCCAGTGCCAACCGCCAGGCACATTAGGAACTACTACAAACGCTGCCCATTTAGAACCCATAGCAAACCCGCTGTATCCTGACAGCATTACCAGGACTCACAAAGCACCAGACCCTACCTATCAAAAGGAAACACTGCAAATATTAAACCAGTACATTTCAGAGAATACTGGGGAAAGAGAACAAGTGGCAATGTCAAATAGGAATTACATAAACAGAATACCTCAGCTCAGTTACACATGCAGAACATAGACCATCACCAAACAAGGAATCGCAATTTAGAAACAGGAAGGCAATAATTAAACTGGGAACCCCAAAAGCCAAACTTGGAATGTACAACAACACTGTAGAAATAAAACTATAAATCAATTTCCTCTTGTACCAAACAAAGCGCAGACGTTAATGATGCACATTTCCCAGAGCTTTCATATTCCAGTTAATAAATTCAAAATAAAGAGATATCTTTCTACCTTTTGTGCATTTTTTTTCAGTTGCAATTGCTCCAGCCACTTTCTTCTGGTTTCTTCATGTTTTCTGCTAACTCTCCATCGTCTGCTGTCCATTTGTCCTTTCTTCTCTCTTCTAGTTTTCTTTCCATCCTCTCTCTCTACATCTGCTTTAACATACTAATCTTTCTCCTTTTGTTCTTTCCTCATTCTTATTTCATCCACACAAATTTTACCCCTCCATCCTCAATCCCCACTTACTCTCCCAATACCCGGCCAATTGTAGATTTTTCATCCCTCCCACACAAAATATTTTTCCCCTCTCCATTTTACTCTCCCAGCCCCATCCCATTCTAATCCTCCCCCAACATCAGCTCCCTTCTAGTTCCAGTCTCACCCAGCATCCATTCCCTTCTAGTCCCTGCATCAGCCCATTTCCAGTCCTAGCCCCCCATCAACCCATTTCCAGTCCTAGCTCCCCCATCCATTTTCAGTCTGAGTCCCTTCATCAGCTCATTTCCAATCCTAGCCCCCCATCAGCCCATTTCTAGTCATTTCCTAGCCCCACCATCACCCCATGTCAAATCCTAGCTCCCCTCCACTCAGCCCAATTACAGTCCAAGCCCCCCCATGAGCCTACTTCCAGTTCTAGCCCCTCCATGAGTCCATTTCAATTCAAGCCCCCACCACAGCCCATTTCCAATCTTAGCTCCCCCCAACAGCCCATTTCCAGTCCTATCCTAGCTGCTCCATCAGCCCATTTTCAGTCCTAGCTCCCTTCCCTCACAGCCCATTTCCATTCCAAGCTCCCTCCCCATCAGCTATTTGCAGTTCAAGCCTCCCCGTCCACTCAGTGCATTTCCAGTAATAGCAACCCCCCCACCCATTACCAGTCCTAGCCCCCCTTCAACCCATTTTCAGTTCAAGCCCCCCCTATAACCCATTACCAGTCCTAACCCCCGCATAAGCCCACTTCCAGTCTTAACCCCATCAGCCCATTTCCAGTCAGCCCCCCATAGCCCATTGCCAGTCCTAACCCCCCCATCAGCCCACAGCCCATTACCAGTCCTAACCACATCAGCCCACCTCAAGTCCTAACCCCTCCCCATCAGCCCATTTCCTGTCCTAGCGCCCCCATAGCCCATGAGCAGTCCTAACCCCCCCATCACCCCATTAGCAATCCTAACCCCCCATCACCCTATTTCCAGACAGCCCCCATCAGCCCACAGCCCATTACCAGTCTTAACCACCCCCCCAGCCCATTTCCAGTCCTAACCCCCCATCACCCCATTTCCAGTCAGCCTCCATCAACCCCAGCCCATTACCAGTCTTAACCCCCCCAGCCCATTTCCAGTCAGCCTCCATCAGTCCCAGCCCATTAGCAGTCTTAACCCCCCCCTAGTCCATTTCCAGTCCTAACCCCCCCAGCCCATTTCCAGTCCTATCCCCCCCCTAGACCATTTCCAGTCCTAACCCCCCCTCACCCCATTTCCAGTCCTAACCCCCCCCCCTCACCCCATTTCCAGTCAGCCTCCATCCGCCCCAGCCCATTACCAGTACTACCCCCCCAGCCCATTTCCAGTCCTACATCCCCCCCCCACCCAGCACATTTCCAGTCCTAACCCCCCCCCCAGCACATTTCCAGTCCTAAACCCCCCCCCCAGCACATTTCTAGTCCTAACCCCCCCCCCAAGCACATTTCCAGTCCTAACCCACCCTAGCCCATTTCCAGTCCTACCCCCCCCCCCAGCCCATTTCCAGTCAGCCTCCATCAGCCCCAGCCCATTAGCAGTCCTACCCCCCCAGCACATTTCTAGTCCTAACCCCCCCACCCAGCACATTTCCAGTCCTCACCCCCCCTAGCCCATTTCCAGTCCTAACCCCCCCCTCACCCCATTTCCAGTCAGCCTCCATCAGCCCCAGCCCATTAGCAGTCCTAACCCCCCCCAGCACATTTCCAGTCCTAACCCCCCCAGCACATTTCCAGTCCTAACCCCCCCCAGCACATTTCCAGACAGCCTCCATCAGCCCCCCAGCCCATTACCAGTCTTAACCCCCCCCCTTTCCCTTCCCTTCCCTTCCCTTCCCTTCCCTTCTGGCAAATTTAAAAAAAAACAAAACACCTGGCTCTAGCTGCTGCCGCTGCTGCGTCCGTCGCAGCAGCGGCAGAATGGAGTGTCCCGCGGGGCCCCCTCTCCTCGTTGAGCCCTCTGCAAGGGCTTTCAGATTCGCGAAGGGAGAGTGCTCCCTCGCGTCTCTGTAAAGCCCGCAGGGGCTAATGGGAAATTTCCCATCTGCCCCTTTAGACGCGAGGGGCTGATGGGAAATTTCCCATTAGCCCCTGCGGGCTTTACAGAGACGCGAGGGAGCACTCTCCCTTCGCGAATCTGAAAGCCCTTGCAGAGGGCTCAACGAGGAGAGGGGGCCCCGCGGGACACTCCATTCTGCCGCTGCTGCGACGGACGCAGCAGCGGCAGCAGCCAGAGACAGGTTTTTTTTTAAAATGTAATTAAAAAAAAAAAAAGCAGAATGTTCTTTGCGCGGGGCCCCCTGAAACGCGGGGCCCTGTGCAAAAAACATTCTTGCTCAATGGACGGGCCGGCCCTGCATATCATGATGGATTCCAACAACTCCATCGTCATATGCCACACCAAACCCACCAAAGTATATTAAAATGTAAACCCATTAGCTATGTGACATTCCCATTGTACATCAATGTAAACATTATGTATATAGTTAACTGAACATACACGGTTCTCTATGTAAATAGTTTTAAGTTTTGAATTCCTATGCTTCCTTTGCTATGTACATAGTTTCTATATTGTTATATGTAACTGCTGTCATTGCAGAATTAAATGTTAAAACGTAAACCGCTGCTGATCACTGGAAGGAGCGGTATAAAAATGAATTCAAATAAATAAATAAATAAATAAAATAAGATATAAACAGGATGAGGTCAGTACAGAGGGTGGCTACTAAAATGGTTAGTGCTCTTCATTATAAAGTATATGAGGATAGACTTAAGGATCTTAATATGTACACCTTAGAGGAAAGGCGAGATAGAGGTGATATGATTGAGACGTTTAAATACCTCTATGGCATAAATGTACAAGGGGAGAGCCTCTTTCAATCGAAAGCAAGTTCTGCTCCGAGGGGACATGGGATGATGGTGAAGGGATAAATTCAAGAGTGATATGCAGAAATATTTCTTTACGGAGAGAGTGATGGATCCGTGGAATAGTCTCCCAGTGGAGGTGGTAGAGATGAGGACATTATCAGAATTCAAAAAAGCATGGGACCAACACAGAGGATCTCTAAAGGTAAAAAGGGGACTGTTGTAGTTGTTGATATGGAAGGACAGACTAGATAGGCCATGTGGTCTTTTTCTGTCATCATATTTCTGTGTTTCTATAAAGTAGCAAGTGTTAGTATATTATACCATGACCATTCTTTGCATTTAACAGGGCTAAAACTACTACCAGCAGTGGTTTTGTAGATTTGACAAGACCATTTGTAAGCTAGTCTCCTCCTCCTTTCTCACTTGTGCTTGCTTCATTTGATTTTATTTGGTCACTGCACATGTTCACTGTATATGAACACCGCAAGATAACTTTATGTATGTGTTTATGTTAACTGCATGTCGCAGATCACTGAACATGTTCATCACACACCAAAAAAAAGGTTTTCAGGTGACATGTCTGTTAATTCAGTCTGTCTTTATACACACATTTATTTATTTTTTATGCTTTGAATGTTAATGTTGCTCTACAGTAGTCTACCTGTTCAAGACAATGTTGTTTCCTTATTAGTGCTTATGTTTAGTGATGTATGGATAGGTATCTGTATTATCATTTTACCATTCCTTTGTCATGTAATTCTATGTGTTTTTAAGTGTTTTTATTAAATTACATTATGTATTACTATTTATTGTGATTTATAACTTATTTTTGTATTGTCATGTTTCGAGGTTGCCGCTTGACAAAGGCAGGTGCTGAAACGCGGCCATGATGGGGTCGCTGGTCTCTTAATAAAGGACACCCTTGGTTCACATCTTGCTCTTAGTGTCTTCTCCTCATCTTCTTACATGTCTCTGTACAGAGCTGTGCATGCCTTGTAGTGCTAAACAAATGATAAGTACTAGTAGTCGTAGGGAGATGATGGGTGAGTGAGAAGGGAGAGGAGGACAGATATTGTGGGGTGTGGGGAAGAAGTAAAGTGTTAACCAGGGGAAGGTTAAGAAGGGGGGATATAAGAATGCATGTTGGGGTAAGGAGGAAGAAAGGACAGCTTAATGAATATTGGAGAAGGAAGTAGGTAGGTGGGTGCTGGGGAAGGGGGGTAGGAGGCAGGAGGGTGGGTACTGGAAGTGTAAGTGGGGACTCGGGTTTGAGTGGGATTGCGAGTGAGGACTTCAGTTGCTTAGGGAGATAATGGGGACTAAGAAATTGAGCAGAGATTAGGAGGACAGCGGGGATAAGGTGATTGGGTGAGGGGTATGAGTAGGACTGTGAGATCAAGTGCAGAAATATGGGGAGGGGAGAAGGCTTGAAGGATCTGAAGGATTTGTGGAAGTGGTTGGGTCAGAGTCTGCCAGAGTGGATGACAGCCACAGGAAGGGACAGGGTCTTTCCTGAAGGAAGTGTGAGACGGTAGAAATGAGAGAAATGTACATATTGTTGATACAGATTGTAAATAATTTCGAAATTGATGTATATAGTTATTCCCAAATTGAAATCCAAGTTAATTTTCCTGTTCATTGTAAGTGCCTTATCGGCACAATACTGTTATATGTAAACTGCGCTGATTTTTAAGAGTGCGGTATATAAGAACAATAGAATAAATAAATAAAATAAAATGAAAGGTGAAATAGAAACCTGGATGAGGGCAAAACTTAAGAATGGGCCTGGAGGTGAAGAGAAGATGAGTGCTTCTATTTCATCTTCTTATTTCACTAGTTCTCTCATTTGCCTTTTACTTAACAATAGCTTCATCTTGCAGTGCCTTACGCCTGGAACAAACTATCTCTATCTGTGCGCCAGGCACCCTCTCTGACCCTCTTCAAATCCAGGTTGAAAGCTCACCTTTTCGCTGCTGCCTTTGGATCTTAACTCACCTAATCTCCTCCCCCCCCACCCCACCCCCATTTACCCTATGGATCGATACAATAACAGCAGCTACGGGTACCAGTCTGTCAACAATGAGCCGCCTGACTGAAGACCAAACACAATTTAGGATAGCTATCCAGAGGATCTCCATGAGTTGACTCCGACTCGACGGCACTTAACAACAACACACCTATTTACCCCTCCCTACACCTTCTGTGTTTGTCTTGACTAGATTGTAAGCTCTGATGAGCAGGGACTGCCTTCTATTTATTTATTCGTCTGTATAGCGCTGCGTACGCTGTAGCGCTTTAGAAATGCTCAATAGTAGTAGTAGTGCTAGTGAATGAGCTGGGGCTGATTAAGGGATGAGACGGAGAACGTGTTAGATGAGGCTGGGGCAAAGATGAGTACAAAGAGAGGAAATAGGAGACTAGAAAGTGGGTGAAAGACAGCAGGGCTAGGATGCTGGTAAAGAAATGAGACAGGTGTGGAATGGAAGGACTAGGGAAGTAAGATTAGGAAATGGAAAGCTGGTAAGTAGATGAATGGTGAAAAGAGGGAAACTGAAGGCTGAAGGAGGGAAAAGAGGAATGGAATGAAGCTATTGTTAAGTAAAAGGCAAATGAGAGAACTAATGAAATAAAAAGATGAAATAGAAGGATCAATGATGGAAGGAGATGTAGGGAAGGAAAGGAAAAAAATAGAGAAACAGAAAATGGAAATGGGATCCTGCAAAAGGAAGATAACCAACAGGAGAAAAGGGGAGAAGAGAAAGAGACCAACCCAACTGAAAAAATAAAATGATCACTCAAAGGTGCAAAAGTGTGTCATATTTTAGAGAATAAAATATGTCAGCCTTGAAAAGGTGCATTTATTATAGTTCATTACAGATGAAAATGAATTTCTGTTTGTCTTTTCTAACTGTTTCACAGCTCAGTGCTGTTTGGGCATTTTCCATTTCAGTTTTTGTCTATATTTGTTTCAAATTGTATACATTCTTAGGGACCGACATTCAAAGGCATTTACATGGTTAGCAAACTTGCAAACTGTGTAAATGCCACTCAACAGGATATTCACTGGCTCTAATATGGTTCGTGCCACTGAGTATCCGCAGCTCCCGCCGTTGTATGTCCCAGTGCTAAACAGTCAGCATCGGGGCATCATGGGGATAGCCCCCAGGGACAACCGTCCAGCAGCGATATAAAGCTCACTACCTGGTTATCTCTTGGTGGTGAAAATTAGGCACAGAAAAGACAATATTAACTTGTCATCAGAGTTAATTAAGCAGGGGCTCAATATCGCTGTTGCCCAGTAACTTTCAGGTTCTGCAGATGACCCCATCAGACTGATGTTCAAAGGCAATTAGATATTTGGTGATAAACACATAATTGACCTAACCATGCATTTTTAAAAAATATACAAATATCAGGCTGTTTAAATTTCAGCATGGCCAGATATTATTTGTATACTTGGGCATGTTAAGGGAGGAGCGAAGATAGGCAAGAAAATTATCCAGATAGTGGCAATATTCATCTCCTATTCAGGTAAGTTACACATTTTGTTTGGGCCTCAAAAGTATTGCATCTAGCCTAAAGAGATAATACAGTGACCAGAACATAGAAACATAGAAACATAGAAATATGACGACAGAAAAAGACCACATGGCCTATCTAGTCTGTCCTTCCATATCAACAACTACAACAGTCCCCTTTTTACCTTTAGAGATCCTCTGAGTTTGTCCCATGCTTTTTTGAATTCATTTACTGTCCTCATCTCTATCACCTCCACTGGGAGACTATTCCACGGATCCACTACTCTTTCCGTAAAGAAATATTTCCGCATATCATTCCTGAATCTATCTCCCTTCACCCTCATCCCATATCCCCTCGTAGCAGACCATGCTTTCAATTGAAAGAGGCTCTCTCCCTGAACATTTATGCCACGGAGGTATTTAAACATCTCAATCATATCACCTCTATCCCGCCTTTCCTCTAAGGTGTACATATTAAGATCCTTCAGTCTGTCCTCATATGCTTTATAATGAAGACCACTAATCATTTTAGTAGCCACCCTCTGCACCGACTCCATTCTGTTCACATCCTTTTGAAGGTGTGGTCTCCAGAATTGCACACTATACTCCAAATGAGGTCGCACCAAAGACTTATACAGAGGCATTATCACCTCCTTTTTTCTGCTAGCCATTCCTCTCTGTATGCACCCAAGCATCCTTCTAGCTTTTGCCGTCGCCTTTTCTACCTGTTTAGCTACTTTAAGATCATCAGACACAACCACGCCAAGGTCCCGCTCTTCTTTAGTGGACAAAAGTACTTCACCCCCTATACTATATTGCTCCCTTGGATTGCTGCAGCCCAAATGCATGACCTTACATTTTTTAACATTAAATCCCAGCTGCCAAATTCTAGACCATTCTTCAAGCTTAGCTAGATCCCTCCTCATGTTATCTACCCCTTCCTGGGTGTCTACTCTATTGCAGATTTTGGTATCATCCGCAAAGAGGCAAACCTTACCTGAAAGCCCTTCCGCTATATCACTAACAAAGATGTTAAAAAGAATCGGACCAAGGACAGATCCCTGGGGCACACCACTGATAACATCCTTCTCCTCAGAGTGAGCTCCATTTACTTGCACTCTTTGTCGCCTCCCACCCAACCAATTTCTAACCCAAGCAGTAACTTTAAGGTCCATCCCTAGGGTGCTCAGTTTGTTTATAAGTCACCTGTGAGGAACAGTGTCAAAGGCTTTACTGAAATCTAAATACACCACATCTAGGGCTCTCCCTCGGTCCAACTCCCTGGTCACCCAGTCAAAGAAATCAATCAGATTTGTCTGACAAGACCTGCCTCTGGCGAATCCATGCTGCCTCGGATCCTGTAATCCGCTGGACTCCAGAAACCTCACTATTTTCTCTTTCAGCAGCATTTCCAATAATTTACTCACCACCGAAGTTAAACTAACCGGCCTGTAGTTTTCAACCACATCCTTACTTCCACTTTTGTGTAAAGGCACCACATGAGCCTCTCTCCAGTCCTTTGGCACCACTCTCGACTCCAATGAGGCATTGAAAAGGTCAGTCAGTGGAGCTGCTAGAACATCCCCAAGTTCCCTCAGTATTCTCGGGTGTATCCCATCCGGTCCCATCGCTTTGTCTACTTTAAGTTGAGATAGTTTCTCACGAACACAGTCTTTTGAAAATTGTTCAAGATGTCCTTTGCTTCTGTTCCTATTTGTGGGTGTTTTCTGACGTCCTGCTCCTGGTTCTTCATCTGTGAACACAGAACAAAAATATTTGTTAAGCAATTCCGCTTTATCCTTATCAGCTTCTACATATTCCTCCTCTGCACCCTTGAGTCTGACAATACCACTCTTGCCCTTCCTCTTCTCACTAATATATCTGAAAAATGTCTTATCCCCCCATTTTATTGCATTGGCTATTTCCTCCTCCTTTTGAATCTTTGCCTTCTTGACTACTTTGCTAGCTTCTCAAAGTTTTTCCAAATACAGATGCCTGTCTTCCTCTCTCTGTGATCTCTTGTATTTCATGAAGGCCTCCCTCTTTTTCTTCACTTTTTCAGCTACTTATTTCGAAAACCATAGCGGTCTCCTTTTCCTTTTACCTTTATTTATCATTTTAACAAAAAGGTTGGTTGCCCTTAAAATATCCCCCTTCAGTTTTCCCCACTGTTTTTCTACATCTCTCAGCTGTTCCCATCCAACTAACGACTCCCTGAGGTATTGGCCCATCTTCGCAAAGTTAGTCTTCCTAAAGTCTAAGATCCTCGCCTTTGAATGGATTCTAACAGCCCTAGTCCTAATACTGAACCACACTATCTGGTGATCACTGGATGCAAAATGATCTCCCACTACAACATCAGAAACACTTTCACCATTGGTAAGCACCAAGTCCAGTATGGCCCCTTCACGTGTGGGGTCTGTTACCAATTGCCTGAATAGTTCTCCCTGTAGAGAATCCAGGATCTCCTTACTTCTAGATGATACTGCAGCAGGAATGTGTCAATTAACATCTGGCATATTGAAATCCCCTATCAGTAGCACTTCCCCTTTCCTAGCAATGCTGCGCATGTCTTCAATTAACTCTGTCCACCTCTTCCTTTTGTGAAGGAGGTCTGTATATCACACCAATGTAAATAGATTTCTCTTTCCCTCTTTCTAGTTTAACCCACAATAGCTCCCCTCTCCCTTTTAAGCTCTGTAATTCCAAAGCTTTAATAGTAGTTTTTACATATAGTGCCACTCCTCCTCCCCTACTTCCTACCCTGTCCTTTCTGAATAAAGTATAGCCAGGTATAGTTACATCCCAATCATGGTTTTCTGTGAACCATGTTTCTGTAACTGCCACTAAATCCAAGTCAGCCACTCCCACCAAAGCTTCAACATTAGGGATCTTATTTTCCATGCTACGGGCATTTATACACACTGCTTTCCATATGTTACCCCTGTTACCCATTTCCATAAAGTTATTTAATGTATCACCTACCTGGGGGCTTTCACTTACCTGTGGGCTTTCTTCACCCATCCCCAACGAATCTAGTTTAAAGCCCTCTTCAGTATATTAGCCAGTCTAAGAGCCAGTGAATGTGCTCAAGGGGTACCTCACTGAGAAGTAGAGGTAATAAGTAGAAGAAAAACAAGTGGAGGTCAGAACCCTTCAGGGTGAGAAAATAGCCCCAGGGGAAAACTGGGGTAGCATAATAGGTAGAGCTTCAGCGGAGACGCAGAAGGTACTATTAAAGAAAGCTTAAGCTTAGAACAACTGAAGCTCCACAATGTCTTTCCTAAATGGGGTCAATTAGGAAAGAAAAAAGGTACATGGAGAGCTTCAAGAGTACCTAACCTGAAAAGGTTATGGTAAGGAAAAAATATGTTAATTACCACAGGAAGTGGTTATAGCTGTAGCCCCCTAAGTATGCTGGAACAGCATTGATAGGGGTAGTGCCCATCTGTCAGGCTCATATAGGAATGTAGGGATACCTGAACCTGACAGACAGATAAGTAGATGGATACAGATCTATCTCAAAATATATCTCATCATATCTATAAATGTATATGTATATATAAATATATATATACATATTATCTATTTAAATATATACACCTATAGGGTATATAGGCATATAATCATAAGAGATATGTATGGGCAGAAGACACACCGATAGATAGATAGATAGATAGATAGATAGATAGACAGGCATATAGACACATGTCTCCAGGTATAAGGATGGAGAGATGTCCATAAAACCTCATCCCACCTAGGGATATAGGGAGAGAGAAAGATTTATCTGACAGCAAGAAGGTTGATACCTGCTTGAATAGAGACATAGAGAATCCTCTTTTCCTGGTTATGACTGGCAGAGTCAGAGGAGAGGTCTCCCTGACAAGAAGTCTGAATTCCTTGCAGAATTTGAGCTCTTGAATAACCGGGATGGCCTACGTGAAAATTGCAGAGGATAACTTCAGTCTGCAGACAGGAAGTCCAGATATCTCCAGAATTGCAGTATGGAGAATGGATAGAGGAAGCCTCTGTAGGAAGATACCCTAGTGACCCGCCTATGAGGGCAAGATGGGTATTAGGCGTCTTCTAGCTGCTATTGAAGAAATTTACCTCTGACGGGAAGACCCAAGGAGATATGGGCCAAGCCAGGGAATTGGCCCTCCTTTAGGTTTTCACGTAATAAAAGGCCTGAGGCTTATGCCTCAAAAGAGATTTAAGATGAGATGGAAAGGGTAGGGAATACCTGCCAGACATGAAAATGACTGGGGGAACCCCCCCCCCTAACCATTTGGGGTTATCTACTAGGCAAGATACTAATGCTCTCTAGCAAGGACCCATAGCGCAAAGCTACTCTGTAGAGATGCAGAGAGCATGCTGCAGGTTGGTTAGAAGAAAAAACTGGCTGTGAAAAGCCAACAGGTAACCAGCTATTCTGCCAAGGACAAGGGGGCGAAGAATAGAAGTTAACCAACCAGACTGTGATAATAGAGTTTCCCAAACGAGGTTGATAACCTGTTTGGAACTTAGCACTGAGGCGAGGAGGATTGCTAGTGGAGGGGAATCCCTGGTTGTGTAGTGAACAAAACCAGTGGCTTAACCCCCTAAGAATTGCTGTATCTGCAGCAACTACCAAGGCAGCATGGAAAATTTATTTTCCCTCTTCCTTTTGTAGATTGGGAAAAAGAAACAGACATGGTAGGGCTTCCTATTGTCTGATGAGCTGCTGTAAGGTAACAAGGGGGGAGACAACTCCAGAAGGGAGAATCCTCAGGTAGAACAGGTAGAGGACCATAGGGGCTTACCCGTTTAAAGAGCCATTCTTACAAAGCAAATGTTGTAGTAAGAGGGAGGTAAGACAGAGTTGCAAGAGACCGACTATGGAGGTGGTCTCGGACAGATGAGATGATACATGCCAGTACAGGGAAACAACTGTCTATTGATAGTTGGTACCTCTCTTTCCTCCAAGAGGAAGAGGAAAATCTATTGATTATGGGCATGATCATCATAAAGACTCTTAGAGTTAGAGAAAGATTGACCCCCGCAGCCCCCCCTGGTGGCGGCGTAGTTTTCCACGGAAGGGCTGGGGAGCGCACAAGACTAGGGTGATTGGGGTTGGCCAGGTGCGAGGATCAAAGGTAGCGGTCCTTTGTGCCGACCTCGTTACCAACTTCCCAAAAGAACAACTTCACACCAAAGTGGAGGGAAAAAGAAAAAGGCTTTATTTCCCCTTTTGCACAAAAATGGTTCAAAAACAAACGGCTTTGGAAAGTAACAGAATTGTACCAGTCCTTACATCAGGTTTAAAGCACAAAACGGTCAAAGTAATAACTGTTAACTTCACAGTAACTTAAAGTAGGACAAATACTGCATTCACTTTATGCATTCATGGAGCCAGAAATAGACTACAGCTTCTCTGCGGTACAATATGTACATTCCATCGGTTCATCATATTCTTCACCTGCAGATTCCACTTGCATATATTCTATATCAGATGGCTCTGAGTCTGAGGCTTCTGCATAGCTGAGCTCTGGCTTTTTAAAAGCGTGCCGTACAGTTTCCCAGTGTCTGTTGGTTAGGCTAGGGCGTCGGTTTCTGGCTACTGGGTAAAACAATGGCTCTTTATCAGCTATAGTTTTAAAAGCTCTCTCAGCACAATGTTTAATATTGGCAGTCCTCTTCTTAGGGAAATTATCTGTTAGCTTTTGCTTATAAATGTCATTGTCATACAGATAAACGTCTTTCCCTTGCCTTTCTTTTATGCTAGGCTTGAGCAAACAATTGTAAGAAATGGAAGCTTTACCTTTGAGCTTTCTTCTTTCTTTCTCAGGGAAGGCTTGAGGCCTAGTCTGGTTGTCCTCTAATTCAGGATGGCCCAAGTACTCCCACGATATCTCTCTTGCCTTAGTATGTGGAGGAACCCCTCTGAGCCAAGGCTGCAACTGTTGCCATCTGCCCTTGCTTTCACTCCTGAGGCTGTTGTCTGGTGGCCTCGCCATTTCAGCTTCTCTCTGCTCACCAGGCCTCTGTGTTCTCCACTTTTCTCTCAGGTTACTTCTATGGATATCTCTCTGGATACCTTTCTCTCCTTGGATATCTTTTCCTTCTGGATATCTTTCTCCTGGATATCTTTTCAATGGATATCTTTCCTCCACGACATTCCTCAGATGTCTTTCTCCCAGGATGGGTCCTAGCACTTCTCCCTGGACATGTCTCTCTCCCAGGCTGGGTGTTGGAACATCTCTCTCAACCTGGCTTGGTACTTCTCTTAGCACTTCTCTTTTGGCTTGTCCCTGGAGTTGTCTCTGGAGTTGTCCCTGGACTGGTCTCTTGACTTGTCTTTGGACTGGCCTGCTTGATTCAGACCTGCCTCTGCTTAAATCGGAACTGACTGGGCCTAAGTCCTGCCCATAGAGGCGTGGTTCTTCTGACTCTATGCTGACTCTCCTGCTCCCTCTATGTGGACCTTCAGGATATTGCAGCTTATGCCTGTTTTTTTTTTTATTTAAAACTTTTCTTCCTTCTGCAAGAGGGTCCGCTGCATCACAAGATGTCTCATGAAGAGATATCTAGGTAGGTTAGGATAAAAATTAGTGCAGATACTTCAAGTGAAAAGAAGCAGACTGCTATCCTAACCCCCAACCAAAAGGGACAATGATCTATTTGAAACCCTGCGACTGCTGGGTTTGTTGACCCTGTTGAGGTTGTGGATTCTTCAGACCAGGGCGATGTTTCCCCTGTTTGGGAACATCTGAATGATGGGCAGATGATGGGTAAAACCTTCTCCCCCTAGGGGAAGAAAGTTTGGTAGGACATTTCCTACCTACTGGGAAAGAAGAAGGCGTAGGACAGCCTCTGGAAAAAGGAAAGTCAGTGGATAACTGAGTAACCTGAAGTATTTCCCAGTCTTTCTTGTGCCCATTTGTCCAAGTCGGAGGCTTGAAGCCAGGCTCTACATCATGCCCCTATAGCTATAGCAGAAGTCCTGCTAACAGACTCAAAGGAGTCTAGGGTAGCACGAGTAAGAAACCTAGAGATATTTTGATGTAATTGCATTGTGACCTCCTCAAGAGATAGACCCATATAAAAAATATATGAGAGAATTCTTGCTGAAAGCATGGATGTCTGGAAGGTTTGACATCCAAAGGCATCTAGTGTCTTAGACTCACGACCTGGCGGACAAGAAGAGTGCTTTTTATTACTCTTCACTCACCTCATTGCTGATTCTACCACAATGGAATGATGAGGAAGTTGAGTCTTTTGAAATCCTGGAGAGGGGGGCACCTGATATAGAAGATCAGTTGCTCTAGAAAGTGGGGGTACCTTTAAAGGAGCTTCCCACATTCGTAGAAGGAGATCCTGCAAAGAATGATGCAAAGGAAGCATAATGTTCTCCTTTGCTTTGTTAGGAACAGAGAGGTATTCTGTTTTCCCATGTGCAGGATCTTGTCCAGGAATAGGAATGGCAAGTGATTTTGCCATATCCATGAGGAAAGTCTGGAAAGAAGGATCCCCAGAGGGAACTTCCCTTGGATAGGCTAGATCTGATGAAGAACTAGCGTTGGCACCGAGGGATCTATCTAAGTATATAGGAATAGAAGATCCTGAATGGTGCAGTATGGGATCCTTAGATGGTGGTCGCTGGTACTGAAGGTCAGGACCAGCGACAGTCGGTAACAGATCGTCCATGCTAGGGATCGATTCCAAACTCGGCATCGAGGGAAGCGAGCCTGACGAGAGAAGCATGGAAGGTACCGACAACAAAGGTAATGTGGATATCGGTACCGACTTCGGTACCGTATCTGATACCGGTGGATGAAGGCCAACCGGTGGCAACTCTAACGGTATCGGAGGAACCGAGAGTTGCAGATCCAAAGTATCGGAACCGAGCCTTCGGTACCGACGGGAGTCGGTACCAAGGTGAGTCGGTACCCAGTCCTCCAGACTGGAGATCGATTCCAGAATCGGCATCGAAGGAAGCGAGTCTATTGATGCACGTCTGGAGGGTACCGACGTCGGTACTAGTATCGGTGTCGGTACCGATACTGGAAAGTCGGTATGAAGCGTATCCACCGGGCCCGTAGGTATCGAGGACGCCAGATGATGATTCTTGGTGAGGAATGTTTCATCCAACACCAGTGCCGATGTCAGGGTATCGGTACCGCTCGAAGCGGATGCCACCACCGGGCATGGCTCAGGTATGTTCTGTGAGGGGTGAACCTCAGGAACAACCTGAAACCCCACACAGGCTTTGGAGGCCGAAGACTCCCACCGGGGTTTTGAAGCCAGTGGATTCTCGAGGACAAAGCCGGAGGCATCTCTATGCTGTGCATGAGAACTGCCGCACGAGGACTGGCTAGTCTTAACAGACTGTTTTTGGGTTACCTGATCCTGTGGAAAAGAAGATATGGTCGGTGCCCTGAAGTTGGAGGGGGACCGCGTGTCAAGGGGAACTCAATGTTGAAAACTTCTTCTCACAATACTATTGCCCGAGGGCTCCGAAGGAAAATGGTCAGGATCCAAGCAGGTTAGACACCAATTGTGAGTGTCTAAAAATAAAGTTGTACCGCCACAGTTTGTACATTTCTTGGGGAAAGTGGCTGGCGGTTCCATGAAGGAAATGGAGAGGCCTAGAAGGCCTGAGAAACCGTGAGACACTAAGGAAGAAAAAATATTCCTTAAAAAGGAAAATTTTACAAGAAAAGAAGAAAGAAACATCGGTGGTACCAGTGGCGTCGGGGAAGGCAGCCGCGACCACAAGAAAACTAAAGAATAAAAGAAGAATTTTCTGCGGTGACAGGAGGACGTCCTGCCGGCTCCGCGGAAAAACGAAAACTGAGGAGAGGCAGTTGGGAAGGCGGGAAGGCAGCAAGCAGGCGTGTTGGGATGCTTCCAAAAGCTTCCTGATTGGACGCTGGGAAGCGTTCCCGCGCAGACTCCGTCGGTACCGACGTACCCATATGTGAAGACTCATTCCTGCTTGTTCCTGGAGATAGTTATTTAATGTATCACCTACCTGGGGGCTTTCACTTACCTGGGGGCTTTCTTCTCCCATCCCCAACGAATCTAGTTTAAAGCCCTCTTCAGTAGATTAGCCAGTCTACTACTGAAGACGAGTTGACCTTTCTTGGAAAGATGGATGCCATCTCTGCTCTGCAACCCTTGGAACAGCATCCCATGGTCTAGGAAACCAAAACGCTCTCGATGACACCATCCACGCAGCCATGCATTCATCTCCAGGATGCGAGCCTCTCTGCCTTGGCCTTTACCCTCAACAGGGAGGATTGAAGAGAACACCACCTGTGCACCTAACTGCTTCACCCTCTGTCCCAGAGCCATGAAGTCACTTTTGATACATTCTGATGTATACCTGGCAGTATCATTTGTTCCAACATGGATTAGCAACATTGGGTAATAGTCAGTGGGCTTGATGAGTCTCGGCAAACTCTCCGTAACATCTTGGATTTTGGCACCAGGCAGACAGCATACCTCTCTGGACATCAAGTCTGGTCGGTAGATGGATGCCTCAGTACCCCTCAGAAGAGAGTCTCCAACCACCACTACCCTTCGTTTCCTTGTGGTTACTGATTCTGCAACTTTGGGGTACTTGAGCTCTGGTTCTTCCCTTTCCAGGGATGCTTTCACCTCCTCCACTCCCAGGGCTGCATAATGGTTCTTCAATTCAAGGGCTGGAGAAGTTGGATTGGTGATTTTGCAGGCCCTGGTGACTTGTGTCCAACCATCGACATTCTGTTGGCACACATCTTCTCCTCTGCTGGAGAGCTTGGTTGCTGCAATAAGCATCTCATCAATGTACTTCTCAGTGTCTTGAATGTTCCTCAGCCTCGCCACCTCCTCTCTGAGTTCCTCCACTTGTTTACTCAGAGCTTCAGCATGCAGGCACCCTGCACATGGAACTGGTTCTTCAACTGGCATTAGGACCTCTGTCTGGACTGAGGCAGAAGCTGTAACGGGGGCAACAGCTTTAGCGATATGATTTTTCCCAGCCATTGTTCTGTTCGTGGAGCTTAGGTATCTGTTAAAGCAAAAGAGAGAGATCTACCAAGTACCAGCCAGTTTCCCAGCTGTCCTTTCAGAGAAAAAGCAGTTAAATCTCCTTAATTATATTCAAAATGTGCTGGTCCAATTCTCTGTGCTTTTTCAAATGGGGAGGTGCCCTATAAAGCAAGACTACTCGCTAGGGGTGGGTGGGAGTCAGGGTGGGTAGGGAGGGAACTAACACCTGATTAGGTGTTAGCAGTTCCCAAAGCTGAGGAGGTTACTGGAGTTCAACCACCTACTGTGCTCAAGGAAAGTCCCACTAAAGCACCAAAAAAAGTAACCTTGCTTTAAAAATGTACAAAAACCCCTTTTAAGAGCTCCCAGTCAGAGAGCTAACAACTTAATATAATAAAACAAACCCTTAAATCCTTACTGTTGGTTGATCTGGAGAGCTTCTGTAGGAACATCACTCTCTGTATATCCAGTGCACTATCTATATGGATAGTGACACAGAATACACAGATTAATTTAAATGGGAGGATGGCATTTAACAAGTGAGTGGCCTGCAAATTTACCCCGTTTGTGCAGATTGCACTACAAGATCAGGTTGAAAAGCAGAAGTTGTCTGATGGTGCTACAACACCTTGAGCTGGCCGTGTTGGGAGGGGTGGGAAAAAATGAGATGCTGGTCACTTGGGGGAGATAGGAAAGGAGATAGATGCTGGAAACCTTGTGAATGTGTGTGGGGGGAGGAGGGGGAGGAAAAGAGAGAGAAGTGGACACCAGAGTGCTAACATAGCATAGTATATGATAGCAGATAAAGACCAGCATGGTCCATCTAGTCTGCCCAGCAAGGTGGCAAGAGTAGGTGTACTTGAGCAATATGTTGATTCTGAGCATCATTATAGCGTAATGGTTTTGGGGCTGCTTATTCTTTCCATCCAGATAAGTCTAGTGCACGTTGGGTTTCACTATTAACTTTGTAGCACATTGCTCTATACAGTATACCTCAATGAAATGGTGTGAAAGCGCTGTGTTGATAGAGCTCGACATATTACGTTCCATGCTAAGGGCCACATCTAAGAGCCCTTTGGTGGGCCCATAAGCATGGACCCCCATCAGGCATGGGTGTGCCGAAGGGTGCTTGTGCTAGAAGTTCAGCGATGCCGGTGACTGGCTGCTAGAGTAGAGTAGAGTAGAGTAAGGAGGATCTTCACTCATGCTGAACAGTTGTGGCTTACAATCAGCTGACTGCTGTTACCAAGATCCTGTTCCTGCGCCAAAGGGGGCTTGCATTTGAAGTTCAATGATGCCGGTGACTGGCTGCTAGAATAGAGTAGGGAGGGAGGATCTACAGTCGTGCTGAACCTGGACCCACAGACTCAACCACATTAGAAGCAAACCACCAACAATCCACTAGTCCCAGTATATTGAAGAGCTGTATAAATGACCAACTTCCACCTAGATTACAACTCTAAATACTTCAGAGTATGTTAGATGTTACTGTTATAGTGCTCTTTTGTTACATCGTTTTATTTTTCTGTATGTCATCTGTGGCCCCGTTACATTTTAATTAATTGTAAAGCACCTTGAATGGTAGGAAAGCAGTATAAAAATACATTGAAATAAAATAAAATAAATAAATAACCCTTAACTACGGATAACACAAGGGAAGAGAAAGGGAAGATGCTGCACACCTGTGGATGAGATGGGACAGGAGGCTCTGAACACCTGGGAGATAAGAAAGGGAAGGGTAGATGTTGAGGACCGGAAGGGTGGGATAGCGAAGATAAGGGGGGAAAGCTTGGGTTAGGGAATAGGAAAGGAGAAGGAGGTTAGATACTTGGTGGGGGGACATTCTGGACACCTTGAAAGAGCAGGGAAGGAAGGAGATGCTGGCCACTTTGGGAGGTATGGAATAAGTGCAATGTTTGACACCTTGGGGGATAGTGAAAGAAAGGGGGATACTAGAGACTGATAGGTGAGGATCTGGCCAAAGGTTTATCTAGACTCTGCAAATGGATAACTGGCCATTTAAGTAAATAAGAAAGTTTGTTTCAGGAAGGTAGTGTGCCATTTGCATAGAAAAAAAGATTTATGATTGCTTTGTGCTAATCCTGACCAAGTTAAAGTCTTCCTCTGCTCTTTGACTCTAATTCTCTAAATTCACTGCAAGGCAATGCAAATGAGAAGGAATGAAATAACACCCCCCCCCCCCACCATATTCAGAGCCAGCGGCTAGATGCGAGTACAGCATCTACCGTTGCACTGAACTTAACTCCGGATATTCAATGCCGGAATCATACACGGACCCGGCATTGAATATCTGGGGTCACTGCACATGCCTCCCAGTCACTGCAGCTAACCGGGCAGCAGCAATATTGCATACTGCCCATTTAGCTCCTGTGGCTAAGAGATAAGCGAGGTTTTCCCTTACCTATTTTTTAGGCACAGGTCACTAACTGGGCAGCCCCCTCTCCTCCCTGTAACACCTACGATATGCCCTGATGCTATGCGGTTAGCATTGGGCCATGTAAGGGAGAAGAGAGGGGATATTCAGCAGCACTAAACTGTGTTAATACCATTGAATATCCCTCTCAGCAGCAGTTACATGGTTGACCATGTAACTGCCCTTTGAATATCTGGCCCTATAGCATTAACAGGGCTATTTAAGGGCTGAAGGGAGAGACTCACAGGCTGCAAACAACAGCCTCTACTACTACTATTGAACATTTGTATATTGCTACAAGATGTACGCAGCCTTGCACACATGTAAAAGATGGTCTCTTCTCATCAGAGCTTACAATCTAGTCAAGACAGACAACACAGTAGATATGGGATACATCTAGGGGGAATAGTAAAGAAAGACAAAAGAAATCAGGTGAGTCAAGATCTGAATGCAGTGAAGAGGTGAGTTTTCAGACTGGATTTGAAATAGGTCAGAGAAGGTACCTGATGTACAGGCTCAGTAGTTTGTTCCAGGCTTAAGGTGCAGCAAGGTGAAAGGAGCAAAGTCTGGAGTTAGTAACAGAAGAGAAGGATGCAAATAGAAGCAAATTGCCAGAAGAGTGGAGTTCCCGAAGGGGGTTGTAATGAGAGATAAGAGAAGAAAGGTAGTGAGGAGCTGCAGAGTGAGTGCACTTATAGGTCAGCAGGAAAAGTTTGGCCTGGATGCAGAAACGGATAGGGAGCTAATGAAGTGACTTGAGAAGAGGGGTAATATGAGCATGAGACGGCTGGCGGAAGATTGGCCACGCAACAGGGTGTTAAACAGATTGAAGGGGAGAGAGATGATTCAAAGGAAGACCAGCAAGGAGTAGGTTACAAGAGTCTAGACGGGAGGTGAATAAGGAGTGGATAAGTGTCTTAGTAGTGTGTTCAGAAAGGAATGGGCGAATTTTGATGATGTTGTAGAGAAAGACATGACAGGTTTTAGCTACCAGTTAGATGTGTGTGGAGAAGGAAAGAGAGAGAGAGAGGAGTCAAAAATAACCCCAAGGCTGCGAGCTGAGGAGACAGGGAGGAGTAGAGAGTTATCGACAGAGACTGAGAAAGGAAGAAGAGGAGAGGGCTTAGGGGGGAAAATAAGAAGCTCAGTTTTGGCCATATTCAATTTCAAGCAGTGGTGAAACATCCAAGCAGCAATGTCAGAAAGGCAGGCAGAGATCCTGGTCTGGATTGCAGGAGAGATTTCAGGTATAGAGAGGTAGATCTGGGAGTCATCAGCATAAAGATTGTACTGAAAACCATGGGAAGATATGAGTGCACCAAGGGACTGGGTATAGAGAGAGAAAAGGAGTGGACCCAAGACAGATCCTTGCGGCACACTGAGATCGGGATAGAAGTAAGAGGATTTACCAGAACAAACACTGAAAGAGTGATAGGAGAGATAACAAGAGAACCAGGATAGCACAAAACCCTTAAAACCAAGTGAGGACAAGCTATCAAGGCGAAGGTTTTGATCAACAGTGTTAAAATCAGCAGAAAGATTAAGCGGGATGAGGATGGAGCAAAGACCTTTGGATTTTTCCAGGAACAGGTCACTCAAGACTTTGGCAAGAGCCGTATTAGTAGAATGTAAAGGTTGAAAGTCAGATTATAGAGGATCCAGAAGGGCTTGAAAGGAGAGAAAGCTGAGGCAACAGCGGTGAACCACACATTAATGTAGTTTAGAAACTAAGGGGAGGAGGGAGATGGTTTGATATTGAGAAGGACAGGTAGGGTTTAGTGAGATTATCTTGAGGAGAGGAGTGACCACAGCATGCTTGAAGGCTGCAGGGAAAGTTGCAGTAGAGAGTGATAGGTTGAGAATATGAGAGATGGAAGGGGACTACAGTGGAGGAGATGGAGCTAAGGAGATGGGTGGGAATTGGATCAGAGCAGCAGGTAATGAGTTTGGATGAGGAAAGAAGGTGAGTGGTTTCTTCCTCAGAGATTGTAAAAAAGGAAGAAAGGGTAGCAGAGGTGGGGGGGGGGGGAGTTGGGAGTGAAGAGGGGAAGGAGGTGAAATAGCTGACCTCATGGGGAATGTATGACCCCAAGGCATCTTTTAAAACAACAGAAGCTATGGATGCTATTCAATCAACAATGAGCTGCCTGACTGAAATTCGAACAAAAATTAGGAAACTATCCAGATGGTCACCATGAGTCAACGGCACTTTACAACAACAACAAACAAGGTGGCCTTCCATTTAGCAGGGGGGTGATATAGGAGTGTCCCTGTTCAACTGTGCTGTTTGCACCGTTGATGGACGACTCTGGCTTTTTTTTTTTTTGATGGATGAGAAGGACGTCAGATATTTCAGGTCTCAATCTTGGGAGCATTTCTCATAAGATCTCTCTCCTTGCAGACAATGTCCTCCTGTTTGTAACCAGCCATCTGGTAGGGAAGTTGCCCATGACTGAAATGGTATTTAAAGGGGATACAATGGAAGAATTGAAAGAGATATCGATAAACCAAGAAGATATATTACAAATTTGATAAACTAAAGAGTAGCAAATCACCTGGACTGGATGGTATAAACCTGAGGGTGTTGAAAGAATTGAAATATGAGATTGCAGACCTACTATTAGTAATCTGTGAACTCTCATTTAAATCATTTGTAGTACCTGGAATTGGCAAAACACCAATTTTTAAAAAGGGTTCTAGGGGTGATCTGGGAAACTACAGGCCAATAAGCCTGATATCAGTACCGGTCAAAATGGTAGAAATCATTATAAAGAACAAAGTTACTGAACATGTAGATAGCCAACATGGCTTTAGCCAAGGAAGGTCTTGTCTTACTAATCTGTTATATACTCATATTTTTTAAAGGTGTGAATAAACAGGTAGACAAAGGTGAGCCGGTCAATATAGTTGGATTTTCAGAAAGACTTTGGCAAGGTCCCTCATGAGAGACTCTTGGTGAAGTTAAAAGTCATAGAATAAAGAAAGAAATGGGGGAAAGAGCAAAAGGGGAAAGATCAGTATGTTAAAACAGATATAGAGAGAACGGAAAAAAATCTAGAAGAGAGAAGAAAGGACAAAAGCTCGCAGAAGACACAAAGGAACCAGAAGAAAGAGGCTGGAGCAATTGCAACTGAAAAATAAAATGCTCAAACGGTAGAAAAATACTTATTTGGAATTTATTAACTGGAATATGTCAGGTCTGGGAAATGTGTATCGCTAACCTCTTTGCGTTTTAGTTTAGTGCAAGAGGAAATTTATAGTTTTATTTCTCCAGTATTGTTGTACATTTCATGTTGGACTTTGGGGTTCCCAAATGAATTGTTATCTTCCTATTTCTAAATTGCGATCCCTTGCTCTTTGTGTGGTGACAGTCTATGTTCTGAGCTGAGCTGAGGTATTTTATTCATGTAGTTTCTATTTGACAGTCCCACTTGTTCTCTTTCCCCCAGTGAGATGTATTGGTTTAATATTTGCAGTGTTGCCTTTTGATAGGTAGGATTTGGTGCTTTCTGAGTCCTGGTAGTGCTGTTACGGTGGATTTGCTATGGGTTCTAAATGGTCAGTGTTTTTAGTAATTCCTAATGGGCCTGGCAGTTGGCACTGGAATATAGTAAAGTATGTAGAAATCTGGTAGTCTTTCTTTATCCAGACACTCATTAAGAGGCATGTTTACTAAAAGTGCATGTTTACATTATGCAAATATGTATGCAAATGCAGCTGCTTATGCAAATGAGGCCCACAAGGAATCTCCACACTTGGCCCCGCACCTTCCTTGTGCCGCCCCTGTCCTTTCCTTCCTTTGAAATCTACTCCATCTGACCTTTTACTCCTTACCTCTCAGATTAGCTGTTATTGACCTCCTGACAAGTCCACCTCTACCTTTTTCTCTGACTTTGACTTGTGGCTTTCCTTCTTTCTGAATTCATCTTCCCCCTCCCTTATTCTTGGATTTTAACATTTAGGTTGATAACCCCTCTGACTCTTATGCTTTAAAGCTCCTCTCCCTTACCTCATCATGCTCTACTGTCCCTACTCACTAGCAAGGCCACTGCCTTGACCTTGTGTTCTTCTCTGATTGCTTACCCTCAAACCTCTGTACCTCCACATGCTAAGCTTCACACTTTATCACTCACTGCCTCAACCTCACCCTCTCTCTTCCAACCTCTTTAGAATTCTTCATGCTATTGACCCGTTGGTTCTCTCCTCCACTATCTCAATACCTCGTTCCTCCACTATGTCATTTGAGTCTGAGACAGTAGCTTCCTATAATGCTGCACTCTCCTCTGCTTTGAATGCTCTTGTTCCACCCATGCTATGTCCTGTGAGGTGTACTGTACCTCAACTTCAACCCTGGCTGTTTTCCACTACCCACTATCTACATTCCTGTGCTTGCTCAGCTGAGCGTGCTTGGCTCAAGTCTCGCACCCTTGTGGACTTTCTACATTTCAAATTCATGCTCGTCTCTTTCCAGTCGGCCATAGTACTTACCAAATAAAACGATAATGTTCATATGGCTAACTCTCTTGCTTCTGACCCTCACCGTCTCTTTACTAATCTCAGCTCTCTCCTCAGGTTGCCTCTGCCTCCGATCCCTCCTTCCCTTTCTGCCTATATCCCTGTTGAAAAATGATGTCAATCTTAGCTAAGATTTGGCAGATAGATTGGGTGGGATATTGTCATGTTTGTTACACCACAGACATTGTTTGTTCAGGGGAGGCAAACATCAGATGGTATCCACATGGTGGACAGCAAAGGGGGAGCAATAGGGAGTGATGTTACTTGCAATCAATGCCAAAAACCACATTTGACCAAATGCATTGGGAGTGAGTTGTTGTTGTTGTTTTCAGCTAGGATTGGCTTGGGACCCATCTATAAGTGTTGGATCAGTATAGTAAACATGCCACTATATTTTCTCCTGAAAATTCACCTATTTTTAAGAGCAAGCAAGTAAAATCCTAAAGATAGACCTGCCATTAATTTGCTTAGATTTACAAGCCTAACTGAGGCATCCAGGGCCCCATATTCACAGAGGTTTACATGGTCAGCAGACCTGCTAAATGTGTTAATCCCCCTATGGGGATATGGTATGGTTAGTGCCGCTGAATGTCCGCAGGTGTAGCCGCTGCACTCCATGATGCGAACCAGCTAGCACTGGGGTGTTCAAGGGGGCAGAGTGTTAGCAGCACCTAGGGATAACCAGGCAGCAGCGATACTGAGCTGCTGACAAGTAATCTCATGATGGCAAAATTCAAGTGCAAGAAAGCTTCATCAGCAAATTCCGTCCAGCCTAACTGGGCAGCAGCTGAATATCACTGCTGCCCAGTTAACTTCCTGTCTATCTAGCTGACCAGGCTATTCAATGTCTGTGACTAAACATGACCCCGGTATTGAATATCCAGGTCTAGCATTCAATGGCCATGGTTAGTCACTGTAATCACACTAGCTGGCACCAGTGAATATCAGGCCTTTACTGTTGAAAATCACTGCTAAGTTCTTAGGCCCCAATATTCAGTGATGGTGGCTAGCACCATTATAATGGCTAACCATCACTGCTGAACACCAAACCCAGATATTCAAGGCTGGGGACATATCTAGCTATCAGCATTGAATATCCGAATTAGTCAATGTTGCTGATTGCAAACTGGTTGGCAGTAATATTGAGCCGCTGCCTGGTTAGCGATATGTGGTGGATGTTAGGCAAGGGTTTCCTGTGCCTGGCTTTGACTACATATCAATAACCAAATAATGCTCAATATTGCCATTGACCAGTTTGTGATTGGCTCTACCTCCGCTCCACCCCAGACCTCCATCAACACACGCCAAAGCCTTTGAATTTCAGGCCCTTAACTTTTTTGCCCCATAGAATCTGCCCTGTTCCCATCCATTATTTAGGATCCAAAATTTATTATTATTATTTATTATTATCATCATCATCATCAAACATTTATATAGTGTTACCAAGCATATGCAGCGCTGTACAGACACATAAGTAGACAGTCCCTGCTCATCGAACTTATAATCTAAAAGACGAACATACAGGACAATATAATACAATAGAAATAAGGAGCTGAAACACAAGGGAGGGGGAATTATGAATCAAAAGTGGCCTCAAAGAGGTGAGCCTTGAGCTTGGACTTGAAGAGGGTGAAGGAGGAGATTTGACACAAGGACAGGAGAAGGTTGTTCCAGGCAAATGGAGCAGCAAGGTTAAAGGAACAAAGCCTGGAGTTTGCCGAAGAAGAGAGCGGCATAGAGAGAAGGCAGGCAGAAGAGGAACGTAGATCACAAGGAGGGGTATAGGGAGAGAGGAAAGATGAGGAAGAGCAGCAGAGTGAATGCATTTATGTGTCAAGATAAGTAGTTTGTACTGAATGCAGTAACGGATAGGGAGCCAGTGAAGGGACTTTAAAAGAGGAGTAATGTGAGTGTAACGTAGCTGGTTGAGAATTAACTGCACAGCAGAGGTGTGAATAGATTGTAGAGGGAAAAGATTAAACTGAGGAGACCAGCAAGGAGGAGATTGCAATAATCAAGACGAGAGGTAATAAGGGATTGAATACGTTTTAGTAGTAGAAGCAGAGAGGAAGGGACAAATCTTGTTAATGTTGAATAGAAAAAACTGACAAGACTTAGCAATTTGTTGAATATGAGTGGATAATGACAGACTTGAAAATGACCCCAAGGTTATGAGCAGATGAAACAGGAAGAATAGGAACATTATCAACAGTGATGGAGAATGGAGGAAGGATAGAGATGGATATGGGGAAAAAAGCAGGAAGTTCAGTTTTGGCCATGTTCAATTTTAAACAGTGCTGAGACATCCAGGCAGCAATGGCAGATAAACAGGCGGAGATACGTGCCTGGAGAGAAGGAGAAAAGTCAGGTGAAGAGAAACTTGAAAACCATCCATATAAATGTGGTTCTGAAAGCCTAGGAATGAGATAAGGGAACCAAGTGATTGTATATAAAGGGAGAAGAGGAGAGGGACAAAAACAGACCCCTGGGGAACACCAACTGAGAAAGGGATAGCAGAGGAAGAAATACTTTGAGAACAAACACTAAAGGAGTGATTGGAGAGACAGGAAGAGAACTAAGATAGGACAGAGTCTCTAAAACCAAGAGAGGATAATGTTGTGAGGAGAAGAGAGTGGTCAACATTATCAAAGGCAGCAGAAAGGTCAAGAAGAATAAGAATGGAGTATAGACCTTTAGATCTTGCCATGAATAAGTCACTGGAGACCTTGGCAAGGGCCGTTTCAGTGGAATGAAGAGGGCGGAAGTCAGATTGGAGAGGATCAATGAAAGAATGAGTATTTGAGAAAAACTGAAACAAAGAGAAACAGCAACATGCTCAATGAGTTTGGAGATAAAGAGGAAAAGGAATGATAGCTAGAGGGAGCAGTAGGCTCAAGAAAGGGTTTTTTTGAGAAGAGGAGTGACCAAAGCATGCTTATAGGCGGCAAGAAAGATAGCAGTGAACAGAGAAAGTTTGATAATATGAGAAATGGCAGGAATAACTGAGGAGGATATGGAGTTGAGAAGATTAGTGGGATGGGATCAGAAAACAAGTATTCAGATTATCAGAGAGTAGAAGCTTCCTCAGATATAGTAGGAAAGGAAGAGAGAGAAGGGGAGTTTGAGAGAAAAGATTGAAGTGGGGGAAGAGCAGTAGAAGGAATAGCAGGGAATTGGAGGATAGTCTTATTGATTTTATCGCAGAAGAAGGTGAGGGTTTGGGCTGTGAGGGAGGGAGGAATTGGAGGAGGAGCCTTAAGTAGAGAATTGAGAGTAGAGAAGAGACGGCAGGAGTTGGAAGTCAAGTGGATAAACGTTTTGTTTAGTGAGTGAGATGGCAGAATTAAAATAAGTGATCATGAGTTTAAAGTGAAGGAAGTCAGAATGGGAGCAGGATTTGAGCCTATTGTGTTCAGCAGAATGGGCACAGGAACATAGATAGTGGGTTGTAGAAGAAAGCCAGGGATGAGTTACTGTATGCCTCACAGGTCGTGAAATTGGGCGAGTGAGGGTATGGAGGGCAGAGGAGAGAGAAGAATTATAGGCAGTTACAGCCACATTGACACACTTGAGGGACACTGTAGAAGAAAGAAAAGTAAAGTAGAGACAGTAGATGATAGAGACAGCGGTCAGTAGCTTGAAGATTTCTAAAAAGATAGGAGGTGATAGGGCGAGAGGGCAGTGGTAGTCAGACAGTGGGAGAACTGAGTTAAGGAAATTAGATGGTGAGCAATTAGAGTGGAAAACGAGGTCAAGGCAGTGACTGAGCCAATGAATGGGGGTGGAGGAGCAAAGCTGGAGGTTGTAAGGGAAAGAGGTTTTCGGACATAGGGGGCCAAGGGGATATTGATGTGAAAATTGAAGTTGCCAAAAATGATAGAAGGGGATAATGAATCCAAGAATAAAGGGAGCCAAGAATCAAGGTCATCAAGGAAGGAAGAAATGGACTTGTTGGATGGGGGAGGGGGTCTATAGATATCGGCAATACAACGAGGGAAGGGATAAAACAGACAAATGGAGTGAAATTCAAAGGAGGCGAACATGTGGGATTGAAGTGGGAGGAAGGAAACTGACAGGATGGAGGGAGTAGAAAGCAGACCCCACTACCACAGCCAGTGGGAGAAATGGAGGCCTCCAAGAGAGAGTGCAGCAACAGAAGGGGTGTCATCAGGGTGAAGCCAGGTTTCAGTTAGGTCCAAGAGCTGAAAAGATCATGTGCGAGAGTTTATTTGAAATTGAATGAACATTCCATAGAGCACCAGAGAAAAGGAGAGAGGAGAAGGATGTTGATGAGTACAGTGGTGTACAGGGCGAGACGAGGGGAGGCCAGAATTAGGACTAGTGTCACCAACGGATAACAGTAGGAGAAGAAGGAAGCAAGGGAAAGCAGAAGGGGCACGGTGGAAGCGAGAATAAGGTTGAGAAATTGAGGAAGGAGAGGGATGAATATGAGGGAGGAAATGGTAATACTCAAGAGCAGAGAAAAGTGAAGAAGAAAGGAAAGCAGAGGTAATAGGGAAGGTAGGCGGGTGGAAATAAAGAGGAGGATGGGGGATAAGTGTTTGTGGAAGGAGGGAGTAAAGTTGTGAAGGAGCAGAAAAAGACAAGACAAATAAAGAGGGGAAACCTTCTCTATCCCGAGAGGCACCTAAATAGCCTTTCTAAAATGTGCCTTTAACAGAAGCTTTCATACTAGCCTAGAGCTTTAATTTCCTTTTGTAAATGCATTAACAGAGTAGTCTATGGCTTCAACTACACAACCTATTGGTCAACTTCAGGAAGACAGAAATTCTCCACATCACAAGGGACCCCCACATTCACTCCTCTCACCTCTATTAAATTTGATGACACTGAGAGCCAAGTCCCAACCCAAGTGAAGTACCTCGGCATCACACTGGATCAGCAACTGACCTTCCAGCCCACATCTGGACCACCACTAAGGCAGTTTACTTCAAACTCAAAATGCTACCTAACCTACATCCCCTCCTCTCCACTGAGCACTTCCATGCAGTTTGCCAGGCCTCCATTACTCCCATCCTGAATTACTCCAACTCCATATTCCAAGGTCTCCAAGGCCACCTGCCTCTACAGCTAGCCCAAAACACTGCTGCAGGTATGATTTATGGGATCTCCGAACACAACCATGTCACACTCATACTGAGTTCGCTACACTGGCTACCAATCGTCTCTAGGATAAAACACAAAATTCTCACCATCATCCACAAATCCCGTCAAAATGCTACCTCTGAACAAATTTAGGCGCTAATCAGCTGTCCCAACACTAATAGGCCACACAGAACCTTCTTGACCTGCCCCCACAAATATGCAAGAGCATACAATGCGCTCACCTAAGGGCTTTTACACTATACCCCTACCCTCTGGAATGCACTACCTCCTGCATTCCAAGCCATCCAATCTCCTCAGAACATTTTAAGCTATCTTTAATAAGTTTACATTACAGATATAAGCAAACCACTTGCAAAGAAAAGTCTTACATGTGAAGTAAATTGAACATGATAACAGAGTAAAGAAATTATCTTCCCCAATAAAGACACAAGCCTACTACATCTGGAGGAGACCACACACCAAATAACCCAATTTATCCTAAACATAAAGGAAAAGAAACAAATGATTGCTAGGAACAGCAATTTAACCAACAAATACAGGTGCTAAATCATTCTCCTTGAGCAGAATCTTGTAAGGCACACTGAGCTAACACAAAGGCAGTTAACTGAGCAAGATCAGTAAACACATATCTCACTGATCTATATCTTATAATATATTTACAGGGATATTTTAGGAAGTACAAAGCTCCTAACTGCAACACAGGAGGTCGAAGTAACAAGAAATCCCTTCTATGCTGTTGCATCTCATGCGAGACATCCGGGTACATACTAACCTTACAGGAGAGAAACAGTTCATCTTTATGTTAAAAAATATTTTCAAGAGCCAGTCTTTGTCCCCGGGAATGGCAAAGGTCACCAGAAGCACTGCAGGAACGGCACTAGCGGTATTAGAGGACTGTAAAACAGCCAATATATACAAAACATCCATCAAAACCCCCTTTACTTGCGACGATTCCTGGCAAACCCGTCCTATAGGCAAATAATAGATTTTAGATACAGGAGGAATTGCCTCTGGAGAGACCTTTAAAATCGCAACCAAATACTTTGTAAACATATCACGAGGTGTTATTAAAGATACTTTAGAAAAATTTATAATACGTAAATTAGACTGTCTCACTACATTTACTAAAGTCTCTACTTTACTGCGTAGAAGAGAATTA
Organism: Ichthyophis bannanicus; assembly: GCA_033557465.1. Classification (NCBI taxonomy): domain Eukaryota; kingdom Metazoa; phylum Chordata; class Amphibia; order Gymnophiona; family Ichthyophiidae; genus Ichthyophis; species Ichthyophis bannanicus. The sequence continues at coordinate 210,224,023 of CM066033.1, forward strand.
TCCTTAACCAGTTATTCCTCAGATCTAGAAATCTTCTCCAAATGCTCTTCATACTTCGGAGTCAGTCTTTTTAGCTTTTGAATTTCTTCCTCCACCATCACAACCCTCTGGTCCAAAGAGGAAACTTTAGATGAAAGACAATCAATCATTGGGGCCAAGGCAACTCCCAAATCTGAAATAGATTGCCAGATTGTCTGAAGGGAAAAAGTGTCAGTATGCCTCAATGAAAAAGGAGGCTGCAGAGAAACCACTGTCACCTGACCTACTGGAGCACCACAGCCTTAAACCTCCGCCTGCAAGGATGAAGAAGCCACCGCCAAAGCTGAGTTCAATACCGCCAAGTTCTGCTTCCTCCTCTCCACTGTTGCTGCCTCTACTGCCAGATGGTGATTTGTTTCAGTGTCCACCACCACTGGGGCAGCCCCCCTTGAGGAGCCAAAACGCCAACACACTCCGTACTCACCTCAAGCATCTGGGCCAATCCCACATGGGACACTGACGGCTGGGCAGGAGGGACCCACAACTCTGGGCTAAAAGAGATATCCGAGCTGGAGGCCAGACCTGGGCTCCCCACCAAAGGTCCCGACCCAAAAGGCTGTTCTCTGGAGTCTACTTATTATCTCTGGGTGAAGCAGGTAAGCCAAAATAGTGGAAACGGCACCAGCAGGAGAAGATCTGAGCTGCGAGGGGACTTTAGCTTGCGCTTTTCTTTTGCGTTTTCCTATCAGAGCTCCGCCGACTAGCAACTAGCTGCCATCTTAGATCTCCTCCATACTGTCCTCCTCAGAGCTTTAAAAAGCACCTCAAGACATACTTCTTCCAAGAACACTATGGCATTGAACCACTTGACAACCCACAATCTGACCTCCCCATATGACGCGCAGCATCCGCTTAATCACTCACCCAGCCCCCACCCACTATGTTGACATCTATGTAAATAGCAATCAAGCCTTCCTTACACCTAGCACATGTACACACTATTGCCCACCCTTGCCTAAATAATGAGTTTTGTTTCACTGCATTCCTACCCCTGCTTATTGTACCTTTGTAACCTTGCCTGCTATACCCTTGTTTATTGTGCACCATTTTGACTGGTAGAAAAACGGTATACCAAAAACCTGTTAAATAAATAACTACATACTTTATTGTACCTTTATTGTACCAAGAGAAGCTTTTGAACCAGCCTATGACTTAGTTAAGTTTTGCATACATTAATGATATATCTAAATATATTTGTTTTATTAAGCATTTGTTTTCCTGATTTTTGTCATTTTTGCTCTGTAATTGCAAGATTTCCAAGTCTTTAGATAATAACTTATATTCATCCCCCCAAAAAATGCCTGATATTCAACAGTGGCAGCTAGCACAAGTGCAGCGCATAGCCGTCACCGCTGAAGAGATAAGCTGGATATTCAGTGCTAGGACCATATCCGGCCGCCAGCATTGAATATACGGATTTGCCACACAGCTGCACACAGCACAGAAGTTAACCGAGCAACAGCAATACTCAGCCGCTGCCTGGTTAACTTTTGCTGTGCCCAGGTTTTGCTGCAGAGGAATAACTGGGCAGTGGCTGAATACTGCCACTGCCCAGTTATTCCTGGGTACTGCCCCCAGAATGCCCCCGACATATAGCAACATTACTCAGGAATATTCAGCGGCACTGTGTTAGTGCTGTTGAATATCCCACTTAGGGATATTTACACAGTTTACAGCTCTGTAAACCATGTACATGCCCTGCAATACTGAGCCCAATGTGTGTAAAACAAGTTGAATCTTGTACCTGTGGGTAGTAGTACATCCTGAACACTTTGGACATCTCCAGGGATGACTCGGATGGAAGGCCTTCAATGATAGCCGCCAGCAGGCCATTTGTTCCGCATCTGTAATTAGGGATTCCACGGCTTCTTCCTGAAAACAAATCCATTGCATCTGCAAACATTAGGAGTGGATGTCTGACGGATCCATAAAGGTGGAATCCCAGGGTGATGTTAGGTAAGAGTTTGGGGTTGTTGTTGACCTCTTCCACAGCAGAAATAAAGGCCAGGTAGTTATAGTAATTGGAGTAGGAACCTCTGCAAGGAATTGAGAATTAAACCCAAGTTAGTAGGTAAATACAGAAACATAGCCACAGTGAGGGTAACTTTATAATAAATCGCCCAGTTTGGGAAGTGAAGCAGGCACCTGTCTTAAGCCTATTTTATAAATACACAGACAAACTATGTAGCCTTGTAAAATTGTCCCACAAAAGCTGTAAAAACTGCAGCTATCATGAAGCCAAGCACATGTAGACCTGCTTGAGAGCTTGTGATATGTACAGGAGAAGGACCTCAGGATGACAGTGTTTGAGGATCTCAAGATTGCAAAAGGATACGGCAAGGGGGTAGCCAAAGCCAGAAGGGTGCTAATTTGCATACAGAGATGAATAAACCAGCAGAAAGGGGGAGGTATTAATGCAAGGCTTGTTAATGGATTTGAATATCTCCCCATGATTATTTCAGAAGTATTTAATATGAGAGTTGGAGGAGGGGGTGCTTAGTTTATCTTAATTGCTTTATATAATGAACCTTGATCTTTGTAGTTTTAGATTTTATTCAGGGTTCGCTTCACACTGAAAAAGCTACAGCACATTGACTGAAACATTGGTTGCACTTCCTAAGACTCAGCATGACCCGGAAAACTGCAAAGATCATGATACTAGCCCCAGAAGCCAAAGAAAACATCATAGATCATGTTGATTGTATAGAGATTTGATGTAGTTGACATGTACTTATGTATATTCTACTGCAATTCATTCAAATTATTTTGTTAATTCCCCTTGAACTATATAGCTTGTTAAGCAGATAATAAGTACTCAAATTAAAATGAAAGATTGTAATCAATAGACAGGCTTTCACAAGTTTGAAAATACATAAATATTCATTAAATCGATGAATTTCTCAAGGCAAGGAATTCCAAATAAATAGATGCTGCCCAACTAAAGACTGGGAATGTGCTAATCAAGAATGAAGAACTTCACTGTTGGGACAGTCAGTAATCCTGAACATAAGAACATAAGATATGACATACTGGGTCAGACCAAAGTCCCCATCAAGCCCAGTGTCCTGTTTGCAACAGTGGCCAATCTAGATCATGTGTACCTAGCACTTTCCCCAAAAGACACAGGTTCCACAATGCTTGTACTGGGTCAAGCATTGATATCCTGGGTCCCTTTTTAATAATGGTATAGGGACCTTTCCTCCAAGAACTTGTCCAAACCTTTTTTAAACCCAGCTACACTAACAGCCTTTACTACATCCTCTGGTAACAAATTCCAGAGTTTGATTACACGTTGCGTGAAAAAATATTTTCTCTTATTAGTCTTAAATAGGTTACCCTGTAGCTTCATTGCATGTCCCCTAGTCTTTCTATATTCTGATAACGTAAACAATCGATCTACGTTTACCCGTTCCACTCCATTCATTAATTTATAGACTTCTATCATATCTCCCCTGTGGGGCCCTGTATCCCACAACACATGTTTGCTAGATATCACCAATTACCAATTAGCAACAAATCACTCAGACTGCAAATTGCTCGAATACAATGCTCTTTATTCGGGTACCAGAACAAACAAACAGCAACTGCTTTGAGCAAAGTCTCTGTCTGAGCAAGGTGGTGGACAGTCCACTTCCCTCACCGGAATTGGGGAGCAGACTGCCCACTGAGTAATGGAGCCTCCCCCTTATAAAGATATTCTTCGTCACAAAAACTTCTAGAAGTCTGATGTCATTCTGTAAAAGTCAGAGTTACTTGCAAAGAAAGAAAACTTTGCTAGAACTCCTTCTCTGAGGCCCCCTCCCATGAATAATGCCAATTATGCCTTAGGGCTACCCTCCCTTGCAGATGGTGCTCTCAAGGACTTTGCTTAATTGTGCTTCTTATCTGTGCTGTGGTGCAAATCTTTCCTGCATTCCTTGGCCTGTTTTATGGTCTTCTCATCTCCTGGTGCTCAAGGCTGAAAGTATGTTTTCTGCTAATTAATTCTCTGAGCAGGCCTGACTTTATGCACTTCTACTCAAAGCAAGGCCTCCAGACTACAGCAGGCCGCAAGGCTGTATTGTAGCATATACTTTCTTAGCCCACAGGACATTTTTCTTTCTTCATCGTGCAAACTGCAGGCAGGCCATGATTACAGTCACAGATAGCAGCTGAAGGAGCAGAACTATCCCTAAGCCAAAAATATCCCAACATCCCTCAGCCATCTCTTTTCTAGGTTAAAGAGCCCTAACCTTTTTAGCCTTTCTTCATAGGAGTATCCTTCCATCCCCTTTATCATTTTGCTGGCTCTTCTCTGAACCTTTTCTAAGAACGCTATATCCTTTTAAAGATACGGCGACCAGAATTGCACACAGTATTCAAGGTGCTGTCGCACCATGGAACGATACAGAGGCATTATAATATTCTTTGTTTTATTTTCCATTCCTTTCCTTATGATACCTAGCATTCTATTTGTTCTCTTGCCGCCGCTGCACACTGGGTGGAGGGTTTTAACATGTTATCCACAGTGACGCCTAAATGAGAAGTACACAATCAACAGCAGGGAAACATATTGTATCAATTCATCCCGAAGACAATCAGGGAGCAGCACCCTGAAGACACTTAAAAAATGTGGTTCCATCATAACCCCAGAATCTAATCGCATCCTTGGACTCACTATGTTGTTATCTTATGGCACAAGGACCCCTCCTCCAGTTGGTTTCTTCTACTGAGCCACAGATTTTCCTGGATTTAATTTCACATTATGGTTACTTTATGTAACTGGTGAGTAGGGGAAAAGTTTCATATCTCAGGGTTTACCTGGCTAACTCCTTAAGTTACCTATTGAACATGACCTCTGCAAATGCAATATGTGCCTTCAGTTCACACACTCCTGGTGACCCAGCAGCTCCTGGGTTTTCTTGGTAGTGTGACCTGAAGTAGATTGCCAGTCCTTTCTTCTGAGACAATGGAGGGTTAAGTGATTTGCCAAAGGCCACATGGAGCGCTAGTGGGAATCAAACCCTGGTTTCCTGGTTACCAAGTCAGTATTTTAATCATTACATTACTCCTCCACTCATTGACCTCCGATGGCCTAAAAAAATCCTGATAAAGAGAGTGAAAGCATGAAGGATTTGATAAAAGGGCACAGTCCTGGTGGAGATTAGCTGCAGTATGGTTTTACGTGCTGCTCATTACCTGCCTGTCTTTTCTACATTTTTATTATCTGTTTTTTCTCTGTTTTATTTAACATCTTTTTTATACCTTTTTTGTACAGTCCAGATGGTTTACAATGAACTCGGTGAATTTGAACAAAATCAGTTGCAATGAGAGATGCGAGTTACAAATAACCTTAATGTAGACTAATATAACTAGGTTACAGTAAACTTAAGCTTTTCTAACCGCATTAATAGTGTTATATCAATGAATCATAGGAAATATTGTGAAATGTTAGCTTCTTAGAAAAAAATAATGGTAGGTTTAAGAATCTGTTTAGAATATTTCCCATCCAACTCTATTACCTTTTCTTCCTTTCCAAAGAGATCTGAAGATGAAACGTCTCATCTTCTTTCCTCCTCCAAACCCACAACCTGCTCTTCTGATCCCATCCCCACCCATCTCCTTCTCTCCATTTCCTCTGCTGTCATTCCTTCCATCTCACATATTCTCAGTCTCTCTCTTTCTACTGCTACTGTTCTTGCAGCCCAAGTATGTGATAGTCACACCCCCCTGCTCAAGAAACCTCAGGACCCTGTCTCCCTTCTTCCTTTCATTTCTAAACTTCTTGAGCACGCAGTCCTCCACTGCTGTCATGATTTTCTTTCCTCTCAAGCTCTTCTAGAATCTTTTTAGTCTGGCTTTTGCCCCTTATATTCCACTGAAATGGCATTAGCCAAGATCTCTTGTGATTTTGTTCCTGGCCAAATCTAAGGGCCTCTTTTCCATCCTTATCCTTCTTGACTTTTCAGCTGCTTTTGATACTGTTGACCATTTCCTTCTCTTTGAGATCTTGTCATCACTTGGGTTTAGAGCCTCTGTCCTGTCCTGGTTTTCATCTTATCTTTCCCATCATTCTTTCAATGTTTATTCTAATGGCTCCTCCTCTTTCCCTATTCTACTTTCAGTTGATGTTCCCCAAGAGTCTGTTCTGGGCCCTCTACTTTTCACTCTCTATACCAGTCCCTTGGTGCTCTCATCTCTTCCCATGGATTTTGGTACCATTTTTATGCTGATGATTCTCAGATTTACCTTTCTACTCCTGATATTTCCAGACACTGCAGGCCTGTATCTCTGCCTGTCTCTCTAACATTGTCACCTGGATGTCTCACTGCCAGTTGAAACTTAATATAAACAAAACTGAACTACTTAATCTTCCCCTTTAAACCCTCCTCTTCCCTTCCTCCTTTTTCGATCTCTGTTGATAATACTCTTTTTTTTCACCAGTTTCATCAGCATGTAACCTTGGTGTCATATTTGATTCCTCCCTTTCCTTCTCCTCACACATACAACAAATTGCCAAGACCTGTCGCTTCTTTCTCTATAACATTCACAAGATTCACCCTTTGCTTTCTGATGACACTGCTAGAACACTTGTCCGCTCTTTAATAACTTCCCATCTTGACTCTTTCAACCTACTACTTTCTGGTCTCCCTCTGAGTCATTTCTCCCCCCTTCAATCTGTTCAAAACCCTGCTGAGTGACTAATTTTCACCAGCCTCGTTTTGCTCATATAATCCCTCTTCTGAAAACACTTCATTGGCTTCCCTTCACTTCTGAATCCAATTCAAACCCCTCCTTCTGACCTTAAGTGCATTCATTCTGCTGCTCCTCCCCCTCTCTCCTCTCCCTCTACACCCCTTTCACAAACTCCATTCTTCTACTGGCTTGCTTCTTTCGTTGTCCTTTTCTGTCTCTGCTAGCTCCAGACTTCAGTCCCTTCACTTCACTGCTCCTTATGCTTGGAATAAACTTCCTGAGTCTGTGAGTCAGGCTTCATCCCTGCCCCTTTTCAAATCTTAGCTAAAGGCTCACCTCTTTAAGGCTGCCTTTGGATCCTGATCCCTTGTTCGTTATGTCTCCTTAACCTTCCCTATTCTATCTTCTCTCACTTTTGTTATGTTCGTCTGATTAGATTGTAAGCTCTAACAAGTAGGAACTGACTTTTTCTTTGTTTGGACAGCACTGTGTATACCTAGTAGCACTTCATAAATGCTTATTAATAATAATATTAATAATATTATTATTATTATTCTCATCACTGCTACCAAATGTTACCTTCACGTTCCGTGCTACTTTTGAAATCTGATAGTGATATGTGACCTGTAATGAGATATTTTGACAGATCACAGGGCTTATTTTGAGGGGGTATGTGGTGGTACGGAGTTCTGGCACATTTTTCATTACCTCCTAACTTTGACCTATTGCCTACAGATATGCCTTCAGAATGAAAGAGCCCTACATATGAGTACCAGCACATTTTTTTTTTAGGGAAAATGCACTGGCAGATCATATGGTTCATAAAACCGCTGGTCTTTTACAGATCACTAGCTGCAAAATATAACATTTATGAAATCTACATACCACTAAAAGTCCTCCTACTTGTCCAAGTCACATCTATAGTTCCATGTCAGAAATAAACCAGAACATGAAATGCACAAGCGTTGCTGAAACATGAGGCATTATATCAGTTACTTACATATGTGCTTCCTTTAAGAGTCGTGGAGGAGTCATGAAGGAGAGAGAATTTAATTTTATATTACTTCCAATGATCACAATTCCTGCAATTATGAGGTCTCCTTCCCTGTGGTATCCGTGCAAAAAGAAATTCTTTTTCATTGTACACTGGAACTTGGTCATCTTCCACTTGACACCACTAATGATTAGAATAATGAAAACCTTATAAGATAACATCTTTCAGGTTGCATAATACAATATCTGGAGAACGCTCTGCTCTTTCTGCTGCACTAGTAATTTGTGGGGAAAAGACTGGGAAAAGCTATGGCCACTGCAGGTAATGTGAAATCCCTATTTCCAGCTCATTCCCTTCAGCTTTGGTCTTTATAGCACTCTGCTCATTAGAGGGATATCCTCATGGGTAGCTGATCCTTAGCTGCAGGCTTAATATTAACTATAGGTTGCTTTTTCAGAACAAAAAATATTTGATTAGAGTGCCTCCTAAGAAGAACAACATTAATCCCTGATTTCTTGACTCTGTGCAATTTGTTTATGGCCCCAAGAAAATAAGAACGTGTAGAACATTGATTCAGATGTGTAATTTTTTGCTGGGAGTAAACATGGAAGATGCTTCTTTACTGAGCAGCTAGTAGATGCCTCAAATAGCGGGCTGGCAAAGACAGTGACAACCAAACTGTGGCAGAATTCAAGTATGTCTAAAGCTTCTGAGGTTAGGAACTGTGATGGGGCAAAAGACCGAGATTCTCTCTCACTTCCATAGGGATATTGTCACCTCTATTTTTCTACTGGTGATACTTCTCCATAGGCACCATAGCACTCCTCTGGCTCTGGTCACTGTCTTGTTGCACTATTTATCAATCTTAAAATCACCCCGAGATCTCTTGCCTCACTGGTGTCTTTGCTTTGCCTAGCAGCATCCGTATTCCAGCACATCACTCAAAGTACAGTGTAGGATCATGCGCTTACTGAGGGGGTAGTTACTAAAGTGTGCTACCACAATATAACACACTTTTTGCCTCTTAACTCATGTTAAAGGGCAAAAAATGTGCATTATTTTAATGTAACACACAATTTTGTAGCACACTGCACATTACATTTTAATGAGATGTAAAGCATTCAAATGCATGCAAAATACCTCTTTAGCATTCAAATTGAATAACACGTTTTGTGGTGATTACTGCAAGTTGCATTTGTCGGGGAAAAGTAATTCCAGCTCAAAGCTGGCATTATCTTTCCCCATCACGATATCAGGCCTCTCTAGTAGCCATTTTCAAGGGGCTGTGTTATAAGAAGTTGGGTAGTGGACTGAGGGTCACCATTCTACCCAGCACTCCAAGGAGCCAGGATTACCTAAAAATACTCCAGCAACTTTTCTCACATTCTTCTGATCCCCCAAAGCCACAATCCAAGTTCCCCCTTACAGCTCTTCCTTAGGTCTATTTTTACTTCCATCAGGTAGTCTAGGGGTACCTGAATGGGAACAATACCCATTTGTTCCCATCTGGACTGGCACAGGGTTTAAAATGGTACCTGTAATACCCGAGCAGTAGTCTCATGGCACTGCAGGTAGAGGTCAACTCCAGTGTTATTTTGATCCTGGCACTGGCCCAGATGGAGCAAGGACAGGTATGGGTGGCCTAAGGGAGAATTGGAGGTTTCTGACCAGAATCTGAAAATGGGGGGGTTTAAGGATAGAACTTGGATTGTCATGTTGGCAGGGATCAGGAGCATATGAGGGGAGGGATCAAGGTATTTGGGGGCCAGGAGGAGTGGGAGACCTCTGGATGTCTGGCTGACTTTCTTCAGTTTTAGCCCTTGAAGGGTAAGGGAAATTGCACTTAGCTCATGCCTTTCTTTGAAGTTCCAGGTTAGTAACATTTCGGTATAGTAGGTATTTTTCCCATCCTCAGAGGGCTTACAAGCGAGGTTTGTACCTGAGGCAATGGAGTGTTATGTGACTTGCCCAAGATCCCAAGGAGCATCAGTGGGATTTGAACCTGGCTTCCCTGGTTCTTGGCCCACTGCTCTAACTTCAGGCCATGTACTAGAGACCCAATACTCCCAGCGGGGAAATATTATAGCAGCTTTCAGCAAGCGTTATTTTTCCCTTGCAGTACAGAGTTATTGCAGTTTAGTGACTACCTTGGTAAAATCAGAGATTTTAGTGCAGCTTAGTAAATTACACCACTAAATGTCTTACTGAAGAACAGTTTGTAATGAGGGACTGACGGGTAATGCAAGTATTTAAATCCCACATTCCGGACCATGTGCAGAGGTGGTCATCCAGAGCAACCATCTCCTTGGTGTACCATGTCTTGGCACTGACACTGGAGTGGGGGCTGCTGGCCAGAGACCTCACTGGGGCAAGGGCCTATGGCCTTTCTGCCACTGCAGGTTTTGCAAATTATACTACATACAGTAGCATTACGCTTTCTTTGATAATGTTCTTTTGATAGTGAAGGCACTCAGGAAACCAATGATCATGTATAGAACAAAACTGCCTCCACACTTGTGGGTTTTTTTTGTGGGATCCCCTCTATATCCTCAGGTACTTCTGGGGTTGAGGGCAGTTAAAGAGATGAAGGGTCACGGGGTTATTTCATACTTTCAACTCTCTGCTGGGGATGTTCTAGGCCTTGGAAGTATCAATTTTGTCAGGGCTGGCCCAAAGGTATTTGATGTCCTAGGAGACCCTTCAGCCATGGACCCTCATCATCCAAGGATAGCTCAAGGAAATCTGCTTCTTGAGGGAAATGGTGCCCCCAAGGCACTCAAAAGTGAGGCCCTCTTGGAGCTCTTGTTAGGGAGTAGTCAGAGTCTCCTCAGTTGGAACACTGGCCAGGTGATTGCAACTTGAACCCCCAAGTTAAATAATAAAGATGTGAAAACTTTGCAATCATTGGTTATGGTCATATTCTGCAAAAATTGTAGCAGTTAGCTATGCAGCCTAGAATTCTATTATAAAAAATGCTGATCCTTCACATTGCATCATCATGGTATTAAATTGTAAACATATATTCTCACCAACAGAAGTCCTCCTCAACCAACAATAGAAGCAGAGCAGAATTAGGATATTCCCCCATAAAATGCACCATACAAAAAGGGTGGATTCTGGTTTCATCTTAGTAACAGCAACATGTTTGTGTTTATTGCATTTCATATACCACCCTTCACACGTGCAGCAGGGTGGTGTAGAATTAAAAACACAATAACAGAGAAATGAAGAAAGGAACACCATACCTTGATAGGAAAGGCATTGCAGTCACACAAATCGACAGTGGGGTCCAGAGGAAGGCGAGGGCGGGAGATCTATGGATATGGAGGAGGTATCTCAAAGGCTATTTGAAAAAGGTAGGTTTTGAGCATGGATTTAAACAATGTAGAACGGTTCAAGGTGGAGATTGGAGGACAGTGCGTTCCATAGTGCAGAGCTGAGAAAATAGAAGGTAGAATTGCAGGTGGATTCTAGTCTGACTCTGGAAGTGGAGGGAAGATGGAGGCAGTAGAAACATAGAAACATAGAAATATGACAGAAAAAGACCACATGGCCTATCTAGTCTGTCCTTCCATATCAACAACTACAACAGTCCCCTTTTTACCTTTAGAGATCCTCTGTGTTTGTCCCATGCTTTTTTTAATTCAGTTACTGTCCTTATCTCTACCACCTCCACTGGGAGACTATTCCACGGATCCACCACTCTTTCCGTAAAGAAATATTTCCCCATATCACTCCCGAATCTATCCCCCATCACCCTCATCCCATGTCCCCTTGTAGCAGAACTTGCTTTCAATTGAAAGAGGCTCTCTCCCTGAACATTTATGCCATGGAGGTATTTAAACATCTCAATCATATCACCTCTATCCCGCCTTTCCTCTAAGGTGTACATATTAAGATCCTTAAGTCTGTCCTCATATGCTTTATAGTGAAGACCACTAACCATTTTAGTAGCCACCCTCTGCACTGACTCCATTCTGTTCACATCCTTTTGAAGGTGCGGTCTCCAGAATTGCACACTATACTCCAAATGAGGTCGCACCAAAGACTTATACAGAAGCACTATCACCTCCTTTTTCTGCTAGCCATTCTTCTCTGTATGCACCCAAGCATCCGTCTAGCTTTTGCCGTCACCTTTTCTACCAGTTTAGCTACTTTAAGATCATCAGACGCAACCACGCCTAGGTCCCGCTCTTCTTTAGTGGACAAAAGTACTTCACCCCGTATACTATATTGCTCCCTTGGATTGCTGCAGCCCAAATTCATGACCTTACATTTTTTAACATTAAATCCCAGCTGCCAAATTCTAGACCATTCTTCAAGCTTAGCTAGATCCCTCCTCATGTTATCTACACCTTCCTGGGTGTCTACTCTGTTGCAGATTTTGGTATCATCCAAAAAGAGGCAAACCATACCCGACAGCCCTTCCGCTATATCACTAACAAAGATATTAAAAAGAATTGGACCAAGGACCGATCCCTGGGGCACACCACTGGTAACATCCTTCTCCTCAGAGTGAGCTCCATTTACCTGTACTCTTTGTCGCCTCCCACCCAACCAATTTCTAACCCAAGCAGTAACTTTAGGGTCCATCACCAGGGTGCTCAGTTTGTTTATAAGTCACTGTGAGGAACAGTGTCAAAGGCTTTACTGAAATCTAAATACACCACATCTAGGGCTCTCCCTCGGTCCAACTCCCTGGTCACCCAGTCAAAGAAATCAATCCGATTTTTCTGACAAGACCTGCCTCTGGTGAATCCATGCTCTCTCGGATCCTGTAATCTTCTGAACTCCAGAAACCTCACTATTTTCTCTTTCAGAAGTGTTTCCAATAATTTACTCACCACCGAAGTTAAACTAACTGGCCTGTATTTTTCAACAACATCCTTACTTCCGCTTTTGTGTAAAGGCACCACATGAGCCTCTCTCCAGTCCTTTGGCACCACTTCTGACTCCAACGAGGCATTGAATAGATCAGTCAGTGGAGCTGCTAGAATGTCCCCAAGTTCCCTCAGTATTCTAGGGTGTATCCCATCCGGTCCCATCGCTTTGTCTACTTTAAGTTAAGCTAGTTTCTCACGAACACAGTCTTCTGAAAATTGTTCAAGATGTCCTTTGCTTCTGTTCCTGTTTGTGGGTGTTTTCTGAGGTCCTGCTCCTGGTTCTTCATCTGTGAACACCGAACAGAAATATTTGTTAAACAATTCCGCTTTATCCTCATCAGCTTTTACATATTCTTTCCCTTCACCCTTGAGTCTGACAATACCACTTTTGCCCTTCCTCTTCTCACTAACATATCTGAAAAATGTCTTATCCCCCGCATTTTATTGCATTGGCTATTTCCTCCTCATTTTGAATCGTTGCTTTCCTGACTACTTTGCTAGCTTCTCTACGTTTTTCCATATATAGATTCCTGTCTTCCTCTCTCTGTGATCTCTTGTATTTCATGAAGGCCTCCCTCTTTTTCTTCAATTTTTCAGCTACTTCTTTTTGAAAGCCATAGCAGTCCCCTTTTCCTTTTACCTTTTATTTACCATTTTAACAAAAAGGTTGGTTGCCCTTAAAATATCCCCTTTCAGTTTTGCCCACTGTTTTTCTACATCCCTCAGCTGTTCCCATCCCACTAAGGACTCCCTGAGGTATTGGCCCATCCTGACAAAGTTAGTCTTCCTAAAGTCTAAGACCCTCACCTTTGAATGGATTCTAACAGCCCTAGTCCTAATACTGAACCACACCATCTGGTGATCACTGGATGCAAAGTGATCTCCCACTATTTTTATTTATTTATTTATTTATTTTATTTATTACAATCTTTTATATACCGCGCTATTTGGTATCAGCGCGGTTCACATACAACAACATCAACAGAATAACAGGCTATTCCGTGTTTACTATAACATCAGAAACACTTTCACCATTGGTAAGCACCAAGTCCAGTATGGCCCCTTCACGTGTGGGGTCTGTTATCAATTGCCTGAATAGTTCTCCCTGTAGAGAATCCAGGATCTCTTTACTTCTAGATGATACTGCAGCAGGAATATGCCAATCAACATCTGGCATATTGAAATCCCCTATCAGTATCACTTCCCCTTTCCTAGCAATGCTGCATATGTCTTCAATTAACTCTCTGTCCACCTCTTCCTCTTGTGAGGGAGGTCTGTATATCACGCCAATGCAAATAGATTTCTCTTTCTCTCTTTCTAGTTTAACCCACAATGCCTCCTCTCTCCCTTTTAAGTTCTGTAATCCCAAAGCTTTGTAGCATGGATGGAGCATAGGATCGACTGTAGGGAGAGTAAATGGAGGATGTCTGAAAGACAGAGGGGAGTTACAGTGTGCAGGTCTCTATGGACCAAGGTGAGGAGCTTGAATTGTATACGGTATTTGAGCAGAAGATAGAGGAAATGTTTAAGAAGCAGGGTGATGTGATGTGATGAAATTAAATGAGTGGGAAAGAATCCAGACAATAGTGTTTTTTTAATAAGCTGTAAGTGGTGGTTGGAATTGTGGAAGACCTGCAGAGACAACACTCTACATAGAACACTGTGGAGACATTACATAAGCCTGAACACAGGAGTCAATTTAACTGCCTCTCAAATGCTCCCACCCCTCCCTCCATCCCAATCCCCTCACGTTTTGTTCCTCACCTTCTTACCCCCCCCCCTACACACACACACCTTTTTCACTAAACCATCAAGTCCTTTGGATGTTTTCAGAATATTCATCTTGTAAATAGCTCATTTTGCATTTAGCTCACCCTGTACATAGTTATATTACAATAATCACAAACTGAACACACTGTACAAAGACATTATAATATTCACCTGCACTTCCCACCCCCTCATTTTATGTAACATGTTTAGTTGTATTGTGAACCGCTTTGATTTAAGGATAAGGCGGTATAGAAATCCTTTTAGTGAAATCATTTTTATTAACATTTAACATTGATATACATGGTCGAGAACAAGTCAAGCATCTAGATACACCAACACTTATATTGAGTCACTCCGGATTAGTGCAACAGCTGTACAGGGCTGATTAAATTCACCTTATACATAGGTACTCTTCTACTTCTTAACAATCAGACCAATGCTATTAACCATCCCCAAAACCCCAAGGGGTAGCAACTCTGAGTAACAGTGCACAGAACACATTCGAAATACAAAAGATAGTAGCCTGTCCGCTGGGCTACCTCAGGGCCAGTCTACCGCATCCAACCAACGCAACTTGCCCAACCTGGGTCCTAGCGGGCAGCCTCTCTCCCTGCCCCCCTTTGGCACCCCCTTTGGCACCCCCCCGTGGCACCCCCCCCCCAAGCCAACCCTCCCCCCCTCCATCCCACCCACTTAACAATATAGCTCCACAATCAGACACTAGTAGTGGCTACAGGCACATCTCTGTCCCCTCCACGCTCAGGCATACATACAAAACCCCATATGTGTCGATGGCTATCCCAGGCTCGCTGTCCCAACAACTGCGCCGTGCGACGCTCCATCTCCCACAGATCCATCAGGGCTCTCACCCACTCTGCCACTGTGGGGGCGGTGTCATCCAGCCAATGTCGCAGAATACACTGCTTCGCTACAGCAAAACTCTTAGAACACAACCTATGCCCCCCCTCTCCAAGAAAACCTCCCCCTCATAGCAGTCGAACAAGCACCACTTGGGGTCCAAGTCCACCTCTCCCCCAAACCATTGCGCAATATATTGGCCCACTCCCCGCCAAAATCCCTGGATGTGTATGCAGAACCAAAAACGGTGTGCAAATCCCCCTTTGTCCACCCTACAGAGACTACACACATCTGTCTCTACCAGACCTGCTCTCGCCGCCCATACATTGTGTACATAAGCCCGCCAGAGGAACTTATACTGAATTTCTTGTAGTTTGATGGTTTCTGAAATCAACTTAATGGAAGCAAAAGCTCCCTGCAGGCACTCCTCCGTAACCTGAGGCAGCCCATCATTCCTCCACTTTTCCCCCAAAACAGCCAGTCGTCGACCGCCACCTTCCGGATAAAGAGCCATCATCAAACCACGGATGTTTATCTTGCCTTCCAAGCTATTGAACAGCTCTAGCATACCGCCCGTTCCAGTTAAAAGCTCATTTTCTTTCCGGAGTGTGAGAGCATAATGCCGGGCCTGCAGATAGAAGAAAAAATCCTTGTGTTCCAAGCCAAAGCGCACAGTCAGGGACTCAAAAGAGTCCAGCGTTGCACTCCCTTCTATACAGAGCTGCCCTACATAACACAACCCCTTATTTGCCCACGACTGAGCGACCCTAGTCGACAACCCCGGGGGAAAAGCCGCATTACCCAGCAAAGGAGTACAGTCCATTTTCTGCCAAACCCTCTTACAACAGCCACATAAGCTTCGCTAGGTGAGGCGCAGCATCCTCCAAAAACCCGAGGATTTGCAGCCCTCCGGGAGCGTTCCCCAGCTCCCCTGTAACACCACCAATCTGTGCCCGGGAGCTGCCATCTTATCCAGCAGCTCCACTGGAACCACCGCCGAGGCGCCCGCTACCATATCACGCAACATTTGCGTCCAACAGACCATATTATATCCTTGTATCAATAATAAACCAGCTTCCCCAGCATCTCTGGGCTGAAACAATGTATCTAACGCTATACGAGCTCGCCGCCCCCGCCACAAAAAACGAGACAAATGCCTATGCAGATACTGTATCTCCTTCCGCCGAACCCAAACGGGGGTGTGTCTTAGTATATACGCCCATCTGGGAAACTCCACCATGTTAAATAGCGCAATTCTACCCCATAAGGACAACAGCAACGTCTTCCAACGCCGGAGGTGCTCCAGAGACCCCTCGACAAGAGGCAAGATATTCGCCTCGTAGAGTTGGTCTAAATCTTCTGGGATTTGTACACCTAAGTATCTAATCTATCCAGTTGCCCATTGCAGTGGGAATACTCCCCGCCAGAGCGCCCTGCTTCGTCTCCCCACGTCTAAACCCAATGATTTAGCTTTATTGATTTTTAAACCAGAAAAAGCCCCGAAGGTGTCTATAATATGAAGCGCCTTAGCCAGTGACTCTTGTGGGTTGATTAAGCAAAGCAGCATATCATCCGCGAAAGCACTAACTTTGATCTCCTCCTCTCCCTGAACTATCCCCGACACCTCCTCTTGCTGCAGCAGCTTAAGCAACAACGGTTCTAATTGCAGAATGAATAAGAGTGGTGACAGGGGGCAGCCCTGACGTGTTCCACGGCGTAATACAAAAGCCGATGAAGCCTCCCCCCATCACAATATAGGCACGTGGATCAGTATACAGCGCCCGAATCCAGTCCACAAAGTGACCCGCAAATCCAAAGCGCCGCAGAGCCTCAAACATATAGTCCCAGGAGACGTGATCAAAAGCCTTTTCCGCGTCTAGGCTGGCCAACAGTAGAGGCACATCTCCCTGGAGGCAGCGCTCCATGCCCAGCAAAACTTTGGTGATGTTATAGGCTGCCGCGCGACCTCGTACAAAGCCCGCCTGACACCGCCCAATAAGACGCGCCAAAATGTCTTGGGCACGTGTCGCCAAAATAGACGCCAAAATCTTCATATCGAAATTAATGAGCGAGATCGGCCTATAAGAAGTCGGATCTTCCGGGTTTTTACTAGACTTATGGAGAAGCGAAATGGAGGCTGTTCGCATGTCCCTTGGGAAGCCCCCCGACTCCCGCGCCTCAGCATAGACTGCCGCTAAGGTAGGCACCACGTGTTCCCCCAGAATTTTGTAAAATTCGGCCCCGTACCCATCGGGTCCTGGCGCCTTATGCATCTTTCCTGCTTTAATAACCGCTTGGATCTCCGCCCCAGAGATAGGCTTATTCAACACTGCCCTTTCTGGCGACGTCACTTGAGTCCATGTCATACTATCCAAAAAACTACGTTCCTGTTCCCGGTCTTCAGGTTCTGGGGTGTAGAGGGCACTATAGTAACGCTCAAACTCTTTGACTATGTCTTCCGGCTTCCTAATTTTCTTGAGAACTATTAACCGTTCCTGTTGTTAATTCTTAACACTTGTTCTTATATTAAAGCAACAGGTCTCAGACTTCAGACTTCTTGGCAAAGACACAGAAATTTTAAAGAAATGCTGAGCCCTACTAAGTTACGTTCTTTAGAGGCTAATCAGTCAAAACAATCGACGGGCCATTTTCGTTGTGGATCATGCCAAATGTGTGAAGTCACTAAGGAAACAACAGTGTTGGTACATCATGGAAAAACTTACCAGTTACGTCATTTTACAAATTGCATTACATCTTATGTAGTCTATGCTATAGAATGCCCGTGTGGGCTAGTCTATATCGGGAAAACAACACGGCAATTTAAAATCCGATTAGCAGAGCATCGAAGCAGGTTAAAATGCCGCACAATAAATGCTCCAATCGTAGAACATTGCCTGCAGGAAGGACACAGATTCGAAGATTTAAAATGCTATTGCATTGATTACTGTTCATCAGGATTTGAAGGAAAATCACGGGATCAGACATTAATAGTGAAGGAGCAACGCTGGATATTTACGCTGCAAACGATAAAACCAACAGGTCTTAACACACAAATTGATTGGAATCTGTGTGTGTAAAGGTCAATAAGACAGAGAGGAAGTGGTTAAATAGCAGATAGTATTCCAAGACCGCATGCGCGGCGTTGTTCAGAGACACAAGGTTTGGAAAGGAAGAAGTAACTGACAGTACAGCTACGGTAAACTGGTTTAAGTCTTTCATATTGTATAAACTAATTTATGTAGTCAACCATAATTTATATTTAATGATGGAACTAACATATGATTCCCTGTATAGAAGGAGAAGTCTACAAAAGTGTCGACAACTGAACTTGCCATTCAGAATATTTATTCATGAAAATTGAGTGAAGGTCGCCCTTGAAGAAACAGCTTGTTTGTGAAACGCGATAGCGCTACAAGAAGCATCGGGCAGTTTGAAGATAAGCACTCATTAATTTTTCTATTTATAAGCTTAAGATTGGAAGACAAGTCATTACTAACTAAAAATATAAGTGACTACTAACTATAAGCAACATAGAGGTTGTTGATGCAAATAAGAGCACGGTCTGTATTCAATAATGACCAATGGCTCTCTGAAGTCTGAGACCTGTTGCTTTAATATAAGAACAAGTGTTAAGAATTAACAACAGGAACGGTTAATAGTTCTCAAGAAAATTTGGAGTAAGATAATCCACACACAACTTAACAGTAATTTTACTCCGTAAGATAAGACCTTAAGTACGTTGTTTCCGGCTTCCTAAGTCTAACCCCCGCGCGGTCCTTCAACGCAGTCACCAAATTGGAGCCTTTCCAATCTCGCACCAGGCGGGCTAACAAAGTTCCAGACCGATCACCAAACCAAAACAGCTGATGGCGGTAGTATTGCATACTAAATAGTGCTCGTTCCTGCAGCAAATTATTTAATTGCCGTTGGACCGTTAAATAGCTCTCCAACATTGCGCTAGTGGGGTTATGCAGAGATTCTCTCTATCTCTCCTGCAGCTCTTGTGCTAGCTGTACTAAGACCTCATCCACCCTCTTCCGTTCTTTAGCTACATACGCAATAACCTGGCCACGTATTATGGCCTTTCCCGCTTCCCATAACGTCGCCACCGAAGAGACACTACCCTCATTATCGGCAAGGTATTCACCCCATCGAGCACGCACAAACTCTCTAAAGTCCTCCCGCTGCCAAAGCTGTCGGGGGAATGACCACCTACCGCCCAACCGATGCTGTCCCTTCCAGCTAATGCTCACCATTGCATGATCGAAACCTGTATCGGGACTATCGTTGCCCCGCTTACTCTGCCAAAAACCGCCTGCGTTACCAGGATATAATCCAGCCTAGACCAAGTGCGATGAGCTCTAGATAGATGTATGTAGTCTCGCTCTCCCCCATGTAAAACTCTCCACACATCCAGCAATCCTCCAGACTGGCATAGGTAAGATATCCCCCTGGTGTTCCAACCCCCTCCTCCTGTAGTAGCTGTAGATTTATCTAACTCGGGGTCGTGAGGGCAGTTAAAATCTCCTGCCAATATTATAGGTAAATTATGTGCACTTCCCAATTTCCGCCCCAGGGCCTTGAAAAACGCATGGCTGTAGACATTGGGCGCATACACATTCCCCAACAGTAATTCTTCTCCATTAATTTTTGCCTGCAACCAGATATACCTTCCCAAGGGGTCTTTCTCTTCTCTAATGACCTCCACCTTTAGCTGCCTATGGAACAAAATAGCCACGCCATTCTTTCTCCCCCCAACTCCCTCTGCTGCAAACAATTCACCCACCCACGTTTTCTTCAGTTTGGCATGCTCACTATCGGAAAGGTGCGTCTCCTGTAGAAACGCTACATGTGTTCTCTGCTTCTTGAGGGACTGCAACACTTTCGTATGTTTAATGGGCGTGCCAATACCTCCCACATTCCATGAGATAAATTGTAAATCAGTCCCCATCAGCCCTTATCCCCATCCAAAATAGCCATTACAGTCCTCACCATAGAACCACGGGCTGTGAGCCGCCCAGCCTCAGCTCCCAGCCTACACCGCCCCTTGGGTCCAAGAATTCATGCAAACCCCCACTTCCTAGTGTCTAATGTGCCTGTACAATCCATTTGCTCACCCCCATATACACCCCCCCTCCCTCTAAGCTCCCCCTTCCCCCCACCACCCCAAACAGTTAACACCAACAGCCATACATTCCTCCTCCCCGCACCCCCACCACCCTGGACCCCCCCCCCCCACCTTCCCTTCCCCCCTGGTTGCACAGTTCATAGCCTATGTTTACTTTTTATGCTTGCGTTAACAGTGTTCCAGACTATTTTAGAAATGGTTACACAGAACTCATGATCATGACATCCTATTCTATTTAAGAGGAAGTAGGTGAAAAGTCAAACTTGTAAACACATTCTGTATCAGGAAATTCATCCATCTTCAATTACATATTGGGGATTCTGGTATCCCTTTATCTGTCCATGTCTACACATATATACATATACATATACATATACATATACATATACACATATATATATATATATATATATATATACTGCTCTGATGCACATTGTAAAAGGGTGATATATCAAGTTCCTAAACCATCAACCATGGCGGTATCCTTAAGTGTTGAAGCAAGTGAGGGACAGGACTCCCAATTATGAACCAGATGGTGGGATTCAAGTGGAGGAAATTGGTGGGCATTCAGGTAGAAACCCTGAGAAAGGCAAAGATTAAGGGGCTTGTTTACAAAGCCGCGGTAGCGGTTTGCGATCGTAATCGGAGCCGCGGCCCCATTGATTTCAATGGGGCCGCGGCTGCGATCGCGAACCACTACCGCGGCTTTGTAAACAAGCCCCTAAGTGATGTTAGCTCTGGGTCCAATGGGTTAGTGTGATGGAAAAGAATGTCATTGTCAACATAAAATGCTGAGACACTGTGTTGCTGTGTCAGAAGTGTGAGAGAAACAAGAACGAAGTTGAATAGTAGTGAAATCGACAAGGCAGGAGAGTGGGATGAGAAGAAATCAGAGAGAAGGGAGAATGACCTGCACAAGATAAAGGACTGAAACCAGCATAAGACAATGCTATAGATGCCAAAGTCATAGAGATGGGAAAAGGGCAGCACCATAAAGATTGTCATGGGCTCAAGACCATCAATACATGTACTAGAAAAATTCAACAAGCCAGATAACTACAAATACCCACATAGAAACCTCTTGCTAACAGAATATCAGGCCTTGGCTATATACACTGAAAGCAGATAAATCTTCAGCAAATACACTAAAAAAATATATATAGAGAGAGAAATTAAACTAAAATCCAAAGAAACCACACTCTGCATGCATGGCAGCACCAAAGAAATAGAAATAGATTAATTGGCAGTATACATAGGGAGTTATTTTAGCAGCACTATTAATGCTGTGGACATCTGAAAATGGGCATACAGATGTCCAATCCACACTGACATCCCTGGATCCTTTTCAGAAAGTAGTTTTTAAGATAGCTCCATTGCAAGGATGTCCAAATTAGAATCAGGGCACAGTGTAGATGTGTTGAGGGCGTTTCAAAAAACCTGGTCGTCCTCGCCTGATTTCAGAATGCCCTGCATGCTCTGAGCTCGAGTTTATACTGTGGTAGCCAGGTAGCCTACACCTATAGCCAGGTAGCCAAGAACTATAGACTAGGCCATAAGCCTGAACCTGGAAAATGACAGGCCTCAGAATTCAGTAGTGCTGAGACATAAAATTATAAGACAGAATTTAATGCTGTTTTAGAATGAAATACTGCTATTGCAAAGTTTGCACAAAGTGAATACAATGCCTGTATGTTAAATCGTTACTTCAGAATTGTTACTTACATGTTTTAGGAGCTGAATATGACCTTGATGAAGGAAAGTAACCAGGTTTGAACCAAGCCATTGTTCAGCTAGCTAGAGAAAGCAGAGCAAAGGGCATAGACCCTGATTGGTCAAATTCAGGGAAATGTCAAACCAATAGAAAGTTTGTAGAAATTAGCATAAGACCAATAGAATGTTTTCATGTATCAAAATGTTTAAGTGGTATAAAAAGTTATGTCTTTATGGAGAGCTCCGCTTAGTTCCTTGAAAGCTTTGACTGACTGGGCCTGTGCACAAATAAACTGGTTTGGACCCTGTAAATTGACTCCTGGACTTGTTCATTGACTGCAGTGATGCACTTTTCTGATGCATGAACAGGCATCAGAAAAGTGCTTGTTTTGCCAGCCAGACATCCAGGGGATGTGGAGAAGGAGGTACACTTATATCCAGGGCCAGTGCGATCCATAGTGCAAACAGGAGGACAGTACATTCGGCACAGTAAACCAGCTTGGCCCAGCTATAAGATTTATTTATTTAAAAATTTAGATGTACCATCTTTCTACAATTCAAGACGGTTTACATGGAACATAACAGTCTGGGTGCAGCTGTTTTACAGAGAAAAAAACTTCTTGCGAATTAAACAGGAATATTAAACAGTCAACTTTAACGTCACATATTTATAGAAGGGTAGGCCAGCAAAGGCAATTATTTATAAGGGGGGGGGGACATATGGGAGGGAGAAAGATAGAGTGGAGGGAAGCAGAGGAACAATTGCGGAGGGGGGGTCAGGGCAGAATGACTTCTGTTTAAGGATAAATGGTGGCAAGCAATGGACAGTAGAGAGCAGGGCTGGTGCTAGCTTTTCTAGTGCCTCCCTGTAACCTATATGTCGGTGTCCCCTCCCTCATCATTATTATTTATGCTGGCTATACTCTACCCTTCTTTTTCCCAAAACTACTTTGTGAACTCTTTTCTCATGATACTATTTTATTTAGCAGGTTTTTATACTGCTTTATCTGTTCAGTCAAAGCATATTGCAACTTAAACTTGATAATGCACATTAAACAAGGACTGATAGCTTGGATTTTTCTGAGGTAAGTGACTTGCCCAAGGCCACAAGGAGTGCTAGTAGGAAACAAACCCTGGTCTATTTGATTCCCAAGCCAATGCTCTAACCATTAAGTTACTCTTCCACTCCCTAGGATTTCTATACTAGTATTTCTCTTTCAAATCCAAGATTGTAAGAAAATTGCAGTGAAGGGGCAAAGGTAAGCCAGAATAAAAATAATTACTGAGCAGTAAATACTTAGCATCATATGAATAGGCTGTGATAGCACAAGAGCATGCTAACTTTTTCATATGGATCAAAAGAAAAACACTCAGCTGTATGGACAGCTCAGAAATATGTTACTCATTGAAAAAAAATGCAGGAGAAAGATTTTGTACAGAATGAAGGAATCAAAAACATGACAATGTGCAGTCAATGTATATCTAGAAACTATAAGCAAAATTGGTCTAACGTTGATGCAAAGAATAATCGTTGACCTATATACCGCCTTTCATGATATCAAGGTGGTTTGTTCAATGTAAACTGCCTTGATATCATGAAAGGCGGTATATAAGAAATGTTAAAAATAAATAAATAAATAAAAATGACAACATTAACATACTTCTGATTTAAGCCATATGTGTTAAGCAGGTTTCAAGGACAAACCAGTAGGTTGCAAGCTGTAGCACTGTGAAGAATAATTAGTAAAATAGGCCAACAGTATACAAGAAAGTCATTAGACTGCTGTAAACAAAAATATACACCCTAAATATATTATTCATATGCCAGCATTTCATCATGCTTTGCTGTGTCCAGACAATTCACTGTTAATAAAATGGACCAGAAAGCCCAAACATTAGTGTCCACAAAATATGTTAAAGCAATCTGATTACTATTTCCCCTAAAATGTTTTACGATGCCATGCTTTGATAAGACAAAGTTTACCACAAGCCTCCCAAATATGAAAGTCATATCATTAAATGTTCAACTGGGGTTGCAAAAGATCATTTAGGGTTACCCTGATCCCACATTACTGAAAGAGCTCCCAGAGCTCCAATGGGGGCACAAAATCAGTTGCCCTTGCCTCCCCAATAAAGCCATGCTTTCCCCTTGCTGGATCACAGGATGTGTTTTCATTTTTTGACCAAGCATGTGTTATACTGGTTCTCTCGCTCTAGCTTTACTTCCTACTGACGGTCATGCAGTCAGTCAATGTACTGGCACTAGGAAGTGCACCTGGAGTGAGAAAAACAAAACAAAACAAAAAAACCAACCAGAAAGAACATGGCCACCTCCCAGCCGGACCATGGAGTAAGTTCCATGCTTTTATCCATTTAGCTTTTCAGAATTTTCCCCAAATTATACTTTCCTCCTTTGTCAGCAGAAACTAAACATAACAGTTCAGTGCAGGTAGCGTGGGTGCACCTAATACCTCCTCAGTGGGTGGCCTTAGTTGCTCCTGAGCTGTTTTGCCACATTGAAATACGGTAACTGCAGAGGGATGAAACTGCCTCCCTGCTGTTCACCTACTGCCCTGCACTGGTAATGTGACCCACACACATGTTACTGTGAGGATGAACAGGTAGAGAAGTATGAAAAATTTGTAACTGAGGAAGCTTATGCTTTTCTTGACAGAGATCTCTAATAGGTGCTGACACAATCTACTTTGGTGACAGCGATTCATGTGGGTTTGTCTCATATGCCCGGAAGCCGCAGTAGCTAACCAGGCACTTGCATGTTTTACTGGGCTGTAAACTGTGTAAATGGCTTTCTAATATTGGGCTATCTCACAACAAAAACCGCCAGAAGGGTAACGATCAACCAATCACAAAGACAAAACCCCTTCAAAATCAACTCTACTCCTAACCTTATCAACAAAATACACAACTTTTATCCACAACCTATAAAACAGGTATTAAAAGGCCTCAGTTACCGCTCATACCTACCATCGATGCACAGTGTCACCGTTGGTTTGAGCTGAAAATTGCTACATCATAGGCCAAGCCCTACCTACCCATACCTTATCTTTAATTATAAATAGAATTATTACAAATTGAAAATCTTAAAAAATTCTCCTAAAAAAGTACTTTTAAAGGATTCCTTCATTCAATCTCATATAAACATTAAATAAATTTACCACGAAATTTTAATTAATAATCTACACTAAATAAAGTGTCTCTATCTCGTAGAGGCACCACTTCACTAGACAAATTGCAGCCAATTTTAAGGATCAAACACCGATAGTCTCTCACACGGGGACTGACACCATCTGAAAAAGGAAAATAGAGGAGTACGCTGTGTAAAATATAGTCAGTACTTGATGCAAAACAACCGTTCTACTTATCTTAATGCTCTCCTCTTGACGCTTCACGGTTTTTGGCTGACGGTTTCACAACTCATAATCACACAAAACCATGAGCACACACGGGCAACGACTACGTTATGGATCCAACAAAAGCTTCTGTTTCACCCTGCCGGGCTTCCTCAGGGATCAAACGTTTGCCCAAAATCAATCTAACGCCATTCTACGCGGGCGATCAAAGCGCCTCAACTGCTAGAACAGCGTCTGACGTAACTGCCCTTTAAATACAAGACTACTGGCAGCTAACTAATTAAGACGTCATCTAAAACTGAATACGTCACTCCTCTCCCAATCACTTTAACTTCCCAAACAGATCAACCACCATATTCATTTATGACTCTACTTCACATGACTCTACTAAACACACACAAACAAAAACTGACCTTAACACACAAACCCGTTCAATATCTTGCAAGAACCCTATACCGAAAGTATCTCACTGTTAATATATTGCAGAAAAGAACATTATTTCAAAAAAATAATGACCACTCTATTTTATCGTTTAAGCCCCCAGGAATAAGAGTACGGAGAGTAAAAATCCAGTACTGTTCTCTTTGCAAGAGAAGACGTCCCGTATCGCCCCTACGAAGGTCTGAGCGAATTTGTTCTAAGACTGTGCATTGTAAATCTTGAAATTGATGACACTTCTCATTGCAATGTGCAACTAATGGGGTATCTGCTCTCATTTTCCTCACGCTATATTTGTGCTCTGCTAAACGTGTGCGTAAAGGTCTCGTAGTTTTACCGATATACATCAAGGCACATGGACACTTCAAAGCGTAGACAACACAGGAAGAATCACAATTCGTTGATTGTTTAAGAAAGACTTTTCGCTGCAAATTGAAGTCTTCCACAGCTACCATCATTGCACAATATTTACAACGTCCACATTGGTGATGAACCATTATCAACAAATTCTTCTCTCTTACTACTGCAGGGCACAATCGATCCTTGAAATTTCTTCCCCTTTGATAAGCCATGCGTACTGGAAAAACTGATAGCACTGAATGTTTAGAGAACAATTTCCAATGTTTATGTATGGACGCTGCCATGCGATGTGAAAGAGCGGAATACGGTAAAACACAGGTAATACGTGTCTGCTGAGACTCGCTTTCTGCACGATATCTGGAGGGATACAATAACCAGTCACGATGATTGTACTTAGCACGTTTGTAAGCTTTCTTCAATAAAGATCTTGGATAGCCTCGATGTTCAAACTTAGTCATCATTGAAGCAGCCTGTAATTCAAATTCTGTTAAAGAGGAACAAATCCGGCGGCAACGCAGCAATTGAGAATAAGGTAAATTATTACGTAAATGACTCGGATGAAAACTTGAGTAATGTAAAACTGTATTTTTATCCGTGGGTTTTGTATAAATAGTGGTTTCAAACCTGTCTAATACAATAGATATTTTTGGATGTTCAAATACTTCTTCAAATATCATAATAAAAGCTGGTCCCAGATATCAGATCTCTGAAAACAATCAAAAGAAGAACTGTCCTTGTGCACAGGGTTCTTTCCCTGGGAGCTCATAAGAACATAAGATATGACATAGTGGGTCCGACCAAGGTCCATCAAGCCCAGTATCCTGTTTCCAACAGTGGCCAATCTAGGTCACACGTACCTAGCAGTTTCCCCAAAAGACACTCAATGCTCAATGCTCAATGCTTGTATTGGGTTAATGGTTTATGGACCTTTCCTCTAGGAACTTGCCCAAACCTTTTCTAAACCCAGTTACACTAAGAGCCTTTACTACATCCTCTAGTAACAAATTCCAGAGTTTGATTACACGTTGAGTGAAAAAATATTTTCTCTTATTTGTATTAAATAGTTTACCCTGTAGCTTCATTGCATGTCCCCTAGTCTTTCTATATTCTGATAATGTAAACAATCGATCTACGTTTACCCATTCCACTCCGTTCATTAATTTATAGATTTCTATATCTCTCCTCAGCCGTCTCTTTTCCAGGTTAAAGAGCCCTAACCTTTTTAGCCTTTCTTCATAGGGGTATCCTTCCATCCCCTTTACTATTTTGGTGGCTCTTCTCTGAACCTTTTCTAATAACGCTATATCTTTTTAAGATACGGTGACCAGAACTGCACACAATATTCAAGGTGCAATCACACCATGGAACGATACAGAGGCATTATAATATCCTTTGTTTTATTTTCCATTCCTTTCCTTATGATACCTAGCATTCTATTTGCTCTCTTGGCTGCCGCTGCACACTGGGCGGAGGGTTTTAACATCACATCAGGCACGAGCCCCCACCCCCCGCACCTCCATCTAGCCACTTTATGGGGGCGGGAGAGAAGAGGCGCGCACCCGATGTGCAAGCCGCCTGCTGCCGTCACGCTAAGCAGGTCTGGTCCCTTCTGGAGAGACCAAACCTGCTTAGTGTGCCGGCGGGAAGACTTCAGGGGTGCATTTCGGCTCTCTGCCATTGCCTGCTGAAATGCGCCCCTGAAGTCTTTGTGCCCTGTGAGGCCGCACCGCTTGCACAGGGCCCTGTATGGTCCTGCTGAGGGGTCTAACTAGAGATGTCAATCCACTGGCCCTATGACCTTCACAGCCTTCGCCAATTGCAGAGGGGCCATCTTCTTCTTCCGCTTCCCCATATAAAACTCTCTCAAAAAGATATACTACTCCTCCACTCTCCGAAGGGGCTCCAAAGGGGCAAAACATGCCCCTTCAGTCACGTGCCTGTGGTCATGCATCAGCAGCCATGTCCCATGGCTGACAGAGTTTTTAAACTGACTGGGGATGATGTGAAGCTGCTGCTCCTTCTTCCATGGAATACAGGGGATCCAATTCAGGCAAACAAATGCAGCAAGTAGATTCTCAACAGAACACTTCCTCTCAAGTTGCTGTTTTAAAATATAAAGGGCATGAGCGGTCACTCTCTTGTATCACAAGTTCATCAGTTTGTAGATCAAGCTGTTCATTGTGCAGCCGTCAGATCCATGGCTTCTGCTCATCAGCTGCTAACTTTGTCTCACTTCTCTGGACAATCATTCCCAGTTCTCACTGGACATCCTTCGTGAACATTATATTTCTGAACAAATGTAGTTCACATGGGGGGCTTTGTGTGATGACTGTCTTTTTCTAGAGGCCAATTTGCTTATATTCCCTTCTTTCTTGTTATTTCCTCTTGCCTTGTTTTTGCATCAAACATATTTAAGTACTGTGGCCATGATATGTGCCTTTGCTCAGTTATAATATAATCCTGATTTTCCTCCTGTTGCTCATGCTGTCTATGTCTCGTCTTTGTCTGCAAGCTGGTCGCTCAGGATGTGCCCTGCAACAGATGGCTTCTGGCTCTGTCCCTGAGCACAAGACTCTTCCCCTTTTCTGCAGATGGACTTTACTGATTTGCCTTTTGCCAAAAGGGTGAGGAAACATCTCTTGGTTCTTACTTGTTTATACTCTGGATGGCCAGAAGTCTACCCTACCACCTCATAGACAGCAGCTACAACTATTAAGTGCTTGCTTACTCAGTTTATCCCATTGTGGGGTGTCCCTTTGGTTCTGTCATCTGATCAGGGTCTAACATTCCCAGCAGAAGTTTGGAATGGCATTACTGACTTCTTTGGATTACATTGGCAATTCCATCCTCCATACTACCTGCAAAGCTCTGGCCAAGTGGAGTGGATGAACTGAATGAATTAAAAGCTCTCCGCTGATCCCTTACTCAAGATTGGAGTCAGACTGGGTAGAAGCATTGTTTTTTTGCTTTGTTTTCAATTCAAAATTCCCTGCAGACTACTAGGGATGGACTTACCCCTTATGAGATTACTGGATGTCCTGCTACAAAGCCACACCATACACTGCTATCCCTAGACCCACAGTTGTGCAGCAATTTGTTATTCTACTGCAAGCACCTTCACAATACTTTGTTGTTTCCTTCCTTTTTGCGGATTACAAGAAAGGGAGCTTTGGAACCAGTGTTGGATGTTGAACCAGGTGACTGGGTATTGATCAAGGATCCTGCTCCAAAGTCAGCTTTAGTGCCAAGATTAGTTGGACCCTTTCATGTTCTATTGGTGGTATACACTGCTCTGGAAGTTGAAGGAAAAGAAACGTGGATTCATCTGGACCAGTGCAAGAAGACTCCTCTGCCTCCTGAATGAAGTACTACTCCTTTGACAGACATACACCAGAGAATATTCAACTAACAAACTTTAATTTGGACTCTATATCTCAGCATCAGAATACCAACAGGATTACTGGATAGTTGAATTCTTCATCTCATTTAATTTTCAGTTTCATACTAGTATGCTGTGCAGTGTCAGTAGTGCCTTTGCTCTTCTTTTTTCTTATATGGATAGTGTCCATATTATGGGAGCTGCTCCACTGTATCAGGAATATGCCCCTTGGGAAGCTCATGATGGAGTATTATCTTTCATTCCCATATCTACTCCTTGATTAACCACTTTAATTTGTCCAATTATGCTGTTTGTTTTCCTCCTCCTATAGCCACACAGTATGGATTTCTGCCTAAACCTTGATCCTTGACCCTTGCAGCATTAAAAAATTTGGCTTTAAACGTTACCCGCTTAACCTTAAGCTCTGGGATGATGCCACCACTGTACCTCATATTGTAAGCCTCCAACCTATACTGAAGCCCCCTATTTGTTTCAGCTGAGAAAGCACTTATGTATTAGGTGAAATCTCCTTAGTAATATGTCAGACTGTTATGGCTAACAACCACTCCTATTGGACTCGTGGCAACTCTCATACTCTGCTTCAGTATATAATGAGTTAAAAGTGCTTTGATCCTCTCTTGAAATGCCCACTCAAACTCAGAAAGCTTACAAAAATATCTCTTTGATGAGCTCCATTTGAAATATCTAAGGGCCCTAGCCGACACCCACATCAGGGCCACTATCACCCATGGCTAAGGGAAGCATTGAAATATATTATAATCACAGCTGAGAGTGCTGTTACCAACTGGGATAATAGTATAGTAGCCCTTCAAGGACATTATTTTATTTGTGATAACTTGGCATATTCAAAACTGCCTCCTGGTTAGTCAGGTTCCTGCTATTTGACTACTCTAATACTCCCTTGGAGATTTGTCACATATCAAGCCTTGCTTGGCTCTGATAATTCTACTACCCTTAATCCTAACACTGATAACTCCAACTCCACTTCTAGCACCAAGTGGTCTACTGGTAGCATTCCAACAGATATAGCAGCTGCTCCTAAATTGCTGAATGATACCAATATGTTAACTCAGGATGAAGTTAATAAATTTACTGGGACGGTGTGGATTACCACTTTTGGGACCATCTGCCCCATTGAAAGGTATGGAGAACAAATTTTAAGATTATATGCTTTGACTGACGTTACTGCTCAAGACTTAACTAGAGCCCTTACTGTTATGCAAGATATCATGAATAAATTCACTGCTTATTTAGTCCAAAACCATATGACCCTACACTACCTCCTTGCTAAAGATGGAGGCATCTGTGGAATTGTAAAAGAGCACTGCAAATTGTACATAACATATTCATATTGATAAAGTTAACATAAAGGGTACCACTGGTTC
The DNA here is from genome assembly GCA_033557465.1 of Ichthyophis bannanicus. NCBI lineage: Eukaryota > Metazoa > Chordata > Amphibia > Gymnophiona > Ichthyophiidae > Ichthyophis > Ichthyophis bannanicus. The sequence continues at coordinate 210,255,034 of CM066033.1, forward strand.
TGCTTTGCTTGGTTTACTAATATCTGACATGGTCTTTTTGCTCCCCTTAGAGGACTTTTATCTGGCCTATTTGGAATTTTAGTAGCTCTTTTTATGTTAGGTTTAATTATTTGTTGTATTATGAAATGTATATCCACTTTGACTAAAACTTTTGATGCTGCTACCATACTCCATCTCAAGCATGCACCCTCACCTGGTAAGGTGCAAACTCTTCCAGAGCTACCCTTTTATAAGAATGGTGGGACTATGAGGTGGGACAGGTAGAGAGGTATGAAAAACTCCATTTTGTAATTGAGCAAGCTTATGATTTTCTGGATACAGATCTCTAATATGTGCTGACAAGATGTTGAATGATGCTGAGAAGATCAAGAAAAGGTGGAAAGAATATACAAAGTCATTATACTATAAAGATCAAGTGGACCAACAGCCATTTCAACCTGTACCTTATGATCAAGAACCATTGCTGATGAAAGAAGAAGTCGAAGCAGCATTTAAAGCCTTATCAAAGAACAAAGCACTGGGCATTGATGGCATTCCCACTGAAGTATTACAGCAATCGGATGAAGCTGTTACCATACTTACAAGGCTCTGCCAGAAAATTTGGAAGACGAATTCATGGCCAACTGATTAGAAAAGATCTGTGTTTATACCAATACTAAAGAAAGGTGACCCAACTGACTGTGGAAATTATTGCACAATCATTCTGATCCCACATGCCAGCAAGATTCTACTCAAGATCATTCATCAGATCAACCCATACCTGGAATGAGAACTGCCTGAAGTGCAAGCAGAGTTCAGGAAAGGGCGAGAAACGAGAGGCATTATCACAGATGGGAGATAGATCCTTAAAAAAAAAAAGAAGGCAAAAGGATACCAAAAAGGATATCCATATGTGTGTTATTGACTACAGCAAGGCTTTTGACTGTGTAAACCATAAGAAATTCTGGGCCACATTAAGAATCATGGGTATACCAGAACATCGGAGCATTCTCTTGCACAACCTTTACATCGATCAAGAAGCAACAGTTTGAACGGAACTAGGAGAAACAGAATGGTTTAAAATCAGCAAAGGTGTACGACAAGGCTGTATATTTTCCACCTACCTCTAATTTATATGCAGAACAAATCAGAGAAGTAGGACTGTATGAAGACAACCGATGTGAAGATCGGTGGAAGACTCACTATGCTGATGATACCACATTACTGGCTGAAAGTGAGGAAGATTTTAAATATTTGCTTCTCAAGATCAAGAAATATAGTCTTAAAATGGGTCTGCACCTTAATGTTAAAAAGGCAAAGGTCCTGACAACTGGCAAAAATCAATAAGTTCATAATTGATGGAGAAGAAATTGAAATAGTTGACAGCTTTAACTTACTTAGATCATCAATCAATAAAGAAAGGAGTAGCAGTCAAGAAATCTGACAACGTATTGCTTTTGGTAGAATGGTTATGAAGGACCTAGATCAGACCCTCAAGAGCAGAGATATCTCTTTTTTTTTTTTTATCCACCTCAACATAACATCTCAGCTCCAGTCTATTTCTCAGCAGTTTCAGCTTTTTGGGCAACAATTGCAAGTTTTTGAATCTTCTCATACCGAGATAAGTGCCAAAGTGGCCTCCTTGGAGGGGTCCTTAGGGCAGGTAAAAGATGTTTCCCATTCTTTAGTAAAGGATTTATTGGCTGTGCATAGAAGGTTGGAATTTCTTGAGAATACTGCAAAAAACCGTAACCTTCGTGTTTTGAACTTTCCTAAAGTTCCGTCGGTTTCTCCTTTGGAACTTTTTAAACAGTTTCTTGTTACTGTTTTGAAGGTCTCAGCGGATGCTATTCCTCCAATATCAAAAGCCTTCTATTTGCCGACTTCGAAGATTGGTCTGAAGGGTGAAGGAGAAAATCTGCTAATGTCTTCGGACAGTTTAGACCTTTCTACCTTCTTGGAACGGTCCCCCACTGCGGTAGGGATGACTGTTACGTTGTTGGTGACCTTCGCTCTTGAAGTGGATAGAAACTTGCTCCTGAAGTTATTTTTCAGATCCCCCAGTAAAATGTTCTTGGAGTCACAGATTAGAATGTTCCCGGACGTTTCGAGAACAACCCAGAGAAGGAGGAAGCAGTTTCTTATGTATCGTTTGGGGGTTGTTCAGTTGGGGGGCTTATTTTTTCTACGATATCCCTGTAAATGTCTGATAAAGTTATCTGGGAACAGGTATATTTTCTTTGAGCCATCCCAATTAGCCTCCTTTATTAATTCAAAACGGTTGGATCCATCGGCTCTTTCCCCCTCTCTCCCTCTAGTTGGGCCCCCTGATTAGGTGGTCCTTTAATTGTGGTAAGTGTGTTATGCACTCTCCTTTGCATCCGTTTTGCCTGTTTATAATTGCTAGTAACGAATTTTCCTTTGTTTTGTGACCCATCTTGCCTGTAAAATGGTGGACTTGTGGACCTATGGGTCCTTTTCTGTACAAGTTGTTTAAAGCTTGTTGTATTTTGAAAATTGCATAAATAAATAAATAAATAAATTTTTAAAAAAAGAGAGATCTCTTTATACAAAGATTAGACTTGTCCTGACCATGGTATTTTCAATAATGTCATATGGATATGAAAGTTTGACAGTGAAAAAGACAGGAAGAAAATTGATGCCTTTGAATTATGGAGCTGGTGACAAATAGTGTATATCGTGGACTGCCCGAAAAATAAACCAGTCAGTACTAGAGGAGATCAAACCTAAGCTTTCCTTAGAAGCTCAGATAAGACTTCGACTTTCATACTTGGACATATCAATCTGTCGCCACTCAATGACTGTGTCTCACACATTGCTACATAGATTTCAACCAATTACTTACACCTTGGAGTGGAGGAGTAGCCTAGTGGTTAGAACACTGGCTTGGTAACCAAGCAACCAGGGTTCAATTCCCACTAGCATAACATAAGAACATAAGATATGCCATACTGGGTCAGACCAAGGTCCATCAAGCCTAGTATTCTGTTTCCAACAGTGGCCAATCTAGGTCATATGTACCTAGCAGTTTCCCCAAAAGACACAGGTTCTGCAATGCTTGTACTGGGTCAAGCATTGATATCTTCGGTCACTTCTTAATAATGGTTTATGGACCTTTCCTCCAGGAACTTTTCCAAACCTTTTTTAAGCCCAGCTACACTAACAGCCTTTACTACATCCTCCGGTAACAAATTCCAGAGTTTGATTACACGTTGAGTGAAAAAATATTTTCTTTTATTAGTCTTAAATAGTTTACCCTGTAGCTTCATTGCATGTCCCCTAGTCTTTCTATATTCTGATAACGTAAACAATTGATCTACGTTTACCCGTTCCACTCCGTTCATTAATTTATAGACTTCTATCATATCTCCCCTCAGCCGTCTCTTTTCCAGGTTAAAGAGCCCTAACCATTTTAGCCTTTCTTCATATTAGTATCCTTCCATCCCCTTTACCATTTTGGTGGCTCTTCTCTGAACCTTTTCTAAAATCGCTATATCCTTTTTAAGATACGGCGACCAGAATTGCACACAATATTCAAGGTGCGGTCTCACCATGGAACGATATAGAGGCATTATAATATCTTTTGTTTTATTTTCAATTCCTTTCCTTATCATACCTTAGCACTCCTTGTGGCCTTGGGCAAGTCACTTAACTCTCCATTGCCTCAGAAGAAAGGCCTGGCAATCTACTTCTGGTCACACTGCCAAGAAAACCCAGGAGCTTCTGGGTTGCCAGGAGTCAGCACTGACTCAAAGGCACACATTGCATTTTTACTTACACCTTAACCCTTATAAATCAACAGCCATGTGGTTTTCCTTCAACTTTCCCTGCCCCACCATAGCCTCTCTTCTTAATTCCATTTCTGTCCCTTTGGTGTCCTCATTCCGTTACCTGGGAGTCATTCTGGATTCAGCACTTTTTTTCCAGGAGCATCTGTCCCTCCTCATTTGCCGATCCTTTTGTGTACTATGCCAGATCAGAGCAGGTTGCCCATTTTTGCCTCCGTCTTCGGTCACCACCCTTCTGCTGTCCTTGGTAATGAATAGATTGGACTATTGTAATGTTGCCTTACAAACCTGCCTCAATACCAACTGCAGTATCTGCAATTGCTACAAAATACTGTGGCGCCAAGCACTCAGACCATGTCACACCTCTTCTCATTCACCTTCGCTGGCTTCCCCTCCAATTCAGAATCATTATAAATTCTTGATTTTGACTGACAAAGTTATTCACACCTCCACACACCAATCTTATATGTTTACATACCCCCTATCATCAGCTTTGGTCCCTCTATGCTAATGGACTATCCCTACCCTCACTGCCTCAGGCTCACCTAGAACTCACGTGCCATGCTGCCTTCTTTTTCATTGGTTCTGCACTCTGGAATGCCCTATTGTCCATACTCCATCTTGAACTGTCTTATCTGAAATTCAAAGCTTACCTCAAGACTCCTTTGTTTCACCAAGCCTACAACATTCCTTGTACCAGTTCGCGTTAGTACTCTTTCTTACTCTCCTGGTTCTCCTGTTGCTTTTCTCCATTAGCTATTACCTTGCCCGTTTCTCCTCTTTCCTATCAATATATGGCGTTCCTTTCAATTTCCAGCTGCCGCGTTGTTACTACTGTTGCAAACCACCCTGATGCCATGGCCTGGGCAGTATATCAAATACAAAATAAAGATAAAGAGAGAGAGAGATATCATTGGAGAAAGACATAATATTTGGCAAGGTAGAAGGTCACTGTAAAAGAGGAAGGCCAGCAATGAGATGAATCACTACAATAAAGCAACTTTGGACACCACTCAATTAACCAAGAGCTGCTTAGCTGAAGACTGAACAAAGTTTAGGTCAACTATCTGAGGTCACCAGGAGTAGACATCGACTCAATGGCACTTAATAACAGCTGGCTAAAGCATAAATGTAATCATAGGCCATGAACCTGATAAGTCATTGTACAAATTAACCATGTGTCACTGCAAGCTCAGCATAATTTCTGCAATTCTGCAGTGTAAACAAATTTTTATCATAATTAAGCAAATCTTGTTTAATACATTTGTAATCAGCTCTTGTTCTATAAAAGAATTCTAACAACATCTTGTATTATTTTATATCTGTAATTATACCTCAGTTACTTCCTCAAAAAACATAAAAAAGCAGGTCCTGGAGATAACATCTCTGAACCAACCAAAATAGGAACTTTGTCCATTCACAGACTTTCCGGTTGTTTCCCTGAGACCTCACAGAAAAGAAACTTGAATTGTGTACCTTTGTGTTTTTGTTTGTAACTCTATCAATCTTCACTGTGAGAAGGACCAGGGTTTAAAGAACCGAGGAAACCATGACCTGACTTTGTAGAAGATTACACTGGGTATAATTACATCCCAGTCATGGTTGTCAGTGAACCATGTCTCTGCAACCACCACTAAATTCAAGTCAGCCTCTTCCATTAAAGCCTCAACATCTGGTATCTTATTTCCCATACTACAGGCATTTATGCAAACTGCTTTCCATATGTTGCCCCTTTAACCCATTTCAACAGAGGTATTTAAATGTTTTACTTACCAGAGGGCTTTCTTCGTCCATCCCCAATGAATCTAATTTGGCTAACCTACTGAAGAGAATTTTAATCTGCTGTGGAAGACATTTTGATCCTTCTTGGATAGGTGGATGCCATCTCTGCTCAGCAGCCCTCGAAGATCATCCCATGGTCCAAGAAACCAAAATGAATGTGTGGATGGTGTCATCAAGATCAATTCCAGGATGCAAGCTTCTCTGACTTGGCCTTTATCCTCACAGAGAGGACTGAAGAGAACACCACCTGATGAGGTCAGCGACTTCAAAGAGCTTGCTTACCTGTTTAAACCTGAAGGCTAGAGGAGGAAGAAAAAAGAATTCTAACAGCAAAAAAAACCCAACTTTACTCAAGAGCACAGATAATTCCAATTTTGCAATACAGCAGAAAAAAGAATTAGCTATTAAAAATGAAAAACAAAACCCCTTTAAGAGCTCTCAGTCAAAGAGCTTGTATTCAGTCACACATTATTACCTTGCTTGCAATGGAAACCCTTTTAGGATATTTAGCTTTCTTTGTGCTTCTGAGAGCATACAAATTGGAAGCAGTGTTAGGACAGTTTTCAAAGTAATTTGATCAGGTAAATAAGGGGATGATATTCCTAGCAGCAGATATTTAAATACCACAGTAGTCAGGTGTACCATTTAAATAACCTCTGGATATTGGGCAGCAGTATGCAGATAGTGACAATATCTGGATTGTGCAGTCACTATCTGTATAGTAACATAGTAAATGACGGCAAATAAAGACCAGTATGGTCCATCTAGTCTGCCCAGTAAGATGGCAAGAGTAGGTGCACCTGCTGCTCTGTGCAGGCCACTCCTCCCCCTGTCTTTGTTTTAGGGGTGAACCCACCGCTCCGTGTTGGACACCCCTGTATGTTGAGAAATTAGTTGTTTATTTTGATTTTATCCTGTTGCTGTAAAGGGATCCACTGTGTCTGTCTCATGCCATTTTGAATTCTGTCACTGTATTTGCCCCATCACTTCCATCGGGAGGGCATTCCAAGCATCCACCACCCTTTCAGTGAAAAAGTATTTCCTGACATTGCCTTTCAATTTACCCCCTTGCAGCTTCATGTTATGCCCTCTAGTTTTACAGCTTTCCCCTCTTTGGAAGAGGCTTGTTTGTTTATTATTTCTCTTTAAGTATTTAAAGATCTAGATCATATCTACCCTGTCTCTCCTCTCCTCCAGAGTGTACATATTTAGGTCTTCAAGTCTCTTCTCATAAGACTTCTGATGCAGGCTCCAAATAATTTTGGTCACCTTCCTCTGAACAGGTTCCAGTCTTTTTATATCCTTTGCAAAGATATGGTCTCCAAAACTGAACACAATATTCCAAATGAGGCCTCACCAGTGACTTATACAGTGGCATTAGTACCTCTTCCTTTCTGCTGGTAATTCCTCCTTGTATGCAACTTTATAATGGATGAAATCACTGAGGTATTGGGGAGACCACCATCGCACTCTTTGGATATTCCGAAATGGTCTACGAAGACATAGGCATTGGAAAGGGGTGGGCCATGGGTGCCCTGGCCCCACCACAACTAGGCTATGGTGATCAGCACCTCCTCTACTTTGGCCCATAAGGACCTGATCTCCCACAGGAAGAAGTAGAGGAAGGCCGGCGATAGTGACCCAGCAAGCTGCCCATATGGATCCAATCCCAAGCAGGCAGAATCACAGCACAGATTTCTCCTGTCTGCCCACAGGAGATCAGATCCCCACAGGCAGACAGGACACAAACACTGGTGATTGCAGCCACATGGAGTTTGACTGACCTAGAGGCAGAGCTTGGTTCCTCTATGGAAAACGTCATTCTGAGACCTCTGTGTGAAGATATGCAATGGCTCTGTACGGAGGGAGGAGTGGCCTAGTGGTTGGGACAAATTATGCTCTCCCCAGTCGGGGGATAGAGCCTCCAGTAGCAGGACGAGCAGCGGCATCTCATCGCCCAATCGGGGCTGAGCAAGAAGGACTTTAAAAGTTTGCGCCATCGGGCGCGCCCACGCCTGGCGGGCCTGTGCCCGAGGGCCTCGCCAGAGGGCCCTTTGGCATGGCCCTTAGGCGTGAGACCGCTCGAACATGATCAGCCTTGCAAAAACTGCTTAACAACTTCAGCTCTACAGTGCTGATCATACTTCTGCCTCTTTTCTAAACTAGAGAATAGCGAATACATCACGGACATCCCACGGAACAATAACAACACTTGAGAAAACGAGGTATTCTCCTGCATAACAAACATCCTTTTAGACCCTATGAAACAATCTCTTGCAGGCAACGTCACATAATTAGAATCCATCTGGGATAGTGAATATATCCTGTACTGTACTGTACTACCTATTTCATACTACCTCTATCATCTGTGACTGTTAATTGTAATATGAATACAAATACTGTACTCTAAGAATTTCTACACCTAATTTGCTGCTTAAGTACTTGACTAATGCTTTTTGTCCTGAAGTAGCTAGGTTAAGTAAATTTCTCTCATCACTAGTCTGCTTTAGATTAGACAGACAATCAAGTAGTTGCTTAAGTACCCTACTATTACATGCTGTTACAAAGTAGCTAGTTCAAGTAACTGTTACAAAGTAGCTAGTTCAAGTAACTATCTCATGTCCTCTCACTCTAGTCTGTTTTAATTCAGACAGACAGACAAGCAACTAACTACATACTTACTTGACTATTACAGACTGTTACAAGGTAGCTAACTTCAGTGACTTTCTCCTATATCATCTCTCACTAGTCTGTTTTTAGCTTAGACAGACAATCAATAACATTTATTAATTACTATTACTATCTACTATTACTTACTCTGAAATATAAAAACTGAGCTCACTACATATCTCACAATGAAGCTTATAACCTCACCATGCATCTTTTATATGTCCTATTTACTTACATGTGCCTAACTCTCTCACTTAACTTTAGTCCCCATGCACCAAGCTTACTCCTTGATCATACAAGTCAAACCCACATACCTATCATACCGCACAACTACAAACAAAGATACAATAATAACCTTAATATGAACCCCTACTCTAGATACTCAAATACTCAACCAAATCATTTAATCCACATAAAATTATTACCGCAAACTATAATTAAAGGACTAGCTACACATACCCAAGACCTAAAAATTATCCTGATCAATGTAAGATCAATTAGAAACAAAATACCTCTCATTACTGACATCATCACTGACGAGAAGCCTGACTATCTCTGCATAACAGAAACCTGGCTGTCCAATTCAGATACAATATTACTAAACCAGATAAAAGTAAAGGGATATTCACTTTTTTACTGCAACAGTAATCATAAAAAGGGAGGTGGTATACTTATCTTGGCTGAATCTAGCTTGAACTGTTCTCCCATGATTTGCGAGTCTAAAGAAAATATTGATATTTTAAAAATAGAAAATAGAAACTTAGCAATCTGCTTATTTTACAGACCCCCATCATCTGATGTGGACAACATAACAACCATATTAGAAACATCCTGTAGAGCCTCCCTAAACAAACCTCATGTGGTATTGGGAGATTTCAATTTAGCAACCACTAATAATACACTCCAATCAACTTTCCTAGAATCAATGGAAGACATGGGATTTAAACAAATAGTCAAACACCCTACACACACAAAAGGCAACACTCTTGATCTAATCTTTCTCCCAGAATCTATAATAGAGACAAGTCACTACACCCCCCCCCCATCTATAACACAAGTCCCATGGTCTGATCACTTTATGATACAATTTGCTATCAATATCCCCTCCACCTCCTTTCAGAAAACTACAACCCGTCAAGGGCCACGATTTTGTACATTTAGACCAGATATATTTCTAGATACAATATTACCTCAGTTAAATACAAACCCAAACAACATTGATGAAGCTATTAAGCAGTGGAATAATGTAATAAAAGAAGCTTCAAAACCATTACCTACTAAACCTAACAAGATATACAAAAGATCCTCAGAAAAATGGTACACACAAGAACTTGCTTCTATTAAAAAGAAACTAAGAAAAATAGAAAACAAATGGCGAATAAAGAAAACACCAGAGTTTAGGGAACTTTATTTCTCAACTCTTAACATATACAGAGCGGCTACTAATAATGCCAAAAAGCAACATCATACCTCAATATTAAACTAAGGCTATTAACCGCTCGAGGGAACGTTTTGAAATTGTAAAATCACTTTCTAAAACTCCTACCACCAATAACCAAATCTAACCCTATTAACTTGTCAGATTTAGCAAACTATTTTGCTAGTAAACTTAAACTATCCCCAATACCAATACCTGATCCCATAACAGCAATAAACAACATCAATACAGCCTATTGACAAGAAACAATTACTAAACATAATATCGAATATCAACACCACAACATCCATCCTTGACCCATGTCCTGTTACATGGATCAAAATGATAAAGCAAGAACTTGCCCCCTTTTTGCTAAATATAGTAAACGATTCCCTTCAACAAGGGAAGTTATCACAAGAACTAAAACACTCTGCAATCTGCCCGATTTAAAAAAATAAAACATTAAATGAGACTGACCCAACCTCATATCGCCCAATTGCCAGCATTCCCTTTCTGACAAAAATTATTGAAAAGGTTGTACAACTACAACTCCAAGACTTCATTGATACATATGCCCCACTTGATGACCACCAATATGGGTTTCGACCATTTCACAGTGTAGAGACCCTCCTTCTTGTACTCTTGGACCCTCTCAATAAAGGTCTAGATAATACAAAACAAGCATACCTACTGGTATTCCTGGACATATCTGCTGCCTTTGATAGTGTAAATCACAACATACTACTATCAAGACTCTGTCAAATTGGATTAAGGAAAACAATGCTAGACTGGTTTAAATCATATATATCTGACCGTACACAATTTATAAAAATGAATCAGGACTCATCCCCACCTTTTCCTCAAGAACAAGGAATACCTCAGGGCTCTGCTTTATCAGCTCTATTATTCAACATTTATCTTCAACCAATTTGTACTATTTTCCAGAAATACAAAATGAATTATCACATATATGCTGATGATATTATGCTGTACACTGCATTCAATATACATGACCCAAACTATGACATAATATCAAGCTGCCTCATGGAAGCTGAAAAATGGCTATGCTCAAATAATCTGAAAATTAACTTTAAGAAAACAGAGATACTAATCACTTCAAAATACATAAAATTACACTCCACCAACTGATATTACAATTCTGAACTTTACCCTTCCCATAAAAGAAGAGATTAAATACTTGGGAATCACCCTTGACAAGGCCCTTAACTTCACTAACCACATTAAAAAAACCACCAGAACAATTTACTATAAGCTACGATCAATACAACAATTAAGGCCCCTCTTAGAAAGCGAAGACTTCAGAACTATCACGCAAGCACTAATAATTCCACACATTGACTACTGTAATGGAATTCTATCAGGAGTACCCAAAAAGAACTTAAAAATTTTACAGATGGCTCAGAATGTAACAGCAAGGATAATTGCTAAAGCTAAACTATCTGATCACATCACTCCAATACTCTATTCCCTGCACTGGCTACCTATAATAAGTAGAATACAATACAAAATCTTTCTAATAACATTCAAATTAATTAATCAGATTGCACCATCCTACCTATCCACATTGCTTCAAATTCCCTCAGATAACAGAATAAGATGTGCGAATAACCTCAATACCATTTTAGTGCCCAATTCAATCAGAAAAACAAAACAGAGTACAAGTAACACAGCATTCTCTTTTGTAGCCCCCTTATTGTGGAACAATCTCCCTGCCCAATTAAGAGAGTTAAAAGACCTAAAGCAATTCCGAAAAGAATTAAAAACATATCTATTTACACAATATTACTCTAACATAGATAATAATTTTGACAAGGCCACCCATCCTCCATAAATCACCAAGGCTCTCTCTCACTTGCTCTGATAATCACAACACTATTCTCAAAACTGAACACACGATGAAACCCGATGTACATATGTATATATAAATACTGTAAAAACTTGTAAATAGTTTCAAAATATGCTTATACTTAATGTTTATAGTACTAATTACCATTCAATGTACCTATTTACTACTGAACTGTTCTATGTATTTCTTGTTGTTTGATGTAAACCGCCACTGATCTTGGGAAGTGGCGGTATATAAAAGACTTACAAATAAATAAATAAAATAAAATAAAATAAAATAAAATAAAATGTCAGGCCAGAGGTCTGATTCTTGCTTAGGGACAGCAACCTCTGGCCAAAGAGACTGGGGTCTCTAGTCCTAAAGGTGCTCCTTTTGGTCTTGGGCAAGCCACTTAACCCTCTATTGCCTCAGGTATGCATGTAGCTTGTGTGCCCTTTGGGAACGAGAGAATGTATTCAGTACCTGACTGTAAACCACCTACATGGCGTTGTTGTGCAGATGGGCGGTTTATAAATGCTTTGAATTCAAATTAGTGCTGGAAAATCTCCCCCTAGTGCCCTTTTCTAGTTAACCTCTGTGGTTATCTGCATCAAGCACTTTTGAAAATGTACCTCTAAATAGGTTCTTGGGTAAATTTCTGCAACCTGAAGACTTACTTCCACAGTATGCACATGGTTAGATTTGCAGCAGTGGACTTCTCCAGTCCAACTTTTAAAAAGGAAACTATTAGCCCTACCACCGAGAGAGACACAAACATATACACACACAAAGTCTCATTCTTCTGGCATAGCTGTGCAAACGTTTAGAAGATTCTGTGCACAGTATTTCAAAAATTTTGCATGTTTTATTAGTACATTTTTCTGCAGAATTCCCCATCATAAACCTAATGCCTCATTTTTACCAGAAAGCCCCACTGCCTTTTCCTTCCTCAGCTCTCTCCCCCAACACCGAAGCCTTCCTTGCACACACCCCTCCTCTCTCCTTCTAATTTCTAGGAGGATCCCTACTGTCTCTCTGTCCCTTAGGTCTACACATAATGTATTTACCCCCTCCTTACACCCTCTCTCTTCCCCATGTGCCTATCCTTATCTCACCCTTACCTCTCCTTCTTTCTTCCCAGATACATCTCGATCTTTCATTCTCCCCATCCCCCAGGCATACATCCATCTCCAGCTTCCAGCCACCCTCTAAACTAACCATCTGCATATCTTCAGCCTCAAACTACACCCCCCCCCCCCAATTACCATCAACCCATCTCCTACCATCAGCCCTCCCCCATCTCATCATTAGCCCATCTCTAGTTCCCAGCCCCAATCACTCACCTCTTTTGCCTGATCATGGCAGCGGCATTGTAAAACACCGACACAGGAGCATTTCCCTTTGTTCCCATGGCTGTGCTACATTTCCAGTGTCGACATCACCATGTTTTAAAAAATGTAGACAAAAGTGCCTTTTGCTTCTTTCTAGAGACAGGATGTGCTGCTGTAGACTCTTAAAAATAGCGATACAGGCATTGGAAGTGTAGCATAACTGTGGAAGCAAAGGGAAATGCTCCCGCAGCTGAGAGGCAAGCTCACTCTCCCTTAAAACATATTCTCTCTGAACCTCCCACACTTCTCACTGATGCAGGTACCAGTGCAGAATTCTGCATAGCAAATGCAGGATGCTGTACAGGTGGGGGAAGTCTGTGTAAGTTCTACAGGAGTAGATGTTCTGCTGCCAATGTGGTCACTAAGTGCGTGCTCCATCTGTCCACCCCCCTCCCCCCCCCCCCAACACACATAACCAGCTCTGCCTAGCATAATGTAAAGTGCTGCTGTTGCTGCAGATTGAGGAAAAGAGCTAGCAGCAACCTCCTCACACTTTCTCTCCCTCTCCCATTCCTATCCCGTCTCAGCATTCCCCTCCCCCCCCCCCCCCCAGGACACTTATTGGCTCCAATGGCTCTCTTTATGATCACCTGGTGTCTCCTGTAGAATTCCATTTGCTTTTATAAGTGTTTTATTATAATGGAGCTCACATGGAACAAGAAGCATATACAATCCTTTAAATAAATCATAAGGATGGTGTTATGTCATCTTTACATCTGAATGTAATATAGCTCTGAACATAGCAGGCACATTTCCAGTCTAGTGTGGTAGTGCAGAACTCCTCCTACATTTGATCTTGTTATAGCCTGGAGGACCAGACAGGAATAGATTGAACAGATTTCCAAGTAGATGACGGAGCAGAGATAGCAACAGGTACTCATATGCATCTTGCAGTCTCAGAGGAATGAGTGGCCGAGAGCTACAGCCTTCTTGCAATATTGGAACTTGTTTCTTGTTCTAGAATTTAAGGACACTTCATTTTTATTTAAAGTTTTTAAAATACAATGCATTATGTTAACCAATGCTGTGCATAGTACACAGAACCATAAACCCAGCACTATAAATCGAGGAAAAAGAGAAATTATATATATTGACCTTTCACTCTTTTTAAACGATATGCTAACTAGCACTAGAAGAAAAATCCAAGTAAACAACGTCCACAGAAGTCTCTGCCATCAGGAACCACAGAGTGTAATCTGCTGTATGACTAGGAGATGACACCAGATCTCCTCAAAGATAAATAATCTTTCCTTGTTAAATGCAATCAATAGCATGGCCAAAAGACAAAAATCAGTGCACTACCAAGCCTGGCCACTCTCTAATCAGCCATCCATCTCTCCCTCCCATCAGATATTGTATTTATTCCTCTCTCTATTTTGGTATCAATATTTGTTGCACTAAAGCTAGCCTACAACTGTATTTAGTTAGTCTAACAGAAAGGTATCCTCCCCCCCCCCCCCCCCCCCATATATTTCCTTTCTATGTAATGGCTCTACCAAGCAGAGAACCTTCTTTTGGAAAGGTTTTCTCTATATATTACTCCATATGTCAAACTAGCCAACTCTTTAAAACATACCTTTTAATATTAGAGGCACAAAAATCTGTTAAATTGTAACAGGATTTAACAAATTATCCAATGCCAATAGTATTACCGGTAATAGGAGCCCATGACATCTTCTTCACCATCTCCAGTTTCTCAGGTATCATATAAGCAACTCAGGAAGCCTTAGACATGGCTAGCTCCCACTCTATGAAGTTTTATAAAAGTTTGGTCCCCCCCCAACACTCCTTGTTGGTGTTGACCAAGAAACAAAACTCCAATGCCGATAGAGATACTGAATTATCTTTAAAAGCACAATTTTACAAGATGTTCCAGCAGTCGCGTCTCATCTAATAAAACTGAGCTCAGTATTGTGGGCAGGTGAAGGCCTGTGATACACAGTGTCTGACATAAGCAAGCAGGCCTAACTAGCTTGACCTGTAAATGAAGTCTGTGGAGAGGCCCATAGGAAGTACATCCCCCAATATGCTGCTATAGAATTAGAACTTAGAAAAGTATTGAATTTAGCTTAGACAAGCAGAACAGATGGAAAAATACAGAAAAATATGTTTAAAACTGCTGACAGAGAAATTACAGAGCCCTGCTTCCCTACACGTACAAACTAGCTCAATGGCCTTGAAAGAAGGAAAGTAACAAGTTGGTGAACTAGCCATTGTAATTGGAACTAGAAGGGGGGTGAGCAGGTGCTGAGCCCACTCAAAGAACATAATTGGATAATCATAACAGTACCGGGACCAATAGAAGGTGTACGGGAGGTTACCAGGACCAATGAAATGTTTTTCTATACCTAGAATGGAGCAAAAGTCTATAAAAGTTGTTGTATTGCCAGAGAACATTGCTCAGCCATTTTGAATTTGATTCTGCTTGAGACTTGTGCACAAATAAATTATTTGGACCTTCTGAACAGACTCCTGGTATCATTGGTTTGTCTGCGCTCTGCTGCTACATATTCTTGGTGCGTTGGCCGGGAAGGTGTGGTATTATAGGGTATATAGGGCAATATACCACGACTTTCCGCCTCTACAGGTTTGGTCCTGCCGGGATCGCGCCCTTCCGACGGGGGTTCGCTCCCTGGCGCCACAGGTCCCTTGCATCGGAGGGAGCTGGCCAGACCTTGGCGGGTGCTGGGCCTGGCTGGAGCCAACAACTCGAACCCGAGTGAGGGGAGTCCGAGGTCCAACTCATGCGCTTGCTTGGGAACTTTGAGGACCGGATCCGGTGAGTAAAGTTTTGATTTGTTATGTCTAGACAGATAAGAAAGAGCAGTGCTGCCATTTGAATATTGAACTTAGAAATTGGTAAGAGAGCTCTCAAAGACGGGCCGATTAACCCCGCATGGGTATTCGCAGGGCGAAACCCCCGTCTTCTTGTATTTTGGAATTTGAACAAGACTAGTCAGAATAGACAGCAATGAATGCATTCTTGGGATACGTTGCTAGCATGATTGTGTGAATGAAGTGTGAATGAGAGGTCTGGCAGCACGGACCAAGCGAAGGCGGACCCCTGAGTAATGCAGTTCCTGACCGGGCGACCGCGTTCAGGTCGTAAAAAGGGGGAAGCGATTGTCATCTTGTCTTATTTGTTTTCCCTATATGTTTCTAGGGACGTGAGGACCCCTTACCCACGGTCCGTCCTCCTTTTCCCTTTTGTCTGTTGTTGCGCACACACATCGAAATGGGAGGGGCGGGGTCTACTAGGAACACTCCATTAGAATGTATGATCGCACATTTTAAAGAAGGATATTCCGGAGATTATGGTATTAAAATGACTGCAGCTCATTTACAGATTTTGTGTACTAGGGAGTGGCCCGATCTAGACCCTACCTGGCCCCGAGAAGGAACTTTTAATGTAGGAATTATTCAGTTAGTGCACCGTAGAGTGCGAATAGCGCACCCCGATCAGTACCCCTATATAGATTCCTGGTTAAGTATTTGTGAAGATCCGCCCCCATGAGCGAAGCGCTGTTATGAAGAGCAGTGCAGAATAATGTTAGCAAAGACAGATTATAGTCAGAAAATAGAACAGCTTAGGAGAAAAGGGAAAGGTGAGAAGTCCAGGAAGAAACCCATCCTGGTAGATCCTGATTCCCCAGAAATGATTACCCGACAGCCCCAAACCCAGCGCCCAGTGAGAGTAGCCCCATGTCCTGCCCCAGAGCGACAGCAGGAACGGGACCCAACCCCTGAGCCATTACCCAAAGAGCAGGTAGATGAGCTCCCTTTAATTGAAGAAGATGATTCTACCGAGACAGAAAAAGGAGAATCAGATACAGAAACAGAAAAGGAAGAAACTGAAAATTCCCCAAGTGATACTGATAGTGTAAAAGCGGCTGCTAGTGTTAGCTTGCCAGCAAAAAGTAAATCTAAAGTAAAGCATGAAGAGAAGAAGAAAATAACCCCTGACAAGAAAATTACGAAAATATCTCTTAGATCCCAAAAGACATCTACTGCCAAGATGATGCCTTTACGGCAAGTCCCGGGAATCCCCGTAAGAAATGAGGACAATGAGGTGGTACCGGAGCCCCTAAACTATGTGTATGTCCCCTTCTCCACTACTGATTTGTTGAATTGGAGGACACATTATGCCTCCTATACCAATAAGCCCCAAGAACTTACAGAATTAGTGAATACTATTATGGAAACTCACCAACCAACATGGGCAGATTGCTGCCAGCTCCTGTCCACCTTATTTACTACAGAGGAGCAGACACGAATTAGAAAAGCAGCTATTGACTGGTTGGCAGATAACCCTGTAGCGCCAGGGGAAGGGGTAGAAAGAATAGATAATCGGGAAGCGGCCCAGAGAGAATTCCCGAATGAAGACCCCCGATGGGATCCAAATACAGAAAGAGGATCTAGAGCCCTAGCTCATTTTCGCCAAGGCTTTATACAAGGTCTGAAAAGGGGGGGCCAGAAAGCTATGAATCTTTCCAAAGTTACTGAAGTTACCCAAGGCATAGATGAGAGCCCAGCAGTGTTTTATGAAAGATTAACTGAAGCATATAGAATGTATACTCCCTATGATCCCGATGCACCAGGAAGCTTGTGCATGGTAAATTCTGCTTTTGTAAATCAATCACAACCAGATATTAGACGTAAATTACAGAAATTAGAAGGGTTTGCAGGCATGAATGCAACTCAGTTATTGGAAGTCGCTCATAAAGTGTATGTGAATCGTGATAATGAAAGGCAGAGAGAATATGATCGAAAGATGAAGAAGAAAGCTGATTTTTTGGCTGCAGCCATAGTTGAACAAAAAAGGGGAGGTATCCCTAGTCGACGGAGCAGAGGAAGAGGGTGGGGCCGAGGTGGAAGCTGGCCCCAGCTAGGCGTAAACCAATGTGCCTACTGCAGGGAGGAAGGACATTGGAGAGATGCATGCCCACAACTTGAAGACGCCCACCAAGATGACAAAAACAATTATCAATGGAAAGAAGAAAGACGAGGCCGTCCCCGAAACCGCGGAGGAGCCAATCGAGAGCAATACCAGCAAGAAAGAGGAGAAGCCGTACAAGCATTGGCCACGACAGCCCATGATGAAGATGACATGGATTAGGACAGACCGGGCTCTGAATTTGCTTTAGGTCTCCAGGAGCCTATGGTCGGAATACAAATAGGAGACCAAGTTATGAACTTTATGGTTGATACTGGAGCAGAACATTCAGTAGTAGACAAGAAAATAGCCCCATTCTTCACAAAAGCAGTCACCATTGTAGGAGCAACTGGTGCCAAAGCTACAAAACCTTTTCTTCAGAATCGCATATGCAGTCTAGGAGGACAGCAAATAACTCATCAATTCCTTTACATGCCTGAATGTCCAGTGCCATTACTGGGACGAGATATGTTAGCCAAGCTACAAGCCCAAATATCCTTTACCGAAAGAGGAGAAATGCAAATGACCGTGAATTCTCAAGCCAAGCCAGCAGGAATAATGCTGCTTACAGTTCCCCGAGAAGAAGAATGGAGATATTACAGTGATGAATCTGCCCAAGATACCTATTTTGAACAAACTTTGAAAAGCATTGATGCACCACCTGGAGTATGGGCAGAAGGCAGTCCTCCAGGCCTAGCCAAACATATAGCTCCAGTAATTGTAACTCTCAAGCCTAGTGCTACACCAGTACATGTCAAGCAGTACCCTCTCCCAAGAGCTGCAATTGAAGGCATCCACCGCCACTTGCAAAGATTACTAGAACATGGCCTACTAAAAGTATGTCAATCCCCATGGAACACTCCACTTCTGCCAGTGAAAAAGCCTGGAACAGATGACTACCGCCCAGTACAAGATCTAAGAAGAGTGAATGAAGCAGTTGAAACCATACATCCAGTTGTGCCCAATCCTTACACTCTTCTAGGACTGATACCTGCTGAAGCTACCCACTTCACTGTTCTGGATTTAAAAGATGCGTTCTTTTGCATAAGATTAGCCCCTGTAAGTCAGATATTATTTGCATTTGAATGGCAGGACCCTATCTCTGGAAGAGGGGGCCCAACTTACTTGGACACGATTACCACAAGGATTCAAGAATTCACCTACCATCTTTAGTGCTTCACTGAATCAAGACCTTTCAAGCTATCCAGTGGCCCCGGGGAAGAGAGTGCTTCTCCAATACATGGACGATCTGCTGATAGCTGCTGTATCAGAAAGTGAATGTATACAAGCCACCAAAGACCTCTTGCAGTTACTAGATGAAGCTGGATACAAAGTTTCCAGAGCAAAAGCACAACTATGCCAAAAAGAAGTGAAATACTTGGGCTTTCGTATAACCAAAGGAAGCCGAAAATTAGGCAGAGAGAGAAAAGAAGCAGTATGCAGAATTCTAACCCCAACTACCAGAAAGCAAGTCAGAGCCTTTCTGGGAGCAGCAGGATATTGCCGAATTTGGATTCCCAACTTTGCTCAAATCGCCAAACCACTGTATGAAGCCACAAAAGGAGAAGAAAAGTCGCCACTGGAGTGGGGACCTGAGCAGGATACAGCCTTCAAGACGTTAAAGGAAGAATTGATGTCATCACCAGCACTTGGACTACCAGATGTTCACAAGCCTTTCCACTTGTTTGTACATGAAGCACAAAGAAATGCCTTAGGCATGTTGACTCAAAAATTGGGAACGACCTGTAGCATACCTATCGAAACAATTGGACACTGTGGCCAAAGGATGGCCACCTTGCTTGAGAGCAGTTGCAGCTACAGCATTGTTAGTGAGTGAAGCAGATAAGCTCACACTAGGACAGAATCTACGAGTCACTGTGCTACATGCAGTCCCTGCCCTTATGGAACAGAAAGCAAATCATTGGCTCACCAATTCCCGAATGTTGAAATATCAGAGTATGTTATGTGAAAACCCACAGATCCAATTGGTAGTGAGCCATGCCTTGAACCCAGCCACATTGATACCCATTAGTGAAGAACTCCCAGAACATGACTGTATAGAAGTCATGGAAACTGTATTCTCAAGCCGACCTGACCTGACAGATGTGCCCATAGACAATCCTGATCAAATCTATTACGTAGATGGGAGCAGTCTCATCATCAATGGACGACGCTGTGCCGGTTATGCAGTAGTCACTCATCATGAAGTCGTTGAGTCATCAGCCCTTGCATCAGGCACATCAGCCCAGAAAGCAGAATTAATAGCACTTACTCGAGCATTACTGCTAGGTGCAAAACTTGTGTTAAATATATATACAGACTCTAAGTATGCCTTCACCACCCTACATTCCCATGGAGCTCTCTATAAAGAACGAGGGCTCATCACGTCCGGAGGAAAATCAGTAAAGTATGTCCCAGAGATACTAATGTTACTTGATGCAGTATGGGCCCCAACTCGTGTAGCTGTCATGCACTGTAGAGGACATCAAGCAGGAAAAGGAGAAATTGCTCGAGGAAATAGGTTTGCAGATGCTTCAGCACGACAAGCAGCCATGACAGGACAAATTACACCACAAGCCATGCCAATGCAGGCAGCATTGTTTCCAGTACCCTTGAACTTATGGACACCACGATATACCACCAAAGAATTAGATTACTACTGTAACAAGGAAGATGGAGTACTGAAAGATGGGTGGATTGAGCTGCCACCAACAGAGGGCAGTCAACCCCCAGGACGAATAGTAATCCCTGAATTGTCATACCCAGCTTTTGTCAAAGCCTTCCATGAAGCCACCCGCTATGGAAAAAGCACTCAGACCGCACTTCTGCATCACCATGTTAGCAGCCCTATCAGCTTCAGTAGCATGCCAGTGTCTAATTTGTGCCAAAAATAATGCCAAGCAAGGTCCCACACCAGCACCCCGAGTTCAGTTAGGAGGTGTAACCCCCATGCATCACCTGCAAATTGATTTTACTGAAATGCCAAAAGCCAATGGATATCACTACCTATTGGTATTAGTTTGTACTTTCTCTGGATGGGTAGAAGCCTTCCCAACCAGAACTGAGAAGGCCCGAGAAGTCACCAAAGTTTTACTGAGAGAGATTGTCCCTAGATTTGGAATTCCAGCAGTAATAGGGTCAGACAATGGGCCCTCATTTGTTTCTCAGATTACTCAACAGTTAGCAAAAGCTTTGCAGATACAATGGAAGCTTCACACTGCATACAGACCCCAGAGTTCAGGGAAAGTTGAGCGAATGAATCATACCTTAAAAGCCCAAATGTCTAAGCTTTGTCAGGAGACACACCTGAAGTGGCCCCAAGTGCTCCCAATAGCTTTACTCAGAATGCGCTCAGCTCCTGTAAAGTCAACAGGATTTTCCCCTTTTGAAGTTCTGTATGGTAAACCCCCACCAATAGTGCAGGGAATTAAAGGAAGTCTAGCCCAAATTGGTTCAGAAATAACCAGGCAAGAACTCCTAGCTCTTAGTTTTGTTCTGCAGACTCTCCATACGTGGATCCAAGACCAGTTGCCTATCAACTTGACGGAACCCTTGCATCCCTACCAGCCTGGTACCTCGGTGTGGATCAAAGATTGGAAGAAGACACCGCTGGAACCCCATTGGAAGGGACCATCCACCGTCTTCCTGTCTACCCCAACTGCAGTAAAGGTAGCAGAGATCGATTCCTGGATCCACCACAGCAGAGTCAAGCCCACAGCTGATCCATAACCTGAGCAGTGGACAGCAGAGCAGCATCCTGATGCACCTTTGTGAGTTACTCTGAGACGGCAACCAGCAGCTTAGACACTTTTGTCACAGTGCCCTGCAGTAGCCAAGTCTTTCGAAGAGGATTGCTGTTTTCCATACAGCAAGAGTTTGTTTCAACAAACCTCATGTGTGTGATTTTATACACTACTTTGATGCTTGATTGACCATATTTCAGAAGCCAACTGAAATTGATAAGTTGGTTAATGTGTGATGGACAACTTGAGAATCTTCAATCAACACTCAGCACCCGTTGAATTGCTTCATTAGCAAACGGGACGAAGAAAAGAATGTCGTGATCAAGATTTTCAAGCTGAGGATTCAGAAGAACTCCAATCAACATGTATCTTTCTTTGCTTTGCCCTGGTTGCCTGTTTTGGAGGCTTTGAACTGACTCATGCCTTGCCTCCATGCACTGCTTGCATTACTTCTACTCGGACTGGACTAAAAGTAACTCAGACTTTGATTTATCACTCTTACTATTCCTGCACTGGTAAAGTAACTCGGTGTATTTATAACACCACTGAACTGAATGTCTGTACCAAGGGTAAATCTAAAGTATGCTTCAATCCACATCAGAATCCATCCTATTATACCTTAGAAATGCGATGTAAAAATGCAGATGGACCCTTAATTAACGCCACACGTCAACTAACAGATCCTAGTAAAGATGCTATTTTGTATTTTGATGCTTGTGAAGTAATCAACAGAGATAGTCGTTCTAAGTGTGGTGATTGGGAAAAAAACATACTCGCAGAGTGGCAAATATATGTGTCCGGAAGGGTCCACTGAATGGGAAGCATGTACAGGAAAGAAAGTTTCAGCCAATGTATATAGTAAAGCTCCAGAATCAGATTACTTCTGCCCAAAGTGGGAATGTGTTTTTTAT
Source organism: Ichthyophis bannanicus (assembly GCA_033557465.1). NCBI lineage: Eukaryota > Metazoa > Chordata > Amphibia > Gymnophiona > Ichthyophiidae > Ichthyophis > Ichthyophis bannanicus. The sequence continues at coordinate 210,277,515 of CM066033.1, forward strand.
GCTACTTGGATTGGTATGGTATGGAATAAAGATAATCGAATGGCTACATTACGGAAACCATTACATGTCAAAGACCTAGACAAATGTAAGAAAATGCTTGCAATCCTTTAGAGTTAGTCATACAAAGACCTGAAAATTGGAAACAAGGATTCTGATTTGGTTTACGAATTGATGGAACTGGATCAGATCCAGGAACCATAGTATATATAAAATTAAATACACAAGCCCATAGATCTTCCAAGCATCAAATCCACAACACATTCTATGAAATCATGCATGTAAATAAGTTTGATATGCCCCATCCTTCCCAGAATTTATTTTTGGAATTAGCTGGAGCAGTAGTATCCAGTCTAAACATCTCAGATTGTTATTTTTGTGGGGGGACACGAATGGGTGACCAATGGCCATGGGAAGCCCAAGAATTAAATTAATCAATGACTTACAATCAGACTGAAATACACAAGACTACCAGCGAATGGGTGTTAGCACACACAATAGTTGGACGTCTTTGCTATGCTAGAACTGGACCCCAGTTCAAACAACAGGTAGGACAGCTGGTCTGTCTTAGTCAAAGGTTCTATAATAACACCACCAAAAAGACATCTTGGTGGTCAGGAATTAAAGAACCTGAACCCCCTAACCCATTAGCCAGATTCCCTGAACTTGCTCACTTATGGACTAATCTTGCCAAACCTCATGCCTGGCAAGCCCCACCTGGCCTATATTGGATCTGTGGAAACCGAGCATATGCCCGACTCCCTACATACTGGGGAGGGGCGTGTGTCTTAGGGACCATCAGACCTTCTTTCTTCCTTCTAAACACAGAACATGGAGAACAGTTAGGATACCCAGTGTACACTACTAATCACAGACATAAAAGAGCATTGAGACAGAAGAGAGCACCCCTCCAGATAGGCAAGTGGGAGAAGTGGCAGGGTGATGATTGGCCACCAGAAAGAATCATTGATTATTATGGGCCTGCCACCTGGAATGATGATGGTATGTGGGGTTATCGAACCCCAGTTTATATGATTAATCGTATTATCCGCTTACAAGCAGTAGTTGAAATAATAACCAATGAAACTAGCCAAGCTCTCACACTTTTAGCTAGACAAAGTACCCAAATGCGCACTGCTATATATCAGAATCGTTTAGCACTTGATTATTTGTTAGCAGCTGAAGGAGGAGTATGTGGTAAACTGAATTTAACCAATTGTTGCTTAAAAATAGATGATAAAAGGTCAAGTAGTTGAAGAAATTGCTGAAACTATGCGAAAACAAGCTTATGTGCCAGTACAGACTTGGCATTCAATAAAGTTTCCTAACTGGTTTGATAATCTTTTCTCATGGATAGGAGGACTTAAGACTTTCCTTATACTAATACTAATAGTTGTTGCTGTAATTTTCTTATTGCCATGCATAATCCCATGTTGTATGCGTTCTATTCATAGTGTTATTGAAAATACAGTTGAGCGGAAGACCGCAACTAAGATTATGGCCTTATACCTGTAGCAGCAGATAAGCATACAATAAATAAAACCAGGAGTCTTTTCAAGGATCCAAGCCAGTTTAATGTGCACAGGCTCAAGCAATAATCAATTTCAAAACGGCTGAGCAATGGTTTCTAGCAAAACAACAACTTTTATACCGTTCTTCTCCATTCTAGACATAGGCAAACTTTTCATTGGTCCCAGTAACCCCTCTCACCGATCTATTGGTCCTGATACCACTACGTAGCTATCCAATGGGGACCCTTGACTGGGCTCAGCACCTGGTTGCCCCCCTTCCAGTCCCAATTACAATGGTCAGTTCACTAACTTTGATACTTCTCTCCTCCAAGGTCGCTATCCAGCTGGAATATGTGGAAAAGCAGGGCACTGTAACCTTGCTTTCTGCAGAGTTAATTCCATAGAAGCTGTGCTCTCTTATCAGTACCAATTAGAGCTGTTTTCTGTCTTTTCTAAGTTTCGTTTCTGCTTAGCTATGTTCAGTTAAGCTGAGTTAAGTTTCAATTCTATGGTGTCATCATTCAGGGGGGTTTTCATTCCTCTGGGCCTAACTACAGGCTTCAGGTCAAGCTGCTTAGGCCTGTCTGTTTAGTTCAATTAGCATGGATCATAGGCCTTCGCCTACCACATACCAACCCAAACCTCCTATATATAGTCGGAATCCTCTGACCATAGTATAACTATTTTGAAGTGATTTAATTCTCACACCTTAAGTAATAGGGTGAGATTAATCAAAGGGGGGAATGTGGCAGGTGAAGGCCTGTGATCCAGTGTCTGACATAAGCAAGCAGGCCTAACTAGCTTGACCTGTAAATGAAGTCTGTGGAGAGGCCCATAGGAAGCACATCCCCCAATATGCTGCTATAGAATTAGAACTCACAAAAGTATTGAATTTAGCTTAGACAAGCAGAACAGATGGAAAAATACAGAAAAATATGTTTAAAACTGCTGACAGAGAAATTACAGAGCCCTGCTTCCCTACACGTACAAACTAGCTCAATGGCCTTGAAAGAAGGAAAGTAACAAGTTGGTGAACTAGCCATTGTAATTGGAACTAGAAGGGGGGTGAGCAGGTGCTGAGCCCACTCAAAGAACATAATTGGATAATCATAACAGTACCAGGACCAATAGAAGGTGTACAGGAGGTTACCAGGACCAATGAAATGTTTTTCTATACCTAGAATGGAGCAAAAGTCTATAAAAGTTGTTGTATTGCCAGAGAACATTGCTCAGCCATTTTGAATTTGATTCTGCTTGAGACTTGTGCACAAATAAATGATTTGGACCTTCTGAACAGACTCCTGGTATCATTGGTTTGTCTGCGTTCTGCTGCTACAGTATGATATGGAATCCTGTCATTGTGACTTCACTGGTGAAGTTGCCTGTCATGTCTTGGTGGAATGTTCCATTGTGACATCATAGTACAATACATAACAGATAAAGACCAGTATGGTCCATCTACTCTGCCTAGTAAGGCAGGAAAAGTAGATGTGCCTACCACTCTCTGCAGGGCACTCAATTTGTTGAGGTATAAGAAATAGTTAAGGTTATTATGATTTTATCCTCATGCTATAATGCCAGGTCTCATAAAAGAAACGTCACCCTATCTGTTCCGGGCCAGTGCAAGACCTGAAACATTTCTACAGACTGCTCTCAAGTTTCAGAGTACATGAAACCCCCATGAGAAATAGGTGGTCTGCGGACAAATAGTTCTCTTGTTAGATGGATTGGTGGCGTTAGCCAGAAATTTAGTAAAAGCCCTAGAGCAAGAAGCTTTTAACTCCATCTGTACTTCTGTTGGAGTCCACACATCACTCTACCTTTGTTTATCTAGCCCCAATGTTCAGAACTTGAGGTGCATGTTCAAATAAATTAAGCTTTTAGAGTAGGCTTTACCACTCTAAAAGCACACACTAAGAATAGCACCACAGTGTGGATTGGAATAGAGGAAAAAAAAAAAAAAAAAGGAGTGCTGCCAGTGATAACTAGCATGTTGATGTTACAGTTGAATACAGCCATGCGACCAGCAATCGGGTACCATGGTTGCTATCCCTACTCTTTTTTTTGTAAAAGACACACCCTTGCCAGCTGCAATTAACCTTACTGACCTCCTGATCCTATCCCCTTACCTGAAAATATTTCCTAATGAAGAACCCCCCTCCGATCCTACTTTCCTCCCTCCAGCTTCTAATAGGGAGGGTCACCTGCCTGATTTAAGAAAACCTACTAGGAAAAAAAGTACAAAGTGAAGACTCCCCTTCAGTTCTCCCAAAGACCCCATTGAACACACAGACCCTCCCCATGACACTCCAAATATTTACATGAGGGTTCCTTGGTAGTCTCTAGGGCATTGGTTCTCAACGCAGCCCTTAGGAGCACACCTAGGCCAGTCAGGTCATCACAAGTCCCACAATGAATCTACATGGATATAGATTTGCATACACTGAAGTCCTTGAAAAATACTCATTTAAAAAAAGATATTAACAACATTCTTATGCTTTCATGGAAAGTATGCTAAAAATAAGCATATGAATTACTTCCAAAGCAAACACACACTACACTTAAGGCAGTTTACTTCATCTCTTTGCACTGGTTTTTTTGTTCAGGTGTTTGAAGTTGGAGGTAATTTCTGTTTACCTCAAATTACACAGGTCTGCGACTAAAAAGCTGTTTGATTATTTTCATCTAATTTCCATGTATTTTGGTGTGCTGAAAAGAAATAAAAAATATTGAAAAAACTCCTAGACCTCATGATTTGCCACAACATGCAAAATTGTCTTCAAATTTATCAAATTTTTTCAAATTACTATTAATTAATTCACATAAGTGCATTTTAAGATATAAAATGCCAAAAAAACCTTAAAGGGGTTGTCCGAGTTATGTAAAAAAAAATATATATATATATATATAGCACTGTAAATCTGATAGTGAGCAATATATACATAAGCTAAGCAAGTTTTAAGTCCATGCTTCTAATGGTAGAAGGGGTCAATCTTTCCTGAAGAATCCAGTGGGAGGGAGACACAGGGCAGATAGCAGTAGCTCCGGTCAGTGCAGGGGGGCGTGGCCAGCACTGTGACATCTCATGTACAGACACAGAGCTGCTCTCTCCTGCATGCCACACTTGTGCACGAATCATCATCATCAGGTTCTTGGTTCTAGGCTGTTCACACTTTTTCATCGCAATTTGTGTTAGCTCGTCATTCTTCAACCATTATGGCTCCGCAAAAGTGTATTAATTCGCCAGACAGTTTGTTTCATCTGTGGTGAATATACAGTGTTGAAGCAACAGCAGAATATTACAGACTGTGTGAAAAAAGTATACTTTGCATACTTTGTACTAAAAATTGGAGATCAAGATAAAGTCTGGGTGCCTCAAAGTGTGCAAACGGTGTGTTGAGGACTTCCGAAACTGGTTCAAGGGTAAGAAAAAAAATCTTTCCGTTATGGGATTCCTATGGTATGGCAAGAGCAAAAGAACCATAGTGACGACTGTTACTTTTGTTCATACAATGTGAAAGGTTTAATTCCAAATGGAAGCATTCCATTTCATACCCCAATCTTCACTCGGCAATTTGTCCCATCCCCCATGGCACAGATATACCAGTACCCAAGCCCCCTGCTACCTTGGAAGAGATACCTAGCTCCGATGAAGGTGAAGTCATACCTGAACCAGATTATGAATCAAGTTCTGACTTTGAAGATGATACAAGACCAAAATTGTTTTCTCAGGAGGAGATGAATGATTTGGGAAAAGACTTGAATCTTCGCAAAGATGCCGCTGAGTTACTCAGATCAAGGCTGAAAAGCAGGAATTTATTGTTGCCAGGAGTGTCATCTTCATGGTTCAGACATTATGAAAAGGAGCTCGTTCCTTACTTTGCCCAGGAAGACAAGTTGGTTTATTGCATCGATGTCGAAGGTCTGATGGGTCAATTTAAAATCCAATATGATTCAGAGCAATGGCGACTTTTTATAGATTCTTCAAAAAGAATTCTCAAAGCAATTTTACTCCACAACGGTTTTTACGCTTCCATACCTGTAGGTCATTCCGTACACTTGAAGGAAACCTATGAGAACTTGGAATTGGGTTCTTCGTAAACTTAAATATAAAGACCATGGTTGGCAAGTGTGTGGGGACTTGAAGGTCTTGTGCATGCTGCTCGGGCAACAAGCTGGGTATACCAAATATCCTTGTTTTCTGTGTCTATGGGACAGTCGAGACCGACTAAATCACTGGACCAAGAAGAGTTGGCAGCCGAGGGTGCTAACAGTCAGTGGAAAAAAATGTCCTTCGAGAAACTTTGGTACCTTCCCATAAAGTTCTTCTACCACCTCTCCACATAAAATTGGGATTGATGAAGCAATTCGTAAAATCACTTCCAAGAGATGGAGAATGCTTCAAATACTTGATCACCAAGTTTCCTGTCGGAGGCAAAACTGAAGGAAGGTGTGTTCGATGGACCAGACAGACATTAGAAGGCTTATAGTTCATCAAGAGTTTGTCAATACCATGACAGATCCTCAAAAAGAAGGGTGGATTGCATTTAAAGAAGTCGTATGGAAATTTTTAGGCAACAACAAAGATCCTCACTACAAAAAGATCGTCGAAACGAATGCTGAAAGCATTTCAAGCTTTAGGTTGCCTGATGAGTTTGAAAGTGCATTTCCTCCACTCCCACCTTGACTACTTTCCTGAAAATTTGGGAGCTGTGAGTGAGGAACAAGGTGAACGACTCCACCAAGACATTAGAGAGATGGAAGAGAGATACCAGGGAAAATGGAGCATTACAATGATGGCAGACTACTGTTGGATCCTTCAGAGAGACATTCCAGATGCTACTCACAAGCGTAAATGCACCAAGAGGAGCCTCACAAGGAAGAAGAATCGAGTTTAGTGTGTGTAGGTGAGCTCATTTCAGTTCAAAAAAGGATTTTCATGAAAATATTGTAATAAAACTTTAATTTTATAAGTCTATTTCCATTTATTTTGGAGGTATTGCCTTATTTAACATAGTTGCCTAAATTGTCAGGAAACGTGATGTCCTATGACAAAATGGAGGTCATTTTTGGATTCAGTGCACCAAAAAACAGATTACGTGGAATAACCAAAACAGCTCTCGAAAAAACTTTTTTTGCAGACCTGTGTTATTTAGCTGGAGAGCCTTACATAGGTTTCCCTAATTGGACATGTGCACCAGAATCAGTCACAGAACCCTTGACCCACATATCACCCACAGCTTGGGTAGATAATTAGCTGTGCGGGGTAGGTGGAATACAAGCATGTGAGTTGTTGGCTATTGTTAGGTACAGAGATGTGCATAGGGCTGGGCTCTTACAGTCCCTGACTGAATTTGGCTGCTAAGTTTCAAATAAGTAGGGCAAGCATTCAGAGCATGGCACATAGAATTCATTCCAACCCCTTTCCATGTGTCTGTTTTGCTTGTACATGTCTCACCCCCCTCCTTTCCTAGGGCTAGAGCTAGTGTCTCCTTCTTGGCTGTATCCTAGCCAGCACATCTGTTAGAGGTTTTGTATTCTAGAAAAATCTATTTGCACTCTAATCCTCCTGTTTGTCAGTGAGCATACCCTGTCTAATTGCAATGTACTTTATCTTCTCTCCCACCCTCATAAAAAAAGTTCAGGTTCAGCCATCCTTCCAGCTGTCACATTTGGTCAATAGAGCTTTTTCAGGTGAATTGGCCTCCAGTCAGATTTTAGTGAGTGCTTGTACTCCCATCTCTCCTACTCCTGTCTCAGCTTGGGAGCTACAATTGATTAGCACCAGTCTGGAGTTTGTTAGTTGCTGGCTACAGGCATGTAGGTGATCGAGCAGCACCTGTATACTGTAGTCAGGAGCTCCTGCTGCTGGTCTGGAATACAAGTACTAGAAGAGCTGTAGGGCAGATGGAAGCAGGGAGATGTGCTGAGGTCTGGGAAGGTGAAACAAGGATATGATCCAAGTGAAAGGGGGGGGGGGGAAGGAGTGTACAAAGTGAGGAATGAGACCTGCCATGTGTAGGGTGTATGGATCTTTGAAGGAACCCTCACCAGGGAGAATACCGCAGGTGGAAGAGTATCTCCTATGTGTAGGTAAGAGCAGTCATGTGCATTTTAATCCAAGGGTTGGCTACAAAAAAACAAAACAAAACCAAAAGCACCCAACATGTATGATGTGAAATAAGCTATTTTGTTGCCTGAAGGTAAATTTCAGATAACTAGTTGGGCTAACCTAGACCGTTCCTCGCCTTACCACTCACCATACAAAGACTTTAAAAATCTCATGTTTGTCAGTTACTAACATCTTTCATTGCCAGGTATGATCTGAAGTAAGAAACCTACAAAGTCACTCAGCCTATATAGCAAACCTGTTATACCTGAACACTACATCCAGAACAAACAGCAGCAACCCTTCCACTGCAAAAGGATTCGCTTAGCCCTCTAAAGGCATTACTGCTCTTCACAGCAGGTAAAAGGACCAGCAGCAATTAGAGTAATGGGCTGAAAAGCATGGTACAAACACCACTTCTGACATTAGGCAACTTGCCTGATCTCCCATTGCCTCAGCTGCCCCCCCCGCCCCCCCCCCAGCATAAGCCCTTTTGGTAGAGGCAGGCCAGACTGTAAACTACCCAACAGCAGGTGGGTGACTGAACAGAAACTGGATTATACTGCAGCAGAAGAACTTGTCATGTACAGAAGTGGCAGCAGATCTTAATTGCACAGGAAAAGCCTGAACTGTGCTCCCTGTAGGGCAGAGGCAAGGAGAATGTTTGGAGAACAGCATAGCTCTGGTCTAGTCACTTTTGCCCACTGGCTATAAAGGGGCTGGAACAAGAGGGCTGCTCTACTGCCCAGAATGTAGGGCACACACCAGTACCTCAAGGCAGAGATCAGTGGACTGCTGCTGCCAAAGCCCCCCCATGCTGTTGCACTTTGGATTACACGTATCTACTTTTATGGAATAACTGGCCCTACCCAGGTTCAGTCACCTGATTGTAAAATGCACTCCCAATGTATTACTTTCAGTACAACAAAAGATATGCTTCCAAGTTTGCAGAAGCAGGAATGTAGAACATACCTGTGTGGTGCAGAGGTGAAGATGAACAAGTTACCATTTACACATTGTGCCATTAGCTGCATGCATTCGTCTGTTCAACTTCCAACCCTCTCCTGTTCTGTTTCCCTTACTTTCCTCCTAACAAGCCCCCTGCCTCTAAATATTTCTCCTTGTCACCTTCTCCCTGCTTCTAACCTTTTTCCAGCAGCACATAAGCCCAGAGCTGCTGTCCTCTCCTCTGCTTGAGACATGGCTTCCTACGGGCAGACAGCTGTGCTCTTTGCTATCCTGGCTTATCCCCTTCCTCTCCTGCCTGTGGGATATGGGGTCCCTGTGAGCAGACAACTGCTGTCTTCCTCTTTTTGCCAGGGGAAGTACAGGCAACACCATGTGCAAACGTGCTTACATGACATGCATAGACAAATGCTGCTCACTGGACTCTTCACTAATAAGCACTACACTGAAGCAAAGCAAGACAAACCTAGATAAAGAATCCCTCCTTAGGGAAAGTGCTTCTAGTCTATAGAAAGAAATGAGGTAGGAGGCCCCACCCTCCCCTACTTCAGAGAAGAAGCCAGTATCAGAGTTTATATTTTTTATTTTGTTTGTAGTCACAGAACTTTACATTCTAATAGTTACTCTCATGAGAAAGACATGCAGCTTCAATGGGGATTAACTCGCCTAATATCTAGCTGCTGTCCTCACCCAGGGTCAACTTGTCAAAGAGATACTCTCCCATGCCCACTTCTGCAGCCTTAAGCCTCTTCAGATTGGTCAGGTGGTCGCCTAGAATCTTAATGAGCTTCACCTCTTCCTCCAGGAAGTGGGACTCCAGGAAATCACACATCTGTCCAGAAATAAAACCAGAAGAAATTGCTTAGAATAGTACAGGACACTGTAGCTGAGTTCCCCCATCACCCCCTGCAGCTCTGGCATGGAGAAGCTGCTAATGCCCAGGTATACCGTTTCTGTAAAAGAGAAATTACACAGAAATGTCTCAGCTCAACCTGTGGTGCTCATAGATCATTGAGTGACGACACCTAAAGCACAATAGATCCACTAAGTACGCAGTTAAGATGTTTAACCCATCTCACATCTAGCTACTATGTAATTGGCCAGACCTGTACAGGCAGCTGCATGCGACATATGCTTATACCATCTTGAGCAGCTTTTTGGGTATTACCACCAAAAGCTATTGCTCCAGTTAAATTCTACCCCCACCCTGCCAGAAGTGGTACATACATGGGGATCAGCATGGTCTGTGGCAGTCTTGTGCAGGTCCAGCAGAGATTGGTTCACAGTTTTCTCCAGTTTTAGGGCATACTCCATGGCCTGTATCCCGTTACCCCACTCATCAGATTCTGGCTTCTGCAAAGGATACAGAGTGTCTAGTGAACACCAGCCCAGGAAACAGCCTGCACATTGCTAGGCTGGGACCATCAAGCATAAGCTATTGTGTGGGGTAAACATGGGCATGTGAATTCTCTAGTTTAATATTCTAGGACTTAGTCTAGGAATACAAGGAACAGCACCATGACAGGTTTAATGCTATAGAGATTTATTTTAAATATTAAAAGCAAACAGCTTAGCTCTTGTATCAGGCAGCAGATTCCATAACCAGAGAAGCAACGGTTCACATTCTTAGAATCAGGAGAGATAGAAGAAAGGCACTGGATACCTTCTATCTACCTAACTTTACCCTCTCACCTTGCAAGACAAGCCTAAGTTATGGTTCCGGCCAGCCACTACTCTCCTCTATTACCTTCACATCCTGTAGAATCACATGTCCTCCACGCTTGTTTTGGAATTTCATGAAGCACTCCGACTGCTCCCGCTTCTCCTCAGACCTCTCCCGAAAGAACTTAGAGAACTTAGCCAGAGCCACATCATCCCGGTCAAAGTAATATGCCTGGAACAGGAAATAGCAGCACAGTCAAAAACCTCCCAGGAGGGTCTGAAGAAACCCCAGACTATTCCGCTGCACAGTCAAGCTCCTGGAAGACCTGTAGATAATACAGACAGATACCTACCTACTTTCCTTGACCACTTGTTCAATGTATCAGCATATCAGAGGAAAGGTGAAGTGAACAAAGCTGTTGGGTATTTACTTTCCCAGGAAACCCCTTTCTCCAGGCCCAAAAAAGTATGGAAACTGCAGTAGCACTTACCTGAACTCTCCAATGCTGCATTGTGGTTCCTGCCCTCTGACCTGCCGCTTCTGCATTGGCGGGAACAGCAGCAGAGCTGCAACAGTGCTGGAGAGATCAGGTATGCACTGCATTGTGGTTTCAAAGACATTGCTGCTGCTACAGGTCCCGGAGAAGGGTGGCTGTGGTGGCAATAGGGGTAGGGGGTGGCAGAATTGATATTCATGTTCGTGATAAGAAGCCAGCTTCATTAAGTGGAGAGAAACCTGTCTAGTTTCTCCTAAGGTGGAATATACCAGGCAATAGAACAGCCGGACAACCTATAAGGTCATTCCAAGAGCTATTAATATCTTCCAATTCCTGCCCCCCCCCCCCCAATCCCACCCCACTCCAGCAAAGTTTCAAGAACTTGACAAGCTCTAAGTAGTGGGCTAGAGTCGACGTCAAAAGCTTCTGAGCTTTGTCTTATTTCTCACACAAGGCTCCTGAGTTTTGTGGGATTAAACAAGGACCTTCAGTTCCTCTAGTCCAGATGCCTTTTGTATAGGGGTTTTTTTTTCCAAAGGTATCAATAACTAGTTTAAATCAGACACCTGCACTACATTCTAGAAGCACCATATTAAAAAGAATGAGTTCCTTTGCCTACCCAGGATCATTAAGGCCCCATATCCTACCCCCTTCCCCTGGGAAACTGAATCTCACATCATTAGAGGGAACCAGAATTAGATACAGAGGTCATTCACAAAATGCTACCCAGAAATGCTACCACAAAATACTACCACAAAATGCTTCACAAAATGCTACCCAGAAGACAACCTAGACATTAGCAAAACTAGCACCTCAATACAACCAGAAAAGGGCTAGCTGGTCAACCTTCTCTCTAGTCCTATGGCGAACCACCCGAAAAGCACATGCAATATCCAAACGAGTTTATAATATTGTATATAGCATTAAGTTAACCTGTACATAGTTCTCCCGGTTGTCCCTTGTTGAATTTCCCTGTTCATTGTAAACTCAATGTTACTTGTATGCATTGTAGTGTGTTCTTGTTCAATGTACACCGCACTGATTGTAATAGCGCGGTATAAAAGAAATGTTAAATAAAATAAATAAATTCATCCTGAACCAGGAAACTTATGAAACCACCTAGTCCAGAGAAGAAAAGAAATAGAAAGGGATGAATTTTAGACTTCACCCCCCTTTCATTAGGCAAGAGGAAGGAATCCACTTATTTTATCAGCTTCTAGTGAGACCAGGAATAAGAGCTTCCTGCTTCAACTCCAAAATGAAGGTGCTTCTGGCAGCCTCCTCCCTAGACTGAGGTGTTAACCAAGAGGTAGCAGCCAGGGGCGGCCCAAGGGGGGTGCGGGTCCATGTGCGGAGACTCGGTGCGGGGCCTCATTTGCATAAGGGTCCTCATTTGCATAAATATTTGCATAATGTTACCATACACGAACTTTTAGTAAACATGCCTCTTAATGAGTGTATGAATAAAGAAAGACTAAAAGACTTCTACATTACTATAATCCAGTGCCAACCGCCAGACACATTAGGAACTACTACAAACACTGCCCATTTAGAACCCATAGCAAACCCGCCGTATCCTAACAGCACTACCAGGACTCATAAAGCACCATACCCTAACTATCAAAAGGAAACGCTGCAAATATTAAACCAATACATTTCAGAGAACAACAATACATGACCTACTGGGGAAAGAGAACAAGTGGCAATGTCAAATAGGAATTACATAAACAGAATACCTCAGCTCAGTTACACATGCAGAACATAGACCATCACCAAACAAGTAATCACAATTTAGAAACAGGAAGACAATAATTAAACTGGGAATCCCAAAAGCCAAACTTGGAATGTACAACACTGTAGAAATAAAACTATACATTAATTTGCTCTTGTACTAAACAAAGCGCAGACGTTAATGATGCACATTTCCCAGAGCTGACATATTCCAATTAATAAATTCAAAATAAAGAGATATTTTTCTACCTTTTGTGCATTTTTTTTCAGCTGCAATTGCTCCAGCCACTTTCTTCTGGTTTCTTCGTGTCTTCCGCTAATTCTTCATCGTCTGCTGTCCATTTGTCTTTTCTTCTCTCTTCTAGTTTTTTTCCATTCTCTCTCTACATCTGCTTTAACATACTAATCTTTCTCCTTTTCCTCTTTCCTCATTCCTATTTCATCCACTCAAATTTTACCCCTCCATCCTCAATCCCCACTTACTCTCCCAATATCCGGACAATTGTAGATTTGTCTTCCCTCCCACACAAAATATTTTTTCCCTCTCCATTTCACTCTCCCAGCTCCATCCCATTCTAATCCTCCCCCAACATCAGCTCCATTCTAGTTCCAGTCCCACCCAGCATCCGCTCCCTTCTAGTCCCCGCATCAGCCCATTTCCAGTCCTAGCCCCCCATAAGCCCATTTCCAGTCCTAGCTCCCCCATCTATTTGCAGTCCCATCCAAGTCCCTCCATCAGCTCATTTCCAATCCCAGCCCCCCATGAGCCCATTTCTAGTCCTTTCCTAGCCCCACCATCAGCCCATGTCAAATCCTAGCTCCCCTCCACTCAGCCCATTTCCAATCCAAGCCCCCCATGAGCCTACTTCCAGTTCTAGCCCCTTCATGAGTCCATTTCAATCCAAACCCCCACCACAGCCCATTTCCAATCTTAGCACCCCCCAACAGCCAATTTCCAGTCCTATTCTAGCCCCTCCATCAGCCCATTTCCTGTCCTAGCCCCCCCTCACCCATTTCCAGTCCTAGCTCCCTCCCCCTCACAACCCATTTCCATTCCAAGCCCCCGTCCCCATCAGCTATTTGCAGTTCAAGCCCTCCTTCCACTCAGCCCATTTCCAGTCCTAGCCTCCTCATAGCCCATTACTAGTCCTAACCCCCCCATCAGCCCATTACGTCCTAACCCCCCCATCACCCTATTTCCAGTCCTAGCCCCCCATCAGCCTATTTCCAGTCTTAGCCCCCCATCAGCCCATTTCCAGTCTTAGCCCCCCATAGCCCATTACCAGTCCTAACCCCCCCATCACCCTATTTCCAGTCCTAGCCCCCCCATCAGCCTATTTCCAGTCTTAGCCCCCCCCATAGCCAATTACCAGTCCTACCCCCCCCCCCCATCAGCCCACTTCCAGTCTTAGCCTCCCCCCCCCCATGGCCCATTACCAGTCCTAACCCTCCCCCCCCCCATCAGCCCATTACCAGTCCTAACCCCCCCCCAGCCCATTACCATTCCTAACCCCCCCCATGGCCCATTAACAGTCCTAACCACCCCCCCCCATCAGCCCAATTCCAGTCTTAGCCCCCCCATTGCCCATTACCAGTCCTAACCCCCCCCCCATCAGCCCATTTCCAGTCCTACCCCCCCCATGGCCCATTACCAGTCCTAACCACCCCCCCCCCATCAGCCCACTTCCAGTCTTAGCCCCCCCATAGCCCATTACCAGTCCTAACCCCCCCATCAGCCCATTTCCAGTCCTACCCCCCCACTTCCAGCCTTAGCCCCCTCCCCATAGTCAATTACCAGTCCTACCCCCCCATCAGCCCATTTCCAGTCTTAGCCCCCCCATCAGCCCATTTCCAGTCCTACCCCCCCACTTCCAGCCTTAGCCCCCTCCCCATAGCCCATTACCAGTCCTAACCCCCCCCCCCCCAACAGCCAACTTAGCCCACCAATTGCCCATTACCAGTCCTAACCCCCCCCCCCTCAGCCCATTACCAGTCCTATCCTCCCCCCCCATGGCCCATTACCAGTCCTAACCCCCCCCAGCCCACTTAGCCCCCCCCCATGGCCCATTACCAGTCCTAGCCTCCACCCCCCATGGCCCATTACCAGTCCTAACCCCCCCCATCAGCCCACTTAGCCCCCCCCATAGCCCATTACCAGTCCTAACCCCCCCCCCCCATCCGCCAACTTCCAGTCTTAGCCTCCCCCCCAGTGCCGTTTACGATTTTTATACTCGCCCCCCACTGTCCAATTACCAGTCCTAACCAGCCCCCCCCCGGCCCATTACCAGTCCTCACCACCCCCCCCATCAGCCCACTTCCAGTTTAGCCTCCCCTCCCATAGCCCATTACCAGTCCTAACCACCCCCCCCCCCTATCATTCCAAATTAAAATAAAAAAAAAACCAAACTGGCTGCTTCTGCCGCGGCAGCATCAAGAGCTCTGCCGCGGCAGCATCAAGAGCTCTGCCGCGGGGCCCCCCCCTGCCCGGCAGAGCCTCCGTGCATCCTCAGCAGCTTTCTTCATGTCCAAAACGCAGGCTTCTTTCAGAGCCGCGAGAGTTTCTTTTCTCGCGGCTCTCTTAATCCCGCGGGGCTGATGGGAAATCCCATCACCCTCGGCGGGATTAACAGAGCCGCGAGAAAGGAAACTCTCGCGGCTCTGAACGAAGCCCGCGTTTTGGACATGAAGAAAGCTGCTGAGGATGCACGGAGGCTCTGCCGGGCAGGGGGGGGGGCCCGCGGCAGAGCTCTTGCTGCTGCCGCGGCAGAGCTCTTGCTGCTGCCGCGGCAGAGCTCTTGCTGCTGCCGCGGCAGAGCTCTTGCTGCTGCCGCGGCAGAGCTCTTGCTGCTGCCGCGGCAGAGCTCTTGCTGCTGCCGCGGCAGAGCTCTTGCTGCTGCCGCGGCAGAAGCAGCCGGTTTGGTTTTGTTTTTTTTAAACTTGGGATGCTGAAGAATGTTTTTTGCGCGGGGCCCCCTGAAACGCGGGGCCCTGTGCAAAAAACATTCTTGCTCAATGGACGGGCCGGCCCTGGTAGCAGCACTACACTGACCTCAGCTTCCCTCTCACTATACAATGTACAGAAGGGAGGGAAACAGGAATGGGCAGCAGACTTGAGGGAAGAGTGTGGACAGATACTAGAAGACAGAAACAAAGACATCTGCAAGGTAGAAGAAAGTGGAATAAAGAAACCAGAAACCCAGGGGGAGGCTCAAGACTCCTGCCCAAGCCCTACTCCATTTGTAGGAGGAAGTAAAAAGGGAAAAACTCACTTGCACCTTACCTATAGCACTGCTTCCACCAGAGGAATTGGGTATTGTTATGTACACACCTTACTCTGATAAGCAAGTATGGGAGGGGGGAGAAGGAAGTGAGGCGGGAATCGCTATATACTTACATTACCATCATTCACTACTCTACTAGGGACCATAGCGAAGATCCAGAAACTTAAACCTTCACACTCTGCTCTCAATAATGAGGGGTAGAGAGAGCCTCCCCCCATTTTGCTCTTACCAGGGACAGGTAGACATAGGATGCCTGCAGCTGCAGGTTTACCAGTTGGTTAACTCCAGACTCGCTCTCCTGGTGGAAATTCTGGCAGATCTGGGAACTCATGGTGACAGCAAAGATAATAAATACTCTCAAAGGATGTGTGAGAAAGTTAAGTACTGAGCCAACGTCTGTTCAAGCACTGTTGAAGCAAGACTCAGAGAGACGTACTAAACATGCAACTATTGATGATTCCCTTTTATAGCTCAGAGAGGCGATGCCTGTTCTCAATCCCAATCAATCAATGCCCTGCTCCCTGTTCGCAGAACCAATTAAAGCCTCTGCAATGAAACACAGATGAGACTAATACATACTGCAGCACAAAGATAGAGAAACACCCCCACAAAGAATCACTGATAGGGTTGCCAGCTGGCTCCAGATGTACCCGACAGGCTTGATCCAATCCTGGGTTTACCCCATTGCATGCAGGGTTCTGTAGTTTTCCATTTCCTATGGAGTGCAATGAAGAAAGTAGAACAAAATGTCCTTGAATGCAATGGGGTAAACCCAGGACTAGATCAAGCCTGTCAGGCGCATCTGGAGCCAGTTGGCAACCCTACTCACAGACATTCACAGGCACGTACTCATTCCCATCTGATGCTGCTATTATCATACAGCGGATAAGTGCCTATTGTCAACTTCTAAAATAGTACACAGACTGATCTTTCTGTTTCATTTCCCCTTTGCAGCACCTAATACTACACATATGTTCTGCTGAGAAAACTAAGCAGATGTAATTTGGGAGCCACAGAGCAAACACTCTCAGAGTGAACACCTGAACTCTAAATCCCTGTGGGTCCTGCCTGGGAGATAGGGTTGCCAACTGGCTCCAGATGTGCCCGACAGGCTTGCTCTAGTCCTCATTGCATGCAATTACTTGTAGTTTTTCTTTTCTTATGGAGTGCAATGGAGAAATCAGAACTACATATCACTGCATGCAATGAGGTAAACCCATGAGTGGATCAAACGTCAGGCGCATCTGGAGCCAGTTGGCAACCCAACAAAAAAAGCACGATTCCACGTGCGCCAATGACCCAGTAAGAAACGTGGAATGCAACAAAAAGACGTGAAGTAAAAAAACAAAACAAAACATTTTTTATTTCTTTATTCCACTTCAGCCACCGGCCCAGTTGGCAACCCTACTGGGGGAGTAGGGGCTTGGATTTCTGGATCTTAGTTTTAATTGCTCACTTTTACAAAATCTGAGTTCAAGACAAACTGGTTTGAGTCCTTGTGTGTTGGGGAGGGGTGAAATTTCTTCTCTGTGAAGTGCAGATCAGATGTGATGTGCTACTGCTTAAAATCACATTGTTTCAATCTCCCTTCCTGTAGGTGTGCAGTAGACCCAGTAGCAGAAATTCAAATTATGGGGCCCCCAGAGCAGGGAAAGTCCATTTCATAAGATATGGGAACAACTGCACCCTCTTCTGCATTGGAGCCCCCTGCCTTGCAGAGGCCACTTGGGCAGAATTTACGCCACTAAATCCAGGCTGTCTGCAGTGAACTGACAGCACTGTTTAAAAGCAGGTTTATGTTTTGCTGAGGATTGCTTGGGGTGAGCTTTAGTCACTGGTTCATGCAGTATTGTGAGGAGGGGGAATATTTATTTATTTAGCATTTCTTATATACCACCTTTCATGATATCAAGGTGGTTTACATTGAAGAAATTGAAATTACATTGAACAGGGCATTATAACCTGGAGATAACTATTTTACAGGGAACATGGGCTATGGAGGGTTAAGTGGCTTGCCCAAGACCACAAGGAGCACCTGTGGAACTAGAAACCCCAGTCCTTCCTGTCCAATGTTGCTGTCCTCTAGTGGGATCTGAATCTGACTTTCTGGCCTGAGGTAACTTGCTCCAACCACTTGACCACAAGGACAGGCTGGAGTCTCACAGTAAGGGAATAGCCTTACTGTGAGACTCCAGCCTGTCCTTGTCCCTCTCTCACACTCATATCCCTCCTGCATCAGTTGTTGTCTGGAGAAGCTCAGTCTCTGGGGGTTCCAGGCCTGCCCCTGTCCCTCTCCTCTTTTCCCCAGTTCTGCCTTGGAGGACTGCATTGATCTGAATGAGTAAGATCCACAGTGCCAGACTGAGTGTCTAGCTGGCTATGGATGGATGAGTGGAGTAAGCCCAATGGATGGTGCTGGGGCTGAAGGAGCTCATTGACTAAGTGACGAGTCTCTGGGAATGTACTGAATGGATATTTAGAGGTCAGCATCCCTCCTTGGTGCTGACTGCTGGTGAGCCTTCAGCTCTGAAGGAATATGGTAGGGACACAGCACTGTGCAGACCTTTCTGTTTATTTCTAATGACAGAATTGCAGCCCCTGGGCTCGAGATAGGCCCCCTATGCAACCCCAGGTCCCAGTCCTGAGTTCCTCATGGACAGGGTGGCCCTTTAGAGACTCCAGCATTATACAGGGGGAACTTGCTTGATATATTTTCTATCTGCTTCCTTCTTCCTTTGTGTGTCTCTGCTTCTATCTCCTGCTTCTTATTCATCTCTCTCCCTCTTCCCTCCAATCCCTTCTCTCTATCCCATCCTTCTCCCTCTCCCTTTTCCCTCCTTCAGACCCTTTCTTCTTTCTTTTCTCTCATGTCTTCTCTTTCTCCCACCTCTTTGCCTTTTTCCCTCCCCCCTCTTTTGTTATCCCTTCTTTCAATCTTTTCTCCCTCTTCTTCTTTACTTTCTCCTCCTACTCTCCCATCTCTTTTCTTCTTCCTCTCCATTCCCCTTCTCTCCTCTCTTTCTCCTCATTTAATTCTTAGGGGGAATCAGCAGAAGGACGAAGGGCCTACGCTGCATGTGAGATTGACCTGTTCCAGTCTATGAAGATCCTCAAGAGTAAATTAAGGTGAGAGAGGGAAGGGGAGTAAGGTGGAAGGGGGGTTGTGACTGACTCCACCTACTGTAGAAAGTAACGGTTCATGACTCTAGAGCTCAAGAGGTGCATGCCTTGGACATCATCAAACTACAGAGTGGTGGTAGTGAAGAGTATGGTGGTGTCCATGATACTATGCATGTCCTAAGGGAATTGCAGAGGCCAGAATGTTGTACTGCCAACAGTGGTTTCCCTTCATATCCAGAGCGGGGGAGACTTATCAGATGCATGTGGCCAGAGCTTCCTTCCTTTTTCTTTAACATAGGTGCTGGGGTGGGGTGGGAGGGATGTGGTACATACACAGTGCAGTGGCTTCAGAGACTATCTGGCACCTAGTTTCAAGTTTGAACCTTAAGCCTGTCTCGGAGAAAGCTCCCGTTCACCCACTCATGATCTATCTGATGTCAGTGTTTCTGCACAAGAGCTGTTAGGTGGGCTTGTCATGAGATCCCGCATAGCAGGGACTTGGTCCAGTTAGTGTGATACCTGGTGGAGAGAAAAACAAGAGAGGACAAGGCACAATACAGGCAGATCGCCTTTATTTTCTACTATAGCAGGGCTTGCTCACTACAATGTCAGGTGAGAAACCTTGATGCCAGCTCTGACTTCTACTTTTATACAGGTTTTTCATAACTTGCAGGTGCTTATTAGATTAGCCATCTAGCAAATGTATTCTTTCCAAAGCGAAGCTACAGCGGCAAGAAGCTTTCTGATTGGCTATCCCTAACCACAACATAATGTAAGAGAGATTAGTTTGCAAGATAAGGTCAGAATAGCCTGATTTCTGACAAAGGTCAAAAGTATCTTTAGCTCTTAGAAGCAATGCTTAGAAGTAAAGCGAGACCTGGAAAGAAAAGTTGTCTGTATTTTCTAGGGAAACAGAGGCTGTTGATTGGCTGCTTAGGGGTGTCTGTGGTTGAGGCCCTGATACTTTCTGCTGACCACGTGCATGAAGCTGTCTTTGCTAATGGTTTCGTTTATGCTTACTGAGGCAAAAGCTACTTATGCTAATTTCCTGTCTTCTGCTTGTCTGTATATTATGCTTCCATTTTGTCTAAAATCCTTAATACCTGCTTTATGCTGTCCCCCTGCTATCCTCTTTCTCATCTCAGGCGCCTTCTGCTGGAGGGCAGGGGACTCTTGTTTCTGCAGCTGGAAGGCTAGGCTGATGTTGCCTGATGAATAGCTAGTCCCGGCTTGTGACAGATCCTTTATGTTTCAATTTCATTCAAAGGTGGGGCAAATTAAAGTTGTCAGGATGGCTGAGTGGGCTAAAGCACTCCTTTTAGACCAGTCTCTCTGGGAGGTGTGGATTCAAATCCCACTCCTGACAAAGCTGAGCCCTTCACTTTCTAGTGATGGGTAAGGACCAGTCTTTGTGCAGCAGCCCTTTTCAGATTGAACAGGAAGAGGGACACATTCCCTGGCTTGTTTCTGGTTTGTGACAGTGATTGCCTTTGCCTTTCCTTCACTAAGTCCCCTAGGAGCTGACCTTTGTAGTTAGGGACAGATTCTGTTGTAGTTCTCGATGTACTTGCTTTTCAGACAACTCTTTCTGGTAGATTGGCCCCAACCATGGACATTCCTCTTCTAGTTGTTGAGTGTTTTATACCTTTCCTTGCTAAAGATAAGGGAACATGGTTTTGCACAACCTCAACCTAGACTGCCAGATGCAGAAAACAAGGTCCCTCCCCTCCCATCCCATCCAGTAGAAGCAGCCTGCTGACCAGTCCCATGTCCTTCTCTACCTTTCAAATGCTGTGCAAAACTGTGTCCTTATCCCTTGCCAGGAAAGGTGTTAAACATTCCATACCTGGAAGAGGAAGAGCCAAACTACCAGAGAGATGTCTCCGCAAAGCAAGTAGAGTAGACCAAGACCAGTGGTTCTCAACCCAGTCCTCTGGGACCCCCAAGCCAGTTAGGTTTTCAGGAAATCCACCAGGAATATGCATGAGATAGATCTGCATACAATGGAAGCACTGCCTGTGTGGTAGGCAAAGGCCTATGATCCACGCTGATTGAATTAGGCAGGCAGGCCTAAGCAGCTTGACCTGTAAATGAAGCCTGTGGCTAGGCCCAGAGGAGTGAAGACCCCCCCCCCCCAATGCTGCCTTCATAAGAATCAAAACTTAACTAAGCAAAACCTAGCATAGCTAAACAGAATCAAAACTTAGAAAAGACAGAAAAACAAGCTTTAATTGGTACTGATAAGAGTGTGCAAACTTCTGTGAACTAATTAATTCTGCTGAGAGAAGGGTTACAGTGCCCTGCTTTCCCACATGTTCTAGTTAGCCAAGTGACCTTGGAGGAGAATTGTATCAAGAGTCTAAGAACTGTCCATTGTAATGGGGACTGTAAGGGGGGCAAGCAGGTGCTGAGCCCAGACCAAGGTCCTCATTGGACAACTACGTAGTGGTACCGGAACCAATAGATGGGGTAGAAGGGGGTACCGGGACCAATGAAAAGTTTGCCTATGTCCAGAATGGAGAAGAAAGGTATAAAAGTTATTGTTTTGCTAGAAACCATTGCTCAGCCATTTTGAATGTGATTCTGCTTGAGTCTTGTGCACAAATAAATGATTTGGACCTTCTGAACAGACTCCTGGTATTATTGTATTGTTTGCGCTCTGCCGCTACATATTCTTGGTGCGTTGGCCAGGAAGGTGTGGTTAGTAGAGGGTATACAAGCTAATATACCACGACTTTCTGCCTCTATAGGTTTGGTCCTGCCGGGCTCGTGCCCTTCCGACGTGGGCTCGCTCCCAGGCGCCACCGGTCCAGTTGCATCGGAGGGAGTTGGGCCAGGCCTCGGCGGGTGCTGGACCCGGAAGGAGCCAACACCTCGAACCCGTGAGGGGAGTCCGAGGTCCAACTCATGCGCTTGATCCGGTGAGTATAGTTTTTGGTATGTCTAGACAGATGAGTCAGAACTGCAGTTTGTAACTTGGAACTTGGAACTGGCCACTTGTAATTTGGAACTTGGAATTTTGGTAAGAGAGTTTGACCACCTCTCAAGACGGTCCGATTAACCCTGTATAGTGTATTCGCGGGGTGAAACTATCGTCTTCTTGGAACTTGGAAAAGCCGGCATAACTTGTAACTTTGGTATAGCCTAGTCAGAATAGACAGGATTGGGCTTGTTGGGAGTACGTTGCTAGCATGATTGTGTGAATGAAGTGTGGTTGAGAGGTCTGGTGACACAGACCAAGCGAAGGCGGACTCCTGAGTAACGCAGTTCCTGGCCGGGCGACCGCGTCCAGGTCGTAAAAAGGAGGAAGCGACCGTCATCTTGTCTTGTTTTTTGTTTCCCTTGAATGTTTCTAGGGCCGTGAGGACCCCTTACCCACGGTCCGCCCTCCTTTTCCCTTCTGTTTGTTGTTGCGCGCACACATCGATATGGGAGGGGCGGGGTCTACTGTGCACACTCCATTAGAATGTATGATTAAGTATTTTAATAAAGGATTTACAGGAGATTATGGGGTGAAAATGACTGCGTCACGATTGCAGCTTTTGTGTACTAGGGAGTGGCCCACCTTAGACCCCATGTGGCCCTGAGAGGGAACATTTAATATAGGAATTATTAAGTTAGTTCATCAGAAGGTGCGAGCAGCGCACCCCGACCAGTATTCCTATATAGATTCCTGGTTAGGTATTTGTGAAAGCCCGCCCCCTTGGGCCCGGCGCTGTTATGAAGAACAGTGCAGAATAATGGTAGCGCTGACAGAACAGACACAGAAGACAGGGATAGAAAAGAAGCCTGTTTATGTTGATCCTGAATCCCCGGAAGTTGTAACTAGACAGCCCCAAGCTCAGCGCCCAGTAAAAGTACCACCGCGTCCCGCGGCAGGCCCCCGGGACCGGCGAGATCCACCCCCTGCCCAGCTAGAAGCTCATATAGATGAGTTGCCCCCTGCAGAGATTGATCAGCCCGAGGTTGAGGAAATTGTCAAGTCGTCAGAGCCGGAAGAAGAAGAAACGTCTTCTCAGACCGAGACAGACAGTGTAAAATCAGCTGTCAGTGCAAGTACATCTGTAGCAAGTGAAAGTTCCCAAGCCAAACAAAAGTTGAGAAAGAGAACCATCATCAAGAAAGTAATGCCGTTACGGCAAGTCCCGGGAATGCCCGTCAAGGATGATCAGAACCAGATAGTAGCGGGACCCACAAGTCTAGTCTATGTGCCCTTCTCCACTACTGATTTGTTGAATTGGAAAATGCATTATGCTTCCTATACTGATAAGCCCCAAGAATTAACAGAGGTAATGAATACAATTATGCAAACCCACCAGCCTACTTGGGCAGATTGCCGACAACTCCTGTCCACTCTATTTAATACTGAGGAGCGGGCGAGAATTATGCAAGCAGCTGTAAATTGGCTAGCAGAAATCCCCACAGTAGCAGGAGGAGAAGGAATAGATAATCGCGAAGCAGCAAAGAAAGAATTCCCTAATGAAGATCCTCGGTGGGATCCAAACACCGATGAAGGATCCAGATCCCTAGCTCGGTTTCGCCAAGGCCTTATGCAAGGTCTGCGAAAGGGGGGTCAGAAAGCCATGAACCTCTCCAATGTAGCCGAAGTTATCCAGGGTGCAGATGAAAGCCCAGCAGTATTCTATGAGAGATTAGTTGAAGCATACAGAATGTATACTCCTTATGACCCAACTGCACCCGGAAGCCTATGCATGGTGAATGCTGCTTTTGTCAGCCAGTCCCAACCAGATATTAGACGCAAATTACAGAAGTTAGAAGGGTTTGCGGGCATGAATACGTCACAGCTAATGGAAGTCGCCCAGAAGGTGTTTGTGAATCGTGATAATGAACGCCAGAAAGAAAGTGATCGTAAAATGAAGAAAAAAGCCGACTTTTTGGCTGCAGCTATAGTTGAACAGAAACGGGGAGGTTTCCCTAACCGAAGGAGCAGAGGAAGAGGGCGGGGCCGGGGAGATAGCCGGCCCATGTTAGGCGTGAATCAATGCGCTTATTGCAAGGAAGAAGGACATTGGAGAAATGCATGCCCGCAACTCGAAGGTGCCTCGCACGAAGAAGAAGAAAATGCCCCTCGGAGAGAGAGGGAGAGAGGCCGATCACAGAATCGTAGAGGGACAAATCGAGTACATTTCCAAAGGGAGAGAGAAGAGGCCGTAGAGGCAGTTGTGGCCGCGACGGACTATGATTTAGATGAAGCAGATTAGGACAGACCGGGCTCTGAATTCATCTTAGGTTCCCAGGAGCCTATGGTCTGTTTAAAAATAGGGAACCAATTCATGGACTTTATGGTTGACACTGGAGCAGAACATTCTGTAGTAGACAAGCAAATAGCTCCTTTGTCCACAAGAGCAGTCACTATTATGGGAGCAACTGGTGCAAAAGCCACTAAGTCTTTTCTGAAAGACCTTGTATATGAATTAGGAGGACAGCAAATAGCACACCAATTCCTTTATATGCCTGAGTGCCCAGTGCCACTACTGGGACGAGATATGCTAACCAAACTGCAGGCCCAAATATCCTTCACTGAGAAAGGAGAAATGCAAATGACTGTAAATCCAAAACCTGCAGGACTAATGGTGCTTACTGTTCCCCGAGAAGAAGAGTGGAGATATTACAGTACTAAACCAGTTCCTAATACCAATTTCAGCATACCAGCAAGCATTACGGCCCCTCCTGGAGTATGGGCAGAAGGTAACCCACCAGGTCTAGCCAAGCACATAGCCCCAGTAATTGTGAACCTTAAGCCTGGAGCAGCACCAGTACATGTTAAACAATACCCACTCCCAAGACCAGCCATTGAGGGCATCCATCGCCATTTACTGAGATTACTGGAGTATGGCCTTCTCAAAGTATGTCAATCACCTTGGAATACACCTCTCCTGCCAGTCAAGAAGCCTGGGACAGGTGATTACCGCCCAGTACAAGATTTGAGGAGAGTGAATGAAGCAGTTGAAACCATACATCCAGTTGTGCCAAATCCTTATACACTCTTAGGACTGATACCTGCTGAAGCTACCCACTTTACTGTCCTGGATTTGAAAGATGCCTTCTTTTGCGTGAGATTAGCCCCAATTAGCCAATTGTTGTTTGCCTTTGAATGGCAGGACCCTGTCTCAGGACGACGGGGCCAACTCACTTGGACACGATTGCCTCAAGGATTCAAGAATTCACCCACCATCTTCAGTGCAGCACTGAACCAAGATCTTTCCAGCTATCCTGTAACCCCTGGAACACGAGTGCTTCTCCAGTATGTAGATGATCTGCCAATAGCTACCACATCAGAGGAGGAATGTGTACAAGCCACAAATGACCTTTTACAACTACTAGATGAAGCTGGATACAAAGTTTCCAGAGCAAAAGCGCAGCTATGCCAATCAGAAGTAAAGTACCTAGGATTCCGGCTGACCAAAGGAAGCCGACGATTAGGACCAGAAAGAAAAGAAGCTGTGTGCAGTATCCAAACCCCAACCACCAGGAGGCAAATCAGAGCCTTCCTGGGAGCAGCAGGATACTGTCGAATATGGATACCTAACTTTGCTCAGATTGCTAAACCACTATATGAAGCCACCAAAGGAGAAGAGAAGTCACCACTAGAGTGGGGACCCGACCAAGATGAAGCTTTCAAAGCGCTGAAGGAAGCATTAATGTCATCACCAGCACTTGGACTACCAGACATCCAAAAGCCTTTTCGTTTGTTCATACATGAAATGCAAGGGAACGCTCTGGGAATGTTAACCCAGACTTTAGGACATTGGGAACGACCCGTAGCATACCTATCGAAACAGCTGGACACTGTAGCCAAAGGATGGCCACCATGTTTGAGAGCTGTCGCAGCCACAGCATTGTTAGTGAGTGAAGCAGACAAACTCACTCTAGGACAGAACCTGCGTGTGACAGTATCCCATGCAATACTTGCCCTTATGGAACAAAAAGGAAATCACTGGTTCACCAATTCTCGAATGCTAAAGTACCAGAGCATGCTATGTGAAAATCCTCGTATACAACTGGAGGTGAGCCATGCCCTAAATCCAGCTATGTTGATACCAATTAGCAGTGATCCACCAGAACATGACTGTATGGAGGTCATGGATACTGTGTTTTCAAGCTGACCTGATCTAACTGATGTACCTATAGAAAACCCTGACCAGACTTACTTTGTGGATGGGAGCAGCCTCATCATCAATGGACGACGTTGTGCCGGGTATGCAGTGGTCACCCGGGAGAAAGTCAATGAATCATCAGCTCTTGCCTCAGGAACATCAGCACAGAAAGCGGAATTAATAGCGCTAACAAGGGCACTAGTATTAGGTGCCGGACTTCAGTTGAATGTATATACAGACTCAAAGTACGCTTTCACAACTCTACATGCTCATGGAGCTCTGTATAAAGAACGAGGACTCATTACCTCAGGGGGAAAATTGATTAAGTACGGCCCGGAAATATTAATGTTACTGGATGCAGTCTGGGCCCCAAAACAAGTTGCTGTGATGCACTGCCGAGGACACCAAACAGGAAGAGGAGAAGTTGCCCAAGGAAACAGATTTGCTGATGCTTCAGCACGCAAGGCAGCCATGACAGGCCAAATCTCACCACAAGCGACACCAATACAAGCAGTATTGTTTCCTGTACCCCTTAACTTGTGGACACCACGATATACCACAAGGGAATTGGACTACTATTGTAATACAGAAAAAGGGGTACTGAAGGATGGATGGATTGAGTTGCCACCAGCAGAGGGCAACCAACCCCCCGGACGAATAGTCATCCCTGAATCATTGGGACCAGCCTTTGTAAAGGCCTTCCATCAAGCTACACATTATGGGAAAAACGCCATGGAAAACGCACTTAGACCCCATTTTTGCATCGCACTGTTGGGAGCCTTGTCAGCCTCAGTAGCTCGTCAGTGTGTGACTTGTGCAAAGAACAATGCCAAGCAGGGTCCTACACACCGCCCCGAGCTCAGTCAGGAGGTGTAGTCCCTATGCACAATCTACAAGTAGACTTTACTGAAATGTCAAAAGCCAATGGATATCGATATCTGTTAGTTTTAGTCTGTACCTTCTCTGGGTGGGTAGAAGCCTTCCCCACCAGGACTGAAAAAGCCAGAGAAGTTACCAAGGTGTTGTTAAGGGAGATCATTCCCCGATATGGAATCCCTGCAGTGATAGGGTCGGACAATGGGCCCTCATTTGTGTCCCAAATTACCCAACAGCTAGCAAGTGCCCTACAGATACAATGGAAGTTACACACTGCATATAGACCCCAAAGTTCAGGGAAAGTTGAGCGAATGAATTGCACTCTAAAATCCCAGTTGTCCAAGCTGTGTCAGGAGACTCACCTGAAGTGGCCCCAGGTTCTCCCGATAGCTTTACTTAGAATACGTTCAGCCCCTGTAAAATCATCAGGATTTTCCCCATTTGAAGTCATGTATGGTAGACCCCCACCAATAGTGCAGGGGGTCAAAGGGAGTTTGACACAAATTGGTTCAGAAATAACCAGACAAGAACTCCTAGCTCTTAGTTCTGTTCTGCAGACACTCCACACGTGGGTACAGGACCATTTGCCCATCAACTTGACGGAATCCTTGCATCCCTACAAGCCTGGTACCTCAGTGTGGATCAAAGATTGGAAGAAGACACCGTTGGAACCGCATTGGAAGGGCCCGTACACCGTCATCCTGTCTACACCAACCGCTGTCAAGGTCGCAGAAATCGAGTCTTGGATCCATCATAGCAGAGTCAAGCCAGCAGCAGTTCCAGAACCAGACCGGTGGACAGCAGTGCAGCATCCTGATATTCCTTTGCAGCTCACCCTGAGGCGGCAACCGGTGGCCTAGCACCCTATTTAGGCCACCCAAGAACTACAGTACTTCACAGTAGACAAGTCTTTCGAAGAGGATCACTGTTTTCCATACAGCAAAAACATTTGTTTTCTTCATCGAATAACTGTGCCTTCACAAACTTTCGTCAGGCCAACTACAATTGGTAAGTTGGCATCACAGCGGGACCTTGAGGATCTTCAATCAACTTTGACACCCGTTGAATTATTCCATTAGCAAACGGGTCAGCATTGTGCCAAGAGACAGTGGACGTCGAGGTCAAGATCTTCAGCGGAGACTCAGAAGGACTACAATCAACATGCATCTTCGTTTCTATTTTGTCTTGGTTGCTTGCCTGGGGAGCTTTGAACTTGCTCTTGCTTTACCCCCATGTACTGCCTGCATTACTTCCACTCGGACTGGAATGAAAGTGACTCAGACTTTGCTTTACCATTCTTACTATACCTGTACTGGTACAGTAAGCCGGTGTATATATAACACCACTGAACTGAACATTTGTACCAAGGGAAATACTAAAGTTTGTTTTAACCCACATCAGAACCCATCCTATTATACTCTAGAAATACGATGGGACGATGCTGATGGAGCTTTACTTAATGCCACACCCCCGCTCACTGATCCTACAAAGGGTGCTGTTTTGTATTTTGATGCCTGCGATGCTATAAACAGAGATAGTCGTTCTAGTTGTGCCAATTGGGAAAAAGCATATTCCCATGATCATAAGTATATGTGTCCAGAAGGAACAACCGGGTGGGGGGCATGTACAGGTAAACGAGTTTTAGAAAATGAATATAGCACAGTACCAGTTAACGATTACTATTGCCCCAAGTGGGAATGTGTGTACTATGCAACATGGAAAACTGGTATGATAGAGAATACCAGAGATAATCGAATGGCAGCCTTGCTTAAGCCATATGTAAAGAATCTAGACAAATGCAAGAAGGGTGCTTGCAATCCATTAGAGTTACACATAATAAACCCCAGTGCTTGGAAACAAGGGTATAAATTTGGACTACGCATAGCAGGCACTGGGTCAGACCCCGGAACCATTGTATATATACGGCTAAATACCCAGGACCATCGCTCATCACGGTATCATATACATAATACTTTCTATGAAACTATGCATGTAAACAAGTTTGACATCCCCCATCCTTCCCAAAATCTATTCTTAGAATTAGCTGGAGCAGTCGTATCCAGTCTCCATATCTCAGACTGTTACTTCTGCAGAGGAACTAGAATGGGTGATCAGTGGCCCTGGGAGGCCCAAGAATTGAATTACTCAATAGCTTATAATCATACTGAGTTGCACAAGACCACCAGTGAATGGGTATTAGCGCACCCAATAGTTGGACATCTGTGTTATGCTCGAACTGGACCCCAGTTCACCTTGAAAGTAGGACAGCTTGTCTGTCTCAGCCAGAAGTTTTACAATGACACCACAAAACAGACGTCTTGGTGGTCAGGAGTTAATGAACCTGAACCTGCCAACCCATTAGCAAAATTCCCTGAGCTTGCCGATTTATGGACTAACCTTGCCCAGCCTCATGCCTGGCAAGCCCCACCTGGCTTGTATTGGATCTGTGGAACCCGAGCATATGCTCGACTCCCTCTTCACTGGGGAGGAGCATGTGTCTTAGGAACTATCCGACCTTCTTTCTTTCTGTTACCCACAGAACATGGAGAACAATTAGGTTACCCCGTTTATACAAAGAGACAGAAAAGGGCAGCCTTGAAGATAGGCAAATAGGAGAGATGGGATGGGGAAGATTGGCCACCTGAAAGAATTATTGCCTATTATGGA
This sequence comes from Ichthyophis bannanicus, assembly GCA_033557465.1. Lineage (NCBI taxonomy): Eukaryota > Metazoa > Chordata > Amphibia > Gymnophiona > Ichthyophiidae > Ichthyophis > Ichthyophis bannanicus. The sequence continues at coordinate 210,307,050 of CM066033.1, forward strand.
CCTGCCACTTGGGAGCAAGATGGCACCTGGGGATACCGGACCCCTGTGTACATGATAAACCGTATCATACGCTTACAAGCAGTTGTAGAATTAATTACCAATGAGACTAGCCAAGCACTTACACTCCTAGCTAGACAAAGCACACAAATGCGTACTGCAATATATCAGAATCGCTTGGCACTAGATTACCTATTAGCAGCTGAAGGAGGAGTATGTGGTAAGCTGAATTTAACCAATTGTTGTTTGAAAATAGATGATAAAGGTCAAGTAGTTGAAGAGATTGCTGAAAATATGCGTAAACAAGCTTATGTGCCAGTACAGACCTGGCATGGTCTTAAGATACCTAACTGGTTTGAATCTATCTTCTCTGGATTAGGGGGATTTACTACTTTTGCAATGATAATACTAATATTTGTAGCCTTGTTTCTGTTGTTACCATGTATAATCCCATGTTGCATGCGCTCTATTAACAGTGTTATTGAAAATACAGTAGAACGAAAGACTGCCACTAAGATTTTGGCCTTATGGCACCCTAATCCTGCTACGTATGGTCGTAATCCGACCCCAGTGTAATTAAGTGATTTAACTCTCACACCTTATTAAAAATAGGGTGAGATTAATCAAAGGGGGGAATGTGGTAGGCAAAGGCCTATGATCCACGCTGATTGAATTAGGCAGGCAGGCCTAAGCAGCTTGACCTGTAAATGAAGCCTGTGGCTAGGCCCAGAGGAGTGAAGACCCCCCCCAATGCTGCCTTCATAAGAATCGAAACTTAACTAAGCAAAACCTAGCATAGCTAAACAGAATCAAAACTTAGAAAAGACAGAAAAACAAGCTTTAATTGGTACTGATAAGAGTGTGCAAACATCTGTGAACTAATTAATTCTGCTGAGAGAAGGGTTACAGTGCCCTGCTTTCCCACATGTTCTAGTTAGCCAAGTGACCTTGGAGGAGAATTGTATCAAGAGTCTAAGAACTGTCCATTGTAATGGGGACTGTAAGGGGGGCAAGCAGGTGCTGAGCCCAGACCAAGGTCCTCATTGGACAACTACATAGTGGTACCGGGACCAATAGATGGGGTAGAAGGGGGTACCGGGACCAATGAAAAGTTTGCCTATGTCCAGAATGGAGAAGAAAGGTATAAAAGTTATTGTTTTGCTAGAAACCATTGCTCAGCCATTTTGAATGTGATTCTGCTTGAGTCTTGTGCACAAATAAATGATTTGGACCTTCTGAACAGACTCCTGGTATTATTGGATTGTTTGCGCTCTGCCGCTACACCTGCAGATCTCTCTCATGCATATCTACTGTGGATCTCCTTAAAGCTTGGGGGTCCCAGAGGACTGTTTTGAAAAGCACTGACCAAGACGCTGGGGGCCTTCTACATGTAAGGCCATAACTGCAGCAACAGGACAGAAACAAGCTTGGACAGGTCTGCCTTCCTGCTTCTCTCAGGAATGGCTTCTCACACCAAGATCCATTCCCATAGAGTCAGACAGTACTAGAAAGCAAAGAGCTTAGGCTTGTCAGGAGTGAGATTTGAACCCATGCCTCCCATGGAGACTGTGGCTTAAACACAGTGCCTTAGACTGCTCAGCCATCCTGATGACCCAGTCTGCCCTAAAAGAAAAAAAAATGAAAATGATTGGTCACTATCTGGGCCTAAGCATTCACCTGCCAACCTCGACCTAGCCTGCCAGCTACAGAAAACAAGGGTCCTTCCACTCCCATCCAGCAGAAGCAGCCCACTAACCAGTCCATGTGCAGAAATTTGATGGCAGAGAGCTCATGAATGGGTGAAAAGCAGTTTCCTCCAAGCCGAATTAGGCTCGACCACCTATGGAACTCACCCTTCCCTCTGCAGAACTACCAAAAGAGCTGGGACAGGAGGGCTGAGAGACATCATTATCCTGTTCCCCATTGGGCTTGCCCATATATCACAGGGAAAAGGGCCCTTTTTTTAGCAAACAGATGTTAATGCTTAACGAGTTGCTGTGACTGGTTGCAGAAGGGGATGCTTCTGTTGGAAACAAGGATGTGTAATGTGTTGCTGTTGTTTGACCATCTAGGCTTAAGAGTCAAAGTGAAAACTAAGTGGCAGATAGTCTTCAAAGTCACTGCACTGCACAGGTACAACATCCCTCCCTTCCCACCCCAGCTCCCATGTAGAAAGAAAGAGAAGGAAGCTCTGGCTGTATGCTGCTAATACGTCCCTTCAGCCCCGGCCTTGAAGGGAAAGTGCCTTAGGCAGCAGTTTGATGGAAAATGTTCTGGCATGTTCCACCCCCCTCAGGCTGTGCATGGTTCTAAAGCCTCTGCCATCCTCTTCATCACCTCTGCTCTGTATTTTGATGCCTCTCAGGTTTGGGAGTCACGAAAAGTAACTTCTTACAGCAGGAGAAATCTAGGGTACACCTGCTCATGCCTTCAAAGACCTTATGATGGCGTGACATCCAGCATGTCTTTCAAAAACTGACACGTGATGCACATCTGGAGTAATGGCAATAAGCAAAGGGCTCTTCTTCTATCCAAATGCCTGAACAGGGACTTGCACCCTGGCCCCTCAGATTAATAGTCTGATGCTCTACACAGACTGAGTTATCCAGGAATGGAAAGTAGGGAGCTTGTTGTGAGCTCAGCTACCCAGAGACATCACATGGTCCTTCTCTCCCTTTCACATGCTGGATTGTTTCCCTGAATAACCACAGTATATATTGTGTCACCAAAGACTCCCTTCAAGAACCAGATAACCAGAGGGGGGCAGGAAGAATCCCTCTGGTGCTAGGGTTGCCAACTAGTTCCAGATATACCCGACAGACTTGATCCGGTCCCGGGTTTACCCCATTGCATGCAGGGACATGTAGTTCTGATTTCTCCATTGTACTCCATAAGATAGGCACAACTACATATCCCTGCTTTCAATGGGTTAAACATAGAACTGGATCAAGCCTGATAGAACCAGTTGGCGTCCATACTCGATGGCTAGTCTGTCCCTCCCTCCCAGACAAACAGAGAACAGATCTCCCTCCTACAGCTCAGGGATGCCTCAAGCCAGCAGTATGCCCATATCTATACCCCCTTGTAGGTAGAAAAACTCCTGCACAGAAGGTTAAGGGCAGGGAAGTTCCTGGAACCAAGGAGACAGGGGGAGGGGCTGAGGACCTGCTGTTTCCCTGAGAGCACAATCAATATGTGCTCCCTTCCAGGAGCCAATCACAGTATGAGTGGGAGGTAACTGTTATTCTGGAGATCAGGGGAGTGGTAAGTGTCTCTAGGATAGGGGGGCCCCTGGGGACTTAGCCAAGTGAAGAGGGATTCAAGCTGTTATCCCAGGGGTCAGTGGATGATATGGAGATGAAAGCTGTAGAAACAAGAGCCCTGGACCTGTCTACATCAGAGGAAACAATGGTGGTAGATTGGGCCAGTAGGCTTTGAACTTTATGTTTGTTTTGCTGCTTATTTCTTTTTTGTTTTTGTTGTTGTTTTTGGATTGTTTGAGGGGGGAACAAGAGGGAGGCATGATAAGAGAGTAAGTCACAAGGTGTGGACACCTCCCCACCCTTTCTCACCTCATTGAACAGTAGTAGCAATTTTTTCCTGTTTTGAAGCTGAGAAAGGGGAATGATGTTTGGTTTTGTAATTTGCTTAGAGTAACAGAAAGGCTGCTTTGTTTCCTTTTTGAGAGGAACAGGACTGTGTATAAAGGCTGGGACTAGATCTACCTGAGACAGTTCTCACTATGTGGTTGGAAAAGACCTTTGGGGGGCTGAACTAGGCTTATGCCTAGGGCCACAGTCTATAGTGCGACCGATTTGTTTTTGTACTTATCTCTTGACTCTCCTGTGTGGGAGGAGCAGGGAAACCACATCTCCTGGGCATTGGTTAGACTTTGGTGAGTATAACTGAAAGGATTCCACTTGGTTCCTGCAGTGATCTCTTCTCTTGTTCTGTTACTGGTGCTGGTATCTGCCTGCTAACTACAAGAGCTGGTGAGACATATGTGAGCACTACTTTAAGCGGACTGCCAACTGCGGACGAACTGAGCACCAGGTTATTATATACAGACTAAATTGACAAGGGAAAGACACTGAGCTGAAGACTTTTTAGAATTCATACCTAATCTGTGATTAGCAATCCAATTAGCTATTCCTTTTAACTGACGTTGCTAGTAAGGGACCCCCTGGTACTATGTGACATGTTGATGTCTATGTCATCAGCTTACATGCACACTCCTAAATCATAACTTTGGGTGCTCGGATACATGTCTGCACTTCCCAACTGTCTCAGCTGTTCTCCGTGGAAAAGTAGGAATGAAGACCTCACATATGAATGACATCACCGATGGAATCTCACATAGGAACGCTCCCTAGCTTCTACTGGAAACTTTTGGGATGCTGCACTTCACTGCACCTGCCTTCCTGCCTGCCACAGTGCCATCTTCTCCAGTCTTCATTTCCACAGAGCCCTACAAATGAGGATGGGTCATCCACCGGTAAATGAATTTTTTTGTTCCTGTCCAGGGATCTTTTTGCACTTGGGTTAATTTTTCCACCCACCATTGGTAATGCCAGGTCCCTCTTTTTGCAATTTCACTTCTGTTCCAGTACTTTTTGGTAACATTTATTGCCTACATTTTCCCACAGCATAGCTGGGCCGCTGGTACACTTTGAGCCGTGGCATTGCCACAGCCTTTTACAGAACCCAGAAACAGGCAGTAGGCCCATGAGGACAGGAAACACAGCAAGCAAGAGTCCAAAGATGTAAGGATATTTTATTGAGCTTTAATGAGATAGTCCCCAACGCGTTTCGGCACAATTTGCCTTCATCAGGGGGTAGCAGCTAAAACACAAACATAAACACTAATAACCATAATAAATATAACATAAATTATAATAATAAAAAATAGCCCTATAAACATTAAAAACCTTAAATAGTAAATAATAATAATAATAATAGTAGAAAGGGGGGGAATGGAACGGGAAAAAAGATCTTGCAATTGGTGCCACGCTATATTAATGCTCCAGAAACAGTACGTCATCAACACTGATTCAAGAGTTAATAGGAAATTAGATTTGGGCTGTGTGAGTACCTGCAATCTTAATTTGGTTTTTAACTTTGTCTTATTTGGATGTTCGTCTTTATACATAAGTTTGGTTAATAAATAACATATATATTTTTATAATATTATTTTTATGATATTAAATGTTCATAATATTATTGTTGCAATTTTATATGTTTTTACATATAGAAGTTTCCATGTTCTTTAATGAGTTAATTTTGTAATGTGATTTTTCTTTGTGTGTTCTGCGTTTACTTATTTATTTTATTTATTTATTTAGCTGTATTTATATACCGCTTTTCGCCGGGTCAAAGCGGTTTACCATCAAATTTGGTTGAAAGAGAATGGATTGCAAGATCTTACATCTTACATCTTTGGACTCTTGCTTGCTGTGTTTCCTGGTTCTAATTGCAAGAGCGGCGCTCCTTGTTTTGTTTGGCCCATGAGGACAGGCCATCTGTGTCACCAACAGGCGTAATCTGTGCCCCCAGGGTCTGGGTTTCACAAGGCCTGAAGGGTTGACTGTGCAGAGCTCCCTCTTGGTCTACGTCACTGTCTTTGGGGCCAGCATTGCACTTTATGCTTCTAAAGTAGAATCTGCCAAAGATACATCAAACATCAAAAGGTCCCTAGGCTCAATTGGTGCAGAGTGCATGGGGATTCAGAGCGTCTGTCATTGGTCAGCTTCCGCCTGAATCGGAGTAAGGACTCAACCTCGAATCCATCAGTGTTGAAGCAGGCCATCCAAACATGGGACTAAGTCCCATGTGCATCAGGGTCAGTGCCCTTCCCAACACAAAGCCAAGAGCAATGACTGGGAATAGCTTGCTTAGGTGCCCATGGAGAGGAAACAACCTCCACAGTCCGCAGGGGCACTGACCATGTCTGAACTTTGCAGGTCCCAATTCCCCTGGAACAGGGATGCTGGAGACATTGGTCAAAGCTGCTTAGGCCTCAGGCCTTTGGAATCGGCAACCATGGAGCAACACCTTCAGGCATTTGAGACCACATTGCAATAATGTGGGAGCCTCTGCCGACTGGTCCTTCAGAGCCAAAGCATCATCATTGACCTTGGTGCAGCCAATCCTCATGACACATGCTCTCTGTTTGCGGAGGTATTGACAGCGGGACATCAGAGAGGCCTGACACACACACTCGTGTATTTAGCCCAATGTCCTGGCAGAAGCCCAGAGGCACTCAGTGCCTCATTGATCCCATCATTGCTCCCGCCTGCCTCGAGGCCAGAGGACAGAGTGACAGAGGTACTTTGCCATCTTCTTTGGAGACTCTGATAGTTGGGTGTTTTTTGTGGATGTGCCTGACCCCTCCCTTCTGCACAAATGGCAGCAGTCTCCTCTGGGGAGCCTGTCCTCACAGGACTCCATTGAGATAGCACCTCAACCATCCCATTTTCATAGGTGACAGAGGGTGAGCCCAAGACAGATCCAGTACTCCTCTGCTCCAGAGACTACAGTTATGGTGCTGGTATAACACATCCTAGAAGGGCTGTGACTGGGGCTGGGGCATTTCACTTCACAGTTCCCTGGATGGTATGTTGGGTCTAGAAGACCCCAGGAGTTGTGAGGCCTCTGCTTCCACACATCTCCTTAGTAGTGTGGCCCACCTGAAAAGAATCAGGGGTGCTAGGACTCATCCCCCAATGCCACCAGGTAGGGAAGCTCAAATATGGACTCCTTCAGACAGAGCTGTCCCCACAGCTCCCTGCTCAGATATGTTTGCTTCAGCTCTGCATGAGCCTGTCACTTAGACATCTTGTGCACCCACTCCTCCCTCCAGGGTATCTGCAGCTTTATCATATCCTAGTGGCATAGCAAGTCTACTCTAATCCTGTTTAGGTGCTTGATGCCTTTGGGATGGTTTCCTGGTTGGTGACTGTGGGTGCTGGAGCCCACCAGCTAGCCTGGCTTCAGTCTTCCAACTTGGTGCAGCTGGTGTGGAATGAGCTAGTAGAAAGTAGCCTAATGACTAGAGCACATGCTTGGTGACCAAGTGACCACTGGTCAAAGCCCCTCATACTTCTTGCTTGACAGAGGTGGGCCATGTTGGTTAGAGTACCCCTTCAGAGAGCAGGTTGAGGAGTCAGCTTGCATCATGGGGCAGCAGCACGTTACCCTCACAGGTTCTCGAGACAAAAGTCTGATCCCTCTCACTAGAGGTATCAAATGGAGGCCAGAAGGATGTCCACTACCCACACAAGCACTGGTGCTTCCTGTCCTCATGCCTCGAGCAGGAGTTGCAGGCTCCTGACCCACAGCATCGAGTGAAGCCCCAGCTGGCTCAGCCTGTCTGCAACTCAGATTGAGTAGGGGTCCCTTTTGGAGCATTGACATTCTCCGCTAACCAGAGGGGAATCCTCCAGTGGGGGCTCTTTACTATAGGTGGCCCCTCAAGACTCTGATGGGGGTTAATAATCCAGAATGGCTACATATTGCTCTCTGTCAGACTGCTGCCTCTTTGGCAGGGGGTGTAGCCCCTTGACCCTCTACATCTAACTTCCTTTCACCCTTTTGGCATTCTTGCATCAAGCCCATACTTGTGCAGCAAGTCAAGCAGGGACTTGCTCCAGATCCTTCTGGTCCCCGAGAAGACAGGGGTTCCGACCATCCTGTGTGCCAGAAACCTCAACACTTCCCATGTGAGACAGTTCAAGTTGGTATCTCCAAGTATCCTGCTTCCCTTCCTCGGAAGGATGATTGACTCTGCCCCCTGGATTGTCAGGAACTTCTGGCCAGTGTCCAGAGATTGTGGCTCCTGAATGAAGCTGTGGTACCATGGCAACCGGCCAGGAGCCTGACTGAGTTAGTCGGGCATGTTTCTGTATGTGCAGGCCAATCGTCCTGTCTTTTCCAACCTATTTAGAAATCTTCATGCTATTGACCCTTTGTGCCAGAAACCTCAACACTTCCCATGTGAGACAGTTCAAGTTGGTATCTCCAAGTATCCTGCTTCCCTTCCTCGGAAGGATGGTTGACTCTGCCCCCTGGATTGTCAGGAACTTCTGGCCAGTGTCCAGAGATTGTGGCTCCTGAATGAAGCTGTGGTACCATGGCAACTCAGTCAGGAGCCTGACTGAGTTAGTCGGGCATGTTTCTGTATGTGCAGGCCAATCGTCCTGTCTTTTCCAACCTATTTAGAAATCTTCATGCTATTGACCCTTTGGTTCTCTCCTCCACTGTTTCATCATCTCTGTCTTCCACTATGTCAACTAAGTCTGTTGATGAGGCAGATGCTGCACTCTCCTCTGCTCTGAATGCTCTCGCTCTACCCATGCCACGTCCTGTGAGCTGTACTATACCGCAGCCCTGGCTTTCATCCACTACCTGCTAACTATGTTCCTGTGCTTGTTCAGCTGAGCATTCTTGGCTCAAATTCTGCTCCCTTGCAGACTTTCTATACTTCAAATTCATGCTTGTCTCTTTCCAATCTGCCATAGCACTCGCCAAACAAGACTATTATGTCCATCTAATTAGCTCTTGCCTCTGACCCTCGTCGTCTCTTTACTTCTCTCAATCTCTCCTCAATGTACCTCTGCCTCCGACCCCTCCCTCCTTTTCTGCCCAAACCCTGGCTGACTATTTCCATGATAAAACCCACACGATCAGCCTCAATTCCCCACAAAGTCAGCTACTTCCCCTCCTCCCCCTCTTCACTTCCAACTTTCTCCCTCTACCTCTGCTATCCTTTCTTCCTTTTCTATGAACTCTGAGAAGGAAACTGCACACCTTCTTTCCTCCTCCAAACTCGCTATCTGCTCCTCTGATCCTATTCCCACCCATCTACTAAGCCCCATCTCCTCCACTGTTGTCCCTTCCATTTCTCATATTCTCAATTTATCGCTCTTCACTGCAACTGCTCCTGCAGCCTTCAAGCATCCTGTAGTTATACCTCTCCTCAAGAAACCCTCACTAGATCCTACCTGTCCTTCTAACTATTGACCAATCTCTTTCCTCCCCTTCGTTTCTAAACTACTTGAACGTATGGTTCACCACCGTTACCTTGACTTTCTTTCCTCTCAAGCTCCCCTGGATCCTTTACAATCTGGCTTTCATCCTTTACATTCTATTGAAACAGCTCTTGCCAAAGTCTCCATTGATTTCTTCCTGGCAAAATCCAAGGACCTTTACTCAGTCCTCATCCTTCTTGGCCTCTCTGCTGCTTTTGAAACTGTTGACCACAATCTTGATACCCTGTCCTCGCTTGGTTTTAAGGGTTTTGTACTATCTTGGTTCTCCTTTTATCTCTCCCATTGCTCTTTCAGTTTTAGCTCTGGTGGATTCTTCTCTGCTGCTATCCCACTCTCAGTTGGTGTATCACAAGGATCTGTATTGGGTCCACTCCTTTTCTCTCTCTATACCCAGTTCCTTGGTACGCTCATCTTTTCCCGTGGCTTTCAGTATGGCTTTATGCAGATGACTCCCAGATCTACCTCTCTACACTTGAAATCTCTCCAGCAATCCACACCCATATCTCTGCCTGCCTTTCTGACATTACTGCTTGGATGTTTCACTGCCACTTAAAATTGAACATGGCCAGAACTGAGCTGCTTATTTTTCCCCCTAAAACATCCTGTCCTCGTCCTCCTTTCTCAGTCTCCCATCTGATAGCTAATACCTGCCGTTTCTCTATAACATCAACAAAATCCACCCATTCCTTTCTGAACACACTACTAAGACACTTATCCACTCCTTAATCACTTCCCATCTTGAGTATTGTAACCTACTCCTTTTGGTCTCCCGCTAAATCATCTCTCTCTCCTTCAGTCTGTTCAATACACTGCTGCATGGCTCATCTTCCACCAGCCTCGTCATGCTCATATTACCCTTCTTCTCAAGTCTCTTCATTGGCTTCCTATCCATTTCTGCATCCAGTTCAAACTTCTCCTGCTGACCTATAACTGCATTCACTCTGCAGCTCCTCACTGCCTTTCCTCTCTTATCTCTCCCTACACCCATCCTTGAAAACTCTGCTCTTCCAACACATCACTTCTATTTGTGCTCTTCTCTTCTACTGCTAACTCCAGACTTTGCTCCTTTCACCTTGCTGTTCCTTATGCATGGAATAAACTACCTCAGTCTGTATCTCAGGCACATTTTCTGGCCCTTTTCAAATCTAAGCAAAAACTCACCACTAAGCTGCTGCTTTCGGATCTTGACTCACTGATCTCCTTTGTGTTTTCTTACCATTCCCTCTAAATGTATCCCATGTCTACACCTACAGTACTGTGTTGTCTGTCTTGACTAGATTGTAAGCTCTGATGAGCAGGAACTATCTCTTAAATGTCTGTGCAGCACTGCATTCTTGTAGCGCTATACAAATGCTCAGTAGTAGTATTAATAGTAGTAGTAGTGTGCCCACACACTATTCCATCCTGCTCTAAGGAGATTCTTCAATTCATCCTGACAGTACTACCTATGGACTCTGTGCCAAGTCTTCACAAAATGCTCGCTGTGCTGGCCTACCTCAGGACCCTGAGGGCCTCTGTCTTCCCTTTTGGGCAACTGGCTTTTGACCAGCACCACTCCAGATGCAGTCCAGCAATCACCACAATTGATCCTTTGGATGCTAGAGTTTTTGGAATCTGTAATCAATTTCCCAATCTCCTACCATCTGCCCTCCCAAGAACTGGAGTTCTTTGGGGCTCTCCTTGGCATGGCTCAAGCAAAGGCCTCCCTTGACTAGACCGCCTCCAGAAAAAGCTGGCCTTGATCCAAGTTGCCCAGTGGAGCTGGTATGCAACGGCTTAGAAGATACTGATTGTGCTTGGCCAATTGACCTCTGCTGTACTGGTCACACCCAGGACTTGCCCTTCGATGGGATAGTCTCAGTGAAGCCATATCTCCAGCCACTTTCTGGATCAGGTGACATTCACTGGCCTCTCTTCCGGTCCCAGTACTAGTGGTTGGTCTGCTCTGGGTCTCTCCTCTCAGAGGGTTGGGGGCACATCTGGATGCCCTTTTCACTCTGGGTGTCTGGTCTAAAAGGGGGAACTTCCATTGGATCAACTCCTTGGAATTGAGAACCATGGAGAATGACCTCATGGCGCCCCAGATTGGCTGAACCAGTACAGTCTTTCGGTCATGTTGTTCTACATAAACATGCTGGAGTGCATGGGTTTGTATCTCCTATGTGGGGAAGGGGTCCAGCTATGAAGGTTTATCATCGCTCATGATCTGGAATTCTCGGCCTCACTTCTACCAGAGATGCAGCATACCTTGGCAGACCATCTACTTGTGTGGCAGGAGGAAGCTGCTCAGATCAGGCTGCTATGGCCCAGATCTTTTAGTAGTGGGGCTCCTCCTTGATAGCTTTGTCTGCCAACAACTGGGTGGATCAGTTCTGCTTCAGGGTTACTTCACACCACCAGTTGGCTCTGGATGCTTTCATCCTGCGTCAGGGAAGGCTCCACTATAAACATATTTCCCCATTTCTCCTGTTGCAAGAGCCCTGCAGAAATTCCAGGAAGGCAGGGGCTTGATGATCTCATCACGCTGTATTGGCTCAGGCAACTGTGGTTTTCTATCTGCTTCTTCTCCTGGTGGGATCTTCTGCAGGTGGGCTCTTCCCGAGTTATTTTCACAAAAGGATGGACAGATGCCATCCTCAATACCAGACCCTGGGCCTCTCTGTGTGTAGGTTGAGGGATGCATCCTGTCAAAGTTTTCCTGTCCGACAGTGTCAGTGGCTATGTTGGACTCTGAGGAAGCCTCAAAAGGGAGGTCCTTGCCTCCGCGTAAGAGAAATGGCTTCCTGGCATGCAGCCTTGGTACTAGATACATTACTTGTTCTGTTTGACAGGCTTATTGAATGCCTCCCACTCCTGCAGGAGTTGGGTCTTCTTCCCAGCTCAGTTGGACTCCACCCCTGCGATTGGAGGAAGGGTCCCTATCTATTCAGCCTTAGTGGTTCGCTTCATGCAAGGCTTTCTCCTCTCAGAACTCTCCTTCAAGCCCTGTGGTAGCTCGGGTCTTTGATGTGGTTCTTACACAGCTTGTGTTAACTCCTTGACAGTCCTTGACCTGGATGGTCTTGTTTGTGGATGGTCTTATTTGATGTACTTCAGGTTCCATCATGCTCGGTGCCCCTGCACACTCTTCTTGATTCCTCTAGGAGGTGGTTTCGGCTTTCATCTTGATCAGTCAGTCGTTCTGCTGCCTTTCTTTCTGAGGCCTCACACTCTTCATGCATCGGCGGCACTGCACTGGCAGGGTTGCCAGCAAGCTTTGGGCCTTCTACCTGAAGTGAATGAGAGTTTGCTGAGTTCCATGCAACCCCAGCATACTGCGGGCTGCTGTTTTCAAATGCGCTATCTCGGTTTCGCTGGTGGACTGCATCTCTTTCACTTATACCCAGACTGGCCTGGGCCTTTGAGGGTCATGTGGCAGCTCACAGCACCAGAGCCCTGGCTGTGTCAGTGGCCAAATTGCGCTCTGTCTCCATGGAGGAGATCTGCAGGGCTGCAACGTGGTCTTCTGCCTGTGCCTTCACATTTCACTACTATCAGGAATCCCCATCCAGACAGGACAGCACATTCAGCCCATCAGTACTCTGGCATTTGCTTGGGGTTTAAGATCCAACTGCATCCCACCAAGGCTCTTCTTCTATTCATCCAAGCTACCAAAAAAAAAAAAAAAGGCAATGAGCATAAATGTTCATGAATGCAACTGTATAGTATAGAATCTGAGTTGGCTGAGTTCTCCCCTGGGGATTACCTCTGCTGTACATAGCTGATTCTCCAGTTCTTGGTTCACCTTGTCCATTTTGGGGTTTTGTCACCTCAGTTTTCAGTAGCCTGTAGCTTGGGAATCCTATACATGAGGACTTCATTCCTGCTTGCCCATGTGATGTTATTCACCTGTAGCAAGTATTCTCTGTGGACAGCAGGAATAAGTCCTTGCAACCCTCCCACCTTCCCGAGGAGTTGTATTCTGCTCAGCTTCGTTATCATACTGGAAAAGATGGAGTCGCAGCAGGTGGGAAGGCAGGCATGCAGGCACAGTGCTGCCTTCCAAAAGCTTCCAGTAGAAGCTGGGGAGAATTCTCACTTGGGCACCATTAGTGGCTTCCACAGAGAACACCCGCTACAGGTGAGGAATGGCCAATTACCTTCATTAAAAATTTCCTCCATCTATATAGCTTACTGTATCCGAGCGCACATACATCACCCAAACACTGTCCTAGGATCATCTCCATTCTCCTGACATGTGTCTCCAAAGGTTTCCCCTGCTAGCTGAAGCGCTCTGCCAGTCTGCCCTCCATGACAGTGCTGCAGCACTTTTAAACTATTAGATTTCTTTTTCTTTCTTGCTTTAGCTACTGCTGTCCCTGTCACGCTCCCTCACAGTGCAGGCTCCAGTAGAACTTCATTATTTTATATCATTCTCACCCTTTATAATTTCAGAGCTTACTGGGGGCACTTTCTCAACATGTGTCAGTTTAGTACATACCATGACAGTCATGAACCTCATTACTAAACCAGGACATGTGGAGTGTTACCCCTCTTCTTAAGTCTCTTCATTGGCTTCCTATCCGTTTCTGCATCCATTTCAAACTTCTGCTGAGCTATAAGTGCATTCACTCTGCAGCTCCTCATTACCTTTCCTCTCACTACACCTCTCCTAGGGAACTCTGTTCTTGTGGCAAATTGCTTCCATCTCTGCCTTTCTCTTCTGTTGCTAACTCCAAACTTCGCTCCTTTCATCTTGCTGCTCCTTATGCCTGGAACAAATTACCTCAGTCTGTATTTTGGGCGCCTTCTCTGGTCCTTTTCAAATGCAAGCTAAAAACTCACCTCTTCGCTTCTGCTTTCAGATCTTGGCTCACCGGATCTCCTTTGTGTTTCCTTACCATTCCCCTTAGATTGTATCCCATGTCTACAGCTACTGTGTTGTCTGTCTTGACTAGATTGTAAGCTCTGATGAGCAGGGACTGTCTCTTACATGTCTGTGTAGTGCTGGGTATGTCTTGCAGCACTATATAAATGCTCAGTAGTAGTAGTTAGTAGTAGTCTCTTAGCCGTAAATTTAATGCTCCCTGTAGTATTTAGATCATGCAAAAACAACTTTCTGCAGTTTATACGATGTGACATATATAAACAGTTTTCTCAAGATGTGCTCAGAAATTCCTTTTTTTTGTGTGTTGGAAAATTTTATTGAGCAAAGGTAAAAGTTCATAAACATCTCAAGTATCAATGAAGAAATACAAGAACCATGGATGAACAAAACAGGTGACAAGCAGTAAAGAAAAAGCAAGTAAAATCAAAGACGGGAGAAAAACACTCCGGACAAAAGATCAGAACGCACCCCCCTCCCATGCCCCCACCCCGCACACACCAAAACTCTCCAAACTATGAGGAGAATGGGCTGGTATGTTGGGTGTGTGTTTGTGCTGGCCATGTAGAATTCATCTCCCCTTGCACTTTCCTCTGTCCTACTGCATTCACTCCCGATCTGTCTCACTCTCTTGCACTCTTCCTTTCCCTTGAACCCTTGATAACCACCTTTCCTTTCCCTCTGACTGTGCATTTTCCCTCCTTACCTAGTTCCCCTTTCACTCCCTTCCCCTTCATTCTTTTCCTCCTTTCTTTGCCCCACCTTGCACTCTTGATGCCCCTCCCTATCCTTTCTTCTCCCCTTATTGATGCCTTTTAAATTCCTTTACTTCCTAGGAGAGTGGGTCTCCTTTTCTTTTGCCATTTGAGGATGCTCAGTGGTTCTTGGGCTATGGGACAGAGAGTTGCCTGTGGAGTTTCATCCTGCCTTGGATCCTAGATGTGAGAGGATCCATCAGGATGAGAATCTCCCTAGGCGATATTTGTGGCTGGAGAACTATAGAGCCTCAGAAGCATGAGAGAGAGAGCTGGCGGGGCTGTGCTCAGCACTAGAAGCATCGCAGGTTAGGGCGGCGCTGGCAGGCATGGTCTATTTTATCAGAGCACAAGGCCGGTAGTGCCGTATTTGTTTTTTTATTTTATTTTTATTTATTTATTGCTTTTATATACCGTGCTATTTAAAATCAGTGCGGTTTACATATAACAGATTTGTACATAGCAGTCACCTGTTGTGTACTTACAGTAAAACAGGGAGGTACAACTTGGATATCAACTGGGGAAACTATTAACAACTATATACATTTATCTGTAATATTAACTTGAGGTGATTGTGGCTTTCTAATTCGTATCCAGGTTTTTGGTGGGCGTTGTTGAGATACCGGGTTGGGAGTAGTGTAGGAGAAAGAGGTGGTGTTTTAGTGCTTTTCTGAACTGGGCTAGGTCTGTGATTGCTCGGATGGTCTTTGGGAGTGCATTCCAGTAGCTGGGAGCATAGAATTTGAATGCTCAGTTCCTTGTTGCCTGGGTGCATTTTGTTACGTCTTTGGGGATCTGTAGGGTATTGGTAGCAAATGCTCTTCTATTAGCTGGGGTGGGGTGGAGGAGGCCAGTCAGAGAGGTCGGGGATATTTTGTTGATGGCCTTGAAGGTCATCAGGACTACTTTATATATGAGCCGGCAGTAGATTGGAAGCCAGTGTAAGTCCTTCAGTATTGGGGTGATGTGGTCCCTCCTGGAGACTCCTTGTATGAAGCGTGCGGCTTTGTTCATTGCAAGCTGTAGAGGGTTTAACATGCTTTTGGGTAGACCCTGCAGAATAACATTAGCATAGTCAAAGTGAAGGGTCACCATGGCCTGAAAAACTGATCTGAAGTCCTCTGGTTGCAGCAAGGGTCGGAGGTGTCATAGTGTTCGTAGTTTGTTGTAGATATGCCTTGTGGTGTTACTGATGTGGGTTTTAAAGTCGAGATGTTGGTCTAGCATTATGCCTAAGTAGCGGATGCTGGATTTAGTTTGGAGTTCAGCATCTCTTATCCTTAGAAATGGAGGTGGTGAGAATGCTTGGTTTCTGGTTATGAATAGGATGCCAGTTTTGCTGAAATTTATTTTGAGGCTCTGTGAGTGTAACCAGTCTGTTACGGCGTCAAAACATTTTACTAGTGGGGATAAGTCTGGATGATCGGTCATGAATGGGGTGAAAAGAAGCACATCATCCGCGTAGTAGGGCATGGCTATTTCTAATGGCGACAATGGCTAAGTGACACCGCGACAATAGTTGGGATTTAGAGTTCAAAATGGACTGTCAGCACTGGGAAGCAGCACAGTGTATTGTTGATTGTTGGAGAGACTCTGGACTGTTTCAGGTGCATTGGTAGCGGCCTCAGCTCCTGAAGGGGCCACGATAGCTGAGTGCACTGCTTCCCCTTTAGGCTGACTGAAGTGCATTGTTTTGGCAGTGGCAACAGCTCTGGGAGGGACAGCCATTGGAATTGCTGACTCAGTGTACTGTTTCTTTGTGCTATCTCTTTGGTTCTTTATTTTACTAGGTGGTGGGGCCTCTCCTCACAGGCAATGCATAGCACTCATATCGGCATATAAACATGTAGCTTTGAAGGGTATGAAATACTGAGCATCAGGGTGTAATTTCTAGGCACCATGGTGATCTGTCAAGCCTTGTCCTAATGTATTTAAATAGTGATACTAAATATTTTCATTTCATGGACAGCAGCAGCAGTTCCCATTCTTTCCTAATATAACATCTTCTATCCAGTGTTTAGTAACCACAATACCAGTGGTGGCTTTAGGGAGTGGTGCTCTGAAATTTTATAACCTAGTGAACGTTTGCAAAGAAGAGCCCTCGGTCATTCCTACATTTGCATCACTCAGGAGCACTGTTCCCTCTAAGCTGTGCACGTGTGCGCGTGCACACACCTCGCCGAGCGAGCGCACATACTTTACAACAGAGCACACAAAAATTACGGCTCTGATTCTGATAGACAACAACACAGACATCTTAAAATTTTAAAAGTTATGATTGTAATTACTAGAAATTTCCCGCTTAATTTAGTAATCATCTATTTTCATTTAATTTGATTAAAATCAATGTGGTGTACATACTGTATTCTGACGTGTAGTCAAATTTTAAAGTATATAACTCTGAGTGTCGTTATGTGGCGCACAAAAATTTAACCTTCCTTCAAAAGCTGCACACAGCTGATATTTATGCGCACACAGCCTACAGAAAATTAGAGGGAACATTGCTCAGGAGCACGTTTACTAAAGGGCAATACCCAAATAGCATGTGCTAAATGCGCATTATTGGTGCTGCACTAAAAAACAGCATGGTGGTGTTAGGGTTTTTTTTTTTTTAAATTGAATTATCCAATTATTTTGAGTGAAGGAGTAGCCTAGTGGTTAGAGCAACAGCCTAACACTCAAGAGGTCTGGGTTCAGTTCCCACTGGTACTCTTTGTGATCTTGGGCAAGTCATTGTTACCCTCCATTGCCTCAGAAGCAAAGGCCTGGCAATCTACTTCTGGTCCTATTTTGGCAAGAAAACCCAGGGGCTGCTGGGTCACCCAAGAGTCAGCATTAACTTGCTAGTACTTAAAAGAAAAAAATCAAATTACTACATTACCAAGTAATAAAAAAAAGAAATATTAAAAAAACTATTTAAAGGTAACAAACAAAAATATTACTACGCAATCAATCAGCCCACATCTCAGGGAGAGTTAATAACAATAGAAACTAGCAAATCATATCATGAAGAAAACAAGGAGAGAATATCCCTGTCACTATTAGCAGCCATAACCAAATTGCTACCAACTTTCCTACACCCCTCTTTGGGAACTCCACTGTTCTGGCAAATCCCTTCTATCTGTGTCTTTCTCTTCTACTGCCAATTTCAGACTTCGGTCCTTGTGGTATTTTTCTGCTGTTATGTTTCTTTCACCTTCTTGCTCTTTATACCTGGAATAAACTATCTGAGTCTGTGCGTCAGGCTTCATCTCTGGCCCCTTTAAAAGCCAAGCTGAAAACTCGCTTCTTTGAGACCACTTTTGGATCTTGATCTGCTTAGTCTCCTATGTGTTTCCTTACCATCCCCTTAGATATATCCTCGCCCTCGGCTACTGCATAGTCTGTCTTGACAAAAATGTAAAGTCTGATCAGCAAGGAGGGACCATCTTTTGCATGTGTCTATATAGCGCTGCATACGCCTTGTAGCGCTATACTTTATTTGTGCTTATTTACCGCCTTTCGTGAATTAAAGTGGTTTACAGAGAACTCAAAGAAATGAAATTACATATAACAAGTTGCCATTAACAAAATTATACATATATAAATAAAGTTTAAAAAAACAAAAACAAAATTATACATGTAACCTTGTGAACAAGGAGTGAAGGGGATTAAAGGAAAAAAACACAGCAACCTGATTTCAGCCATAACTATATACAGGGAACAAAGCATGTTGTTTTTTTAAATACATTGTTCTTAAAACCATCTTGTAATGTGAATAGGACTGTTGATTTACTTGGAAAATTTTGAACTAGGTGATTAGTTCGGTGAAATGTTCCTTGAAGAGCAATGTTTTTAGTAGTTTACGGAAAATGTTTGGATTGTTAGTCTCTCTTATTGTGGTGGCAAGTACTAGAGGAGATCAAACCTAAGCTTTCTTTAGAAGCTCAGACAAGACTTCAACTTTCCTACTTTGGACACATCATGCAAAGAGAGAGATTAGAGAAAGACATCATGCTTGGCAAGATAGAAGATCAACACAAAAGAGGAAGGCCAGCAATAAGATGGATTGATACAACAGCAGCTACGGGTACCAGTCTGTCAACAATGAGCCGCCTGACTCAAGACCGACCACAATTTAGGATAACTATCAAGAGGGTCGCCTTGAGTTGACTCCAACTCGACGGCACTTAACCACCATTACCCTCATGTTAATTACTTAGAGGTTTTACTACATTAATTGAGTGATACCAAACAGCAGTGCTGCAATGAGAGCACCTGTAGTAAGTGTGCAAGGCTGTTCTGTCCACTAGGCCACTGCCTAGGTTGACAGACCCCGATATACAGCTCAGTCCTAGACAGTCCCCGATGTGTTGCCCCTGATGTCCAACCTCCCACTGCGGGTTGGTGTGCACACATATCAAGACTGCTTCAGAAAAGGGGGATTGACATGCTGCCCATGTACTTGTGTCCTACAGCTCCTGCCCCCTCAGACAGAAAGTCAAAGGGGGCAGGAGCAGCAGACCACAAGTGTGCATATACTTTTATAACATCTGCAACTTCAAAGAGGCGATTGCTATGCCACCCATCAATGCTTGGTAAGAGACTGGATGTCAGGGGCAGCATATTGGACCTGCCTATGGTGGCAAGAACCCTTGGGGCCACCCTTGCAAGTGTGGACTGGAGTTGAGATAAGACATGACTGCCAATGACAGCAAGCATATTGAATATTAGTGTTTACTCACTGTCATGTAGTGTGGCTGCTGTCCATACTCTTCAAGCCAGCTGCTGCTAATAGCCTTAAGGACCTCCTTGATCCCATTCCCCTTACCAGAAAGGCTCCTCCAAACATCCAGATGATACCCCTTTGCCCTATAGGAGAACCCCCCTGTCTGATTCAGAACCCACCTCTAAGAAAATATGGTGGGGCCAGTATGCACAGGCCTTGCCCCTGACATTCTGCTAGTGGGATCAGGGGTTTTCCCCTATGTTTGGATCAACTGAGATCAAGTGTTATACTTCACCACAGTTGACGTTTTGGCGCCTACATGAAATTGTCACACCTGTCTTCAGTTAGCATAAGCATCCAGCATTAAAAAGCAAATACATGCCTGCACATTTTAAAAAACAGGCACAATTCAATATGTAGCACTTTGCATGCTCACTGTGCTAGTTTAGCAGGATAGTTTCTGGCACTAGCTAGTTTTCTACAGGGACAAGCCAGCCTACAATGGGGAAAAGTACAAGAAAACTGCTCTGCATCTGCCCTGAAGAATGATTTCTTTTTACCTCAGTAACTGACAAACATCTTCCATTAGCAGGCACGATGTGAGGTTCTATAAAGAAAACTCAACCTAAAGCACAACTCTGCCATACCTAACCAGCACTAGCACCTAGAACACAAATGGCAACAATCCTTCCCTTCTGAAGGGGCAAAAAAAAAGGCAGCATTGCAAACCCACCCCCCCCAAACAAAACACCACAAATACAAACATATTACTGCCAGGGGTGTTCTTCCATTAGGCCACCTGAGGAGACTGCCTCAGGCAGCACTTTGGCTCGGTTTTAATTTGAGATTTGCTGCCTCTGCTTTCCTACCACTTTTTTCTTGCTGCAAGCATTAAGGGAAAAGAGCAGTAGGAAGGCAGAGGTGGCAAAATCTAAGATAAAACAACCGGAGTGCCATCACTGCTGCTGCTGGATGAGAGATGCAGGTGTAGGTGTAGGGTAGTGGGGACAGGAAGACATGCTGAATTGGAGGGGGAAACTGGACAAAATGTTGGACAGAGTGGAAGAGCTGGGGAATGGAAGGACTGGAGGTGAAGGTTGAAAAGTAGGTAGATGGCATAAAAAGAGGGAGATTGAGAACTGGATAGTAAGGAGTAGTGAAATCCAGGAGGCCAGAGAAATAAATGGAAGAAAGGTAGAAAGAAAAAGATATCCAAGATGGAAAGAAGGACGTGTAGAAAACCAAAGGAGAGAAGAAATGGCAGGTGGAGTTGAAACCATTGAAAGAGCTGAGAGAAGACAGAAGAAAGCAGAAGCTTCAGATCGGGACCAGTATGATCCGATTATAAAATGGTCAGACAAAGGTAGCAAAAAAGACTTTAATGAGTGATCAGACTTTACACTATTTTTATATTTTACATAGTAGAGGGAAATGAGTCTTACCTCTAGTATTAAATGCAGTGTCTTCTTGGATGTTGATTTGTATACTTTTTTTATTTTCACTTTAGGTTATCCTCACTTATTGTGTACTTGGTGAGGGTCTGTGTTCTGAGTGTATGACTAAGGCCAGGAGTTCTGCTAACATGGAGTTTGTACAGAGGGACCTGTACAGTAGTAATTTGACTTGTTTAGCTTTTCAATCTGTGTATGGATGTTCTAGGGCCTGCTACAGTATTTATAGTGCTGCTTTTAACTGGGTAGGCCCCTTATATGAGTTTTGGAAGTTTATGCTAGTATGATATGGTTGATTTGGCCTTATAGATGGAACTATAGAAAAGTCACCACAATATACCTGGTACTGGAGAATGTTAGCGAGATGACCAGAATCAGATCTTTTAAAATTAGATATTGAGTTTTGTGGGTAGATGTCCTAGTTCTGCTCTGCACCCATTGAGGGGGAAAGGGCACATCTCATTCTTTGACTCAGGCAGATTGCCTTGAACTGCCCCTGATTACTGCTGTTCCCAGCAGGTGAAAGCAGCAGCAGTGATTAGGGCCATGGGCTGAGAAGCATCATTCAAACACCACTTCTGCAATCAGGCAAGTTGCCTGATCTCTCATTGGGCTTATGCTAAAGGGGGTAACTGACAGTTTGTTCAAAGGTATTATACATGAAGTTTAAAAATCTGTAAGTCACCTTGAACTTGATTGAAAAAGGCAGGCCAAAAATGTAAATTGCTCAAGAAAAGGTGTATGACTAAATAGAACAAACTGGACACCTAGCTAGTGAACCTTCAGATTAACCACAATGAATATGCATGAGAGATTAGCCTGCAATGGAGGCAGTGCAAGTAAATCTCTCATGCATATTCAGGGTAGGGTTGCCAACTGGCTCCAGTTGCACCTGACAGGCCTGATCCAGTTGTGCTTACCCCATTGCATGCAGGGACATATAGTTCTGATGTCTCCTTTGCACTCCATAAGAAAAGCAAGACATGTCCCTGCATGCAAAATGCAATGGGGTAAGCCCAGGGCTGGATCAAGCCTGTCAGGTGCATCTGGAGCCAGTTGGCAACCCTAATTCAGGGTGGTAATGAAAACCTGACTGGGTTGAATACCTCTTGCACTACTCCCCTCTTCTGCGGCATTATATTTCCCTTCCTAGTCTCCCCTTCTCCCCCCCCCCCCCCACTATTCTCTTCATAAGTTCACTGCCCCTTTAAAAATTGTCTCCCTTCTAACCTTTCTAGGCTGCAAGTAGGTCTAGTGCTGCTTTCCTTTCCTCTGCCCACAAGAGATGGGCTTCCCATGGGCAGACAATTGCACTGTGTTGCCAGTTTTCTCCTTTTCTTCTGCCTGTAGGATATAGGGTCTCTGCAAGCAAACAGCTGCTGCCTTCCCCCATCTCTTGCCAGGGGAAACAGACATCTTTGTGCATGCATAAGTGCAGACAAACATGTATGCATACAGACTAAGCTCTGCTCTCTTGAACACTTGACAAGAGGAACTATGCTAAGCAAATTTCAGCTAAATATGAAAGCAGTTCCCTAGAAAAGGTGCTACTAGAATAAGAAATCATAAGGAAGACAGAGCCAGAGTCAGTTAAATTTAGTTTATTTTCTCTGTAGTCATGTAACATTACTTGCCACTCTTCTGGTTTTAGTGGGGGTAGCTTTATTTCAGAAGGGTACAATATCAATGGGGGCTTAACTCTCCTTCCTGCTGTCCTCACCTAGGGTCAGCTTGTCAAACAGATACTCCCCCATGCCCACTTCTGCTGCATTGAGCCTCTTCAGGTTGGTAAGGTGGTCTCCCAGCTTCTTAATGAGCTTCACCTCTTCCTCCAGAAAATGGGACTCCAGGAAATCACACATCTGTGCAAAATTTGACACAAATTGCTTAGATTAGCACAGAACAGTAGTCAAGTTCCCAGCACTCCCTGCAGCTCTGGAGTAGAAAAACTGTTAATAGCCCAGGTACTCCCATTTCTAACTGAGAAACTGCAAGCTCCAGAATATCTAGTCATGCTGATTTGAATCTCATTGAGTGACTGAGCACCTAAAGCATCATAGACTCCACTACATAGCCAATTTAGTGCCCATCCCACATCTAGCTGCTATGTAATTGAGCTGTACAGGTACGTGTGTTTGTCCTGTGCTTATACTCTAACAGTGGTTTTAAACCTGTCTGGGGCCTCCAGTTGGTTGGGTTTTCAGGCTATCCACTATGAATATTAGTTTGAGAAGTTTACATGCACTGCCTCAATTGAGACTCGTATGCATAGTGGCTAGCCTGAAAACTTAACTGGCTGTGGAGCCTCCAGGTTAGGCTTGGGAATGACTAACCTAAAGGGAACTCAAGATTACGACCAAAAAGATATCCCTCCAGTTAACTCTACCCCTACTGTTTGAGAGGTACATACATGGGGATCAGCATGGTCCATGGCAGTCTTGTGTAGGTCCAGCAGAGCCTGGTTCACAGTCTTCTCCAGTTTTAGAGCATACTCCATGGCCCGGGGCCCATTTCCCCACTTATCAAATTCTGGCTTCTGCAACATAAGACAGGATGTCCATTAAGCACCAGCCTAGGAAGCTGGCAATACATCGCTAGGCTGAGACCAAACAAAGATATTGTAAAGGGTAAAGGGCTTGTGAATTCCCTAGTTGAGAATTATAAGACAGTCTAAGAGGCAAGGAGCAGCACTACATGTGTTGCTGTCTTATTAGATTGCCACAGCAGTCATTGCTAGTATACTAAGAAGCAGAATCCTTAAACCACCAATCTTATTCTTAGAACTAGGACCTAGGACACTGGAGACCTTCCATCTTCCCAGTCCTGCCCTGGAAGGGTAAGAGGGTAAGTCAAGTGACAGGCACAGGATCCACCCAGCTACCACTTCCCTCTTTCTATTACCTTCACATCCTGCAAGACCACCCGTCCTCCACGCTTGTTCTGGAATTTCAGGCAGCGCTCCGACTGCTCCCGCTTCTCCTCAGATTGCTCCAGAGAGAACTTTGAGAACTTAGCCAGAGCCACATCATCTCGATCAAAGTAATAACCCTGGAACAGGAAACAGCAGCACAATCAAAACCTCCCAGGGGGGTCTGAAGAGACCCCACCCTATTCCCTCAGCTTAAGGGAGGAGTAGCCTAGTGGTTGGGGCAAGGTACTTCAGGCCGGAAGGTTGGGGGTTCAAATCCCACTAGAGGACAGCAACCTTGGGCCGGAAGGACTGGGGTTTCTAGTCCCACAAATGCTCCTTGTGGTCTTGGGCAAGCCACTTAACCCTCCATTGCCCATGTTCCCTGTAAGTATTAGTGTATGTGTCTCATATCCCTGCTTGCTAAATGTATCCCCCACTTGTGCTGTGACTACTTTGATTGAAAGATAAGGCAGTATACAAAAACTGTCTAAAAACCACCAAGTTCCCAAAGAGCTGCAGAGTATCCAAGGAGATACTCTACCAATACTCCTTGAGCCCTTGTTCAATGTAATATCTTAAAGTGAGGGGGTAGGACTTGCACAACCCTTAGACCAACTAGTCAGTTGCCTAGAACATAGTTCCTGGGTGATCCCATTGCCACCACCCCACAGACCTGCAGTAGCATCAATGACATTGAAACACCATTTACCTGAACTCTGGTGCCGCATTGCGGTTCTGCCCTGACCTGCTACTTTTGACCCAATGCAGCACTAAAGATGCCAAGTGGTGTGTTGTAGTGGCAGCAATGACAATGACATTGAAATCACAAGTCCTGGAGGGGGAAAGGGCAGGGCAGCAATAGCAACAGGGCGGGGGTAGAAGGATTGAGATCACCTAGCACAGGTCTGGGAGGGGGATGGGAAATATTTAGGGGTTTTTTTTTTATAGTAGGTGTCTAATGAAACTGTCTTCCAGTCTAGTTTCCCTAAAGTGTGGAGTAAACCAAGCTCTGAAACCTCTATACAACCTGTAAGGCCAGGCCCAGAGCTAGAGCTATGCTGGTGATATTCTCCACCTCTTCCCCCTCCGCCACTGGGGCTTCTAGAACTTGTCAGCCCTCCCTCAGAATTTAGAGCTTTGCCTCAGGTGTCTGAGCTCTGTCTTGTTTAATGCCCCATACCCAGCAGCCTTGGGTAAAAAAGGGGACCTGCTTAAAAACAACCTCTTCCCCTCCTCCCATCTAGATATCTCCAAGTCATCAATAACCAGTTTAAATTTTGACACCTTTGCACCACATTTCAAAGGCACCTTAAGACAGCAGTTCCTTTCCCTAAACTCACACCTTCATTAGAGGGGAGGGGGAGGGCGGGGGCGGAAACACAAACACAGAAGCCATTAACCCTGAACCAGGAAGCTTAGAAACTGCCATGTCCAGAGAAAAAGGAATGGGAGGAGCTGATTTTTAGATTTTATTCAGGCCCCCTCCCTTTATTAAGTGAGCTGGAAGAACCCACTCATTTTATGAGTTTGAGTCAGTTTCTAGTGAGACCAGGGTAGTAGCCCCTTCATTATGGGGTTGAAGCAGGATGCTTCTGAGATCTGCTACCCCATACTGATGTGTTAACAACAAGCAGCACTACACTGGCCTCAGTCTCCCTCCCATAACCTAGTGAACAGAAAGGAGGAAATAGGATTTTTGTTTGGCATGAGGGAAAGGAAGGAAGGAAGGAAGGAAGGGAGGGGGGGGGGGGGGAAGGTCAGGAACCAAGGGGAAGGGGTGTAGGCAATGGCCATCTCCTAGAAAGGAGAAAAAGAAAACCATCAGGAGGGTAGAAGATAGTGGGATCAAAAAGCCAGCATCCTGGGGGGGTGGGAAGGGAGCTCACATTTCCTGCCCAAGCCTCAGTCCATTTCCAGGTGGGAGTAAGAAGAGAGGACCTTATGGGTACCTTACCTACAACATTGCTTCTGCCAGGGGAAGTTAAGTAATTGTTGGACATGCACCTTATCCTCATTAATGAATGTGCTGAGGTGGGGTGGGATCTTTATATACTCTACCCTACTCTCTCACTACTGTACCAGGTATCATATAAGGATCCAGACCCTTAAACCCACACACCGCTTTCACTTGTGAGCAATAGGGGGCTCCTTGCACACAGACACACAACCTCTCCCCTTTTGCTCTTACCAGGGACAGGTAAGCATAGGATGTCTGCAGCAGCAGGTTCACCAGCTGGTTAACTCCAGCCTCGCTCTCCTGGTGGAAGTTCTGGCAGATCTGGGAGCTCATGGTGGCAGCAGAGATGGCAAGTAGCCTCAGAAAGGACTTAAGAAAGAACTCAGTACTAAGCCAAAGTCAGTTAAAGCAGGACTCAAAGAGACTTCCAGAACACTAAGTTTGTGGTCATGCTGCAGCCTTTTTTTATAGCTCAGGGAGGAGGAGTCTATTCTCAGCCCAAACCAATCAATGTCCTGTCTCCCTGCTGGCAGAACCAATGAAAGCCTCTGCAGTGAAACATAGATGAGACTGACACACAGCACAAACACAGTCAGAGAAACATCCCCATGCAGACTCAGACACTCACAGGGGTGCACACAGTGGTAGGATTCGGCCAGTTTGGCCGAGTTCACGAGAACCGGTTCCTGCCACAGTCTGCATTAGCCAAACCAGCTCAAGAACGGCATCGTGATGCTGGCGCTGCAATGGCGGGAATCCTCCCACCTGCCAGTGGTTTGATGGCATTGGGGGCCGCGGCATTGGGTCCAGTCCCAAACGCCTTATGACAGGGTGGCTCTTCAGGGACACCAACTTTATACAGAGGGGACTTGCTTAATATGTTTTTCACCTCCTCCCTTCTTCCCTTGTCTGTCTCTTCTATCTCCCCCTTCTGCTTCTTATACATTCTCTGTCCCTCTCCAATCCCTTCTCTCTCTCCTACATTTCTCCCTTTTCCTGTTCCCTCCTCTCATCCTTCCTTTTCTCTCATGTCTTCTCTTTCTCCCTGTTTGCCTTTCCCTTCCCCCTCTTTCTTTATCCCTCCTTTCAATCCTTTCTCTCTCTTCTTCTTCCCTCTCTCCACCTTTCTCTCTCTCCTCCTCCCCTCCCATACCCCTTCTCACCTCTCTTTCTCCCCATTTCTTTCTTTGGAGGAATCAGCAGGACTGGAAGGAATACAGGGACTCACTCTCAAAAGAACTTCCTCCAGAAATTCCTCTCGTTCTGTGGCAGTAATTCAAAATGTCAACAGTCTCAGGTCAGCCAACAATTTGAAAAACAGGACCAACAGAGTAGGATTGACTAAGGATCATTCCTATTCCTGAAGAATGAGTGAATGAGTTCACATTTCAGCAGATGTCCATGAAAGAGGGGGGGGGGGGGGAGGAGGAGGAGTTACTTTTTTATTTGCATTCAGAGTCTGCCTTTCCAGTACTAGTCAAGGTGAGTTACAGTCAGTATTTCTCTATCCCTTAAGGCAATGGAAGATTAAATGATTTGCCCAAGACCAGAAGGACTGTCAGTGGGATTTGAACTCTGGTCTCTCTGGTTTGGAGGCAAGACCAGTCCAACCACTAGACAAACTAGGCAGTTGCCTAGGGCAGCAACTTCCAGAGGTCAGAAGAAGCAGGGGATTCAAAACTAAATAATAGATTTTGACAGCGAGAGGGGGTGTAAAGCTGGAGGTTCGCCTAGGGCAGTAACACGTTGAACTGACTCTAGGGCCGACCTTGTTGCAAATAGATGACAAGCTTTGAACTCCCAGAATAGTCTAACTTAGCACTAGAACACCACAGACACTCTCAGGCAGAATATTTAGGAGCTCAGTAGTTGTATAATCTGTTTACAACTCTCTGCATTAAAGGTGTAATGTTATAACAGGATGTCAAGGTTAAGCAGGGCCAGTGCTACCATAAGGTGAACTAGGCAGTCACCTAGAGCACCAGCCTTCTGGAGGGCACCCATTACCGCCCTTTTCTACAGCCAATAGCAGTGGCAGTGGCAAAGGATCCACAATGCAACACTTACCAACGGCTGCAGCACTGTGTCACAGTTCCTGGCTGCTGTTATTGACTGCTTCCAGAAGTTTGCATCAGAGGGGGCAGAAGTGGCTGATAATAGCAGCCAGGAACTGCGGTGTAGCACTGGAGCCTTTGGTGAGTGTTGCATCGTGGTTCCTTTGCCATTGCTGCAGCTGCTGGCCCTGGAGAGCAGTGGCGGTGGGGGCACAGGAAGGAGATACCCACCTAAGTGCCTCCAATCATTGCACCAGTCCCCAGGTTAAGTGAGGAAGAATGCGCTTACATACTGACTGGTTTTTTCTTTGGGCAGTCCATGTTATACACAGTATTCACTGCCAGCACCATAATTCAAAGGCATTAATTTTCTTCCTGTCTATCTTTTTCACTGTCCAGCTTTCACATCCATATGATATTATTGAATATATCATGGCTTGAACAAGTCAGATCTTTGTATGGAGAGAGACATCTCTGCTCTTGAGAATCTTATCTAGGTCTTTTATAGCTATTCTGCCAAGAGCAATGTGTCTGATTTTCTTGACTGCTTGTTGCTTCTTTATTGATAGTTGATCCAAGTAGGTTAAAGTTGTTCACAATTTCAATTTCTTCTCCTTCAATGATGAACCTGTTGATGCCAGTTGTCATGATCTTTGTTGTCTTTACATTAAGATGCAGGCCCATTTTGAGACTGTTCTTTGATTGTGAGACGCAAATGTTTCAGATCATCTTCACTTTCAGCCAGTAATGTGGTATCAGCATAGCAAAGGATGTTGATGAGTCTTCCAGTCTTCACACCTCTGTCTTCATACAATCCTGCTTCTCTGATTTGTTCTGCATATAAATTAAACAGGTAGGGGGGAAAGTATGCAGCCTTATCTTACACCTTTACTTATTTTAAACCATTCTGTTTCACTCCTTGATCCATTTGAACTATTGCTTCTTGATCAATGTACAGATTGTGCAAGAGTATGATCAGGTGTTCTGGTATACCCATGCTTCTTAATGTGGCCCAGAGTTTCTCATGGTTCATACAGTCACAAGCCTTGCTATAGTCGATAAAGCACAAATGGATCCTTGAAAAGACTAAAGAATACCAAAAGGATATCTTATCTCACATCTGCAATGATGTCTCTCGTTCCTCGCCCTTTTCTGAACCCTGCTTGCGCTTCAGGTAGTTCTTGTTCCATGTATGGTTGTCGAATATTGCTGGCATGTGGGATCATAGCGATTGTGTGATAATTTCCACAGTCAGTTGGATCACCTTTCTTTAGTTTTTGTATAAACACAGATCTCTTCCAGTCAGTTAGCCATGATGTTGTCTTCCATATTTCTTGGCAGAGCCTTGTAAGTACGGTAACAGCTGCATCAGATTCCTGTAATACTTCTATGGGCATGCTATCAACGCCTCGTGCTTTGTTCTTTGATAAGGCTTTCAATGCTGCTTCAACTTCTTATTTATTTATTTATTACAGTTGCTTATATACCGCACTATTCGGTATCAGCGCGGTTTACAGTATAACAAAAACAACCTAAACACAAACTGTTTGGTTTTACATAGAACAGGAATATCAACTTGGATAATAGGGTTGAACTATATACATGAGGGGTCAATTAAATAACAGGGTTGGATTATATACATGAAATATTAGTTGCACTGAGTTATATGCAACACAATGCTTACTTTAAGACGGAATTTGTCTGATCTGCAGGAAGGAGCTTGGGACTGTGATAAAGGCTTAGCGTGGGTGTTATTAGGTGGGTATTTTAGGTTCCATTGCTGGCTGGGTAGAATTGGCGGAATAGGTGAAACTTGATTGCCTTCCTGAATTTAGTTAGGTCTGCAATAGCTCGAATGTCAGATGGTAATGCATTCCAGCATTTGGGGACGTAAAGACTGAAGGCCCTGTTTGCCGTTGTACAATTGCATTTGGTCAACATCTTCGGTGTTATTAGTAGATTTAACGCTGTTGATCTTCTGGATCTGTTGGGTGGTACAGTTTGGATCAGATCAGTAAGTGCAGTAGAGGAAATGCGGTTGATGGCCTTGAATGAGAGAAGTAAAGTTTTGAAGATAATTCTTCCGTGTATTGGTAGCCAATGAAGCTGTTTCAGAATAGGAGTAACATGTTCACTTCTGGATGCACCATGGAGGATTCTTGCTGCAGCATTCATGGCCAGTTGTAATGGGTGTAATGTGGAATGAGGGAGACCTTGTAAAATGGAATTAGCAAAGTCAAAATGCGGCAGGATCAGTGCTTGATATATGGTCCGGAAATCATCTGGGTCCAGTAGGGAGCGCAGATGCCTGAGTGAGCGGATTTTGAAATATACAGCTTTGACTATGTTGCTTATATGAGTTTTCATGTTCAGATGTTGGTATAAGGTGACCCCCAAGTATTTTATTGTTTCTTTGGTTTGTAGTTCAGCTTCCTTGACTCTTACATGAGATGGTGGAATAAAGTTGGGATCTCTGGAGATGAACAGTACCTCCGTTTTCTTGTGCTGGATACGGAGGTTTTGTGATTGTGGCCAGTCTGATATTGCATTGAAGCATTCTACAAGTGGTGTAAGGTCCATTTGCACAGTCGAGAAAGGCATATATAAGAGGATGTCATCCGCGTATATCAGACAGCTCACGTTAAATGATCTAATGATATTGCAGATGGGCTGCATATATATGTTAAATAATAGAGATGATAATGAGGATCCTTGAGGCACACCTTGTGTTTTATGGAAATGTTTTGATTCTTCTGAACCGGATTTAACGTATTGCCACCTACCATCTAGGTAGGACTTGCACCAAGCAAGTGCAGTATTGCAGATTCCCTTTTCTTTCAGCCGCCCAAGGAGGAGCTCGTGATGTACCGAGTCAAAGGCCGCAGCAATGTCTAAAAAGATGAGCACAAAGCCTTGTCTAATGTCATCAACGCCTGTGAGTATGCTGTTGAATAGAAATGTGAGAAGGGTCTCGACTCCATGATACTCTCTGAACCCGTGTTGGCAGTGATCTAAAGGAGCTGTGGAGTCTATATGATCCTGAATTTGCCTTTGTACCTCTTTCTCAATTATCTTTGCTAGTAGGGGAATACTAGCTATTGGTCTGTAAGAATCGACCCTTTGGGGATCGAGTTTGGGGTTCTTCAATAAGGGCCTGATTGAGGTTTGTTTGAGTGTTGTGGGGAAGGAACCAGTGGTGAAAGAAAGGTTTATTAGTTTTGCGATGACTGGGCTGAACTCCTTGCGTAACTCCTTAATCCAGAATGCTGGGCAAGGGTCCGTTTGAGCTGTGGAGGTATTGAGGGAGGCTATTGTATCTTCGATGCTTTTTCGGGATGGTGTGGAGAATTTGAGCAAGGGGGTTAATCCAGTAGGTGTTTGAAATGAGGCTGTTGAGATTTTGTCGGTCTGTATGATCTTTGATTGGAGGTAGTCAGCGAATTTTGTGGTTGGATATCCACATGTTGATCAGGAGATGGTTCCTTTGAAAGGGCTTGGACCAAGTTGAAAAGATCCCGTGGTTTGTTCAGAGATCTCTTCAGAGTGTCGGTGTGGTGTTGTTTCATTTTCATTGAGATTGCTTCTCTGTGCATTGAAAGGTGGAGTTGGTAGGTGGTCAAATCTTCAGTGGAGTGCGATCGGCGCCACTTTTTCTCAAGTCTGCGTAGTTGTGTTAGAGAAGCCCTCAGCTCTTGGGAGAACCATGGGGCAGTGTTTCTTATTCTCCTGGATATGTTATTGGACTGTGGACGTTGCGAGATGGCATTGAGGTTGAGGTTCCAGGAGGAGATGAGTTCTTCAGGATCAGAAGTGGTTTTGCTCAGGAGGGAGTGGGTTTGAGAGAGGATTAACTCTTTGTTGAATGTGCGGAAGTTTCTTGTTGAAGTGTGCGTTGTGCTGTTGCCCTTTTGGTTGCCAGACCACTGGCTAATTTTGGTGGGTATTTGGAAAGTGATAAGTTTATGGTCTGACCAAGGTACGTCAATAACATACATCATTGGGTTGTGGTCTTGCTCGAGGGCTGACAGAGGAGCGAACACCATGTCCAAGGTATTTCCCTTTATATGTGGGTTTGTTGATGATCTGTTTAAATCCCAGGTCCTCCATGGCTTCGAGGAATGCAGTTGCATGGCTTTGATGAAGTGAAGGGAGATTAAAGTCACCCATAATCCAGATTGGTGAGTTAGGGTTGTGGGCATTAGCGGCAAGGTCAATAATTGTGGGGAGGTCCTCAGGAGATGAGAATGGTGTTCTGTATACTAGATTGATGGTGCATAGCTGGTTTTTGATGGCAAGGGAGTCCAGGTTGCTTGTACTAGATGATTCAGTGATATGAAATTGGAGGTCTGATTTGGAGAGTATTAGTACTCCTCCTCCTCTTTTGGTTTCTCTGTGTCTTATATGAAGAGAGAAGTTGGGTGGTAGGAGTTGATTGAGGAGGACGTTATCTTCTGAGGACAGCCAGGTTTCCGTGATCATGAGAAGGTCCAGATCGTAAAGAGATATCATGTCTAGGACAACGGGCCACTTTTTGCGTATGGAACGTGAATTTATCATGGCACATTTTAGGTTTTGGCAGAACTTGAGTTTTTCATGCTTGGGTGACCTGGATTGTTGGAGTGGGATGTGTATGAGGTGGGAGCGGCGTGTATAAGTGTCGCTTCCTGGGTGGGGACCAGACCATCTTTTACCCGAGTTGCTCAAAATGGGGATATGGTTTTGCGAATGAGAGAATGCATTGACGGTTCCCAGCCAATGTGAGAGGAAATATAGGCTAATAAAGGCCAGAGAATGAGAAGCCATATTGCGTGTAAGGGAGTGTGAAATTGTGATATATTGAAGGCACAACTCTCATGGAATTGTATACAGCAATAGTGGGAGGAGTACAGTATTGATAAGGAGGCTAGTGCAATGGGAATTGGGTCATACGATTGCACTTGTATACATATAGTAGTGAAGTGGAGGGTTATACGTGTGGAAGTGGAAGTGGATGGTTATACGTGTGCAGTAGGTAAGCACACAATGGTAGCAGGTTTCATTACCAATGGTTTCCAATCGTAAGGTTCAGGTTGAAATGGCTGTTGGTCCACGTGATCTTTATCATATAAAAACTCTGCATAGTTTTTCCAGCTTTTCTTGATCTTCTCAGCATCATTCAACATAGAACCTTGAGCATCTTCTAACATTCCTCATCGAGGCTGGAACCTTTTCATGTTTACTAAACTTAGCAGGTTTTATATACTACTTTATTTCAATCAAAGTGCTTTACATTGTAACTTTAAAAACTTGTAATGTATATTAATCAGGGATATTAACCCTCCATTGCCTCAGAAAAATAGAAGTTAAGTGACTTGCCCAAGGCTACGAGGAGTGCTAGTGGGAATCAAACGCTGGTCTCTGGGTATCCAAGCCAGTACTCTAATCACTGGGCTACTCCTCCACTCTTCTTAAATTGCATTAAGTTCCATAAAGTCAGGACTAGATAAACTAAGGCAAAGTGATGTGTGGACTCCAACTCAATAGCAGATGGAGAAGGAACAGTTAAAATGTCTGGAACAGGTTTTACTACATTTATTTGGTGGTGCTGAGGGGGGGTAGAGTCTTACTGTGATGTCAGGAGGAGGAGCCTGACCTGTGATGTAATGACAAAATGGCCGCTGTCATGAGAGCCTTGTGGCTAGCTGGATCGGGAATGCTGGAAGGTACCTCAGAGTCTCCAGGACAGCCGGACCGGAGGCACTTGTAAGGAGAGGGAGGGAGAGAGAGCCGATGCCACAGGGAGCAAGGCTGTTCCCTGGAGGCTTGCAGCTGGGGATGGAGGCGGAGCTTCCTTCTCAAGCTCATTTCGCTGGAATCCTAGTGTCTGCTTTAGAAGATAGAGGCAGAAGGCTGGCTGGGGAGCGTGTTGCTTCTTTTCCCAGCTCCCTTTGTATCGTTGCTCTTCCTGATATCAGAGACAGCGTTGGCAGCGGCTGCATGGAAGACCCGACTAGGAGGTGACTCCAAGCATCTGCAGATCCAAGATGGGCCGAGCTATTGGGAGCTGGCTTGCTGCTGCGGATGGGGGCCTTTAAGGCACATCCCGAGTGGCAGAGGCTACGGCTGCAGGAGTAGCTGAAATGTGAGCAGGCAGGCCTCCAGGTCTGAAACAAAGGAAGGATGGAAAACAATATTAGAAAACATTTTAACAAGTAGGTAATGTTTCTTAGTTTGGCCCTTTCAGTTGGAGAGTAGAAAGGTCCATCTTGCTAGCAAGGTGGAAGTACTGGCTAGCTAGGGGTGGGCAGGGGGTGGGGCCAGTTGACCCATGCTCAGAAGGGCAGAAAGCCCTTCTGAGATATGGAGAGTACTTCTGTCTCGGTGCCATCGGATGATGTCACCAAGTGTGGCTGACTCATCCTGCTTGCCCTAGGAGAATGTCCGGGACAGGTTTTACTACATTTATTCTGGCCAAAGCAGAAGCCACAGCTCATCGAGTTAGAGGACTGCTGCTGATTTACCTATTAGCAGACCTTTTTCACATGTCTACACTTGGTTTGAAAATTAAGCAGTCTAGACTGATGTCTTGGCTCTTCCAATCTCTGGTAAGCAGGACTGGTAATGTGATGTCACAATACCTCATTCTGTCAGTGTCTTAGAGGCAACCTCAACAGTGAAGTCATAATGATGAGATTCCACTGTACAGACTTCACTTTTATTAAATGGAGCAATGGCTCCTAGAACACTTGAAAACTGCATGAAGAGACCATTAAATATCCCTACAAGAAAGTATCTGTCTTGCTTTTTTTAACTTGTATTTTTTTCTATTTATTTAATTTTTGGTTAGTACCATCGATCTAGGCATATGAAACTGTACAAACCTCTCCATAGAATAGGATCCATGCACAAATCTCCCTGTTCCTGAGGTTTCCTGATTGAGCCCCTAATATGGTTACATAGCACATGAGCTGAGTATAGTGGATCAAAGGGCAAGATATCATGGAGTAATATTAAAACATTATTGGTAGAGTGAGCACGTGATGCAGTGAACTCAGCGGACGGCTTCCGTTTGAGCTCCGGTCTCCTCCACCCCGAACCGGGTCATTAAAGCCGGCTTGAGCACAGCTTCAATACACAGTGTATACCCGTGTGTAAGGGAACAGCACCCGAAGCAGATCTTGAGGCTGCGGAGCTGTTTTGACAATGGCGGCGACTGTTAAGGCCGCGAGGAAGGAGAGGGAGCGAGGAGCCCCGGCACCTAAAATGGCGGATGCCACGGACCCGCCAAAATCGCCAAAGTCGCCGGCTTCACCAGCGTTCTTGGAGGAGGTGTCCGCGGCAGTGTCCGATGCCCTAGCCCTGCAATTCACAACTTTGCAGGAAAAAATGGACAGTCTGCATGCTTCGTTTGGAGTTTTGGGCAACCGTATGCAGGAGGTTGAAACCCGCGTTGGGCTCACAGAGGATGGCCTGGCCTCCTTGACTCAGGAAGTGGAGACCTTGAAATCCACGGTTCAGTCACAGGAAGATAAAATAGACGACCTGGAGAATCGGTCACGCCGAAATAACCTGAGACTGATGGGTATTCCGGATTCAGTTGCTGATAAAGAACTGAAGTCTTACCTGGAAAATATGCTCCCTAAGATACTGGAGGGAGTGGAAGACGGCGGGAAGCTGCTGATTGAGAGAGCGCACCGCATGGGACGCCGGCAACCCCAAGAGCACAGGCCGAGGATAGTGCTGGTCAAGTTCCTCTATTTCCCCCAGAAGGAGGCTATTTTGCAGGCTGCCAGGAAGAGGGGAGTGCTGGAATATGAGAACTTGCGGATAAGAGTGGCACAGGACTATTCCGCTGCTCTCAGCATGCGGCGCAGAGCTTACGCTCCAATCTGCCAGCAATTAATCGACGCCCGCATCAAATTCTCAGTGCAATACCCCTCCCGTTTGCACATTTTCCATGAGGGAGCACATAAGACCTTTGATTCAGCGGCTGATGCAAAAGGATATGTGGCGCAGATTGTGGGAGGAGAGAGAGGGCCCTCATCCCAACGGCACTCCCCATGAACTTGCCCCCGAACTGTTTCTCTTCAATACGGCTGCAGAGGGG
The DNA here is from genome assembly GCA_033557465.1 of Ichthyophis bannanicus. Classification (NCBI taxonomy): domain Eukaryota; kingdom Metazoa; phylum Chordata; class Amphibia; order Gymnophiona; family Ichthyophiidae; genus Ichthyophis; species Ichthyophis bannanicus. Next base: position 210,342,880 of record CM066033.1, read on the forward strand.
CCTACTTAGGAGAGGCTCCAGGTGTACCCTCTCCATAGGGGAAGTGTCTGTAGTGAGTTGGTCTGTGGAGCAAGGGGAGGGGGTTGACCTCCATTGTTGAACTTAGTGCAGAGGTAATGGGGGGTGGGTAGCGGGTAGGGTGCGATGGGTTTGCTGGGAATAGGCCCCGGGTCCCGGTTGTCACCCCCTTGGGTCTTGGCTCCATATTACTAGGGCTGGCTCTGAGACAGAGGAGATGGTTGAATGTGTGAGATGGTACTTGGTATGCAGCTGGGTGAGAGGTTCAACGGGGGTAGCGGGGGGTTTATTTGAGTGAGTGTGTGGGGGTTCCTTCCCTTCTTTCTTCTTCTTTTTATTTTTAATTTCTTACTTGTGCAGATTGGATGTGTTGGGGGGGGGGGGGGATTTGCCCTAAGAGTCCACGGGAGAGGCCCCCGTGCTAGGTCTAGGGGAGATAGAGCTTATGGGGGTTGGATGGTTCCCTATACTTGGATGCCTTTTTTCCCTCCCGCAGTAGTTTTAAAGTGTTCTAGGCTACTGTTGATGTACTGTGCAGTAACTGTGTATCTAAGTTGCTATGCTGTTAAGCCGGATGGTTATTGTGTAGCCTTGCACTCCTCCAATGATCGGGGGAGCAGCTGTCACAATGAGCTGCTTATAAGGAGCAGAGGCAGGGACTGTGGGTGGCCTGGCTTCCCCCCCTCCTTACTTGGCGGGTGGAGGAGTTCTGGTTCTCATCGGTTTGGAGGGGGAGCTGCTGGCCTAGTTTGGAGGAGTGCGAAGCTGCAGTGGGTGCTATGCCTAACTGGAGATTTCCTGTTCAATGCCTTACCGGCAGGGTGTGCTAGTTACTATTGTATACATGGTGGGGGGTGGGAGGACTTGATAAGGGAGGGTGCCTCTTCAGGGGCAGGCGGGTTAAGGGCGAAGGAGGACGCTTTGGACATTTCTTAACGGGGGAAGGAGACCGTACGCATTACACTTGCTCGCTACCTAATAGAGGTAGTAGATGGTGCAGCAAGTAGAGGAGGAGAAGGGGGAGGGGGGAGGGAGGGGAGGGGGGGGGGAAAGGGTGGCATCCTACCAGGGGGACCCGGATATTGAAGGCATCATTAAGGGCTGGCGGGGGGGGAGCCCCAGGCTGGGGGGGCTCTTCCCGAACTAAGGTTGAGTACCTTTCTGAGCTATTGGAGTGATCTGAATCCAGACTGAAGATCTTGTCCTGGAATGTTTGTGGCCTGGGGAGCCCATTTAAAAGAGCCAAAATACTGCAAGCCTTGGCGAGGCAAAAAGCTGACGTGGTCTTCCTCCAAGAAACCCACCAGACAGCAGCTGAGCATGCTAAATTGCGTAGATCTTGGGTGGGACAGGTCTGGGGGGTGCCAGCCCAGAACAAAAAAGGGGGGGTGGCCATTTTACTGCACAAGCGGATCCGCTTCGAGGTTACCATAGAAATAGCGGATTCGACTGGGCGGTTCCTTCTGCTGCAGGGCCTGCTGGAGGGGTGACCACTCATCCTTGGCAATCTTTATAGTCCCAATGTGCTTGACCGAGATTTATATGCTCGACTGGCCTCCCAGGTAGAGCAGCTACCGGAGCTCCCGCTGATCTTGGGGGGGGATTTTAATGGTGTGATGGAGGTGGCGATGGACACGTCTCGGGGTGAGGGGACCCGTGAGCGTTACTAGGGGGCTCGTGCTCTCAATGGATTGAGGACCAGACTGGGATTGGTGGACCCTTGGAGGCTACTCCATCCCGCTGAAAGAGATTACACACACCAATCTCGTGCACATAATTCTAGCGCACGAATAGATTATTTGTTGACTTCGCAGGGCCTGTTTGGCCTGGTAGAGGAGGCGCAGATCGGACCCGTGGAAATCTCCGACCACGCATTTGTCGGGCTTCAATTGCGGTGGGGTGCGAATCGTCTTCCGACGAGATTGTGGCGGTTCCCGCTCGATCTCTATCGAGACTCTCAATTTCGTCAGTTTTTACAACGGCGTTGGTGTGAATTTGAAGCGGATCACAGTGGGCACACCGCGGATCCTGAGCTAGTCTGGGAGACTGCGAAAGTGGTTCTGCGGGGAGATATAATTGGTTTTATGGCACGCAAACGTAGACTCATGGCGGAGCGTATTATCCACCTGGAACGCTTAGTTACCGCACAGCGGCGGCGGTGGGCCAGCAATCCGAGTGTTGTTGCAAAGAAGCGGCTATGGGAGTTACAGACGATGTTAAATGAACTCTTACACCAGAGGGCCAAAATGTCGGTCATGTACTATAGATACCAGCTTTAATGCTATAAGGATAAACCAGGGAAGCTATTGGCCCGATGTCTGCGTGGCTCACGAGGCTCCACGCTGGTGCACGCGCTAAAGGATGATAAGGGGGTCCTTCGTAGGGAAAATCCGGAGATTGCGCGGGTTTTTTGTTCATTCTTCCAGGACCTCTACACTGCGGCGCCGGGCTCACAGGTGCAAATCTCCACCTCTTTGGAAGGGCTAGATCTGCCCCAGCTCTATGACCAGCAGCGGCTGCAGTTGGATCAACCGCTTTCTGTCCGGGAGGTGCAACAAGTTATAGCCAAGGTGAGTTGTTATAAAGCCCCTGGGGCAGATGGTTTGGGGGCCGAGTTCTATAAGATCTTGGCCGATCTCGTTTCTCCGCTGTTGGTGGCGGTCCATACTAAGAGATCTGAGCAGGGCATGTTTCGCTGGGGTAGTAATTTGGCTCACATGATCTTGCTCCCGAAACCCGGAAAAGACCCGTTATGTGCTGCTTCATACCGGCCCATTTCCCTTCTTAACTTTGACCTCAAAATTTTAGCTAAAATTCTTGCTGATCGACTGGCGACTGTGTTGGGGCATTTGGTTCACGATTCCCAAGTGGGCTTTGTGAAAGGAAGATACGCGGTTCGCAACTTGCGGAAGATTCTAGCTTCCCTGGAATGGGTCCATGGCCGGGGTCTCTCGTCTCTGTTAATTAGCTACGATGCCGAGAAGGCTTTTGACAGAGTCGACTGGCACTATTTGTGGGATTTGTTGCCCCGATATGGGCTGGGGCACTCTTTCTGTGCTATGGTCAGAAGTCTATATCAGGACCCGATCGCGGCAATTTGCTGTAACGGAGTGCTCTCTGATACATTTTCTTTGCATAGGGGGACTAGGCAGGGCTGCCCTCTCTCCCCGTTGCTTTTTGTTCTTTCCTTGGACCCGTTTATTAGACGGGTGGAGGCCTCACCGGAAATCCGGGGGGTGGGTATCCGCAAGACCGGCTTTAAACTATTGGCGTTTGCCGACGATCTTCTTGTGCACTTACTTCGGCCCCATGATTCGCTCCCCAGCTTAATGCGTGAGATTGAGCTTTTCGGTCAATTTGCCGGGCTAAAAATCAATCGGGAAAAGTCTGAGGCACTGGATATAATGGGCACTGTGCGGGATAGCTGGCAAGGGCCCTTCCCCCTTAAATGGGCGACTCACCATTTTAAATATCTTGGTATAGTCTTACCTGGTCAGCCCTCCCAACTTTATGAGAGCAACTTTTCAAAACTTTGTCAAAGCCTCCAAGTGCAGTTGCAGGCTTGGCGTCCTCTCCCCCTGTCTTTGTCTGGGAGGATTGCCGTGGTCAAAATGGTAATTTTACCAAGGATCTTATACTGGCTACAGACGCTGCCCGTTTGGCTTCTGCGAAAGGATTTGAGGAGGTTGGAGGGACTTATCAGCGGATTTTTGTGGGGGGGGGGGGCGCAGGCACGCATTCGTTACTCCCGCTTGGTGGGGAGTTGGAGGCGTGGGGGGTTGGGACTCCCTGATTTGGGGGCCTATGCTCTGGCCTGTCAGGCTCGACATCTGGGTGACTGGTTAGGGGGGATCGAAGTCTTTACTCCACGGGGCTGGAGGAGGCACTCGCAGCTCCAGTAGCGGTTCTCTCCCTCTTACACCTGGACTACCGTCTCTTTCCGGCTCGCTTAACTGGGAGTGTGCTTTTTGTCCCGGTCTGTCGAACTTGGCGACAGCTCAATATATACTGGAACACGAACTGGAGGGTGTCTCGTTGGTTGCCCATTCAGGGTAACATTTTTTTTATTCCGGGCATGGAAAACGCGTCTTTTCGGGTATGGGCGGAGAAAGGCCTCCAAAATTTAGGCCATGTGGTCGACCTTTCAGGGTGCTCGAAGAAGTTCCAATCCCTCTGTGCCGAATATGCGTTGGAGACTGGTCACCAATTCGCTTATATGCAGCTATCGCATTATATTGCCTCTTTGCCAGCCGCAGGGCTGCGGGTGGAGCGCAAGGCTCAGATCCTCGAATTCTTTGACTTGGGTGGGGGCCCCCAGCTATCCATCCGTTTGCTGAAGTCACGTTTGGCTCCCTACCGGCCGTCTCCGGACTATCGGTCTGTGGAACTGGGGTGGGGGGTGGAGCTGGGCAGGGAGATTGGCCCGGGTACAATCTTAAAGGCCCTGCAGCGGGTAGGGGAGTTGGCGGTGGGAGCTCGCTGGCGAGAGGTGCAGTACAAATCGCTCACTCGGGTGCATTTCTCTCCCCGACGAGCCCTTCGCTTCCGTCTCACGTCGGATGGCTGCTGCCCCAGGTGTTCAGAGCCCTTGGCGCACCTGGTGCACATGTGGTGGGGGTGTCGATTTATTCGGCCTTACTGGACAAGAATAGGCTCCTTTATGGAGCGAATTTTGGGCCAGCAGATCTGTTGGGATAGTTCCTTGGTTCTCCTCGATCACCTGCCCCTCACACAGCCTAAGGGTAGATGGGAGAGGCAGTTGGTGCGCAAGGCCTGTCTGGTGGGAAAAGGCCCCATTTTGCAAAACTGGCGGGAACGACAAGCGCCCTCGTTTTGGGCATGGCGGAATGCTTTCCACCAGATGCTGCTCATGGAAGCTAGATACGCCCGGGGCAATGTTAAACGATGGCCTCACTTTCAATTGCTCTGGGACCCCTACCTTCAGAGCCTGAGCCCACGCTCCAGAAATGAAGTGTTGCAACTAGGCCCTTAAAGGGCTGGGGTGCCCAGAGATGCTCATGATAGATGCTGATGCTGGGTCCTCCTGGTATGGATGCACCCACAGAGGGGGGTGGGGGGGGAAGGCGGGGTGGGGGGGAGGGGGAGGAGGGGGGAGGGGGGGGTTAGGGGTCCCTACACTGGAAAACTGTACAACGCCCATGTGTTTATCTTTGTCCTCATGGGGGGGGGGGGGGATAAGAGTTGCTCCCCCTCCGGAGTTTGCTTGTCACTGTATTGCCTATTCTTGTTACATGGTGTTATTAAATAAAGTATTTAAAAAAAAAAAAACATTATTGGTAGTGGGTGAGCATTTAACAAGAGACTCCTTGAGATCCTCAGACACTAGCACTCTGAGATTCCTCTCCTGGTCCATACATACCAACCTCTCTCCCCCTATTGCATATGATTCCTTTGGAGTTCTGCATCCTACGTGCATAATTGCACCAATGGGTGGGACCTGCTATGTTATGGCAGCCAAGCCCTATTTGTTGTGACATAGGCTACAAAATTTCAGTAAATGTTGCAAGTGACTGTCACAAAGAGAATAATTAGTGAAGTTTCAAGTAGTAATAATTCTTGCAGGAAGCTATATCATCATCATCTCAGCCCAAACCAGAAGAGTACATTAACTGTGCTTTAAGTTACATTGTGCTATTAGACCCATAGGTGCCCAACCACAAACAGACACCCAGGACAGTAACCATATTTGCCTGACAGATGCACACATGCCACCAACAAGCAGGTAACCAGGGTAATACATGCCCGTCCACCACTCCATAATGACACAACGATAAAAGAAACTTAAGCAGCAGGGCTATGTTGGGAGGATAGCAGGCAGAACATTCAGGCAGGGCATGGCAATGGGCTTATAATAGCCAGATAACCCCCCATGGTATCCAGTGCCCATCTCTGCATTCCACACATAGCTATCCTGGAGTAGGACATCCCACCCCCCCTTGCGATAAAGGAGCCCATGAGGAGGAGGAGGTAGAGGAAGTGGCAGAGTGGGGCAGGGGATGTACCACCAAAACGGGCAGTACCAGCAGCTGGGCCAGTGTCCTGCTAGGAGGCTGTCTCAGAGGAGGAGGCAGAGTCATGAGGGGGAGCTGAGTGAGGAGTTGTGGGCCACCGGGACAGACGTGGGTGTGGCTGATGCTGAGTCCCTGGAGGTGGGGGAGCTGCGGGACATGTCACACAGACAGGCTATGGATTGGGGGAAGGAAGGGGCTGATGGTGCAGGGAGGAGGAGGTGGGGAGTGACAGCAGCATACTGGTGGAGGAGGGATGTGCTAGGGGGGAACCACTGCAGGAGGGCAGGGATGTGAATGTGATGGAGGTGTTTGGGGGGAGGCGGTGGGACAGAGGAGGCCAGATCCTCCAAGGGAGGCCATGGGGAGGGTGGCATGCAGGGAGTGGAGAGCACAGGCAGGGCAGGGTAGGGATGTTAGTGAACCAGGGGATGAGGGCAGGGATGGGACAGCACAGGCATGGCGGAGATGGGAGTGGGGCCATGGGGATGGGAGTGTTTCATGTGTTGGGGGCCTGGGTGGGGGGTATGACAGCATTTGCTGAACCCCCAGTAGCCATGGTGCAGCATGATGAGGCACTAACAGAAACTACAAGCATTGCCATCCTGCAGTAGGGGAAACCTTGGGAGGGTGCTGTGCTCCAAGACCTTACAGCTCTGGTGATGCCCGTGGACTTCATCATGCTGTACCTGGAGGGCATGCGAGCAGATCTCCATGCCTGATGAAAGAGGTGTGCTGCCTCAATGAGACACTCACATATCCACAGGGAGGGCAAGCTCGTGAGGGGGAGGGCCAGTAGCCTGCCACGTACAGGGTGTCAGTGCTCCCAGCACCCCACATATGCCACGTGGCAGGAATGCACACTTCAGGGCTGTCACGTGTGTGACCCTGCCTCATAACAGAGCATGCATGCTCACCCCAGACACGTCAGCAAGTGCTTATTGCACATTCAAGCCATCTGTTCCTGTTACAATAAAGTAAAGTTTACTGCATCTGTTGGTCTCCATATCTCTTTTGACTTGGGGTCATAGGGGACACTGTGATACGCATGGCGCAGTGTCATGGGTTGAACAGTCATAGGTTCACAGTACCCAATGGTAGCACATGGCAATGCAACCAGTGAGCATGGGGGACATGGACATTGGGCAGAGTCACAATGTGGGCTTGGTGGACATATGGGGCAGTGACACTATGCCCGCCCATTCTGGGCAGGTGCTGTGCACACTGCTTCTCCTGGTAGTCTCTGCATCTGAGCCACCTCTGTCCTGCCCATCAGTGCATCCCCTGCATGTATGCTGCCCTCCAACCCCTTCCCATCCCTATGTCTCTACCCTTCCAGCTACTACCTACCTATCCCCATTGCTCTCTTCCAGTACTTCTGTGTCCCTGTATCCCTCAGTCCTCGCACACACCTCCACACAGATCACTCCTGACCAGACCCCTCCCCAATCCCCCACCCACCTCTGCCCCGGTCAGCAGGATCAGCATATCTCACATGAAGTGTTTCTGCACAAGGTTCTGGCATGTCTCAACACCTCTGGTATTCCTATCCATGGGGCACATGTGGGATCATGCTGTCATCATTATGTCCGCTGGGGGCATTTCTGTCCCATTGGGCATGAACTGCCTGCAGTGCAGTGCAGTGCACAGTTGTGTATCATGCAGCAGACAAGGAAGATCTTGCACTCCTTTGTGGGCTCATACAGGAGCTCGCTCCCTGACCAATCTAGGCAGTGGACAACGGAAGAGCCACTTCCAATTGACTGCTCTATAATGTCCTGTTTTCTCCTGTGTACCTGATTATAGCACTGCTTGGCCGGCATACGGGGATGGACAATTGGGGTAATTAACCATTCCCAAAGGGGGTATTCTCTGTCACCTGCATAGATAGGGGATGAAAAAAAGTCATCTCAGAGACATGTAGTGGATTGCATAGCAGGGTAAGTGCCACCCACACCCTGCCATCTGTTCCACCCTGCCTGTGTGTCTTTCCTGTATTATGCTGACCATCTACATGCTGTGTCATGGATCTATGCCTGTTCACCCCAGCTGCTATGTGTCTCATGCAATGCTCTTATACTATCCACCCATCCATCTGTGTATCCCCGTCATGCTGTAGAGTGGTGGAGGGTGTGCGCTTGGGCCAGTTGGGCAAGGTTGGAGCATCATGCACCTTTCATCTGCCAATGAGGGTGGTGATGCACTGCTGTGGCTGATTGACATTGGCTTCAGAGACTATGCACCTAGTTTCCAGATGGCCACATATTCAATTCCAGTGGCTGCAAGATCTGCCCCTAGTAAAACTTTGATGCCTCAGATCCTGCAATCCACTGGACTCCAAATACCTTACTATCCTCTGTTTTAGCAGCATTTACATTAATTTCCTCACCACAGAGGTCAGACTAACCGGCCTGTAGTTCTCAACCTCATCCTTACTACAGCTTTTGTGTAAAGGGACCACATGTACCTTTCTCCAATCTTCTGGGACCACTCTCGACTCTAAAGAGAGCGTCCAGGGTAAAGGGCATGGTTTAGTTTCTCTGCAGCATATTAACGGGGGGGGGGGGGGGTATTTGGGAAGGGATGCATGTTGAGTATCGTTTGTGGGAGGGGATGTATAGGATTTGTGAATGCAAAGGTTACTACTGGCGAAATTCTTCACAACAGTGCAGAATTTCCCAACTGCAGAGTATTTTAAGTTTAGTGTACAGAACGGAGCTGGAGATCCAGAAATGATGATACCAGAGACTCACAGAGCTATGAGAGGCATGACAGGAAGTATCAGCCACATGAATTAGGAGAAAATGGAGGCAGGTGGAACTTTCCCTCTGTTCGCCCAATTTCTAAATCAATGCTTTTTACTCACATGAGAACTTAGACGATGCTTCATAAGTGGGTACAATTGGCCACAGCCAGCTTTATTATTATCAAGAACTTATGAGGCGGGGGATCTGCCTGGTCATCTGAGCCGAAGCAAAAGTGCCTGCTATACCATCCTGCCTAGAATGTTGTTTGTTGAGGCACGTAGTAGGTCCTGCCTTGCCATGCTGAGCTAGGCTCACACCGTGCCTGCTATACTGCTATGCAGTTTAGCTGCCCGCCTTGCCTGAAGGGGCATGCTGCGCCACCCCGCCTTGCTGCCAGCTAGGGTGACCATCCCCTCCCTCATCAGGATCTGTGCATAACTGGTGTTCAGCTCGTGTGCCCACCGTCTAGCTGCAATGAATTATGTACACGATGGAGACACATATGAAACAGCAACATTGGAAATCTGTCTTACTAGACATCGCTATGCCCACCTGGAATGTCGTTTGTTGTGGGCATGGTGGGGTACTACCTTGTCATTGCTGCGCTAGGCTGGCCATACCTGTCAGGCCGCCATGCAGTGAGATGCTCACCTTGTCCAGAGAGGGCATGCCAAACCACTCCACCTGTTGTCAGTTAAGGTGACCCATCCCCCAATTATTGGGATTTGTGCAAATTGGGTACCCGCCATCTGACTGCGACAATGGATGTAATTGAAACAGATACCTTGATGAAACAGTTGCTCACCTTGATGGAGGGCATGCCAAGCCAATCAGCCTTGGGCCAGCTGGGGCGACCTGCCTTGTCTCCTTGGGATTCATTGCGCTAGGCTTACACCATGCCTGTCAGGCCACCATGTAGTGAGATGCTCACCTTGTCCGGAGGGGCATGCCAAGTCACCTTGCCTGCTGTCAGCTAAGGTGACCCACCTCCCTCTTGCCAGGATCCATACATCACTGCTGTGTGAGTTGGGTACCTGCCATCTAGCTGCAACAAGAATGTAACCAAAACAGATACCTAGGTGAAACAGATACTCGCCTCATACGGAGGGGTGTGTCAAATCACCCCACCATTCTGCCAGCTATGGTGACCCACCCTTTCTCGCTGGGATCTGTGCATAAATGCCGAGCATCTCAGGTACCCGCCGACTAGCTGTGACAAGTGATGGAGGTGAAGCAGATACATAGATGAAACATCAATATTGGCAAGGAGCCTTACTAGACATAACTACACTCATTGTGGTCATGGTGATGGTCCCACCACACTGAGCTCACACTGCGCCCATCAGGCCACCATGCAGTGAGAAGCTTGCCTTGTCTGAGGGGCATACCAAGCCACCCTGCCTTGCTACCAGCTAGTGACCTGACCCTCTCTCGGCCGGGATCCGTGCATCACGGCTATTTGGCTTGGGTATCTGCCGCCTAGCTGTGATAAAGATGTAGGTAAAAGAAAAGAGTGGGAAAGCAATGGGAAAAACAGCCATACTAGACATCGCTGAGCAGGCCTAGATGTGAGGGATGGGTGGGATGGGATGCATTCAAGTTTGTCCGAGAGAGGTCGATTTTTGGCCCGTCCTCTATTTTATCTGTTACCTCAGACCCACACCCTCCCCCCCCCCTCCACAATGTCATCAAGTGTACAGACGGCTTACTTCCTTTGTCCCATTGATGACATGGCAGTGGGAGCACAGCACAGGCTTCCATTGGGTTCTGCTGCCACGTTAAACCCTGGGTCCCTCCCCATAATGTAGGCAGGTGGAACTTTCCCTCAGTTCGCCCGATTTCCAAATCAATGCCTTTCACTCACACAAGAAATGAGAAAATGCTTCATGAGTGGGTACAATTGGCCGCAGCCAACTTTATTATTTCCAAGAACTTATGGGGGGGGGGGGGGACCTGCCTGGTCACCCAAGCCATTGTGAAATTGCCTGCCATACCATCCTCCCTAGAAATTTTGTTGAGGCACGAAGTAGGTCCCACCCTGCTATGCTGAACTAGACTAACACCATGCCTGCTATACTGCCACATAGTTTTCCTGCTCGCCTTGACTAGCCCCTCCATCATCAGGATCTGTGCACAACTGGTATTCAGCTCAGGTACCCATCACGGGTACGGGGAAGCACAACATCTCCATATTCCCCATCAAAGGTCCCTGCCCCGTGGAAGTCAGGCTGTGGGACCGGCCTGAGGTACTGATTTGCTGAGGCAGTGATGGTCATGATGACCAGCAGGGTATGAGGTAATGTCCAGGTCAGAACAATATCCCTAGGGGGACTGTCTGTCCTGGGGTTCAGGATTGGTGGAGCCCCGCAATGTAGTGAGGAGGGGCCTAACTGGCACCACTGCCTGGGGGTCTCCCAAGCATGGAGTATCTGACAACCATTTCCAGACTTCTAACCCTGTGAATTGTCACACGACTCTGGGGTATGGACCCAGCGTCTGCATTGGCACCCTCCCAGCTGCCGAAGTTCCACCTGCATGATACATCCACCTCAAATTTTCATCATCCCTGTGAGTCCAATTGCTGACACCACAAGGAATAAGACTGCTGGTATTCTCACAGTCCTCAGCTACTTGGGCTCTGGTGGGTTCATGGACTGGATGGGCCATGTGGTCCCTTTTGGCAGTGGGTCAGAAATGCAGTTACCTTGGGTGTAGTCCTAGCACCGATGCTAAGAGCAGCACTTAATCTAGTTATACGAGTCCACCTGTAACTCTTACAGTCCCTGTAGCTTCAAGCAATTCTTACATTGAGACATCTGTTGAGGTCGAGGTGGATGGAAATATGGCCCTCCCCTTCACAAATATCAACACACAGTTTCGTGTTCCGGGCTCTACCAGATACATCACCAGTTTTCTGACTGCCAAATTCACCAGCGTCCTTTTTGGATGCTACGGCAAAGCCCCCAACCCCCAATCCCTCAGCAGGGATCAGTGTGCTATTGAGCATCCTGGAAATCCAGCAGGCCTGACTCATTTGCGGCTGTGGTACAGTGTGCTATGGCCACACTGTGTAACATGGCCTTTGCGTTTAGGTATCCTGATGATGGCACGTATGCAACAGAGGGGGAGGTGCATGTTGTGCTTAGTTTATGGCCAGCTGCTGTGTCCAATTTGCATCTGGCCATTGTGCTTCTGCAGTATGTGGCTGGCTGCTGTGTCCAATTCATGTTTTGCTACTATGCTTCTGAAATGTATGGTCGGATTTAATCAGCCGGTGCTGCTATGAGGTGTGCTATGTCCGCTGCACCAGGGTCTCCTGTCAGACAGTGTCCAGCTGAGGGGCTTAGAGCCCAGTATTTGGTGGCTGGGCTTGAGGGACAGTCAGCCGGTGGAGGCCAATCTGGCATTGCTGCCATCCAAGACCTAGACGCAACATCAATTTATACTTAGGGGATTTCCCGTGATTGCGGCGTCACTGCCCACCACCAGATGGATCGGGTCTGCTTTGACCCCTCCCCCCCCCCCCCCCGCAGGTCTTTTAGGTTGTCCTGGGTGCTCCAGCCAAATTCGAGGTGGGCCCCTGATCTTGCAGTTGCGTGACCGCTGGGTGCTCGCATCTCAAAACCTCGGGGAGCAGGCATCTCCCCGAAGAGCATATGTAAGGCTGGGGCAAGAGTGTATGGAGACATTCCGGCATCCAGGCTAAGTCCTGCCCCCCATATGCCCATACCGACCCAGAAAGAAGCCATATGTACATAGTTTACCCTGTTATCCAAGTTTGTATCCCTGTTCGATGTAAAACCTGACAACTTGTCGTTATGGTAGTTATGTTATGATGTAAACCGCGCTGATACCGAATAGCGCGGTATATAAGAAACTGTAATGTTTTATGTTTTATGTTTTATTACATTTGATAAAAACCGCCTTTCATATACAGTCAAGGCGGTGCACAATTAAAATAATTCGTAAAAGGAGGCCAATGGCCAATTAAAAAGAAAGGAAATGTACAATTCTTCAAAAGGACAGAGATAGTAAAAGTAAGACGAGACATAAGGGAGAAGATAATAGGGGGAGGGGAGAGGAAGAAGGAGTTTACACGAAAGGGGAAGGAACATCAAACGCTAGGGAAAACACGGGGGTCGTCAGGTGCGTTTGGGAGATGTTGAAGTGTGGTTCCAACCGGAGGGGAGGGGGGAGGGCATTCCAAGCAGCGGGTCCAGCAAAAAAGAAGGCGGAGGAGCGTGTGGATTGCAGGTGAGCACAGGAAGGGGAAGGCAAGGTAAGGCGGTTAAGATGAAAGGATCGAGGGGTGTGCCTGGGGGAGTGAAAGTAAATGAGATCCGTGAGATACTGTGGAGTGCTAGTGTGAAATGCTTTATGTACCAGGATGAGAAGTTTAAAGATGGCACGAAAGGGGACAGGCATCCAGTGGAGACGAAAAAGAAGGGGAGTGATATGGTCCCAAGGTGATGAGTGGGTGAGGAGGCGTGCTGCAGTGTTTTGAATACGTTGAAGACGAGAGAGTTGGTATTTAGGAAGACCGATAAATAGGGAGTTAGAAAAATCCACACGAGACATAACCAGAGATAGAACCAGAGTAGTGAGGGCAGAGGGGGAGAGGAAGGGACGAATAGAGCGAATTTGACGAAGGGAGAAGAAAGAGGTTTTAGTGATGTGAGAAATATGCGAGCGAAAGGATAGATCAGAGTCGAAATGTACATCCAGATAGCGGAATGTGGAGACGAGAGGGACGGGAGCACCAGAAAAGGAAGGAGCCATTGTGGGAGGAGGACTGTTGTGGGAGAACCAAATAGCGAGAGTCTTAGTAAGATTTAGGTGGAGACAGTTAAGAGTTAACCATTGTGACACAGCTGAGAGACAAGAGTCAAGAATTGTGAGATCAGGACAAGTGGGCGAGGTATGATGTAACAGGAGGATATCGTCGGCGTAAAGAAAAGCAGACAGGCCAAACTGTTGGATCAGGGAGGCGAGAGGGGCAAGGAAAAGGTTGAAAAGAAGTGGGGCAAGGACAGATCCCTGGGGGACCCCACAAGAAAGGTGATGTGGTTCAGAGGGGGGGATGGAAGTTGAAGATGAGAGGACTGCACAAGATCTAGAAGAAAGGAAAGAGTGGAACCAGTGGTGAACAGTGCTGCAAAGGCCCGCATCCCGCAAACGTTGAAGAAGAAGAGAGTGGTCAACCAGATCAAAAGCTGCAGAAAGATCAAGAGCAACCGCCACCGATATATCACCACGGTCGTGTGCAGTGTGTAGAGCATTTGTGAAAGCCAAAAGAACAGTTTCGACGCTGTGACCTTGACGAAAACCAGACTGACGGGGGTGAAGGAAATTAATAGAATCAAGGTGATGGGAGAGTTGAGCAAAAACGAATTTCTCAAGCAGTTTAGATAGGAAAGGAAGATTAGAGACAGGACGGAAGTGGGCAGGGACCAAGGGATCAAGTGATGGATTTTTTAGAATAGGACGTATAAGAGCGTGCTTCCAAGATTTCGGGAAAATCCCAGTGGACAGGCTAGAATTAAATATTGCTAGAATATAAGGAAGGAGACCCAGGGAGGGTGTGAGAAGCCAAGACGAGGGGATGGGGTCTAGAGCACAGAAAGTTTTTTTTTGAAGAAGAGATGAGATGATGGAGCTCAGGAGCGGAAATAGGTTCAAAGGAAGCCCAAGAATGAGAAAGTTGTGAGATGGGTGGGGGGGGAGGGAACAGGAGGAGGGGAGGTGAGGGGGTCAGGACAAGACGGTAGAGATGCTCTCAGAGATTTGACCTTATTAGTAAAAAAAGAGGCTAGTTGCGAGGGGGGGGGGGGGCTGGGGAAGATGAAGGGATTGACGTGGAAGTGTGTAGGGATATGAGAGATTGAAAAGTAGAATACAAGTGCCGAGTCTGGTTTGGAGCAGTGGTGATAGCAGTGGAGAAAAAGGAGCGCTTAGCAGAATGGACCTGTGACCGATAGTAAGAGTGGTGAGAGTTGAAGACTGCTAGAGAAGTGGGAGAGGGGGCCTTACGCCACAGCCGCTCCGCTCTTCGGAGTTGGGAACGGAGCAGCCGTAGACCACTATGGTACCAAGGATGTGATGGACGGCGACGGGTGGGACGGGGACGCAGAGGGGCAATCTGATCAAGGGTGGAAGAAAGAGTGGAAGACCAAAGGGCAGCCTGGGAGTTGGGTGACAAGAGGGGGAAGTCTGAAGGAAAAATCTCAGCTGCTGGAGGAAATTGTGTAAGGGTGAGGGAGGTAAGGGGCCGAGTGTGATGGATGGAGGGAGAAGAGGACTGCGGAGGGGAGGATGCGACAGGAAGAACTCCGGACCAAGAGCAGGAAGAGGTGAGGCAAACATGGTCGACCACGGAAGACAAGTGGAGCTGATACTAGAAAGTGTGAGGGAGGAAGAGGATGATGTTAGAAGAAGGTCGAGAGTA
Source organism: Ichthyophis bannanicus (assembly GCA_033557465.1). Taxonomy (NCBI): domain Eukaryota; kingdom Metazoa; phylum Chordata; class Amphibia; order Gymnophiona; family Ichthyophiidae; genus Ichthyophis; species Ichthyophis bannanicus. Next base: position 210,358,119 of record CM066033.1, read on the forward strand.
TGACCTGCCTGGTGGGTGGGAATGGAGACATGTTGAACAAGGGATAGGTTGTGAAGAAGGGAAAGAAAAGAGTGTTCACGGGGGGAGGAAGGAGAGTCTACATGAATATTAAAATCCCCTGCTATGAGAATGTGGGGGAAAGCTAGAGAGATGTCAGTAAGGGTTAGAAATAGAGCATCCCAAAGCTCAGAGCGAAGGGCAGGTGGGGAATACATAAGAAGTACATGGACAGGCGGTGAGGTATGGAGAAGGAGGAGAAGAGACTCGGGGTAATGCAACAGAGGGGAGGAGATTTGTGTGAAAGAAATGGTGGGGTGAAGTAAGGCAGCTACACCCCCACCCGATCGTCCACTACGGGGAAGAGACACTGCAGAGTATCCAGGAGGAAGACATCGAGCAAGTAGAGCATCCTCTCCGTCCCTGAGCCAAGTCTCAGTGAGGAGGGTAAGTTTAAGAGAAAAGCAAGTGACGAGATCCTGGACAAGGAGGGACTTGTTACGCAGGGAGCGACAGTTGAGAAGACCGATAGAAAGAGGGGAAGACGAAAGATTACCCGGGTCAGGAGAAAAAGAAGGTGCCGAGGGAGAGGAAGGAATAAGGCGAAGATTGGAAGTGCAGCGAGTATGAGTACTAAACAATCTGCCCGGCCGTCTGCCCCAGGCCACAGGAATAGCAGCCATAGGATCTGGGATGGGTGGTGCAGGATGATTAGAGCGAGAAGACCACGCACCTGTTAGAGACGGAGCAGGAATGACACTAGAAGGTGAGCAAACTGGAACTGGAGGGTCGTCGTTCGGAGGAAGCTGGAGGGCAATGAGGAGAAGAAACACCAAGTGGAAGCAAGAACGAACAGCGACGTGGTCACCGCGGTCGGAGCGCTCCTTCGGTGCGCGCACCCGTCGTGCGCCGCGGCGACGAGCGCCGCAGGCGCTGGGGCTTTATGCTGGAGGTGCAGCGTACCTCGTTGAGCGCGGCTGCGTTCACGCGGCCGCGGTACTTCCGGGATGGGCGGAACCAACTGGCAGGCAGATGACTGTGAGCCTGCGTACAGAGGGGAGGACTCGTTGAGAAAATAACAGGGTGTGCAGGCGGTCGGGCTCTGAGGCCTGGGGGGGGGGGTCCCACCAACGCAGGGGGATGCAGGGGCCCATTGCTCTGTTGAAGGGGCAAGGAGGAGTAAACATATTTTTAACAGGAAAACTCCCAGAGCAAGCATTTGCGGCGCCCACCGATATAGAGTAGTGGGGCATGCACTTGTGTTGTCCACTGGTATTGTGTAGCATCAGCAGGGGGAGTATTTCCCACTTCGCCTTAATATTCCCTGATTAGTCATGCCCATGACAATGGAAAATGCTCAAGGCCCAGAACCCAGGCATGCTGCTGGAATCCTGGACTGACCTAAGGTCTAAAAGTAAATTTGCATTCAGTACTATAACTCTGCAGGGCAGCGTATATGAATTCAGCAGGTAAAATGGGGAATGGACTTTGGTCCAGCATATAACCACCCTGCCCTGGTCACATGCATCCTGTGCATTTGGCATTTAGCATTGGATCTTGAGTCCATGCCATTCGCATGTGTGCACAATCATAATTCTGTGTAGCACCTTATCAGGGCTTCATATGTCCTGGATCTGCTGGCAGGAGTCTTTGAACTCAGTCGGCAGAAAACCTTTCAGAGTGGTATGCTAACTATGGAAATACTAGCTCACCAACTTCTGATGTTTTAGTACCATTCATGATCTTCTCTCGCAAATGCTGGTCCTGGGTCCATTTCTACAGCTACCGGAACAAATCGCTCCTGGAGGAAACTGACAATCAAGCCATGATATTCTACATCAACAAGCAGAGAAGCTGCAGTTCCCCTCTCCTGCCTAAAGCCAACTATGCAATTTTCTTCAATAAAACTACATAATTTGGGGTCCCCAGCACCCCTCAACAGGTTCTGACTCTTGAAGCTTTCGACTCAGACATTATCTGAGAAAGTATACAGGAGGATGGTAGATGCATGGAACAGACTCTCACATGCGGGGGTGGAGACAGGACAGTATCAGAATTCAAGACAGCATGGGGCAAGAACAGAGGATCTCTGAGAAAGGGATTCAGAGATGCCAAGTCTCACTTATTAGGAGTGTGTCACACTCATTTACATAGAAACATAGAAACATGATGACAGAAAAAGACTACATGGCCTATCTAGTCTGTCCTTCCATAACTACAACTACAACAGTCCACTTTTTACCTTTAGAGATCCTCTGTGTTGGTCCCATGCTTTTTTGAATTCAGTTACTGTCCTCATCTCTACCACCTCCACTGGGAGACTATTCTATGGATCCACTACTCTTTCTGTAAAGAAATATTTCCGCATATCACTCCTGAATCTATCTCCCTTCACCCTCATCCCATGTCCCCTCGTAGCAGAACTTGATTTCAATTGAAAGAGGCTCTCTCCCTGAACATTTATGCCACGGAGGTATTTAAACATCTCAATCATATCACCTCTATCCCGCCTTTCCTCTAAGGTGTACATATTAAGATCCTTAAGTCTGTCCTCATATGCTTTATAATGAAGCCCATTAATCATTTTAGTAGCCACCCTCTGCACCGACTCCATCCTGTTCACATCCTTTTGAAGGTGTGGTCTCCAGAATTGCACACCATACTCCAAATGAGGTCGCACCAAAGACTTATACAGAGGCATTATCACCTCCTTTTTTCTGCTAGCCATTCCTCTCCGTATGCACCCAAGCATCCTTCTAGCTTTTGCCGTCGCCTTTTCTACCTGTTTAGCTACTTTAAGATCATCAGACACAAACACGCCTAGGTCCCGCTCTTCTTTAGTGGACAAAAGTACTTCACCTCCTATACTGTATTGCTCCCTTGGATTGCTGCAGCCCAAATGCATGACCTTACATTTTTTAACATTAAATCCCAGCTGCCAAATTCTAGACCATTCTTAAAACTTAGCTAGATCCCTCCTCATGTTATCTATACCTTCCTGGGTGTCTACTCTATTGCAGATTTTGGTATCATCTGCAAAGCGGCAAACCTTACCCGACAGCCCTTCCGCTATATCACTAACAAAGATGTTAATAAGAATCGGACCAAGGACAGATCCCTGGGGCACACCACTGGTAACATCCTTCTCCTCAGAGTGAGCTCCATTTACTTGTACTCTTTGTCGCCTCCCACCCAACCAATTTCTAACCCAAGCAGTAACTTTAGGGTCCATCCCTAGGGTGCTCAGTTTGTTTATAAGTCGCCTGTGAGGAACAGTGTCAAAGGCTTTACTGAAATCTAAATACACCACATCTAGAGCTCTCCCTCGGTCCAACTCCCTGGTCACCCAGTCAAAGAAATCAATCAGATTTGTCTGACAAGACCTGCCTCTGGTGAATCCATGCTGCCTCGGATCCTGTAATCCGCTGGACTCCAGAAACCTCACTATTTTCTCTTTCAGCAGTGTTTCCAATAATTTACTCACCACCGAAGTTAAACTAACCGGCCTGTAGTTTTCAACCACATCCTTACTTCCGCTTTTGTGTAAAGGCACCACATGAGCCTCTCTCCAGTCCTTTGGCACCACTCCCGACTCCAACGAGGCATTGAAAAGGTCAGTCAGTGGAGTTTCTAGAACGTCCCCAAGTTCCCTCAGTATTCTTGGGTGTATTCCATCCGGTCCCATCGCTTTGTCTACTTTAAGTTGAGATAGTTTCTCACGAACACAGTCTTCTGAAAATTGTTCAAGATGTCCCTCGCTTCTGTTCTTATTTGTGGGTGTTTTCTGAGGTCCTGTTCCTGGTTCTTCATCTGTGAACACAGAACAAAAATATTTGTTAAGCAATTCCGCTTTATCCTTATCAGCTTCTACATATTCCCCCCCCTGCACCCTTGAGTCTGACAATACCACTTTTGCCCTTCCTCTTCTCACTAATATATCTGAAAAATGTCTTATCCCCCCATTTTATTGCATTGGCTATTTCCTCCTCCTTTTGAATCTTTGCCTTCTTGACTACTTTGCTAGCTTCTCTAAGTTTTTCCAAATACAGATGCCTGTCTTCCTATCTCTGTGATCTCTTGTATTTCATGAAGGCCTCCCTCTTTTTCTTCATTTTTTCAGCTACTTCCTTCGAAAACCATAGCAGTCTCCTGTTCCTTTTGCCTTTATTTACCATTTTAACAAAAAGGTTGGTTGCCCTTAAAATACCCCCTTTCAGTTTTGCCCACTGTTTTTCTACATCCCCCAGCTGTTCCCATCCCACTAACGACTCCCTGAGGTATTGGCCCATTTGAAGGCTCTCTCACTCTCAGACTCTTTGAGCCCATTTTCTCAAGCAATAGAACCTCAGAGTCACTGCACTGACCCTTTTTACTGCTTTCACAAGACAAGCCTAACAGAACAGAATCAAGTAGCCCACCCAGTAGGAAGAAATCTGAGCAAATCACCCTGTGTGCTGCCCCTTCCTGTACAACCAATTTTCCCAGTACCTACACGTACAGGTGCCTTGAATCCTATATAGACACTTTTTTTTAAATCCATACCGGATGGTTCACTTTTGGAATCTCTGGGGATTGTAGAGCCCCACATGTAAAGAGCTTGACCAAGAACATGGCAAAAATGATAAATAATGGGCATGAAGCTTGAATAGGTTGTCTCTCACATCACACATTAGCCATTGTCCACATGGAATGTGAAACTGCCACAAGATTGGAGGATCTCAGGTGAACCAAACAATGGCAAGCCAGTAGAATGCATGTATACATACGCTGTGGCAGCATGTCTCATATGCGTCACCATCAATGAAGGAGCTTGATTAAGGGGGACAGACTATTTTTGGGAAAATGTGTCAGTGCAGTCAGCACCAGCACCAGCGTCTCGGGAGCATTACTGATAAGGGCTATCTCTGGATTTGTCAGAGACTAAAACATCTAGGAAGTGCATTTCCTCACCTCTTTCATCTCACTCATATAAAACACCTCTGGTTGGCCACTATACTCCAGTAAAGAGGGGGGGGGGGGGGGGTGTGGCAAACAAGTATGCACGTGCAGTCACATCTCCCCCCTCCCCCCTCCCCCCCCCCACAGGAAGGAAACCTGATGTCAGTTTCTAATAACATGCCTGGCATTTGAATATCAGTTGTTTTAAATATTAGACAGATGGTTTCTAGCACTCTAAATTCATTTAAATCACTGGGAAAGCAATAACGCATGCAAAACTCAAGACTGAGTGGGGGAGATTTCTCCTCTCTTACTGTTTTCCATACCCACGTGTGCGAGCAGCAGCCAAACCACTCAGAGGAAGGCACCATCATCATCTCTCACGACACACGCCGGGATGGGGCAAGGACAGAAACTGCAGGCTTCCAAGCAAAAGTAACAGTTCCACTAGCAGCCCACCACATGTCAAGAAAACCAAAAGTTGTCGGGACTTGCACCAAAGCCCCAAAGCAGGGGGGGGGGGGGTGGTTCATTCCTCAATTTCTCCTCTACTTAGAGGCCCTCCACCAATAGCCACCAAACACTGCCATCTCCTCAGTCTGTATCCCACAATGCTCCCATCCTATACTGAGCCACCTGCCCCAGCCTCAAGCAAAAGCCGCATTTATAACCCCTCAAAGGGCAACATCATGACCCTCTCTGCTGAGGCTTCTGCACTGCCTCCGTCCATGCAGCCACAGGCTTCCCTAGAAAAACATTCATGGTTGTGAGCCACAGTGAAGTGAAATACCACAAGCACAGCAAGCAGAAAGGCAGGCTGCTGGCCGAAGATGCGAGTGTCGAGTGGGTGGCTCTGAGGCGCGAAGAAGGGCAGACATCCTATGCAGACATGTGATGGGCTGAAGAACCACTACTACCCAAACACCATGAGGCAGTAGAAGCCGAAACCGAGCAGATACAACTAAAACAACAGGCTCTTACTTTCTAGTTGGGCTGAGAGAGGCCAATTCTTGGCCCGATCTCTCTTTTATCTGCTGCCTTGGACCACCCCCCCCCCCCCCCAATATCCCATTGATGACATGGTAGGGGGAGCACAGCACAGGCTTCCATCCGGGTCCGCCGCCAGTTTAAAACCCAGGTCCTTCACACCAGGCTTGGTCCCTCCCCAGAAGACAGAGGCAGTAGTCAGATCCTTTAGCTGATAAAGGTGAAATGAGCAGTGCCAGCCACATGGTAAGAAGAGAAAGTTCAGTGGCTCAAAGTGAAAGTGAGAAGTGTAGTGATCTGGGTGAAAAAAGCCTAGAGGAGACAATCAAGCTTGTGTAGAAGAAAAGGTAAACTAGGGAATCCAGCCCGTGTGAGGGCAGAATGAAAAACAACTAGGAGAGAGAATGATTTTTAATTTTTGACAATTCATCCTTAACATACTATTTGTAAAACAATTTGAATGGCTGATAAATAGCCAATCTTAATTCCTCTTTTAGAGGGAAATATTACAAACTATTTGTATGTATAAAACAATATTTTGTGTACATAAAGGAGCCCTTTTAAAATTAGGTCACATCTACAAGTGATGCAAGCCGCCACATACTTGTACAGCAAGTGTGCATAGGAGCGGAGTTATGATTTATGCATATATTTTATAAAATACACAAGTATGCACATTAAGTAGTGCTAACATTTACACATGTTTCTAAGCAGGTTTAAGGTCTGTGTCTTGAATTTGGGGTGCTGCTTCTGGGGAAGTCATACAGGTGCCTATGTTTCTTTATAAAATAGCGCCAAAATAAGCGCATTCTTGCTCACTTAACCTGGGGACTGGTGCAATGATTGGAGGCACTTAGGTGGGTATCTCCTTCCTGTGCCCCCACCGCCACCGCTCTCCAGGGCCAGCAGCTGCAGCAATGGCAAAGGAACCACGATGCAACACTCACCAAAGGCTCCAGTGCTATACCGCAGTTCCTGGCTGCTATTATCAGCCACTTCTGCCCCCTCTGATGCAAACGTCTGGAAGCAGTCAATAACAGCAGCCAGGAACTGTGACACAGTGCTACAGCCGTTGGTAAGTGTTGCATTGTGGTTCCTTTGCCACTGCTACTACTATTGGCCGTAGAAAAGGGCGGTAATGGGCGCCCTCCAGAAGGCTGGTGCTCTAGGTGACTGCCTAGTTCACCTTATGGTAGCACTGGCCCTGCTTAACCTAGACATCCTGTTATAACATTACACCTTTAATGCAGAGAGTTGTAAACAGATTATACAACTACTGAGCTCCTAAATATTCTGCCTGAGAGTGTCTGTGGTGTTCTAGTGCTAAGTTAGACTATTCTGGGAGTTCAAAGCTTGTCATCTATTTGCAGCAGGGTCGGCCCTAGAGTCAGTTCAACGTGTCACTGCCCTAGGCGAACCTCCAGCTTTACACCCCCTCTCGCTGTCAAAATCTATTATTAGGTTTGAATCCCCTGCTTCTTCTGACCTCTGGAAGTTGCTGCCCTAGGCAACTGCCTAGTTTGTCTAGTGGTTGGACTGCTCTTGCCTCCAAACCAGAGAGACCAGAGTTCAAATCCCACTGACAGTCCTTCTGGTCTTGGGCAAATCATTTAATCTTCCATTGCCTTAAGGGATAGAGAAATACTGACTGTTACTCACCTTGACTAGTACTGGAAAGGCAGACTCTGAATGCAAATAAAAAAGTAACTCCTTCTCCTCCTTCTTCCCCCCCTCCCCTCCCCTCTTTCATGGACATCTGCTGAAATGTGAACTCATTCACTCATTCTTCAGGAATAGGAATGATCCTTAGTCAATCCTACTCTGTTGGTCCTGTTTTTCAAATTGTTGGCTGACCTGAGACTGTTGACATTTTGAATTACTGCCACAGAACGAGAGGAATTTCTGGAGGAAGTTCTTTTGAGAGTGAGTCCCTGTATTCCTTCCAGTCCTGCTGATGCCTCCAAAGAAATAAATGGGGAGAAAGAGAGGTGAGAAGGAGAATGGAGAGGGAGAAGAAAAGAAATGGGAGGGGAGGAGGAGAGGGAGAAAGGTGGAGAGAGGGAAGAAGAAGAGAGAGAAAGGATTGAAAGGAGGGATAAAGAAAGAGGGGATGGGAAAGGCAAACAGGGAGAAAGAGAAGACATGAGAGAAAAGGAAGAATGAGAGGAGGGAAGAGGGAGAAGTGTAGGAGGAAGAGAAGGGATTGGAGAGGGACAGAGAATGTATAAGAAGCAGACGGGGGAGATAGAAGAGATAGACAAGGGAGGAGGTGAAAAACATATTAAGCAAGTCCCCTCTGTATAAAGCTGGTGTCTCTGAAGAGCCACCCTATCATAAGGCGTTTGGGACTGGACCCAATGCTGCGGCCCCCCAATGCCATCAAACCACTGGCAGGTGGGAGGATTCCCCCCATTGCAGCGCCAGCATCACAATGCCGTTCTTGAGCTGGTTTGCGAATGCAGACTGTGGCAGGAACCGGTTCTCGTGAACCAGGCCAAACTGGCTGAATCCCACCACTGTGTGCACCCCTGTGAGTGTCTGAGTCTGCATGGGGATGTTTCTCTGACTGTGTTTGTGCTGTGTGTCAGTCTCATCTATGTTTCACTGCAGAGGCTTTCATTGGTTCTGCCAGCAGGGAGACAGGGCATTGATTGGTTTGGGCTGAGAATAGACTCCTCCTCCTCCCTGAGCTATAAAAAAAGGCTGCAGCATGACCACAAGCTTAGTGTTCAGGAAGTCTCTTTGAGTCCTGCTTTCACAGACTTTGACTTAGTAGTGAGTTCTTTCTTAAGTCCTTTCTGAGACTACTTGCCATCTCTGCTGCTACCATGAGCTCCCAGATCTGCCAGAACTTCCACCAGGACAGCGAGGCTGGAGTTAACCAGCTGGTGAACCTGCTGCTGCAGACATCCTATGCCTACTTGTCCCTGGTAAGAGCAAAAGGGGAGAGGTTGTGTGTCTGTGTGCAAGGAGCCCCCTATTGCTCATAAGTGAAAGCGGTGTGTGGGTTTAAGGGTCTGGATCCTCATATGATACCTGGTACAGTAGTGAGAGAGTAGGGTAGAGTATATAAAGATTCCACCCCACCTCAGCACATTCATTAATGAGAATAAGGTGCATGTCTAACAATTGTTTAACTTCCCCTGGTAGAAGCAATGTTGTAGGTAAGGTACCCATAAGGTCCTCTCTTCTTACTCCCACCTGGAAATGGACTGAGGCTTGGGCAGAAAATGTGAGCTCCCCTCCCACCCCCCAGGATGCTGGCTTTTTGATCCCACTATCTTCTAATCTCCTGATGGTTTTCTGTTTCTCCTTTCTAGGAGATGGCTACTGCCTACACCCCTTCCCCTTGGTTCCTGACCTTCTCCCCCCCCCCCCTTCCTTTCCCTCATGCCAAACAAAAATCCTATTTCCTCCTTTCTGTGCACTAGGTTATGGGAGGGAGACTGAGGCCAGTGTAGTGCTGCTTGTTAACACATCAGTATGGGGTAGCAGATCTCAGAAGCGTCCTACTTAAACCCCCATAATGAAGAGGCTACTACCCTGGTCTCACTAGAAACTGATTCACTAGAAACTGATTCAAGTGGGTTCTTCCAGCTCATTTAATAAAGGGAGGGGGTCTGAATAAAATCTAAAACTCAGCTCCTCCCATTCCTTTTTCTTTGGACATGGCAGTTTCTAAGCTTCCTAGTTCAGGGTTAATGGCTTCTGTGTTTGGGTTTGTGCCCCCCCCTCCCCTCTAATGAAGGTGAGTTTAGGGAAAGGAACTACTGTCTTAAGGTGCTTTTGAAATGTGATGCCAAGGTGTCAAATTTTAAACTGGTTATTGATGACTTGGAGATATCTGGATGGGAGGAGGGGAAGAGGTTGTTTTTAAGCAGGTCCCCTTTTTACCCAAGGCTGCTGGATATGGGGTATTAAACAAGACAGAGCTCAGACACCTGAGGCAAAGCTCTAAATTTTGAGGGAGGGCTGACAAGTTCTAGAAGCCCCACTGGGGGAGTGGGAAGAGGTGGAGAATATCACCAGCATAGCTCTAGCTCTTGGCCTGGCCTTACAGGTTGTATAGAGGTTTCAGAGCTTGGCTTACTCCACACTTTAGGGAAACTTCATTAGACACCTACTATAAAAAACCCCTAAATATTTCCCATCCCCCTCCCAGACCTGTGCTAGGTGATCTCAATCCTGCTACCCCCGCCCTGTTGCTATTGCTTCCCCGCCCTTTCCCCCTCATGACTTGTGATTTCAATGTCATTGTCATTGCTGCCACTACAACACACCACTTGGCATCTTTAGTGCTGCATTGGGTCAAAAGTAGCAGGTCAGGGCAGAACCGCAATGCGGCACCAGAGTTCAGGTAAATGCTGTTTCAATGTCATTGATGCTACTGCAGGTCTGTGGGGTGGTGGCAATGGGCTCACCCAGGAACCGTATTGCTCTAGGCAACTACCTAGTTGGTCTAAGGGTTGTGTAAGTCCTACCCCCTCACTCTAAGATATTACATTGAACAAGGGCTCAAGGAGTATTGGTAGAGTATCTCCTTGGATACTCTGCAGCTCTTTGGGAGCTTGGTTATTTTATTTAGACAGTTTTTTGTATACTACCTTATCTTTCAATCAAAGCAGTCACAGCACAAGTGGGGGATACATTTAACACACGGGGATATGAGACACATACACTAATTCTTACAGGGAACATGGGCAATGGAGGGTTAAGTGGCTTGCCCAAGACCACAAGTAGCATCTGTGGGACTAGAAACGCCAGTCCTTCCGGCCCAAGGTTGCTGTCCTCTAGTGGGATTTGAACCCCCAACCTTCCGGCCTGAAGTACCTTGCCCCAACCACTAGGCTACTCCTCCCTTATGCTGAGGGAATAGGGTGGGGTCTCTTCAGACCCTCCTGGGAGGTTTTGATTGTGCTGCTGTTTCCTGTTCCAGGGCTATTACTTTGATCGAGATGATGTGGCTCTGGCTAAGTTCTCAAAGTTCTCTCTGGAGCAATCTGAGGAGAAGCGGGAGCAGTCGGAGCGCTGCCTGAAATTCCAGAACAAGCGTGGAGGACGGGTGGTCTTGCAGGATGTGAAGGTAATAGAAAGAGGGAAGTGGTAGCTGGGTGGATCCTGTGCCTGTCACTTGACTTACCCTCTTACCCTTCCAGGGCAGGACTGGGAAGATGGAAGGTCTCCAGTGTCCTAGGTCCTAGTTCTAAGAATAAGATTGGTGGTTTAAGGATTCTGCTTCTTTGTATACTAGCAATGACTGCTGTGGCAATTTAATAAGAGAGCAACACATGTGGTGCTGCTCCTTGCCTCTTAGACTCTTATAATTCTCAACTAGGAAATTCACAAGCCCTTGTTTACCCTTTTACAATATCTTATGTTTGGTCTCAGCCTAGTGATGTACTGCCAGCTTCCTAGGCTGGTGCTTAATGGACATCCTGTCTTATGTTGCAGAAGCCAGAATTTGAGTGGGGAAATGGGTCCCGGGCCATGGAGTATGCTCTAAAACTGGAGAAGACTGTGAACCAGGCTCTGCTGGACCTACACAAGACTGCCATGGACCATTCTGATCCCCATGTATGTACCCCTCAAACAGGTGTAGAGTTAACTGGAGGGATATCTTTTTGGTGGTAATCTTGAGTTCCCTTTAGGTTAGTCATTCCCAAGCCTATCCTGGAGGCACCTCAGCCAGTTAAGCTTTCAGGCTAACCACTATGCATACGAGTCTTAATTGAGGCAGTGCATGTAAACTTCTCAAACTAGTAATCATAGTGGATAGCCTGAAAACCCAACCGACTGGAGGCCCCAGACAGGTTTCAAACCACTGTTACAGTATAAGCACAGGACAAACACATCTACCTGTACAGCTCAATACATAGCATCTAGATGTGGGATGGGCACTAAATCAATTGGCTATGTAGTGGAGTCTATGATGCTTTAGGTGCTCAGTCACTCAATGAGATTCAAATCAGCATGATTAGATATTCTGGAGCTTGCAGTTTCTCAGTTAGAAATGGGAGTACCTGGGCTATTAACAGCTTTTCTACTCCAGAGCTGCAGGGAGTGCTGGGAACTTGACTACAGTGTTCTGTGCTACTCTAAGCAATTTGTGTCAAATTTTACACAGATGTGTGATTTCCTGGAGTCCCATTTTCTGGAGGAAGAGGTGAAGCTCATTAAGAAGCTGGGAGACCACCTTACCAACCTGAAGAGGCTCAATGCAGCAGAAGTGGGCATGGGAGAGTATCTGTTTGACAAGCTGACCCTAGGTGAGGACAGCAGGAAGGAGAGTTAAGCCCCCATTGATATTGTACCCTTCTGAAATAGAGCTACCCCCACTAACACCAGAAGAGTGGCAAGTAATGTTACATGACTACAGAGAAAATAAACTAAATTTAACTGACTCTGGCTCTGTCTTCCTTATGATTTCTTATTCTAGTAGCACTTTTTCTAGGGAACTGCTTTCATATTTAGCTGAATTTTGCTTAGCATAGTGCCTCTTGTCAAGTGTTCAAGAGCAGAGCTTAGTCTGTATGCATACATGTTTGTCTGCACTTATGCATGCACAAAGATGCCTGTTCCCCTGGCAAGAGATGGGGGAAGGCAGCAGCTGTGTTCTCCTTTTTTTTTCTGCCTGTAGGATATAGGGTCTCTGCAAGCAAACTGGCAACACAGTGCAATTGTCTGCCCATGGGAAGCCCATCTCTTGTGGGCAGAGGAACGGAAAGCAGCACTAGACCTACTTGCAGCCTAGAAAGGTTAGAAGGGAGACATTTTTAAAGGGTCAGTAAACTCATGAAGAGAATAGTGGGGGGGGGGGGGGGAGGAGAGAAGGGGAGACTAGGAAGGGAAACAAAATGCAGCAGAAGAGTAGTGCAAGGGGTATTCAACCCAGTCAGGTTTTCATTACCACCCTGAATTAGGGTTGCCAACTGGCTCCAGATGCACCTGACAGGCTTGATCCAGCCCTGGGTTTACTCCCTGCATGCAATGGACATGTCTTGCTTTTCTTATGGAGTGCAATGGAGAAATCAGAACTACATGTCCCTGCATGCAATGGGGTAAGCACAGAACTAGAACAAGCCTGTCAGGCGCATCTGGAGCCAGTTGGCAACCCTACCCTGAATATGCATGAGATTTACGTGCACTGCCTCCATTGTAGACTGATCTCTCATGCATATTCATTGTGGTTAATCTGAAGGTTCACTAGCTAGGTGTCCAGCTTGTTCTATTTAGTCATACACCTTTTCTTGAGCAATTTACATTTTTGGCCTGCCTTTTTCAATCAAGTTCAAGGTGACTTACAGATTTTTAAACTTCATGTATAATACCTTTAACAAATTGTCAGTTACCCCCCTTAGCATAAGCCAATGGGAGATCAGGCAACTTGCCTGATTGCAGAAGTGGTGTTTGAATGATGCTTCTCAGCCCAAGGCCCTAATTGCTGCTTTCCCCTGCTGGGAACAGCAGTAACTAGGACATCTACCCACAAAACTCAATATCTAATTTTTAAAAATCTGATTCTGGTCATCTCGCTAACATTCTCCAGTACTAGGTACATTGTGGTGACTTTTCTATAGTTCCATCTATAAGGCCAAATCAACTATATCATACTAGCATAAACTTCCAAAACTCATAAGGGGCCTACCCAGTTAAAAGCAGCACTATAAATACTGTAGCAGGCCCTAGAACATCCATACACAGATTGAAAAACTAAACAAGTCAAATTACTACTGTACAGGTCCCTTTGTACAAACTCCATGTTAACAGAACTCCTGGCCTTAGTCATACACTCAGAACACAGACCCTCACCAAGTGCAGAATAAGTGAGGATAACCTAAAGTGAAAAAAGTAGACAAATCAACATCCAAGAAGACACTGCATTTAATACTAGAGGTAAGACTCATTTCCCTGTACTATGTAAAATATAAAACTAGTGCAAAGTCTGAACACTCATTGAAAAATCTTTTTCTACCTTTGTCTGACCATTTTATAATCGGATCATACTGGTCCCGATCTGAAGCTTCTGCTTTCTTCTGTCTTCTCTTAGCTCTTTCAATGGTTTCAACTCCACCTGCCATGTCTTCTCTCCTTTGGTTTTCTACACGTCCTTTCCATCATGGATATTTTTCTTTCCACCTTTCTTCCATTTATTTCTCTGGCCTCCCGTATTTCACTACTCCTTACTATCCAGTTCTCAATCTCCCTCTTTTTATGCCATCTACCTACCCCTTTTCAACCTTCACCTCCAGTCCTTCCATTCCCCAGCTCTTCCACTCTGTCCAGCATTTTGTCCTGTTTCCCCCTACAATTTAGCATGTCTTCCTGTCCCCGCTACCCTACACCTACACCTGCATCTCTCATCCAGCAGCAGTGATGGCACTCTGGTTGTTTTATCTTAGATTTTGCCACCTCTGCCTTCCTACTGCTCTTTTCCCTTAATGCTTGCAGCAAGAAAAAAGTGGTAGGAAAGCAGAGGCAGCAAATCTCAAATTAAAACAGAGCCAAAGTGCTGCCCGAGGCAGTCTCCTCAGGTGGCCTAATGGAAGAACACCCCTGGCAGTAATGTTTGTATTTGTGGTGTTTTGTTTGGGGGAGTGGGTTTGCAATGCTGCCTTTTTTTTGCCCCTTCAGAAGGGAAGGATTGTTGCCATTTGTGTTCTAGGTGCTAGTGCTGGTCAGGTATGGCAGAGTTGTGCTTTAGGTTGAGTACTCTTTATAGAACCTCACATCTTGCCTGCTAATGGAAGATGTTTGTCAGTTACTGAGGTAAAAAGAAATCATATTCAGGGCAGATGCAGAGCAGTTTTCTTGTACTTTTCCCCATCCTAGGCTTGCTTGTCCCTGTAGAAAACTAGCTAGTGCTAGAAACTATCCTGCTAAACTAGCACAGTGAGCATGCAAAGTGCTACATATTGAATTGTGCCTGTTTCTAAAATGTGCAGGCATGTATTTGCTTTTAATGCTGGATCCTTATGCTAACTGAAGGCAGGTGTGACAATCTCATCTAGGAGCCAAAACGTCAACTGTGATGAAGTATAACACTTTCTCAGTTGATCCAAACATAGGGGAAAACCCCTGATCCCACTAGCAGAATGTCAGGGGCAAGGCCTGTGCATACTGGCCCCATCATATTTTCTTAGAGGTGGGTTCTGAATCAGAGGGGGGCTCTCCTATAGGGCAAAGGGGTATCATCTGGATGTTTGGAGGAGCCTTTCTGGTAAGGGTAATGGGATCAAGGAGGTCCTTAAGGCTAATAGCAGCTGCAGCTGGCTTGAAGAGTATGGACAGCAGCCACACTACATGACAGTGAGTAAACACTAATATTCAATATGCTTGCTGTCACTGGCAGTCATGTCTTATCTCCACTCCAGTCCACACTTGCAAGGGTGGCCCCAAGGGTTCTTGCCACCATAGGCAGGCCCAATATGCTGCCCCTGACATCCAGTCTCTTACCAAGCATTGATGGGTGGCATAGCAATCGCCTCTTTGAAGTTGCAGCAGATTATAAAAGTATATGCACACTTGTGGTCTGCTGCTCCTGCCCCCTCTGACTTTCTGTCTGAGGGGGCAGGAGCTGTAGGACACAAGTACATGGGCAGCAGGGCAATCACCCTTTTTGAAGCAGTCTTGATATGTGTGCACACATCAACCTGCAGTGGGAGGTTGGACATCAGGGGCAACACATCGGGGACTGTCTAGGACTGAGTTGTATATCGGGGTCTGTCAACCTAGGCAGTGGTCTAGTGGACAGAACAGCCTTGCACACTTACTACAGGTGCTCTCATTGCAGCGCTGCTGTTTGGTATCACTCAATGTAGTAAAACCTCTAAGTACTTAACATGAGGGTAATGGTGGTTAAGTGCCGTCGAGTTGGAGTCAACTCATGGCGACCCTATGGATAGCTATCCTAAATTGTGTTCGGTCTTGAGTCAGGCGGCTCATTGTTGACAGACTGGTACCCGTAGCTGCTGTTGTATCGATCCATCTTATTGCTGGCCTTCCTCTTTTGTGTTGATCTTCTATCTTGCCAAGCATGATGTCTTTCTCTAATCTCTCTTCGCATGATGTGTCCAAAGTAGGAAAGTCAAAGTCTTGTCTGAGCTTCTAAAGAAAGCTTAGGTTTGATCTCCTCTAGTACTGACTGGTTTGTTCTTCGGGCAGTCCATGTTATACACAGTATTCACTGCCAGTACCATAATTCAAAGGCATTAATTTTCTTCCTGTCTTTTTCACTGTCCAGCTTTCACATCCATATGATATTGAAAATATCATGGCTTGAACAAGTCAGATCTTTGTAGGGAGAGAGACATCTCTGCTCTTGAGAATCTTATCTAGGTCTTTTATAGCTATTCTGCCAAGAGCAATGTGTCTGATTTTCTTGACTGCTTGTTGCTTCTTTATTGATAGTTGATCCAAGTAGGTTAAAGTTGTTCATGATTTCAAGTTCTTCTTCAATGATGAACCTGTTGATGCCAGTTGTCATGATTATTGTCTTTACATTAAGGTGCAGGCCCATTTTGAGACTGTTCTTTGATTGTGAGACGCAAATGTTTCAGATTATCTTCACTTTCAACCAGTAATGTGGTATCAGCATAGCAAAGGATGTTGAGTCTTCCAGTCTTCACCCCATCCTGCTTCTCTGATTTGTTCTGCATATAAATTAAACAGGTAGGGGGAAAGTATGCAGCCTTATCTTACACCTTTACTTATTTTAAACCATTCTGTTTTACTCCTTGATCCATTTGAACTATTGCTTCTTGCTCAATGTACAGATTGTGCAAGAGTATGATCAGGTGTTCTGGTATACCCCTGCTTCTTAATGTGGCCCAGAGTTTCTCATGGTTCACAGTCACAAGCCTTGCTTTAGTTGATTTAAAGCACAAATGGATCCTTAAAGACTAAAGAATACCAAAAGGATATCTCTCACATCTGCAATGATGTCTCTTGTTCCTCGCCCTTTTCTGAACCCTGCTTGCACTTCAGGTAGTTCTTGTTCCAGGTAGGGTTGTCGAATATTGCTGGCATGTGGAAGCAGTCAATAATAGCAGCCAGGAACTGTGACACAGTGCTGCAGCTGTTGGTAAGCGTTGCATTGTGGTTCCTTTGCCACTGCTATTGGCCGTAGAAAAGGGCAGTAATGGGTGCCCTCCAGAAGGCTGGTGCTCTAGGTTACTGCCTAGTTCACCTTATGGTAGTACTGGCCCTGCTTAACCTAGACATCCTCTTATAACATTACAACTCTCTGCATTAAAGGTGTAAACAGATTATACAACTACTGAGCTCCTAAATATTCTGCCTGAGTGTCTGTGGTGTTCTAGTGCTAAGTTAGACTATTCTGGGAGTTCAAAGATTGTCATCTGTTTGCAACAGGGTTGGCCCTAGAGTTCAACGTATTGCTGCCCTAGGCTACTTCCAGCTTTACACCCCATCTCGATGACAAAATCTATTTAGTTTTGAATCCCCTGCTTCTGCTGCCCTCTTGAAGTTGCTGCCCTAGGCAACTGCCTAGTTTGTCTAGTGGTTGGACTGGTCCTACCTCCAAACCAGTGAGTCCAGAGTTCAAATCCCACTGACAGTCCTTCTGGTCTTGGGCAAATCATTTAATCTTCCATTGCCTTAGGGGATAGAGAAATACTGACAGTAACTCACCTTGACTAGTACTGGAAAGGCAGACTCTGAAAGCAAATAAAAAGTAACTCCTCCTCCTCCTCCCCCCCCCCCCCTCTTTCATGGACATCTGCTGAAATGTGAACTCATTCACTCATTCTTCAGGAATAGGAATGATCTTTAGTCAATCCTACTATGTTGGTCCTGTTTTTCAAATTGTTGGCTGGCTGACCTGAGACTGTTGACATTTTGAATTACTGCCATAGAACGAGAGGAATTTCTGGAGGAAGTTCTTTTGAGGGTCCCTGTATGCCTTTCAGTCCTGCTGATGCCTCCAAAGAAATAAATGGGGAGAAAGAGGTGAGAAGGAGAATGGAGAGGGAGAAGAAAAGAAATGGGAGGGGAGGAAGGGAGAGAGAAAGGTGGAGAGAGGGAAGAAGAAGAGAGAAAGGATTGAAAGGAGGGATAAAGAAAGAGGGGGATGGGAAAGGCAAACAGGGAGAAAGAGAAGACGAGAGAAAAGGAAGGATGAGAGGAGGGAACAGGAAAAGGAGAAATGTAGGAGAGAGAGAAGGGATTGGAGAGGGACAGAGAATGTGTAAGAAGTAGAAGGGGGAGATAGAAGAGATAAGGGAGGAGGTGAAAAACATATTAAGCAAGTCCCCTCTGTATAAAGTTGGTGTCCCTGAAGAGCCACCCTGTCATAAGGCGTTGGGGACTGGACCCAATGCTGCGGCCCCCCAATGCCATCAAACCACTGGCAGGTGGGAGGATTCCTGCCATTGCAGCACCAGCATCAGGATGCTGTTCTTGAGCTGGCTTGGCGAATGCAGACCGTCAGTAAACGGTTCTCGTGAACTGGGCCAGACTGGCCGAATCCTACTGTAACCCCCACAAGGGGTTAAGCTTTTTTTTTTTTTTTTTTTACCTGAGAGGGTGTTTTTGCTGCATTGGCAGTTGAGTGTCTCATTTGAGGGGAGCTGGAGTATGTTTTGATCCAGATTGGATCTGTGATGGGAGAGGAGTTGGTCTGGGACGAAAAGTAAATGCATGAGAAGATCCGGGGCGGATCTGGGTCTCTCGGATCAAGAGACTGGTATCCCACGCTGTGAAGTAGCGCTTGAGAGTTATTGCAGGTGGAGGTGTAAGCTGAGACTCCAATTTGATTTTAGAAAGGGAGGTTGGATTTCAGAGGTTTTTTTGGGTAAGGTTAAACTGGTGAAATGTCATAGTGGAGTGCTGTTTTGAATTAGAAACCTGAGAAAACAGGGTCTAATAGTCACTCGGTAATTGTTGGGAAAGGGATAATTTCTTTTGGAATTTGTTATTTTTCCTGTTTAAATTCAATGTAGAATTTTGATACCATTATTATGGGAGTTTTAAAAGATAATGCAGATTGTAGCTGCAAAATAGAATTTGTGGCAACTGTTTTATTAGAATACTGGTGCAAGCATGCTTTTTATTGGCTGTAGGTTTTCTGATGTCATTTTTTGAGTTAGTGTTGCCTGGGGTTACGGCTGAGAAGATGGAGAAGTGAAGAACTGTTTGTGAGAGTCAGCAGTTGGTTATTATAGGATTTCTTATAAAGGTTGAAGATTTGCTTTCAAAGTAGGAAATTATGGTTGAGTACTACTGAAATTGGTCAGGTATTTTAAAAAGAAGGAAAGCTGCTTGTGGAAGTGAGAGCAGAGATGTGTTTAAACAGAGCTCTTGACTGAGTTTTGTGACAGAGTGACCCGTTTGAATGTGCTTAGGAATTGCACATTTAATTACAAAGAGCTGTGTATATATTTATTTACTGTATACTTGACTCGGCTGAAAACTTTTTTTTAAGGTGATGCTAGTAAAAGAGCTCCCTAAAAATAGGTTTCCTGTTTTGAATGGTCTAAAGGTGACCAGAGTACTGGAATGACTCTGAAGTGAGGATAAGTGTAAAGTAACCTGTACTAAAGGAAAAGAAAACTGTTGTTTTACTTTATGCAATTTCAGTAGAGCTATTCCACATGCAATAGTGTACTACAAGTTAATTGTACAAAGCATGCTGTAAGGTAGAATGAATCTAGTTATTGTGGAATAGACACATAGGGGTATGTTTACTAAAACCCCGTTAGGTGCAGGAAGCCCAGAAAAGGAGTAGGTGTGTCAGCAAACCGGGATTAATCATGTGCTAATGTGCGCTGTGCACATTAGCGCATGAGAAATGTGTGTGGGAAGCATAAGCAGGCGCGCTGATGTGCAAGCACAAGAACAGAGCCACAGTACAATGGTTAAGATACTGACCTATGGTGCAGGGATCATGGGTCAATCCCCCACTGGGCCCAATGAATAAGGCTGGCTGTGGCATTTAAATTTTTTTATTACTGCTGCTAGCAAATACACTTCCAAAGCCCTGTAACATAAGGTGCCCCAGAGGGCACATTTTAAAGTGCACTGTCTGCCATGGCACCCTACAATGATGCTTAAAGGGTGGCAGATTGACCTTGCCCTGCCTCATAGGGCACCCTGAGCACTGTTTTTGATGGCAGCACTGTGCATTTTAATGCATGGAAATCCTAAGTAGGTGTGCTGACATGCAAGGAAAAACAGCAGTGTAGCACAATGGTTAAGACACTGCCTGATGGTGCAGGGGTCATGGGTTCAATCCCCCACAGTGTCCAATGAATAAGGCTGGCTGAGGCACTACCTGTTATGTTTAAAATTGCATTATGAGGCAATTTAATATTGTTTTAATTAGTGCTGTTAGCAAACACACTCTCAAAGCGCTGTAACATAAGGTGCCGCATCAGCTGCCCTATAAGGCACTCCAGAGGGCATACTATAAAGTGCACTGTTGGCCCAGGCACCCTAGAATGTTCCTTATAGTGCGCTTTATAGGGTGTTGTATGAGGTGCCGCAAGGTCAGAGTACTGTTTCTGATGGCAGCACTGTGCATTGTAACGCATGGAAATCTTAAGTAGGTGTGCTGACATGCAAGGAGGAACAGCAGTGTAGCACAATGGTGAAGACACTGACTGATGGTGCAGGGGTCATGGGTTCAAATCCCCAGTGTACCTAATGAATAAGGTTGGCTGAGGTATGTCCTTTTTCTGCGTGCAACTGTACAGCAATCTGTGCTGCCATCTAAATAGAACCCCACCCTAGTGCCATAAATTAATGCACCTTTTAGGGTGCACCAGAAGGCACATCCTGAACAACCACGTCAGCAAAGGCGAGTTATAATGTTCCCCAGAGGCCATGTTAAAAGGTTGTCAACTCCCAAGGCACCATAGTAGGCACCCCATAAGCTGCCTGAATAGAAGGTGTGCCATAAGATGCCCCAAGGATGTATAGGTGAACTCAAAAACGTTTGTCAAGAGCAGTAAGATACCTCTCTTGCCCTTCAAATTGGGGTATGTGCCAAACACACACATAACCCAAACACTGCACAAAGCAGAAAGGAAAGACAATGCATAAGTAAAAGAAGGATGTAGATCAGAGCTGATGGCCCACACAAATCAGCGCCAGCCCATGTGGCAGCTAGAAAAATGGACACACATATTGGGGGGCAGCTGTAGCTATGCACAGAGTGATGGTAATGTACCATGCTGTAATGACAGTGTGGGACAGAGGATGGGAAGATGTGTGCAGCAGAGGAGCCTGAAATGGCAGGATAGGTGAAATAGCAGGTTGACAGTGGAGTAGCAGTGCTATACAGAGCACACACGGGAGAGGCAACCAGGGAGAGCTGCAATGCAGGAATGTGTAGGAGTGCAGGACGTGGGGTAGCAGCATACACATCAGGGTAGGATGGCACACAGCTGGCAGACAGAAGATGTACAGAAGGATGGTTCACAACTCCTATGCGGGTACAATGTGCTCACAGCACAGATCTGCACAGATATTACTGTCATACGAATGAAAACTACTTCTGCAGGACTAGTATACAAATCAAAGAGAACAGAGAGGAATCACACCTACGACCAC
Organism: Ichthyophis bannanicus; assembly: GCA_033557465.1. NCBI lineage: Eukaryota > Metazoa > Chordata > Amphibia > Gymnophiona > Ichthyophiidae > Ichthyophis > Ichthyophis bannanicus. The sequence goes on from CM066033.1 coordinate 210,379,611, forward strand.
TACCACAAATGGCAATGCACAAATGGGTAGGCCACACCACCAATGTGAGCTCATTAGCAAAGGCTGCACAAAAAAATAGTGCAGGGCATCACACAAGATGCCTGCTGGCTGTCAGGACAGGCAAACCCCCAACAGTAATCATGACCAAATGCACATGCAGATCTGCTGTGTACAGATCCGATCCCAGTCTGTAATTGGGATCAGGGACACATGCACACACCCATTGAAATGTTATGCAGTGGATACAGCATGCAAAAGAGGAAAGAAACTAAACCCCAAGGGCAGCAGAGGATGCTCTGTGGAGCTGGGTAACAATCTGGAACAGGACAGGAGAGAACTGAACATGCAAACAGGTGTACCACACACCAGCTGAACCACAGCAATACAAAACCCCCAAGTGCACTGCCATGTAAACACCATAAAGAAAGAGACCTATGTAACAGATAATATCTGATGGCTAGGCAGCACAGAGGGCACACCTTGGTGTACAGTGAAGAGAGGGAAGGGTGTGTGTAGAGGTGATGAACCTGCTGGTACCTAATGGTCCAGTTAGCACAACAGAAAAGAAAAAGATAAACCACATGTGCGGATCAAACCTGCAAACTACTGAGTTATAACACATGCCTCTAACCACTCCCACAAACAGCACACTGAGCACAATGCAAAACAAATACCCCAAAGGGAGGGTGTGTATGGGAACCTGTAATACCCAGTGATGTGGCAAATGGCTGGCAGATACACGGCTGCCACCGTACAAGGATGCGAGCACAGGTGGGCCATGTACATGACCAGCAAATCAGTAGATACAAGTGTCAATGTGCTCAAAGAGTGGAGGAGTAGCCTAGTGTTTAGAAAACTGGCTTGGACACCAAGCAACCAGGGCTCAATTCACACTAGCACTCCATGTGGCCTTGGCCAGGTCACATAACCCTCCATTACCTTGGAAGAAAGACCTGACAAGCTACATCCAGTGACATTGACAAGAAAACCCTGGAGTCTCTGGGTCACAAGCAGTCAGGACTGATTCAAAGGCACGCATTGCATTGCATGTTTGTCACCATGATCAAGCAGCAAAAGAGACAAATGTCTGTCAAATACATATCTTTATTTGGGTTATTCATCACAGATAGTGTAGACAGTGCCATCATAATATCAAGGTGAGTACATCCCTGGTGAAAGACGGAAACACATTTAGCAGGGCAGCAACCCACCTCCTACAGAAAGGTCACTTGCTTGACCACAAATGAAGGGCAGGAGATATAATGTGCATCAGGTGCATGCTATGCACTGGGCAGCAGGCCCCCACCCCCCACCTGCTGCTGCATGCCTCAAATGTGTTACTCACATATGAGTGCATGTAGACAGTAGGCGCTGCATGATGAGGACCCAACACACATCACCTGTCCCTCAAAACATATCCATCTGGCAACACAGGAGGCACAGAAATGAAAACAGCATATGTTGTCACAATGTTTTAATGTTAACAACACACTCTGAAAGTAATGTTTCAGCTCTCACCTAATGCCTGATCTAGGAATCAAAGCTGCAACAATGTAGATCCAAACAATAATCAAAAGCACAATGAGCATATGCTAACAGGTAGCAGAGGCACATGAACACAGAGAGAATACAAACTAAACTACCTGCAGAAACAACACCATGAAGGAGGTCCCCCTGCACTGTTTGTTGGGTAGACAGTGTTTGGGCACATATAGCACGGTACATGGAATGCACAATTGAAGGAGCACCAAGGACACCCACACTGCCACACTCCAAATATAATGGGGCAATGTGAGTGTCGTCACCGCAGGGAATAAACAGGACCGTGCAGACGTACAATGCAAGGTGTGTACATACATGCAGACTGCCACGTCTGTACCGTAAACAAACACAAGAACCAGCACGTGAAGATGGAAATGATGGGCAAACATCTTACAGTGAACCACACAGAAGCCATAGGTCCACATGCTGTGGTTCACAAACAAAGTCAGTCATATGCACAAGCACCATCCACATACCAACATGATACAGTGATGCCACACATGCACGTAAACACCCTTGGCCATTGCAAACATCAATCCAGGATGGTGGTGTGCATGAAAGCCCTGTTGTGGCAAAACCTGTATCATGTCCAGGTGGAGAGCAGGTGGACATAGACAATAGTACCGCTCCATCGTTGCCCCTATGCCACAAACATGGCTGTATGCTTGTGTTGAAACAAACAGATGAGCGTATCCTGTGTGCCATGTCACACACATGGCCAAAACACAACAACAACACAACTGTGTAGGAATGTACAACATACAGTGACAATGTCAGTCCGTGCTGCACACGTGGGGATCAGTACACAGCGTCCAACGTGCAAAGTGTATCTGCAATCTGTCATGAGGTAGCGCTGTCAGAGCCCATGGAAATAGGGAACTATGAGCAAAACATAGCTGACAGCTCAGAAATACACGTGGAGAAAGGTTACCACGGTCAACAGATACAAGCTGGGTCATGAGGTGTAAGGGAATGCCCAAACACAAGCCTGGATAGGAACTCATTAGGAAATGAGGGGCAGTTGGGTAGGGGCAGAGCCCAAACAAACACCATGAGAAAGACAGTTAAAAGTCACTCACCTGAAGGTAGTGTTAGAGTCGTTAGAGCTGTTGGAGCTGTTAGAGCCGTGGAAGGAACGTTCAGAGCTGTGAGAGCTGCTGAGGGAACATTCAGGAAGAGAGTTGCTGAGGAGAAAAGCCAAGGGAACATTTGGTGAGAAGCCTCACGAGGGAAACACAGAACTGTGGAATTCAGGAGGGACTGCTTTGAGAAGCAGGGCACAGCTCTCCAAAATCCCCGGGAACCTTGCTATGAAGGGAGCAGAGGTGGCAGTCCGGTGGCCAGGCTAAAGGGAGCCAAATTACCCAGTACAAGGTACCAAGCAGGGAATAGTTTTTGCCCTGAGGAAACTTTTATACCAGAGAAGCAGCTAGCAGAGAAACACAGTAGAAGGTTTTCACACAAACGGAGCTCGGCTCGGCTGAGAGACCAGGAAGAGAGAGTGCCAGAGGGTAGGCATATTAACCTTAATAGAAGAGGTCCAGAATACAGAGAATTACCCTGCACTTACCAGGAACTGTGTAGCTCTCTTGACCATGATTATAGTGAATGTGGTAATTACCCATTTCCCTCTAGTGCAGTGGAGGAGGGGAATGCTGTGAGTTACAGAGAGGAACTTTGCAACGGAAGCTTTACTCCAGGAGAAAGTTATTCCGACAGTGAAGAGATGCAATATGAGCCTTATGAGGAATCTTTGAATGGCAGTGATATGGACTGTACGTACACTATGGCAGATGCCATATCCTCTCTATGTTAGAGTGCTGTGAAAACTGTTTAAAAGGAAACAGGAAGAAGGTTTTTATGTGAAAAGGATTGTTTTCTTTTCCCTTCTGTTTGATGCAAAAGCTGAAGTTAAAGCCAAGTTTTGTTCCTGCATTTCTTTAATTTTGATGCCAGATGAATGGTCTCTTTTCCTTTGTTTCAAATGCTAAATATCCAATCCCGGACAGGGAATAAAATCCTGTATTATAACCTTACACTTGGTCTGCAACTACAATTATTTGACTGGTGCTTAAGAACCACAGGTTCCAGAAGGCATTTCAAAGCCTTCCCACAAAGACTCTATAGCAACTAGAGTACTACCCCACTGACGTACCCACGCCACTGGCCTCTGGGGACGCTGGTGGGTGACAAATCCAACAGGTCAGGTTAAAACTGTCCTTGCAACTCTGGGCATGCATAGTCAAGTGTCACATTCCAAAATGCCACAGTCCTTGAAAGTTCATGTGTGTCCCCTGCAATGAGCAGGACTCCCAGCCAGAGCATGGCAGCAACAGTGTGTTGGACAGGTCTGTCATGGGCAAAGCAGCAGTCCAAGAGTAATACTGTCCATCCCAGGCATGTGTCCCACTCTCAGAGGTCAAACATCCAATGGCACAATTCTCCACAAAAAGTTCCATGGTGTTGTGTCCCCCAACAGGTGGGTGATGGCGATGCCAGATGCACTGTAAGAGATGTATCCAGTATGTCCTCTGCCCTGTGTCAGGAGAGGAAAAGTATTGTATTGTTAGACACCTTGCAAAAACAGCACAAATTGCAGAGAGTCACACCTTAGGAAATACAGAAGAAAGGGATGCAAAGGCAAACATGACATGATATCAACACAAAAGAAACCACATATTGGTGACATCATGAATCGTAAACGCAGACATGGGTGTCACATGGATATGGTCATGTCCATGCTCATGTCACACAGGCATCTCACAGCTACACACTATATGCATCTGTTTCTGTGAACAGAGAGGCAACATAACATGTACATGAGACAAACAGTAAATCATCAACAGGTAAAGCCAGATGTAATCCCCCAAATAACAAAGGTGCAACATACCTTGTGTGTGCATCAGGTGTACGTCATCGATCCCTTGAGCGACTCAACAGCCATATCAGGTCACAGTGAAGGGAGACAATGTCAGCAAAACGTGTATAATCACCATGTCAAGCCACTGTTGATGCATGTCCACATTATGCCGATATCTGAGATAAAAAAAATGGGCTCAACAGTGGTCCCTCAAAACACAAGACACAGTTCTGCTCACAGCACACATGTCGAGAATGTTCACAAGGTAAACAGCACTATGGTAGAGGTAGCACAGTCACCACCGCCCCCCAGGTGCACAGACCCCTCACAGCACATGATAATGTACTATGCCTGAACACTGCATCATCACACAGCCAACCCATAAACACGCACCCACACAGTATGCTAAGGTCAGCATGCCAGCTGTAACACATGGCCTGTATGTGCACAAGTGGAGATTTGTAGACATAAAGGCCCAGTGACATGCAGTGATACCCTGTTGTTGGCTGATGGTACAATGTTGGGGTAGGGAGCAAGTGTAGGCCACCACCAAAAAAAACACGACCTCCACACACATGCAGCTCTGTTGTACATGTCCCAGAGACAGTGTTGCAGAGGACATACTGGACACAAACACATGGGGATATGTGTGACAACAGCAAGATATGGGTTAGGGAGGCGTAAGGAAAAAAAGTGAACCACAACATCTGCCCAATATGACACATCACTGAGGACATGTTTTCCCCCTGACTGCAGGCACAGACAATATAGCTGTAGATCCACCTACCCCGGACCACAGCATTTTGGCTGATGTACAGTCACGTGCCAATGCACCACAGCAACAGCATCCTCATGAAGTATGTCCTGTGCAGTGGGAAACACAAGAGAAACAAACATATGTCATGTTCTAGCTGTGCAACACACACTGCACCTTCCTGTCCCCAGCTGTCAGACCCCACAACATCACATACTGACTGACTGTTCACTATCACACTGTACAGATCTCTCACATGTGAGAGGCAGCATGGAGGTGTCGGAGGCTAACTACAGGTGTCCATAATCTCTCTGTCCCCTCCCTTACCTCTCTGTTGTACACACTGGTCAATAGAGGTGTCTGCTCCCACCATGTTTCTGCCTCACCCCAAGGTCGCAATATTAGCCCGGGTCCCCCATATTGCCACCAATGCCCCCTCTCCGTGTGTACTGTTGTCCCAATGTTGTCTGTTACCCCACTATCAATTGCTGTAACACATGGAAATATGCAGGCACACCTCCTGTATCCACTGACCAAATACATATCCTGGTGTGTACATCTCATACCTTGAATAATATTGAGAGCTGTGTGCTGATGATGTGCACAAATAGATGGCAATGTCTGCGTCACGTCAGCAAAACCACACCCCCATGTCTGTTTGTGACCTGACCATGATGGCTGCATGTCATCCCACTGTGTGACAGTGAGAATGTCAAAGCATGGATAGCCTATATGTGCACCTTAAAAAAATAACTCTCACCTAAGTCTCTGTGTGTATGCAGACATAACCTCCCTCGCTAGGATCCGCAAGGTAGTTGTTGATGTGGACTGTACTCTCCTGCCCTACACACTTACACAGCCTGTAGCTGAGGCATGTGGCATATGTTGAGATAGCATCAGCTACATATGCCATGTCCCCCCTGAAAAACCTCGTAAAACACAATCCACCCACACATTCAGCGCTCAACTTGCCTACTGTAACCCACACCTTGCTTATCTGGGCGGATCACCTCTGTATGTGTGTACATATGCAACACTGCACTGCAGGGCTATTCTTCAACAACAAAATGTAGCAATGATACTCCCCCTGGCTGGACACTGCACAGGTCCCCATCCTTCACCATATCCATGTCAGGGCTACGTGATGACCTATACATTCAGGCACACTGTGGGGTTGCATTAACACCCCTCACGAATAGTTAATACCATCATGAAAAACTAGTACTGAGCATGTGTATTGTGCTATGTATGACATGTGGCGCCACACATAAGAAACATACACACATAGCCAGCTGACATGAGCATAACACCCACACAAGCAGCTCAAAATTGTACAATATAACCACACCCCGCTGGACAACTGTCCCCAAACATGGTCTGCCCTCCCACTGTGAATACCGCACCATATGCCTGCCACCGTGCTCCACCCATAGCATCAAAACAACTAACTGTGTTTGCACAACAGCTGCTATCACAACCAGGCACTAACTGGGAATGTGACCCCCAAAACCTCCCACAGGCGTATGATCACCCACCCACATAATCCACCACCACCTGCTGTTGTGCCCTGCCCACATTGTTTGTCGCACACTCATGCCTATATGTGTCGTTGGGATTGTCAGTTAAATGTCAATGCAGTGTGGCATCTGAATGATATCTTTACAGAAACATCAACCTTTAGAACCATCACACACATATAAAAACACATGTAGGTGGGAATATATACAATACGTACATGAGAAGATCTCTGCGATCAACCTCCTCCTGACCGCTGTTCCCTCCCATGTGTCACCACTGGCACGTACAGGGGGGCACATTGGATCATCCTCCAGATCCTCATTAATCTCTGCAGGGATATCGTGCCTGAGAGCAATGTTGTGCAGGATGCAACAGGCTATGATTATCTCTGTCACAGTCATTGGCTTATATTGTAAGGCCCCGCCTGTCCTATCCAGACACCTGAAGCGACTCTTCAACACGCCAAAGGTGCGCTCTATGACAGAGCGGCTGGAGGCATGGGCCTCATTGTACCTCCGCTCTGCACGTGTCCATGGCTGACGCACAGGGGTCAGCAGCCAGGGGTGACACCCATATCCTGCATCACCTGCAGAAAGAGATGTTGCATGTGAATGCAGGAGCTCATGTTCACCAAAATTGACACATGTTTAGACGTGAGAAACAAACGCACAACACATCCTGACAGAAACATATGACAGCACAACTATGCAGTTCATAAAAATAGACATATGATGACAGAAAAGGACCACATGGCCTATCGAGTCTGTATACCCATGGCAAAGACTACAACAGTCCCATGTATACCTTTAGAGATCCTCTGTGTGTGGCACATGCGTATTGTAATGCAGTTAGTGTCCTCATCTCTACCACCTCCACTGTGAGACTATACCACTGATCCACTGATCACAGGTTCAAAGTATATGTCAGCATAGTACCCACGAAAAAACATGCTGTCATTTGAAGGAGGCCCACACCCAGAACATGTATGCCATGGAGGTCTGGCAAAGTGTAAACCATATCACCTCTATACACCCTGTCCACTAAGATCTACATATCAAGATTAAGCAGTCTGTCTCCATATGCTGCATACTGCTGACCACCAATCGTTTCAGTAGCCGTCCTCTGCACTGTCTCCATCCTGTTCACAGCCTTTTGAAGGTGTGGTCTACAGAATTGCACACTGTACCCCACATGAGTTAGCACCAATGACATATACAGAGGCAGAGTACCTTCCTGTGTATCTGCTACCAATACCTCTCTGTATGCACCCAAGTAGCCCCCTAGCTTTTGCCGTCACCTTTCCATAATGGTCAGCTACATGAGGATCGGCAGACACAACGACGCCTAGGTCCCGCTCATCTACAGTGGCCAAAGGTACTGCACCCCCTATACTGTGTTGCTCCCCTGGTTTGATGCAGCCAAGATGCGTGACCATACATATGCAAACATGTCCTCCCAGCTGGAAAGGTCCATAACATCCATCAGATTTATCTAGACCCCTCCTCATGTTATCTAGTGCCTCCTAAGACACACATGACAAGGGTTAGTTGTATGGATTGGCAATAACATAAACATTACATAACATACAAAAGCTAGCAGACAATTAACCGGCATCACAGGTGGATGTGAAGGGCACCAACCCCCCCCCCCCCCATCACATGTGGGCAGTTGGCACACACACACACTAGGAGGGATCCAGCACCAGGACAGACATATGCACATGTGCGTAGTCACATGAACACCATGTGCAGGTTATGATCATATAATGTTATAATGCTGATGGTCTTATTTCAATTAGTTTCCCTGTTACTATATGTTTATACTCCTGTAACAATGTAAACTCAGAACAGTCCTCTGTCTGTCTAACTTTTCTTATCTGTAAACCGCACTGATAACAAACAGGGTGCTACATAAGAGATGTTACATAAATAAATGTAGAAAGACATAAATAAATTACTAATCTTGAAATACTCACCCAGCAATATACAGTCCGCATACCAGCCTTCCTCAAATTGTCTGAATAGTGCCGAGTGATGCAGGATATAGGAGTCATGGGTGGACCCTGGAAACCTAGGGACCTCATTCAGAATATGCAGATTAGCATCACATACAACCTGAACATTCAGGGAATGGTAGTGTTTGCGGTTGCTGAACGCTACCTCCCTGTCTCTAGGCGGGACCAGGGCAACATGTGTGCAATCAATAGCTCCCATCACGTGTGGTATCCTGGCTAACGCCTCAAAGGCCTGGTTCAGGGTCCCCCACTGTTGCCTAGTGTGGGGAAGGGCTATGTAATTCCCCACCCGGCTGACCATGGCACGCAGTACTTGGTGGAGACAGCGTGAGAAGGTGGGGCGGCTCATGCCACCCACTGCGGCCACAGATGACTGGAAACAGCCAGAGGCAAAGAAATGTAAGGCAGCATGGAGCTTGACTAAACCTGGTATGGCATGGGACCGATGAGTCAGGGGCTCGAGGTCAGGTCTTAGATCCTCATAGAGCTCCCTAATAGCCCTTGTGCTCAGTCGGTACAGGGAGATGACCTGGTCCTCACGCATGCCCTGGAGCTGGGCCCTGGGTCTGTAGAGGCGAGGCTGCCGAGCCTGCACCTCAGCACGCCTTCTGCGCCGTGCACGCACAGCACCTGCCTGGTCCGCCCCCACAGCTGCAGGTCTGATTTGCTGCGGGACTACACCCATGCCCTGTGCCTCAGCCCCATGGACACCATCTCCCCTGTCCTGCAACCGCAGCATCTGCCCACGTCTCAGGGCACATGCAGCAACATTAATAGCCGCCATAAATTCCTCCCGTCCGGCTATGCAAACACATGCAAACACACACACGAACCTCTCTAAACAGTGTACACCTTACAAACCACACAAGACACTACACACACAATACAACACAATACAACCAACACCAATACAATCAACACCAACACCTGCTCTGACTCTCTCCCTTCCTCTCTGCAAACACACACCTACTCTCCCTCGCCTACAACCGTCAACATGGACCAGGTGTGCAGGCATATTTATAGGATTTTTTAACGTTTCGGCCGTTGCGCATACGCAGTTGTGGGAGCGTGGTTCTTGTGCGCCGCGTGAATGCGTGAATCTGCGCATGGGTGTCTGTCTGTGTGCAGCGCGCATGGGCATCATGTGTGTGCGCAGTGCGTATGTGCAACTCGTTGCGCATGCGCAGTAGTGCGAGCGCGGCACGCCTGTGCAACTGTTTGCGCATGGGCATTGTGTGTGCGCAGTGCGCATGTGCAACTCGCCGCGCATGCGCAATAGTGCGAGTGTGGCGCACCTGTGCAACTGTTTGCGCATGGGCGGTTGTGTGTGCATCCCGCGCATGTGCAACTCGCCGCGCATGTGCGTGTGGATACATGCGCAAACAGTTGCACAGGCACGCCGCGCACACACAGATGCCCATGCGCAGTCGCGCATGCGTGCGCCGCACAAGCACCGCACTCGCACAACTGCGCAATCGCAACGTATGCAACGTAAAAAAAAACTATAAATATGCCTGCACACCTGGTCCACGTTGAGGGTTGTTTGAGGAGTTCGAGGTAGAGAGAGAGGTAGAGAGAGTTAGATAGAGAGGCTGTGGTGGGAGTAGTGCAGAGGAGAGAGGTAGAGAGAGAGTTAGAGAGAGAGGCTGTGGTTGGAGTAGTGGAGGTAGTGTGTTTTGTATTTTGTATTGTGGTTTGTAGTGTGTCCTGTATTTTGTTTGGTATTGTAGTCTGTATTGTGGTTTGTAGTGTGGTCTGTGTTGTGTGTTCTGTGTTGTGGTGTGTGTAGGTGAGGGTAGGTGAGGAGGGGTGCGGTGAGAGGAGATGGAGAGGGAGAGGGAGGGTGAGGGTGAGGGGGTGGAGGAGGTGGGCCCACCTGTTGCTGTTGAGACACCCAGTCTATACCCCTCTAATGAGTGATTCTATAGTGACTGATATTAACTACTAAATTGTGTGTACTATTTTTTTGTCGGAAGTTATTGCCTTGAGAGATCTCTCCCTCTTGAAGCGTTGAAGATCTGCAATTAAGAACTTTTAATGAAATTACTTAGGTTTGTGATGTAGCATCAGGAGAATGCAATTACTTCACAAGTTTTTATACGGTGGTTTGGTTACCATAATAGTAATTAAAAGGGAAGTCACGGTTCAAGAGGGAGAGATCTCTCAAGGCAATAACTTCCGACAAAAAAATAGTACACACAATTTAGTAGTTAATATCAGTCACTATAGAATCACTCATTAGAGGGGTATAGATTGGTTGAAGTGAGTGAAGGGTGGAATAATTTTTAGTTGAGACACCCAGGACAGGGACTGCACGGCCTATGGAGGCAGAGGCAGGCCCATCTGGTGGGCCACAGGCTTCACAGTGCAGCCACACGGCCAAGAGGAAGAGGATACCGGTGCCTGCCCCACAGAGGAGGAGGGCCGTAAGGTTCACCGAGAGGGAGAACCACATCCTCCTGTCAGGGGTCATAGAGAATTATGACTTACTATTTGGGCGGCTCAGTAGCCGCACAACTGTGGCCACCAGGATGGCAGTGTGGGAGGAGGTGCGTGGTGCAGTGGCCGAGGCAGGGGCCCCCCCCCCAAGACGTTGAAAGCCTCAAAAAGAGGTTTTCAGATATCAAAAGAGGGGTGAGGCAGCACATGGCTGCCGAGAGACAACATGCTCTGGGCACAGGTGGCGGTGGCCCCTTCACACCATCCCTCTCGCCCCTGGAACAGGAGCTGGCGGCAAGATTGGGGCCAATCTACCTCTGTGGTCTGCCTGAGGCCCTCGATACGGCACATCCGCAGGCAGGTATGTATGCTAACTTTCAGCTCCCAGGCCATGCCTGAAATTCCCATTGTGTAGACATCAGCCATCTGCAAAGACCCTCCCATACCAGTCACCCAATCCCCACCATGTATCTATCCTGGTGGCACATGTGTGTGATATACCCCTGCACTACCTGTTTTGTTGCCATGTCCCGGGGCCACATTCAAAATGTGTCCCTCATCCCATCCCTCTCCCCATCTGTCCCAAAAAGGTCCACGCACATCAGCCACTACCCTACCCCCACACCTGTGATTGCCATCCCCTGTATGATTGTGAGGGCCATTGATCAGGGCATGTTTGTGTGACATACTATCTGCACAGTGCTGCATGTGCTTGGCAGTGGGCCAGAGGTGATGGATAGTCATAATCCGCTGCATAGTGGGTCACTGCCAAGCACATGTAGCACTGAGAAGATAGTATGTCTGAATAAAATATGCCCTGATCAAAAGCCCGCACAGTCATACAGGGGATGGCAAAAACAGGTGTAAGGGTGGGGTATTAGCAGGTGTGTGTGGACATATTTGGGGTAGATGGGGAAAGGGATGGGATGGGGGCCACATGTGTAATGGGACCAGGACCAGGACCAGGAACATGGCAACCAAACAAGGTGTGCCCCCGGGATAGGTACATGGGGGGGACAGACAGGTATGGGAGGGTGTAGTGGGTCCTGTATGCAACACACATGCAGGGCCCCCTCATCATGTCTGTGGTGTCTGTAGCACACACGTATACATAGGTGGAGTGTTTAAACATATGCGTGCTGTCTCTGATTGTTCACAATGCAGGTGACTACAGTACAATGGGGGCCCAGGAGGAGGAGGAGGAGGAGGAGGTGGACCTGCCCGTCCTTCAGAGTATTGAGGAGCCCGAGGTTGCTGTGTCTGGGGGCAGCACAAGTGGGGGAGAACAAACGACGGAGCCACCCATCGCCACCGGCCCAACAGTGGCGGCTGCAGCCAGCCCAGCAATGGGGGTCAGGCAGGAACCAGCCGCAGATCCAAATGACATGGGTGTCATGATGGGCGAGCTGAGGGCACACAGCGCATCAGCACGGCGCGATGCCGAAGGTGGGTGACAACAGACTGTCACAACCACAATGCACAAACCACTAGTCTCTGGTTGGTGTGTGTGTGGTGGATGTGGCAACATTCCTTCCACAGCTGTTACATGTATGGTTCATGTAGACGGGATGTAGTGGAGCAAACCAAAGGGTTTGGCGTATGACAGATGATGTTAATGTCACACACAGCAGAACAGCCTAGGGCCAGTTACCACCTACAGATGCAGACAGAAGAGGAATGTTGTTTAAGGTCCAGCACGTTGTCAGACAAAAAATAAAAACAAGCATTGCCCTTGCTACAGTCTGCTTCATCTCAGACGCCCAGCCGTCTCGCAGACAACAGGATGCCCCCTGTCCCATAGTCAATGGACAATCAGATCAGACATAAACAAACCTAAGCATCTTCTGTCATGTAACATCACACAGCCTCCATTCCATCCAGTCTGCATCTCCAGGTGAAAAGCAATCATAGGATATGAAATGAGCAGTCAAAATGTGTTAATACACCCATATACAAGGATTTACAGAGGTGACAGGATCATAGATCATGTAAAGATGGTTTGGGGGAAAAACAGGTCCCTCAAGGCTGCCTGTACGTCAACAACTAAGATCGACTGCTTGGCATACAGACAAGGCCATCAACATGTCTCCCCTTCCTGTAGCTCTGACAATGAGTCCCCCGATTGCATAGGTTGGGACTCACCCACACGATCACACAGGTCAGGTAACGACCTCTGTTGTGTTTTGAAAGACTCGCCAACTCCCAGCTGCCACCCCTGCTGCCAACCAGAATCAGGGAAACACCCCCCCAGCTCTGGGTATCACCACCCTTCCCCAGGGGGTACCACCTGCTGTGGATTCCTCAACATAACCCTGTCCATGTTCCTGGGGTCTGTCCACCTCTGCTGTACCCTCTGTTGCTCCCCCTGCTCTGTCCAAACCCTCCATATGTTTACCAAGGTGTACACGCACTGGTACCCAACCCCTCCTCTGTTTTACACAAGGTGTATGTGAACCCCTCTGCCGTCAGACACGTGAAGCAGCAGTGCACTTGCACACGTAAGGGTTGATATTCTTGTGCTACCACTCCATCCCTCTGAGTCAATAGCGCATCTCCTGTAACCTGTCCAAGCTGCGTTTATCCCTCAAACTGTGCCCCCACTTGGGCTGGCTTTCTTCGACCTTCCTCTGATCACCACTGCTGCTCTCCAGCTGTGGTTGTTGTCCCTGGTTCATGCTCCACCTCCCGTACACGATGGACATGTGTTTGCTATCTGTGCTCAAGCCTGTTGCTACGTCTGCAGTACGTGGGTGTGTCAGCGCAGCCTGTGGATCTTTGTGTTTGCCTTCCACATCAAAGTACTGGACCGTGTCCTGTGCGTGTCTATGACTTATACTACTGTGAAAATGATGTCTTTTACCCCTATCCATGTGTCTATTAGAGTCTGCCCTATCACAATAACGATCTTGTGGGATATGTGTGACATGTTTGTGTCTGACGGTTGATTACTGGAGAGGTATCTCACAGACCACCCTTTGTCCCACCCACAGGCAATCATCAGGCGCTAGAAAGAATCTACAGTGCGGTGGTGGAGAACACCAGGGAGCTGAGGCAGGTCCGAGGGGAGCTGCGCCAATTCCGGGAGGAGGTCAGAGCCATGCCGTTCACGAGGATGTGTGAGGCCCTGGAGGACATGCTGGCTATCATGCAGCAGGCAGTACCGGCACCACCACCACCACCACCACAGGCACCGGAAGAGGGTGTAGCACCGGGGGGGGGGGGGGGTTTGCCATGTGGCAGGCATGGGCAGCCACGCCGTCGCTAATTTCTGTGACAATAAAGAGCTGTCATACAGTGTATGCAACGTGTTTCCAATGTGTGTCCCTGTGGTCCCCTATGTAGTGTGCAAATGCATGTCGTGTCCCTGACCATATGACCTGCACCCAGGCCCCTCGCTGGTGGGGTGTTTGCACTGCCAGGTATTACTACACAGATGCCAGCACATGCCATGTGTGACCTGCACAGTGTGTGTTCACTGGCCCTGGGCTGCAGCGGGGCGGTTTACACAGACACCCATTTTGCGACAGGGGGAATGTTCTGTGTTCTGATCCATCACCGTGTCCACCCCCTCGTACCCCCAACATTGGGTGCATATGTGTGACCATTGCCCCTGCCTGTAACACTGATTACATGCCTGCCCCCCCCCAGGCATGCATGTGGCACAGGCAGACATGGGTGGCATGCGTATGTCGGCTGCTGATTTATGCTAACAAATTTGGTTACCCTACGCCCATCCCTGTGACATGGATGTCCCCGGGACGCCTGCTACATTGCAACATCTCATGCGCCACCCTGGGATCACACCCCTACACACATGGTTAGCCCCCAAAACTGCATGTGGAGCCAGTCAATGTATGATACCCATGTCTTCCTGTACTGCACATCCCTGTCCACACACATATCCCATGCTGGCATCCATAGTGTTCTGCTAAGGGAGACACGTGACCATTTCAAATTAAATAACATTGTGTATATTTTACAAAATAAAAGGACATATTTACAATTGTAGGGAGGGGGACAATACCCATCACCCTCCCCCCAACCCCCCCTCCTCCCCCCTGCCACCCCCACCTGCCCTAAACACCCTCCTTCACCCCTCCCCCCACCCCCACATCAGCCACACCCTCCCCCTGCATGCCCAGTGATGGAAGACAGGGCAGCACAGGGCACATATGTGGACATCACAGGCGCCATCAATGACCCCTGTGACGCCCTTCAGGGGGTGGCCGCCGACATGGCAGACACTCCACCTCGGCGGCCACCTGCTGAATGGCACTAAGAGGTGCACTCGCTGCTCCAATGCATTCAGGGCCACATACAGGTCCACCACGCACCTGCCACCACACACACACATAGTCCCTGGGGTCTGGGTGGTGGCATGTGCGTGCGACCTGTGTGGGGCCCTGGATGGTGGAGCCACCTGGCATGGCTGACGGTAGCCCACAGTGCCCTGTGCTGCACTGTCTTCCAAATCACTCTCCCACACCCACTCCACCCCCTCCTCCCCCCCTGACTCCTCCCACCCACCCTCCACAACCTCCTCCACCCCTCCCCCCACCCCCCTCACCCCCACATCACCCCCACCCTCTCCCTCCCCTGCCACCCCGCCAACCACCCCTTCCAGGACCCCATCAGCCCCCTCCTCCTCTTGTGCAGCTTCTGCCCCCTCCGCCTCCTCCTCCGCCGAATCCACCACCACCACCTCCACCTCTCTGGCATGGCGGGCAGTGGGGCACCGCAATGCATATGCGGAGGTGGTGGGCTCCTCATCGTTTTCAGCACCATCTGTGGAAGATGACAGTCATCAGCACATTATTATGTGTGTAACATAGCACATGTACCTATGCAGGCACCACACAGGCTGCTGGGCCAATGGGACATCTGCTACTGGCCAGCCAGGTCGCCAATACTCACCATCACCCTGTGACAGGCCCTCACCCTGGAGGCGCTCGAGGTAGGCCTGGTGGTGGAGGCAGAACTCGCGCCCCTTCTTCCGGAGATCCTCGACCTCTGGATGTGAAAAGAATGGGTGGGGGCATGAGTGACTGCTCACCTCTGGTGGGTGCCCAACATAAACATACATCAATGTGGCCAGCATCTTGCTGCTCCTGGTCCACTGCTGTGTGTGTCATGTACAGCATAGTTCGTCACGTGTCACAGGTGATCTCCAGGAACACCAGGAAGATGTCGTCACATGTGGGTAGCGTCGGTACCAACTGAGCCTGTGTGGGAACGCTACCCAGCGTCCTATATGAAAGCCTTTGGCAGCATCCCACAGTGCGTGTGTGCTGCCTTCCCGCCTGCCCAAACTGCCTCTTTCCAGTTGAGTTTACAGCTGACACAAGGAGGGAGAGAGAGAGACATTGGGAAAGTGACAGAGACACAGAGACAGAGACACAACCCGCAAGGGGAGATGGGTGGATTGTGATTACCTCATCCTGCTGTTCCAGGAGATCACCTGTTACAGGTGATTAACTATGCTATCACCAGGTACAAGCAGGACGTAGTCGTCACATGTGGGGAAACCCTAGATGTAGATGCCAGGGAAGGATCCCCAGAGTGGTGAGGGCCTGTGGAGGGTCTCTACTTCCACCCATGGATCTCGGGCATCCTGTAAGAGAGGCGGCTAGGAGTGTATTACGTATGGGAGAGGTTTTGGAGAGCAGCCTGACCAACCAGAGCATGCCTGCGGGAGCCTTTATCCAAGCATTCGTGGACCGTGAAACGAGGACCAGGTAGCTGCTTCACAAATGTCATTCATATGTACAGAATGGAGGTGAGCCCGTGAGGCTGCCATGACTCTCACATTGTGAGTGGGAACATGGGCCACCAGTGAATGGTGTTAGCTAGGTTAGATAAAGGGTAATACACTGAGCAATCCAGTTGGGTAGAGATCGTTTTTAAACTACTGTACCCAAATGCGAGGGATCCGAGACTCAGAATAGCTGAGGGGACCTTCGGTGTTGCTGGGTCCTCTGCAGATGGGAAACCACAGCTCATTCACAGTCCAAGATATGAAGCGTCTTCTCTGCATTTGAAGCATGCGGCTGTTGAAAGACTACAGGTAACTACAACTCTTGCTTCAAATGAAAGGAGGAATCCACCTTAGGCATGACGTGTGGATGTGTCCGTAGGATTACCTTCTCATGGTGAAACGGTGTGTGGGGTGGATCAGGCACTGGAGCTTGAGATTCACTGATACGACTTGCTGATGTGATTGCAAGACGGTATTTTACTTCCCAGGTCAGAGACTTTACGGATGTAGTGTCTAAGGGTTCAGAGGGCGGCGGCATACGCTGCCCTGGCAGCAGATTGGGATCCCATGCCTCTGGAGGTGGTCTAAGGGCAGGTTTTGGTATATGCAGGCCTCTCATGATCCCGGATATGAGAGGATGGGATGACATGGGTTGTCCAGTGATGGGTTCAGAAGGAGCAGCAATGGCACTTAAATGGACTCTGACTCACTCTGTTTGGAGACCATTGTTTGATGAGTAATGGCATTTGTCAAAAACATGTCTCTATACGGATGACAAGAGGGGTTCCAGGCCTTTTGTTATCACCAAATTAAATTGCAGCGCTGCTGTTGGTATCACTCAATTAATGTAATAAAATGTCTAAGTACTTAACGTGAGGGTAATGGTGGTTAAGTACCATCGAGTTGGAGTCAACTCATGGCGACCCTCTGGATAGCTATCCTAAATTGTGTTCGGTCTTGAGTCAGGTGGCTCATTGTTGACAGACTGGTACCCGTAGCTGCTGTTGTATCGATACATCTCATTGCTGGCCTTCCTCTTTTGCGTTGACCTATCTTGCCAAGCATGATGTCTTTCTCTAATGATCTCTCTCTTTGCATGATGTTTCCAAAGTATGAAAGTCAGTCTTGTCATCTGAGCTTCTAAAGAAAGCTTAGGTTTGATCTCCTCTGGTACTGACTAGTTTGTTCGGGCAGTCCATGGTATACTGTCGCGCCCCCTACTGGTCAGGCAGTAGCCTAGTGGTGGGGGACGGAATTTATTTTTTTAATGTCCCTTGTTTAATTACCTATGCATGTAGTTGTGAGGTTGAATGAGTTCAGCTGAGAGGTTTTTCCAAGGCACACAGGATTTTTATTTATTCTTCAGCCAAATGAACTTTGCAGTTCAAAAATACCAAAACATAAAAATGGTGGATACTTTCTCCAGTGAAACAAAATGAACAGAATAAATTGCTTCTGAAGTTAGCTTATTTACATTGTCAACTATTGCTCCAATATAATCTCCAGAACTCTAATCCATAATACGTTACCAATCGTTAAATAAGTAATTAAAACATTGTTGTTAAAAGCAACGGGTCTCAGACTTCTAAGAGCTGCGGTCTTCATGTGGCATCGACCAAACGCTCTATTTTGCATCAATGACCCCTATTGTTGCTTGCTAGTCAACTTATAACTTCAAAAAAGAGCTTATAACTTCAAAAAGGAAAGGATATGTGCTTATCTTAAATATGCCCAACACCAGTCTCAGAGCTGCTACGTTTCACTGCCAAGCTGTTTCGTCAGGGGCTAAGGTTCCTGAACACATCCTCACTTTACTTATTCCAAACAGCGAATTCTTCTCCAAATGTTCTCAAATTCTTTACGCTATGAAAAGGGAATCACATATTAGTTCTCTGTTGTCTCAATGAAACTTATATTCATATATCTGTTATGCAACAATATAACCAGAAGAGTTTTACCGTGAACTTCATTGCAGGTCTTGTTCCATCTTCAAACCGTTTAGTTCTGACAATGCCGCGCATGCGGACTACCTGCTGGGCGGTCTTTATATCGAATTCAAACTCCCTGCTCGGGTTTAAACACATAGCGGTATGTTTACTAAACTGCGTTAGTGCAATTCGCGTTAGGAGCCGTGTTAGTGGAAGGAAAGCCAAAAAAGGACATGGGCGGTACATCGTAACCGATAATGCGCAGTTGCGCGTGTTATTACGTGCCGCACAGCAACGATCGCAACAGCCATGCGCTACTGCGCGCAAGCTTAAGACAGCGCGCAGACACCCAAATACAGAAACAGAGCTGTATACACTGAAGTGGCTCAGCTATGTCAGTTGCTGACTGAGAAGGAGGCTAGAGGGGAGGAGACAGGGGGGGGTTGATTTAATTGTGAAGCTCCTTTATATGGAGTGGTTTCACTCTTTATTTGCTTTGTTCTGTTTGTTTATTGATGAAGTTTCTTTCCCCATGATGGGTTTCTTTATGATGAGTGGTATATTGTTCTCTTGAATATTAACTGTTTGATGAAGTATATTTCTTATTTTATTTGTATACTCAAGAAAAGCTTAAATAAAAGTTTAAAAAAAAAAAGAAACAGAGCTGTAGCACAATGGTTACTACACAGACTGATGGTACAAGGGTCATGGGTTTGATTCCCCAGTGTGCCTAATGAATAAGGCTGGCTGAGACATCATGTGTAACCCTTTGAAGGCCTACTATAATATTTTAATCCACATTCTGCAGCCGGGTTAATGTTTGCACATGTCAGGAAAATTATACCCGTCGTATCCAATATGTTCCAATAGTGATGTTCCCTCTGGCATGGTCATGTATTATATACCATTTGATAGGAATATATAGGCAGAAGTTGGGATCCCGAAAGTACTGGGCTTGGCCTGGAAAGGGTTAAGTAGTGGGCTGTGAGGAAGTGTAGTTGTACCTGAATAGTGCTGCCAGCAAACACACCCCCACAGTGGCGTAACCTAAGGTGCCACATAAGGCACCCTAGAGGGCACTCCATAGGGCACATTATAAAGTGCGCTGTCTGCCAAGGCACCCTATAATGCCCCCTATAGGACACCATATAAGGCGCCGTATAAAGCGCCCTATAGGGCGCCTTATGAGCCACCCTAAGGGGACAGTACCCTGAGGGTGGTCCTGCTGGCAGAACTAATATACAATAAAAATAGACAATGCCTAAGACAGCCCTATTGATGAACCCCACTGTGGGTTTTGAACCCATGTCCTCTGGCTCCACAGGCAGTGAAGTAACCAGTGGGCTAGAGCTGCTAACAAACAACTGGCTGGCTACAGGAGGACTGCACGGCACCACATCCACATTCTGCTGTGGTTACCAGGATAGGGGTAACCCACCCGTACCCATGATGCACTGCACATGCAAATCAGCAGTCGAGAGATAGGCACAAGATCGGGTATGCACCCCCACAGCACCTCGGCCTTGTAGGGGGAACAGACTGTGTGTGGAACTGCCACAGAGTAGCCACAGACAGTCACATTGTGCAGGTACAGTGCCCACCCTGAGGTTGAGGTGGGGCACCCAGCACCAGGTCCACAGCACCTTTCATGGCTGAAATACACCATGCTGCAGGTCCCCAGCAGTGTGTGATAGGTAGGTCCGTTAGACACTCCTAGGATACATCTGTGTCCTGCTGTATGTCCCGGTCATGTCTAGTTCCTATGGGCGCTGTTGCACCCAGACTAGTGCATATCCTGTGTTGGTGCCATCGTTACCTGCTGTAGGTGAAAGGGGGGGGGGTGTATGGACCCATAGGCAGATTATGTACCACCACACAACCCACCCTCTGGGGCTCAGGGTGGGAAACAGGATCACCCACCAATAGATCCACAGTCTACCTCCCTGCAATGGCAGCGGTAGAGAGGACCAGCAACAGCAGTCCTGCTGGGGAACAGACAGAGCGGCACACATCCATAACACAATAGCGGACAGATGGCAGGCCTGGAAATGCTAAGCTGCCCCCCACCATTATCTGACATTCTCCAGCAGCAAGCCTCCAGCCGCTGCACCCTGCAAGGTGTTCCAGCAAGACACATACTAGCTGCAGACAGTCCGCCAGCTAGTCCATAGTGCATGCAATAGCCCTATCCAGGCTATTCCCACAGTACCTTGCTCCTCATTATGCACATTGGCAGGCCAATACTGGGAACAGTGCTAGAAGTGTGGGCTGTGGAGGGTGTTGGAAGCCACCACACACTGGATAGACAGACACACACTCCCCACACCTATGCCAGCATTGTGCAACTATAGAGGTGTTGGGCAGCCCAGGCCACCACACCAGTCCTGGGCACAGTGCAGGCATGGCTATGGTACGCAATACTGTAGGAGTCACTCCCCAGGTTGGTAAACACTGTCAGACACAAGACCTGTAGCACACTCCACAGACATCAGAAAGGTTGCTATGATGCAGCTCACTCAGGAAATTGTACGTAACCTAGGAATTGCTATCTGCCAGTAATCATAGCAACCTTTTGATAGATGTGTACCATATTCCCAGGTTTAGGGTGGCATTACTACGGTATGCATGTGCTAGTATTGGGAGATGCACGCAGAGCCTAAAGTCCTGCCTCTCCAGGAGGCTGTGGATAATGGGGCCTGTGGGTGCGGGTGTGTCTGCCCCTGTTGGCTGCTGCTTTACGGCAGAGGTTCCCAACTCCAGTCCTGCGGTGTCAAACACTGTTTGGGTTTTCATGCTGTCCCTCATGAATATGCATGAGATACATCTGCATACCATGGGGGTGGAGCATAGAAATGCAGCACAGGCATCTTCATCAGAGGCAGCATGGAACCGGAACGGTGTTTGACCCTCCAGGACTGCATTTGGGAGGCTCTGCTCTAGGTAATGTGCATGTTTATGGTGTCTGTGCTCTGTAGGGTAAAATGTGGGTGTTTTGGGCATGTTTACATCATCTGCAAGAACGGTTCTGTCTGTATTAGCACGTTATAGTAGTGGGTAAAATATGAGGACTGGGTTGGCGGAAACCACAGCTGGGACTTGAACCTGTGACCTTCTGCTTCTGAATACACTGGTTCTGTGCACTGCACCACCATGTTCTCACAGAGATGGTGCTTTCCCTGGTGCTACCATGACTGTTGGTCAGACAGGGCCTGTCTGTTGCAGTGCACGGCACCCACCTACACAGGGCTAGGCCACGGTCTGCTGTGGGCAGCTGCCACTGCCCCCTCCACCACCAGTATCCCTCAGCCACCATGCTGACATGCCCTTCTGCTGGTGGAGCTGGTGGTGCGCAGTCTCAGGCCATCCAGTGTGCAGGTAGGCGGCTGCCTATGGTGCGGGTTCTGGGGTAGGGGGTGCCTGCATAGCTGTCCATGCTTTCTCCCAGCACCACTTGCCAATGTTCCGTGCCATTGGGGGTACCTGCTGGGTACTATTCCCTGTGACACTGTGGGAAGCACACTCTTGCCCATGTTGGGCCCTCAGCAGTTGCTGTCTGGCTGCTCTACTGTTTCAGCATTCCTATGGGCCACCTAGGCATCACTTTAGTCCGCACTGTGGCCCAGCTGCACCACAGCATGTGCCACCTGCGGCTCTCTGTATCCCCTTTTCCGGCATCTGTCCAGTTGCCGTTCCGACATGCCCGCCCTGATGTTGCGGGACATGTGCACACCATAGGAACCCTGTCCGATGGAGGGAAAAACCCTGAGCAGCGCTATTTCACTGGGGGCTCATTCACCTTGTATGGGGACGGAGTATAGACCCTTCCACGATTTATATCTTTTCTATGGAGCTTTCTCGGGGGGGCCTGGGGTTGATGTTTCTCATTACTACCACTATTGGCCAGCTTGGTTATGGTTTTTTTACAGTTTGTTGAGGTCATTTTCAGTGTTTCTGTGCCCTTTTGTTCTGTGCACATGTATCACACTTATCACTTTTTTTAGGTTTCCCTGCTTGGGCTGTACATTGCTGACACTGAAATGGTTTCTCTCCCCTGTAATGTGCGTTTAACGGCAGGTTTTCATTCGCGTTGGAATTCAGCTCTGAAAATCAGCGCGTTAGTGTGAGGGAAGCCTCTCCCCGCCCACTCTCCGCCCACTGACCCCTTCTCTCCGCCCTCTCTCCACCTTTTGCGGTGTTTTACCGCGCCGCGGAACTTTACGATCGTTAACGCGCAATAGCGCGCGCTATTGCGCGTTACCGCAGTTTAGTAAACATACCCCATAGATTCCAATCTATTTGTGTATTAAGCCCCCCTGGTCTCAGGGACTGTAAATTAAAGATCCATCTTTGTTCCTTTATTATCAACGATTGATCTCTAGATTTCCCCTCCGATCCCGTCATACTTCTGTCTATACAGAAGCATCTTAGATCTTCAAATTTATGGTTCTCCTGGAGACAGTGTCCCACTATCGGTGCTGCCAACGTCTTACACTTCAACCTGCTGCGATGTTCCGCCAATCTGATTTTAAAAGCCCTTGTCGGCTACTATATACTGGAAAGACTTCTCGACCTTTTAAAATCAGATTGGCGTAACATCGCAGCAGGTTGAAGTGTAAGACGTTGGCATCACCGATAGTGGAACACTGTCTCCAGGAGAACCATAAATTTGAAGATCTAAGATGCTTCTGTATAGACAGAAGTATGACGGGATCGGAGGGGAAATCTAGAGATCAACCGTTGATAATAAAGGAACAAAGATGGATCTTTAATTTACAGTCCGTGAGACCAGGGGGGCTTAATACACAAATAGATTGGAATCTATGTGTTTAAACCCGAGCAGGGAGTTTGAATTCGATATAAAGCCCGCCCAGCAGGTAGTTCGCATGCGCGGCGTTGTCAGAACTAAACGGTTTGAAGATGGAACGAGACCTGCAATGAAGTTCACAGTAAAACTCTTCTGGTTATATTGTTGCATAACACTTATATGAATATAAGTTTCATTGAGACAACAGAGAACTAATATGTGATTCCCTTTTCATAGCGTAAAGAATTTGAGAACATTTGGAGAAGAATTCGCTGTTTGGAATAAGTAAAGTGAGGATGTGTTCAGGAACCTTAGCCCCTGACGAAACAGCTTGGCAGTGAAACGTAGCAGCGCTGAGACTGGCGTTGGGCATATTTAAGATAAGCACATATCCTTTTCTTTTTGAAGTTATAAGCTCTTTTTTGAAGTTATAAGTTGACTAGCAAGCAACAATAGGGGTCATTGATGCAAAATAGAGTGTTTGGTCGATGCCACATGAAGACCGCAGCTCTTAGAAGTCTGAGACCCGTTGCTTTTAACAACAGTGTTTGAATTACTTATTTAACGATTGGGAACGTATTATGGATTAGAGTTCTGGAGATTATATTGGAGCAATAGTTTTCATTTATAGCTCAACAGATATTTTGCTCTATTGAATTGACCATAAAATTATTTACAATGTCAGGCAACAGTATATCTTCAGGTGGAAATAGCCAGTACTCTTCATGCCAAACAACAGCTTCCAGCTTGGTTACAAACTTTACACTCTTCAAGTTATGCAGACCAAAGGCACTTTTACTGCAACTATTTTTCTCTCACCCACAGGCTTTCCTTAGAGGCTGAATTACAAACTCTGGCCTTCACTTGTAAAACAGTCTTTTGAAAAATTCTGAGTCAAGCCTCGGAGCTCAGCACCTCATTTGCATATTCTTCTCAGCACTGTCCCACTGAAAGCTAAGCTTCTAGGTTTCCTACTTTCAAAACCTTATAGCTTGTCAGTTTTGGGCATAAACTAAAGAGCAATCCATTTCCATATCTGAGGGCAAATCCTCTAGCACAGCTTCTTTTAGTCCATGCTTTCCCCTTCAGAATCTGGTGATAAATGGTTTGACTTGGTCTCAGAAGTAGCAGGCTTTAACTTTTCTAAAACCTTTAAAACTTTCTGTAATATGGCTTCCTCTCTCTGCTGAGAGCTCTTGGAGGAATTAGGAGGTTTCTTATCTCTCAGGAAGCTATGAGAGGCTTTTAAGGTGCTCACCTTAGTTTGTGGAAATAAGCTCTCCTCAGACGTTACTGCCGAAGGCTCTGTTTCCATCTGCTCTGCTGGGGACAACTCTCTGCCATGTTCATAGCTTGGTTTGTCTCCCTGATAAGCTTTCCCTCTCAATGGATTTCTTCCGTACCTCCTGCAGGACTCCTTGGGATCATGCCTTACTCTGTGTACAGGCCTTGCTCCGTGTTCCTTCTCTCCTCCGTGCTCCTCGTGCTGCTGCTTCCTGTGCCGCTGCTTATGCTCCTCGTGCTGCTTATGCTCCTCTCTTCCTCTAACTTCTTCCACCTTATATCTGTGTATTTCCCTTTCGTTTTCTATCTCCACCCGCAGCTGTTCCTCGTGAGCAGTGCTGGTTGGCATGGAGCTAGGGTGTGTCTTTCTATCACCAACTTTCTCCAGGGAGTTTTTTTCTAACTCTGGAGTTTTAACCCCTAAACTCCTGGAGCTAATTCCTTTCCCAGAGGAAAATGCCTGTTTTTTCCCCCCTTTCCTCCTGCTCTCCCGTGGCATCGCCACCACAATACACAGTATTTGCCGCCAGCACCATAATTAAAAAGCAGTAATTTTCTTCCTGTCTATCTTTTTCACTGTCCAGATTTCACATCCATATGATGTTGAAAATATCATGGCTTGAACAAGTCAAATCTTTGTATGGAGAGAGACATCTCTGCTCTTGAGAATCTTATCTAGGTCTTTCATAGCCCTTCTGCCAAGAGCAATGCCTCTGATTTCTTGACTGCTTGTTGCTTCTTTATTGATAGTTGATCCAAGTAGGTTAAAGTTGTTCACGATTTCAATTTCTTCTCCTGCAACAATGAACCTGTTGATTATGCCAGTTGTCATGATCTTTGTCTTTACATCAAGGTGTAGGCCCATTTTGAGACTGTTATTTGATTGTGAGAAGCAAATGTTTCAGTTCATCTTCACTTTCACCCAGTAATGTGGTATCATCAGCATAGCGAAGGTTGTTGATGAGTCTTCCACCAATCTTCACACCTCTGTCTTCATACAATCTTGCTTTTCTGATTTGTTCTGCATCTAAATTAAACAAGTAGGGGGAAAGTATGCAGCCTTGTCTTACAACTTTGCTTATTTTAAACCAATCTGTTTCTCCTTGATCCATTTGAACTATTGCGTCTTGATCAATGTACAGATTGTGCAAGAGTACGATCAGGTGTTCTGGTATACCCATGCTTCTTAATGTGGCCCAGAGTTTCTCATGGTTTACACAGTCAAAAGCCTTGCTATAGTCGATAAAGCACAAATAAATATCCTTTTGGTATTCTTTAGTCTTTTCAAGAATCCATCTCACATCTGCAATGATGGTTGTAGTCTCTTTATAATAATCTTCAGTAGAATCTTGCTGGCATGTGGGATCAGAGCGATTGTGTGGTAATTTCCACAGTCAGTTGGATCACCTTTCTTTAGTATTGGTATAAACACACATGTCTTTCAGTTGGCCATGATGTTGTCTTCTGTATTTCTTGGCAGAGCCTTGTAAGTACGGTAACAGCTGCATCAGATTGCTGTAATACTTCTATGGGAATGCTATCAATGCCTGTTGCTTTGTTCTTTGATAATCAAAATATCAATCAAAATATGAAACCCAGCATACAGGTATTCAAACAAAGGACAATCCAAACAATAGTGAATACCCAGATCCCAAACTGAAACCAATTCTTATTTTTTGTCGAGCATAAACCGCAAGAGAGAGGAAAACCCCTCTCACTCCCACGCAGTACATGCCCCTTTTAATCATTTTTATTCAAAAACTTAATTCAATACATTCTTCTGTTTTATCAGAAGGAAAAAAAACACACACTTGACTTAACAGAAGAATGTATTGAATTAAGTTTTTGAATAGAAATGATTAAAAGGGGCATGTACTGCGTGGGAGTGAGAGGGGTTTTCCTCTTTCTCCTGTGGTATATGCTCGACAAAAAATAAGAATTGGTTTCAGTTTGGGATCTGGGTATTCACTATTGTTTGGAGTGTTCTTTGATAAGGCTCTCAATCCTGCTTTAACTTCTTCTTTCATCACCAGTGGTTCCCAATTGTAAGGTACAGGTTGAAACGGCTGTTGGTCCACTTGATCTTTATCATATAAAAACTCTGTATATTCTTTCCAGCTTTTCTTGATCTTCTCAGCATCATTCAACATGGAACCTTGAGCATCTTGTAATATTCCAATTCGAGGCTGAAACTTTTTTTCATGTTTACTAAAATTATTTAACAGGTTTTATATACTGCTTTATTTCAATCAAAGTGGTTTACATTGTAACTTAAACTTGTAATGTACATTAAACAGGGATATTAACCTTCCATTGCCTCAGAAAAATCCAAGTTAAGTGACTTGCCCAAGGCCATGAGGAGTGCTAGTGGGAATCAAATGCTGGTCTCTGGGTTCCCAAGCCAGTACTCTAACCACTGGGCTACTCCTCCCCTCTTCTTAAATTGCATTAAGTTCCATAAAGTCAGGACTAGATAAACTAAGGCAAAGTGATGTGTGGACTCCAACTCAATAGCAGATGGAGAAGGAACAGTTAAAATGTCTGGGACAGGTTTTACTACATTTATTCTGGCCAAAGCAGAAGCCACAGCTCATCTAGTCAGAGGACTGCTGCTGATTTACCTATTAGCAGACCTTTTTCACATGTCTACACTTGGTTTGAAAATTAAGCAGTCTAGACTGATGTCTCGGTTCTTCCAATCTCTGGTAAGCAGGACTGGCAATGTGATGTCACAATACCTCATTCTCTCAGTGTCTTAGAGGCAACCTCAACAGTGAAGTCATAATGACTGGATTCCACTGTACAGGCTTCACTTTTATTAGATGGAGCAATGGCTCCTAGAACACTTCAAAACTACATGAAGAAACCATTCAATATCCCTAAAAGAAAGTATCTGTCTTGCTTTTTTTAACTTGTATTTTTTTCTATTTGTTTAATTTTTGGTTAGTACCATCTATCTGGGAATATGAAACTGTACAAACATCCTCCATAGAGTAGGATCCATGCACAAATATCTCTGTTACTAAGGTTTCCTGATTGAGCCCCTAACTTGGTTACATAGCACATGAGCTGAGTATAGTGGATCAAAGGGCAAAATATCATGGAGTAATATTAAAACATTATTGTTATTGGATGAGCATTTAACAAGAGAATCCTTGAGAACCTCAGCCACTAGCACTCTGACATTCCTCTCCTGGTCCATGCACACTAACCTCTTTCCCCCTATCGCATATGATTCCTTTGGAGTTCTGCATCCTAAGTGCATAATTGCACCATTGGGTGGGAACTGCTATGTTATGGCAGCCAAGCCCTATTTGTTGTGACATAGGCTACATAATTTCAGTAAATGTTGCAAGTGACTGTCACAAAGAGAATAATTAGTGAAGTTTCAAGTAGTATTAATTCTTTCAGGAAGCTATATCATCACCTCAGCCCAAACCAGAAAAGTATATATATTTTTTTTATTTTTATTTTATATTTATGCATTTTAACAATGAATCAAGCATACACTTGTACAGTAATAAACATTGGAAGAAACAAATTAATAAGCACAACTTTAAAGAAAAAGGCAACCAATGCTATTGTCAGTCCCCAAAATGAGGGAGAAGCTCAACAGTTATTAAAGGGCCAGGAAATCCCTTGATAACAATTAAAGAAAATGAATAAAGAAATCCATGAGGTTACACAGGGAACCAAACAGAAACTCTACGTAATGGGGGTCAGTTGGATAGGAGAAGATGTTACAATACGAGAACTGATGAAAGAAGATAGATCCTCAGGCTGAAAAAAAACATATTTATGGGACTGAAAAACAACTACACATTTACAGGGATAACGAAGAACAAATGTAGCACCCAATCGAATGACCCCAGGACGCAGAATTAGGAAAGATTTACGCCTGCGCTGTGTTTCCCTAGAAACATCAGGAAACATTCCTATTTTCTTCCCCAAAAACAGATTATTACGAAATTTGAAATAAAGCCGTAAAAGCCAGTCTCTATCAGGTAATAAGGCCAATGAGACAATAAGCGTAGAAACCTCGAGTTCTTCATCTTTAGGCGTTTGAAGTAATGCTGAAACATCTAATAAACTCATCTCTGGAAGACCAGCTGCTTTTTCTTCTGATTTCCGACCAGCAGGTAGAAAATACACTTTCGTTGTTGGAGGAATTAACTCTGGTGTTACCTTCAAGGATTCTTGCAAATACCTTTTAAAAAGGTCAACCGGAGAAACCAAAGGTAAAATAGGAAAATTAAGGAGACGAAGATTCGAAGATCTAGCAGCATTCTCCAACGTTTCAAGTTTAAACTTCATTGCTTTATTATCTTTAATTAAAGACTCAGTCACTTCAGATGTTTGCGAAATCAATTGAGTATTGATAGAGACTTGAGATTTTAGCTCAGTCACTTCAACAGAAAATTTCTCAGACAAATTTTCCAGGTTGGAGACCCGCGTTCCAGTCAAGATTAATTGTTGACTCACCATAGTCGCCAGACCAGAAATAGCCTCCCAAATGCTCTCCAAGGACACTACTGCAGGACGATTAAGAACCAAAATCCGCGGCGTCTCAGGATCAGATGACAAAAACTGAGGAGTAACTTCTGCCACAGACTCGCCAGCTCCTATACCAACAAGAACTCCTCGCATAGCTGAAGCAGCCGCCGGATTACTCAAGGCTGCAGATGAGCTCAGCTGCACTCCAGGAACCACTGCCTCAGAGCCCCGCTCGCCCACCGTTCCTCCAACGCCAACTGAAGGGGGAACGGTTGCGCTCGCAGGCATAGCTCCTGGCTGCCTCGGCGGTAAAGGCGGGGACCTACCATCCGGGGAGAGAGTCACATCCGGGGCGGAAGAAACCGAAAGTTCCTGAGCCGGAGCCTCCATGCCCCCTCTAATCTCCCCAATCTGCTGTTCGGTAAGCTGGACATAGCGATCCATCGGACCAGTCACCACAACAGGAGAGGGTTTTGCAGACGGCTCTGCGGGAAGAGCACGATGCTTGCCCTTTCTCTTAGGCATCCCAGCTCAAACAATCCCTGTCGCCATCTTGGAAAGCAAACCACTCCCCCTCCCATATTAACTGTGCTTTAAGTTACATTGTGCTATTAGACCCATGGGTGCCCAACCACAAACAGACACCCAGGACAGTAACCATATTTGCCTGACAGATGCACACATGCCACCAACAAGCAGGTAAATGGGGTAACACATGCCTGTTCACCACTCCATAATGACACACCGATAACAGAAACTTAAGCAGCAGGGCTATGTAGGGAGGATAGCAGGCAGAACAATCAGGCAGGGCATGACAATAGGCACATGATAGCCAGACAACCCTCCACGGTATCCAGTGCCCCTCTCTGCATTCCACACATAGCTATCCTGGAGTAGGACTTCCCTGTCCCCTTGCGCTAAAGGAGCCCAGGAGAAGGAGGAAGTGGCAGAGTGGGGCAGGGGATGTACCACCAAAAAGGGCAGTACAAGTAGCTGGGCCAGTGTCCTGCTAGGAGGCTGTCCCAGAGGAGGAGGCAGAGTCACTTATGATGGAGGAGGGGAAGCTGAGTGAGGAGTTGTGGGCCACCAGGGCAGGTGTGGGTGTGGCTGATGCTGAGTCCCTAGAGGAGGGGGAGCTGCGGGACATGTCACACAGACAGGCTATGGATTGGGGGAAGGAAGGGGCTGAGGGTGCGGGGAGGAGGAGGTGGGGAGTGACAGCAGCAAATTGGTGGAGGAGGAACGTGTCACGGAAGGAAGCCAGGGATGTGAATGTGATGGGGCTGTTTGGGGGGGGGGGCAGGGGAGGACAGATCCTCCGAGGGAGGCCATGGGGATGGTAGCATGCAGGGAGTGGAGAGCAGAGATGGGAGAGAACAGGCAGGGCAGGGTAGGGATGTTAGTGAACCAGAGGATGAAGGCAGGAATGGGACAGCACAAGCAGGGCGGAGATGGGAGTGGGGCCATGGGGATGGGAGTGTTTCATGTGTTGGGGGCCTGTGTGGGGGGCAGGACAGCATTTGCTGAACCCCCAGGAGTCATGGTGCAGCATGATGAGGCCTCCAACAGATACTATAATACAGATACAGAGTGGAGGAGTGGCCTAGTGGTTGGGTCAAGGTACTTCAGGCTGGAAGGTCGGGGGTTCAAATCCCACTGGAGGACAGCAACCTTGGGCCGGAAGGACTTGGGTTTCTAGTCCCACAGGTGCTCCTTGTGGTCTTGGGCAAGCCACTTAATCCTCCATAGCCCATGTTCCCTGTAAAATAGTTATCTCCAAGTTATAATGCCCTGTTCAATGTAATTTCAGTTTGTTCAATGTAAACTGCACTGATGCAGAATAGCGCGGTGTATATAAGAGAATGTAAATAAATACAAGCATTGCCATCCTGCAGTAGGGGAAAGCTTGGGAGGGTGCCGTGCTCCAAGACTTTGCAGCCCTGGCCATGCCCGTGGACTTCATCATTCTGTACCTGGAGGGCATGCGAGCAGATCTCTTTGCCTGATGAAAGAGGTGTGCTGCCTCAATAAGACACTCATGTCTCCACAGGGAGGGCAAGCTGGTGAGGGGGAGGGCCAATAGCTTGCCAGGTACAGGGTGTCAGTGTTCCCAGCACCCCACATATGCCACGTGGCAGGAATGCACACTTCAAGGCTGTCACGTGTGTGACCCTGCTTCATATCAGAGCATGCATGCTCATCCCCAGATATCTCAGCAAGTGCTTATTGCACTTTCAAGCCATCTGTTCCTGTTCCTGTTACAATAAAGTAATGTTTACTGCATCTGTTGGTCTCCATATCGCTTTTGACTTGGGGTCATAGGGGACACTGTGATACGCATGGTGCAGTGTCATGGGTTGAACAGTCATAGGTTCACAGTACCCAATGGTAGCGCATGGCAATGCAACCAGTGAGCACAGGGGACATGGACATTTGGCAATCACAATGTGGGCTTGGTGGACATATGGGGTGGTGACACTATGCCTGCCCAGTCTGGGAAGGTGCTGTGCACACTGGTTCACCCAGTAGTCTCTACATCTGAGCCACGTCTGTCCTGCCCATCAGTACATCCCCTGCATGTATGCTGCCCTCCAACCCCTACCCATCCCTGTGTTGCTACCCTTCCAGCTACTACCTACCTATCCCCATGGCTCTCTTTCAGTACTTCTGTGTCCCTGCAACCCTCAGTCCTCGCACACACCTCCACACAGATCACTCCTGCCCAGACCCCTCCCAATCTCCCACCCACCTCTGCCCCGGTCAGCAGGATCAGCATATCTCACATGAAGTGTTTCTGCACAAGGTTCTGGCATGTCTCAACACCTCCGGTATTCCTGTCCATACGGCACATGTAGGATCATGCTGTCATCATCGTTGACCTCTGGGGGCATTTCCGTCCCATTGGGCATGAACTGCCTGCAGCGCAGTGCACAGTTGTGTATCATGCAGCAGACGAGGAAGATCTTGCACACTTTTGTGAGCTCATACAGGAGCTCACTGCCCGACCAATCTAGGCAGTGGACAACTGAAGAGCCACTTCCAATTGACTGCTGTATAATGTCCTGTATTCTCCTGTGTACCTGATTATACCACTGCTTGGCCGGCATACGGGGATGGACAACTGGAGTTATTAACCGTTCCCCAAGGGTGTATTCTCTGTCACCTGCATAGATAGGGGAAGAAAAAAAGTCATCTCAGAGTCATGAGTGGATTGCATAGCGAGGTAAGTGTCACCCACACCCTGCCATCTGTTCCACCATGCCTGTGTGTCATTCCTGTATTATGCTGACCATCTACATGCTGTGTCATGGATCTGTGCCTGTTCACCCAAGCTGCTATGTGTCTCATGCAATGCTGTTATACTACCCAACCATTCCATCTGTGTGTCATGTGTGCATCCCCATCAAGCTGTAGAGTGCTGGAGGGTGTGGCTTGGGCCAGTTGAGCAAGGTTGGAGCATCATGCACCTATCATCTGCCAATGAGGGTGGTGATGCACCTGGTTTTCAGATGGCCATATATTCAATGCCAGTGGCCATGGTGCAGCATGATGAGGCACCAACAGATACTATAAGCATTGCCATCCTGCAGTAGGGGAAAGCCATGCCCGTGGACTTCATCATGCTGTACCTGGAGGACATGCGAGCAGATCTCCATGCCTGATGAAAGAGGTGTGCTGCCTCAATGAGACACTCATGTCTTCACAGGGAGGGCAAGCTAGTGAGGGGGAGGGCCAGTAGCCTGCCAGGTACAGGGTGTCAGTGTTCCCAGCACCCCACATATGCCACGTGGCATGAATGCACACTTCAGGGCTGTCACGTGTGTGACCCTGCCTCATAACAGAGCATGCATGCTCATCCCCAGACACGTCAGCAAGTGCTTATTGCACATTCAAGCCATCTGTTCCTGTTACAATAAAGTAAAGTTTACTGCATCTGTTGGTCTCCATATCTCTTTTGACTTGGGGTCATAGGGGACACTGTGATACGCATGGCGCAATGTCATGGGTTGAACAGTCATAGGTTCACAGTACCCAATGGTAGCACATGGCAATGCAACCAGTGAGAATGGGGGACATGGACATTGGGCAGAGCCACAATGTGGGCTTGGTGGACATATGGGGCGGTGACACTATGCCCGCCCATTCTGGGCATGTGCTGTGCACACTTGTTCACCCGGTAGTATCTGCATCTGAGCCACCTCTGTCCTGCCCATCAGTGCATCCCCTGCATGTATGCTGCCCTCCAACCCCTTCCCATCCCTGTGTCTCTACCCTTCCAGCTACTCCCTAACTATCCCCATTGCTCTCTTCCAGTACTTCTGTGTCCCTGTATCCCTCAGTCCTCGCACACACCTCCACACAGATCACTCCTGCACAGACCCCTCCCCAATCCCCCACCCACCTCTGCCCCGGTCAGCAGGATCGGCATATCTCACATGAAGTGTTTCTGCACAAGGTTCTGGCATGTCTCAACACCTCCGGTATTCCTATCCATGGGGCACATGTGGGATCATGCTGTCATCATTGTGTCCGCTGTGGGCATTTCCGTCCCATTGGGCATGAACTGCCTGCAGCGCAGTGCACAGTTGTGTATCATACAGCAGACGAGGAAGATCTTGTACTCCTTTGTGGGCTCATACAGGAGCTCGCTGCCTGACCAATCTAGGCAGTGGACAACGGAAGTGCCACTTCCAATTGACTGCTCTATAATGTCCTGTTTTCTCCTGTGTACCTGATTATACCACTGCTTGGCTGGCATACGGGGATGGACAATTGGGGTAATTAACCATTCCCAAAGGGGGTATTCTCTGTCACCTGCATAGATAGGGGATGAAAAAAAGTCATCTCAGAGATATGTAGTGGATTGCATAGCAGGGTAAGTGCCACCCACACCCTGCCATCTGTTCCACAATGCCTGTGTGTCTTTCCTGTATTAGCTGACCATCTACATGCTGTGTCATGGATCTATGCCTGTTCACCCCAGCTGCTATGTGTCTCATGCAATGCTCTTATACTACCCACCCATCCATCTGTGTGTCATTTGTGCATCCCCGTCATGCTGTAGAGTGGTGGAGGGTGTGCGCTTGGGACAGTTGGGCAAGGTTGGAGCATCATGCACCTATCATCTGCCAATGAAGGTGGTGATGCACTGCTGTGGCTG
The DNA here is from genome assembly GCA_033557465.1 of Ichthyophis bannanicus. NCBI lineage: Eukaryota > Metazoa > Chordata > Amphibia > Gymnophiona > Ichthyophiidae > Ichthyophis > Ichthyophis bannanicus. The sequence goes on from CM066033.1 coordinate 210,414,164, forward strand.
ATTGACACTGGCTTCAGAGACTATGCACCTAGTTTCCAGATGGCCACATATTCAATGCCAGTTTCTGCAAGACCTGCCCCTAGTAAAACTTTGCTGCCTCAGATCCTGCAATCCACTGGACTCCAAATACCTTACTATCCTCTGTTTTAGCAGCATTTACATTAATTTCCTCACCATAGAGGTCAGACTAACCGGCCTTTAGTTCTCAAACTCATCCTTACTTCAGCTTTGGTGTAAAGGGACCACATGTACCTTTCTCCAATCTTCTGGGACCACTCTCGACTCTAAAGAGAGCATCCAGGGTAAACGGCATGGTTTAGTTTCTCTGCAGCATACTAACGTGAGGGGGGGCATTTGGGAAGGGATGCATGTTGAGTATCGTTTGTGGGAGGGGATGTATAGGATTTGTGAATGCAAAGGTTACTACTGGTGAAATTCTTCACAACAGTGCAGAATTTCCCACCTGCAGAGTATTTTAAGTTTAGTGTACAGAATGGAGCTGATGATCCAGAGACTCACAGAACTAGAAGAGGCATGATAGGAAGCATCAGCCACATGAATTAGGAGAAAATGGAGGCAGTTGGAACTTTCCCTCTGTTCGCCCAATTTCTAAATCAATGCTTTTCGCTCACATGAGAACTCAGACGATGCTTCATAAGTGGGTATAAATGGCCACAGCCAGCTTTATGATTATCAAGAACGTATGAGGCGGGGGACCTGCCCAGTCACCTGAGCCAAAGCAAAATTGCCTGTTATACCATCCTGCCTAGAATGCTGTTTGTTGAGGGACGTTGTAGGTCCTGCCCTGCCATGCTGAGCTAGGCTCACACCGTGCCTGCTATACTGCTATACAGTTTAGCTGCCCGCCTTGCCTGGAGGGGCATGCTGGGCCACCCCGCCTTGCTGCCAGCTAGGGCAACCATCCGCTCCCTCGTCACGATCTGTACATAACTGGTGTTCAGCTCGGGTGCCCACCGTCTAGCTGCAATGAATTATGTACACGATGGAGACACATATGAAACAGCAACATTGAAAATCTGTTTTACTAGACATCGCTATGCCCACCTGGAATGTCGTTTGTTGTGGGCATGGTGGGGTACTACCTTGTCATTGCTGCACTAGGCTGGCCATACCTGTCAGGCTGCCATGCAGTGAGATGCTCACCTTGTCCAGAGGGGCATGCCAAGCCACTCCACCTGTTGTCAGTTAAGGTGACCCGTCCCCCAATTATCGGGATCCGTGCAAATTGGGTACCCGCTATCTGACTGCGACAATGGATGTAATTGAGACAGATACCTAGATGAAACAGATGCTCACCTTGATGGAGGGCGTGCCAAGCCAATCAGCCTTGTGCCAGCTGTGGCGACCTGCCTTGTCTCGTAGAGATTCATCGCGCTAGGCTTACACCATGCCTGTCAGGCCACCATGTAGTGAGATACTCACCTTGTCCAGAGGGGCATCCCAAGTCACCTTGCCTGCTGTCAGCTAAGGTGACCCACCTCCCTCTTGCCATGATCCATACATCACTGCTGTGTGAGTTGGGTACCTGCCATCTGGCTGCAACAAGAATGTAACCAAAACAGATACCTAGATGAAACAGATACTCGCCTCATCCGGAGGAGTGTGTCAAATCACCCCACCTTTCTGCCAGCTATGGTGACCCACCCTCTCTCGCTTGGATCTGTGCATAAATGCAGAGCAGCTCGAGTACCTGCCGACTAGCTGTGACAAGTGATGTAGGTGAAGCAGATACATAGATGAAACATCAATATTGGCAAGGAGCCTTATTAGACATCACTACACTCGTTGTGGTCATGGTGATGGTCCCACCACACTGAGCTCACACTGCGCCCATAAGGCCACCATGGAGTGAGAAGCTTGCCTTTTCTGAGGGGCATACCAAGCCACCCTGCCTTGCTACCAGCTAGTGACCTGCCCCTCTCTCGTCCGGGATCCATGCATCACTGCTATTTCGCTTGGGTATCTGCCGCCTAGCTGTGATAAAGATGTAGGTAAAAGAAAACAGTGGGAAAGCAATGGGAAAAACAGCCATACTAGACATCGCTAAGCCTGCCTAGGTGTGAGGGATGGGTGGGATGGGATGCATTCATGTTTGTCCGAGAGAGGCTGATTTTTGGTCAGTCCTCTATTTTATCTGTTGCCTCAGACCCCCACCCCCCCACACCCGCCATGTCATCAAGTGTACTGATGGCTTACTTCCTTTGTCCCATTGATGACATGGCAGTGGGAGCACAGCACAGGCTTCCATTGGGGTCTGCTGCCATGTTAAACCCTGGGTCCTTTTCACAAGGCTTGGTCCCTCCCCATAACGTAGGCAGGTGGAACTTTCCCTCAGTTTGCCCGATTTCCAAATCAATGCCTTTCACTCACACAAGAAATCAGAAAATGCTTCATGAGTGGGTACAATTGGCCGCAGCCAACTTTATTATTACCAAGAACTTATGGGGCGGGGGACCTGCCTGGTCACCCAAGCCAATGCAAAATTGCCTGCCATACCATCCTCCCTAGAATGTTTGTTCAGGCACGAAGTAGGTCCCACCCTGCTATGCTGAACTAGGCTGACACCGTGCCTGCTATACTGCCACATGGTTTATCTGCCCGCATTGCCTGGAGAGGCATGTCGAGCCACCCGCCTTGCTGCCAGCTAGGGTGACTAGACCCTCCGTCATCAGGATCTGTGCACAACTGGTATTCGGTTCAGGTACCCATCATGGGTATGGGGAAGCACAGCTTCTCCATGTTCCCCATCAAAGTTCCCTGCCCCGTGGAAGTCAGGCTGTGGGACCGGCCTGAGGTACTCATTTGCTGAGGCAGTGATGGTCATGATGACCGGCAGGGTATGAGGTAATGTCCAGGTCAGAACAATATCCCTAGGAGGACTGTATGTCCTGGGGTTGAGGATTGGTGGGGCTCCGCAATGTAGTGAGGAGGGGTCTAACTGGCACCACTGCCTGGGGGTCTCCGAAGCATGGATTATCTGACAACCATTTCCAGACTTCTAACCCTGCGAATTGTCACACGACTCTGGGGTATGGACCCAGCGCCTGCATTGGCACCCTCCCAGCTGCCGAAGTTCCACCTGCATGATACATCCACCTCAAATTTTCATCATCCCTGCGAGTCCAATTGCTGACACCACAAGGAATAAGACTGCTGGTATTCTCAAAGTCCTCAGCTACTAGGGCTCTGGCGGGTTCATGGACTGGATGGGCCATGTGGTCCCTTTTAGCAGTGGGTCAGAAATGCAGTTACCTTGGGTGCAGTCCAAGCACCGATGCTAAGAGCAGCACTTAATCTAGTTATACGAGTCCACCTGTAACTCTTACAGTCCCTGTAGCTTCAAGCAATTCTTGCATTGAGACATCTGTTGAGGTCGTGGTGGATGGAAATATGACCCTCCCCTTCACAAATATCAACACACAGCTTCGTGTTCCGGGCTCTACCAGATACATCACCAGTTTTCTGACTGCCAAATTCACCAGCGTCCTTTTTGGATGCTACGGCAAAGCCCCCAACCCCCAATCCCTCAGCAGGGATCAGTGTGCTATTGAGCATCCTGGAAATCCAGCAGGCCTGACTCATTGGCGGCTGTGGTACAGTGTGCTATGGCCACACTGTGTAACATGGCCTTTGCGTTTAGGTATCCTGATGATGGCACGTATGCAACAGAGGGGGAGGTGCATGTTGTGCTTAGTTTATGGCCAGCTGCTGTGTCCAATTTGCATCTGGCCACTGTGCTTCTGCAGTACGTGGCTGGCTGCTGTGTCCAATTCATGTCTTGCTACTATGCTTCTGAAATGTATGGTGGGATTTAACCAGCCGGTGCTGCTATGAGGTGTGCTATGTCCGCTGCACCAGGGTTTCCTGTCAGACAGTGTCCAGCTGAGGGGCTTAGAGCCCAGTATTTGGCGGCTGGGCTTGAGGGACAGTCAGCCGGTGGAGGCCAATCTGGCATTGCTGCCATCCAAGACCTAGACGCGACATCAATTTATACTTAGGGGTTTTTCCGTGATTGCGGTGTCTCTGCCCACCACCAGATGGATTGGGTCTGCTTTGACCCCTCCCCCCCCCTCGCATCTCAAAAGCTCGTGGAGCAGGCATCTCCCCGAAGAGCATATGTAAGGCTGGGGCAAGAGTGTATGGAGACATTCCGGCATCCAGGCTAAGTCCTGCCCCCCATATGCCCATACCGACCCAGAAGGAAGCCATAACAGGGTGTGCAGGCGGTCGGGCTCTGAGGCCTGGGGGGTCCCACCCAGGCAGGGGGATGCAGGGGCCCATTGCTCTGTTGAAGGGGCAAGGAGGAGTAAACACATTTTTAACACGAATACTCCCAGAGCAAGCATTTGCGGCACCCATCGATATAGAGTAGTGGGGCATGCACTTGCGTTGTCCACTGGTATTGTGTAGCATCTGCAGGGGGAGTATTTCCCACTTCGCCTTAATATTCCCTGATTAGTCATGCCCATGACAATGGAAAATGCTCAAGGCCCAGAACCCAGGCATGCTGCTGGAATCCTGGACTGACCTAAGGTCTGAAAGTAGATTTGCATTCAGTACTATAGCTCTGCAGGGCAGCGCATATGAATTCAGCAGGTAATATGGGGAATGGACTTTGGTCCAGCATATGACCAGCCCAGCCCTGGTCTCATGCATCCTGTGTATTTTGGCATTTAGCATCGGATCTTGAGTCCATGCCATTTGCATCTGTGCACCATCATAATTCTGTGTAGCACCTTATCAGGGCTTCATATGTCCTGGAGCTGCCAGCATGAGTCTTTGAACTCAGTCGGCAGAAAACCTTTCAGAGTGGTATGCTAACTATGGAAATACTAGCTCACCAACTTCTGATGTTTTAGTACCATCATGATCTTCTCTCGCAAATGCTGGACCTCGGTCCATTTCTACAGCTACCACCACAAATCACTCCTGGAGGAAACTGACAATCAAGCCTCGATATTCTACATCAACAAGCAGAAAAGCTGCAGTACTCCTCCCCTGCTTAACACCAACTATGCATTTTCTTCAATAAAACTACATAATTTGGGGTCCCCAGTACCCCTCAACAGGTTCTGACTCTTGAAGCTTTCGACTCAGACATTATCTGAGAAGGTATACAGGAGGATGGTAGATGCATAGAACAGACTCTCACATGCGGGGGTGGAGACAGGACAGTATCAGAATTCAAGACAGCATGGGGCAAGAATAGAGGATCTCTGAGAAAGGGATTCAGAGATGCCAAGTCTCACTTATTAGGAGTGTGTCACACTCATTTGAAGGCTCTCTCACTCTCAGACTCTTTGAGCCCATTTTCTCAAGAAATAGAACCTCAGAGTCACTGTGTAGCAGCAAACTGCAGTCAATGAACAAATCCAGGAGTCAATTTACAGGGTCCAAACCAGTTTATTTGTGCACAGGCTCAGTCAGTCAAAGCAGCAAAAGGAACTGAGCGGAGCTCTTCATAGAAAAATAACTTTTTATACCGCTTTTCTAGATTGATACATGAAAACTTTCCATTGGTCTCATGCTAATTTCTACAAACTTTCTATTGGTCTGACATTTCCCTGAATTTGACCAATCAGGGTCTATGCCCTTTGCTCTGCTTTCTCCAGCTAGCTGAACAATGGTTTGGTTCAAACCTGGTTACCTCTCTACATCAAGGTCATATCTAGCTCCTAAAATGTGTAAGTAACAATTCTGGAGTAACGATTTAACATACAGGCATTGTATTCACTTTGTGCAAACTTTGCAATAGCAGCATTTCATTCTAAAACAGTATTTAATTCTGTCTTTTAATTTTATGTCTCAGCATTACTGAAATCCAGGCTTGGTTCTTAAGCCTGTCATTTTTCAGGTTCAGGCTTATGGCCTATTCTATAGGTCTTGGCTACCACATTCCCCCCTTTGATTATTCTCACCCTGAATGTTAAGATGGGTGAGAAACAAATCACTTATACTTGAGTTGTTGCCATGTTATGTGGTATAGGCCGATACCATCTCATAGCTAGGAGCTTAGCTGTTGTCTTTCTTTCTACAATATCCTCAATGATTGCAGATATATTACGTAGGCAGAGGGGTAAAATGCATGGAAGTATTAAACATGTTATTACTACTAGTGCTGCAATTACCAACATAATAATTTCTCTCCCAAGTCCCATATTTCTGATTATAGTTTCTGTTTATGGCATCGCAAGCATCAAAGTATAGAGCTGCAGGTTTTGTAGGGTCTTCAAGTTGTTGAGTAGCATTTAAGAGTTCCATCTTCATCATTCCATCGTATTATCAGCACATAGTAGGATGGATTCTGTCGTGGGTGAAAACAAGTTCTGCTCTTTCCTTTTGTGCAAATGTTCAGTTCCATGCCATTATATATGCATTGACTCACTATACCTGTACAAGTATAGTAGGTATGATAAAGCAAAGTCTGTGTAATCTTTTCTCCAGTACGAGTAGTAGTTATGCATGCAGCACAAGGTGGCAAGGCAAAAGTCAGTTCAAAGCATCTCAAGGCTGCTATCAAGATGAAACAGTAGAGAATCATGATGAAAAGTCTCTGAAGAATTAGTACAAGTCTTTGAAAAACCAGTGCAACTGTTGATAATTCTTGACCACAAAGTCTTCTTCTTCTTTACTGTACGTTGACCTGTTTTGCTCTCAGTAGCATGCAACAGGTGTAGCGTTGATTGTAGATCCTCAAGCTTCCGCTGTACATGACCTTACCAATTTCATTGGTAGGTGTGTAGAGCTGTAGATTCCAACGTATTTCAATAGACACAGTCCTTTTAGTTTGCACTGTCCTTGATCAAAATGGCACAAAGATTTTCAAATAATATAGTCCATAATACAGTCTCTTTCTGTTGATGATAATCTCTTCAGAATAAACAAATAGTCTCTTGGGATTCAGGAATTCTATATTAGCACAGTCTCTTTTTTAAAATTTCCTGAATTTTTCAATTTGCTTCTCTTCGCAAAGTTAGCCGCAATGGAACTTCTGGATCATGTTCTGATGTCCACTGGTCTGGCTCTGGAGCTGCTGCTGATTTCACTCTGCTGTGATGAATCCAGGGTTCGAGTTCTGCAACTTTAACTGCTGTTGGGGTTAACAGCCAACGGTGTCTTTCTCCACTCTTTGATTCACACCGAGACTCCAGGCTTGAAAGGATGCAGCGGTTCAGTCAAGTTGATGGGTAGCTGATCTCGTATCCACGTATGAAGACTCTGCAAAGCAGAACTTAAAACCAATAGTTCTTATCTAGTAATTTCAGATACTATCTGCTTCATATCCCCTTTGATCCCTTTGACAATAGGTGAAGGTCTATCATACAAAATCTCATAGGGAGAAAGTCCTAATGACTTAGTAGGTGCTGAGCATATTCTTAAAAGAGCTATTGGAAGTACCTGTGGCCATTTTAAATGTGTTTCCTGACAAAGTTTGGACAATTGAGATTTCAGAGTTCTATTCATACGCTCTACTTTCCCTGAACTCTGAGGTCTGTATGCTGTGTGTAACTTCCATTGTATCTGTAGAGCTTTAGCTAACTGTTGAGTTACTTGGGATATAAATGAGGGCCCATTGTCTGACCCTATGACTAATGGTATTCCAAATCTTGGAACAATTTCACGAAGTAGGACTTTAGTGACCTCTCTGGCTTTCTCAGTCCTGGTGGGAAAAACTTCTACCCACCCAGAGTAGGTACACACTAGAACAAGCAAGTAACGATATCCATTTGCTTTTGGCATTTCAGTAAAGTCTACTTGAAAATTACTCATGGGAGTAACTCCTGTTGATTGAATTCTTATTGGTAGATTAGGACCTTGCTTGGCATTGTTCTTGGCACATGTTTTACATTGACGAGCTTCTGAAGCTGTCAAAGGTCCCAACAAAGAAATATAAAAATGAGGTTTCAAAGCTTTTGTCATTGCAGTTTTTCCATAATGTGTTGCTTGATGAAATGCTTGAACAAAGGCTAAACTTAATGCTTCAGGAAGCACTATTTGTCCAGGAGGTTGACTTCCCTCCTGTGGTGGAAGTTCTATCCATCCATTTCTGAGTACTCCCCCTTCTTGTTCACAATAATAGTCCAATTCTTTTGTAGTATATCGGGGATCCCATGAATTAAGAGGTACAGGAAATAGAACTGCTTGAATTGTAGTATTCTGAGTTAGTCTGTCCGGTAATGGCTGCTTTACGAGCAGAGGCATCTGCAAATCTGTTCCCTTGTGCAATTTCTCCTTTTCCTGCTTGATGTCCTCGACAGTGCATAACTGCAACTTGCTCGGGGCCCATACAGCATCTAACAATGTCAATATCTCTGGGCCATATTTGATAGATTTTCCTCCTGAAGTTATCAATCCCCGTTCTCTGTACAAGGCTCCATGAGCATGCAATGTTGTGAATGCATACTTAGAATCTGTGTATACATTTATACATAGTCCTTTTCCCAGTATTAGTGCTCTTGTGAGTGCTATCAATTCTGCTTTTTGTGCTGATGTTCCTGAGGCTAGGGCTGATGATTCAATTACAAGATCCAGAGTTACTACTGCATATCCAGCACAACGATGTCCATTGACTACAAGACTGCTTCCATCCACGAAGAAAGTTTGTTCTGGATTCTTCAAAAGGTACGTCTGGTCGACTTGAGAATACAGTATCCATGACTTCTATGCAGTCATGATCAGGAGGGTCAGTTCCAATTGGTAACAGTGTAGCTGAGTTTAAGGCCTGACTAACCATCAATTGCAATCGAGGATTTTCACACAACATGCTCTGGTACTTTAGCATTCGTGAGTTGGTGAACCAGTAATTTCCTTTGTGGTCCATGAACATATAGACGAAATGGCTTCTGTACATCTGGTAGTCCAAGGGCTGGTGATGTCATCAGGGCTGTCTTCAGAGTCTTGTATGCTGTTTCTTGTTCAGGTCCCCATTCTAATGGAGATTGTTCCAATCCTTTGATGGCTTGATATAGTGGTTTTGCAATTAGAGCAAAGTTGGGGATCCATATACGACAGTACTCTGCGGCACCCCAGAAGGCTCTCACTTGCCTCCTGGTGGTTGGAGTAGGAATACTGCATACAGCTTCTTTGCGTTCTGGTCCCAGGCGTTTAATTTTGCTGGACAACTGGAATCCTAGGTATTTAACTTGTTTGACATAATTATGCCTTGGCTCTTGAGACTTTGTATCCAGCCTCATTAAATAGAGTACAAGAGTTCACTGGTGGCTTGTGGACATTCACTTTCTGAGTCGGTGGCTATAAGCAAGTTGTCCACATACTGGAGAAGAACCCTTTCTCCTGGGTTCACATAGTAGCTGGAAAGATCTTGATTTAAAATAGTACTGAAGAGAGTAGGTGAATTCTTGAATCCTTGAAGTAATCTAGTCCAGGTGAGTTGGCCCCGCCTTCCTGTTGTGGGGTCTTGTCATTCAAAAACAAACAAAAATTGACTGGTGGGGGCTAGGCGCACACAGAAAAAGGCATCTTTCAGGTCCTAAATGGTAAAGTAAGCAGCCTCAGCGGGGATCAGTTTCAAGAGAGTATAAGGGTTTGGTACTACAGGGTGGATAGTTTTAACTGCATCATTTACTCGTCTCAGGTCCTGTACTGGGCGATAATCCCCTGTCCCAGGCTTCTTTACTGGGAGAAGAGAGGGTGTTCCGAGGTGACTGACATTCCTTGAGAAGTCCATACTTCAGCAGTTTCATCAGATGGTGGTGAATTCCTTCAATGGCTGGTCACATGCACTGGTTCCACTCCTAGCTTGAGGGTGACAATGACAGGGGCTATGTTCTTTACTAGGCCAGGTGGATTATCTTCTGCCCATACTTCAGATGGGGCTATGAGGTTGGTGGGTATACAGGAACTAGCTGGCTTGATTGGAAATGCACTATAGAACCGCTATTCCTCTTCTTGGGGAACAGTCAGCACCATCAATCTAGCAGGCTTTAGGTTCACAGTCATTTGCATTTCTCCCCTTTCAGCAAAAGATATTTGTGCCTGGAGCTTAACAAGCATGTCTCGGCCCAGAAGTGGAATTGGACACTCAGGCATATACAAGAGCTGGTGCGTTATTTTCTGTCCCCCTAGTCCACACAGGTGGTTCTGCAGGAGAGGCTTTGTGGCCTTAGCCTCAGTAGCTCTGACAATGGTGATGCATCAAGAAAACAAAGGGGCTACTGGCTTTAGTATTCTGCTCCTGTATTCCCCATAAAGTCCATATATTGGTCCCCTATTTTCAGACTGGCTCCTGGGGACCCAGGGAAACTTGGAGTCCGGTCTGGCCTAGTCTTCATTCATGCTGTAGCCCTCTTTGGCTGCCACTCACTCTATGGCTGCTTCCCTTCCTTGCTGGAACACTGCTTGCTCCTTCGATTAGGAAAACCTCCTCCACATTATTCAACTAAAGTATCAGCAAGAAGATCTGTTTTCTTCTTTATTTTAGATTCACTTTTTCTTTCACATTTATTTTCACAATTCACAAATACTTTCTGCGCTACTTCCATTAACTATCGTGCCCGCAAATCAATTTAGTGGCAGAAACAAAGCTGGTCAGCTGGCTAGTGCAAAGCTGGCCCTGGACCTAGTGCAATGGGATTGCGTGACCCTCTCTTTTACTGGTAGTTGTACATCTGAAGGCATACGGCAATCAGGCTGAACTAGAAAATAAATCCCTGCTTGTCCGGGGCTTCTCTTCTCCTGCTGCGGAGGTGGCTAGTGACATTTGCAGGGAGGTATCCCCCCCCTTGCTCCAGGCTCTGCCCAGGATGATGGCAGAGCTGAGGGAACTGGCCTATAAAGATAATAAATGGGCAGGGTTTTTTTTTTCTTTTCCTCAAACATTTAACCAAGAATCCTATGTAGGGGAAATGATCAGGGAACTATGAGGCCAGGAAGCAACTAACACTGAAATTTGCATGGACTCTGACCCCCCTTCCTCCCCCCCATGGTGACGTAGTTAACAAAAGACAGAGGGAGCGGCCAGTCAGGCTGCATTTTCCTATGGACTACGAATCAGAACTACAATAATATTCCTCTGGGTGCACTTATTAAAAAAAAACATATTATTGCTGTAAACAAAGGATAGGCTGAAAACATAAGCATAGATTGATTGCAATAAGCATAATAGATGTGTGTGCTCATTCTAAACAGGAACAATTTAGATAAAGTCCTTAAATTATAAAACTATTATTTTGCAACATGTGATAACAACAATTCCAATAGAAAGAACCGAACATGACGACCACATATCTGTTACTTATGACTGGAATGATAATACTTGGCATGGAAGCTAACTGCCAGCCGTAATCCGCACTTAAGCTGAACAGCGTCTCTGCAAAAGAAAGTACTTTAAATCTTACAGTTTAGGAAGGAGATATTCAAAAGACATTCTGGATACTTTTTCAATAAAGTAGGTGGATATCTGGAATACATATACACTTTTTTCCTCATTTTATTTTTATTAACAATAAGCATGTCTTCTATGAGGTGCTTGCCGCAGTATATCAGGAACTAGAATTCAAGCACGATAAACTCCTTATTCACTCAGGATTTAAATCATTTTCAAGTCACGATCTGGTGGCTTCATATTCCTGTCTCATGCTCTTAACCTCTACTTCGTAGGACAAAGGGAAAACAAAAGCAGTTTCCTGAATTTTTCTATCACTGCCTATTTAAACTATTACAGTGCTTACTGAAGATTTTGAACATAAACACAAAACAAAGCTAAGCCCACAACTGCATTATACCTATCTCACTTGGTCCGCACAAGTCCAGGAACTCGAACGGGGTTAATAAGAACTTAACCCTTTCCTAGGCTTAAGCCCAAAACTATCGGGATTCAAAATTCTGACTAAACATTCTTATTAAATGATATATAATACATGACCATAGCAGAAGGAACATCACTATTAAACACATTGACTAAAACAGGTACAATTTTCCTGAAATAAGCATAAATTAACTCAGCTATAGAACGCTGAAATTAAGCCTTCACAGGGTTAACAACTACTATACATTCCATTCTCCAGACACGCCCCTTCTCACTCCCCTAGCCAGTTTTCATGCTGTGCGAAAGGAAAAACAACTGGAATGCATGAGTTTATTTCCTTCTGTCTTCTGTTCTGCTTAATGCTATTTCTTAATCGGTAAACTGTCACAAATTACCCAACAGAATAATCTCACATTTATACCAGAAGGGAAACTCTGTGGTTTTAACAGATAACAGATAACAAAAATCAGAGACAAACAAAAAAACAGTAAGACCAGACTCCGCTTTCGCTCGGCCTTTGTTTTTAAGACCTCTCACTCACTCATCCCACACACAAACACAATTTCATTTCCCAAAAGCCCAATCCTGACTAGGCTTACCAAAAATTTTACCATTACCGTTAATCATGATTTTTTACCAGAAGGAGTCAGTGGTTTCCTCTTGCGCTCTTAATAGCCCTTGCAAGAGTACTCGGACCGCTCCGGACGTGATCAGTGTCCTTTTATCATTTTTCCCATTACCATATGGTTCCAGGTTCCAGTACTGTCTGACCTAATAATACAAAAACTCTATACTCACCGGATCCGGTCCCCGATACCACACCAGCTTCTGAGTTGGACCCTGGACTCCCCCGGTTCGGAGGTGTTGACCAGCTGGACCCGATGGCCTGCCGAGGCAGGCAGAACCCTCTCCGATACAAAGTGATCGGCGGCGCCCTGAGGCTTCCCCTGCAGTCGGACAGACATGGCTCCAACCGGACCAAACCTCAAGGCGAATTACATGGATTATTCACTTGAATACCATCCACCACTCGCACTTCCCGGCCAACGCACCAAGAAATGTAGCGGCAAACTGCAGTCAATGAACAAATCCAGGAGTCAATTTACAGGGTCCAAACCAGTTTATTTGTGCACAGGCTCAGTCAATCAAAGCAGCAAAAGGAACTGAGCGGAGCTCTTCATAGAAACATAACTTTTTATACCGCTTTTCTAGTTTGATACATGAAAACTTTCCATTGGTCTCATGCTAATTTCTACAAACTTTCTATTGGTCTGACATTTCCCTGAATTTGACCAATCAGGGTCTATGCCCTTTGCTATGCTTTCTCCAGCTAGCTGAACAATGGTTTGGTTCAAACCTGGTTACTTCTCTACATCAAGGTCATATTGTAGCAGCAGAGCGCAAACAACCCAATAATACCAGGAGTCAGTTCAGAAGGTCCAAATCATTTATTTGTGCACAAGACTCAAGCAGAATCAAATTCAAAATGGCTGAGCGATGTTCTCTGGCAATACAACAACTTTTATAGATTTTTGCTCCATTCTAGGTATAGAAAAACATTTCATTGGTCCCGGTAACCTCCCGTACCTCTTCTATTGGTCCCGGTACTGATATGATTATCCAATTATGTTCTTTGAGTGGGCTCAGCACCTGCTCACCCCCCTTCTAGTCCCAATTACAATGGTCAGTTCACCAACTTGTTACTTTCCTACTTTCAAGGCTATTGGGCTAGTTAGTACGTGTAGGAAAGCAGGGCTCTGTAACTTCTCTGTCAGCAGTTTCAATTAAATCCCTTGCAGATGTATTTTCTTATCAGTGGCTTTTAAACATATTTTTCTGTATTTTTCCAGGTTTCAATTCTACTTGTCTAAGCTAATTCAATACTTTACTGAGTTCTAATTCTACAATAGCAGCATGTTGGGGGATGTGCAATTCCTTTGGGCCTCTCCACAGGCTTCATTTACAGGTCAAGCTAGTTAGGCCTGTCTGTTTAGTTCAATTAGCATGGAGCATAGGCCTTCGCCTACCACATTCCCCCCTTTGATTATTCTCACCCGCAAGTGAGAAAGGGTGAGAAGCAAATCACATAATACTAGGTAAAGATATCACTCTGTGGTATAGGGTAGTAGTTTCACATAGCTGGTAGATTTGTAGCTGCCTTACGCTCTACAGTGTCATTAATAACTGAAGTTATCATTTGCAAGCAAAATGGCAAGAAACAAGGGAGCAACAAGCAGATAGTCAGAGTCCATAGTTTGGCAAGAGTGGGAAAAGAACTAAAGGAATTAGAAGGTTCAGGAGCATTTATGCCGGACCACCAAGATGTCTTCTTTGTTGCGCTGTTGTAAAACCTCTGATTTAGACAGTCCAGCTGTCCGATCTTCATAGCAAATTGTGGTCCGGTGCGAACAAAACACAAACTGTCAACAATGGGGTGGGCCAATACCCACTCACTAGTAGTATTATGTAAATCAGTCTGGTCATAGGGGATGGAATAATTCAGTTCTTGAGAACAAACAGTCATAAATGTGGAGACTAGATGCTACTGCTTCGCAAGTTCAAGAAACAAGTTCTGGGAGGCATGAAGAACCTTTAGCCCAGTTCATGTGTTACTTATACAGGGTGCACAGGGAGGTAAAGCAAAAGTCATTTCAAAGCACTCCAAGGCTGCTGCCAAAATAAAGCAATAATAAGAATTCATAATGGGCATAGTCTCTGGAGAATTGGTGGAACTGTTGGCATCCACAATAGATAACAAATGTAGAGTTGATTGTAGATCCTCAAGCTTCTGCCGTACGTAGACCTACCAGCTTTGTGGCAGGAGTAGGGCTGTAGATCCCAAAGTATCACTGTCCTCTGGGATGTCTCAGGTTCTTAAAATATCATAGTACAGTCCTCTCAGGCTATTATTGCCTTGAGGAGATCAGAGTATTTGAACACAGTTTCTTAGAAGACTCAATTTCTTAACACAACACAGTCTATTTCTGATGATTGCAGCATTCTCCAGATGCGAGGCTTACCTTCAGATAAACAGATAGTCTTGAAATAGTGCAGTTTCTGAGGGACCAATAAGTCTTAGGTCCGTGGTTGTTGTCATAGGGTGAGGCGCAATGGAGTCTCAGGATGCTGTACAGTAGTCCAGTGATCAGGTTCAAAAGCAGTTGCTGGCTTTACTCGACTATAATGGATCCAAGGTTCAAATTCTGCGACTTTTACTGCAGTTGGAGTTGACAGGATGACAACATAGGGTCCCTTCCAATGCAGGGCTAACGGTATCCTTCTCCACTCTTTGATCCACACCGAGACTCCAGGCTTGAAAGGATGCAGGGGTTCAGGCAAATTGATGGGCGATCGATTTTGTACCCAGGTATGAAGACTCTGCAAAACAGAACTTAAAACCAATAGTTCATGCCTAATAATTTCAGATCCTATCTGTCTCACATCTCATTTTATTCCCTATAAATAGGCTACAGATTCTCAGAATCTCAAAAAGGGGAAACTCCTAAAGACTTAGCAGGGGCTAAGTATATCCTAAGAAGGGCTATAGGAAGAACCTGGGGCCACTTCAAGTAAACCTCTTGGCAAAGTTTGGACAACTGAGATTTCAAGGTTCTATTCATACATTCTATTTTTCCTAAAGTTTTGAAAGCTGTAGATAGTATGCATCAGATATTGTCAATATCTTGGGGCCATACTTAATGGACTTGCTTCCTAAGTTTATCCACCCTCATTATTTGTACGGGGTCCCATGTGCATGCAAGGTTGTAAGGGCATACTTGGAATCTGGGTACACATTTAGACAGAGCCCTTTTCCTATTGTTAGTGCTCTAGTGAGGGCTATCGGTTCAGCTTTCTGTGGTCAAGTTTCTGGGGCCAGGGCTGAGGACTCAACTACCAAATCAGGGGTCTCCACTGCATATCTAGCACAACAATGTCCATTGATGATGAAACTGCCTTCAGCCACAAAGAAAGTCTGTTCAGGGTTCTCCAAAGGAACATCAGTCAAATCCTGGCGGCTTGAGAATACAGTGTCCATAATTTCTAAACAGTCATGATCAGGGGATCAAAACCAACTGATAACAACATAGCAGGATTGAAAGCTTGACTGACCCTTCAGTTGTATCTGGGGTTTTCACGCAACATCCTCTGATACTTCAACATTCGTAGATTTGTTAGCTAATAGTTTCCTTTGTGTTTCATATTGGTTAGAACAGAGTGTGGTACAGTAACTTGAAGATTCTGTCTCAAAGTGATCTTGTTAGTTTTGCTCACTAGGAAGGCTGTAGCTGTAACAGCTTCTCAAATAAGGTCCAAGAGATTGAGTCAACACTCCTAGAACATTTCCTTGTGACTCATGAACATAGAGACTGAAAGGTTTTCTGGACATCTGGTAGACCCAGAATTGGTGACAACATCAGAGTGTTTTTTTCAAAGATCAAAAGGCTGCATCCTGTTCAAGTCCCCATTCCAATGGAGACTTTTCCATTCCTTTGATAGCTTGATACAACGGTTTTGCTAGCAGCGCAAAATTGGGGATCCATATACAACATACTTTGTGGCACCCAAGAAGGCTCTCACTTGCCTCCTGGTGGTTGGAGTAGGAATACTGCATACAGCTGCTTTGCGTTCTGGTAAGGGTCCCAGGCGTCGAATTCCGCTGGACAATTGGAATCCTAGGTATTTAACTTGTTTGGCATAATTGCACCTTAGCTCTTGAGACTTTGTATCCAGCCTCATTAAAAAGGTGCAAGAGTTCACTGGTGGCTTGTAGACATTCACTTTCCGAGTTGGTGGTTATAAGCAAGTTGTCCACATATTGAAGTAGAATTCTTTCTCCTGGAATTACTGGATAACTTGTCAAATCTTTTGCTGAGTGAGGCAAGTTCTTGAATCCTTGAGGTAATCTTGTCCAGGTGAGTTGGCCCCGCCTTCCTGTAGTGGGGTCTTGGGCTAAGCGTATGCAGAAAAAGAAAAACATCTTTTAAATCCAGAATGGTGAAATGTGTGTAGCTTCAGCAGAGATCAGTCCTAAGAGTGTGTAAGGATTTGGCACAACTGGATGTATAGTTCCAGCTGCATCATGCATTCTTTCTTAGATCCTGCACTGGGCGGTAATCACCTCTCCCAGGCTTCTTAACAGGAAGAAGGGGAGTGTTCCAAGATGACTAACATTCCTTTGAAAAGTCCATACTTCAGCAGTTTCATTAAATGGCAGTGGATTCCTGCAATGGCTGGTCAGGGAAGAGGATACTGCTTCACATGCAGTGGTTCCGCTTCTGGCTTGAGGATGACAATGACAGGGGCTATGTTCTTCGCTAGGCCAGGTGCATTATCTTCTGCCCATAATCCATGTGGGGCCATAGGGTTGGCGGGTATACAGGAACTTGTTGACTTAACTGGAGGTGTGTTATAGAACCGCTACTTCTCTTCTCGGGGAACAGTCAGCACCATCAATCCAGCAGGCTCTGGGTTCACAGTCATTTGCATTTCTCTCTCTCCAGCAAAGGATATCTGTGCCTGAAGCTTTGCAAGCAGATCTCGGCTCCAAAAAGTGGAATAGGGCACTCAGGCATATGCAGGAACTGGTGCATTATTTTCTGTCCCCCTTGTTCACTCATGCCGTTCTGCAAAAAAGGCTTTGTGGCCTTAGCCCCAGTAGCTCTGATAATGGTGATGCATTGAGAAAAACACAGGGGCTACTGGCTTTAGTATTCTGCTCCTGTACCCCCCATAAAGTCCATATATTGGTCCCCTATTTTCAGACTGACCATAGGCTCCTGGGGACCCAGGGAAACTTAAGAGTCTGGTCTGGCCTAGTCTTCATTCATGCTGTAGCCCTCTCCGGCTGGCTTCTTTTTTTTTTTTTTAAATCAAGTACTCCCTCCTCCCCCCTGGGGTGGAGATAAGATGCGGGCATTCACTTCTCTAATGTCCTTCTTTTTCTACAATGGGCGTACTGACTCGCACCCAGTTTTTACTTCCTCTGCTCCTTCGATCAGGATAACCTCCTCCACATCATTCAACTAAAGCATCAGCAAGAAGATCCGCTCTCTTCTCCATCTTCACATCCACTCTCTCTATCACATTCAACAATTCACATACTTTCTGTTCAACTCTTCCAGTAACTATTATGCCCGCAAATCCATCCAGTTTCATTTCTGTTTTATATCTCTCTGGGACTGACTGACAAAAATGCAAATTCTCCTGGGCTGCTGGATTGCATGGGGTATATAGTGAAGGCTGCCTGTGCTATTTGGATTGGGTCTGCAAAGCTGGACCTAGTGCAATGGGATTAGGATTATGTGACCCTCTCTCTTACTGGTAGTTATACATTTGAAGGCATACAGCAATCAGGCTGAACTAGCAAATAAATCCCTACTTGTGCCGGGGCTTCTCTTCTCCTGCTGCGGAGGTGACTTGTGACATTTGCAGGGAGGTATCCCCCCTCCTCCCCCCTTGCTCCAGGCTCTGCCCGGGATGATGGCAGAGCTGAGGGAACTGGATTTTTTTTTATGTTCTACTTCTCTGCTGTGGGCACATTAGTTCACGCCTACCGGGGGTGACATCATCGGTGGACTGGGCCCCATCCCCCTCTTAAGCACTCTGAACGGAGCTACTTACAGAGAGAGAAACTGATGGGACAGGATATCTAGAGATTCTGGGGCAAAATATGGTGAACTAAGGAAATATGGAGCAACTAGCAGAAGCCACTCCCTTTCACATAGCATTCCTAATTGGGACAGAGACATTTGATTACCATAGTCTTCAGTAAATCCCTTACTGAAATTCTTGATCATACTTGAAAAGACACTTATTAAAAAAACCTTATTACCGTAAACATAAGCTTAGATTGAGCACAGACATACAATTTAGATACAGTTCTTAAAATATCTTATAGAGAGAACTATAGCTATCTGTTACGTATGACTAGAATGAAATTACTTAGCAAACTAACTGAAAGCCGTAGTCTGCATCTGCAAAAGAAAATATTATTTTATTTTTATTAAATCTTACAGTTCAGAAAGCAGATATTCAAGAGACATGAAACGGATACTTTTCCATGGCTGTGGTGGATATCTAAAATGCATATACACCCTCTTTTTGTTTTGTTTGTTTTTTTTAACAATAAATATGTCTTCTATCAGGTGCTTGCCACAGTAAATCAGGAAATAACGTCTTGGAATTTTAAAAAACAAAGTACCCCTTTTCCTCTGGACACAGACACACAAAATTCAAATACAGAAAAACAAATGAATTTATCTTGAATTGTAAAGGTTGTCATTAGTCACTAGTACAGATTTCAAAGATAAAATCCTAACACAATTTTCTTATTCACTCAGAATTTAAACCATTCATTCTCAGGTTGCAATCTGGTACACTTCCAACCCAGAAGGCTGCACCGTCCCCCAAGGTTCTTAACCTCTATTTTTGAGGGTCAAAGGAAAAACACTTTATTTTCTCTCTCTTGTCTGTGTCCGTTAGTTTTTGAAACAACAGATATACTTCCTTTATTTTAAACAAGCAAGAGACTGCTCAATCGGGAACGGCTGTCTCATTTTTTTTCCCTAGTAAGCTGTGTGAGCCACATGATCACAGTTTCACAGACACACAGAGACATGCTAGCAAGAATCATTTAAATCAGTGTCAGGTCGTGATCTAATAATTACTTTGTAGGTTTATAAATCAAAGGAAAAAAAAAAACCCAAAAACAGTTTGCTTAGTTTCTCTATCATTTCTGAAAAGTAACAATAATATGACAGGAATAGTTGATTTAAAAAAATACAGACAAAGCAGAGAATATAACTAAAAACAGTTTACGGAGCTCCGATGAGGTTAATTCGACCTTCAAAACTAAAATTCTGACTAAATATTCCTATCGAATGGTATATAATACCTGACCATAGTAGAAGGAACATCACCATTAAAACACAGTGAATAATTGCCCTAAAATAAGCTCTAATTAAGCCCAGCAGAACGTTGAAAATATGCCTTCATAGGGTTAAAAAGGCATCTCTGCACAGACATGCCCCTTGTCAGCCTCACACTTACTGTAGGAAAAGCTCTGACTGAGTGAGACATGGTCTTGATTTTTCAGTGAGTCAAGCGGTAAATTGTCATAAATTACCCAACTGAATATAATCTTACATTATACTAGAAGGGAAACTCATGGTTTCAACAAAAAAACAAAAACACACAGAACGACAAACATGCTAGCAACGTATCACAGAATGCATTCATTTCTATCTATTCTGACTAGTCTCATGCAAGTTCCAAATGCTAGAAGACGGGGGTTTCACCCTACTTTACTTACGCAGGGGTAGTCGGCCCGTCTTTGAGAGTTGATCAAGCTCTCTTACCAAGTGCTAAGTTCCAAATTCATGCAAGATTCAAGTGGCAGTACTGCTCTTTCTTATCTGTCTAGACAATGCTAAAATCAAAACTCTACTCACCGGATCCGGTCCTCAAAGTTCCCAAGCAAGCGCATGAGTTGGACCTCGGACTCCCCTCACTCGGGTTCGAGGTGTTGGCTCCAGCCGGGTCCGGCACCCTCCGAGGCATGGCCAGCTCCCTCCGATGCAACTGGACCGGTGGCGCCTGGGAGCCGAGCCCACGTCGGGAGGGCACGATCCCGGCAGGACCAAACCTGTAGAGGCGGAAAGTCATGGTATATTGCCCTGCATACCCTCTACTACCACACCTTCCCGGCCAACGCACCAAGAATATGTAGCAGCAGAGCGCAAACAATCCAATAATACCAGGAGTCAGTTCAGAAGGTCCAAATCATTTATTTGTGCACAAGACTCAAGCAGAATCAAATTCAAAATGACTGAGCGATGTTCTCTGGCAATACAACAACCTTTATAGATTTTTGCTCCATTCTAGGTATAGAAAAACATTTCATTGGTCCCGGTAACCTCCCGTACCTCTTCTATTGGTCCCGGTACTGATATGATTATCCAATTATGTTCTTTGAGTGGGCTCAGCACCTGCTCACCCCCTTCTAGTCCCAATTACAATGGTCAGTTCACCAACTTGTTACTTTCCTACTTTCAAGGCTATTGGGCTAGTTAGTACGTGTAGGAAAGCAGGGCTCTGTAACTTCTCTGTCAGCAGTTTCAATTAAATCCCTTGCAGATGTATTTTCTTATCAGTGGCTTTTAAACATATTTTTCTGTATTTTTCCAGGTTTCAATTCTACTTGTCTAAGCTAATTCAATACTCTACTGAGTTCTAATTCTACAATAGCAGCATGTTGGGGGATGTGCAATTCCTTTGGGCCTCTCCACAGGCTTCATTTACAGGTCAAGCTAGTTAGGCCTGTCTGTTTAGTTCAATTAGCATGGAGCATAGGCCTTTGCCTACCACAATATCTAGCTCCTAAAATGTGTAAGTAACAATTCTGGAGTAACGATTTAACATACAGGCATTGTATTCACTTTGTGCAAACTTTGCAATAGCAGCATTTCATTCTAAAACAGCATTTAATTCTGTCTTTTAATTTTATGTCTCAGCATTACTGAAATCCAGGCTTGGTTCTTAAGCCTGTCATTTTTCAGGTTCAGGCTTATGGCCTAGTCTATAGGTCTTGGCTACCACAACTGCACTGACCCTTTTTACTGCTTTCACAAGAGAAGCCTAACAGAACAAAATCAAGTAGCCCACCCAGTAGGAAGAAATCTGAGCAAATCACTCTGTGTGCTGCCCCTTCCTGTACAACCAATTTTCCCGATACCTACACGTACAGGTGCCTTGAATCCTATATAGACACTTTTTTTTAACCCATACAGGATGGTTCACTTTTGGAATCTCTGGGGATTGTAGAGCCCCACGTGTACAGAGCTTGACCAAGAACATGGCAAAAATGATAAATAATGGGCATGAAGCTTGACTAAGTTTTCTCTCACATCACACATTAGCCATTGTCCACATGGAATGTGAAACTGCCACACGATTGGAGGATCTCAGGTGAACCAAACAATGGCAAGCCAGTAGAATGCATGTATACATACGCTGTGGCAGCATGTCTCATATGCGTCACCATCAATGAAGGAGCTTGATTAAGGGGGATAGACTATTATTGGAAAAATGTGTCAGTGCAGTCAGCACCAGCACCAAAGTCTCAGGAGCATTACTGATAAGGGCTATCTCTGGATTTGTCAGAGACTAAAACATCTATGAAGTGCATTTTCTCACCTCTTTCATCTCACTCATATAAAACACCTCTGGTCCGCCACTATACTCCAGTAAAAAAGGGGGGGGGGGGTTGGCAAACAAGTATGCATGTGCAGTCACATTTCCCCCCTCCCCCCCCCCCACAGGAAGGACACCTGATGTCAGTTTCTAATAACATGCCTGGCATTTGAATATCAGTTGTTTTATATATCAGACAGATAGTTTCTAGCATTCCAAATTCACTTAAATCACTGGGAAAGCAATAACACATGCAAAACTCAAGACTAGGTGGGGGAGATGTCTCCTCTCTTACTGTTTTCCATACCCACCGTGTGTGAGCAGCAGCCAAATCACTCGGAGGAAGGCACCATCATCTCTCACGACACACGCCGGGATTGGGCAAGGACAGAAACTTCAGGTTTCCAAGCAAAAGCAACAGCTCCACTAGGAGCCCACCACATGTCAAGAAAACCAAAAGTTGTCGGGACTTCCACCAAAGCCCCAAAGCAGGGGGGGGGGGTTCATTCCTGCATGTCTCCTCTCCCTAGAGGCCCCCCACCAATAGCTACCAAACACTGCCATCTCCTCAGTCTGTATCCCACAATGCTCCCATCCTGTACTGAGCCACCTGCCCCAGTCTCAAGCAAAAGCCGCATTCATAACCCCTCACAGGGCAACATCATGAACCTCTCTGCTGAGGCCGCAGCACTGCCTCCATCCATGCAGCCACAGGCTTCCCTAGAAAAACGTTCATGGCGGTGAGCCACAGTAAAGTGAAATACCACAAGCACAGCAAGCAGAAAGGCAGGCTGCTGGCCGAAGATGAGAGTGTCGAGTCGGTGGCTCTGAGGGGCGAAGAAAGGCAAGAGACAGGAAGAGCCACTACTACCCAAACACCATGAGGCAGTAGAAGCCGAAACCGAGCAGATGCAACTAAAACAACAGGCTCTTACTTTCCATGTGTTCAAGTTGGGCTGAGAGAGGCCGATTCTTGGCCCGACCTCTCTTTTATCTGCTGCCGTGGACCCCCCCCCCCCCCCAATATCCCATTGATAAAATGGTAGGGGGAGCATAGCACAGGCTTCCATCCGAGTCCACCGCCAGGTTAAACCCAAGGTCCTTCACATCAGGCTTGGTCCCTCCCCAGAAGACAGAGGCAGTAGTCAGATCCTTTAGCTGATAAAGGTGAAATGAGCAGTATCAGCCACATGGTAAGAAGAGAAAGTTCAGTGGCTAAAACTGAAAGTGAGAAGTGTAGTGAACTGGGTGAAAAACGCCTGGAGGAGACAATCAAGCTTGTGTAGAGGAAAAGGTAAACTAGGGAATCCAGCCCGTGTGAGGGCAGAATGAAAAACAACTAGGGGAGAGAGTGATTTTTAATTTTTGACAATTCATCCTTAACATACTATTTGTAAAACAATTTGAATGGCTGATAAATAGCCAATCTTAATTCCTCTTTTAGAGGGAAATATTACAAACTATTTGTATGCATAAAGCAATATTTTGTGTGCATAAAGGAGCTCTTTTAAAATTAGGTCACATCTACAAGTGATGCAAGCCACCACATACTTGGACAGCAAGTGTGCATAGGAGCAGAGTTATGATTTATGTATATATTTTATAAAATACACACGTATGCACATTAAGTATGTGCTAACATTTACACATGTTTCTAAGCAGGTTTAAGGTCTGTGTCTTGAATTTAGGTGCTGCTTCTGGGGAAGTCATACAGGTGCCTATGTTTCTTTATAAAATAGCGCCAAAATAAGTGCATTCTTGCTCACTTAACCTGGGGACTGGTGCAATGATTGGAGGCACTTAGGTGGGTATCTCCTTCCTGTGCCCCCACCGCCACTGCTCTCCAGGGCCAGCAGCTGCAGCAATGGCAAAGGAACCACGATGCAACACTCACCAAAGGCTCCAGTGCTACATCGCAGTTCCTGGCTGCTATTATCAGCCACTTCTGCCCCCTCTGATGCAACCTTCTGGAAGCAGTCAATAACAGCAGCCAGGAACTGTGACACAATGCTACAACCGTTGGTAAGTGTTGCATTGTGGTTCCTTTGCCACTGCCACTGCTATTGGCCGTAGAAAAGGGCGGTAATGGGCGCCCTCCAGAAGGCTGGTGCTCTAGGTGACTGCCTAGTTCACCTTATGGTAGCACTGGCCCTGCTTAACCTAGACATCCTGTTATAAAATTACACTTTTAATACAGAGAGTTGTAAACAGATTATACAACTACTGAGCTCCTGAATATTCTACCTGAGAGTGTCTGTGGTGTTCTAGTGCTAAGTTAGACTATTCTGGGAGTTCAAAGCTTGTCATCTATTTGCAACAGGGTCGGCCCTAGAGTCAGTTCAACGTGTTGCTGCCCTAGGCGAACCTCCAGCATTACACCCCCTCTCGCTGACAAAATCTATTATTTAGCTTTGAATGCCCTGCTTCTGCTGCCCTCTAGAAGTTGCTGCCCTAGGCAACTGCCTAGTTTGTCGAGTGGTTAGAATGGTCCTGCCTCCAAACCAGAGAGACCAGAGTTCAAATCCCACTGACAGTCCTTCTGGTCTTGGGCAAATCATTTAATCTTCCATTGCCTTAGGGGAAAGAGAAATACTGACTGTAACTCACCTTGACTAGTACTGGAAAGGCAGACTCTGAATTCAAATAAAAAAGTAACTCCTTCTCCTCCTTCTTCCCCCCCCCCCCACCCCTCCCCTCTTTCATGGACATCTGCTGAAATGTGAACTCATTCACTCATTCTTCAGGAATAGGAATGATCCTTAGTCAATCCTACTCTGTTGGTCCTGATTTTCAAATTGTTGGCTGACCTGAGACTGTTGACATTTTGAATTACTGCCACAGAACGAGAGGAATTTCTGGAGGAAGTTCTTTTGAGGGTCCCTGTATTCCTTCCAGTCCTGCTGATGCCTCCAAAGTAGGGTTGCCAACTGGCTCCAGATGCGCCCGACAGGCTTGATCCAATCCTGGGTTTACTCCATTGCATGCAGGGACATGTAGTTCTGATTTCTCCATTGCATTCCATAAGAAAAGCAAGACTACAAGTCCCTGCATGCAATGGAGTAAACCAGGACTGGATCAAGCCTGTCGGGCGCATCTGGAGCCAGTTGGCAACCCTACTCCAAAGAAATAAATGGGGAGAAAGAGAGGTGAGAAGGAGAATGGAGAGGGAGAAGAAAAGAAATGGGAGGGGAGGAGGAGAGAGAGAAAGGTGGAGAGAGGGAAGAAGAAGAAGAGAGAAAGGATTGAAAGGAGGGATAAAGAAAGAGGGGGATGGGAAAGGCAAACAGGGAGAAAGAGAAGACAAGAGAGAAAAGGAAGGATGAGAGGAGGGAACAGAAAAAAGGGAGACGTGTAGGAGGAAGAGAAGGGATTGGAGAGGGACAGAGAATGTATAAGAAGCAGAAGGGGGAGATAGAAGAGACAGACAAGGGAAGAAGGGAGGAGGTGAAAAACATATTAAGCAAGTCCCCTCTGTATAAAGCTGGTGTCTCTGAAGAGTCACCCTGTCATAAGGCTTTTGGGACTGGACCTAATGCCGCGGCCCCCCAATGCCATCAAACCACTGGCAGGTGGGAGGATTCCCGCCATTGCAGCGCCAGCATCACGATGCCGTTCTTGAGCTGGTTTGCGAATGCAGACTATGGCAGTAAACGGTTCTCGTGAACTGGGCCAAACTGGCTGAATCCCACCACTGTGTGCACCCTTGTGAGTGTCTGAGTCTGCATGGGGATGTTTCTCTGACTGTGTTTGTGCTCCAGTGTGTGTCAGTCTCATCTATGTTTCACTGCAGAGACTTTCATTGGTTCTGCCAGCAGGGAGACAGGGCATTGATTGGTTTGGGCTGAGAATAGATTCCTCCTCCCTGAGGTATAAAAAAAGGCTGCAGCATGCCCACAAGCTTAGTGTTCAGGAAGTCTCTTTGAGTCCTGCTTTAACTCACTTTGGCTCAGTACTGAGTTCTTTCCGAGGCTACTTACCATCTCTGCTGCCACCATGAGCTCCCAGATCTGCCAGAACTTCCACCAGGAGAGCGAGGCTGGAGTTAACCAGCTGGTGAACCTGCTGCTGCAGACATCCTATGCCTACCTGTCCCTGGTAAGAGCAAAAGGGGAGAGGTTGTGTGTCTGTGTGCAAGGAGCCCCCTATTGCTCACAAGTGAAAGCGGTGTGTGGGTTTAAGGGTCTGGATCCTCATATGATACCTGGTACAGTAGTGAGAGAGTAGGGTAGAGTATATAAAGATCCCACCCCACCTCAGCACATTCATTAATGAGAATAAGGTGCATGTCTAACAATTGTCTAACTTCCCCTGGCAGAAGCAATGTTGTAGGTAAGGTACCCATAAGGTCCTCTCTTCTTACTCCCACCTGGAAATGGACTGAGGCTTGGGCAGGAAATGTGAGCTCCCCTCCCACCCCCCAGGATGCTGGCTTCTTGATCCCATTATCTTCTACCCTCCTGATATTTTTTTTTCTCCTTTCTAGGAGATGGCCATTGCCTACACCCCTTCCCCTTGGTTCCTGACCTTCTCCCCCCCCCCCCCCCTTCCTTTCCCTCATGCCAAACAAAAATCCTATTTCCTCCTTTCTGTGCACTAGGTTATGGGAGGGAGACTGAGGCCAGTGTAGTGCTGCTAGTTCTTAACACATCAGTATGGGGTAGCAGATCTCAGAAGCGTCCTGCTTCAACCCCATAATGAAGGGGCTACTACCCTGGTCTCACTAGAAACTGACTCAAACTCATAAAATGAGTGGGTTCTTCCAGCTCACTTAATAAAGGGAGGGGGCCTGAATAAAATCTAAAAATCAGCTCCTCCCATTCCTTTTTCTCTGGACATGGCAGTTTCTAAGCTTCCTGGTTCAGAGTTAATGGCTTCTGTGTTTGGGTTTCCGCCCCCAAACCCCCTCCCCTCTAATGAAGGTGTGAGTTTAGGAAAAGGAACTACTGTCTTAAGGTGCCTTTGAAATGTGGTGCCAAGGTGTCAAATTTTAAACTGGTGATTGATGACTTGGAGATATCTGGATGGGAGGAGGGGAAGAGGTTGTCTTTAAGCAGGTCCCCTTTTTACCCAAGGCTGCTGGGTATGGGGTATTAAACAAGACGGAGCTCAGACACCTGAGGCAAAGCTCTAAATTTCTGAGGGAGGGCTGACAGGTTCTAGAAGCCCCACTGGGGGAGGGGGAAGAGAGATGGAGAATATCACCAGCATAGCTCTAGCTCTTGGCCTGGACTTACAGGTTGTATAGAGGTTTCAGAGCTTGGCTTACTGGAAGACTAGCTTTATTAGACACTTTAGGGAAACTAGACTGGAAGACAGCTTCATTAGACACCTACTATAAAAAAAAACCCTAAATATTTCCCATCCCCTCCCAGACCTGTGCTAGGTGATCTCAATCCTGCTAACCCCGCCCTGTTGCTATTGCTGCCCTGCCCTTTCCCCCTCAGGACTTGTGATTTCAATGTCATTGTCATTGCTGCCACTACAACACAGCACTTGGCATCTTTGGTGCTGCATTGGGTCAAAGGTAACAGGTCAGGGCAGAAATACAATGCGGTACCAGAGTTCAGGTAAATGCTGTTTCAATGTCATTGATGCTACTGCAGGTCTGTGGGGTGGTGGCAATGGGATCATCCAGGAACCGTATTGCTCTAGGCAACTGCCTAGTTGGTCTAAGGGTTGTGCTAGTCCTACCCCCTCACTCTAAGATATTATTACATTGAACAAGAGCTTAAGGAGTATTGGTAGAGGTCTCCTTGGATACTCTGCAGCTCTTTGGGAGCTTGGTTATGCTGAGGGAATAGGGTGGGGTCTCTTCAGACCCTCCTGGGAGGTTTTGATTGTGCTGCTGTTTCCTGTTCCAGGGCTATTACTTTGATCGAGATGATGTGGCTCTGGCTAAGTTCTCAAAGTTCTCTCTGGAGCAATCTGAGGAGAAGCGGGAGCAGTCGGAGCGCTTCCTGAAATTCCAGAACAAGCGTGGAGGACGGGTGGTCTTGCAGGATGTGACGGTAATAGAAAAAGGGAAGTGGTAGCTGGGTGGATCCTGTGCCTGTCACTTGACTTACCCTCTTACCCTTCCAGGGCAGGACTAGGAAGATGGAAGGTCTCCAGTATTCTAGGTCCTAGTTCTAAGAATAAGATTGGTGGTTTAAGGATTCTTCTTAGTATACTATCAGTGACTGCTGTGGCAATCTAATAAGAGCAACACATGTGGTGCTGCTCATTGCCTCTTAGACTAAGTCTTATAATTCTCAACTAGGGAATTCACAAGCCCTTGTTTACCCTGTACAATAGCTTGTTTGGTCGTCTCAGCCTAGCGATGTACTACCAGCTTCCTAGGCTGGTGCTTAATGGACATCCTGTCTTATGTTGCAGAAGCCAGAATTTGATGAGTGGGGAAATGGGCCCCGGGCCATGGAGTATGCTCTAAAACTGGAGAAGACTGTGAACCAGGCTCTGCTGGACCTACACAAGACTGCCATGGACCATGCTGATCCCCATGTATGTACCTCTCAAACAGGGGTAGAGTTCACTGGAGGGATATCTTTTTGGTCGTAATCTTGAGTTCCCTTTAGGTTAGTCATTCCCAAGCCTATCCTGGGGGCTCCTCAGCCAGTTACGTTTTCAGGCTATCCACTATGCATACGAGTCTCAATTGAGGCAGTGCATGTAAACGTCTCAAACTAATATTCATAGTGGATAGCCTGAAAACCCAACCAACTGGAGGCCCCAGACAGGTTTAAAACCACTGTTAGAGTATAAGCACAGGACAAACACACGTACCTGTACAGCTCAATACATAGCAGCTAGATGTGGGATGGGCACTAAATCAATTGGCTATGTAGTGGAGTCTATGATTTAGGTGCTCAGTCACACAATGAGATTCAAATCAGCATGAGTAGATATTCTGGAGCTTGCAGTTTCTCAGTTAGAAATGGGAGTACCTGGGCTATTAACAGTTTTTCTACTCCAGAGCTGCAGGCAGGGCCGGATTTACGTATACGCCATGTACGCCATGGCGTAGGGCCCACAACCGGCAGGGGCCCACAAAAAATAGAACCAGGTTTTTTTTTTTTTCAACTCGATTAAAAAAAAAACCTGGTGGCTGCCGCCGCGGGGCCCCCTCT
The DNA here is from genome assembly GCA_033557465.1 of Ichthyophis bannanicus. Classification (NCBI taxonomy): domain Eukaryota; kingdom Metazoa; phylum Chordata; class Amphibia; order Gymnophiona; family Ichthyophiidae; genus Ichthyophis; species Ichthyophis bannanicus. The sequence continues at coordinate 210,443,270 of CM066033.1, forward strand.
GCTGCCGCGGGGGCCCCGTCTACAAGCTGGTCGGGTCCGGTCGGGTCGGGTCTCTCTCCCTCCCTCGCTGCAGGCTGCGAGAGACGCATCTTCGCGTCTCTCGCAGCCTGCAGCGAGGGAGGGAGGGAGAGAGACCCGACCGGACCCGACCCGACCCGACCGGACCCGACCAGCTTGTAGACGGGGCCCCCATGGCAGCAGGGGGGGCCCCGCGGCGGCAGCCACCAGGTTTTTTTTTTAATTAAATTTTACTTTAGGCCGGGGGGGGTAGGACTGGTAATGGGCTATGGGGGGGGGGTAGGACTGGTAATGGGCTATATGGGGGGGGTAGGACTGGTAATGGACTATTGGGGGGGGTAGGACTGGTAATGGGCTATTGGGGGGGGATGGGGCTGGAAATGGACTGGGGGGGGTAGGGCTGGTAATGGGCTATTGGGGGGCAGAGGCAGGAAAAGGGCAGGGCGGGGTGAGGGTAAGGCTAGTCGTTGGCTGATGGGGTTAGGAATGGTAATGGACTGTGGGCTGTTGGGGGGGGGGGGGGCTTAGAAATGGCAATGGGCTTTGGGGGGGGTTAAGACTGGTAATGGGCTGTGGGCTGATGGGGGCTGTCTGGTAATGGGCTATGGGGGGGGGGGCTAGGACAGGAAATGGGCTGGGGGGGGGTAAAGACAGGAGGTGGGCTGATGTGGTTAGGACTGGTAATGGGCTTTTGGGGGGGGGATTAGAACTGGTAATGGGCTTTGGGGGGGTTAAGACTGGTAATGGGCTGTGGGCTGATGGGGGTTTTCTGGTAATGGGCTATGGGGGGCTAGGACTGGAAATGGGCTGGGGGGTTAAAACTGGAGGTGGGATGATGGGGTTAGGACTGGTAATGGGCTGTGGGCTGATGGGGGGGGGGGGGGGGTAGGACTGGCAATGGGCTATGGGGGGCTGACTGGAAATGGGTTGATGGGGTTAGGACTGGAAGTGGGCTGATGGGGGGGGGGGGGGGGTTAGGACTGGTAATGGGTTATAGGGGGGGCTTAAACTGAAAATGGGGTGATGGGGGGGGTTAAGGACTGAAAATGGGGTGATGGGGGGTTAAGGACTGTAAGTGGGGTGATGGGGGGGGCTAGGACTGGAAATGGGCTGATGGATGGCTAGGACTGGAAATGGGCTGATGCAGGGACTAGAAGGGAATGGATGCTGGGTGAGGCTGGAACTAGAAGGGAGCTGATGTTGGGGGAGGATTAGAATGGGATGGGGCTGGAAGAGTAAAATGGAGAAGGGAAAAATATTTTGTGTGGGAGGGATAAAAAATCTACAATTGGCCGGGTATTGGGAGAGTAAGTGGGGATTGAGGATGGAGGGGTAATATTTGAGTGGATGAAATAGGAATGAGGAAAGAGCAAAAGGAGAAAGATTAGTATGTTAAAGCAGATGTAGAGAGAGAATGGAAAAAAATCTAGAAGAGAGGACAAATGGACAGCAGACGATGGAGAGTTAGCAGAAGACACGAAGAAACCAGAAGAAAGTGGCTGGAGCAATTGCAGCTGAAAAAAAATGCACAAAAGGTAGAAAAATATCTCTTTATTTTGAATTTATTAATTGGAATATGTCAGCTCTGGTAAATGTGCATCATTAACGTCTGCGCTTTGTTTAGTACAAGAGCAAATTAATGTATTGTTTTATTTCTACAGTGTTGTACATTCCAAGTTTGGCTTTTGGGATTCCCAGTTTAATTATTGTCTTCCTATTTCTAAATTGTGATTACTTGTTTGGTGATGGTCTATGTTCTGCATGTGTAACTGAGCTGAGGTGTTCTGTTTATATAATTCCTATTTGACATTGCCACTTGTTCTCTTTCCCCAGTAGGTCATGTACTGTTGTTCTCTGAAATGTATTGGTTTAATATTTGCAGTGTTGCCTTTTGATTGGTAGAGTATGGTGCTTTGTGAGTCCTGGTAGTGCTGTTAGGATACGGCGGGTTTACTATGGGCAGTGTTTGTAGTAGTTCCTAATGTGTCTGGCAGTTGGCACTGGATTATAGTAATGTAGAAATCTTTTAGTCTTTCTTTATCCATACACTCATTAAGAGGCACGTTTACTAAAAGTTAGTATATGGTAACATTATGCAAATGAGGCCCCTTATGCAAATGAGGTCCGCACCCCCCTTGGGCCGCCCCTGCTGGGGGCCCACAATTTTTGTTGGTGTAGGGCCTCACTCAAGGTAAATCCGGCCCTGGCTGCAGGGAGTGCTGGGAACTTGACTACTGTTCTGTGCTACTCTAAGCAATTTGTGTCAAATTTTGCACAGATGTGTGATTTCCTGGAGTCCCATTTTCTGGAGGAAGAGGTGAAGCTCATTAAGAAGCTGGGAGACCACCTTACCAACCTGAAGAGGCTCAATGCAGCAGAAGTGGGCATGGGGGAGTATCTGTTTGACAAGCTGACCCTAGGTGAGGACAGCAGGAAGGAGAGTTAAGCCCCCATAGATATTGTACCCTTCTGAAATAGAGCTACCCCCACTAACACCAGAAGAGTGGAAAGTAATGTTACACGACTACAGAGAAAATAAACTGAATTTAACTGACTCTGGCTCTGTCTTCCTTATATTTTGTTATTCTAGTAGCACCTTTTCTAGGGAACTGCTTTCATATTTAGCTGAAATTTGCTTAGCATAGTTCCTCTTGTCAAGTGTTCAAGAGAGCAGAGCTTAGTCTGTATGCATACATATTTGTCTGCACTTATGCATGCACAAAGATGCCTGTTTCCCCTGGCAAGAGATGGGGAAGGCAGCAGCTGTTTGCTTGCAGAGACCCTATATCCTACAGGCAGAAGAAAAGGAGAAAACTGGCAACACAGTGCAATTGTCTGCCCATGGGAAGCCCATCTCTTGTGGGCAGAGGAAAGGAAAGCAGTACTAGACCTACTTGCAGCCTAGAAAGGTTAGAAGGGAGACATTTTTTAAAGGGGCAGTGAACTTATGAAGAGAATAGTGAGAGGGGGGGGGAAGAGAAGGGGAGACGAGGAAGGGAAACAAAATGCCACAGAAGAGGGGAGTAGTGCAAGGGGTCTTCAACCCAGTCAGGTTTTCATTACCACCCTGAATTAGGGTTGGCAACTGGCTCCAGATGCACCTGACAGGCTTGATCCAGCCCTGGGTTTACTCCATTGCATGCAGGGACATGTCTTGCTTTTCTTATGGAGTGCAATGGAGAAATCAGAACTACGTGTCCTTGCATGCAATGGGGTAAGCACAGAACTAGATCAAGCCTGTCAGGCGCATCTGGAGCCAGTTGGCAACCCTACCCTGAATATGCATGAGAGATTTACTTGCACTGCCTCCTTTGTAGGCTAATCTCTCATGCATATTCATTGTGGTTAATCTGAAGGTTCACTAGCTAGGTGTCCAGCTGGTTCTATTTAGTCATACACCTTTTCTTGAGCAATTTTACATTTTTGGCCTGCCTTTTTCAATCAAGTTCAAGGTGACTTACAGATTTTTAAACTTCATGTATAATACCTTTAACAAATTGTCAGTTACCCCCCTTTAGCATAAGCCAATGGGAGATCAGGCAACTTGCCTGATTGCAGAAGTGGTGTTTGAATGATGCTTCTCAGCCCATGGCCCTAATAACTGCTGCTTCTTTCACCTGCTGGGAACAGCAGTAACTAGGACATCTACCCACAAAACTCAATATCTAATTTTAAAAAATCTGATTCTGGTCATCTCGCTAACATTCTCCAGTACTAGGTACATTGTGGTGACTTTTCTATAGTTCCATCTATAAGGCCAAATCAACCATATCATACTAGCATAAACTCCAAAACTCATATAAGGGGCCTACCCAGTTAAAAGCAGCACTATAAATACTGTAGCAGGCCCTAGAACATCCATACACAGATTGAAAAGGTAAACAAGTCAAATTACTACAGTACAGGTCCCTTTGTACAAACTCCATGTTAACAGAACTCCTGGCCTCAGTCATACACTCAGAACACAGACCCTCACCAAGTACACGATAAGTGAGGATAACCAAAAGTGAAAATAAAAAAAGCTAGACAAATCAAACAAAGTCCAAGAAGACACTGCATTTAATACTAGAGGTAAGACTCATTTCTCTGTACTATGTAAAATATAAAAATAGTGCAAAGTCTGATCACTCATTGAAAAATCTTTTTTTCTACCTTTGTCTGACCATTTTATAATCAGATCATACTGGTCCCGATCTGAAGCTTCTGCTTTCTTCTGTCTTCTCTTAGCTCTTTCAATGGTTTCAACTCCACCTGCCATGTCTTCTCTCCTTTGGTTTTCTACACGGCCTTCTTTCCATCTTGGATATCTTTTTTTTTTTTTTCTTTCCACCTTTCTTCCATTTATTTCTCTGGCCTCCCGGATTTCACTACTCCTTACTATCCATTTCTCAATCTCCCTCTTTTTATGCCATCTACCTACCACTTTTCAACCTTCACCTCCAGTCCTTCCATTCCCCAGCTCTTCCACTCTGTCCAGCATTTTGTCATGTTTCCCCCTCCAATTCAGCATGTCTTCCTGTCCCCGCTACCCTACACCTACACCTGCATCTCTCATCCAGCAGCAGCAGTGATAGCACTCCAGTTTTATCTTAGATTTTGCCACCTCTGCCTTCCTGCTGCTCTTTTTCCTTAATACTTGCACCAAGAAAGTGGCAGGAAAGCAGAGGCAGCAAATCTCAAATTAAAACAGAGCCAAAGTGCTGCCAGAGGCAGTCTCCTCAGGTGGTTTAATGGAAGAACACCCCTGGCAGTAATGTTTGTATTTGTGGTGTTTTGTTTGGTGGGGGGGAGTTTGCAATACTGCCTTTCTTTTTTTTTTTTTTTTTTTTTTGTCCCTTCGGAAGGGAAGGATTGTTGCCATTTGTGTTCTAGTGCTGGTCAGGTATGGCAGAGCTGTGCTTTAGGTTGAGTTTCTCTTTATAGAACCTCACATCTTGCCTGCTGAGGTAAAAAGAAATTGTATTCTTCAGGGCAGATGCAGAGCACTTTAGCAGAGCAGTTTTCTTGTGCTTTTCCCCATCCTAGGCTTGCTTCTCCCTGTAGAAAACTAGCTAGTGCCAGAAACTATCCCGCTGAACTGTAGCACAGTGAGCATGCAAAGTGCTACATATTGAATTGTGCCTGTTATTAAAAAGTGCAGGCATGAATTTGCTTTTTAATGCTGGATCCTTATGCTAACTGAAGGCAGGTGTGACAATCTTATCTAGGAGCCAAAACGTCAACTGTGATGAAGTATAACACTTGATCTCAGTTGATCCAAACATAGGGGGAAAACCCCTGATCCCACTAGCAGAATGTCAGGGGCAGGGCCTGTGCATGCTGGCCCCACCATATTTTCTTAGAGGTGGGTTCTGAATCAGACAGGGGGGCTCTCCTATAGGGCAAAGGCGTATCATCTGGATGTTTGGAGGAGCCGTTCTGGTAAGGGGAATGGGATCAAGGAGGTCCTTAAGGCTAATTGCAGCTGCAGCTGGCTTGAAGAGTATGGACAGCAGCCACACTACATGACAGTGAGTAAACACTAATATTCAATATGCTTGCTGTCACTGGCAGTCATGTCTTATCTCCACTCCAGTCCACACTTGCAAGGGTGGCCCCAAGGGTTCTTGCCACCATAGGCAGGCCCAATATGCTGCCCCTGACATCTAATCTCTTACCAAGCATTGCTATGCCACCCATCAATTGCCTCTTTGAAGTTGCAGCAGATTATAAAAGTATATGCACACTTGTGGTCTGCTGCTCCTGCCCCCTCTGACTTTCTGTCTGAGGGGGCAGGAGCTGTAGGACACAAGTACATGGGCAGCATGGCAATCCCTCCCCCCCCCCCCTTTTTGAAGCAGTCTTGATATGTGTGCACACATCAACCCGCAGTGGGAGGTTGGACATCAGGGGCAACACATCGGGGACTGTCTAGGACTGAGCTGTATATCGGGGTCTGTCAACCTAGGCAGTGGCCTGTGGACAGAACAGCCTTGTACACTTACTACAGGTGCTCTCATTGCAGCGCTGCTGTTTGGTATCACTCAATTAATGTAATAAAACTTCTAAGTACTTAACATGAGGGTAATGGTGGTTAAGTGCCGTCGAGTTGGAGTCAATGACCCTCTGGATAGCTATCCTAAATTGTGTTCGGTCTTTAGTCAGGCGGCTCATTGTTGACAGACTGGTACCTGTAGCGGCTGTTGTATCGATCAATCTTATTGCTGGCCTTCCTCTTTTGCATTGACCTTCTATCTTGCCAAGCATGATGTCTTTCTCTAATAATATCTCTTCGCATGATGTGTCCAAAGTATGAAAGTTGAAGTCTTGTCGTCTGAGCTTCTAAAGAGAGCACCATAATTCAAAGGCATTAATTTTCTTCCTGTTTATCTTTTTCACTGTCCAGCTTTCACATCCATATGATGTTCAAGCCATGATATTTTCAATAACAAGTCAGATCTTTGTATGGAGAGAGACATCTCTGCTCTTGAGAATCTCATCTAGGTCTTTTTATAGCCATTCTGCCAAGAGCAATGCATCTGATTTTTTTCTTGACTGCTTAGAAACATAATGACAGGCCATGTGGTCTTTTCTGTCTAGTCTGTCCTTCCATAACAACAACTACAACAGTCCACTTTTTACCTTTAGAGATCCTCTGTGTTGGCCCAATGCTTTTTTGAATTCAGTTACTGTCCTCATCTCTACCACTTCCACTGGGAGACTATTCCATGGATCCACTAATCTTTCTGTAAAGAGATTCAGGAGTGATATGCAGAAATGTATCTCCCTTCACCCTCATCCCATGTCCTCTTGTAGCAGAACTTGCTTTCAATTGAAAGAGGTGCTCTCCCTGAACATTTATGCCACGGAGGTATTTAAACATCTCAATCATATCACCTCTATCCCGCCTTTCCTCTAAGGTGTACATATTAAGATCCTTAAGTCTGTCCTCATATGCTTTTATAATGAAGCCCATTAATCATTTTAGTAGCAACCCTCTGCACCGACTCCATCCTGTTCACATCCTTTTGAAGGTGTGGTCTCCAGAATTGCACACCATACTTCAAATGAGGTTGCACCAAAGACTTATACAGAGGCATTATCACCTCCTTTTTTATGCTAGCCATTCCCCTCCGTATGCACCCAAGCATCCTTCTAGCTTTTGCCATCGCCTTTTCTACCTGTTTAGCTACTTTAAGATCATCAGACACAACCACACCTAGGTCCTGCTCTTCTTTAGTGGAAAAAGTACTTCACCTCCTATACTGTATTGCTCCCTTGGATTGCTGCAGCCCAAATGCATGACCTTACATTTTTTAACATTAAATCCCAACTGCCAAATTCTAGACCATTCTTCAAGCTTAGCTAGATCCCTCCTCGTTATCTACACCTTCCTGGGTGTCTAATCTATTGCAGATTTTGGTATCATCCGCAAAGAGGCAAACCTTACCCAACAGCCCTTCCGCTATATCACTAACAAAGATGTTAAAAAGAATGTTGCTTTTTTATTGATAGTTGATCCAAGTAGGTTAAAGTTGTTCACGATTTCAACTTCTTCTCCTTCAATGATGAACCTGTTGATTATGCCACTTGTCATGATCTTTGTCATCTTTACATTAAGGTGCAGGCCCATTTTGAGATTGTTCTGATTGTGAGACGCAAATGTTTCAGATCATCTTCACTTTCAGCCAGTAATGTGGAATCAGCATTGCGAATGATGTTGATGAGTCTTCCACCAGTCTTCACACCTCTGTCTTCATACAATTGTGCTTCACTGATTTGTTCTGCATAAATTAAACAAGTAGGGGGAAAGTATGCAGCCTTGTCTTACACCTTTTACTTATCTTAAACAATTCTGTTTCTCCTTGATACATTTGAGCTATTGCTGCTTGATCAATGTACAGATTGTGCAAGAGTATGATCAGGTGTTCTGGTATACCCATGCTTCTTAATGTGGCCCAGAGTTTCTCATGGTTCACACAGTCACAAGCCTTGCTATAGTCGATAAAGCACAAATAGATATCCTTTTGGTATTCTTTAGTCTTTTTAAGGATCCATCTCACATCTGCAATGATGTCTCTCGTTCCTCACCCTTTCCTGAACCCTGCTTGCACTTCAGGTAGTAGTTCTTCCAGGTATGGTTGTAGAATATTGCTAGTATGTGGGATCAGAGCGATTGTGTGATAATTTCCAGTCAGTTGGATCACCTTTCTTTAGTATTCGTATAAACACAGATCTCTTCCAGTCAGTTGACCATGATGTTGTCTTCCATATTTCTTTGCAGAGCCTTGTAAGTACGGTAACAGCTGCATCAGATTGCTGTAATACCTCTATGGGCATGCTATCAATGCCTCGTGCTTTGTTCTTTGATAAGGCTTTCAATGCTGCTTCAACTTCTTCTTCCTTCATTACCAATGCTTTCCAAGCGTAAGGTACAGGTTGAAATGGCTGTTGGTCCACCTGATCTTTATTTAAAAACTCTGCATTTTCTTTCCAGCTTTTCATGATCTTCTCAGTATCATTCAACATGGAACCTTGAGCATTTTATAACATTCTGCTTTGAGGCTAGAACATTTTCATGTTTACTAAATATAACAGGTTTTATATACTGCTTTATTTCAATCCGAGTGCTTTACATTGTAACTTAAAAACTTGTAATGTATATTAATCAGGGATATTAACCCTCTCTTGCCTCAGAAAAATCCAAGTTAAGTGACTTGCCCAAGGCCATGAGGAGTGCTAGTGGGAAACAAATGCTGGTTCCCAAGCCAGTACTCTAACCACTGGGCTACTCCTCCACTCTTCTTAAATTCCATAAAGTCAGGACTAGATAAACTAAGGCAAAGTGGTGTGTGGACTCCACAACTCAATAGCAGATGGAGAAGGAACAGTTAAAATGTCTGGGACAGGTTTTACTACATTTATTTGGAAGTGCCGAAGGGGGCAGTGGAGTCTTACTGTGATGTCAGGAGGAGGAGCCTGGCCTGTGATATAATGACAAAATGGCTGCTGTCATGAGAGCCTCGTGACCAGCCAGATTGGGAATGCTAGAAGGTACCTCAGTCTCCAGGACAGCTGGACTGGAGGCACTTGTAAGGAGAGGGAGAGAGCTGATGCCACAGGTAGCTGGGCTGTCCCCTGGAGGCTTGCAGCTGGGGATGGAGGCGGAACTTCCTTCTCCAAGCTCATTTCACTGGAATCCTAGTTTCTGCCATAGAAGATAGAGGCAGAAGGCTGGCTGGGGATGAAGGCCTTATTAGACACATCCTGGACTGTCACGGACTACTGCTGCCTGGGAGTGTGTTGCTGTTTTTCCCAGCTCCTTTTGTGTCATTGCTCTTCCTGATATCAGAGACAGCATTGGCAGCGGCTGCATGGAAGACCCGAGTAGGAGGTGACTCCAAGCATCTGCAGATCCAAGATGGGTCGAGTTATTGGGAGCTGGCTTGCCGCTGTGGATGGATGCCTTTAAGGCACATCCCGAGCAGCAGAGGCTACAGCTGCAGGAGTAGCTGAAATGTGAGCAGGCAGGCTTCCAGGTCTGAAACAAAGGAAGGATGGAAAACAACATAAGAAAAATTATCTACTTCTTAAAATGTTTTTTCTAATTTTGGTCATTTCAGTTGGAGAGTACAAAGGTCTGTCTTGCCGGCAAGGCGGAAGAACTGGCTAGCTAGGGGTGGGGCCAGTTGGCCCATGCTGAGAGGGGCAGAAAGCCCTTCTGAGCTATGAAGAGTACTTCTGTCTCAACGCCATTGAATGATGTCACCAAGTGTGGCTGACTCATCCTGCTTGTCCTAGGAGAATGTCTGGGACAGGTTTTACTACAGTTATTCTGGCCAAAGCAGAAGCCACAGCTCATTGAGTTAGAGGACTGCAGCTGATTTACATTTATTTTATTTTAGTTATTTTATACGTTGCTCTTCTGCATCAGTGCGGTTTTACATTAAAACACAACTGTCCAGGGCAGAAGGTCTGCACTGGACTTACAATAGAACGTGGGGATTTGTAACTGGGTACAAATAAACAGGGTAACTATTTATTAGCAGACCTTTTTCACATGTCTACACTTGGTTTGAAAATTAAGCAGTCTAGACTGATGTCTCGGCTCTTCCAATATCTAGTAAGCAGGACTGGTAAAGTGATGTCACAATACCTCATTCTGTCAGTGTCTTAGAGGCAACCTCAACAGTGAAGTCATAATGATGGGATTCCACTGTACAGACTTCACTTTTATTAAATGGAGCAATGGCTCCTAGAACACTTCAAAACTGCATGAAGAGACCATTCAATATCCCTAGAAGAAAGTATCTGTCTTGCTTTTTTATAACTTGTAGTATTTTCTATTTGTTTAAGTTTTGGTTGGTATCATCGATCTGGGAATATGAAACGGTACAAACTTCTCCATAGAGTAGGATCCATGCACAAATCTCCCTATTACTAAGGCTTCCTGATTGAGCCCCTAACTTGGTTACATAGCACATGAGCTGAGTATAGTGGATCAAAGGGCAAGATATCATGGAGTAATATTAAAACATTATTGGTATTGGGTGAGCATTTAACAAGAGAATCCTTGAGAGCCTCAGACACTAGCACTCTGAGTTTCCTCTCCTGGTCCATGCACACTAACCTCTTTCCCCCTATCGCATATGATTCCTTTGGAGTTCTGCATCCTAAGTGCATAATTGCACCAATGGGTGGGAACTGCTATGTTATGGCAGCCAAGCCCTATTTGTTGTGACATAGGTTACATAATTTCAGTAAATGTTGCAAGTGACTGTCACAAAGAGAATAATTAGTGAAGTTTCAAGTAGTAATAATTCTTTCAGGAAGCTATATCATCATCTCAGTCCAAACCAGAAGAGTACCTCAACTGTGCTTTAAGTTACATTGTGCTATTAGACCCATGGGTGCCCAACCACAAACAGACACCCAGGACAGTAACCATATTTGCCTGACAGATGCACACATGCCACCAACAAGCAGGTAACCAGGGTAATACATGCCTGTCCACCACTCCATAATGACACACCGATAACAGAAACTTAAGCAGCAGGGCTATGTAGGGAGGATAGAAGTAGAACATTCAGGCAGAGCATGACAATAGGCACATGATAGCCAGATAAACCCCCATGGTATCCAGTGCCCATCTCTGCATTCCACACATAGTTATCCTGGAGTAGGACTTCCGTGCCCCCTTGCGATAAAGGAGCCCATGAGGAGGAGGAGGAGGAGGTAGAGGAAGTGGCAGAGTGGGGCAGGGGATGTACCACCAAAAAGGGCAGTGCCAGTGTCCTGCTAGGAGGCTGTCTCAGAGGAGGAGGCAGCAGAGTCACTCATGATAGAGGAGGGGGAGCTGAGTGAGGAGTTGTGGGCCACCAGGGCAGATGTGGGTGTGGCTGATGCTGAGTCCCTGGAGGAGGGGGAGCTGCGGGACATGTCACACAGACAGGCTATGGATTGGGGGAAGGAAGGGGCTGGGGGTGCGGGGAGGAGGAGGTGGGGAGTGACAGCAGCAAACTGGTGGAGGAGGGATGTGCTAGCGGGGAGCCACTGAAGGAGGCCAGGAATGTGAATGTGATGGGGGTGTTTGGGGGGGGGGGGGGCCAGGGAGGCCAGATCCTCCGAGGGAGGTCATGGGGATGGTGGCATGCAGGGAGTGGAGAGCACAGATGGGTGAGGACAGGCAGGGCTGGTCAGGGCAGGGCAGGGATGTTAGTGAACCAGGGGGTGAGGGCAGGGATGGGATAGCACAGGCAGGGTGGAGATGGTAGTGGGGCCATGGGGATGGGAGTGTTTCATGTGTTGGGGGCCTGGGTGGGGGGCAGGACAGCATTTGCTGAACCCCCAGTAGCCATGGTGCAGCATGATAAGGCAACAGCAGATACTACAAGCATTGCCATCCTGCAGTAGGGGAAAGCTTGGGAGGGTGCTGTGCTCCAAGACCGTGCAGCTCTGGCCATGCCTGTGGACCTCTGCTCGCATGCCATCCAGGTACAGCATGATGATCTCCATGCCTGATGAAAGAGTTGTGCTGCCTCAATGAGACACTCACGTCTCCACAGGGAGGGCAAGCTGGTGAGGCGGAGGGCCAGTAGCCTGCCAGGTACAGGGTGTCAGTGTTTCCAGCACCCCACATATGCCACGTGGCAGGAATGCACACTTCAGGGCTGTCACGTGTGTGACCCTGCCTCCTATCAGAGCACGCATGCTCATCCCCAGACACCTCAGCAAGTGCTTATTGCACATTCAAGTCATCTGTTCCTGTTACAATAAAGTAAAGTTTACTGCATCTGTTGGTCTCCATATCTCTTTTGACTTGGGGTCATAGGGGACACTGTGATACGCATGGCACAGTGTCATGGGTTGAACAGTCATAGGTTCACAGTACCCAATGGTAGCACATGGCAATGCAACCAGTGAGCACGGGGGACATGGACATTGGGCAGAGTCACAATGTGGGCTTGGTGTACATATGGGGCAGTGACACTATGCTCGCCCATTCTGGGCAGGTGCTGTGCACACTGGTTCACCCGGTAGTCTCTGCATCTGAGCCACCTCTGTCCTGCCCATCAGTGCATCCCCTGCATGTATGCTGCCCTCCAACCCCTTCCCATCCCTGTGTCTCTCCTCTTCCAGCTACTACCTACCTATCCCCATGGCTCTCTTCCAGTACTTCTGTGTCCCTGTATCCCTCAGTCCTCGCACACACCTCCACACAGATCACTCCTGCCCAGACCCCTCCCCAATCCCCCACCCACCTCTGCCCCGGTCAGCAGGATCAGCATATCTCACATGAAGTGTTTCTGCACATGGTTCTAGCATGTCTCAACAGCTCCGGTATTCCTATCCATGGGGCACATGTGGGATCATGCTGTCATCATTGTGTCCGCTGGGGGCATTTCCGTCCCATTGGGCATGAACTGCCTGCAGCGCAGTGCACAGTTTTGTATCATGCAGCAGACGAGGAAGATCTTGCATTCCTTTCGGGGCTCATACAGGAGCTCACTGCCCGACCAATCTAGGCAGTGGACAACGGAAGAGCCACTTCCAATTGACTGCTCTATAATGCCCTGTGTTCTCCTGTGTACCCGATTATACCACTGCTTGGCCGGCATACGGGGATGGACAATTGGGGTAATTAACCATTCCCAAAGGGGGTATTCTCTGTCACCTGCATAGATAGGGGAAGAAAAAAAGTCATCTCAGAGACATGTAGTGGATTTCATAGCGGGGTAAGTGCCACCCACACCCTGCCATCTGTTTCACCATGCCTGTGTGTCATTCCTGTTTTATGCTGACCATCTACATGCTGTGTCATGGATCTATGCCTGTTCACCCAAGCTGCTATGTGTCTCATGCAATGCTCTTATACTACCCACCCATCCATCTGTGTGTCATTTGTGCATCCCCGTCATGCTGTAGAGTGGTGGAGGGTGTGCGCTTGGGCAAGGTTGGAGCATCATGCACCTGTCATCTGCCAATGAGGGTGGTGATGCACTGCTCTGGCTGATTGACACTGGCTTCAGAGACTATGCACCTAGTTTCCAGATGGCCACATATTCAATGCCAGTGGCTGCAAGACCTGCCCCTAGTAAAACGTTGCTGCTTCAGATGCTGCAATCCACTGGACTCCAAATACCTTGCAATCCTCTGTTTTAGCAGCATTTACATTAATTTACTCACCACAGAGGTCAGACTAAGCAGCCTGTAGTTCTCAACCTCATCCTTACTTCAGCTTTTGTGTAAAGGGACCATATGTACCTTTCTCCAATCTTTTGGGACCCTCTCGACTTTAAAGAGAGTGTCCAGGGTAAAGGGCATGGTTTAGTTTCTGTCCAGCATATTAACTTGAGGGGGGGGGGGGGCATTTGGGAAGGGATGCATGTTGAGTATCGTTTGTGGGAGGGGATGTATAGGATTTGTGATTGCAAAGGTTACTACTGGTGAAATTCTTCACAACAGTGCAGAATTTCCCACCTGCAGAGTATTTTAAGTTTAGTGTACAGAACGGAACTGGAGATCCAGAAATGATGACACCAGAGACTCAAAGAACTAGAAGAGGCATGACAGGAAGCATCAGCCACATGAATTAGGAGAAAATGGAGGCAGGTGGAACTTTCCCTCTGTTCGCCCAATTTCTAAATCAATGTTTTTCACTCACATGAGAACTCAGACAATGCTTCATAAGTGGGTACAATTGGCCACAGCCAGCTTTATTATTATCAAGAACGTATGAGGCAGGGGACCTGCCTGGTTGCCTGAGCCGAAGCAAAATTGCCTGCTATACCATCCTGCCTAGAATGTTGTTTGTTGAGGCACGTTGTAGGTTCTGCCTTGCCATGCTGAGCTAGGCTCACACCATGCCTGCTATACTGCTATACAGTTTAGCTGCCCGCCTTGCCTGGAGTGGCTTGCTGGGCCACCCCGCCTTGCTAGGTACCAACAAGAGGCACAAAGCCCCGTGCTACAAGAATCCCAGTAAGAAAAACGTTGATAGCGAGTGGCAGGACAATCTTTATTAGTAGAAAAAGCCTATGGTCCGACACAGGCCGTGTTTCGTTGCCTTCTTCAGGGGCAGGCTACATGAAATAACAACAAATAAATAATTAAATTTACTATAATCATATAAATAAAACATAAAACGTCATACCGAAGGATGATAATAAAAAGCTTAATATTATAAATACATAGATATCATATAAGAAACATATAAAACATCTATCAATCATAAGAAATGAATGATGAATTAAAAGATCAGCAACAGCACAATAAGGTCCTCAAAGACATCGTATGACAGACAAAAGAACATCATAGTTAAAACGTATAAATATATAAATAAATAGTGAAGTAGACGTGTAAAGGGTGTTTAAAAAATATTACCCATATCACAGGGCATACTACAATATTGTAACCACATATAAAACCATATATATATTAGATGGTAAATGAATGAAACAAACATTGCATACCTTCATAAACAATCATACTTCCATGGTGCTCTAGACACTATCAGGGACAAGGAAGAGAACCATATGGATAAGTGCATCATCATACCGTTTTTAATAATTCACTATACCTAATATTCAAAAGGGTCTCACTAAGATAAAATGTGCATCTAAAAATTATTACCTATGAGCACGATAATGTTCTTTCAAAACTGTTGTTTCAAGGAAAAGAACCCGATGCTAAAAAGGAAGAGAGACATAGTACTCATTCTTTGCAACTTATTGCAAAATATAACCCCCGTCCTAATCTACCTTATGTGCAATCAGACAGGGAGTGGATAACAATCCTGCGCTTCACAAACTTTGTATAGTATAACCTATGGACGAAAAAACCCCCCAAGGAACCAAGACTCACTAATCCAAATTGGTTGACAACAATTGTTGGGGCAAAAAATCTAATTTGGAGTCTGAACTGGCAGCGTGTAGACCAGACGCTACAAAATAATTTAAACAACATTATCAACATACATAACTTTTTGTTTAACAACGCATTCTAATTTAAATATAAAAAGCGGTGTTGCAAGGCATTATGATGTTACAGCAGAAAACATTCTGTTAGGACTACTAAAGCCCTATTAAAAAATTCCAGTCTTATAAACCCGGCCAAGAGCTATCGACCATCCGACGATAATGATGAAAACTAAGCCTGAAAAAGTTCTAAATGCTATTGTGAATCTGTATATCTGATAAGTTCTAGCTATATTGGGTACACATAACAACCATCAAGCCCATATGTAGCACCAAAAACCCTTCAATAACTCACTTGCAAAGCACTTGAACGCTTCAGTCGAGGATCCCTTCCGAATGCATGAAAACGAAAGTAAAAACGCCGGCGTCTGCGTGTTGAATTCAATTATTACCCGTGGTATGCAAATAAAGGTGACGTTGTCTCAGATAGAGCCAAAACTGGTTCTGCAAGCCTCAGGGGTAAGGGAGACATTGCCATCAATTATAACTATAAGTTAACCTTACTACTCCCTTCAAAGGACCGCAATTTAAATGTACTGCAGACAGATCGTTGGGCTCTCTAAAGAAAAAGAACTATACCCTACATCAGTACCAACATTAAAAGACAAAAAACATGTATAAAAAACTTTAAATACATACTTAAACTACTGAAACAGACCCATTATGAATCCAGAGGCTAAAAAAAGAGACTTCATTGGAATACTGATAAATCTTTGTCCATGTTCAAACCATTGGGTGACAAGCTATTAAGATTAAAAATATATCGTTCCTCCAAACGACGGATAGTAGCATCCACATCTCCTCCTCTCCAGTTGATTTCTACTTTTTTGATAACAAAATATTTTAAATCTGAAATCTTGTGCGACAACTCTTGCCAATGAGAGACAAGAGGTTTGTCTGCTGCACCTCTCTTAATGCAACTCCTGTGCTCAATAATCTGACTGCGAACAGGGCGAGTTGTTTTGCCTACATATAATTTCATGCAGGGGCATTGGACTACATAGACGACGTGGCTGGTAGAACAGTTAGAAAAATCATCCAACGGGAATACATGACCAGTGATAGGATGGATATACTGTTTCCTGACTACAAGTACATGAGTGCACACGGAACAGTTACCACATTGAAAATGAGCTTTATGACGAGACAAAAATGCTCTCTCTGTGAGGGCAGATGGAACAAGCAGGTTTCTCAAATTCGTATTACGTTTGTCCGAGAGAGGCCGATTTTTGGCCCGTCCTCTATTTTATCTGTTGCCTCAGATCCACACCCCCACCCCCCGCCATGTCATCAAGTGTACAGATGGCTTACTTCCTTTGTCCCATTGATGACATGGCAGTGGGAGCACAGCACAGGCTTCCATTGGGGTCTGCTGCCACGTTAAACCCTGGGTCCTTCTCACAAGGCTTGGTCCCTCCCCATAACGTAGGCAGGTGGAGCGTTCCCTCAGTTCGCCCGATTTCCAAATCAATGCCTTTCACTCGCACAAGAAATGAGAAAATGCTTCATGAGTGGGTACTGTGGTGAAGAGCGCCCTCCTGAGGAAATGGAGACTGAAGGAAATCCTGAAAAGCAGCAGGATTTACACAGGATTTTCAATCCTAGAAGAAAAAAACCCTCTTCTGTTGAGCTGAGAATGGAGACCAGCCCAGGGGAGGAGTTGAGCAGTGCTGATTGGGCACACCCAGGGGTTGGACAGGGTGTGGCTGGAAAAGAATCCCTTTTTGAAGTGGTGAATGACGCTGCTAAGGGGAAACAGAAAGTGAAAAGCCGTGAGCAGATGACCTGTGAGCAGAGGGCCTGTGAACAGGCGAGCTGTGAGAGGACGTTTGGAACGTCAGATGAGACCGAGTCAAGCAGTGAGTGCAAGTCCAGGAAGTAGTTTGGATGCCTGGTAGCAACAGAGGACCTGCAAGGATTTTTACAGGTGCTGTGAGAGGAAGTCCTGTGAGAAGTGGACGGAGCCCTGGTTTTGAGTCCTGGGAAAAGGCAGAGCCCTCAAATAGAAAGCCTCCAAGGCAGACACCTGCAAAAGGTAACTCATTCTATGGGATACAATTTGGACCGGAGAGACCCAGAAGCACTCATAGCTGGAAAGCTTTTGAGCTACCTAAGAGGAGAGGAGCCTGGCAAAGAGAAAGCAGTTCCAATAGGAGTCATGATAGAGAAGGTAAAATTCAATCTCCTATGTTTGGGGCTTTGTTAAAGGATCCCAATTGCTACCCTGATTTGTTTAAGCCAAGAGCTGAAGGGGGAAGCATTACTGACCGGGAGAGAAACCCAGTATTTGCTGACAACTGCTTGTCGGGAAATGATCAGGCTGAATTGCACCTCCAGGAGTTTAAACAGTTCTTAGAGTTGAAAGCAGGCAGACAGCCAAAGCTGAATGAGGACACTAGTTCTGTGCAGTCAGAAGATTTAATGCAGATAGATTATGCCTTACCTTCTTCAAACTCTGACAATTGTAGCATGGACTGTTCAATATGCTGTAAGGAAATAACAGTATAAAGAAGCTTGCTATACCTTGTATGGAAAGAATACAACGTGGTAGTTTCTGTTGCCGTGCTTGGAAACTTGATTGTTTGCACCTGAGTTTGAGCTCACACTGTGAAAGGAACAGTGACTGTTATGAGGCTGCAATATACGTGAGTCACCTCTTGAGGCAGAGCTGAGTTAAGCTCCATAAGAAGGAAAGCTGATCCTATTTTTGGTTGTCTTATATTCCTGAATTTCTTCTGTTCCTATTTAAAGCACCATTTATGTTCATGTATTTGAATTTTGATGCGCTGGAGGAATTTCCCCAACACGAATAAATATTCTTGCAAAAGCCTTACCGTCTCTGGCACAACTACATTTATTCCTGAGAGAAGGGAGAACAAACTACATTACCCATCATTCCAAGGGAATGGTTTACCTCCATTCCTCACGGGACAATAGGCCACTCCTGTCCATTAGCCCTAGGGCGGGGGCAAGAGCGTCGCAGTACAACTGGCCGCAACCAACTTTATTATTACCAAGAAATTATGGGGCAGGGGACCTGCCTGGTCACTCAAGCCAATGTGAAATTGCCTGCCATACCATCCTCCCTAGAATGTTTGTTGAGCAACGAAGTAGGTCCCACCCTGCTATGCTGAACTAGGCTGACACCGTGCCTACTATACTGCCACATAGTTTAGCTGCCCGCCTTGCCTGGAGAGGCATGTCGAGGCACCCGCCTTGCTGCCAGCTTGGGTGACTAGCCCCTCCATCATCAGGATCTGTGCACAACTGGTATTCGGCTCAGGTACCCATCACGGGTACGGGGAAGCACAGCTTCTCCATATTCCCCATCAAAGGTCCCTGCCACGTGGAAGTCAGGCTGTGGGACCAGCCTGAGGTACTGATTTGCTGAGGCAGTGATGGTCATGATGACCAGCAGGGTATAAGGTAATGTCCAGGTCAGAACAATATCCCTAGGGGGACTGTCTGTCCTGGGGTTCAGGATTGGTGGAGCCCCGCAATGTAGTGAGGAGGGGCCTAACTGGCGCCACTGCCTGGGGGTCTCCCAAGCGTGGAGTATCTGACAACCATTTCCAGACTTCTTCTATCCCTGCGAATTGTCACACTACTCTGGGGTATGGACCCAGCGCCTGTTGAGGTGTTGAGACATGTAGTGGATTGCATAGCAGGGTAAGTACCACCCACACCCTGCCATCTGTTCCACCATGCCTGTGTGTCTTTCCTGTATTATGCCATTTATTAGATTTAGACCATTTAGACCATTTAGATTTAGACCATTTAACAGAGAACACATCTTGGCTGAGACCCAATCACTCCTCAACAAAACCACACCAGACCTCGACGAACTAATCACCTCCTGGAACTCCAATCTGCATGCCATATCACAACCTCCAATTTCCAATAACACAAAGAGGAGAAAAAGAAGCACCGCCCCATGGTTCTCTCCTGAATTGCGAGCCTCTCTGACTCAACTCCGCAGACTGGAACGCCGCTGGCGCAGATCACTTTCCACTGAAGATCAGACCGCCTACCGTACTCACCTCTCCACACACCGTGAAGCAATCACAACCACAATGAAACAATATCACACAGACACCCTAAAGAGATCACTGAATAAACCACGTGACCTCTTCAACCTGGTCAAATCCCTCTCAAAGGAACCTTCTCCCGAACAACACAGTGAGATTCATCCACAGAAATTCGCTGACTACATGCAATCCAAGATAGTGCAAACTAACAAGGTGTCAACAGTCCCGTTCCAAGAACCAACGAATGCAACCCCGCTAAATAACTTCTCTACACCATCCACTAAATGCATCGAGGACACCATAGCATCTCTCAATACCTCCACTGCACAAACGGACCCATGCCCAGCTTTTTGGATTAAGGAGCTACGTTGTGCGTTCAGCCCCTTCATTGCAAATCTAATGAACCTCTCATTCACAACAGGGTACTTCCCTGCAGCACTCAAGCAGACTTCCATCAGGCCACTTTTGAAAAACCCCAAGCTAGACCCGCAAAAGGTCGAATCTTATAGGCCTATAGCTAGCATTCCCCTCTTAGCCAAGATAATTGAGAAGGAGGCACAACGGCAAATCCAAGATCATATAGACACCACAGCGCCCCTAGATCACTGCCAACATGGGTTCAGAGAATATCATGGGGTCGAGACCCTTCTCACGAACCTATTCAACGACATTATCACAGGCATTAACAACATCCGACAAGGATTTGTACTCGTCTTCTTAGACATCGCTGCGGCGTTCGACTCAGTAAGCCACGAAATTCTCCTCGGTCGACTGAAAGAGAAAGGTATCTGCAACAGTGCATTAGAATGGTGCAACTCTTACCTGGATGGTAGATGGCAATATGTGAAGTCCGGTACAGAAGAGTCAAAACGCTTCCATCAAAAGCAAGGTGTGCCTCAAGGTTCCTCATTGTCTTCCCTACTATTTAACATATACATGCAGCCCATCTGCGACATCATAAGATCTTTCAAAGTCAACTGCTTGATATACGCAGATGACATTCTCTTATATATGCCTTTCTCCACAACTCAATTAGACCTGGCACCGTTGGTAGACTGCCTCAATTCGGTCTCAGAGTGGCTCCAATCACAAAACCTTCGCATTCAACATAAAAAAACAGAGGTGCTCTTCATCTCCAAAGACCCCAACTTCACCCCTCCAGCCCACGTCAGTGTCAAGGAAGCTGACCTACAAGCTAAAGAAACAATAAGATACCTTGGAGTTACATTGGACCAACGTCTGGATATGAAACATCACATAAATAACATAGTCAAAGCTGTATACTTCAAAATACGCTCGCTTAGGCATATGCGCTCCATGTTG
Organism: Ichthyophis bannanicus; assembly: GCA_033557465.1. NCBI lineage: Eukaryota > Metazoa > Chordata > Amphibia > Gymnophiona > Ichthyophiidae > Ichthyophis > Ichthyophis bannanicus. Next base: position 210,464,094 of record CM066033.1, read on the forward strand.
GACCCTGATGACTTCCGAACCATATACCAAGCACTAATCCTGCCACACTTCGACTTTGCAAATGCCATATTACAAGGTCTCCCTCAATCCACTCTTAGCCCATTACAGATGGCCATGAATGCCGCAGCAAGAGTCCTCTACGGAGCCTCCAGAAGCGACCACGTAACTCCCATTCTTAAACAGCTTCACTGGCTCCCCATCCATGGGAGGATCATCTTTAAAACCCTAGTCCTATCATTCAAGGCAATCAAGGGTATCTCATCCTCCTCACTCACAGATCTGATTCACACAGTACCCCCCAACAGATCCAGAAGAACATCAGCCGTAAACCTACTGACAACCTCGAAGGCGTTGACAAAGTGCAACATGACAACCTCAAACAGAGCCTTCAGTTTCTATGTACCCAAATGCTGGAACTCTCTACCCTCCGACATAAGGGCCATTACTGACCTACTCCAGTTCAGGAAGGCACTCAAATACCACCTCTTCCTTCAATACTACCCTACCAGCAATTGAACCAGAGGAAGTGACCCACTCATGAACACACCATGCCGTTCTTGATATTATTAAGACTCTATTCTGTTCTATGTAATTATCTCTTGTATATAGTTTACCCCGGTTCTCCAAGTTTGTACTCCTGTTCGATGTAAACCAAACAGCTTGTTGTTATGGTCTTTATGTTATAATGTAAACCGCGCTGATGCCGAATAGTGCGGTATATAAGAACTTGTAATAAAATAAATAAATAAATAAATAAATTATGCTGACCATCTACATGCTGTGTCATGGATCTATGCCTGTTCACCCCAGCTGCTATGTGTCTCATGCAATGCTCTTATACTACCCACCCATCCATCTGTGTGTCATTTGTGCATCCCCGTCATGCTGTAGAGTGGTGGAGGGTGTGCGCTTGGGCCAGTTGGGCAAGGTTGGAGCATCATGCACCTGTCATCTGCCAATGAGGGTGGTGATGCACTGCTGTGGCTGATTGACACTGGCTTCAGAGACTATGCACCTAGTTTCCAGATGGCCACATATTCAATGCCAGTGGCTGCAAGACCTGCCCCTAGTAAAACTTTGCTGCCTCAGATCCTGCAATCCACTGGACTCCAAATACCTTACTATCCTCTGTTTTAGCAGCATTTACATTAATTTCCTCACCACAGAGGTCAGACTAACCGGCCTGTAGTTCTCAACCTCATCCTTACTTCAGCTTTTGTGTAAAGGGACCACATGTACCTTTCTCCAATCTTCTGGGACCACTCTCGACTCTAAAGAGAGCGTCCAGGGTAAAGGGCATGGTTTAGTTTCTCTGCAGCATATTAACGTAGGGGGGGGGGACATTTGGGAAGGGATGAATGTTGAGTATCATTTGTGGGAGGGGATGTAAAGAATTTGTGAATGCAAAGGTTACTACTGGTGAAATTCTTCACAACAGTACAGAATTTCCCACCTGCAGAGTATTTTAAGTTTAGTGTACAGAATGGAGCTGGAGATCCAGAAATGATGATACCAGAGACTCACAGAACTAGAAGAGGCATGATAGGAAGCATCAGCCACATGAATTAGGAGAAAATGGAGGCAGGTGGAACTTTCCCTCTGTTCGCCCAATTTCTAAATCAATGCTTTTCACTCACATGAGAACTCAGACGATGCTTCATAAGTGGGTACAAATGGCCACAGCCAGCTTTATTATTATCAAGAACGTATGAGGCGGGGGACCTCCCTGGTCACCTGAGCCGAAGCAAAATTGCCTGCTATACCATCCTGCCTAGAATGCTGTTTGTTGAGGGACGTTGTAGGTCCTGCCCTGCCATGCTGAGCTAGGCTCACACCATGCCTGCTATACTGCTATACAGTTTAGCTGCCCGCCTTGCCTGGAGGGGCATGCTGGGCCACCCCGCCTTGCTGCCAGCTAGGGCGACCATCCCCTCCCTCGTCACGATCTGTACATAACTGGTGTTCAGCTCGTGTGCCCACCGTCTAGCTGCAATGAATTATGTACACGATGGAGACACATATGAAACAGCAACATTGGAAATCTGTTTTACTAGACATCGCTATGCCCACCTGGAATGTCGTTTGTTGTGGGCATGGTGGAGTACTACCTTGTCATTGCTGCACTAGGCTGGCCATACCTGTCAGGCTGCCATGCAGTGAGATGCTCACCTTGTCCAGAGGGGCATGCCAAGCCACTCCACCTGTTGTCAGTTAAGGTGACTCGTCCCCCAATTATCGGGATCCGTGCAAATTGGGTACCCGCTATCTGACTGCGACAATGGATGTAATTGAAACAGATACCTAGATGAAACAGATGCTCACCTTGATGGAGGGCGTGCCAAGCCAATCAGCCTTGTGCCAGCTGGGGTGACCTGCCTTGTCTCGTAGGGATTCATCGCGCTAGGCTTACACCATGCCTGTCAGGCCACCATGTAGTGAGATACTCACCTTGTCCGGAGGGGCATGCCAAGTCACCTTGACTGCTGTCAGCTAAGGTGACCCACCTCCCTCTTGCCAGGATCCATACATCACTGCTGTGTGAGTTGGGTACCTGCCATCTGGCTGCAACAAGAATGTAACCAAAACAGATACCTAGATGAAACAGATACTCGCCTCATCCGGAGGGGTGTGTCAAATCACCCCACCTTTCTGCCAGCTATGGTGACCCACCCTCTCTCGCTTGGATCTGTGCATAAATGCAGAGCAGCTCGAGTACCCGCCGACTAGCTGTGACAAGTGATGTAGGTGAAGCAGATACATAGATGAAACATCAATATTGGCAAGGACCCTTACTAGACATCACTACACTCGTTGTGGTCATGGTGATTGTCCCACCACACTGAGCTCACACTGCGCCCATAAGGCCACCATGGAGTGAGAAGCTTGCCTTTTCTGAGGGGCATACCAAGCCACACTGCCTTGCTACCAGCTAGTGACCTGCCCCTCTCTCGTCCGGGATCCGTGCATCACTGCTATTTCGCTTGGGTATCTGCCGCCTAGCTGTGATAAACATGTAGGTAAAAGAAAACAGTGGGAAAGCAATGCCATACTAGACATCGCTAAGCCTGCCTAGATGTGAGGGATGGGTGGGATGGGATGCATTCAAGTTTGTCCGAGAGAGGCCGATTTTTGGCCAGTCCTCTATTTTATCTGTTGCCTCAGACCCCCCCCCCCCCGCCATGCCATCAAGTGTACTGACGGCTTACATCCTTTGTTCCTTTGATGACATGGCAGTGGGAGCACAGCACAGGCTTCCATTGGGGTCTGCTGCCACGTTAAACCCTGGGTCCTTCTCACAAGGCTTGGTCCCTCCCCATAACATAGGCAGGTGGAACTTTCCCTCAGTTCACCCGATTTCCAAATCAATGCCTTTCACTCACACAAGAAATCAGAAAATGCTTCATGAGTGGGTACAATTGGCCGCAGCCAACTTTATTATTACCAAGAAATTATGGGCCTGGGGGTCTCCCAAGCATGGAGTATCTGACAACCATTTCCAGACTTCTAACCCTGCGATTTGTCACATGACTCTGGGGTATGGACCCAGCGCCTGCATTGGCACCCTCCCAGCTGCCGAAGTTCCACCTGCATGATACATCCACCTCAAATTTTCATCATCCCTTTGAGTCCAATTGCTGACACCACAAGGAATAAGACTGCTGGTATTCTCACAGTCCTCAGCTACTAGGGCTCTGGTGGGTTCATGGACTGGATGGGCCATGTGATCCCTTTTGGCAGTGGGTCAGAAATGCAGTTACCTTAGGTGTAGTCCAAGCAACGATGCTAAGAGCAGCACTTAATCTAGTTATACGAGTCCACCTGTAACTCTTACAGTCCCTGTAGCTTCAAGCAATTCTTGCATTGAGACATCTGTTGAAGTCGAGGTGGATGGAAATATGGCCCTCCCCTTCACAAATATCAACACAAAGCTTCGTGTTCCGGGCTCTACCAGATACATCACCAGTTTTCTGACTGCCAAATTCATCAGCGTCCTTTTTGGATGCTACGGCAAAGCCCCCAACCCCCAATCCCTCAGCAGGGATCAGTGTGCTATTGAGCATCCTGGAAATCCAGCAGGCCTGACTCATTGGCGGCTGTGGTACAGTGTGCTATGGCCAAACTGTGTAACATGGCCTTTGCGTTTAGGTATCCTGATGATGGCACGTATGCAACAGAGGGGGAGGTGGATGTTGTGCTTAGTTTGCGGCCAGCTGCTGTGTCCAATTTGCATCTAGCCACTGTGCTTCTGCAGTATGTGGCTGGCTGCTCTGTCCAATTCATGTCTTGCTACTATACTTCTGAAATGTATGGTGGGATTTAATCAGCCGGTGCTGCTATGAGGTGTGCTATGTCCGCTGCACCAGGGTCTCCTGTCAGACAGTGTCCAGCTGAGGGGCTTAGAGCCCAGTATTTGGTGGCTGGGCTTGAGGGACAGTCAGCCGGTGGAGGTCAATCTGGCATTGCTGCCATCCAGGACCTAGACGCGACATCAATTTATACTTAGGGGTTTTCCCATGATTGCGGCATGTCTGCCCACCACCGGATGGATCGGGTCTGCTTTGACCCCTCCCCCCCCCCGCAGATCTTTTAGGTTGTCCTGGGAGCTCCAGCCAAATTCGAGGTGGGCCCCTGATCTGGCAGTTGCGTGACCGCTGGGTGCTCGCATCTCAAAACCTCGGGGAGCAGGCATCTCCCCGAAGAGCATATGTAAGGCTGGGGCAAGAGTGTATGGAGACACTCCAGCATCCAGCCTAAGTCCGGCCCCCCATATGCCCATACCGACTCAGAAGGAAGCCATAACAGGGTGTGCAGGCGGTTGGGCTCTGAGGCCTGGGGGTGTCCCACCCAGGCAGGGGGATGCAGGGGCCCATTCCTCTGTAGAAGGGGCAAGGAGGAGTAAACACATTTTTAACAGGAAAACTCCGAGAGCAAGCATATGCGGCGCCCACCGATATAGAGTAGTGGGCATGCACTTGCGTTGTCCACTGGTATTGTGTAGCATCAGCAGGGGGAGTATTTCCCACTTCGCCTTAATATTCCCTGTTTAGTCATGCCCATGACAATGGAAAATGCTCAAGGCCCAGAACCCAGGCATGCTGCTGGAATCCTGGACTGACCTAAGGTCTGAAAGTAGATTTGCATTCAGTACTATAGCTCAGCAGGGCAGCGCATATGAATTCAGCAGGTAAAATGGGGAATGGACTTTGGTCCAGCATATGACCAGCCCAGCCTTGGTCTCATGCATCCTGTGCATTTGGCATTTAGCATCGGATCTTGAGTCCATGCCATTCGCATGTGTGCACCATCATAATCCTGTGTAGCACCTTATCAGGGCTTCATATGTCCTGGAGCTGCCAGCATGAGTCTTTGAACTCAGTCGGCAGAAAACCTTTCAGAGTGGTATGCTAACTATGGAAATACTAGCTCACCAACTTCTGATGTTTTAGTACCATCATGATCTTCTCTCGCAAATGCTGGACCTCGGTCCATTTCTACAGCTACCACCACAAATCGCTCCTGGAGGAAACTGACAATCAAGCCACGATATTCTACATCAACAAGCAGAGAAGCTGCAGTACCCCTCCCCTGCTTAACACCAACTATGCAATTTTCTTCAATAAAACTACATAATTTGGGGTCCCCAGCACCCCTCAAAAAGTTCTGACTCTTGAAGCTTTCGACTCAGACATTATCTGAGAAGGTATACAGGAGGATGGTAGATGTATGGAACAGACTCTCACATGCGGGGGTGGAGACAGGACAGTATCAGAATTCAAGACAGCATGGGGCACGAACAGAGGATCTCTGAGAAAGGGATTCAGAGATGCCAAGTCTCACTTATTAGGAGTGTGTCACACTCATTTGAAGGCTCTCTTGTGGCAGGTGCAGGCCTGTGACCCACGGTGTCTGACATAAGCAGGCCAGCATGGCTAGCTTGACCTGTAAATGAGGCCTGTGGAGAGGCATATAGGATTGCACATCCCCCAACATGCTGCTATTGTAAGATAGACCTCAGTAGAAATATTGAATTAGCTTAGGTAGGCAGAACTGTAGAACTGAGAAATGGAAAAATACAGAAAAGACATGTTTAAAAGTTACTGATAAGAAAAAGTACATCTGCAAAGAAATAATGAGGAGTGCTGACAGATGAGTTACAGAACCTTGCTCTTCTACACGCACAAATTGGTTCTATGGCCTTGAGAGTGTGAAAGTAACAAGTTGATGAACTGGCCATTGTAATTAGGACTAGAAGGGGGGCATGCAGGTGTCATGCCCACAGAAGGGACATAATTGGATAAACTTATCAGTACCGGGACCAATGGAAGAAGTACGGGAGGTACGGGAGGTTACCGGGACCAATGAAATGTTTTTCTATACCTAGAATGGAACAAAAGTCTATAAAAGTTGTTGTAATGCTTGAAAACTTTGCTCAGCCATTTTGAAATTGACTGGTTCGAGACTTGTGCACAAATAAATGATTTGGACCTTCTGAACAGACTCCTGGTATCATTGGTTTGTCTGCGCTTTGCTGCTACATATTCCTTGGTGCGTTGGCCGGGAAGTTGTGGAATCAAAGTGTATATAGGGCAATATACCACGACTTTCCGCCTCTATAGGCTTGGTCCTGCCGGGATCGCGCCCTTCCGATGAGGGCTGCTCCCTGGCGCCACCGGTCCCTTGTATCAGAGGGAGCTGGTCGGACCTCGGCGGGTGCCGGGCCCGGTTGGAGCCAACGCCTCGAACCCGAGTGAGGGGAGTCCGAGGTCCAACTCATGCGCCTGCTTGGGAAGTTTGAGGACCGGATCCGGTGAGTATAGTTTTGATTTTGGGTCTAGACAGAGATAGAAAGAGCAGTACTGCCATTGGAATTTGGAATTTGTAATCTCGAGATATTGGGAAATTGGTAAGAGAGCATGATCACCTCTCAAGGAAGAGCCGAGTAACCCTGCATGGGAATTCGCTGGGTGAAACCCTCATCCTTTTTGTAATTGGGAAAAAGACTAGTCAGAACAGATAGAAACGAATGCATTCTGGGATACGTTGCTAGCATGATTGTGTGAACGAAGTGTGAATGAGAGGTCTGGCAGCACGGACCAAGTGAAGGCGGACCCCTGAGTAGCGCATTTCCTGACCGGGCGACCGCGTTCAGGTCGCGAAAAGGGGGAAGCGATTGTCGTCTTGTCTTGTTATTTGTACTCCTTATACGTTTCCAGGACCGTGCGGACCCCTTACCCACGGTCCGCCCTCCTTTTCCCTTCTGTCTGTTGTTGCGCGCACACATCGAAATGGGAGGGGCGGGGTCTACTAGAAACACTCCATTAGAATGTATGATCGCACATTTTAAAGAGGGATATTCAGGAGATTATGGTATTAAAATGACAGCAGCCCGTTTGCAGATTTTGTGTACTAGGGAATGGCCCGATCTAGACCCCATCTGGCCCCGAGAGGGAACGTTCAATGTAGTGATTATTCAGTCAATACACCATAGAGTGCGGGTAGCGCACCCCGATCAGTACCCCTATATAGATTCCTGGTTAAGTATTTGTGAAGATCCGCCCCCTGGGTGCAGCACTGTTATGAGGAACAGTGCAGAATAATGTTAGCTAAAACAGATTCTAGACAGAAAACGGAGCAGCCTAGAATGAAAGAGCAGGATAAGAAAACCAGAAAGAAGCCCATTCTGGTAGATCCTGACTCCCCAGAAATAGTCCTCAGGCAGCCCCAGACCCCAGGTCCAATAAGAGTAGCCCGGCGTCCTGCCCCAGAACCCCAGAGACGGCCAGAGCCGGGGCGGGACCCAACCCCTGATCCCCCTCGCGGAGGAAGGAAAGAGGAAGAATTAGTGGAAAGAGAAGAGGAGGATATAAAAAGTGAGTCAGAAGCGGAGATAGAAGAAGGAGAAACAGAGAATCCCCCAGACGAGGAGGACAGTGTACAAATAATTGAGAAAGCCAGCGCTAGCACTAGCACGCCAGTAAAAGAGAAACCCAAAGCAAAACCTGTTGAGAAAAAGAAAGCGACTCCTGCAAAGGCAACGACAATAACCCTTAGATCCCAAAAGACACCTATGGCGGCCAAACTGTTTCCCTTACGGCAAGTCCCGGGAGTGCCCGTAAAGAATGATAACGATGAAGTGGTAGCGGGACCCCTAACTTATGTATATATCCCTTTCTCTACAACTGATTTGTTAAATTGGAGGTCGCTTTATGCCTCCTATACTAGTAAGCCCCAGGAGCTGACAGAATTAGTAACTAGCATTATGGAAACTCACCAACCCACTTGGCCAGATTGCCATCAGCTCCTGACCACCCTATTCACAACAGAAGAACGAGCAAGAATTAGAAAAGCTGCTATTGAATGGATGGCAGAGAACCCCGTAGCTCTGGGACCAGGGCAGAATATAATAGACCATCGGGAAGCAGCTCAGAGAGAATTCCCGAATGAAGACCCCCAATGGGATCCAAATACAGATGAAGGATCCACAGCCCTAGCCCGTTTTCGCAAAGGCTTTTTACAAGGCCTGAAAAGGGGAGGCCAAAAAGCTATGAACCTTTCCAAAGTTGCAGGAGTTATCCAAGGGATAGATGAGAGCCCAGCAGATTTTTATGAGAGATTAACTGAAGCATACAGAATGTATACTCCCTATGATCCCGAGGCACCAGGAAGTTTATGTATGGTGAATTCTGCTTTTGTAAACCAGTCTCAACCAGACATTAGACGTAAATTACAGAAATTAGAAGGGTTTGCGGGCATGAATGCAACACAGTTAGTGGAAGTCGCTCATAAAGTGTATGTGAATCGTGATACTGAAAGACAGCGAGAATGTGATAGAAAGATGAAGAAGAAAGCTGATTTTTTGGCTGCGGCCATAGTTGAAAAGAAAAGGGGAGGTGTCCCTAGTCGAAGGAGCAGAGGAAGAGGGCGGGGTCAAGGCGGAGGCCGGACCCAGAGACTAGGCGTGAACCAATGCGCCTATTGCAGAGAGGAAGGACATTGGAGAGATACGTGCCCGCAACTCGAAGACGCCCAGCAAGATGACGACAACGATCATCAGTGGCGAGAAGAAAGACGAGCCCGTCCCCGAAATCGTGGAGGAGCCAATCGAGAACAATTCCAGCGAGAGAGAGGAGGAGCCATTCAAGCATTGGCCACACCAGCCCATGATGAGGATGACGTGGATTAGGACAGACCGGGCTCCAAGTTTGCTTTAGGTCTCCAGGAGCCTATGGTCGGAATACAAATAGGAGACCAAATTATGAACTTTATGGTTGATACTGGAGCACAGCATTCAGTAATAGACAAAAAGATAGCCCCATTCACTACAAAAGCAGTCACCATTATAGGAGCAACTGGTGCCAAAGCCACAAAGTCTTTTCTTCAAAATCGAATATGCAGTCTAGGAGGACAGCAAGTAACTCATCAATTCCTTTACATGCCCGAATGTCCAGTACCACTACTGGGACGAGATATGCTAGCCAAGCTTCAAGCACAAATATCTTTCTCTGAACAAGGAGAAATGCAAATGACAGTAAATTCCCAAGCCAAACCAGCAGGAGTAATGCTGCTGACAGTGCCCCGAGAAGAAGAATGGAGGTATTACGTTGATGACTCCATCCAAGATACCTATTTTGAACAAACTTTAAAGAACATCGATGCACCACCTGGAGTATGGGCAGAAGGCAGTCCCCCAGGCCTAGCCAAGCATATAGCTCCAGTGATTGTAACCCTCAAGCCTAGTGCTACACCAGTGCACGTCAAACAGTACCCTCTCCCAAGAACTGCAATTGAAGGCATTCATCGCCACCTACAAAGATTGCTCGAATATGGCCTACTAAAAGTATGTCAATCCCCATGGAATACTCCACTTTTGCCAGTAAAGAAACCTGGGACAGATGAGTATCGCCCAGTGCAAGATTTGAGAAGAGTAAATGATGCAGTTGAAAACATACATCCAGTTGTACCCAATCCTTACACTCTTCTAGGATTGATACCTGCTGAAGCTACCCATTTCACTGTACTGGATTTAAAGGATGCATTCTTTTGCATAAGATTAGCCCCTGTAAGTCAAATATTGTTTGCATTTGAATGGCAGGACCCCATCTCTGGAAGAGGGGGCCAGCTCACCTGGACAAGATTACCCCAAGGATTCAAGAATTCGCCTACCATCTTTAGTGCTGCACTGAATCAAGACCTTTCAAGCTATCCAGTAGCCCCGGGGAAGAGAGTGCTTCTCCAATACGTGGATGATCTGTTGATAGCTGCCATATCAGAAAGTGAATGCATACTAGCCACCAAAGACCTCTTGCAGTTACTAGATGAAGCTGGATACAAAGTTTCCAGAGCCAAAGCACAGCTATGCCAAAAAGAAGTGAAATACTTGGGTTTTCGTATTACCCAAGGAAGCAGAAGATTAGGCAGAGAAAGAAAAGAAGCAGTATGCAGAATTCCAACTCCAACAACCAGAAAGCAAGTCAGAGCCTTTCTGGGAGCAGCAGGATATTGCCGAATCTGGATACCTAACTTTGCCCAAATTGCTAAACCACTGTATGAAGCCACAAAAGGAGAAGAAAAGTCACCACTGGAGTGGGGACTTGAGCAGGATACAGCCTTCCAGAAGTTAAAAGAAGAATTGATGTCATCACCAGCACTTGGACTACCAGATGTCCACAAACCTTTCCACTTGTTTGTACATGAAGCACAGGGAAATGCCTTAGGCATGTTGACTCAGAAATTGGGAAATTGGGAGCGACCTGTAGCCTACCTATCGAAACAATTGGACCCTGTGGCCAAAGGATGGCCACCTTGCTTGAGAGCAGTTGCAGCTACAGCGCTATTAGTGAGTGAAGCAGACAAACTCACATTAGGACAGAACATACGAGTCACTGTGCCACATGCAGTCCTTGCCCTTATGGAACAGAAAGCAAATTATTGGCTCACCAATTCCCGAATGTTGAAGTACCAGAGCATGCTATGTGAAAACCCACAGATACAACTTGAAGTGAGCCATGCCTTAAATCCAGCCACCTTGATACCCATCAGTGAAGAACTCCCAGAACATGACTGTATCGAAGTCATGGAGACTGTGTTCTCCAGTCGACCTGACTTGACAGATGTACCCATAGACAACCCTGACCAAATCTATTATGTTGATGGAAGCAGTCTCATCCTTGATGGACGACGCTGTGCCGGATATGCAGTTGTCACTCAACACGAAGTAGTTGAATCATCAGCCCTAGCCTCAGGCACATCAGCCCAGAAAGCCGAATTGATAGCACTCACCAGAGCATTGCTGTTAGGAGAAAAACTTGTGCTAAATGTATATACAGATTCCAAATATGCTTTCACTACCTTACATGCCCATGGAGCTCTCTATAAAGAAAGAGGACTCATCACATCCGGAGGAAAATCAGTTAAGTATGGTCCCGAGATATTGATGTTGCTTGATGCAGTTTGGGCCCCAACACGTGTAGCTGTCATGCATTGTAGAGGACATCAAGCAGGAAAAGGAGAAGTTGCCCGAGGAAATAGATTTGCAGATGCCTCAGCACGACAAGCAGCTATGACAGGACAGATTGCCCCACAAGCTATGCCAATGCAAGCAGCATTGTTTCCAGTACCTTTGAATCTATGGACCCCAAGATATACCACCAAAGAATTGGATTACTATTGTAACAGAGAAGATGGAGTACTGAAAGATGGATGGATTGAGCTGCCACCAGAAGAGGGCAGTCAACCTCCCGGACGAATAGTAATTCCTGAACTGTTAGGACCATCCTTTGTCAAAGCTTTCCACGAAGCCACCCACTATGGGAAGAGTGCTATGGAGAAAGCACTCAGACCACATTTCTACATCCCTCTGATGACAACCATATCAGCCTCAGTAGCACGTCAATGTCTAACCTGTGCCAAAAATAATGCCAAGCAAGGCCTTATTACGGCACCCCGAGTTCAGTCAGGAGGTGTCACCCCCATGCACAACCTCCAAATTGATTTCACTGAAATGCCAAAAGCCAATGGATACCATTACCTATTAGTATTAGTTTGTACTTTCTCTGGGTGGGTAGAAGCATTCCCAACCAGAACTGAGAAAGCCCGAGAAGTTACTAAAGTCTTAATGAGAGAGATTGTCCCCAGATTTGGAATCCCAGCAGTAATAGGGTCAGACAATGGGCCCTCATTTGTCTCCCAAGTTACTCAGCAGTTAGCAAAAGCTTTGCAGATACAGTGGAAACTCCACACTGCATACAGACCCCAGAGTTCAGGGAAAGTTGAGCGAATGAATCGTACCTTGAAAGCCCAAATGTCCAAGCTCTGTCAGGAGACACACTTGAAATGGCCCCAAGTGCTCCCCATAGCTTTACTCAGAATACGCTCAGCTCCTGTAAAGTCAACAGGATTTTCCCCTTTTGAAGTTCTGTATGGTAAACCCCCACCAATAGTGCAGGGAGTCAAAGGAAGTTTAGCCCAAATTGGTTCAAAAGTAACCAGACAAGAACTCCTAGCTCTTAGTTTTGTTCTGCAGACTCTCCATACGTGGATCCAAGACCAGTTGCCTATCAACTTGACGGAACCCTTGCATCCCTACCAGCCTGGTACTTCGGTGTGGATCAAAAGATTGGAAAAAGATACCGTTGGAACCCCATTGGAAGGGACCGTACACCGTCATCCTGTCTACCCCAACTGCAGTAAAGGTAGCCGAGATCGACGCCTGGATCCACCACAGCAGAGTCAAGCCCGCCGCCGATCCTGAACCAGAGCAGTGGACAGCAGAGCAGCATCCTGATGTACCCTTGCGAGTAACTTTGAGACGGCAACCAGCAGCTTAGACACTTCATTACAAGTGCTTTGCAGTAGCCAAGTCTTTCGAAGAGGATTGCTGTTTTCCATGCAGCAACAGTTTTGTTTCAACGAACCCAATTTGTGTGTGATTTGACACACTATTTTGAGACTACATTGACTAAGCCAGACTTCACAAGCCGACTGAAATTGCTAATAAGTTGGTTAATGTGTACTGGACATCTTGAGGATCTTCAATCAACACTCAGCACCCGTTAAATTGCTTCATTAGCAAACGGGACGAAGAATAAAAGACCGTCGTGATCAAGATCAGCAAGCTAAGGATTCAGAAGAACTCCAATCAACATCAACATGTATCTTTGTTTTTGCTTTGCCTTGGTTGCCTTCTTTGGAGGTTTTGAACTGACTTATGCTTTACCTCCATGCACTGCTTGCATTACTTCTACTAGAACTGGACTGAAAGTAACTCAGACTTTGCTTTATCATTCTTACTATACCTGCAAGGGAACAGTAACTCGGTGTATCTATAACACCACTGAACTAAATGTTTGCACTCATGGCAAAATCAAAGCATGCTATAATCCGCATCAGAATCCATCCTATTACACGTTGGAAATAAGATGGAAGGATGCAGATGGACCGATATTAGCTGCTACACCACCACTCAAGGACATTACTAAACCTGCTGTTTTGAATTTTGATGCATGTAATGCCATTAATAGAGATAGTCAGTCCACCTGTGGTACATGGGAGAAAGCGTATCGAAATGACCATAAGTATATGTGTCCAGAAGGTGCCACAAATTGGTGGAAGTGTACAGGTAAAACAGGATCAGGCTATAGTACTGCTACAGCGGCAGATTACTATTGCCCGTATTGGGGATGTGTTTTTTATGCTACCTGGAACACTGGTATAACTGATGAGAAAATAGATAAACGGATGGCTACTCTAACCAAGCCAACCACTAATGATAAATGTCAGAAAGATGCTTGTAACCCCTTACACTTACGTATACACAATCCCCATGCATGGAAACAAGGATACAAGTTTGGTTTACGTATTGCTGGAGGAGCAATAGATCCAGGGACCATTGTGTATATCAGATTGAATACTCAAGCCCACAAGTCATCTAAATATCATATTCATAATACCTTTTATGAAGCTATGCATGTAAATAAGTTTGAGATCCCTCACCCTTCACAGAATTTATTTCTAGAATTAGCCGGAGCAGTAGTATCTAGTCTTAAGATCACAGATTGTTATTTCTGTGGCGGAACCCAAATGGGAGATCAATGGCCATGGGAAGCCCAAGAATTAAATTATTCTATGATTTACAATCAGACTGAATTACATAAGACTACCAGTGAGTGGGTGTTAGCGCACTCAATCGTTGGACGTCTTTGCTATGCCAGAACTGGACCCCAGTTCACCCAAAAGGTAGGACAGCTGGTCTGTCTTAGCCAGAAGTACTATAACGCCACGACCAAAAAGACAGCTTGGTGGTCAGGAATCAGACATCCTGAACCTCCTAACCCATTAGCCAGATTTCCTGAACTTGCAGGTCTATGTACTAACCTTGCCAAAGTCCAAGCCTGGCAAGCCCCACCTGGCCTATATTGGATCTGTGGAAACCGAGCATATGCGCAACTCCCGCCACACTGGGGAGGAGCATGTGTCTTAGGAACCATCAGACCTTCTTTCTTCCTGTTAAACACTGAACATGGAGAACAATTAGGATATCCTGTATACACTACCCACAGACACAAAAGAGCATTGAGACAGAAAAGAGAAGCCTTACAGATAGGCAAGTGGGAGAAGTGGCAAGGTGATGATTGGCCACCAGAAAGAATTATTGAGTATTATGGACCTGCCACTTGGAATGATGATGGTATGTATGGTTATCGTACTCCAATCTATATGATTAATCGTATTATTCGCTTACAAGCAGTAGTTGAAATAATAACCAATGAAACTAGTCATGCTCTTACGCTCTTAGCTAGACAAAGTACTCAGATGCGCACTGCTATATATCAGAACCGCTTAGCACTTGATTATTTGTTAGCAGCTGAAGGAGGAGTATGTGGTAAGCTGAATTTAACTAATTGCTGTTTGAAAATAGATGATAAAGGTCAAGTAGTTGAAGAGATTGCTAAAGATATGCAAAGACATGCTTATGTGCCAGTACAGACTTGGCACGCATTGAAATTTCCTAACTGGTTTGCTAACCTTTTCTCTTGGCTGGGAGGATTTAAGACTTTCATTGTTTTAGTACTAATCCTTGTTGCTGTTATCTTTTTATTACCATGTTTAATCCCATGTTGTATGCGTTCCATTCATAATGCTATTGATAATACAGTAGAGCGGAAGACCGCAACTAAAATAATGGCTTTATACAAAGCCAGTCCTAGTCGAAATCCTTCAATCATGATGTGATTCTTCTAAAAGTGATTTAATTCTCACACCTTATTGAGTAATAGGGTGAGATTAATCAAAGGGGGGAATGTGGCAGGTGCAGGCCTGTGACCCACGGTGTCTGACATAAGCAGGCCAGCATGGCTAGCTTGACCTGTAAATGAGGCCTGTGGAGAGGCATATAGGATTGCACATCCCCCAACATGCTGCTATTGTAAGATAGACCTCAGTAGAAATATTGAATTAGCTTAGGTAGGCAGAACTGTAGAACTGAGAAATGGAAAAATACAGAAAAGACATGTTTAAAAGTTACTGATAAGAAAAAGTACATCTGCAAAGAAATAATGAGGAGTGCTGACAGATGAGTTACAGAACCTTGCTCTTCTACACGCACAAATTGGTTCTATGGCCTTGAGAGTGTGAAAGTAACAAGTTGATGAACTGGCCATTGTAATTAGGACTAGAAGGGGGGCATGCAGGTGTCATGCCCACAGAAGGGACATAATTGGATAAACTTATCAGTACCGGGACCAATGGAAGAAGTACGGGAGGTACGGGAGGTTACCGGGACCAATGAAATGTTTTTCTATACCTAGAATGGAACAAAAGTCTATAAAAGTTGTTGTAATGCTTGAAAACTTTGCTCAGCCATTTTGAAATTGACTGGTTCGAGACTTGTGCACAAATAAATGATTTGGACCTTCTGAACAGACTCCTGGTATCATTGGTTTGTCTGCGCTTTGCTGCTACACTCTCACTCTCAGACTCTTTGAGCCCATTTTCTCAAGAAACAGAACCTCAGAGTCACTGCACTGACCCTATTTACTGCTTTCACAAGACAAGCCTAACAGAACAAAATCAAGTAGCCCACCCAGTAGGAAGAAATCTGAGCAAATCACCCTGTGTGCTGCCCCTTCCTGTACAACCAATTTTCCCGGTACCTACACGTACAGGTGCCTTGAATACTATATAGACACTTTTTTTTTAAACCATACCGGATGGTTCACTTTTGGAATCTCTGAGGATTGTAGAGCCCCACATGTACAGAGCTTGACCAAGAACATGGCAAAAATGATAAATAATGGGCATGAAGCTTGACTAAGTTGTCTCTCACATCACACATTAGCCATTGTCCACATGGAATGTGAAACTGCCACACGATTGGAGGATCTCAGGTGAACCAAACAATGGCAAGCCAGTAGAATGCATGTATACATACGCTGTGGCAGCATGTCTCATATGCGTCACCATCAATGAAGGAGCTTGATTAAGGGGGACAGACTTTTTTTGGGAAAATGTGTCAGTGCAGTCAGCACCAGCACCAAAGTCTCGGGAGCATTACTGATAAGGGCTATCTCTGGATTTGTCAGAGACTAAAACATCTAGGAAGTGCATTTTCTCACCTCTTTCATCTCACTCATATAAAACACCTCTGGTCCGCCACTATACTCCAGTAAAAAAGGGGGGTGGGGTGGCAAACAAGTATGCATGTGCAGTCACATTTCCCCCCTCCCCCCTCCCCCCCCCCCACAGGAAGGAAACCTGATGTCAGTTTCTAATAACATGCCTGGCATTTGAATATCAGTTGTTTTATATATCAGACAGACGGTTTCTAGCACTCCAAATTCACTTAAATCACTGGGAAAGCAATAACACATGCAAAACTCAAGACTAGGTGGGGGAGATTTCTCCTCTCTTACTGTTTTCCATACCCACCGTGTGCGAGCAGCAGCCAAATCACTCGGAGGAAGGCACCATCATCTCTCACGACACACGCCGGGATTGGGCAAGGACAGAAACTGCAGGTTTCCAAGCAAAAGCAACAGCTCCACTAGGAGCCCACCACATGTCAAGAAAACCAAAAGTTGTCGGGACTTCCACCAAAGCCCCAAAGCAGGGGGGGGGGTTCATTCCTGCATGTCTCCTCTCCCTAGAGGCCCCCCACCAATAGCCACCAAACACTGCCATCTCCTCAGTCTGTATCCCACAATGCTCCCATCCTGTACTGAGCCACCTGCCCCAGTCTCAAGCAAAAGCCGCATTCATAACCCCTCACAGGGCAACATCATGGCCCTCTCTGCTGAGGCCGCAGCACTGCCTCCATCCATGCAGCCACAGGCTTCCCTAGAAAAACGTTCATGGCGGTGAGCCACAGTAAAGTGAAATACCACTGTAGCAGCAGAGCGCAGACAAACCAATGATACCAGGAGTCTGTTCAGAAGGTCCAAATCATTTATTTGTGCACAAGTCTCAAGCAAGATCAAATTCAAAATGGCTGAGCAATGTTCTCTGGCAATACAACAACTTTTATAGACTTTTGCTCCATTCTAGGTATAGGAAAACATTGCATTGGTCCCGGTAACCTCCCGTACCTCCCGTACCCCTTCTATTGGTCCCGGTATTGATATGATTATCCAATTATGTTCTTTGAGTGGGCTCAGCACCTGTTCACCCCCCTTCTAGTCCCAATTACAATGGTCAGTTCACCAACTTGTTACTTTCCTATTTCCAAGGCCATTGGGCTTAGTTAGTACGTGCGGGGAAGCAGGGCTCTGTAACATTTCTGTCAGCAGTTTTAATTAAATCCCTTACAGCTGTATTCTCTTATCAGTGGCTTTTAAACATATTTTTTTCTGTATTTTTCCAACTTTCAGTTCTGCTTGTCTAAGCTAATCCAATATTTTTACTGAGTTTTAATTCTACAATAGCAGCATGTTGGGGGATGTGTAATTCCTATGGGCCTCTTCACAGGCTTCATTTACAGGTCAAGCTAATTAGGCCTGCTTGCTTATGTCAGACACTGTGGATCACAGGCCTTCACCTGCCACATTCCCCCCTTTGATTAATCTCACCCTATTACTTAATAAGGTGTGAGAATTAAATCACTTAAAATGGTTATATCATGGTTAGAGGTCTCCGACTATATGCAGGAGGTTTAGGTTGATATAAGGCCATAATCTTAGTTGCGGTCTTCCGCTCTACTGTGCTTTCAATAGCACTATGAATAGAACGCATACAACATGTGATTATACATGGTAACAGTAAAATGACAGCAATAATTATTAGTACTAGTATAAGGAAAGTTTTAAGTCCTCCTAGCCACGAGAATATAGAGGCAAACCAGTTAGGAAAATGCAATCCATGCCAAGTCTGTACTTTTCGCATATTTTCAGCAATCTCTTTAACTACTTGACCCTTATCATCTATTTTCAAACAACAATTGGTTAGATTCAGCTTACCACATACTCCTCCTTCAGCTGCTAATAGATAATCTACTGCTAAGCGATTCTGATATATAGCAGTGCGCATTTGGGTGCTCTGTCTAGCTAAAAGTGTGAGTGCTTGGCTAGTCTCATTGGTTATTAATTCAACTACTGCTTGTAAACGAATAATACGATTAATCATATAAACAGGGGTTCGATAGCCCCACATACCATCATCATTCCAAGTGGCAGGCCCATAATATTCAATGATTCTTTCTGGTGGCCAATCATCACCCTTCCACTTCTCCCACTTGCCTACTTGGAGGGGTGCTCTCTTCTGTCTCAGTGCTCTTTTGTGTCTGTGATTAGTTGTGTATACTGGGTATCCTAATTGTTCTCCATGTTCTGTGGGTAAGAGAAAGAAAGAAGGTCTGATGGTCCCTATGACACACGCCCCTCCCCAGTGTATAGGGAGTCTGGCATATGCTCGGGTTCCACAGATCCAATATAGGCCAGGTGGGGCTTGCCAGGCATGAGGTTTGGCAAGATTAGTCCACAAATCAGCAAGCTCAGGGAATTTTGCTAATGGATTAGGGGGTTCAGGTTCTTTGGCCCCTGACCACCAGGTCGTCTTTTTCGTGGTGTCATTATAAAACTTCTGGCTGAGACAGACCAGCTGTCCCACCGGTAGATTGAACTGAGGTCCAGTTCTGGCATAACAGAGACGTCCAACTATTGGGTGTGCTAATACCCATTCGCTGGTAGTCTTATGTAATTCAGTATGATTGTAAGTCATGGAATAATTCAACTCTTGGGCTTCCCATGGCCACTGGTCACCCATTTGTGTCCCACCACAAAAGTAACAGTGTGAGATATGGAGACTGGATACTACTGCTCCAGCTAATTCTAAGAATAAATTCTGGGAGGGATGGGGAATATCAAACTTATTCTCATGCATGGTTTCATAGAAAGTGTTATGGATATGGTACCTGGATGATCTATGGGCTTGGGTATTTAATCTTATATATATTATGGTTCCTGGATCTGATTCAGATCCTGCAATTCGTAGGCCAAATTTATACCCTTGTTTCCACTTACTGGGGTAGCGTATAAACAATTCTAATGGGTTACAGGCACCTTTTTTACAAGTCTTTTGTATATCTTTCACGTATGGCTTCATTAAGGCAGCCATCCGATTATCTCTGGTATCTTCTATCATACCCGTGTTCCAAGTGGCATAGAAGACACATGCCCATTTCGGGCAATAGTAATCCGCTACTGGGGCTGTACTATATACATCGGCTAAGACTCTTTTACCAGTACACTCTCCCCATCCAGTGGTCCCTTCTGGACACATATATTTGTCGTCTTGTGAGTATGCTCTTTCCCAATTACCACACTTAGAACGACTATCTCTATTGATGGCATCACAAGCATCGAAATACAACATAGCTTCTTTGTCAGGATCTTTACCGTATTTTTCGGACCATAAGACGCACTTTTTCTTCACCAAAAAGTGGGAGGAAAAGTGCCTGCGTCTTATGGTGCGAATAGAAGAAGTTGCAGAGCGGCAGCGGGTCCCCCGGGACCTTCCGTGTCCCTGGGGACTGCATAGCTAATCCTAAACAAATTGTGTGCTGCCATCTAATGGCCACTTTAAATTACAGCATCTCTTTTTCATAGGGAAGAATAAGTACCGCGAAGTAGTATTTGCCCCTAGAACTGTGCACAGCCGGCGCAAGAACAGATGCCCTGCCTGTCAGCGCAAGACGGCTGATCACGGAGGTTCTCCGGAGGGAGGATTTTGCAAGACGCAAAACCCCCTAAGGCCTCCTGCCCAGTTTGGATTGCGGCGGAGGCTAGAGCAGTGAAGTCTCAGACCTGCGGCCCGCGAGGTCCCTCCGTGCGGCCCGCGAGACTCTACCCCGGTGCGGCCCGCCAAGGCAAACTCACCGACTCCTTCCATGTCAGCTCCCTCCCTTCTTCTGTAGCCGCGGCTCCCTGCCTCTTAGGGAACCGCGGCTGTGCTTGTAAACTCATCGCGGAGCCCTTCCTGTCTTGACGGGCTCCGTGCAGCATTGTCCCGCCTCCAAAGGAAGTGGTAAACAACTTCCTTTGGAGGCAGGACAATGCTGCACGGAGCCCGTCAAGACAGGAAGGGCTCCACGATGAGTTTACAAGCACAGCCGCGGTTCGCTAAGAGGCAGGGAGCCGCGGCTGCAGAAGAAGGGAGGGAGCTGACATAGAATAAGCAAAGTACAGGTATGAGCAGGTTTTTTTTTCACGGGGGGGGGGTGCGGCCCGCGAGTCTGCCGGTAGTCGGCTGTGTGGCCCGCGGCCCTCTGGAGGTTGGTGACCCCTGGCCTAAGCGAAGGAGTTGAGAGGGGAAGTCCGGCTAAGGTAAGGAGGCCCGAGTAGATTTTGTGCTTCGCAGCCGTCATCATTTTTTGGCGCGAAACAGGTCTGGCCGCAGTCCAGGAGGCATAATAGCAGTGTCGGGCTGGGCAGAAAGGATTTTCTTCAGTGGGGGGAGTATCTTTTAGCTAATTAGCGAGGGCTCCCTTGATTTGTGAGGAATTACCTTTTGGAGATCCGTTGAGAGTTGAGAGTTTAAAAATAAAAAAGGAAGAAGATGATTGAAAAGCATTAAAACTGTATATTCTGTTAAACACCCTTTGAAGTTCAGAAAAAGATTGTTACCGTATCTCAAACATTTGAACTGCTCAAACACCAGAAGAATAAGTGGCTTTAGGACTGGACTCTGATATTGTGTGCAGCTCTGGCTACCCTCTCTCACAAACGATGTATTTGGTTCAGAATATTTTTTTTCCTATTTTTCTCCTCTAAAAACCAGGTGCGTCTTATGGTCCGGTGCGTCTTATGGTGCGAAAAATACGGTAATTGGGGGTGTGGCATTGAGCAAAGGTCCGTCTGCATCATTCCATCGTATTTCCAAGGTGTAATAGGATGGATTCTGATGCGGATTAAAGCATATTTTAGATTTACCCTTGGTACAGACATTCAGTTCAGTGGTGTCATAAATACACCGAGTTACCTTACCAGTACAGGTATAATAAGAATGATAAATCAAAGTTTGAGTTACTTTCATTCCAGTCCGAGTGGAAGTAATGCAAGCAGTGCATGGAGGCAAGGCATAAGTCAGTTCAAAACCTCTGAAACAGGCAACCAGGGCAAAGTAAAAGTAAAGATGCATGTTGATTGGAGTCCTTCTGAATCCTCAGCTTGCAAATCTTGACCTCGACGTTCTCTTCTTCGTCCCGTTTGCTAATAAAGCAATTCAACGGGTGCTGAGTGTTGATTGAAGATCCTCAAAATGTCTCGCCGCAGGCCAACTTAGCAATCACAGTTGGCTTCAAATATTGTTAATCAATATAGTATCAAACAATGTGCAGAATTGCTCATATAAGGTTTGTCTGAGCAAAAGCTTGCTGTATTGGAAACAGCAATCCTCTTCGAAAGACTTGTCTACTGCAAGGCACTGTGGTGGTTGGGAAAATCCCAAAAGTGTCTAGGTCGCTGGTTGCCGTCTCAAGGTGAGTCGCAGAGGTACATCAGGATGCCGTACTGCTGTCCACTGCTCAGGTTCTGGATCAGCTGCGGACTTGACTCTGCTGTGGTGGATCCAGGAATCGATCTCTGCTACCTTTACTGCAGTTGGGGTAGACAGGATGACGGTGTATGGTCCCTTCCAATGGGGTTCCAACAGTGTCTTCTTCCAATCTTTGATCCACACCGAGGTACCAGGCTGGTAGGGATGCAGGGGTTCCATCAAGTTGATAGGCAACTGGTCTTGGATCCACGCATGGAGAGTCTGCAGAATAAAACTAAGAGCTAGGAGTTCTTGCCTGGTTATTTCTGAACCAATTTGGGCTAGACTTCCTTTAATTCCCTGCACTATTGGTGGGGGTTTACCATACAGAACTTCAAAAGGGGAAAATCCTGTTGACTTTACAGAAGCTGAGCGTATTCTGAGTAAAGCTATTGGGAGCACTTGGGGCCACTTCAGGCGTGTCTCCTGACAAAGCTTAGACATTTGGGCTTTCAAGGTGCGGTTCATTCGCTCAACTTTCCCTGAACTCTGAGGTCTATATGCAGTGTGAAGCTTCCATTGTATCTGTAGGGCTTTTGCTAACTGTTGAGTGATCTGGGACATGAATGAGGGCCCATTATCTGACCCTATTACAGCTGGAATTCCAAATCTAGGGATAATCTCTCTCAACAACACTTTGGTGACTTCTCTAGCTTTTTCAGTCCTGGTGGGGAAAGCTTCCACCCACCCAGAGAAGGTACAAACTAATACTAACAAGTAGCAGTATCCATTTGCTTTTGGCATTTCAGTAAAGTCAATTTGCAGGTGGTGCATGGGGGTTACACCTCCTGACTGAACTCGGGGTGGTGGTGTGGGACCCTGTTTGGCATTATTTTTGGCACAAGTTAGACACTAGCGTGCTACTGAAGCTGTTAGGGCTGCTAACATGGTAATGCAGAAATGTGGTCTGAGTGCTTTTTCCATAGCACTTTTCCCATAGTGGGTAGCTTCGTGGAAGGCTTTGACAAAGGATGGACCTAACAATTCGGGAATTACTATTCGTCCTGGGGGTTGACTGCCCTCCGCTGGTGGCAGCTCAATCCACCCATCTTTCAGTACTCCATCTTCCTTGTTACAGTAGTAATCTAATTCTTTGGTGGTATATCGTGGTGTCCATAAGTTCAAGGGTACTGGAAACAATGCTGCCTACATTGGCATGGCTTGTGGTGTAATTTGTCCTGTCATAGCTGCTTGTCGTGCTGAGGCATCTGCAAACCTATTTCCTCGGGCAACTTCTCCTTTTCCTGCTTGATGTCCTCTGCAATGCATGACAGCTATACGAGTTGGGGCCCATACTGCATCAAGTAACATCAGTATCTCGGGGCCATACTTGACTGATTTTCCTCCGGACGTGATGAGCCCTCGTTCTTTATAGAGAGCTCCATAGGCATGTAGGGTAGTGAAGGCATATTTAGAGTCTGTATATACATTTAGCACCAGTTTTGCACCTAACAGTAGTGCTCGAGTAAGTGCTATCAATTCTGCTTTCTGGGCTGATGTACCTGAGGCTAGAGCTGATGACTCAACGACTTCATGTTGAGTGACTACTGCATATCCGGCACAGCGTCGTCCATTGATGATGAGACTGCTTCCATCTACGTAATAGACTTGGTCAGGATTGTCTATGGGCACATCTGTCAGGTCAGGTCGGCTTGAGAATACAGTGTCCATGACTTCTATACAGTCATGTTCTGGGAGTTCTTCACTAATAGGTATCAATGTGGCTGGATTCAAGGCATGGCTCACTTCCAGTTGTATCTGTGGGTTTTCACATAACATGCTCTGATATTTCAACATTCGGGAATTGGTGAGCCAATGATTTGCTTTCTGTTCCATAAGGGCAAGGACTGCATGTGGCACAGTGACTTGTAGATTCTGTCCTAGTGTGAGCTTATCTGCTTCACTCACTAACAACACTGTGGCTGCAACTGCTCTCAAGCAAGGTGGCCATCCTTTGGCCACAGTGTCCAATTGTTTTGATAGGTATGCTACAGGTCGCTCCCAATTTCCCAATTTCTGAGTCAACATGCCTAAGGCATTTCCTTGTGCTTCATGTACAAACAATTGGAAAGGCTTGTGAACATCTGGTAGTCCAAGGGCTGGTGATGACATCAATTCTTCCTTTAACGTCTTGAAGGCTGTATCCTGCTCAGGTCCCCACTCCAGTGGCGACTTTTCTTCTCCTTTTGTGGCTTCATACAGTGGTTTGGCGATTTGGGCAAAGTTGGGAATCCAAATTCGGCAATATCCTGCCGCTCCCAGAAAGGCTCTGACTTGCTTTCTGGTAGTTGGGGTTGGAATTCTGCATACTGCTTCTTTTCTCTCTCTGCCTAATTTTCGGCTTCCTTGGGTTATATGAAAGCCCAAGTATTTCACTTCTTTTTGGCATAGTTGTGCTTTTGCTCTGGAAACTTTGTATCCAGCTTCATCTAGTAACTGCAAGAGGTCTTTGGTGGCTTGTATACATTCATTTTCTGATACAGCAGCTATCAGCAGATCGTCCACGTATTGGAGAAGCACTCTCTTCCCCGGGGCCACTGGATAGCTTGAAAGGTCTTGATTCAGCGCAGCACTAAAGATGGTAGACGAATTCTTGAATCCTTGGGGTAATCGTGTCCAAGTAAGTTGGCCCCCTCTTCCAAAGATAGGGTCCTGCCATTCAAATGCAAATAATATCTGACTTATGGGGGCTAATCTTATGCAAAAGAATGCATCTTTTAAATCTAGTACAGTGAAGTGGGTAGCTTCAGCAGGTATCAGTCCTAGAAGAGTGTAAGGATTGGGTACAACTGGATGTATGGTCTCAACTGCTTCATTCACTCTTCTTAGATCTTGCACTGGGCGGTAGTCATCTGTTCCAGGCTTTTTCACTGGCAGAAGTGGAGTGTTCCATGGGGATTGACATACTTTCAGTAGGCCATGTTCTAGTAATCTTTGCAAGTGGCGGTGGATGCCTTCAATTGCAGCTCTTGGGAGAGGGTACTGTTTGACATGTACTGGTGTAGCACTAGGCTTGAGAGTTACAATTATTGGAGCTATATGTTTGGCTAGGCCTGGAGGACTGCCTTCTGCCCATACTCCAGGTGGTGCATCAATGTTTTTCAAAGTTTGTTCAAAATATGTGTCTTGGGCAGATTCATCACTGTAATATCTCCATTCTTCTTCTCGGGGAACTGTAAGCAGCATTATTCCTGCTGGTTTGGCTTGAGAATTTACTGTCATTTGCATTTCTCCTCTTTCAGTGAAGGATATTTGGGCTTGTAGCTTGGCTAACATATCTCGTCCCAGTAGTGGCACTGGACATTCAGGCATATAAAGGAATTGATGAGTTATTTGTTGTCCTCCTAGACTGCATATGCGATTCTGAAGAAAAGGTTTTGTAGCTTTGGCACCAGTTGCTCCTACAATAGTGACTGCTTTTGTAGAAAATGGGGCTATCTTCTTGTCTACTACTGAATGTTCTGCTCCAGTATCAACCATAAAATTCATAACTTGGTCTCCTATTTGTATTCCGACCATAGGCTCCTGGAGACCTAAAGCAAATTCGGAGCCCGGTCTGTCCTAATCCACGTCATCTTCATCATGGGCTGTCGTAGCCAATGCTTGTACGGCTTCTCCTCTTTCTCGCTGGTATTGCTCTCGATTGGCTCCTCCGCGGTTTCGGGGACGGCCTCGTCTTTCTTCTCTCCATTGATGATTGTTTTCGTCATCTTGATGGGCGTCTTCGAGTTGCGGGCATGCGTCTCTCCAATGTCCTTCCTCCCTGCAGTAGGCACATTGGTTTACGCCTAGCTGGGGCCGGCTTCCACTTTGGCCCCGCCCCCTTCCTCTGCTCCCTCGACCAGGGATACCTCCCCTTTTCTGTTCAACTATGGCCGCAGCCAAAAAATCCGCTTTCTTCTTCATCTTTCGATCACATTCTCTCTGCCTTTCATTATCACGATTCACATATACTTTATGAGCGACTTCCAATAACTGAGTTGCATTCATGCCCGCAAACCCTTCTAATTTCTGTAATTTACGTCTAATGTCTGGTTGAGACTGATTTACAAAAGCAGAATTCACCATGCATAAACTTCCTGGTGCATCGGGATCATAGGGAGTATACATTCTATATGCTTCAGTTAATCTTTCATAAAACACTGCTGGGCTCTCATCTATGCCTTGGGTAACTTCAGTAACTTTGGAAAGATTCATAGCTTTCTGGCCCCCCCTTTTCAGGCCTTGTATAAAGCCTTGGCGAAAACGGGCTAGGGCTCTGGATCCTCTTTCTGTATTTGGATCCCATCGGGGGTCTTCATTCGGGAATTCTCTTTGGGCCGCTTCCCGATTATCTATTCTTTCCTCCCCCCTTTCTCCTGGAGCTACCGGGTTATCTGCCAGCCAGTCTATAGCTGCTTTTCTAATTCGTGTCCGCTCCTCTGTAGTAAATAAGGTGGACAGGAGCTGGCGGCAATCTGCCCATGTTGGTTGGTGGGTTTCCATAATACTATTCACTAATTCTGTAAGCTCTTGGGGCTTATTGGTATAGGAGGCATAATGTGTCCTCCAATTTAACAAATCAGTGGTAGAGAAGGGGACATACACATAATTTAGGGGTCCCGCCACCACCTCATTATCTTCATTTCTTATGGGTATTCCCGGGACTTGCCGTAAAGGCATCATCTTGGCAGTAGATGTCTTTTGGGATCTGAGAGATATTCTCGTAACTGTCTTGTCAGGGGTTATTTTCTTCTTTTCTTCATGCTTTACTTTAGATTTACTTTTCACTGGCGAGCTAACCCTGGCAGCCACTTTTACACTGTCAGTATCACTCGGGGAATTTTTAGCTTCTTCCTTCTCTGTTTCTGTATCTGATTCTCCTTTTTCTGTCTCGGTAGAATCATATTCTTCAATTAAAGGGAGCTCATCTACCTGCTCTTTGGGTAATGGCTCAGGGGTTGGGTCCCGTTCCTGCTGTCTCCGGGGCTCTGGGGCAGGACGTGGGGCTACTCTCACTGGGCGCTGGGTTTGGGGCTGTCGGGTACCGTATTTTTCGGACCATAAGACGCACTTTTTCTTCACCAAAAAGTGGGAGGAAAAGTGCCTGCGTCTTATGGTGCGAATAGAAGAAGTTGCAGAGCGGCAGCGGGTCCCCCGGGACCTTCCGTGTCCCTGGGGACTGCATAGCTAATCCTAAACAAATTGTGTGCTGCCATCTAATGGCCACTTTAAATTACAGCATCTCTTTTTCATAGGGAAGAATAAGTACCGCGAAGTAGTATTTGCCCCTAGAACTGTGCACAGCCGGCGCAAGAACAGATGCCCTGCCTGTCAGCGCAAGACGGCTGATCACGGAGGTTCTCCGGAGGGAGGATTTTGCAAGACGCAAAACCCCCTAAGGCCTCCTGCCCAGTTTGGATTGCGGCGGAGGCTAGAGCAGTGAAGTCTCAGACCTGCGGCCCGCGAGGTCCCTCCGTGCGGCCCGCGAGACTCTACCCCGGTGCGGCCCGCCAAGGCAAACTCACCGACTCCTTCCATGTCAGCTCCCTCCCTTCTTCTGTAGCCGCGGCTCCCTGCCTCTTAGGGAACCGCGGCTGTGCTTGTAAACTCATCGCGGAGCCCTTCCTGTCTTGACGGGCTCCGTGCAGCATTGTCCCGCCTCCAAAGGAAGTGGTAAACAACTTCCTTTGGAGGCAGGACAATGCTGCACGGAGCCCGTCAAGACAGGAAGGGCTCCACGATGAGTTTACAAGCACAGCCGCGGTTCCCTAAGAGGCAGGGAGCCGCGGCTGCAGAAGAAGGGAGGGAGCTGACATAGAATAAGCAAAGTACAGGTATGAGCAGGTTTTTTTTTTCACGGGGGGGGGGGTGCGGCCCGCGAGTCTGCCGGTAGTCGGCTGTGTGGCCCGCGGCCCTCTGGAGGTTGGTGACCCCTGGCCTAAGCGAAGGAGTTGAGAGGGGAAGTCCGGCTAAGGTAAGGAGGCCCGAGTAGATTTTGTGCTTCGCAGCCGTCATCATTTTTTGGCGCGAAACAGGTCTGGCCGCAGTCCAGGAGGCATAATAGCAGTGTCGGGCTGGGCAGAAAGGATTTTCTTCAGTGGGGGGAGTATCTTTTAGCTAATTGTGAGGAATTACCTTTTGGAGATCCGTTGAGAGTTGAGAGTTTAAAAATAAAAAAGGAAGAAGATGATTGAAAAGCATTAAAACTGTATATTCTGTTAAACACCCTTTGAAGTTCAGAAAAAGATTGTTACCGTATCTCAAACATTTGAACTGCTCAAACACCAGAAGAATAAGTGGCTTTAGGACTGGACTCTGAATATTGTGTGCAGCTCTGGCTACCCTCTCTCACAAACGATGTATTTGGTTCAGAATATTTTTTTTCCTATTTTTCTCCTCTAAAAACCAGGTGCGTCTTATGGTCCGGTGCGTCTTATGGTGCGAAAAATACGGTAATCATTTCTGGGGAATCAGGATCTACCAGGATGGGTTTCTTCCTGGATTTCTCACCTTTCCCTTTCTTTCTAGGCTGTTCTATTTTTTGACTATAATCTGCCTTTGCTAACATTATTCTGCACTGTTCTTCATAACAGCGCTTCGCCCAAGGGGCGGATCTTCACAAATACTTAACCAGGAATCTATATAGGGGTACTGATCGGGGTGCGCTATTCGCACTCTACGGTGCACTAACTGAATAAGTCCTACATTAAAGGTTCCCTCTCGGGGCCAGGTAGGGTCTAGATCGGGCCACTCCCTAGTACACAAAATCTGTAAACGAGCTGCAGTCATTTTAATACCATAGTCTCCGGAATATCCTTCTTTAAAATGTGCGATCATACATTCTAATGGAGTGTTCCTAGTAGACCCCGCCCCTCCCATTTCGATGTGTGCGCGCAACAACAGACAAAAGGGAAAAGGAGGGCGGACCGTGGGTGAGGGGTCCTCACGGCCCTAGAAACATTTAAGGAAAACAAATAACAAGACAAGACGACAGTCGCTTCCCCCTTTTTGCGACCTGAACGCGGTCGCCCGGTCAGGAAATGCGCTACTCAGGGGTCCGCCTTCGCTTGGTCCGTGCTGCCAGACCTCTCATTCACACTTCATTCATACAGTCATGCTAGCAACGTATCCCAGAATGCATTCATTTCTATCTATTCTGACTAGTCTTGTTCAAATTCCAAAATACAAGAAGACGGGGGTTTCGCCCTGCGAATACCCATGCGGGGTTAATCGGCCCGTCTTTGAGAGGTGATCAAGCTCTCTTACCAATTTCCAAGTTCCAAGTTCAATATCCAAATGGCAGCACTGCTCTTTCTTATCTGTCTAGACATAACAAATCAAAACTTTACTCACCGGATCCGGTCCTCAAAGTTCCCAAGCAAGCGCATGAGTTGGACCTCGGACTCCCCTCACTCGGGTTCGAGGTGTTGGCTCCAACCGGGCCCGACACCCGCCGAGGTCCGGCCAGCTCCCTCCGATGCAAGGGACCGGCGGCGCCAGGGAGCAGCCCCCGTCGGAAAGGCGCGATCCCGGCAGGACCAAACCTGTAGAGGCAGAAAGTCGTGGTATATTGCCCTATATACACTCTGATTCCACAACTTCCCGGCCAACGCACCAAGAATATGTAGCAGCAGAGCGCAGACAAACCAATGATACCAGGAGTCTGTTCAGAAGGTCCAAATCATTTATTTGTGCACAAGTCTCAAGCAAGATCAAATTCAAAATGGCTGAGCAATGTTCTCTGGCAATACAACAACTTTTATAGACTTTTGCTCCATTCTAGGTATAGGAAAACATTTCATTGGTCCCGGTAACCTCCCGTACCTCCCGTACCCCTTCTATTGGTCCCGGTATTGATATGATTATCCAATTATGTTCTTTGAGTGGGCTCAGCACCTGCTCACCCCCCTTCTAGTCCCAATTACAATGGTCAGTTCACCAACTTGTTACTTTCCTATTTCCAAGGCCATTGGGCTTAGTTAGTACGTGCGGGGAAGCAGGGCTCTGTAACATTTCTGTCAGCAGTTTTAATTAAATCCCTTACAGCTGTATTCTCTTATCAGTGGCTTTTAAACATATTTTTTTCTGTATTTTTCCAACTTTCAGTTCTGCTTGTCTAAGCTAATCCAATACTTTTACTGAGTTTTAATTCTACAATAGCAGCATGTTGGGGGATGTGTAATTCCTATGGGCCTCTTCACAGGCTTCATTTACAGGTCAAGCTAATTAGGCCTGCTTGCTTATGTCAGACACTGTGGATCACAGGCCTTCACCTGCCACACCACAAGCACAGCAAGCAGAAAGGCAGGCTGCTGGCCGAAGATGCGAGTGCGAGTCGGTGGCTCTGAGGGGCGAAGAAAGGCAAGAGACAGGAAGAACCACTACTACCCAAACACCATGAGGCAGTAGAAGCCGAATCCGAGCAGATGCAACTAAAACAACAGGCTCTTACTTTCCATGTGTTCAAGTTGGGCTGAGAGAGGCCGATTCTTGGCCCGACCTCTCTTTTATCTGCTGCCTTGGACCCCCCCCCCTCAATATCCCATTGATGAAATGGTAGGGGGAGCATAGCACAGGCTTCCATCCGGGTCCACCGCCAGGTTAAACCCCAGGTCCTTCACATCAGGCTTGGTCCCTCCCCAGAAGACAGAGGCAGTAGTCAGATCCTTTAGCTGGTAAAGGTGAAATTAGCAGTGTCAGCCACATGGTAAGAAGAGAAAGTTCAGTGGCTCAAATTGAAAGTGAGAAGTGTAGTGAACTGGGTGAAAAAAGCCTGGAGGAGACAATCAAGCATGTGTAGAGGAAAAGGTAAACTAGGGAATCCAGCCCGTCTGAGGGCAGAATGAAAAACAACTAGGGGAGAGAGTGATTTTTAATTTTTGACAATTCATCCTTAACATACTATTTGTAAAACAATTTGAATGGCTGATAAATAGCCAATCTTAATCCCTCTTTTAGAGGGAAATATTACAAACTATTTGTATGCATAAAACAATATTTTGTGTACATAAAGGAGCTCTTTTAAAATTAGGTCACATCTACAAGTGATGCAAGCCGCCACATACTTGTACAGCAAGTGTGCATAGGAGCGGAGTTATGATTTATGTATATATTTTATAAAATACACACGTATGCACATTAAGTACGTGCTAACATTTACACATGTTTCTAAGCAGGTTTAAGGTCTGTGTCTTGAATTTAGGTGCTGCTTCTGGGGAAGTCATACAGGTGCCTATGTTTCTTTATAAAATAGCGCCAAAATAAGCACATTCTTGCTCACTTAACCTTTGGACTGGTGCAATGATTGGAGGCACTTAGATGGGTATCTCCTTCCTGTGACCCCACCGCCACTGCTCTCCAGGGCCAGCAGCTGCAGCAATGGCAAAGGAACCACGATGCAACACTCACCAAAGGCTCCAGTGCTACATCGCAGTTCCTGGCTGCTATTATCAGCCACTTCTGCCCCCTCTGATGCAAACTTCTGGAAGCAGTCAATAACAGCAGCCAGGAACTGTGACACAGTGCTACAGCCGTTGGTAAGTGTTGCATTGTGGTTCCTTTGCCACTGCCACTGCTATTGGCCGTAGAAAAGGGCGGTAATGGGCGCCCTCCAGAAGGCTGGTGCTCTAGGTGACTGCCTAGTTCACCTTATGGTAGCACTGGCCCTGCTTAACCTAGACATCCTGTTATAAAATTACACTTTTAATACAGAGAGTTGTAAACAGATTTTACAACTACTGAGCTCCTAAATATTCTGCCTGAGAGCGTCTGTGGTGTTCTAGTGCTAAGTTAGACTATTCTGGGAGTTCAAAGCTTGTCATCTATTTGCAACAGGGTCGGCCCTAGAGTCAGTTCAACGTGTTGCTGCCCTAGGCGAATCTCCAGCTTTACACCCCCTCTCGCTGTCAAAATCTATTATTTAGCTTTGAATGCCCTGCTTCTGCTGCCCTCTGGAAGTTGCTGCCCTAGGCAACTGCCTAGTTTGTCTAGTGGTTAGACTGGTCCTGCCTCCAAACCAGAGAGACCAGAGCTCAAATTCCATTGACAGTCCTTCTGGTCTTGGGCAAATCATTTAATCTTCCATTGCCTTAAGGGATAGAGAAATACTGACTGTAACTCACCTTGACTAGTACTGGAAAGGCAGACTCTGAATGCAAATAAAAAAGTAACTCCTCCTCCTCCTCCCCCCCCCCCCCCTCTTTCATGGACATCTGCTGAAATGTGAACTCATTCACTCATTCTTCAGGAATAGGAATGATCCTTAGTCAATCCTACTCTGTTGGTCCTGATTTTCAAATTGTTGGCTGACCTGAGACTGTTGACATTTTGAATTACTGCCACAGAACGAGAGGAATTTCTGGAGGAAGTTCTTTTGAGGGTCCCTGTATTCCTTCCAGTCCTGCTGATTCCTCCAAAGAAATAAATGGGGAGAAAGGGAGGTGAGAAGGAGAATGGAGAGGGAGAAGAAAAGAAATTGGAGGGGAGGGGGAGAGAGAGAAAGGTGGAGAGAGGGAAGAAGAAGAGAGAGAAAGGATTGAAAGGAGGGATAAAGAAAGAGGGGGATGGGAAAGGCAAACAGGGAGAAAGAGAAGACATGAGAGAAAAGGAAGGATGAGAGGAGGGAACAGGAAAAGGGAGAAGTGTAGGAGAGAGAGAAGGGATTGGAGAGGGACAGAGAATGTATAAGAAGCAGAAGGGGGAGATAGAAGAGACAGACAAGGGAAGAAGGGAGGAGGTGAAAAACATATTAAGCAAGTCCCCTCTGTATAAATTTGGCGTCCCTGAAGAGCCACCCTGTCATAACCCCCCTCCCACAATCACTCTCTGCAACAACACGTATAGCACGAAGAAGGAAATCAAATATCTCGGAGTAACACTCGACTGCAACCTGAAAATGGAGACACACCTACGCAAAACGAATAAAGCCATCTTCTATAAGCTTAGAGTGATACAACCACTAAGGAAAATACTTGAGCCCAGTGATTTTCGGTCAGTAGCACAAGCCCTCATAATGCCACACCTAGACTACTGTAATGCCATCCTTCAAGGTCTGCCTAAAAAATCACTAAATATACTTCAGATGGCCCAAAACGTGACGGCCAGGATCATAATGGGAACAGGCATTACTGAACACATTACCCCCATCCTGATAGAGCTACATTGGCTCCCAATTGCAGCGAGGATACAATACAAGATGTTAGTGACCACCTTCAAACTAATAAACAACATATCCCCATCATTCCTATCATCACTTATCAGCACGCAACCTACAAATAGGGAGAGAAGAACTATCAACTCGGGCAACCTACAAGTTCCCACCAACTTCAGAACAGTGAAAACAAGTACGAGTCGTAGAGCGTTCTCATTCTCTGCACCAACTATCTGGAATCACCTCCCGTGTGAGCTGCGTTTAACCAAGGACATCACCAAATTCAGGAAGGAGCTAAAAACTCACCTATTCCGATGTCATTACAAACAGCTATGACCATCAACTGAGAGAGTATTCCAAACTGCTATATGTATAATTCTGTAAATATGTATATATAGATGTAAGAATGTATAAGTCACCCCCTAAGACGCTAACCATGTGTGCTGTGACCCCAGTTCTTTGTTCATACCACCCCCCCCCCCCCAGTCTTGATTGACAATCCCCGAACATGAATCAAACCGCTGCTGATCGCTGGAAGTAGCGGTATATAAATGTGCAGTAAATAAATAAATAAATAAGGTGTTTGGGACTGGACCCAATGCCGTGGCCCCCCAATGCCATCAAACCACTGGCAGGTGGGAGGATTCCCGCCATTGCAGCGCCAGCATCACGATGCCGTTCTTGAGCTGGTTTGCGAATGCAGACTATGGCAGTAAACGGTTCTCGTGATCTGGGCCAAACTGGCCGAATCCTACCACTGTGTGCACCCTTGTGAGTGTCTGAGTCTGCATGGGGATGTTTCTCTGACTGTGTTTGTGCTCCAGTGTGTGTCAGTCTCATCTATGTTTCACTGCAGAGACTTTCATTGGTTCTGCCAGCAGGGAGACAGGGCATTGATTGGTTTGGGCTGAGAATAGACTCCTCCTCCCTGAGCTATAAAAAAAGGCTGCAGCATGACCACAAGCTTAGTCTTCAGGAAGTCATTTTGAGTCCTGCTTTAACTGACTTTGGCTCAGTACTGAGTTCTTTCCTAAGTCCTTTCTGAGGCTACTTACCATCTCTGCTGCCACCATGAGCTCCCAGATCTGCCAGAACTTCCACCAGGAGAGCGAGGCTGGAGTTAACCAGCTGGTGAACCTGCTGCTGCAGACATCCTATGCCTACCTGTCCCTGGTAAGAGCAAAAGGGGAGAGGTTGTGTGTCTGTGTGCAAGGAGCCCCCTATTGCTCCCAAGTGAAAGCGGTGTGTGGGTTTAAGGGTCTGGATCCTCATATGATACCTGGTACAGTAGTGAGAGAGTAGGGTAGAGTATATAAAGATCCCACCCCGCCTCAGCACATTCATTAATGAGAATAAGGTGCATGTCTAACAATTGTCTAACTTCCCCTGGCAGAAGCAATGTTGTAGGTAAGGTACACATAAGGTCCTCTCTTCTTACTCCCACCTGGAAATGGACTGAGGCTTGGGCAGGAAATGTGAGCTCCCCTCCCACCCCCCAGGATGCTGGCTTTTTGATCCCACTATCTTCTACTCTCCTGGGGGTTTTTTTTTTCTTCTTTCTAGGAGATGGCCATTGCCTACACCCCTTCCCCTTGGTTCCTGACCTTCTCCCCTCCCCCCCTTCCTTTCCCTCATGCCAAACAAAAATCCTATTTCCTCCTTTCTGTGCACTAGGTTATGGGAGGGAGACTGAGGCCAGTGTAGTGCTGCTAGTTCTTAACACATCAGTATGGGGTAGCAGATCTCAGAAGGGTCCTGCTTAAACCCCCATAATGAAGGGGCTACTACCCTGGTCTCACTAGAAACTGACTCAAACTCATAAAATGAGTGGGTTCTTCCAGCTCCATTAATAAAGGGTGGGGGCCTGAATAAAATCTAAAAATCAGCTCCTCCCATTCCTTTTTCTCTGGACATGGCAGTTTCTAAGCTTCCTGGTTCAGGGTTAAAAGCTTCTGTGTTTGGGTTTCCGCCCTCCACCCCCCTCCCCTCTAATGAAGGTGTGAGTTTAGGAAAAGGAACTGCTGTCTTAAGGTGCCTTTGAAATGTGGTGCCAAGGTGTCAAATTTTAAACTAGTTATTGATGACTTGGAGATATCTGGATGGGAGGAGGGGAAGAGGTTGTCTTTAAGCAGGTCCCCTTTTTACCCAAGGCTGCTGGGTATGGGGTATTAAACAAGACGGAGCTCAGACACCTGAGGCAAAGCTCTAAATTTCTGAGGGAGGGCTGACAGGTTCTAGAAGCCCCACTGGGGGAGGGGGAAGAGAGATGGAGAATATCACCAGCATAGCTCTAGCTCTTGGCCTGGCCTTACAGGTTGTATAGAGGTTTCAGATTGGCTTACTCCACACTTTAGGGAAACTAGACTGGAAGACAGCTTCATTAGACACCTACTATAAAAAAAAACCTAAATATTTCCCATCCCCTCCCAGACCTGTGCTAGGTGATCTCAATCCTGCTACCCCCGCCCTGTTGCTATTGCTGCCCCGCCCTTTCCCCCTCCAGGACTTGTGATTTCAATGTCATTGTCGTTGCTGCCACTACAACACAGCACTTGGCATCTTTGGTGCTTCATTGGGTCAAAAGTAACAGGTCAGGGCAGAACCACAATGCGGTACCAGAGTTCAGGTAAATGCTGTTTCAATGTCATTGATGCTACTGCAGGTCTGTGGGGTGGTGGCAATAGGATCATCCAGGAACCGTATTGCTCTAGGCAACTACCTAGTTCGTCTAAGGGTTGTGCTAGTCCTACCCCCTCACTCTAAGATATTATTACATTGAACAAGAGCTTAAGGAGTATTGGTAGAGGTCTCCTTGGATACTCTGCAGCTCTTTGGGAGCTTGGTTATGCTGAGGGAATAGGGTGGGGTCTCTTCAGACCCTCCTGGGAGGTTTTGATTGTGCTGCTGTTTTCTGTTCCAGGGCTATTACTTTGATCGAGATGATGTGGCTCTGGCTAAGTTCTCAAAGTTCTCTCTGGAGCAATCTGAGGAGAAGCGGGAGCAGTCGGAGCGCTTCCTGAAATTCCAGAACAAGCGTGGAGGACGGGTGGTCTTGCAGGATGTGAAGGTAATAGAAAGAGGGAAGTGGTAGCTGGGTGGATCCTGTGCCTGTCACTTGACTTACCCTCTTAATCTTCCAGGGCAGGACTGGGAAGATGGAAGGTCTCCAGTATCCTAGGTCCTAGTTCTAAGAATAAGATTGGTGGTTTAAGGATTCTTCTTAGTATACTATCAATGACTGCTGTGGCAATCTACTAAGACAGCAACACATGTGGTGCTGCTCATTGCCTCTTAGACTAAGTCTTATAATTCTCAACTAGGGAATTCAGAAGCCCTTGTTTACCCTGTACAATAGCTTGTTTGGTCGTCTCAGCCTAGCGATGTTCTACCAGCTTCCTAGGCTGGTGCTTAATGGACATCCTGTCTTATGTTGCAGAAGCCAGAATTTGATGAGTGGGGAAATGGGCCCCGGGCCATGGAGTATGCTCTAAAACTGGAGAAGACTGTGAACCAGGCTCTGCTGGACCTGCACAAGACTGCCATGGACCATGCTGATCCCCATGTATGTACCTCTCAAACAGGGGTAGAGTTCACTGGAGGGATATCTTTTTGGTCGTAATCTTGAGTTCCCTTTAGGTTAGTCATTCCCAAGCCTATCCTGGGGGCTCCTCAGCCAGTTAGGTTTTCAGGCTATCCACTATGCATACGAGTCTCAATTGAGGCAGTGCATGTAAACTTCTCAAACTAATATTCATAGTGGATAGCCTGAAAACCCAACCAACTGGAGGCCCCAGACAGGTTTAAAACCACTGTTAGAGTATAAGCACAGGACAAACCCAAGTACCTGTACAGCTCAATTACATAGCAGCTAGATGTGGGATGGGCACTAAATCAATTGGCTATGTAGTGGAGTCTATGATGCTTTAGGTGCTCAGTCACTCAATGAGATTCAAATCAGCATGACTAGATATTCTGGAGCTTGCAGTTTCTCAGTTAGAAATGGGAGTACCTGGGCTATTAACAGCTTTTCTACTCCAGAGCTGCAGGGAGTGCTGGGAACTTGACTACAGTGTTCTGTGCTACTCTAAGAAATTTGTGTCAAATTTTGCACAGATGTGTGATTTCCTGGAGTCCCATTTTCTGGAGGAAGAGGTGAAGCTCATTAAGAAGCTGGGAGACCACCTTACCAACCTGAAGAGGCTCAATGCAGCAGAAGTGGGCATGGGGGAGTATCTCTTTGACAAGCTGACCCTAGGTGAGGACAGCAGGAAGGAGAGTTAAGCCCCGATTGATATTGTACCCTTCTGAAATAGCTACCCCCACTAACACCAGAAGAGTGGAAAGTAATGTTACACGACTATAGAGAAAATAAACTGAATTTAACTGACTCTGGCTCTGTCTTCCTTATGATTTCTTATTCTAGTAGCACCTTTTCTAGGGAACTGCTTTCATATTTAGCTGAATTTTGCTTAGCATAGTGCCTCTTGTCAAGTGTTCAAGAGAGCAGAGCTTTAGTCTGTATCCATACATATTTGTCTGCACTTATGCATACACAAAGATGCCTGTTTCCCCTGGCAAGAGATGGGGAAGGCAGC
The DNA here is from genome assembly GCA_033557465.1 of Ichthyophis bannanicus. NCBI lineage: Eukaryota > Metazoa > Chordata > Amphibia > Gymnophiona > Ichthyophiidae > Ichthyophis > Ichthyophis bannanicus. The sequence goes on from CM066033.1 coordinate 210,501,843, forward strand.
AGCTGTTTGCTTGCAGAGACCCTATATCCTACAGGCAGAAGAAAAGGAGAAAACTGGCAACACAGTGCAATTGTCTGCCCATGGGAAGCACATCTCTTGTGGGCAGAGGAAAGGAAAGCAGCACTAGACCTACTTGCAGCCTAGAAAGGTTAGAAGGGAGACATTTTTAAAGGGGCAGTTAACTTATGAAGAGAATAGTGGGGAGGGGGGAGAGAAGGGGAGACGAAGGGAAACAAAATGCCACAGAAGAGGGGAGTAGTGCAAGGGGTATTCAACCCAGTCAGGTTTTCATTACCACCCTGAATTAGAGTTGGCAACTGGCTCCAGATGCACCTGACAGGCTTGATCCAGCCCTGGGTTTACCCCATTGCATGCAGGGACATGTCTTGATTTTCTTATGGAGTGCAATGGAGAAATCAGAACTACATGTCCCTGCATGCAATGGGGTAAGCACAGAACTAGAACAAGCCTGTCAGGCGCATCTGGAGCCAGTTGGTAACCCTACCCTGAATATGCATGTGAGATTTACTTGCACTGCCTCCTTTGTAGGCTAATCTCTCATGCATATTCATTGTGGTTAAACTGAAGGTTCACTAGCTAGGTGTCCAGTTTGTTCTATTTAGTCATACACCTTTTCTTGAGCAATTTACATTTTTGTCCTGCCTTTTTCAATCAAGTTCAAGGTGACTTACAGATTTTTAAACTTCATGTATAATACCTTTAACAAATTGTCAGTTACCCCCCTTAGCATAAGCCAATGGGAGATCAGGCAACTTGCCTGATTGCAGAAGTGGTGTTTGAATGATGCTTCTCAGCCCATGGCCCTAATCACTGCTGCTGCTTTCACCTGCTGGGAACAGCAGTAATCGGGGGCAGTTCAAGGCAATCTGCCTGAGTCAAAGAATGAGATGCGCCCTTTCCCCCTCAATGGGTGCAGAGCAGACATCTACCCACAAAACTCAATATCTAATTTTAAAAAATCTGATTCTGGTCATCTCACTAACATTCTCCAGTACCAGGTATATTGTGGTGACTTTTCTATAGTTCCATCTATAAGGCCAAATCAACCATATCATACTAGCATAAACTTCCAAAACTCATAAGGGGCCTACCCAGTTAAAAGCAGCACTATAAATACTGTAGCAGGCCCTAGAACATCCATTCACAGATTGAAAAGGTAAACAAGTCAAATTACTACAGTACAGGTCCCTTTGTACAAACTCCATGTTAACAGAATTCCTGGCCTCAGTCATACACTCAGAACACAGACCCTCACCAAGTACACAATAAGTGAGGATAACCTAAAGTGAAAATAAAAAAGTAGACAAATCAACATCCAAGAAGACATTGCATGCAATAGTAGAGGTAAGACTCATTTCCCTGTACTATGTAAAATATAAAAATAGTGCAAAGTCTGATCACTCATTGAAAAATCTTTTTTTCTACCGGTGTCTGACCATTTTATAATCAGATCATACTGGTCCTGATCTGAAGCTTCTGCTTTCTTCTGTCTTCTCTTAGCTCTTTCAATGGTTTCAACTCCACCTGCCATGTCTTCTCTCCTTTGGTTTTCTACACGGCCTTCTTTCCATCTTGGTTATCTTTTTTTCTTTCCACCTTCCATTTATTTCTGTGGCCTCCTGGATTTCACTATTCCTTACTATCCAGTTCTCAATCTCCCCCTCTTTTTGTTTTTTTAATACCATCTACCTACCACTTTTCAACCTTCACCTCCAGTCCTTCCATTCCCCAGCTCTTCCACTCTGTCCAGCATTTTGTCATGTTTCCCTCTCCAATTCAGCATGTCTTCCTGTCCCCACTACCCTCCACCTGCATCTCTCATCCAGCAGCAGCAGTGATAGCACTCCAGTTTTATCTTAGATTTTGCCACCTCTGCCTTCCTGCTGCTCTTTTCCTTTAATACTTGCAGCAAGAAAGTGGCAGGAAAGTAGAGGCAGCAAATCTCAAATTAAAACAGAGTCAAAGTGCTGCCCGAGGCAGTCTCCTCAGGTGGCCTAATGGAAGAACACTCCTGGCAGTAATATGTTTGTATTTGTGGTCTTTTATTTGGGAGGGGGGGGGGCAGATTGCAATACTGCCTTTTTTTTTTTTTGCCCCTTCAGAAGAGAAGGATTGTTGCCATTTGTGTTCTAGGTGCTAGTGCTGGTCAGGTATGGCAGAGCTGTGCTTTAGGTTGAGTTTCTCTTTATAGAACCTCACATCTTTCCTGCTAATGGAAGATGTTTGTCAGTTACTGAGGTAAAAAAAATTGTATTCAGGGCGGATGCAGAACACTTTAGCAGAGCAGTTTTCTTGTGCTTTTCCCCATCCTAGGCTTGCTTGTCCCTGTAGAAAACTAGCTAGTGCCAGAAACTATCCTGCTAAACTTTAGCACAGTGAGCATGCAAAGTGCTACATATTGAATTGTGCCTGTTATTAAAAAGTGCAGGCATGAATTTGCTTTTTAATGCTGGATCTTTATGCTAACTGAAGGCAGGTGTGACAATCTCATCTAGGAGCCAAAACGTCAACTGTGATGAAGTATAACACTTTATCTCAGTTGATCCAAACCTAGGGGAAAACCCCTGATCCCACTAGCAGAATGTCAGGGGTAGGGTCTGTGCATGCTGACCCCACCATATTTTCTTAGAGGTGGGTTCTGAATCAGACAGGGGGGCTCTCCTATAAGGCAAAGGGGTATCATCTGGATGTTTGGAGGGGCCTTTCTGGTAAGAGGAATGGGATCAAGGAGGTCCTTAAGGCTAATAGCAGCTGCATTGACCTTCTATCTTGCCAAGCATGATGTCTTTCTCTAATAATATCTCTTTGCATGATGTGTCCTAAGTATGAAAGTTGAAGTCTTGTCGTCTGAGCTTCTAAACAAAGCTTCGGTTTGATCTCCTCTAGTACTGGCTGGTTTGTTCTTTGGGCAGTCCATGGTATACACAGTATTCGCTGCCAGCACCAAAATTCAAAGGCATTAATTTTCTTCCTGTTTATCTTTTTCACTGTCCAGCTTTCACATCCATATGCTGTTCAAGCCATGATATTTTCAATAACAAGTCAGATCTTTGTATGGAGAGAGACATCTCTGCTCTTGAGAATCTTATCTAGGTCTTTTATAGCCATTCTACCAAGAGCAATGCATCTGATTTTTCTTGACTGCTTAGAAACATAGGCCATGTGGTCTCTTTCTGTCGTCATGTTTCTATCTAGTCTGTCCTTCCATAACAACTACAACAGTCCACTTTTTACCTTTAGAGATCCTCTGTGTTGGCTCAATGCTTTTTTGAATTGTTACTGTCCTCATCTCTACCACTTCCACTGGGAGACTATTCCATGGATCCACTACTCTTTCTGTAAAGAACTATTTCCGCATATCACTCCTGAATCTACCTCCCTTCACCCTCATCCCATGTCCCCTTGTAGCAGAACTTGCTTTCAATTGAAAGAAGCTCTCTCCCTGAACATTTATGCCATGGAGGTATTTAAATTCTCAATCATATCACCTCTATCCTGCCTTTCCTCTACGGTGTACATATTAAGATCCATAAGTCTGTCCTCATATGCTTTATAATGAAGCCCATTAATCATTTTAGTAGCAACCCTCTGCACCGACTCCATCCTGTTCACATCCTTTTGAAGGTGCGGTCTCCAGAATTGCACACCATACTCCAAATGAGGTCGCACCAAAGACTTTTATACAGAGGCATTATCACCTCCTTTTTTTCTGCTAGCCATTCCTCTCCGTATGCACCCAAACATCCTTCTAACTTTTGCCGTCGCCTTTTCTACCTGTTTAGCTACTTTAAGATCATCAGACACAACCACACCTAGGTCCCGCTCTTCTTTAGTGGACAAAAGTACTTCACCTCCTCCTATACTGTATTGCTCCCTTGGATTGCTGCAGCCCAAATGCATGACCTTACATTTTTTAACATTAAATCCCAACTGCCAAGTTCTAGACCATTCTTCAAACTTAGCTAGATCCCTCCTCATGTTATCTACACCTTCCTGGGTGTCTACTCTATTGCAGATTTTGGTATCATCCGCAAAGAGGCAAACCTTACCTGACAGCTCTTCTGCTATATCACTAACAAAGATGTTAAAAAGACTGTTGCTTCTTTATTGATAGTTGATCCAAGTAGGTTAAAGTTGTTCACGATTTCAATTTCTTCTCCTTCAATGATGAACCTGTTGATTATGCCAGTTGTCATGATCTTTGTCGTCTTTACATTAAGGTGCAGGCCCATTTTGAGACTATGTTCTTTGATTGTTGTCAGCATATATTTCATGCAGCTTTGTACTCTGGTGATTCAGTCTCCAAAGTTCACAAGATGAGATTAACTCTGACCCCCTGGTGATTTCATTCTCCAAGGCCTGTCTGAAGCCCCTCCTTGCTAAATCAAGAATAGCAGACCTTAAAGGGAGTGGCTAGCAGACCTCAAAGGGAAGTGCCGGAAATGATTCAGTTCACTATAAAAGACAAACACTTCCTATCTCTCTCTCTTTCAGTATTCATCAGAAATGAAGGACAGGAGGCTCTGATAATCAATTCCCTTCACCCCTCCCCCGCTCTTTCTCTCTCTCTCTCTCTCTCCCTCTCTCCCTTGCCATGAGGCTCTGAGCCACATGTTCGGGCCTATTTCTCTCTTATACTTCACATATGCACACACAGATACATTGATGCACACTGAAACAGCTCTGTAACAATCACTACATACCTCTGTTCAATACCTATGTATTAGATTTTTTTTATGTAGAAATAGGCTTTTCTCCAAGCCACACCTGTTTGGTTGTTTTATTACAAGCCCCTCTGCCTCTGTGAAGTGAAATGAACCCAGGACCTACAGAAGAATAACTGACCAAATCTTACAATTGTGAGACGCAAATGTTTCAGATCATCTTCACTTTCAGCCAGTAATGTGGAATCAGCATAGTGAAGGATGTTGATGAGTCTTCCACCAGTCTCCACACCTCTGTCTTCATACAATCGTGCTTCTCTGATTTGCTCTGCATATAAATTAAACAGGTAGGGGGAAAGTATGCAGCCTTGTCTTACACCTTTTACTTATTTTAAACAATTCTGTTTCTCCTTGATCCATTTGAACTATTGCTGCTTGATCACTGTACAGATTTGTGCAAGAGTATGATCAGGTGTTCTGGTATACCCATGCTTCTTAATGTGGCCCAGAGTTTCTCATGGTTCACATAGTCACAAGCCTTGCTATAGTCGATAAAGCACAAATAGATATCCTTTTGGTATTCTTTAGTCTTTTTAAGGATCCATCTCACATCTGCAATGATGGCTCTCGTTCCTCACCCTTTCCTGAACCCTGCTTGCACTTCAGGTAGTTCTTGTTCCAGGTATGGTTGTAGAATATTGCTAGTATGTGGGATCAGAGCGATTGTGTGATAATTTCCAGTCAGTTGGATCACCTTTCTTTAGTATTCGTATAAACACAGATTTCTTCCAGTCAGTTGACCATGATGTTGTCTTCCATATTTCTTTGCAGAGCCTTGTAAGTACGGTAACAGCTGCATCAGATTGCTGTAATACTTCTATGGGCATGCTATCAATGCCTCGTGCTTTGTTCTTTGATAAGGCTTTCAATGCTGCTTCAACTTCTTCTTCTTCTTTCATTACCAATGGTTTCCAAGCGTACGGTACAGGTTGAAATGGCTGTTGGTCCACCTGATCTTTATCATGTAAAAACTCTGCATTTTCTTTCCAGCTTTTCTTGATCTTCTCAGCATCATTCAACGTGGAACCTTGAGCATCTTGTAACATTCCTCTTTGAGGCTAGAACTTTTTCATGTTTACTAAATTTAACAGGTTTTATATACTGCCTTATTTCAATCAAAGTGCTTTATATTGTAACTTAAAAACTTGTAATGTATATTAATCAGGGATATTAACCCTCTCTTGCCTCAGAAAAATCCAAGTTAAGTGACTTGCCCAAGGCCATGAGGAGTGCTAGTGGGAATCAAATGCTGGTCTCTGGGTTCCCAAGCCAGTACTCTAACCACTGGACTACTCCTCCACTCCTCTTAAATTGCATTAAGTTCCATAAAGTCAGGACTAGATAAACTAAGGCAAAGTGATGTGTGGACTCCACAACTCAATAGCAGATGGAGAAGGAACAGTTAAAATGTCTGGGACAGGTTTTACTACATTTATTTGGAAGTACCGAAGGGGGCGGTGGAGTCTTACTGTGATGTCAGGAAGAGGAGCCTGTCCTGTGATGTAATGACAAAATGGCTGCTGTCATGAGAGCCTCGTGACCAGCCAGATCGGGAATGCTAGAAGGTACCTCAGGCTCCAGGCCAGCCGGACCGGAGGCACTTGTAAGGAGAAGGAGAGAGCCGATGCCACAGCTAGCAGGGCTGTCCCCCGGAGGCTTGCAACTGGGGATGGAGGCGGAGCTTCCTTCTCCAAGCTCATTTCACTGGAATCCTAGTGTCTGCCATAGAAGATAGAGGCAGAAGGCTGGCTGGGGACGGAGGCCTTATTAGATACATCCTGGACTGTCACGGACTACTGCTGCCTGGGAGCGTGTTGCTGTTTTTCCCAGCTCCTTTTGTATCATTGCTCTTCCTGATATCAGAGACAGTGTTGGCAGCGGCTGCATGGAAGACCCGAGTAGGAAGTGACGCCAATCGTCTGCAGATCCAAGATGGGTCGAGCTATTGGGAGCTGGCTTGCCCCTGGGGATGGAGGCCTTTAAGGCACATCCTGAGCAGCAGAGGCTACGGCTGCAGGAGTAGCTGAAATGTGAGCAGGCAGGCTTCCAGGTCTGAAACAAAGGAAGGATGGAAAACAACATAAGAAAAATTATCTACTTCCTAAAATGTTTTTTCTAATTTTGGTCATTTCAGTTGGAGAGTAGAAAGGTCTGTCTTGCTGGCAAGGCGGAAGAACTGGCTGGCTAGGGGTGGGGCCAGTTGGCCCATGCTGAGAAGGGCAGAAAGCCCTTCTGAGCTATGAAGAGTACTTCTGTCTCAGCGCCATCGGATGATGTCACCAAGTGTGGCTGACTCATCCTGCTTGTCCTAGGAGAATGTCTGGGACAGGTTTTACTACAGTTAGTCTAGCCAAAGCAGAAGCCACAGCTCATCGAGTTAGAGGACTGCGGCTGATTTACATTTATTTTAGTTATTTTATACCTTGCTCTTCTGCATCAGTGCGGTTTTATATTAAAACACAACTGTCCAGGGCAGAAGGTCTGCACTGGACTAACAATAGAACGTGGGGATTTGTAACTGGGTACAAATAAACAGGGTAACTATTTATTAGCAGACCTTTTTCACATGCCTACACTTGGTTTGAAAATTAAGCAGTCTAGACTGATGTCTCGGCTCTTCCAATCTCTAGTAAGCAGGACTGGTAAAGTGATGTCACAATACCTCATTCTGTCAGTGTCTTAGAGGCAACCTCAACAGTGAAGTCATAATGATGGGATTCCACTGTACCCACTTCACTTTTATTAAATGGAGCAATGGCTCCTAGAACACTTCAAAACTGCATGAAGAGACCATTCAATATCCCTAGAAGAAAGTATCTGTCTTGCTTTTTTATAACTTGTAGTATTTTCTATTTGTTTAATTTTTGGTTGGTATCATCGATCTAGGAATAAGAAACGGTACAAACTTCTCCACAGAGTACGATCCATGCACAAATCTCCCTGTTACTAAGGCTTCCTGATTGAGCCCCTAACATGGTTACATAGCACATGAGCTGAGTATAGTGGATCAAAGGGCAAGATATCATGGAGTAATAGTAAAACATTATTGGTATTGGGTGAGCATTTAACAAGAGAATCCTTGAGATCCTCAGACACTACTAGCACTCTGAGTTTCCTCTCCTGGTCCATGCATACTAACCTCTTTCCCCCTATCGCATATGATTCCTTTGGAGTTCTGCATCCTAAGTGCATAATTGCACCAATGGGTGGGAACTGCTATGTTATGGCAGCCAAGCCCTATTTGTTGTGACATAGGCTACATAATTTCAGTAAATGTTGCAAGTGACTGTCAAAAAGAGAATAATTAGTGAAGTTTCAAGTAGTAATAATTCTTTCAGGAAGCTATATCATCATCTCAGCCCAAACCAGAAGAATACATCAACTGTGCTTTAAGTTACATTGTGCTATTAGACCCATGAGTGCCCAACCACAAACAGACACCCAGGACAGTAACCATATTTGCCTGACAGATGCACACATGCCACCAACAAGCAGGTAAGCAGGGTAATACATGCCTGTCCACCACTCCATAATGACACACCGATAACAGAAACTTAAGCAGCAGGGCTATGTAGGGAGGATAGAAGGCAGAACATTCAGGCAGAGCATGACAATGGGCACATGATAGCCAGATCAACCCCCATGGTATCCAGTGCCCATATCTGCATTCCACACATAGTTATCCTGGAGTAGGATTTCCCTGCCCCCTTGCGATAAAGGAGTTCATGAGGAGGAGGAGGAGGTAGAGGAAGTGGCAGAGTGGGGCAGGGGATGTACCACCAAAAAGGGCAGTGCCAGTGTCCTGCTAGGAGGCTGTCTCAGAGGAGGAGGCAGAGTCACTCATGATGGAGGAGGGGGAGCTGAGTGAGGAGTTGTAGGCCACCAGGGCAGATGTGGGTGTGGCTGATGCTGAGTCCCTGGAGGAGGGGGAGCTGCGGGACATGTCACACAGACAGGCTATGGATTGGGGGAAGGAAGGGGCTGAGGATGCGGGGAGGAGGAGGTGGGGAGTGACAGCAGCAAACTAGTGGAGGAGGGATGTGCTAGTGGGGAGCCACTGAAGGAGGCCAGGAATGTGAATGTGATGGGGGTGTTTGGGGGGGGGGGGGCCCGAGGAGGCCAGATCCTCCAAGGGGGGCCATGGGGATGGTGGAATGCAGGGAGTGGAGAGCACAGATGGGAGAGCACAGGCAGGGCAGGGTAGGGATGTTAGTGAACCAGGGGATGAGGACAGGGATGGGATAGCACAGGCAGGGCGGAGATGGGTGTGGGGCCATGGGGATGGGAGTGTTTCATGTGTGGGGGGCCTGGGTGGGGGGCAGGACAGCATTTGCTGAACCCCCAGTAGCCATGGTGCAGCATGATAAGGCAACAGCAGATACTACAAGCATTGCCATCCTGCAGTATGGGAAAGCTTGGGAGGGTGCTGTGCTCCAAGACCTTGCAGCTCTGGCCATGCCCGTGGACTTTATCATGCTGTACCTGGAGGGCATGCGAGCAGATCTCCATGCCTGATGAAAGAGGTGTGCTGCCTCAATGAGACACTCACGTCTCCACAGGGAGGGTAAGCTGGTGAGGCGGAGGGCCAGTAGCCTGCCAGGTACAGGGTGTCAGTGTTTCCAGCACCCCACATATGCCACGTGGCAGGAATGCACACTTCAGGGCTGTCACGTGTGTGACCCTGCCTCATATCAGAGCACGCATGCTCATCCCCAGACACCTCAGCAAGTGCTTATTGCACATTCAAGTCATCTGTTCCTGTTACAATAAATTAAAGATTACTGCATCTGTTGGTCTCCATATCTCTTTGGACTTGGGGTCATAGGGGACACTGTGATACGCATGGCACAGTGTCATGGGTTGAACAGTCATAGGTTCACAGTACCCAATGGTAGCACATGGCAATGCAACCAGTGAGCACAGGGTACATGGACATTGGGCAGAGTCACAATGTGGGCTTGGTGTACATATGGGGCAGTGACACTATGCCCGCCAATTCTGGGCAGGTGCTGTGCACACTGGTTCACCCGGTAGTCTCTGCATCTGAGCCACCTCTGTCCTGCCCATCAGTGCATCCCCTGCACAAGGTTATAGCATGTCTCAACACCTCCCGTATTCCTATCCATGGGGCACATGTGGGATCATGCTGTCATCATTGTGTCCGCTGGGGGCATTTCCGTCCCATTGGACATGAACTGCCTGCAGCGCAGTGCACAGTTGTGTATCATGCAGCAGCTGAGGAAGATCTTGCACTCCTTTGTGGGCTTATACAGGAGCTCGCTGCCTGACCAATCTAGGCAGTGGACAACGGAAGAGCCACGTCCAATTGACTGCTCTATAATGCCCTGTGTTCTCCTGTGTACCCGATTATACCACTGCTTGGCTGGCATACGGGGATGGACAATTGGGGTAATTACCATTCCCAAAGGAGGTATTCTCTGTCAGCTGAATAGATAGGGGAAGAAAAAAAGTCATCTCAGAGACATGTAGTGGATTGCATAGTGGGGTAAGTGCCACCCACACCCTGCCATCTGTTTCACCATGCCTGTGTGTCATTCCTGTTTCATGCTGACCATCTACATGCTGTGTCATGGATCTATGCCTGTTCACCCAAGCTGCTATGTCTCTCATGCAATGCTCTTATACTTCCCACCCATCCATCTGTGTGTCATTTGTGCATCCCCGTCATGCTGTAGAGTGGTGGAGGGTGTGCTCTTGGGCAAGGTTGGAGCATCATGCACCTGTCATCTGCCAATGAGGGTGGTGATGCACTGCTCTGGCTGATTGACACTGGCTTCAGAGACTATGCACCTAGTTTCCAGATGGCCACATATTCAATGCCAGTGGCTGCAAGACCTGCCCCTAGTAAAACGTTGCTGCTTCAGATCCTGCAATCCACTGGACTCCAAATACCTTACAATCCTCTGTTTTAGCAGCATTTACATTAATTTACTCACCACAGAGGTCAGACTAAGCAGCCTGTAGTTCTCAACCTCATCCTTACTTCAGCTTTTGTGTAAAAGGACCACATGTATCTTTCTCCAATCTTCTGGGACCACTCTCGACTCTAAAGAGAGTGTCCAGGGTAAAGGGCATGGTTTAGTTTCTCTGCAGCATATTAACTTGAGGGGGGGGGGGGGCATTTGGGAAGGGATGCATGTTGAGTATTGTTTGTGGGAGGGGATGTATAGGATTTGTGAATGCAAAGGTTACTACTGGTGAAATTCTTCACAACAGTGCAGAATTTCCCAACTGCAGAGTATTTTAAGTTTAGTGTACAGAACGGAGCTGGAGATCCAGAAATGATGATACCAGAGACTCAAAGAACTAGAAGAGGCATGACAGGAAGCATCAGCCACATGAATTAGGAGAAAATGGAGGCAGGTGGAACTTTCCCTCTGTTCACCCAATTTCTAAATCAATGCTTTTCACTTACATGAGAACTCAGACAATGCTTCATAAGTGGGTACAATTGGCCACAGCCAGCTTTATTATTATCAAGAACTTATGAGGCGGGGGACCTGCCTGGTCATCTGAGCCGAAGCAAAATTGCCTGCTATACCATCCTGCCTAGAATGTTGTTTGTTGAGGCACGTTGTAGGTCCTGCCTTGCCATGCTGAGCTAGGCTCACACCATGCCTGCTATACTGCTATGCAGTTTAGCTGCCCGCCCTGCCAGGAGGGGCTTGCTGGGCCACCCCGCCTTGCTAGGTACCAACAAGAGGCACAAAGCCACGTGCTACAAGAATCCCAGTAAGAAAAACGTGGATAGCGAGTGGAAGGACAATCTTTATTAGTAGAAAAAGCCTATGGCCCGACACAGGCCGTGTTTCGTTGCCTTCTTCAGGGGCAGGCTACATGAAATAACAACAAATAAATAATTAAATTTACTATAATCATATAAATAAAACATAAAAACGTCATACCGAAGGATGATAATAAAAAGCTTAATATTATAAATACATAGATATCATATAAGAAACATATAAAACATCTATCAATCATAAGAAATGAATGATGAATTAAAAGATCAGCAACAGCACAATAAGGTCCTCAAAGACATCATATGACAGACAAAAGAACATCATAGTTAAAACTTGTATAAATATATAAATAAATAAATAGTGAAGTAGACGTGTAAAGGGTGTTTAAAAACTATTACCCATATCATAGGGCATACTACCATATTGTAACCACATATAAAACCATATATATATTAGATGGTAAATGAATGAAACAAACATTGCATACCTTCATAAACAATCATACTTCCATGGTGCTCTAGACACTATCAGGGACAAGGAAGAGAACCATATAGATAAGTGCATCATCATACCGTTTTTAATAATTCACTATACCTAATATTCAAAAGGGTCTCACTTAAATAAAATGTGCATCTAAAAATTATTACCTATGAGCACGATAATGTTCTTTCAAAACTGTTGTTTCAAGGAAAAGAACCCGATGCTAAAAAGGAAGAGAGACACATAATACTCATTCTTTGCAACTTTTTGCAAAATATAACCCCCGCCCTAATCTTCCTTAGGCAGTGGCACACACGTGAGCACCAAGACCACATTTACACATCGGCATCACTTCAGCAGATCAGCAGCTTGAGCTCCCCTCGGTCAAGCTCGCCCCCTCTCAACAGCCCTGTCTCTCCTCAAACGTTCTACTGCCAGCACAGCCTTCCTCACCACCAGAGCAACAGAGCGTAAGAACTGGATACAAGACGAATAACTCAGAGGACCTAAGGTACAAACTAGCCGACACATGGTGCCTACCTATCTGAATTACTATACCTCATTGCTATACCTGAATTGCTACACGTCATTGCTACACTGTATTGTTGCACTATATTGCTACCACTGTATTGTTGCACTATATTGCTACCCCTCATCGCTACACCTTAATTGCTATACTGCATTGCCACACTATATTGCTGCACTACTAAACTGCTACACCTCATTGCTACACTGTATTGATACATTATATTGCTGCACTGTATTGCTATACCGAATTGCTATACTGCATTGCCACACTATATTGCTGCACTACTAAACTGCTATACCTCATTGCTACACTGTATTGATACATTATATCGCTGCACTGTATTGCTAGACCGAATTGATATACCTCATTGCCACACTGTATTGATACATTATATTGCTGCACTGTATTGCTATACCGAATTGATATACCTCATTGCCACACTGTATTGACACATTATATTGCTGCACTGTATTGCTATACCGAATTGATATACCTCATTGCCACACTGTATTGACACATTATATTGCTGCACTGTATTGCTATACCGAATTGATATACCTCATTGCCACACTGTATTGACACATTATATTGCTGCACTGTATTGCTATACCGAATTGATATACCTCATTACCACACTATATTGCTATACTATATTGCTACACTGTACTGCTCTACTGAATCACTACTTTGAAGTGCTAAACACCTACACTAACACAACACAGCACTAGAAAAACACATACAACATCACAAAACACCAGTAACCTAGAAACGACTCATTCCGGAAACATAAATGGCTTACCCATTACTTACTTTTGCCCTACTCTATACACTGGTCAGCACACTCTATGAATCAGTTGTATTGGCAGATGGATGCAACCCCATCCAACTACTAAAGAGTGCAAACGGTAAAACATACAACAACCAATACCACCGGCACTCAAACCCTTCACACAGAAGACTGTCACACTTAATATATATAGCCATAGAGACCTCAAACTCCACAAAACATAAAAACACAAAGCATCAACAAGAACTAAGGTGCGCCCTTATCAACGCACGTTCGGTCCGTAATAAATGGCCGGTAATCACTGACCTAATCACTATGCACAATCTAGACATGCTAATGGTCACAGAAACATGGATCTCTGAATCCGACAATGTCATATTAAATCACCTTACACCACCTAACTTTTCGATCTATACCTGTAATAGGGAAAACAAAAGAGGAGGAGGTGTACTGATCCTTGCAAAAACATTGTTACAATACCGGACTAGCCTTACCAAGAGCACGCAACTCCTGAACACACTAACCATCACCAACAAATACAATACTATTAACCTCATTTACAGAACCCCAGGAATTGGATCAGATGAGCTCTCAGACATCATTGACCTAGCATGTAATCCAGAAGACTCCTCCAAACCTAACTGGCTACTAGGAGACCTTAATCTCGCTTCCACTCAACCCACCCTAGCCAAAGCCTTCCTCGAAGCAATGGCTGACCTCAACTACAAGCAGGCTATAACTGATCCCACCCACCAAGGAGGAAACCCCCTTGACCTAATATTCATCCCACATACCGTCATGAGTACATCAAACCAATTTGACCTTACTATCTCACCAGTCCCCTGGTCAGACCACAATCTAATAACATTCCATTTACCAATGCAACACTCTACGAGCCACCGCCCAAGTGCAACGGAAACATCAGGAACCACACGATTCAAGCAACTCAACAGGGAAACAATCGTTAGTGACGTTCTCCCAAAGCTTGATCAACCAGCAACCAACCTGAATGACATGATGTCCAACTGGAACGAGACCCTCTCCCATTACGCTCAACAACCTGCCAACAACAAAAAAACCGCATCGGACAGAGGAGACACCAAGAAACACGCCGCCCCATGGTTTTCCCCGGAACTACGAGCGTCCCTACTCCGACTCAGAAAACTCGAAAGGAAATGGAGAGCGACTAGAAATACCTCAGACCAAGCCATCTATCAACAATATCTGAAGACCCATCGCGAATCAACGTGGGCCAAAAGGAAACAATTCCATGCAGAAATTCTCAGCCGCTCACTAAATAAGCCAAGAGACCTTTTCCAGCTGGTGAAATCCCTTACCAACCAACCTTCCCCTCCTCAACAAGAAGGTATTCAGCCACAAGCATATGCGAATTACATCCAATCAAAATCAATAAAGGTAACTACAATGGCATCATCACCTCATCTTAACCATACCACAAATCCCAAAACCACTCTTTCCCAGTCCACACTCACCAAACTCTCACCGCCATCAACAAAGACCATTGAAGAAGTAATTGCATCAATCAACGCCACGACCGCACCAACCGACCCCTGCCCAGCGCACTGGATCAAGACAATGCGCACGGAGTTCAGCCCTATCATAGCCAACATCACCAAGCTGTCATTTGAAACAGGAGTTTTCCCAGATGCGCTCAAGCACACATCCATCCGCCCACTACTAAAAAACAATCAACTTGACCCAAAGAAAGAGGAATCTTACAGACCAATCTCCAGTATCCCTTTTCTGGCTAAGATCCTAGAGAGAATAACCCTTAGACAGATCCAGCAGCATGTTGACTCCTCCTCACCACTGGATCCCTCTCAACATGGATTCAGAGAAGCACACGGTATCGAAACCCTACTGACAACATTAACCAGTTCACTGATCAATGGAATTGACAGTATAAAGAATGGCTTCGCACTAATCTTCCTTGATATATCAGCAGCGTTTGACTCCGTAGACCACCTGCAGCTTCTCACCCGGCTACATGAGAAGGGAATCCGAGATCAAGCGTGGGACTGGTGTAAATCCTACCTCGAAGGCAGATGTCAACAAGTCCGGATTCAAAGCACCACCTCCGAACCTTTCCAACAGCACCAAGGTGTACCCCAAGGATCCTCCCTCTCCGCGTTGCTCTTTAACATCTATATGCAACCAATCTGTGACATTGCCCGTTCATTTGGCATATCGTGTCTTATGTATGCCGATGATGTCCTGCTATTCACATCCATTGTCATCAATTGTCCCGACTATACAGTGCTAGTTGACTGCTTCAACACAATAACTGACTGGCTACTCACTCAGAACCTCCGGATAAACTTCAAAAAAACAGAAGTACTAATGATCACAAGGAATAAAGCCTTCTCTCCGCCACCAACACTCAAAGTCAGAGACGCGGAACTTCCAATCAAATCCAACATACGATATCTCGGGGTAATTCTTGATCAACAACTCAACTTCAAGGAACATATCAAACGCACTGTCAAGACCATCTATTTCAAGATAAAAACCCTACGGCATCTTAGGCCCATGATGGAATCCGCGGATTTCCGCACCATCTTCCAGGCACTAGTCACACCGCACTTCGACTATGCCAACATAGTTCTACATGGCCTTCCAAAGAGCTCCCTCAAACCATTACAGCTAGCCATGAATGCGGCAGCCCGTGTGCTCTACGGAACCTCAAGGGTCGACCACATCTCCCCCATTCTAAAGGAACTACACTGGCTTCCCATAAGCAGTAGAATCCTGTACAAAACCCTCCTCATTACCTTCAAGGCCTTCAACATGATAGCTCCCCCATCCATTTCCGACCTCATAACGCGTTCTCCAGACAACAGATCCAGGAGATCCCAGGCTGCCAACATGCTACTTATACCAATTGAATCCACAAAACTCAACCAGATCACCACCAATAGGGCTTTCAGGAACTATGCCCCCGTATGCTGGAACAAACTCCCCCCACACATTAGAGCTATTAGAGACCTTATTCAATTTAGAAAAGCCCTCAAACACCACCTTTTTCTCTTACATTATAGCCATCCCGATACCCCATTACCTCCCACACCCCCACTATATCATACAGCCGCTACATGATGTAAAACACTGTAATCATACCTAATATGTAATACAATCGATTTGTACATAGTTTCCTAAGTTTGCTATAAACTTGAATGTAAATAGTTCCCCAAGTTCTCCTCCATGTTAACTCCCCGTTTTATGTAAACGACGGCCAATGTATCTGGTCAAGTGTTCTATTGTTTTGATGTAAACCGCGCTGATGACAAATAGCGCGGTATATAAGAAATGTTAAATAAATAAATAAATAAAATAAATTATGTGCAATCAGACAGGGAGTGGATAACAATCCTGCGCTTCACAAACTTTGTATAGTATAACCTATGGACGAAAACCCCCCCCAAGGAACCAAGACTCACTAATCCACACTGGTTGACAACAATTGTTGGGGAACCTGTAAAACTAGAGAGCATAACATGAAACTGCAAGGGGGTAAATTGAAAGGCAATGTCAGGAAATATTTTTTCACTGAAAGGGTGGTGGATGCTTGGAATGCCCTCCCGATGGAAGTGGTAGGGGCGAACACGGTGATGGAATTCAAAAAGGCATTGGACAAACACAGAGGATCCCTTTACAGAAATAGGATAAAAACAAAATAAACGGTACCATCTAACTTCTGAACCATATAATGTCTCAACAAATAGGGGTGTCCTACATGGAGTGATGGGTTTACCCCTGAACAAGGATATCGGGAGGGGTGGCCTGCACGGAGCGACAGGTGCACCTACTCTTGCCATCTTGCTGGGCAGACTGGATGGACCATGCTGGTCTTTATCTGCTGTCAACTACTATGTTAATATGTTGCTATGTTAAGAAATCTAATTTGGAGTCTGAACCGGCAGCGTGTAGACCAGACGCTACAAAATAATTTAACAACACTATCAACATACATAACTTCTTGTTTAACAACGCATTCTAATTTAAATATAAAAAGCGGTGTTGCAAGGCATTATGATGTTACAGCAGAAAACATTCTGTTAGGACTACTAAAACCCTATTTAAAAATTCCAGCCTTATAAACCCGGCCAAGAGCTATCGACCATCCGACGATAATGATGAAAACTAAGCCTGAAAAAGTTCTAAATGCTATTGTGAATCTGTATATCTGATTAGTTCTAGCTATATTGGGTACACATAACAACCATCAAGCCATATGTAGCACCAAAAACCCTTCAATAACTCACTTGCAAAGCACTTAAACGCTTCAGTCGAGGATCCCTTCCGAATGCATGAAAACGAAAGTAAAAACGCCGGCGTCTGCGTGTTGAATTCAATTATTACCCGTGGTATGCAAATAAAGGTGACGTCGTCTCAGATAGAGCCAAAACTGGTTCTGCAAGCCTCAGGGGTAAGGGAGACATTGCCATCAATTATAACTATAAGTTAACCTTACTACTCCCTTCAAAGGACCACAAATTAAATGTACTGCAGACAGATCATTGGGCTCTCTAAAGAAAAAGAACTATACCCTACATCAGTACCAACATTAAAAGACAAAAAACATGTATAAAAAACTTGTATAAAAAACTTTAAATAGATACTTAAACTACTGAAACAGACCCATTATGAATCCAGAGGCTAAAAAAAGAGACAGCTTACTTCCTTTGTCCCATTGATGACATGGCAGTGGGAGCACAGCACAGGCTTCCATTGGGGTCTGCTGCCACGTTAAACCCTGGGTCCTTCTCACAAGGCTTTGGTCCCTCCCCATAACGTAGGCAGGTGGAGCTTTCCCTCAGTTCGCCCGATTTCCAAATCAATGCCTTTCACTCACACAAGAAATGAGAAAATGCTTCATGAGTGGGTACAACTGGCCGCAGCCAACTTTATTATTACCAAGAACTTATGGGGCAGGGGACCTGCCTGGTCACCCAAGCCAATGTGAAATTGCCTGCCATACCATCCTCCCTAGAATGTTTGTTGAGGCACGAAGTAGGTTCTACCCTGCTATGCTGAACTAGGCTGACACCGTGCCTACTATACTGCCACATAGTTTAGCTGCCCGCCTTGCCTGGAGAGGCATGTCGAGGCACCCGCCTTGCTGCCAGCTTGGGTGACTAGCCCCTCCATCATCAGGATCTGTGCACAACTGGTATTCAGCTCAGGTACCCATCACGGGTACGGGGAAGCACAGCTTCTCCATATTCCCCATCAAAGGTCCCTGCCAAGTGGAAGTCATGCTGTGGGACCAGCCTGAGGTACTGATTTGCTGAGGCAGTGATGGTCATGATGACCAACAGGGTATAAGGTAATGTCCAGGTCAGAACAATATCCCTAGGGGGACTGTCTGTCCTGGGGTTCAGGATTGGTGGAGCCCCGCAATGTAGTGAGGAGGGGCCTAACTGGCGCCACTGCCTGGGGGTCTCCCAAGCGTGGAGTATCTGACAACCATTTCCAGACTTCTTCTATCCCTGCGAATTGTCACACTACTCTGGGGTATGGACCCAGCGCCTGCATTGGCACCCTCCCAGCTGCTGAAGTTCCAACTGCGTGATAGATCCACCTCAAATTTTCATCATCGCTGCGAGTCCAATTGCTGACACCACGAGGAATAAGACTGCTGGTATTCTCACAGTCCTCAGCTACTAGGGCTCTGGCGGGTTCATGGACTGGATGGGCCATGTGGTCCCTTTTGGCAGTGGGTCAGAAGTGCAGTTACCTTGGGTGTAGTCCAAGCACCGATGCTCAGAGCAGCACTTAATCTAGTTATACGAGTCCACCTGTAACTCTTACAGTCCCTGTAGCTTCAAGCAATTCTTGCAGTGAGACATCTGTTGAGGTCGAGGTGGATGGAAATATGGCCCTCCCCTTCACAAATATCAACACACAGCTTTGTGCTCCGGGCTCTACCAGAGACATCACCGGTTTTCTGACTGCCAAATTCACCAGCGTCCTTTTTGGATGCTACGGCAAAGCCCCCAACCCCCAATCCCTCAGCAGGGATCAGTGTGCTATTGAGCATCCTGGAAATCCAGCAGGCCTGACTCATTGGCGGCTGTGGTACAGTGTGCTATAGCCGCACTGTGTAACATGGCCTTTGCGTTTAGGTATCCTGATGATGGCACGTATGCAACAGAGGGGGAGGTGCATGTTGTGCTTAGTTTGCGGCCAGCTGCTGTGTCCAATTTGCATCTGGCCACTGTGCTTCTGCAATACGTGGCTGGCTGCTGTGTCCAATTCATGTCTTGCTACTATGCTTCTGAAATGTGTGGTGGGATTTAACCAGCCGTTGCTGCTATGAGGTGTGCTATGTCCGCTGCACCAGGGTCTCCTGTCAGACAGTGTACAGCTGAGGGGCTTAGAGCCCAGTATTTGGAGGCTGGGCTTATTTATTATTTATTTATTTATTTGCATTTCTTATATACCGCGCTCTTTTAATCAGTGCGGTGTACATATGAACAAAAAACAAACACAATATACAAGGCAACATTGGTTTTTACAATGAACAGGGTAAACTAACATGGAGATAACTGGGGGAACTATATACATGGTATGATAATTAATTACATGGTTGTAGTAAATACATTACGAGTGCAAGCGCTGTATATCAAAAGGGGTAGAAACAGGGCGTGGTGAATGTAAGGGTCGTGTCGATTAACAGTTTTCTGACGGGATCATAGAAATGGAGTCACCTGGGGAGCAGTGCTCACTGGGTGTAGATTCCGCAAAATATATTAGAAACAGGTGGTATTTAAGAGCTTTCCTGAATGACGTTATGTTTGTGATGGCTCTAATTTCAGGTGGGAGGGCATTCCAGGCTCTGGGTGCAAAAAGGGAGAATGCTCTGCAGGCTGTTGTTTTAGAGCATTTCGTCAGCAATCTTGGAAGATCAATGGTGTTCAAAGAAGAGGGCCTCCTGGTTCTATTAGCTGGAGTGACATGTATAAGATTACTGATGGGCGAGAGGGGTTGGATCCTTGAGGCCTTGAATGTCATGACTAGAGCTTTATAGAGAGTTCTTGCTTGTAGAGGTAACCAGTGTAGGCTCTTCAAGACTGGCATTATGTGGTCGGAACGTGATACTCCTACGAGAACTCTCGCAGCTGAGTTCATGGCCAGACGGAGAGGGTTCAGTGTTGATTGGTGGAGCCCGTGTAGGATGATATTGGCAAAGTCTAGATGTGGGATTACCAAGGCTTGGAAGATTGATCGGTAATTGGAGAAGTCAAGTAATGGGCGGAGATGTCGAAGTGATCGGATCTTATGGTATATTGCTTTGGTGGAGTTCTTAATGTGCGCTGACATGTCAAGCCACTAATCTAGCGTAACACCTAGATATCGGATTGTGGATTGTGCCTTCAGTTCCATCTTGTTGACTTGTAGTGAAGATGGTGGTTTGAAGCTTGGGCTCCTTGTGACGAACAGGACGTCTGTTTTGTTGTGGTTTATACGTAGGTTTTGTGTGAGGAGCCAGTTCGCTACAGCTTCAAAGCATCTTACTATTGCTGCGAAGTCTGGCTGGTGAATCTTGAAAGGAGCATACATCAGGATGTCATCCACATAGGCTAGACATTGGATGTTGAAGGAATGGATCAATGTGCAAATGGGCTGCATATAGATGTTAAACATTAATGCAGATAGGGATGACCCTTGAGGTACACCTTGCATCAGAGGAAATGGTTCTGATGTCGCTGAGCCTGTTTGGACTTGTTGCCATCTATGAGGCTTGAGGGACAGTCAGCTGGTGGAGGCCAATCTGGCATTGCTACCATCCAAGGCCTAGATGCGACATCAATTTATACTTAGGGGTTTTCCCGTGATTGTGGCATCTCTGCCCACCACCAGATGGATCGGGTCTGCTTTGACCCCTCCCCCCCCCGCAGGTCTTTTAGGTTGTCCTGGGCGCTCCAGCCAAATTCGAGGTGGGCCCCTGATCTGGCAGTTGCGTGACCGCTGGGTGCTCGCATCTCAAAACCTCGGGGAGCAGGCATCTCCACAAAGAGCATATGTAAGGCTGGGGCAAGAGTGTATGGAGACATTCCGGCATCCAGGCTAAGTCCTGCCCCCCATATGCCCATACCGACCCAGAAGTAAGCCATAACAGGGTATGCAGTCGGTCGGGCTCTGAGGCCTGGGGGTGTCCCACCCAGGCAGGGGGATGCAGGGGCCCATTGCTCTGTGGAAGGGGCAAGGAGGAGTAAACACATTTTTAACAGGAAAACTCCCAGAGCAAGCATTTGCGGCACCCACCGATATAGAGTAGTGGGGCATGCACTTGCGTTGTCCACTGGTATTGTGTAGCATCAGCAGGGGGAGTATTTCCCACTTCGCCTTAATATTCCCTGATTAGTCATGCTCATGACAATGGAAAATGCTCAAGGCCCAGAACCCAGGCATGCTGCTGGAATCCTGGACTGACCTAAGGTCTGAAAGTAGATTTGCATTCAGTACTATAGCTCTGCAGGGCAGCGTATATGAATTCAGCAGGTAAAATGGGGAATGGACTTTGGTCCAGCAAATGACCAGCCCAGACCTGGTCACATGCATCCTGTGCATTTAGCATTTAGCATTGGATCTTGAGTCCATGCCATTCGCATGTGTGCACCATCATAATTCTGTGTAGCACCTTATCAGGGCTTCATATGTCCTGGAGCTGCCGGCATGAGTCTTTGAACTCAGTCGGCAGAAAACCTTTCAGAGTGGTATGCTAACTATGGAAATACTAGCTCACCAACTTCTGATGTTTTAGTACCATTATGATCTTCTCTCGCAAATGCTGGACCTGGGTCCATTTCTACAGCTACCACAACAAATCGCTCCTGGAGGAAACTGACAATCAAGCCACGATATTCTACATCAACAAGCAGAGAACAGAGGATCTCTGAGAAAGGGATTCAGAGATGCCAAGTCTCACTTATTAGGAGTTTGTCACACTCATTTGAAGGCTCTCTCACGCTCAGACTCTTTGAGCCCATTTTCTCAAGCAAAAGAACCTCAGAGTCACTGCACTGACCCTTTTTACTGCTTTCACAAGACAAGCCTAACAGAACAAAATCAAGTAGTCCAACCAGTAGGATGAAATCTGAGCAAATCACCCTGTGTGCTGCCCCTTCCTGTACAACCAGTTTTCCCGGTACCTACACGTACAGGTGCCTTGAATCCTATATAGACACTTTTTTTTTAACCCATACCGGATGGTTTACTTTTGGAATCTCTGGGGATTGTAGAGCCCCACGTGTACAGAGCTTGACCAAGAACATGGCAAAAATGATAAATAATGGGCATGAAGCTTGATTAAGTTGTCTCTCACATCACACATTAGCCATTGTCCACATGGAATGTGAAACTGCCAAAAGATTGGAGGATCTCAGGTGAACCAAACAATGGCAAGCCAGTAGAATGCATGTATACATACGCTGTGGCAGCATGTCTCATATGCGTCACCATCAATGAAGGAGCTTGATTAAGGGGGACAGACTATTTTTGGAAAAATGTGTCAGTGCAGTCAGCACCAGCACCAAAGTCTCGGGAGCATTACTGATAAGGGCTATCTCTGGATTTGTCAGAGACTAAAACATCTAGGAAGTGCATTTCCTCACCTCTTTCCTCTCACTCATATAAAACACCTCTGGTTGGCCACTATACTCCAGTAAAGGGGGGGGGGGGGCTGGCAAACAAGTATGCATGTGCAGTCGCATCTTCCCCCTCTCCCCCCCCCACAGGAAGGACACCTGATATCAGTTTCTAATAACATGCCTGGCATTTGAATATCAGTTGTTTTATATATCAGACAGATGGTTTCTAGCACTCCAAATTCACTTAAATCACTGGGAAAGCAATAACACATGCAAAACTCAAGACTGAGTGGGGGAGATTTCTCCTCTCTTACTGTTTTCCATACCAACGTGTGCGAGCAGCAGCCAAACCACTCGGTGGAAGGCACCATCATCATCTCTCACGACACACGCCGGGATGGGGCAAGGACAGAAACTGCAGGCTTCCAAGCAAAAGCAACAGCTCCACTAGCAGCCCATCACATGTCAAGAAAACCAAAAGTTGTCGGGACTTGCACCAAAGCCCCAAAGCAGGGGGGGGGGTTTCATTCCTGCATATCTCTTCTCCCTAGAGGCCGCCCACCAATAGCCACCAAACACTGCCATCTCCTCAGTCTGTATCCCACAATGCTCCCATCCTGTACTGAGCCACCTGCCCCAGCCTCAAGCAAAAGCCGCATTCATAACCCCTCACAGACCAACATCATGAGCCTCTCTGCTGAGGCTGCAGCACTGCCTCCGTCCATGCAGCCACAGGCTTCCCTAGAAAAACGTTCATGGTGGTGAGCCACAGTGAAGTGAAATACCACAAGCACAGCAAGTAGAAAGGCAGGCTGTTGGCCGAAGATACGAGTGTCGAGTTGGTGGCTCTGAGAGGCGAAGAAGGGCAAGAGACAGGAAGAACCACTACTACCCAAACACCATGAGGCAGTAGAAGCCGAAACCGAGCAGATACAACTAAAACAACAGGCTCTTACTTTCCATGTGTTTAAGTTGGGCTGAGAGAGACCGATTCTTGGCCTGACCTCTCTTTTATCTGCTGCCTTGGACCCCCCCCCCCCCCAATATCCCATTGATGACATAGTAGGGGGAGCACAGCTTCCATCCGGGTCCACTGCCAGGTGAAACCCTAGGTCCTTCACAACAGGCTTGGTCCCTCCCCAAAAGACAGAGGCAGTAGTCAGATCCTTTAGCTGATAAAGGTGAAATGAGCAGTGTCAGCCACATGGTAAGAAGAGAAAGTTCAGTGGCTCAAACTGAAAGTGAGAAGTGTAGTGAACTGGGTGAAAAAAGCCTGGAGGAGACAATCAAGCTTGTGTAGAGGAAAAGGTAAACTAGGGAATCCAGCCCGTGTGAGGGCAAAATGAAAAACAACTAGGGGAGAGAGTGATTTTTAATTTTTGACAATTCATCCTTAACATACTATTTGTAAAACAATTTGAATGGCTGATAAATAGCCAATCTTAATTCCTCTTTTAGAGGGAAATATTACAAACTATTTGTATGCATAAAACAATATTTTGTGTACATAAAGGAGCTCTTTTAAAATTAGGTCATATCTACAAGTGATGCAAGCCACCACATACTTGTACAGCAAGTGTGCATAGGAGCAGAGTTATGATTTATGTATATATTTTATAAAATACACACGTATGCGTTTTAAGTACGTGCTAACATTTACATATGTTTCTAAGCAGGTTTAAGGTCTGTGTCTTGAATTTAGGTGCTGCTTCTGGGGAAGTCATACAGGTACCTATGTTTCTTTATAAAATAGCGCCAAAATAAGCGCATTCTTGCTCACTTAACCTGGGGACTGGTGCAATGATTGGAGGCACTTAGGTGGGTATCTCCTTCCTCTGCCCCCACCGCCACTGCTCTCCAGGGCCAGCAGCTGCAGCAATGGCAAAGGAACCACGATGCAACACTCACCAAAGGCTCCAGTGCTACACCGCAATTCCTGGCTGCTATTATCAGCCACTTCTGCCCCCTCTGATGCAAACTTCTGGAAGCAGTCAATAACAGCAGCCAGGAACTGTGACACAGTGCTACAACCGTTGGTAAGTGTTGCATTGTGGTTCCTTTGCCACTGCCACTGCTATTGGCCGTAGAAAAGGGCGGTAATGGGCGCCCTCCAGAAGGCTGGTGCTCTAGGTGACTGCCTAGTTCACCTTATGGTAGCACTGGCCCTGCTTAACCTAGACATCCTGTTATAAAATTACACCTTTAATGCAGAGAGTTGTCAACAGATTATACAACTACTGAGCTCCTAAATATTCTGCCTGAGAGTGTCTGGGGTGTTCTACTGCTAAGTTAGACTATTCTGGGAGTTCAAAGCTTGTCATCTATTTGAAACAGGGCGAACCTCCAGCTTTACACCCCCTCTTGCTGTCAAAATCTATTATTTAGCTTTGAATGCCCTGCTTCTGCTGCCCTCTGGAAGTTGCTGCCCTAGGCAACTGCCTAGTTTGTCTAGTGGTTGGACTGGTCCTGCCTCCAAACAAGAGAGACCAGAGTTCAAATCCCACTGACAGTCCTTCTGGTCTTGGGCAAATCATTTAATCTTCCATTGCCTTAAGGGATAGAGAAATACTGACTGTTACTCACCTTGACTAGTACTGGAAAGGCAGACTCTGAAAGCAAATAAAAAAGTAACTCCTCCTCCTCCTTCTCCTCCTTCACTCCCCCCCCCCCCCCCTTTCATGGACATCTGCTGAAATGTGAACTCATTCACTCATTCTTCAGGAATAGGAATGATCCTTAGTCAATCCTACTCTGTTGGTCCTGTTTTTCAAATTGTTGGCTGACCTGAGACTGTTGACATTTTGAATTACTGCCACAGAACGAGAGGAATTTCTGGAGGAAGTTCTTTTGAAGGTCCCTGTATTCCTTCCAGTCCTGCTGATGCCTCCAAAGAAATAAATGGGGAGAAAGAGAGGTGAGAAGGAGAATGGAGAGGGAGGACAAAAGAAATTGGAGGGGAGGGAGAAAGGTGGAGAGAGGGAAGAAGAAGAAGAGAGAGAAAGGATTGAAAGGAGGGATAAAGAAAGAGGGGATGGGAAAGGCAAACAGGGAGAAAGAGAAGACATGAGAGAAAAGGAAGGATGAGAGGAGGGAACAGGAAAAGGGAGAAGTGTAGGAGAGAGAGAAGGGATTGGAGGGGACAGAGAATGTATAAGAAGCAGAAGGGGGAGATAGAAGAGACAGACAAGGGAAGAAGGGAGGAGGTGAAAAACATATTAAGCAAGTCCCCTCTGTATAAAGTTGGCGTCCCTGAAGAGTCACCCTGTCATAAGGCGTTTGGGACTGGACCTAATGCCGCGGCCCCCCAATGCCATCAAACCACTGGCAGGTGGGAGGATTCCCGCCATTGCAGCGCCAGCATCACGATGCCGTTCTTGAGCTGGTTTGCGAATGCAGACTACGGCAGTAAACGGTTCTCGTGATCTGGGCCAAACTGGCCGAATCCCACCACTGTGTGCACCCCTGTGAGTGTCTGAGTCTGCATGGGGATGTTTCTCTGACTGTGTTTGTGCTGTGTGTCAGTCTCATCTATGTTTCACTGCAGAGACTTTCATTGGTTCTGCCAGCAGGGAGACAGGACATTGATTGGTTTGGGCTGAGAATAGACTCCTCCTCCCTGAGCTATAAAAAAAGGCTGAAGGATGGCCACAAACTTAGTGTTCAGGAAGTCTCTTTGAGTCCTGCTTTAACTGACTTTGGCTTAGTACTGAGTTCTTTCCTAAGTCCTTTCTGAGGGTACTTACCATCTCTGCTGCCACCATGAGCTCCCAGATCTGCCAGAACTTCCACCAGGAGAACGAGGCTGGAGTTAACCAGCTGGTGAACCTGCTGCTGCAGACATCCTATGCCTACCTGTCCCTGGTAAGAGCAAAAGGGGAGAGGTTGTGTGTCTGTGTGCAAGGAGCCCCCTATTGCTCACATGTGAAAGTGGTGTGTGGGTTTAAGGGTCTGGATCCTCATATGATACCTGGTACAGTAGTGAGAGAGTAGGGTAGAGTATATAAAGATCCCACCCCACCTCAGCACATTCATTAATGAGAATAAGGTGCATGTCCAACAATTACTTAACTTCCCCTGGCAGAAGCAATGTTGTAGGTAAGGTACCCATAAGGTCCTCTCTTCTTACTCCCACCTGGACATGATGGAGGCTTGGGCAGAAAATGTGCGCCCCCCCCCCCCCCCTCCCAGGATGCTGGCTTTTTGATCCCACTATCTTCTAACCTCCTGATGGTTTTTTTTTTTCTCCTTTCTAGGAGATGGCCATTGGGTACACCCCTTCCCCCTTCCTTTCCCTCATGCCAAACAAAAATCCTATTTCCTCCTTTCTATGCACTAGGTTATGGGAGGGAGACTGAGACCAGTGTAGTGCTGCTTGTTCTTAACACATCAGTATGAGGTAGCAGATCTCAGAAGCGTCCTGCTTCAACCCCATAATGAAGGGGCTACTACCCTGGTCTGACTAGAAACTGACTCCAACTCATAAAATGAGTGGGTTCTTCCAGCTCTCTTAATAAAGGGAGGGGGCCTGAATAAAATCTAAAAATCAGCTCCTCCCATGCCTTTGTTTCTCTGGACATGGCAGTTTCTAAGCTTCCTGGTTCAGGGTTAATGGCTTCTGTGTTTGTGTTTCCGCCCCCGCCCTCCCCCTCCCCTCTAATGAAGGTGTGAGTTTAGGAAAAGGAACTGCTGTCTTAAGGTGCTTTTGAAATGTGGTGCCAAGGTGTCAAATTTTAAACTGGGTTATTGATGACTTGGAGATATCTGGATGGGAGGAGGGGAAGAGGTTGTCTTTAAGCAGGTCCCCTTTTTACCCAAGGCTGCTGGATATGGGGTATTAAACAAGACAGAGCTCAGACACCTGAGGCAAAGCTCTAAATTCTGAGGGAGGGCTGACAAGTTCTAGAAGCCCCAGTGGGGGAGGGGGAAGAGGTGGAGAATATCACCAGCATAGCTCTAGCTCTGGGCCTGGCCTTACAGGTTGTATAGAGGTTTCAGAGCTTGGTTTACTCCACACTTTAAGGAAACTAGACTGGAAGACAGTTTCATTAGACACCTACTATAAAAAAAAAACCCCCTAAATATTTCCCATCCCCCTCCCAGACCTGTGCTAGGTGATCTCAATCCTGCTACTCCCACCCTGTTGCTATTGCTGCCCCGCCCTTTCCCCCTCCAGGACTTGTGATTTCAATGTCATTGTCATTACTGCCACTACAACACAGCACTTGACATCTTTAGTGCTGCATTGGGTCAAAAGTAGCAGGTCAGGGCAGAACCGCAATGCGGCACCAGAGTTCAGGTAAATGCTGTTTCAATGTCATTGATGCTACTGCAGGTCTGTGGGGTGGTGGCAATGGGATCACCCAGGAACCATATTGCTCTAGGCAACTGCCTAGTTGGTCTAAGGGTTGTGCTAGTCCTACCCCCTCACTCTAAGATATTACATTGAACAAGGGCTGAAGGCGTATTGGTAGAGGTCTCCTTTGATACTCTGCAGCTCTTTGGGAGCTTGGTTATGCTGAGGGAATAGGGTGGGGTCTCTTCAGACCCTCCTGGGAGTTTTTTGATTGTACTGCTGTTTCCTGTTCCAGGGCTATTACTTTGATCGAGATGATGTGGCTCTGGCTAAGTTCTCAAAGTTCTCTCTGGAGCAATCTGAGGAGAAGAGGGAGCAGTCGGAGCGCTTCCTGAAATTCCAGAACAAGCGTGGAGGACGGGTGGTCTTGCAGGATGTGAAGGTAATAGAGGGAAGGGGTAGCTGAGTGGATCCTGTGCCTTTCACTTGATTTACCCTCTTACCCTTCCAGGGCAGGACTGGGAAGATGGAAGGTCTCAGTATCCTAGTTCTAAGAATAAATGATTGGTGGTTTAAGGATTCTTCTTAGTATACTATCAATGACTGCTGTGGCAATCTAATAAGACAGCAACACATGTGATGCTGTTCCTTGTCTTAGACTTAAGTCTTATAATTCTCAACTAGAATTCAGAAGCCCTTGTTTACCCTGTACAATAGCTTATGTTTGGTGGTCTCAGCCTAGCAATATACTGCCAGCTGCCTAGGCTGGTGCTTAATGGACATCCTGTTTTATGTTGCAGAAGCCAGAATTTGATGAGTGGGGAAATGGGCCCCGGGCCATGGAGTATGCTCTAAAACTGGAGAAGACTGTGAACCAGGCTCTGCTGGACCTGCACAAGACTGCCATGGACCATGCTGATCCGCATGTATGTACCTCTCAAACAGTAGGGGTAGAGTTAACTGGAGGGATATCTTTTTGGTGGTAATCTTGAGTTCCCTTTAGTTTAGTCATTCCCAAGCCTATCCTGGGGGCTCCTCAGCCAGTTAAGTTTTTCAGGCTATCCACTATGCATATGAGTCTCAACTGAGGCAGTGCATGTAAACTTTTCAAACTAATATTCATAGTGGATAGCCTGAAAACCCAACCGACTGGAGTCCCCAGACAGGTTTGAAACCACTGTTAGAGTAAGCACAAGACAAACACACGTACCTGTACTGCTCAATTACATAGCAGCTAGATGTGGGATGGGCACTAAATTGGCTATGTAGTGGAGTCTATGATGCTTTAGGTTCTCAGTCACTTAATGAGATTCAAATCAGCATGGGTAGATGTTCTGGAGCTTGCAGTTTCTCAGACATGGGAGTACCTGGGCTATTAACAGCTTTTCTACTGCAGAGCTGCAGGGAGTGATGGAAACTTGACTAGTCTTCTGTGCTACTCTAAGCAATTTGTGTCAAATTTTACACAGATGTGTGATTTCCTGGAGTCCCATTTTCTGGAGGAAGAGGTGAAACTCATTAAGAAGCTGGGAGACCACCTTACCAACCTGAAGAGGCTCAATGCAGCAGAAGTGGGAATGGGAGAGTATCTATTTGACAAGATGACCCTAGATGAGGACAGCAGGAAGGAGAGTTAAGCCCCCATTGATATTGTACCCTTCTGAAATAGAGCTACCCCCACTAACACCAGAAGAGTGGAAAGTAATGTTACATGACTACAGAGAAAATAAACTAAATTTAACTGACTCTGGCTCTGTCTTTGAAGTGGGGGAAGAGCACTTCCTTATGATTTCTTATTCTAGTAGCACCTTTTCTAGGGAACAGCTTTCATATTTAGCTGATTTTTTTCTTTAGCATAGTGCCTCTTATCAAGTGTTCAAGAGCAGAGCTTAGTCTGTATGCATACATGTTTGTCTGCACTAATGCATGCACAAAGATGCCTGTTTCCCCTGGCAAGAGATGGGGAAGGCAGCAGCTGTTTGCTTGCAGAGACCCTATATCCTACAGGCAGAAGAAAAGCAGAAAACTGGCAACACAGTGCAATTGTCCGCCCATGGGAAGCCCATCTCTTGTGGGCAGAGGAAAGGAAAGCAGCACTAGACCGACTTGCAGCCTAGAAAGGTTAGAAGGGAGACATTTTTAAAGGGGCAGTGAACTTATGAAGAGAATAGTGGGGAGGGAACGGGGGAAGGGGAGACTAGGAGGGGAAACAAAATGTTGCAGAAGAGGGGAGTAGTGCAAGGGGTCTTCAACCCAGTCAGGATTTCATTACCACCCTGAATTAGGGTTGCCAACAGGCTCCAGATGCACCCGACAGGCTTGATCCAGCCCTGGGTTTACTCCATTGCATGCAGGGACATGTCTTGCTTTTCTTATGGAGTGCAATGGAGAAATCAGAACTACATGTCCCTGCATGCAATGGGGTAAGCACAGAACTAGATCAAGCCTGTCAGGTGCATCTGGAGCCAGTTGGCAACCCTACCCTGAATATGCATGTGAGATTTACTTGCACTGCTTCCATTGTAGGCTAATCTTTCATACATATTCATTGTGGTTAATCTGAAAGTTGACTAGCTAGGTGTCCAGCTGGTTCTATTTAGTCATACCTTTTCTTGAGCAACTTACATTTTTGGCCTGCGTTTTTCAAGTTCAAGGTGACTTACAGGTTTTTAAACTTCATGTATAATACCTTTAACAAATTGTCAGTTACCCCCGTTTAGCATAAGCCAATGGGAGATCAGGCAACTTGCCTGATTGCAGAAGTGGTGTTTGAATGATACTTATCAGCCCATGGCCCTAATCACTGCTGCTTCTTTCACCTGCTAGGAACAGCAGTAATCAGGGGCACTTCAAGGCAATCTGCTGCCTGAGTCAAAGAATGAGATGTGCCCTTTCCCCCTCAGTGGGTGCAGAGCAGAACTAGGACATCTACCCACAAAACTCAATATCTAACTTTAAATCTGATTCTGGTCATCTCGCTAACATTCTCCAATACCAGGTATATTCTGGTGACTTCTATAGTTCAATCTACAAGGCCAAATCAACCATATCATACTAGCATAAACTTCCAAAACTCATATAAGGGGCCTACCCAGTTAAAAGTAGCACTATAAATACTGTAGCAGGCCCTAGAACATCCATACAGAAATTGAAAAGGTAAACAAGTCAAATTACTACAGTACAGGTCCCTTTGTACAAACTGCATGTTAACAGAACTCCTGGCCTCAGTCATACACTCGGAACACAGACCCTCACCAAGTACAGAATAAGTGAGGATAACCTAAAGTGAAAATAAAAAAAAGCTAGACAAATCAAAGTCCAAGAAGAGTCTTACTTCTAGTATTGCATGCAGTGTCATTTCCCTATACTATGTAAAATATAAAAATAGTGCAAAGTCCAATCACTCATTGAAAAATCTTTCTTTATTTTCTACCTTTCTCTGACTATTTTATAATCAGATCATACTGGTCCCGATCTGAAGCTTCTGCTTTCTTCTGTCTTCTCTTAGCTTTTTCAATGGTTTCAACTCCATCTGCCATTTCTTCTCTCCTTTGGTTTTCTTCACGTCCTTCTTTCCATCTTGGATATATAATTTTTTTTTTTTTCTTTCCACCTTTCTTCCATTTATTTCTTTGGCCACCCAGATTTCACTACTCCTTACTATCCAGTTCTCGATCTCCCTCTTTTTATACCATCTACCACTTTTCAACCTTCACCTCCAGTCCTTCCATTCCCCAGCTCTTCCACTCTGTCCAGCATTTTGTCCTGTTTCCCCCTCCAATTCAACATGTCTTCCTGTCCCCACTACCCTCCACCTGCATCTCTCATCCAGCAGCAGCAGTGATGGCACTCCGGTTGTTTTATCTTAGATTTTGCCACCTCTGCCTTCCTGCTGCTCTTTTCCCTTAATGCTTGCAGCAAGAAAAGTGGCAGGAAAGCAGAGGCAGCAAATCTCAAATTAAAACAGAGCCAAATTGCTGCCTGAGGCAGTCTCCTCAGCTGGCCTAATGGAAGAACACCCCTGGCAGTAATATGTTTGTATTTGTGTTTTTTTTGTTTGGGTTTTTTTTGCAATGCTGCCATTTTTTTTTGCCCTTTCAGAAGGGAAGGATTGTTGCCATTTGTGTTCTAGGTGCTGGTGCTGGTGCTGGTCAGGTATGGCAGAGTTGTGCTTTAGGTTGAGTTTCTCTTTATAGAACCTCACATCTTTCCTGCTAATGGAAGATGTTTGTCAGTTACTGAGGTAAAAAAAATCTTATTCTTCAGGGCAGATGCTGAGCACTTTAGCAGAGCAGTTTTCTTGTGCTTTTCCCCATCCTAGGTTTGCTTGTCCCTGTAGAAAACTAGCTAGTGTCAAACTATCCTGCTAAACTGTAGCACAGTGAGCATGCAAAGTGCTACATATTGAATTGTGCCTGTTAAGTGCAGGCATGTATTTGCTTTTTAATGCTGGATCCTTATGCTAACTGAAGGCAGGTGTGACAATCTTATCTAGGAGCCAAAACATCAACTGTGATGAAGGATAACACTTGATCTCAGTTGATCCAAACCTAGGAGAAAACCCCTGATCCCACTAGCAGAATGTCAGGGGCAGGGCCTGTCCATGCTGCCCCACCATATTTTCTTAGAGGTGGGTTCTGAATCAGACCGGGGTTTCTCTCCTATTGGGCAGAGGAGTATCATCTGGATGTTTGGAGGAGCCTTTCTGGTAAGGGGAATGGGATCAAGGAGGTCCTTAAGGCTAATTGCAGCTGGCTTGAAGAGTATGGACAGCAGCCACACTACATGACAGTGAGTAAACACTAATATTCAATATGCTTGCTGTCACTGGCAGTCATGTCTTATCTCCACTCCAGTCCACACTTGCAAGGGTGGCCCCAAGGGTTCTTGCCACCATAGGCAGGCCCAATATGCTGCCCCTGACATCCAGTCTCTTACCAAGCATTGATGGGTGGCATAGCAATTGCATGTTTGAAGTTGCAGCAGATTATAAAAGTATATGTACACTTGTGGTCTGCTGCTCCTGCCCCCTCTGACTTTCTGTCTGAGGTGGCAGGAGCTGTAGGACACAAGTACATGGGCAGCATGGCAATCCCCCTTTTTGAAGCAGTCTTGATGTGTGCACCCATCAACCCGCAGTGGGAGTTTGGACATCAGGGGCAACACATCAGGGACTGTCTAGGACTGAGCTGTATATCAGGGTCTGTCAACCTAGGCAGTGGTCTAGTGGACAGAACAGCCTTGCACACTTACTACAGGTGCTCTTATTGCAGCACTGCTGTTATCACTCAATTAATGTAATAAAAACCTCTAAGTACTTAACATGAGGGTAATGGTGGTTAAGTGCCGTCGAGTTGGAGTCAACTCATGGTGACCCTCTGGATAGCTATCCTAAATTGTGTTCGGTCTTGAGTCAGGCGGCTCATTGACAGACTGGTACCCATAGCTGCTGTTATATTGATCCATCTCATTGCTGGCTTTCCTCTTTTGCGTTGACCTATCTTGCCAAGCATGATGTCTTTTTCTCTAATCTCTCTTCGCATGATGTGTCCAAAGTATGAAAATCAGTCTTGCCTGAGCTTCTAAAGAAAGCTTAGGTTTGATCTCCTCTACTACCGACTGGTTTGTTCTTCAGGCAGTCCATGGTATACACAGTATTCGCCGCCAGCACCATAATTCAAAGGCATTCATTTTCTTCCTGTATCTTTTTCACTGTCCAGCTTTCACATCCATATGATGAAAATATCATGGCTTGAACATGTCAGATCTTTGTAGGGAGAGATCTCTGCTCTTGAGAATTTTTCTGTCTCTTATAGCCATTCTGCCAAGAGCAATGTGTCTGATTTCTTAACTGCTTGTTGCTGCTTTATTGATAGTTGATCCAAGTAGGCTAAAGTTCACAATTTCAATTTCTTCTCCAATGATGAACCTGTTTATGCCAGTTGACATGATCTTTGTCTTTACATTAAGGTCAGGCCCATTTTGAGACTTCTCTTTGATTGTGAGAAGCAAGTGTTTCAGATTATCTTCACTTTCAGCCAGTAATGTGGTATCATCAGCATAGTGAAGATGGTTGAGTCTTCCACCAGTCTTCACACCTGTCTTCATATGAACTATTGCTGCTTGATCAATGTACAGATTGTGCAAGAGTATGATCAAGTGTTCTGGTATACCCATGCTTCTTAATGTGGCCCAGAGTTTCTCATGGCTTACACAGTCAAAAGCCTTGCTATAGCAGATAAAACACAAATAGATATCCTTTTGGTAATCTTTAGTCTTTTCAAGGATCCATCTCACATCTGCAATGTTGTCTCTCGTTCCTCACCCTTTCCTGAACCCTGCTTGCACTTAAGGTAATTTTTGTTCCAGGTATGGTTGTAGAATCTTGCTGGCATGTGGGATCAGAGTGATTGTGTGATTTCCACAGTCAGTTGGATCACCTTTCTTTAGTATTGGTATAAACACAGATCTCTTCCAGTCAGCTGGCCATGATTTCTTCCATATTTCTTGGCAGAGCCTTGTAAGTTCGGTAATAGCTGCATCAGATTGCTGTAATACTTCTATGTGAATGCTATCAATGCCTGGTGCTTTGTTCTTTGATAAGGCTTTCATTGCTGCTTCAGCTTCTTCTTTCATCACCAATGGTCATAAGGTACACGTTGAAACGGCTGGTCCACTTGATCTTTATCAGGGGTGTCCCAAGGGGGGTGTGGTGTGGTGCCTCATTTGCATAAATATTTGCATAATGTTACCGTACAGTAACTTTTAGTAAACATGCCTCTTAATGAGTATATGGATAAAGAAAGACTAAAAGATTTCTACATTGCTATAATCCAGTACCAACTGCCAGGCACATTAGGAACTACTACAAACGCTGCCCATTTAGAACCCATAGCAAACCTGCCGTATCCTAACAGCACTACCAGGACTCACAAAGCACCATACCCTACCTATCAAAAGGCAACACTGCAAATAGTAAACCAATACATTTCAGAGAATAACAATACATGACCTACTGGGGAAAGAACAAGCCGCAATGTCAAATAGGAATTATATAAACAGAATAACTCAGCTCAGTTACACATGCAGCACATAAACCATCACCAAACAAGGAATCACAATTTAGAAACAGGAAGACAATAACTAAACTTGGAATGTACAACACTGTAGAAATAAAACCATAAATTTCCTCTTGTACTAAACAAGGAGCAGACTTAATGATGCACACTTCCCACAGCTGACATCTTCCAGTTAAAAAAAATTCAAAATAGACTTTTCTACCTTTTCTGCATTTTTTTCTTTTTTTCAGTGGCAATTGCTCCAGCCACTGTCTTCTGGTTTCTTCGTGTCTTCTGCTAACTCTCCATCGTCTGCTGTCCATTTGTCCTTTCTTCTCCTAGTTTTTTTCCATTCTCTGTACATCTGCTTTAACATACTAATCTTTTCTCCTTTTGCTCTTTCCTCATTCCTATTTCATCCACTCAAATTTTATCCCTCCATCCTCACTCCCCACTTACACTCCCAATATCCGGCCAATTGTAGATTTGTCTTCTCTCCCACACACTATTTTTTTCACTCTCCCAGCTCCATCCCATTCTAATTCTCCCCTAACATCAGTTCTTCTCGTTCCAACCCCACCCAGCATCCGCTCCTTTCTAGTCCCTGTATCAGACAATATCCTATCCTAGCCCCCCATCAACTCATTTCTAGTCCTTTCCTAGCTCCACCATCAGCCCATGTCAAATCCTAGCTCCCCTCTGCTCAGCCCATTTCCAATCCAAGCCCCCCATGAGCCTACTTCCAATTCTAGCCCCTCCATGAGTCCATTTCAATTCAAGCCCCCACCACAGCCCATTTCCAGTCCTAGCAACCCCCATAGCCCATTACCAGTCCTAACCCCCTCTCCCCCCCCCCCCATCAGCCCAGCTAGGTTAAAAAAAAACCAAACTGGCTGCCGCTGCCACAGCAGCAGAATCCACCATTCTGCAGGGCCCCCCTGCCCTGCAGAGTCCTCCGTGTGGGCTTTTCAGAGCCTCACGAAGGGAGTTTCCCATTCTTGTGGCTCTTTTAATCCTGCTGTGGGGCTGATGGGAAATCCCATCAGCCCTGTGGCGGGATTAAGAGCAGTGAGAAGAGAAGCTTGCTCTTCACGCAGATTTGACAGCCGATGCTGAGACTGCATGGAGAACTCTGCAGGGCAGGGGTGGCCCTGTGGGATGGTAGCTTCTGCTGCTGCCACAGCGGCAGCAGCAGCCGGTTTGTTTTAACCTAGCTGGGCTGATGCAAGATGTTTGTGTGGGGACCCCTGAAACACGGGGCCCTGTGCAAAAAACATTCTTGCTCAATGGACAGGCCAGCCCTGATCTTTATCATATAAAAACTCTGCATATTTCCACCTTTTCTTGATCATCTCAGCATCATTCAACATAGAACCTTGAGCATCTTGTAACATTCCAATTTGAGGCTGAAACTTTCATGTTTACTAAATTTATTTAACAGTTTTTATATACTGCTTTATTTCAATCAAAGTGGTTTACATTGTAATTTAAACTTGTAATGTACATTAAACAGGGATATTAACCCTCCATTGCCTCAGAAAAATCCAAGTTAAGTGACTTGCCCAAGGCCACAAGGAGTGCTAGTGGGAAACACTGGTCTCTGGGTTACCAAGCCAATACTCTAACCACTGGACTACTCCTCCACTTTTCTTAAATTGCATTAAGTTCCATAAAGTCAGGACTAGATAAACTAAGGCAAAGTGATGTGTGGACTCCAACTCAATAGCAGATGGAGAAGGAACAGTTAGTCTGTGACAGGCTTTACTACTTTTATTCTGGCCAAAGCAGAAGCCACAGCTCATCTAGTCAGAGGACTGCTGCTGATTTACCTATTAGCAGACCTTTTTCACATGTCTGCTTAATTTTCAAATCAAGTGTAGTCTAGACTGATATCTCGGCTCTTCCAATCTCTGGTAAGCAGGACTGGCAATGTGATGTCACAATACCTCATTCTGTCAGTGTCTTAGAGGCAACCTCAACAGTGAAGTCATAATGATGGGATTCCACTGTACAGACTTCACTTTTATTAGATGGAGCAATGGCTCCTAGAACACTTCAAAACTTGTATTTTTTTCTATTTGTTTAATTTTTGGTTAGTACCATCTATCTGGGAATATGAAACTGTACAAACTTCCTCCATAGAGTAGGATCCATGCACAAATATCCCTGTTACTAAGGCTTCCTGATTGAGCCCCTAACTTGGTTACATAGCACATGAGCTGAGTATTGTGGATCAAAGGGCAAGATATCATGGAGTAATATTAAAACATTATTGGTATTGGGTGAGCATTTAACAAGAGGATCCAGTGGAGGAGGGGGTGGACGTAAGATGGTAGCAGCTTAGCTATTCTCCAGTGAGTCAGCTGTGCTTTGTATCTGCTGCTTGTGGCTATTTTTCTTTTTGGAATGGTCTCCCTTACCCCTAATGGGGAAGGTAGACTTGTCCTGCATATGGCTCCCGCTCAGATCAGCAGCTGATCATGCAGTTTGTTACTCCTGGGGCACAGGAATCTAACAGTGGGAGTGTTGGAATTGGATGTGAGGTGTCACTTTCAACAGTGGACACTAGTGTCAGCCCTGAACAGCATCCATGCTGAGCCAAGACCATTGTTTGGTTCTGGTGCAACTTGAAATAACAGCAGCTGAGGATTGGCTTCAAAAGTGGGGGAGTTGCAGGTCATGGGAGTGCATCAAAGGAAAATGCATTGTAAGCAGGAGGGAGAAGACTGCTGTGAGTAGGGCTCAAGCATCAGCAAAAGTTTAAGATCTAGCTGCCCATCAAACTGACTCGGCTTTTCTCTCCAACTAAACAGCTTTATGCCAGCGCTCTAAACCTGTGATGGTTATATT
This sequence comes from Ichthyophis bannanicus, assembly GCA_033557465.1. Lineage (NCBI taxonomy): Eukaryota > Metazoa > Chordata > Amphibia > Gymnophiona > Ichthyophiidae > Ichthyophis > Ichthyophis bannanicus. The sequence goes on from CM066033.1 coordinate 210,539,963, forward strand.
TGATGCAATTTGGCTTACCATTGTTCAGCTGGAAAGGTCATTTTCCCAAGTGTCTTGAAACGGTGGTGGATTCCATTTAGGTACTTCAGGTTGAGCTAAAGTTGCAGGAGGAAACTCACTTTGGCTTTGAAGCAAAGGTGGGAACTTCTCAAATACAATCTATACAGACTTTGAATCAGTCCCTTGTATGGGATGACTGTAATATACATGGGCAATTTAGAGAAGTGTTGAGTTTCTTTAAGCATTTCTTTCCCAAGTCATTTATGATTTTGTTTACCAAGGCCATCACCACCTCCCATAAAACCACATGTCCACTTGATTCCCCTCCCCTCTTCCTGGCTTCTTGACCCTTCACTCACTCCTTCCCCTACATCCTTTCTCATTGTTAATTCTAATCTCACATCTGGTTTTCCCTCCACCTGGAAGCATGCCCTTATCTGTCTGTCCTCTCCTGAAAAAGCCTGACCTTGTTCCCACTATCCCAGCAAATTGGCACCCAGTGTCCAATCTCCCCTTCCTCTCAAAAGTACTTGAAAAACTAGTCTTCATGCAACTTTCTGCACACCTCAACTCTACCCTTTCACTTCACCCCATCAGTCCGGCTTTGGTTTCAGTGCTGTGACTGGATCTATTCTTTAGGCATGCCTCAGCAAGATCTATCAATCCCATGATCGTGGTTCTTTCCATCGCTGTCTCTTTGGATCTCTCTTCCACCTTTGATGTTGACCACTGCACCCTCCTCGCTCGTCTATCTGATCTTGGGATTCACAGCACTGTTCAGTGGTTCCAGTCCTTCCTTTATCCCGCACCTTTGCAGTTCAGTCAGGTACCACTGTTTTCTCCTGTGCTCCTTCTACACGGTGGTGTTTCCCAGGATCCACCCTCGCCCCTCTTTGTGCTTCTCACACCACTTGACCTGCTCATCTAACAGGCTGGATTCTCTGCCTACTATTATGCGGATGACATCCTGCTCTTATCCCACACTAATCCCTTGGCCCCTGAGCTCACTATTCTTGATGCCTGTCTTGCTCTTACCACCAGCTGGTTTACCAGCAACTTCCTTCATGTTAATCCTTCCCAAGTCTGCTGCTATCTGGTTCTTCTTTGGTGCTCCCTCCCCCCTCATCTCCCACTGTCCACTTTTCCCATGCCTCTCGTCTCCACTCTTTGCTACCTTGGTGTTACCCTGGATCCCTCGCTTTCCTTTCATCACATCTCTGCACTCGTTCATAGCTCCTTCTTTCATCTCCATCAAATCCATGCCATTTGGACATCTCTCCCTTCATCCCTCACCACTTTAGTTCTCTCCCTTGTAATCACCTGTCTAGACCATTGTAATGTGACCTTTGCAGGTCATCTAATACCTGTTACGACACCTCCAGCTTGTCCAGAATACCACCTTCCGTCTCATCACCTTTCCCCATTCAATCATGTCACCCCCCCCCCTTCCTCAACCTTCACTGGCTCCCTATCAAAGTCGGGTTCATTTACAAGTTACTCATCACTCACAGAGCCCTCTACCCCAGTATGCCCCAATATTTTTCTGATCTCATTCACCTCCAGCCTGCCCCTCTGTTTCCTCTGTTCTGCACATGGCAACTGCCTCTTCCTTCCTTCCTTCGGCTCACCTTGACCTCATGTTCCAATCTGCATTCTTTTTCCTAAGTCCAGTCCCCTGGAACTTGCTCCCGCACTCCCTTCACACAACTATTGTTCCCCTGGTTCAAAGCTGTTCTTAAGACTCACTTTTTTTCTGTCAAGCCTTTGACCTACCCCCCCCCCCCCCCTTGGACCACCCAGTTCTGTAGGGCTGGTACCCCTGCAATTCTGTACCTGCAGATCTCCAGCCTACTCAGCAGCTCAGGCCTGAACCAAGGTGATCAGACAAGATGGATTCCTGCTATACTTTTTGCTGTGTTCAGCTACAGACTTGACCTCCAAGCAACTGCTTGTGCAGCGTTTCTATGTGTGCATACAGAAGTCATTGTTCCTGGCTAATTCACTGCCCACATGCAAGAACATCTGCTTCTCTGGTGCTTATCTATGGATGGTTCTACTGGCCTTGGACACTTGTACCTATGCCCAGAAAACTACATACTGTTTTCTTGGCATGACATCTTACTATGGATCCTTTGTCTGCAAGATGATGCCTGTCACCTACCTCCTGATTTGCTGAGAATACCTCAGACTGTCTTGTGCCAACCAATCACTAGACCTAGGATGGAGACTCATCAGTTATACAGTCTGTGCAGAAAAACTTTTGGGGTCTCTTTGCTGTTTGTGCCCTGCTTACCTTGTTTTGCTACCTGATGTGTCTGCAAGACAGCCACACTACATGTGGGCAAGGCTGTTCTCCAAAGGACAGACTTTCACAGATACCTTTGGTTCTGTGTTCACCCACGGCTTGCCTCCAAAAGGGCTGTAGCCTGCATTATCTAGCTTAGCTGCCTCCTTGGACATGCTGCTCCAGAGTCTCTGGATATCAGCCACCCGAGTGACAGACAAAGCTAAGGTACTGATCTCTCTCTCTCTCTCCCCTCCTCCAGATGGGCAAGGGTTAGCTAAAACTTATTCCATAACTTTTTTCTCAGTGCAGAGCGAGTCAGTGACTTCTGGTTACTAATTAGTGATTTATTACTTTGTCCAATTGTAATTGTCGCAACAAATTTCTACCTCATGTTTGTATATTTTTCTACCTGGCTGTTCATAATAAAATCTAATATACATATCTACAGAGCAGACTTATTTTGTGGCTCATTGCCAGCATAACTCACAGAACTTTGGGCAGGGTATCAGTAGCCGATTTCCCCTGGACGTAACTGAGAGCTTACCTTTATTTTTGCGGTACTAATAATCCCTACAGTTCCCTCCCCCACCCCCACCAGTCAGGGTCCTTCCATAAAATAAAAGACCACATCTTCTGCATAGACCATCCCCCTATTTATTTTGAAAATTGTGTTTAGTGTCATCTTGTGTCTCTCTTCTATACTTTCCTTTCTTTTTGCTCTTCATTCTCTTTTTCCTATAAGTTAATGGTGGTCCTTTTTTCTTCTGACAGCCTACTTTTTATTGTACACTACCCTGATGCTCAGGTATGGGTGGTATATCAAGCCTTGCAAATAAAGATAAAGATTTGTGGTAGTTGTGACATGGTTGTGGATGTCATCCGTCTTTGAACATCACCAGTGTCTTTCTAGTTGGAGTTTGTTTGGTTTTGTTTAGGTCTTTTGAATGCCATGCTGTGTTGGCATGAGCTGTGCAGGTGGTAGCACTGGCATGAGGGTTGGTAGCAGCATTGCTTATGGTCAAATTCCAGCTGTAGATTTGACTGCAAAACCAAGATCCTCAATGCACTAATCTAGGATATAATATGTTGTGTGAATGTAATCTCCTTATCCCCTTAACTTGGATCTTTCTGAGGCAATGGAGGGTTATCAATGTTCCTGTGTAATGTATGTTACCAAGTTTAAGTTACAATGAAAACTGATTTGACAAACAAGTGGTACAAAAAATGTTAAATTTTAAAATTCTCCTGTGGAATTATTTAAGTATTGGAAATTCCAGCTGTTCTTGATCACTCCTAGCTTGAGGGTATATTTCTTGCTGAAGAAGAGATTGAATAGTGTTAGTGGATATTGGTCAGGAGGGAGCCCAATCAATATTCTGACTTTGACTCTGGTTTTAGATACCATGGCTGATACCATGGTATCCTTTTTTGTTTTCAAGATTAGAGTCTTAGATGTTTTGTTCTGTGACCAAGAAAAATAATTTCTTGGTCAAAGTCTGGGTTGTTCTAGATGTCTCTTTTTTATTACTCAATCTAAGATGTCAGTTCTTCCTGATGTACTGATAAATGGAATATTTATGTATTTTGTGAACTTAAGAAATTGCAGTTTCTGGACACATGGAATCCTTTTGCCTCTTTAGTGGTCATTGTCCCATCCAGCTGAAGATCTGGCTCTTGTTCTGGCTGTAAAAGTCAGTGTTTAAGCTACTGCTTTTTCTTTTGTGTGCTTATTTTTATTTTTTTTAGTATGATTTAGCCTTTCTAAAGTGATCCTCAAATTGTGGACTCTTAGTGTATTTGAATTTTTTTTTCATATGTAATTTTTTTATAGTGTTTCACTTTATTGTCCCTATTTTTATTTCAAGTATATTGTTTGCATTGTTTGCATTGTTGAAGTGGTTGGGGGGGGGGGGGAGGGGAAGGATTTTCTTAAAATATGACAAGTTTGGTTTTTCTATTAACAAAGTCTTTGAAGTTTAGCTCCTAGGTGTCATATGGATTGAAATAGAGAATACTGTACATATGTATCAAAACACATCAACAGTTCATTCAAACATCCATTAGTTCCAAAACGGTTGCTGCTGAATACTTCATGGTATCTAGTAAAAACAATAGAGGATCTAGTCTGAGGTCTCTTCCTTAATTCTCATCCAAGTCAAAGTAGTAAATTATGTTGCTACCTAAACCACTAGGTGAATAATGAATGTTTGTTTGAAATGAACTTGTTCTAGGGAAGGTTCCATCCTTATCCCTGCTCATAAAGGGAGTATCTCATTCATTATGTAGTCTGGGTGCTGCCATCTGGTGATGAAACACTGCTCTGTTCTGTTCTTCCTCTGGAAAACTCATAACTTATTTACTTACGTTACCCCTCAATTACTACCTAGCATGTTTACAGTTATTGAACTGTTTGATATTAAATCCCATTTTGTCATGTTGCCTTTTTTTTTTTTTTTTAGCATAAGTAGCAACCTCCTGCAACAACAAATTCCAGAGCTGCTGAATACCGTGATAGTGAAGTGTGCTCCCTTTTTTTGTTTAGGGTAGTGGAATACATCCCATAGACTACTAGATTAAAAACCATCACATCCAATGAATGTGTGAGATCTGTGTACAGTGGACACAGGTTCCACAATGCTTGTATGGGGTCAAGCATTGATAGCCTGGATCCCTTTCATAACAGTTTGAGCTCTTCCTCCCAGGAACTTGTTAAAACCTCTTTTTTTTTAAACCCAGCTACACTAACAGCCTTTACTACATCCTCCGGTACCAATTTCCAGAGTTTGATTACAATTTGAATGAAAAATATTTTCTCTATTTGTCTTAAATAGTTTTACCCTGTAACTTCATTGCATGTCCCCTAGTCTGCTTACATTATCAGAATATAGAAAATAGAACTACATCTACCTGTTCCACTCCGGTCATTTTAATTTATAGACTTCTAACATATCTCCCCTCAACCTTCTCTTTTTCCAGGTTAGAGCCCTAACCTTTTTAGCCTTTCTTCATAGGGCTATCCATCTATCCCCTTTACCATTTTGGTGGCTCTTCTCTGAACCTTTTCTAATAGGGGTGACCAAAATCGCACACAATATTCAAGGTGCGGTCACATCTGACTACCCATTACCCTAAATCATATTCCTCATTCCCTTAGTCTGCTTCTACCATCCTGCTAGGTAAGGAAATCTCAAGTTTTTCCTGGCCCCATGGGGCATCCATGTTTTTAAAATGTCACTTTCAACCCCTAGCTCTGTTCTCATGGTAGCGCTGGTAGTGGTTAAACTGCCCAATAAGCTGTGTGCACTTAGGTGCTTAGTCACAAAAAGTAGTACTGCAGCTACTGCGTGGGTTGGAAATGCATGATTTTGAAAAAGCAAAGTCTTAATTTGAGGATTTTTTTTTCTGGAAAATACTTATGTTGTATACATCTCTCTCTACCTTTAAAAAAAAATTATTCTTAACTCAAGTAGTAAATAAAACTCCAAACTATGTAAGGACACTTTTTTTTTTTCGTTTAACTAAGGAAGCTCAAAGTAAACTAGCACAGTATTAACATATCCATGTGTGCTAGTCCTCTCATCTCTGCTTTGAGCCCAGTTTTTTGGGGTTAGAACAGTCAACTCAAACTTCTTCACATTCATATGTGAGTAGGGCTTGCCTAGCCAGTAGTTGGCCCCCTAGGGTGACAAACCTCTAAGGATGGTATCTGAAGCAGGGGCGCAGGGCAGGGGGCGGGGGCAGTGGCATCAGAAGCAGTAGGCCAAGTGTGCACCACTGTACATGGAATGCTACTGTTATGGCAAATGCTGTGAAAAGCTCTTATTCAATCACTCACCCACAGAAGGAAAACTCAGACAGGCTGGAATGCAAACAGTATCTTTAATGTGCACACCGGTTCAGACAGAGCCGGTACCCTCCACAAAAAGTCTGAGCCCCGAGGGATGTCCTCCAATGCCTTATATACAGTACAATTTTAAACTCATTCTATAATCCCATTTGCCACAGGTATTTCCTGTCCACCAATCAGCAGCCCCTGGGGAAGGTACTTGGGTGACCCGTCCAAACCGGTGTGCTCTGGTCTGATTTCTGGGCTAGGGGCTATTGTGCTCAGGCCTGGAGTGGGGGAAGGGTGTCTACTGAAATCTTAATGGCTTCTCTTAGCAGGCTGATTACTTTATGTAAGAGCCTCATGGCTTGGGGGGAAGAGTCAGGCTGATCACTTGTGTAAGAGCCTCATGCCTGCCTCACTACTACCACACCACACCATCCCATTGACCCTGCTGATGACCTTGAGGGAGGGGGGGGGTTTGTAGCGGCAGCAGTGCAACCAAGGCCTCTGTCTGGGGCAGCAGAAACCCTTGGGCTGGCCATGTATACCAGAATGGAATTCACAAAGTCTTACAGTATCTGAGACATAAAATGAGCAGTGGAATAGCTCATTGCTGTATTGAAAGTCCTCTTCAGTGTCCACAAAACATCTTCCACCCTTGGCCAAAGCTCCACCTCAAACTGTTTCTTCAGGGGTTCCTAACAGTATCAAATCCATTATAAAAATAATGCAAACAAGCCTTGAGTTTTAAAAACAAAATACACACTTAATGCATACCAAAAGGGTAACAAACATGGTGGCCATCATGATGCAAACACTATACATGTGCAAACATACACCCTGGGCAGAGAGGGGTGGTTTAATTGGTGATAGTGATCAATTCCCTGTAAAAATGCCACTTGACTATATTAACCCATGGGGTATACAAGTTTGTCAATTAAAACTAAAGCATTGGGGGGGGGGCGGAGCCTGATGTCCAGCGGGATAGTCGCATAGCGCTGAGGCTCCCGAGAGGCCTACCAAGACTCCTGAATTTTGAACCGTTTTCATTCTGAATATTGCTTTGACTCTACCGGGGTACCTTGGGGTGATGGCGGGGACCAAACCAGCACATCTAGATTTCGGGACCCCAACGAATTCCCATGGTAAACGCTCCAAAACCGAGCCCCTGTCTCCGCAGAAGCAGCCCGCACCTCGGGAAGGTCCCGAGATGCAGCAGGAGATCCTCACTGAAATACGAGGGGTAAAAGACCTTGTGCAATCCAACGGGGAGTCACTCCGAGCGCTGCGTGAAGATTTCGGCATGCTGCAAAGCAAACTTGAAGGGCTTTCCCTACGGCAAGACAAAATGGAAGGCATACTGGACTCACACACGGTCCGGTTGGCGAAACTTGACAAAGTAGAGCGCCAGATACGGGCCCTGCAGAAAGAAGTGGAAGATGGCAACAATCGGGCCCGCCGCAATAACATACGGCTCGTGGGCATACCGGAGGGAGCTGAGTCTGGAGACATGAAGGAGTTTCTTTGTAAGGCACTTCCTTCCCTACTTCGGATCACATTTGCTAAAGACCTGGAGATTGACCGGGCTCATCGAGTGCCCTCAAATATGGCGCTCAATCGGAAGACCCCGAGGCCTATTATCTTTCGGCTCTTAAGATACCAACATGTTGAGCAAATTCAGAACGCCGCTCGCGCAAAAGGCCCCATCGAGTTTGAGGGCCACCGGATATCCTTCTTTCCTGACTTGGCCAAGCCCACGGTTGACCGTAGAAAGCGATTCCTGGAATTTCGACCGAGGCTACAACAACTGCAAGCTCGCTATTGCCTGATGTACCCGGCTAAACTCAGGGTAACGCTGCACAACCAGACCAGAACATTTGATGATCCTGAATTACTTGCGGAATTTTTGGAGTCCAAAGAGGCAGATCAGATGTGTTGATCCAAGGAACACTTAGCTAATTGACCTTATATTGGTAAAACCAGCCATATTGTTGTCGGACGCTCTCTACCTTGGAGACCGCCTTGGCAATTCACAGCCTTGGCTTTCACTAGCCTTGATGGCCCTGCTCTATCATGCCCACAGCTACTTCGGTGGAGATCGGAGACTATAATAACAGAAGGGTTCGAATATTACATTCGCACTCTCTCGGGCCTCCTCCCGCAGACATATGGTCGCCATTTATAGTTGGGGTTATGCTTCTTCTCTGGGGCACTTCGGTGCTTGTTTTCTCATATGGGGTGTATCTGGTATCTTAATTGATGTGTATGAAATAGATGTACAGATGTGGTATATTCCATACTCGCCTGCGCTTTTACTTCAAATGTATGACAATGTCTTATGGCCCTATGTAAGGTTTTTTCATTGAACGTAAAGGGAATCAACAACCCGATTAAAAGAAAGAAAATCCTTAGTTATTTGAGTCATGAAAAGGCGGATTTGGTTTTTCTTCAGGAAATGCACTTAAATTCTACCGAAACTCTGAAACTCAATATTAAACCTTACATGGTGTCTGCCTACTCTCCGGCTGTTTCTAAGAAATGTGGGGTAGCTATTCTGGTGAGGAAATCCTTGCCTGTCACCATTATTGCCACTAGCTCTGACACGGAGGGCAGATGGTCCCGCGTCCACCTTAAAATTGGACACCTTGAACTAACATGTATATGTATATATGCCCCCAATGTGGATAATCCTGCCTTTTTTGCTACCATTGCTCAGGTTGCGCAGGCCTCTGCTAGCACCTCATTGATAATAGGTGGCGACTTTAATCAAGTCGTCGATCCTCTGATGGGCAGGCCACTCGTTCTAGGCGGTTGCCTGTCTAAGAGCTCCCTCACACTCACCTCCTTGATCAAAGATCTTGCTTTAGTGGATCTTTGGAGATTGTTGCATCCTGCTGAACTGGAATTTACTTACTATTCTCCCCCCCCATCTATCACAGTTCAGAATAGATTTTTTCCTAATATCTAAAGTGCTGGTATCTCAGGTAGACACAGCGATGATTCACCCATTACATATCTCAGACCATGCTGCCATTTCCTTCCAGTTGCACGCTAACCTGCCCAGTGGGAATCCGGGAAATTGTTTTTTTGATAGGACCCTGTTAGAGCAACAAGAGTTTCAGTTAGACATTCGGGCCGCCATTCAGGACTACTTCCATTTTAACTTACCACATGATACCACGGGTTGGGCTTGGTGGGAGGGCTTTAAAGCTGCCATTCGTGCAACCATTACTAGCTATCAAATTCGCTTGGGGAAACAGCGTAAGCAACAGTTATTAATATTAGAGCAACAAATTAAAGCTGGGGAACGGGTTCTTACTTCCCGCACTGATCCTTGTGTGTTGTTACGATTGCAACGCCTACGCTTTCAATATAACTCAATCCTGTCTGCTGCAGCTTCTAAAAATATCACATCACAGCAAGGGATGTACTATCGGGAAAACAACCGTGCTGGTAGACTCTTAGCTAATGCCTTGAAAGGTCAAAAAGAAGCCAAACGGGTAGCGGCTCTCCGAAACCCGGTAGGAGGGGACATAGTGACAAATAATACAGAGATAGTAGAGCTCTTCCGGGATTTTTACACTCGTCTTTATAAATCAGAATGTGACTTCACGTCAGAGGCTTTTGAGCGATTATTATCCGGAATCCACCGGCCGACCCACTCTGAAGAGGATCGGGTTGCGATGGATACACCCTTCTATACTAATGAAATTCACTCTGCCCTTAAATGTGTGGCCTCGGGACGCGCCGCAGGCCCTGACGGTCTTCCGGCCGAATTTTATAAAACGTTCAGTGCTGATCTAGCCCCCCACCTAAAACTCTATTTCACTGCTCTGGCTGAAGACACATCTTGCTTGGGATCCTTTTCGGCGGCGAATGTGGTAGTATTTGAAAAAGAAGGGAGGGATCCGCTGTTAACAGCTAACTACCGCCCAATCTCCCTTCTTAACGCAGACTAAAATTTTTGCGACTATCTTAGCCTCTCGACTATCTGACCAAATGTCTACACTAATCCACCCTGATCAATGTGGTTTTGTACCCGGAAGATCCACTGCCGACAACGCTAGGACTTTATGTCATGTTTTGACTAATGCTGCAAGCCTAGATCTACCACTAGTTGGCCTCTCCCTAGACGCCGAGAAAGCCTTCGACCGTCTCGAATGGCCCTTCTTATTTGCTGTTCTCCGTTGGTACGGCTTTGGGGAGGGCTTTCTCCGGTTTCTTCAAGTCATGTATGCCGAACCCACAGCCAGTATATGTGTGAATGCTATCAAATCTCAGCCATTCAGCCTTCAAAGAGGTACACGCCAAGGGTGCCCCCTATCCCCTTTGCTCTTTGACTTAGCGCTCGAACCTCTAGCCCTGTTACTTAGGCAGTCCGCAGACATCCGTGGTGCCCCCTTTAGACACAGAGAGATCAAACTCTCCGCTTATGCAGATGATCTTATGCTTTTTATAACTTTGGACTCGGTCCCAGTAGTCTTAGAATTACTAGACAGGTATTCGCAGCTCTCGGGCTATAAGATCAACTGGACCAAATCGGTTGCTTTCCCACTTAACCACCGGGTACATGCGGCCGACATGCAAGCCTTTCCCTTTCTCTGGCAGCATAGTATGGTGAAATATCTCGGGGTCCATTATTGCTATCCTTTAGAGGACACTATTAGTTTCAACGCCAAGGCGATAATCTCCAAAGTCCGTGAACTTACCAATCGGTGGTCTCCACTAACCCTTACATGGTGGGGCCGCTTGGAAACAGTGAAAATGATGATAGTTCCTAAAGTGAACTACATTCTCGAAATGTTACCATGTTTACTGCCCCGACACATCTACAAAGATATAGAAGGCCTTCTTATTCGTTATCTATGGCAGGGTAAAACACCCAGAATAGCTAAACAATACTTGCAATCTGATAAAGCGAGAGGAGGAGCTAGATTTCCAGATTTTCTCAAATATCATAAAGCCTTCCTCTTAAAGCAAGGTGCCCGTTGGTTGGATACCCCGGCAGCAGGCCGCCCGGTGTGGCTAGATATTGAAGAAGAGCTTAGTGGACCAGTTCCGCTGGCCTACTTCCCTGGAATGTGCCATCATTCAGACTCCCGCCATTCACCAATGGTTGTAGACACTCTAGTGGCCTTTAATGCCCTCATTCAATCTCTGGGTCCGCAGGCGGGCCCCCTGGACCATCTCCCGATATGGCATAACTCTCGATTTCAAATTAACAAAAAAACGATAGCATGGAGACCCTGGTACTCCAGGGGGATTTGGACACCTAAGCAGCTGTTTGCTGGGGATCGCTGGAAAACCTTTAATGCTTTACAAACGGAATTTCGTCTACCAGCGAAATATTACTTTCAATGGGTGCAGCTCCAACATTGCCTTAAAGGCGCTCGGGTCACTCTGCGCTCTGATACTAGCGTGGAAGGGCTGTCAGAGGCGATTCGTTGTATCGGGAGTTTACCAGGGGTGGCATCTAACTTTTACAAAATACTCACTCATAGTCCAGGTAGGGACACCCCTAGGGCCCAGCAGGCATGGGAGCGCGAATTGCACATCACTTTAACTCCCCAGCAATGGAAGATAGTCTGGAGCAAAGTGGTGCGGGTCTCTAGATCCGCCTCTGTCACTCAAACGCTCTTCTATTTTGCCCACAGATGCTTTTATACTCCTGAGAAGATGGCCAAATGGAATGTCAATACAAGCTATCGATGTTGGTCCTGCCATACAGCGGTGGGTACCTTCGCCCATGTTATCTATGAATGTCCAGCACTACAGCAATATTGGGGGCGGGTTTGGGACCGGATTCAAAGTATCCTACACTTCCGGGAGCCCCTTTCTTGGAAGATTGTGGGACTCCGCTCTGTGGCGGGGATCCCCTCTCTTCCCAGGACAGGCCGCTTCCTCCTAGATTTTATGTTGGGTATGGCTGTATGCTTAGTCACGAAAAATTGGAAGAATGGCTCCCGCCTAACTTTTACCGAATGATGGAATTCTGTCTGCTTATATAGTACATATGAGCAGATACCTCGTCGGATGGCATTCCAGGTTCAGGACTGCTCTCACTTGTCTAAGTGGCAGATGCTTAATGACTATGTTCAGATTGCCAGATGCTCCAATATAGCCACATAGCTACACTCATCATGTTGCAGATAATTATATTATCTCGAAAGATAATAATGTGTATATACACCCGATACTGGATTGTTACGTATCCCAGAGGGGGGGGAGGGGGGTGGTGGGGGTTTACTGTCCGTGATTGTATAATATTATTTGTCATGTCTTCTATTCTGTATGTCCTTTTGTTTCGATGTTCCAAAATGAAAATAAAAGTTTAAAAAAAAAAAAACAAAAAAAACCTAAAGCATTGTTCACATCAGGCTAATCATCGTAATAAAGTCCCTCCGCCACTTTTTATATCACAAAGCAGCATAAATAGTCTATGGTATACCAGTCAGTGCAATACCCATGGAGCCAACTCCTTCCTCTGGTGTATATGTTCAATGATGCAGGTTTTACAACTTGGATTTTTATGCCCCATCTACAAATGTTTGCAAGGGCACATTACTACATCCACTCACCTATACTTAAACAAGTAATGCTGGATTTTTACTTAAATGTAAAGACCATAGTGGGACGGTGAAAATGTTTGTTCACAAATGAGATATTGGAATTCCAATGTCCAAATGTCAAGTAACACCCCCTCCCCCCTCAGTTGTGTGTAGAACAAAATGTGTTGCAAATTTTTACCATGCTGAAAAGCAAAGCTGGGAGGAGCATCAAACACTGGGCCTGCTCCCAAAATTTGCCAATGGTTTAAAATTTAAATACATGACATGAATAGCCTGAGCAATATATGGTAGTACACAGAGTGGAGCAGCTATTTGTTCTATCATCTTAGATTGTAAAACAGATCCAGACCAATATTAATACCTCTTTTCTGAGGCTAATTGATAACCTATTCCAGATATTCTTTAGATTGAAAATGTGTTGTCATGTTTTTTTGTGATTGAGCCTGATGCTTCTCTTGTACATAAATGTTATAATCTCAAAAAATTGATCAGTTGGTATTCTCCTTCAAATGATAGGGTGGCAACTCCTGCAATGCAAGAGGCCGTTATGGTTGGTCTCCTTACAAACAATTAATGTGACTGTGGTGTACTACAGTGATTGTGAAATCTAGAAAATTGATTTTATCCTGTGCCACCGGCTGAACAAACTGAAGGTTAACTTGTGCATTAATCCAGTGTAGAAATTCCTCAAGCTGTACATCTGACCTGCTCCATACCATAAAAATAATTTCAAATTTAATGGGCCAAAAAGAAGTTATTAGTGCCCAAACCAGTGAATTTTGGGGGGAAAAAAAAACCACTTCTCCAGAAGCACAAACGTTAAGGCAAGCCACATAGGTGGCTACTATGGTCCCTATAGCAACACCATGTATTTGATGGTAAAATTTACCTTTTAACTCCAAAAGTTGTCTTAAGACCAGGTGGCTGAATTCATTTTCAGGTTCAGATGGTTATCCTCACTAAGAATAGCTGGATTAATCAGGTAGAGTTTGTATCGGTACAAGTATCCCTAGCAGAACCTTAAAACTAAGATGCAGACAGCAGTCTAGCAGCGAGATGGGGGGGGGGGGGGCTATCCAATCTTTTGCATGGAGTCTCTTGCATGTATGATTTCCTCCCATTTGGTGAGGGGTCCTACTTGTGCACTAGGAGCAAGGAGTGCTTTGACCTTGGAGTATGAGTCTAAGTGGCAGACTTGGAGGACATAAGGTAGATAGAGGAGACTTAACCCTTTGAAGGCCTACTTTAAAATTTTAATCCACATTCTGCAGCTGGGTTAATTTTTGCATATTACAGGAAAATTGTACCCGTCTTATTCAATATGTTCTAATAGTGATTTTCCTTCTGCTATGGTCATGCATTATATACCATTTGATAGGAATATTTAGTCAGAATTTTGGATCCCGAGAGTTTTGGGCTCGGCCTGGAAAGGGTTAAAGGGATGTAGTACTAAGGTTCCACCTTCAGTCTGGCAGCCTCTCATTTTCCATGGAGAAAGAGAGGTTGTGTGACAGGAAAGCATAATCTTGGTGTAGCAAGAAGTTCCTGTAGCTACTGTAGGACCTGTCCTCCAGGTGATGTAAAATTCTCTTGCACAGAGGAGGTTGCTTCAGGGTAATGTGCCCAAGAGGGAAGGGTTAGGAAGGTTGTTTACAGTTGGCAATTCCATCATTAGGCATTTGGGTAGCTGGTGGACTTGAGGATTGCCTGGTAACATGCCTGCTTGGTGTGAAGGTAGTAGACCTTATGTGCCACTAAACAACATTTTAGATGGTTGTAGAAGACTGCTGTCTTGGTACATATTGGACCCTAAAGTTACTGATTGGGTTAGAAATTGGTTGAGTGGGAGGTGGCAAAGGGTGCAGGTACATGGAGCTCACTCCAAGGAGAAGGAGGTTACCAGTGCTGTACAACAGGGCTCTATCCTTGGTCTTTTATTCTTTTTAACAGCTTTGCTAGTGATATTGTGGAAGGGCTGTTGGGTAAAGTTTGCCTGTTTTTGTGGAGGATATCAAAATCTGCAATGGCATAGACATCCAGGAAGGAGTAGATAATTAGATTCTTCCGCCTGTTAACTTGAAGAATGGTGTAGAATTTGGTAGCTGAGACTTAAGGCTAAAAAAATGCAGCAGCATGCATTTGAACTGCAAAAATACAAGGGAGTGGAACAGTATCTATCTGGTGTGAAGTATGTTTGTCCACAATAAGAGTGAGATCTGGACCTCATTGTGTCTGATTATCTTAAAGTAGCTAAACACAAAAGGTGATTGGCAAAAGCCAAAAGGATGCTTGCCTGCATAGGGAGAAGAATGGCCAGCAGAAACAAGGAGGATTAATATTGCATGTAAAAAAGGGAAAGGTGATTGGCAGTGGGGGTGTACTACTGACTGCCTGGCAAGACTGAACAAATGGATGATGAAATGCTCAAAGAAATCAGGGAAGCTAACAAGTTACAGAACAGTAGTAGTAATGGGCGATTTCGATTGGTATTGGTTGGTTCAGTGTCACAGCAAGACAGGCTCGGGAGATAAAAGTTTCTAAATGAAATAAATGACTGTTTCTTGGACCTACCAGAGGGGAAGCCATTTTGGACTTAGTCATAGTAACATAATGATGGCAGATAAAGATTAGTATGGTCCATCTAGTCTGCCCATTAGATAAGTTTATTTTGATTTTATCCTGTTGCTGTAAAGGATCCACTGGGTCTGTCCCATGCCATTTTGAATTCTGTCACTGTATTTGCTCCCATGGCCCACCACTTCCATTGGGAGGGCGTTCCAAGCATCCACCAGTCTTTCAGTGAAAAGTATTTCCTGACATTGCCTTTCAAGTTACCCCCTTGCAGCTTTATGTTATGCCCTCTAGTTTTACAGCTTCCCTGTCTTTGGAAGAAGTTTGATTGTTCATTATTTCTCTTTTTAAGTATTTAAAGGTTTAAATTATATCTCCAGAGCGTACATATTTAGGTCTTCAAGCCTCTTCTCATAAGGCTTCTGATGCAGGCTCCAAATCATTTGGTCGCCTTCCTCTGAACAGTTTCCAGTTGTCTTACATCCTTTGCAAGATATGGACTCCAAAACTGAACACAGTATTCCAAGTGTGGCCTCACCAATGACTTATATAGTGGCATTAGTAACTCTTCCTTTCTGCTTGTAATTCCTCTTTGTATGTAACCCAACATCCTCCTGGCTTTTGCCACTGCCTTGTCACACTGTATTGCCACCTTGAGATCCTCAGAAATAATCACACCAAGGTCCTTCTCCTGATCCATACACACTAACATCTCACCCCGTATTGTGTACATTTCCCTTGGATTTCTGCTTCCCAAGTGCATGACACTACACCTCTTTGCATTAAATTTTAACTGCCAAGCATTAGACTATTCTTCCAGCTTTTCTAGATCTTTACTTGTGTTACCTACTCCCTCAGGAGAGTCCACTCTGTTACAAATTTTTGTGTCATCTGCAAAAAGACAGACTTTTCCATTCAGTCCTTCAGCAATATCATTCTCAAATACATTGAACAGGGCCAGGCCCAGGACTGAAACCTGGGGCACCCTGCTTATCACTCTCCTTTCATTAGAGTGAGCTCCATTTACCATCACCTTCAGTTGTCTGTCAGTCAACCAATTTCTGATCCAGTTCACCACCTTGGGACTCATCCCCACACTACTGAGTTTATTGATTAAGCCTCCTCTGAGAAACACTATCAAAGGCTTTGCTGAAATCCAGGTAGATGACATCCATTGCATGCCCCTGATCTAGTTCTCTGGTTTCCCCATAAAGAACTCAATCAGATTTGTTTGGCAAGATCGTCCTTTGGTTAAACCATGTTGCCTTGGATCATGCAACCTGTTGGTTTTGAGAAAGTCCACTAATTGCTCTTTCAGGAGCTCCTCTATTACTTTTCCCACCAGCAAGGTAAGGCTCACGGGCTGTAGTTTGTCACTTTTTCCCCTGTCACCACTTTAGTGAAAAAGTACCATATCGGCCATTCTCTAGTCCTACGGAACTTCTCCTACTTCCAAGGATCTGTTTGAAAACATCCTTTTAACGGCCCTGTAAGAACCTCTCTGAGCTCTTTCAGCATCTTGGGATGTATCCTATCCGGTCCCATGGCCTTGTCCACTTTCAGTTTTGCAAGTTGTTCTAACACATCATCTGTGAATGGTGGGGTAGCTACTTCATTCCCATTTTTATATTTGGGAGTCACAGGTGATCCTCCTCCAGGATTTTCTTCAGTAAAAACAGATCAGAAGTATTTGTTTAGCAATTTTGCTTTTTCAGTGTCACTTTCCATGAGTCTTTTCCGAGCATTTCTGAATCCTGAAATTCTACCTTTAGTGGAACACCAGATCTGGTGCAAAAGATGAGGGTGTTGGGGTCACTTGGCAATAGTGATCATAACATGATCGTGTTTGATTTAATTAATGGAAGAGGAATGGTAAGGAAATCCACATTACTACTTTTTAACTTTTGAAAGGGAGACTATGATAAAATGAGGAAAATAGTTAAGAAAAACCTAAAAGGAGCAGTTGTAAAGGTTAAAGACTGACTTCAAGCTTGGGTGTTTTAAAAATACTGTCTTGGAAGCCTAGCTGTATTCTATGCTTTAAGAAAAGTGGAAGGAACTCTAAAAACTGCCTGCATGGTTTAAAAGTGAGATGAGAGAGGCTGTTTCCAAAAAAAAAGCATCTTTTTGGAACTGGGGGAAAGAGCCAAATGACAATCTGGAAACAGTACAAGCACTGACAAGTTAAATGCAAGGCATTGATAAAGCAGGCAAAGAGAGAATTTGAGAAGAAACTTGCTGTGGAAGCAAAAATGCATAATACAGTAAAGACTTTTTCAAGTACATTTATAGCAGAAAACGTGTGAAAGAGGTAGTTGGACCACTCGATGATAGAGGGTAAAAGGGATAGTAAGAGGGTCAAGGCGATAGCGGAGAGACTGAATGAATTCTTTGCTTTGGTCTTTACTGAGGAAGATGTGGGGGGTGTTACTCATGACTAAAGTGGTTTTTAAAGGTGATGCTGCAGAAAAATTGAAAGAAATCGCTACACGAGGAAGATGTAATACAACTATTTGATAAACTGAAGAGTAGAAAATCACCTGGATGGAATGGTATACATCCAAGAGAATTGAATTGAAATTGCAGACCTGTTATTAGTAATCTGTGAACTATCATTTAAATCATCTTTAATACCTGAAGATTGGAGGCTGGCCCAGTGTAACAACAATTTTTACAAAGGGGTCCAGGGGTGATTTGGGAAACTACAGACCTGTGAGCTTCACATCAGTACCAGGAAACATGGTGGAAACCATCATAAAGAACAAAATTACTGAACATGTGGACAGTCATTGCTTAATGGAAGACAGCCAACATGGCTTTAACCAAGAAAGGTTTTGTCTTACTATTATATTATGTTTTTGTGAAGTTGTGAATAAATGGGTACAAAAAGCTGTGTTGGTTGATTATAGTGTATCTGGACTTTCAGAAAGCTTTTGACAAGGTCTCTCATCAGAGACTTTTGGCAAAATTAAACAGTCATGGGATAGGAGGCAGTGTACTATTGTGGATCAGGAACTGGTTAAAAGATAGAAAGCAGAGGGTAGGGCTAGATGGTCAATTTTTCCCAATGGAGACAGGTGAATAGTGGAGTACCCCAGGGATCTGTGCTGGATCTACTGCTTTTTTTTTATTTTTATTTTTATTTTTATTTTTATTTTTATTTAAATGCTTTCAGACAATTACAACAAGAAATCTGTACAAACTGCATACGGAGTACATGCACAATATAAACAGAACAATTGTGCCAGCACAGCCTTATATATTTTTTTTTGTCTGTGTTCATTGAATTTTCTTATCACCCATGTTCCCCCTCCCCCCTTCCCTCTACTCCCTTTCATCCCCTCCCCACCACTCCCTCCTACATCCATCTGTCCTTTGCTACCAACTCTATAGATTAAGGGTTTCTGGCCAGACAAACACTAGGGAAGGAGGGAAGTTAATCCTCCACGTCAAGGGGAGGCTCTCGTCCAGTGTCTCCAGTTAAATTATTAAAGATGATGTGGGTTGTGAGCCTTATTTCAAAACAAAGGCTTCCCACACCTACTCAAACTGGGGTAGGCGCATCCTCCTGACTGCCACCCTTCTTTCCATTGTGTATATGTCCCACATCTGTTCCAACCAGCGTGATAATGCTGGAGGCTGTGCCTGCTTCCATGCAGTAGCCAGGGTCAGCCTAGCGGCATTCAAATTATGGTGAATTGGCACCAACTGGGGGAGCTATCCACTAGGAGCTTTCTTACCAAAAAGAAAAATATATGGATCCCAAGGAATGGCCAGACCAACCATTTGTTTCAAATGATGCTGTATTCCCCTCCAAAAAAACTTGGACACGGGGGCACAGCCACCACACATGCACCAAGGTGCCTTTCTTGCCACAATTGCATCAGCACAAGTCAGATACCCCTGGAAATGCTTGTGCTACTCGCACTGGCGTTTATGTACCACCCATAGATTACTTTAATTAGTTTCTCGAGTATTAACAGCCACCGAACTTCTCCAGAGCTGACCTTCAGTCTGTTCCCATTGCTGTTCAGTATGTGAAAGATTCAGCTCCTGTGTCCACTGAGCTCTGTTTTCCTATTCCAGGATGTTGTGTCTGCAAGTGCACATATGAGTGGAGGAGTGGCCTAGTGGTTGGGGCAAGGTACTTCAGGCCGGAAGGTCGGGGGTTCAAATCCCACTAGAGGACAGCAACCTTGGGCCTGAAGGACTGGGGTTTCTAGTCCCACAGGTGCTCCTTGTGGTCTTGGACAAGCCACTTAACCCTCCATAGCCCATGTTCCCTGTAAAATAGTTATCTCCAAGTTATAATGCCCTGTTCAATGTAATTTCAGTTTGTTCAATGTAAACCGCACTGATGCAGAATAGCGCAGTATATAAGAGAATGTAAATAAATAAATAAAATATAGGGCTGCAATGAGGTCCTTAGTGTTTGTATGTTCCTCACATAGACCTTCAACAGCTGTCAGGTCTCATGCAACTTGCTGCCTAACAGCTTGGGTTCCCACCCACTATACCACCTGTGCATACTGGTAGGTGTGGTGGTCTGGGATGGCAAATTCCTCCTTCAGTTTGCAAAAAGAGTGAAGCACACCATCCTCAAATAGTTGACCCATGTGACTAAGTCCCTTATGCCCCCCACTGCCGAAAAGCAAAATCACTCATACCTGGAGGGAAAGAATTATTATCAACTAGGGGTGCTAATGGGGTCAAAGTCATCCCTCGTGGCTAAAAAAAACAATCCTAGCAGTGAAGAGTATGTGTTATCTATGGATTAGTAGTACGCGAACCTCCCCGCAACTTAGAGCAAAGCCACAACCAGTCCCCCAACCCAGCTCCACCCACTAAATCCATTTCCATTTGTACCCAGCATTTAGTGCTAGTAGGGTTCATCCATTCCACCCCAGCGTGACACTATGCCGCTGCATAATGCCAGTGAAGGTTAGGGCCCCCCCCCCCACCTCATCTGGACATACAGGATCCTGCGAGCTATTCGAGGACGTCTGAACTTTATAATCAGTGTCTGCCAGGTTTCCAAAGCCCCATGAGGCAGGGGTATAGGGAGCACCTGTAAAAGATACAAAAAATGTGGAACTGCCACCATTTTCATCACTGAAATGCGCCCAAATCAGGACAGCATCAGGCCCATCCAGGAGTCCAGATCCTGTTTAACTTGTTGGATTAAGGGTCCATAGTTTGCCCTATATAACGCAGCCCTATCTACTGTGAGATTCACACCCAAATAACAAAGGGCCTGATCCACCCATCAAAAAGGGAAACATGCTTTCAATTGTGCGCATGTCACCTCTGGAACCCCCACGTTCAAGATTTCTGACTTAGCATAGTTAATTTTAAACCCTGAAATCTGTGAGAAGACTGCAAAAAAGCTGCATTGCAGCAGGAAGGGAGGTTGCAGGGTTCGCTAGCGATAATATAATATCTGCAAAGAGTGCTATTTTATATTTGCAAGAACCTACCCTCACTCCAGTTACAGTGGGATGCTCATGGAAGCTTTGTGCCAGAGGTTCCATCACCAACGCAAACAGCAGCGGTGACAGTGGGCACCCCTGCCAGGTTCCCCTCTCCAACTCAAAACTCTTCGATTGACCCCCATTGACTTGGACACTGGTTCTAGGTCCTTGATAAAGACTGTGCACCCATCGAGTAAAACTAGGCCCAAACCCCATCTTATCCAGTACACACCAGAGGAAGCCTCAGCTGACGCGATCAAATGCCTTCTCAGCATCGACTCCCACCAATAGTGCCGGTTGGGGTCCCTGATGTGCAGCATGTATCACCTTCAGCATCTGCCGAACACTGTCCGTGGCCTGTCGGCTTGGCACAAAGCCAACCCAGTCAGGGTGCACCAGATCAGGAAGGGACCGGTTCAATCAGGCAGCCAGCACTGAGGCCAGTATTTTAACATTATTTAACAAAGAAATAGGGTGATAAGAGGCCGCTTCCTGTGCTGGTTTACCTGGCTTAGGTATCACTGCAATAACAGCTTCCCATTGACTATTGGGTAATGGCATCCCTCACAACACTTCATTAAAGAGCACCGCCAAAGTTGGTGATAACTGGGCGCTATACTTTTTGTAATATTCTGAAGGGAACCCATCACTCCCTGGTGCTCTCCCAGCCTTCAAACACCGAATAGGCTCTTCCACCTCCTGTGCTGTAATCTCTGCTTCCAATTGCTCTCTATCGGGGTTGGCCAGCTGCCATAGAGAGATATCATGTAAATAGTCGCCCACTTGGGTCGAATCAAAGGGCTCAGCCCTATACAATTGCCCCAAAAAGTCGGCTAGTACTGCACGTATCTCCCGAGACACCACCCGCACGCCTCCCAATGAGTCCCGGATCTCGCGCACCACCTGTGAGGTGTGTTGCAGCTGGAGTCGCAGGGTCAGGTATTGCCCAACTTTGTTCCCCTTTTCATAAAAGGTTTGTCGTAGTCTATGATGCATACTATCTAAATCCCGCTGCACAGAGGCATCCAATTGAGCCTGCGTCTTCTGCCACTGGCGCCACACGCGTTTAGAGCCCGTCCATGCATGTTCTAACTGGAGGCGCTTGGCTTCCTCCTCTAAACAGTGAGCTTTCTGTGCCCAAGCCTTCCTGGTTCAGGCCACCTCGGCCATGAGATGACTGCAAGCCGTAGCCTTAAAGGAATCCCAAACCACTGGCAGCGTAACCTCCCCAGTGTCATTTAGCTCAAAAAGGTTTTGTATGAATTGTCTATGTTCTTGAACAGCAGGGACCTGCAGGAAAAATCTCCCATTTAATCAACACATCCACCTCCACTCCCCACTCAGATCACCAGGAATGGAAATCAAGCAAGGAGCATGGTCTGACCATGTTAAAGCACCATGCCCAGCCTCCACACCCCCCCCCCCCCCAATCACACGCTGATCTAGCAGGGAATAGTCAATACGTGTGTACCTGACGGATTGGTGTATGTCTAGCTTTTTTTTTCTCCATGATGGGTGTCCCTCCAAACATCCTGCAGGCCCATATCGGTCATAAACATTCTCAATGCCTGGCTAATCCCATTACCCTCCCTCACATTCCGCCTCGTGGAATCCATATGTGCATTACAATCTCCTCCCAAATGATTGGCCCTTTTGCAAACTCTGCCAATAGGACCTTCAGTCATGCAAGGAATTTCACCTGGCCCTCATTAGGTGCATATATATTAGCTAAAGTGATTAAATGCCTATCTAAGCGGGCATTTATAAGAAGCCAATGTCCCAAAGTATCTTTCTTAATGTCTTCCACCCTTGGGGACAACGCCTGATGAAACGGCATGGCCACTCTGCATTTCTTTCTGCCTCTCTCATCAGATGCTACCCACACTTTACATTACATTTACATTTTAGCCAACCCTGATTGTTGCTGCGGAGGTGCGTCTCTTGCAGAAACACAGTTTCCCCTTTCAAAGACCTCGGCTCCTTAAACAACAGCGAGGGTTTCTGAGGGGAGTTGAGGCCCTTTAGATTGAGGGAACCAGCCTTCAGCATTCTACAGTATGTCATCCTCCTTCCTTCTCCCACCCTTTAATGACTCCTGTCCCATGCAATCCACCTGGCCTTCAAACCCCACCATCCATTCCTCCCCAGACTTTATCAACTGCTTCCCTCCCAACTTCCCCTTAATGATATACAAAAAGAAATTCTCCATCCTCCCCTCTCTTCCTACTATTATTCTTAAACCCCCACCCAAGCTCTTTCCCCCCCCTCTTGAATCTCCACCCTCCCTCCCCGTCATTACCACTTGCCTGCCAATTTGACAGGACATGGTAAGAATGACCCAAAATCTAATCCACCCAGATCCCCTTTTTCCTTTTCACCCCAACCCATACAATAGTAAGCAGCAGCCCCTAACCTTAACAACAATTACCCTATTGTCAAAATAAGATAAAGAAAACATTAATTAAGAATAGGCAAAATATCTAGCCAATACATTTAGTCCAAGTGGTCATCCCCTAATAGGGTTTATCCACTTGTAGCTCCACAGTTTCAACAGTCTTGGCCATCTGCTCCTCATGCAGCCACCATGCCTTCTGTGACCAGATATATTTTTCTCTCGCAGATTTCAGTCACACAGTGTCATGCTGTCCCTGGAATTGAGTGTTTCTTTCCACCCGCTTCCATTTCAAGTGCTGGGGCCTGGGAACTGTTGTCACCAGCAGTGCATTATCCTCCACAAGGCCAGCTTGGTGAAGCGATCTCCTCACCTCCGTATGATCCTTTGCTGAGATTTCTTTTTGTTTCCAAATTGAAAGTTCATTTGAAAAGGAAAGGACCATGATTAATGGATCCCTTCTCTATTCAACACCTCTATGATTGGCTTTATCTCCCTCCGGTGCACCAGTGTGAATGTCGAGAGATCCTGGTACAGGGAGACAGCTGCATCCTGATACTGGATCATTTTCTTCTCCCGGCCTCTCTGCAGCAAGAGCTCTGTGTCAGTGTATTGCAAAAAGAGGGCGAGGACATCCCTCGGTTGATTATTGGGAGGTTTTCCCAGTGCTCTATGCACCCTTCCAATCTCCATATTAGTCCCACGAGATGCAAACTCCTCCTCTGTTAAGAGTCCAGTGGCCAACGTTCTGATTACCTCCACCAAATTCTCTGCCCTGCCTGCAGCCTCTGGTATGCCTCTGAAGCACACATTGTTTCTGCGTGCCCAATTTTCTATATCATCAATCTTATACGTAAGTTCCAATACCTGAGACTGCTTCCTGTCTGCTGTGCACTGCAAGTTCACCAAAGTTTCATTATGATCCTCCATTTTGGCTTCTACCTCCTCCACTTGATGGCCCAACTCTTTAATATTCCCACGAAGCTCTGCAGTCGTAGTCAGCACCTCCTCTCACATGGCTCTAAACTCTGCAGCTAGTTCCTCAAAACCCCTCTGGAGTTCACGTTGCAGAAGAGAGTGTGTGGATTGTGTTGTAGGTCCATGCTCTAACTCACTTAACGTTTCCTCCCCAGACTCTTCCAACGTCGACTTTCTCGGGGAGCTGTCCTGTGTTCCGTTCTTACCCATCAATCTTTGTGAAGCACAAGGGTTATCTTTTGCCTCTGACCCTTTCGCTTTTGTGGCCATTTGGTTCCAATTCCTGTTCTTCCAAGATGGCAGGAAAAGGTGCTCAAGCCGCCACTTACCTCGGAGATTACACCAGGGCACTATCAAAACTTTTAGCAACTTGTAGACCATCTATTAGCAAGGGAATCAATGAGAGCCAGAGTTATTTAAAATCTGGTAAAGAAAATCCCACTTCTTGCTACCAGATGGTGCTCTAGACTTACTATTGGCAGAGAGGTCTACTGAACAGCTTAGAGCAAGGGAGTAGGATCAGCGCACAGAGAACAATATGCAGATCCTCATTCAGACACCAGGAGAGGAGATTGAGTGCAGCAACTAGGAGAAATCAGCTGTCAAAAGGGATCCACAAGAAACCTTTTTATTAAAGGTGCCAATCAGAAGCATTATACAGTCACCGGAGATGTCTTCTTCCTGCTCAAGCAAGTGAGTCCTTTGTTTCAATCGTGCGTTCCAGAGCCGCATGGAGATGGCCGCAGCAGTCACAGCGAGGCAGCAGAATGGCAAAATAAGAGCACCAGCAGGAATCTCTCGCCTCTCCCACTGACAGATTCACCACACAAGCAGACAGTTGCCACAAGACAGCACACAGATCTTAAGTACCTGTCAGGTTCCCAAAGGTATGCACATTCCATGCTGTTTGTCCCAGGGGTTAGCAGTGGATTGCCCCAGTCTTCTTTAGTGTATGAACTTTTTCTCCAGTAACTCATCCAAACCTGTTTTGAACCCAGCTACACTAACAGCTTTTACTACATCCCCACAGTTTGATTACATGGTGAGTGAAAAAAATATTTTCTCTAATTAGTCGTAAGTATGCCACATTGTAGCTTCATTATGTGTTCCCCTAGTCTTTCTTTTTTTTTCTTTTTTTTCTTTTATATTTATGAAATTTTACACACAAAAAAACAAGAAAGTTCAGAGAACAATCTTGAAGAAAAAGAGCAAATACAATTAGCAAATAACATAGCAAGAAAATATCTTATCTAATACTTGGTTAATGTATACACCGGGTTTTTTTGTTTGCCTAACCTTTTTGCTACTTGTGTTTTAAATGTTTCTTTTTCACCTCCCTTATTGTAGAGCTGATACATTGTATTTGTTTTTCCCCTAGTCTTTCTATTGTTTGAAGGAGTAAACAATTGATCTACATTTCCATTCCACTGCATTCTTTAATTTATAGGCCTCTATCATATCTCCCTTTAGCCATCTCTTTTCCAAGTTGAAGAGCACTAACCTTTTAATCCTTTCCTCATAGGGATATCTTTTCATCCCCTTTATCATTTTAGTTGCTCCTCTCTGAACCCTTTCCAATTCTGCTATATCCTTTTTAAGATATCATGATCAGAATTGCACACAGTATTCAAGGTGTGGTCGCACCATGGAGTGATACATAGGCATTATAATATCCTTGGTTTAATTTTCCATTCCTTTCTTTATTATTCCTACCATTCTATTTGCTTTCTTGGCTGTGGCTGCACACTGGGCACAGGGTTTCAGCATATTATCCTCCGATGCCCAGATCCTTTTCCTAAGTGGTGATTTCTAATGTGGAACCTTGCATTGTGCAAGTGTAATTTGGGTTGTTCTTCCCTAAATGCATAGCTTTGCCCTTATCCACATCAAATTTCCTTTGCCATTTGGACACCCAGTCTCCTAATTTTTCAAGTTCCTCTTGCAATTTTTCACAATCCTATTGTGTTTTAACAACATTGAATAATTTATCATCTGCAAATTTGATCACCTTACTCATTATTCCCATTTCTTGGTCATTTATAAATATGTTAAAAAGCAGCGGGCCCAGCATAGATCCCTGGGGTACTGCACGAGTCACCTTTCTCCATTGTGAACATTGACCATTTAGCCATACTCTCTGCTTTTTATATTTTAATCAGTTCCTGATCCACAATACTACACTGCCTCCAATTCCATGACTTTTTAATTTGGCCAAGAGACTCCCATGAGGGACCTTGTCAAAGACTTTCTGAAAATCTTGGTACACTATATATCAGATGTCTCACCTTGGTCTGTTTCTTCACACCTTCAAAAAAATATAATAGATTAGTAGGACAAGACTTTCATTGGCTAAATTCATGTTGGCTTTCTCCCACTAAACTATGACTATGTACATGTTCAGTAATTTTATTCTTTATAATGGTTTCTACCATTTTGCCCGGTTCTGACAGGCTCACCAGATGCCCCCTGGAATCCTTTTTCAAAATGGACAGTGGCCAATGTAGTGCCAAATCTTTGGGCATTACATATGATTTTAAGAATAGTTTGCAGATTACTAACAGTGTTCTGCAATCTCATATTTCAGTTCTATTAGCACTCTTGGATGTATGCCATCTGGTCCAGGTGATTTGCTGCTCTTCAGTTTATCAACTAGTTGTCACATCTTCCCGATTTATCAAGATTTGTTTTAATTCCTCTTTCCCTATTGAGACTGTTGCTTTCCCTCCAGTCAACCATGGCCCTAATCTGTGCAGCTTCATAATATTCTTGGAAACCATGAAGCCCCCAAATCCCCACTCCCCCTTGTTTCAAACAATATATTGCTCACCACCCTAGGGGGCAGGGGCAGTAGAAGAGCTTTTCCTTTGGGGGGGGGGCAAGCACCACCCAAAGCTCCACCCTAACTCTGCCCCAAGCTCGGCCCCACAGGCAGAGACTCTTCCTGCTCTGCCCATAGGGATCTGATCTTCCATGGGCAGACATGAAGGATCTTTGATATGATTGTGGTCAGCAGGGAGCCAGAGTGGAGAAGTAGCCTAGCGGTTAGAGTACTGGCTTGGCTGCCAAGAAACCAGGGTTTGGTTCTTACCAGCCCTTCTTGTGTCCTTGGGCAAGTCACTTAACCCTCCATTGCATCAGAAAAATCCAAGTTATCAATGTCTCTGTATAATGTACATTGAGTTTAAGTTACAATGTAAACCATTTTTACTGAAATGATAAAGCATTATATAAAAACCCATTAAGTAAATAAGATTCTACCCCCCCAGGTGAGTAGAAAAATTAACAGGTCCATCTGAACTTCCATTAAGACATTTTCATCTTCCTATATGTGTGTTTTATTAATGCTTTTGGGTCATTAGATCAGTCATCATTTTGAGACATGTCACTTTAACATTCATAGTTTTTTTTTTCTGCTTGCCTGTCTTTCTGCTGAGAAAGCAAGTTACAGTGAACTGAATCACTCCTGTGTTCACAGAGAAAACAGATACTGATCTTAGGTCCATAAAAGAGAACAGCTGCATACTTTGATACATGAACAAGGACTTTCAAGTTACTTTGATACAGTGAAAGATAGTAAGGTCGGGAAAACTGTTTCTCTTAGCTTAGATCAGGGGTCTCAAACTCAAATTGCTTTGAGGGCCAAATGAGGACTTGTAAAGTAACCCGGGGGCCGCATAAGACGCGGGGCCTCATTTGCATAAGGGGCCTCATTTGCATAAATATTTGCATAATGTTACCATACACTAACTTTTAGTAAACATGCCTCTTTAATGAGTATGGATAAAGAAAGACTAAAAGATTTAGAAACAAGAAGACAATAATTAAACTGGGAACCCCAAAAGCCAAACTTGGAATGTACAACAACACTGTAGAAATAAAACTATAAATTAATTTCCTCTTGTACTAAACAAAGCGCAAACATTAATGATGCACATTTCCCAGAGCTGACATATTCCAGTTAATAAATTCAAAATAAAGAGATATTTTTCTACCTTTTGTGCATTTTTTTCAGTTGCAATTGTTCCAGCCACTTTCTTCTGGTTTCTTCATGTCTTCTGCTAACTCTCCATCGTCTGCTGTCCATTTGCCCTTTCTTCTCTCCTAGTTTTTTTTCCATTCTCTCTCTACATCTGCTTTAACATACTAATCTTTCTCCTTTTTCTCTTTCCTCATTCCTATTTCATCCACTCAAATTTTACCCCTCCATCCTCAATCCCCACTTACTCTCCCAATACCTGGCCAATTGTAGATTTGTCTTCTCTCCCAGACAAAATATTTTTCCCCTCTCCATTTCACTTTCCCAGCTCCATCCCATTCTAATCCTCCCCCAACATCAGCTCCCTTCTAGTTCCAGCCCCACCCAGCATCCGCTCCCTTCTAGTCCCCCCATTAGTCCATTTCCAGTCCTATCCTAGCCTCACCATCAGCCCATTTCCAATCCTAGCTCCCTCCCCTCACAGCCCATTTCCATTCCAAGCCCCCCTCCCCATCAGCCATTTGCAGTTCAAGCCCCCCTTCCACTCAGCCCATTTCCAGTCCTAGCAACCCCCCCCCCCCCAGCCCATTACCAGTCCTAGACCCCCCATAGCCCATTACCAGTCCTAACCTCCCCATAGCGCACTTCCAGTTTTACCCCCCATCACCCCATTTTCAGTCTTACCCCCCATAGCCCATTACCAGTCATAACCCCCCTGCCAATAGCCACTTCCAGCCCTAACCCCCATTACCGTCAGCCCTTCCATAGCTCATTACCAGTCCTAACTCCCCCCATCAGCCCACCTCCAGTCCTTCCTAACCCCCACCTGTCCATTTCCAGTCCTAGCCCCCACCATAGCCCATTACCAGTCATAACCCCCTGCCAATAGCCCATCTCCAGTCATAACCCACCCCCTGCCAATAGCCCATCTCCAGTCATACCCCCCCTGCCAATAGCCCATTTCCAGTCCTACACCCCCCCCCCTCTGCCAATAGCCCATTTCCAGTCCTACACCCCCCCCCCTCTGCCAATAGCCCATTTCCATTCCTACACCCCCCCCTCTGCCAATAGCCCATTTCCAGTCCTACACCCCCCCCTGCCAATAGCCCATTTCCAGTCCTACACCCCCCCCCCCGCCCCGCCAATAGCCCATTTCCAGTCCTACACCCCCCCCTGCCAATAGCCCATTTCCATTCCTACACCCCCCCCCCCTCTGGCAATTGCCCATTTCCAGTCCTACACCCCCCCCCTGCCAATAGCCCATCTCCAGTCATACCCCCCCTGCCAATAGCCCATTTCCAGTCCTACACCCCCCCCCCCTCTGCCAATAGCCCATTTCCAGTACTACACCCCCCCCCCCAGGGAAATTAAAAAAAAACCTGGCTTCTGCTGCTCACGCAGCAACATCAGCTGGCCTGCGGCCCTTTCCCCTGTGCCAGAGATCCGAGTCTGCTCTCTCCGCGGCGTGCTTTTCAAGCCGCGAGGTGAGTATTCCCCTCTCGCGCGGCTTGAAACCGCGCGAGAGGGGAATACTCTCTTCGCGGCTTGAAAAGCACGCCGCTGATAGAGCAGACTCGGATCTCCGGCACAGGGGAAAGGGCCGCAGGACAGCTGATTTTGCTGCTTGAGCAGCAGAAGTCAGTTTTTTTTTTTAAATTTGACAATTGATTCTGCCGCTGCCACGGCGGCAACGGCAGAAGCCAGGGTTTTGGGTTTTTTTTGTTTTCCTCCGTCGCGGGCCGCACAAAGTTGTCTCGCGGGCCGCGTGTTTGAGACCCCTGGCTTAGATCAATAGAGTATTCCCCATGAGCACCCCTCCTTTCCCTTAGCAAAACATAGACCAAGGAGGTTACTGTAATTACATTCAGGATGTTACCTTTACATAGCCCAACTCCCATCTCCTTATTTCTCAGAAAAGGAGCCCATGACTGTTTCTCAAAAAAACGTCTGAAGGATTCATTAGTTAGATCTCCCTGATTGATAGACACCTTCACCCAAACACCCCCGTGTCTCAGTCCTTTCTGTACCCCTTATCTCCCCCCCCCCTTTCCTGAGCATGTTTGCTCCCAAGGACATTGTTCGTCAGTTAACTAGATTTACCCATGAGAAAGTTTCAAGAGATGTTTCAGGCCACCTGCTTGGTGCATGTACCAAAAAGAGGTATAAAAAGCCTTTGCTTCCCCAAGGAGGGGATCGCTTGTACTCGCTGCTTGTGACCCTGCTGCAGCAGTGATAATAAAGCTTTTGCTTCTGCATTGCAGATGGTTCATACTGTCTGCTTTTCACTGCTGTAAAAAAAAGCCTGGGGAAGGCCCATTCGGGGCCTCTCTTGTCACATGGACAAAAGAAGAAGAGAAGCCACGATTGCAGCAAAGATCCTTCCTGTTCTGGCTGCGGGGATCTGATCTCTCATGAGCAGCCTGCTGTCTGCCGGCCATGATTTTTGGTGGGGCCAGAGCCCCATGTGGCCCACCCCTTTCTGGCTCCTATGCTAGGGGGCTTCCCTTCCCAAATAAAACTCATAATCATAGACTGTAATTTCCCTCAAAAGGGTTTTGGCATCTCCCACAAGAGAGATATAGCCATTCACCCCAACCACAAAATATGCACCTCCACCTTCCCAGATTGCTTCTAATAGCCTGCATCAACGCACCAAAGTTCTGCCCAAAGAGCCTCCCAAAGTACCTCACTGACCCCACTGCCCACTTAAAAGGAAAGGCATCCCTTAATCTTCCCTCCAGATCAATAGATAGATTCAATCCCCAAACCTCTGTTTTCCCCAAATTAATTTTATAGCCTGATATCCCATTATACCTCTTAATTACTACTACTTCTTATCATTTGTACAGCTCTGCAAGGTATACAAAGTGCTACATATATATATATATATATATATCTCCTCCAACAACACTTGTAAGGACAGAATCATGCTTTTGTGACAGAATGAGAGTGTGCAGATGTGTGGTTTGAGGGATGCACCCGGGTATCTGGTCTGTTCATCTGCAATTCAGGGGGGACATGAAAGCCCAGCCAGTACCTGGATCGTACAGATGACCATAGCGTCACCAGTTGCCAATATGTTTGTGCAGTCAAACTCAAAGAGGGTTTACTATAGCTAAATGTCAAAGTATATCCCTGTCAATAATAAAGGACTCTCAGAATAAGGGTCCCTTATTTCAACAGGAAAAACAACACTAATACATGCCCATGATGCACATTTTGTGGGACCAATGGTGTTGCAGTTGAACATGCCTTAGTGCTGTTTGCACTGCTGAATCCCTTATTACTGACAGGAATATGTTTTTATATTTAGCCCTAGGGAACCTATGCTGATCATTTGTATAGTGCTACAAGGTATACACAGTGCTGCACAGACACACACAAAAGATGTTCCCTGCTCAACAGAACTTACAACCTAGTCAAGACAGACTACAGAGCAGCTGTGGACAGGATAGATCCAGGGGAAATGGTCAGGAAATGGCAAATGAAATTTAATGTGGACAAGTGCAAGGTTATGCACCTAGGGAAGAACAACCCAAACTATGGTTACACGATGCAAGGTTCCACATTAGGAACCACCACCCAGGAAAAAGATTTAGGCATCATTGTGGATACCATGTTAAAACCCTCGACCCAGTGTGCAGTGGCGGCCAAGAGAGCAAATAGAATGCTAGGTATGATAAGGAAAGGAATGGAAAATAAAACAAAAGATATTATAATGCCTCTGTATCGTTCCATGGTGAGACCGCACCTTGAATATTGTGTGCAATTCTGGTCACCGTATCTTAAAAAGGATATAGCGATTTTAGAAAAGGTTCAGAGAAGAGCCACCAAAATGGTAAAGGGGATTGAAGGATACTCCTATGAAGAAAGGCTTAAAAGGTTAGGGCTCTTTAACCTGGAAAAGAGACGGCTGAGGGGAGATATGATAGAAGTCTATAAATTAATGAACGGAGTGGAACGGATAAACGTAGATCGATTGTTTACCTTATCAGAATATAGAAAGACTAGGGGACATGCAATGAAGCTACAGGGTAAACTATTTAAGACTAATAAAAGAAAATATTTTTTCACTCAACGTGTAATCAAACTCTGGAATTTGTTACCGGAGGATGTAGTAAAGGCTGTTAGTGTAGCTGGGTTTAAAAAAGGTTTGGACAAGTTCCTGGAGGAAAGGTCCATAAACCATTATTAAGAAGGGACCCAGGATATCAATGCTTGAACCAATACAAGCATTGTGGAAGCTGTGTCCGTTGGGGAAACTGCTAGGTGCATATGACCTAGATTGGCCACTGTTGGAAACAGAATACTGGGCTTGATGGACCTTGGTCTGACCCAGTATGGCATATCTTATGTTCTTATGTTGTTAGTGAACCATGTCTCTGCAACCGCCACTAAATCCAAGTCAGCCTCTTCCATTAAAGCCTCAACATTTGGGATCTTATTTCTCCTACTATGAGCATTTATGCACACTGCTTTACAGATGTTGCCCCTTTTACTCATTTCAACAGAGGTATTTAATGTTTTACTTACCTGAGGGCTTTCACTTACCTGGGGGTTTTCTTTACCCATCCCCAGCAAACCTAGTGTAAAGCCCTCTGCAGTGGGTTAGCCTGTCTGATTGATTTCTTTGACTAGGTGACCAGACAGTTGTAATGAGGGTGAGCATTAGTTGTGGTGTACTTAGATTTTCAGTAAAGCCTTTGACACCGTTCTGCACAGGCAGGTTATAAATAAATTGAGCACTCTAAGGATGGATCCTGAAGTGACTGACTGAGTTAGAATTTGGTTGAGTGGGAGATGACAAAGGGTACAGGTACATGGAGCTCATTCTGAGGAGAAGGTAGTTACCAGTGGTGTGCCGCAGGGATCTTTTTGACATTT
The DNA here is from genome assembly GCA_033557465.1 of Ichthyophis bannanicus. Classification (NCBI taxonomy): domain Eukaryota; kingdom Metazoa; phylum Chordata; class Amphibia; order Gymnophiona; family Ichthyophiidae; genus Ichthyophis; species Ichthyophis bannanicus. The sequence goes on from CM066033.1 coordinate 210,572,920, forward strand.
TTCTTAGTGATATTGCGAAAGGGTTGTCAGACCATACTTTATGCTAGAGAATAGGAGCGTACTGATATGCTGGATCCTAGATGCACAAGTTCTGGAGCAAATGTAAATGCTTGCATCAGGATTCTGCAGAAACACGTGCAAGTTGTGCGTTTCTATAACTTATTTATTTTTATTTATTTATTTGTTACATTTTTCTAACACGCCTCTTCCAAAGATCAAGGGCAGTTTACAAATAACCAACATGTTACATATAACAGTATAAAGGATTAACAGATTGGGTAACTATTTACATATCAACTATGCACAATATTTACATGAATTATGAAACTCAGGTGAAGAGAATTGAAATTCTGTTGGTGTGACCTCTGTGTATATGGGGTGGTCATTGTGAGTGGGGTAGGGTTAGGTGTGAGGTACTACTTGTGCATGTGGAGGAACATTCCAATGTGACCGCCTAGCCCTCTGTGTGGCCGATCAGAATCGGGATGCCCAGAGGTACACCTGATTCTGATCCCTCGGATTAGAATCAGGTCTACGGCCTGAACATGCAGGCTGTGCCCCGATTATGATCAGCATTCATGCCCAGCCTCATGCCCAGCTACCTCAATCAGGCTCCTAAATGGAGCCACGAATGCCAGCCGCCACTGATTTCCTTCTTTCCCTGCAGCCGGACTCTCAATCCGGTCTCCCATGGCCAGGGTTTGGCTGCAGGGAACTTACTTCACCCCCTACCTATTTGTTTGGGCCCAGCAGCATCATTCCCCGAGATCCAGAGGGACTTATTCCACCTCTGCGGTGGAAAACGTCCCCCGTCTAAGTTCATGACCCCGTCTAAGTTCATGGCCCCTAGAGAAAGAGTGGATGAGGTTAACTCAGAGGTGGGGAAGTATACACAAGGATTGCATTCAACATTAAGGCATATTTTAGACAGCATGGGGAGATTGGAACTGAGACGCTGGGATCATGACACAGACAATTCTGACAGTATTTCACAAAAGGTTTTGCCAAACTTGGAGCCTTTTCAACTATGACTAAGGAGATGAAGGAGTAAATGTGTGTGTTCAAGCAAAGAAAGGAAGGGAATTTCTGTAGTAGATCAGCAAAAAAATGTAAATGGAGACAGTAGCAGTAGAATACAGATGTTCTCTTGATAAATCTCCAGAGAAGAGTTGGTGTTAGTGCTCACAGTGAAGAGGAAGAGGTAGTTTTTTCCCTGTTCTATGTAAAAGCTTGTTGCTATATTTTGCTCAATGTAAACCACTTTGAATTATGATAAAGCGGTATAGAAAACCTGTTAAATAAATAAAAATAAATAAATTGAAGGACATCAGTGTTCTATTGCTGTGGTCTTTCTCCATTTGCATTTTTATTTTTTTGCTATATGTTGACGGTACACATGTATCTGCTTATATGAGGAGCCCTTTTGAAAATGTACTTGTAGGAAAAATCAACGGGGCAAATAGCATTTCACAACTTCGACATGCAAGTATCAACACATGTATGTCAGCCATTTTGCAGATCTATACATAAATGCTACTATTTTTAATTTCAATTTGAAGGGAAAAATTAATAACAGGGGTTTAAGGAGGATAGCCCCTCTAATCCCTCTTATACAGGGCTGGCCAAAATAAGCAGCTAAGAACAGAAACAAGCGAGGGAGCAGTGTTAATCCTAAAGTGAACAATTTTGGCCGACCTAGACAAGATTCTGAAGAACAGAGATGTCTCTCTCTATACAAAGATAGGATTTGTGCAAGCCCTGGTATTTTCAAAAACATCATATGGAAGCAAAAATTGGACAGGAAATAGATAGTAGGAAGAAAACTGATGCCTTTGAATTATGGTGCTGGTGAAGAATACTGTGTATAACCTGGACTGCCCAAAGAACAAACTAGTCAATACAGTCAGCACAGGGCTGTGACAACATGATGGTAGTATCAACACATATATGTCTGCACTAACTGTGCATGGTGTGTAAGGGGAGTAAGTGGGATGTTTTGGGGTGGAGAGTGAGTCCAGAGAGACAACTTCAGTGCCTGCTTTCTGCATTGGCCCGCTATTGAGTTGGAGTTAATTACGCCCGTATTAATTGACCACCTTGCAGTTAGTGCAGCCATGCTGATCGTAAGGCACTCTCTCCACCCACTCTCCATCCCAAACCCTCCCTCTTGCTCCCCTAATGCGCTACGGACAGGTGAAATTTGACACTTCATCTAAAATGATCCAGGCATCAGGGAAAGCCACTGATGCCATCAAAATACTGTCAGGGGCACATGCAAGACGTTTAAGCCACTTCAGACCCAGGTGTAGAGATATTGGCACTTTGGCTGCTTACACAATCCTCTACACATTTCTCTGAATTGGGCACAGACAATATTAGCATGCCATTCTTATCCATGCAGCTAATTTACCTATTATTTAAATATGCTTGGTTTACTGTGTGCGCTTGCTTTACCTTTGCTGTTTACATACATGTTAGTCTCTTTTCTGCATTTGGCATGTCAGAACTTGTGCTTATAAATTGTGTTATCTCTGTGCAAAATTACCTCCAACTCAATAGTGGGCCAATGCTCTTCAACATATACATGCAGCCTATCTGCGAAATCACAGACCATGCCTTATCTACGCAGACAACGTCCGATGTACACACCTTTCAACGTCCCACTTCCAGATTACACGACACTAGTTGATTGCTTCAACACAGTAACAGACTGGCTCCTCAACCAGAACCTAAGGATATTTCAAAAAAACTGAAGTCCTAACCATTACAAGAAACAAAAACTTCTCTCCTCCAACATCCCTAATAGCGAGAGATATGGAACTACCCATCAAGTCAGCCATATGCTACTTAGGTGTGACACTAGACCAGCAGCTAAACTTTAAAGAGCACATAAGCCGCACAGTAAAGTCTGTCTATTACAAAATGAAGACACTTCACCACCTGAGGCCCATGCTAGATCCTGACAGCTTCCGCACAATATTCCAAGCACTTGTCATACCCCACTTTGACTATGCAAACGTTATACTTCAAGGCCTCCCCAAAAACACACTTAAGCCTCTTCAATTGGCAATGAATGCAGCCGCCCGTGTATTGTGTGGAACATCAAGAAGAGACCACATATCCCCCATGCGGAAGAATTGAAGGAAATATCGATACATCGGGAAGATGTATTACAACTATTAGATAAACTGAAGAGTAGCAAATCACCTGGGCCAGATGGTATACATCCAAGGGTGTTGAAAGAACTGAAATATGAGATTTCAGAACTGCTATCAGTAATCTGTGAACTATCATTAAAATCATCTCTAATACCTGAAGATTGGAGGATCGCCAATGTAACACCAATTTTTAAAAAGGGTTCCAGGGGTGATCCGGGAAACTACAGACCGGTGAGCCTGACGTCAGTACCGGGAAAAATGGTAGAAACCATCATAAAGAATAAAATTACTCAGCATGTAGATAGTCACGACCTAATGGGAGACAGCCAACATGGCTTTAGACAAGGAAGATCTTGTCTTACTAATCTGTTATGTTTTTTTGAAGGAGTGAATAAACAGGTGGACAAAGGTGAGTCGGTTGATATTGTGTATCTGGACTTTCAGAAAGCCTTTGACAAGGTCCCTCATCAGAGACTTTTGGCAAAACTAAAGAGTCATTGGATAGGAGGCAGTGTACTATTGTGGATCAGGAACTGGCTAAAAGATAGAAAGCAGAGGGTAGGGCTAAATGGCCAATTTTCGCAATGGAGAAAGGTGAATAGTGGTGTACCCCAGGGATCTGTGTTGGGTCCGCTGATTTTTGACATATTCATAAATGACCTGGAAAATGGAATAACGAGTGAGGTTATCAAATTTGCAGATGACACAAAACTATTTAAAGTTGTTAAAACCCAAGAGGATTGTGAAAAATTGCAAGAGGATCTTGATAAATTGGAAGACTGGGCATCAAAATGGCAGATGAAATTTAATGTGGACAAGTGCAAGGTTATGCACCTAGGGAAGAACAACCCAAACTATGGTTACACGATGCAAGGTTCCACATTAGGAACCACCACCCAGGAAAAAGATTTAGGCGTCATTGTGGATACCATGTTAAAACCCTCGGCCCAGTGTGCAGCGGCGGCCAAGAGAGCAAATAGAATGTTAGGTATGATAAGGAAAGGAATGGAAAATAAAACAAAAGATATTATAATGCCTCTATATCGTTCCATGGTGAGACCGCACCTTGAATATTGTGTGCAATTCTGGTCGCCGTATCTTAAAAAGGATATATCGATTTTAGAAAAGGTACAGAGAAGAGCCACCAAAATGGTAAAGGGGATGGAAGGATACTCCTATGAAGAAAGGCTAAAAAGGTTAGGGCTCTTTAACCTGGAAAAGAGACGGCTGAGGGGAGATATGATAGAAGTCTATAAATTAATGAACGGAGTGGAACGGGTAAATGTAGATCGATTGTTTACCTTATCAGAATATAGAAAGACTAGGGGACATGCAATGAAGCTACAGGGTAAACTATTTAAGACTAATAAAAGAAAATATTTTTTCATTCAACGTGTAATCAAACTCTGGAATTTGTTACCGGAGGATGTAGTAAAGGCTGTTAGTGTAGCTGGGTTTAAAAAAGGTTTGGACAAGTTCCTGGAGGAAAGGTCCGTAAACCATTATTAAGAAGTGACCGAAGATATCAACGCTTGACCCAGTACAAGCATTGTGGGACTTGTGTCTCTTGGGGAAACTGCTAGGTACATATGACCTAGATTGGCCACTGTTGGAAACAGAATACTGGGCTTGATGGACCTTGGTCTGACCCAGTATGGCATATCTTATGTTCTTATGTTCTTATGATTATGAGATCCAGTACATTTCAGCAGCCAGAAAAGATCACAGTCTCTCTACAGCTATCAACTCCGCTTCAGACATGGTAAGTAGACATGTGCCTTACTTTTTAAAAATATTGTTGGCTATGTAATGTTTCCGTTTCTTATGATTGTCTTTAAAAAATAGGAGCAGAAAAAGGGGGTTGCAAATAAACACTCTTACAAAAAGAAGGCAGCAAAGAAATTTAAAAGCTATGTCCGGTGGTTTTTAATTTTTCCAGCAGCTATGCTCTTTATAATGTGTCTCACAGTGTTTCAGAGGACAGCCTCAACCTTTAATCTTTTTTATTTTAGACCAAGAAGATGCTACAAAACAAGATGACCAGCCTAATCAACAGACGGTACCTTACAGAAAACCAAAAGACAAGCAGAATCGTGAGTATTCTGGTTTTATCCAGCTCCTAAATTTTAAGGCTGCTGTAAAAGAAAAAAAAAGTATTAGCCCCTACGTTTTTCTTTTTCAGATCGAGAAAATGTTAGAAAACCAATGGCTATGGGAGCAAAGTCTAACAGGAAAAGATCACACAGCGAAAGTTTTTCTGCCGGTGAATCTACATACGCCGGTACAGAATACGGAGGGCGTGGTGAAAGCCGTGTCTTTGATCACAGTGTTTCAGAGGACAGAACAAATAATCTTGCATTAGGCCCCGCTGAAGAATCAGAACCAGTTAGCTATGTTCAGTTTGTGAAAAGGTGGGATCGTAAATTGGACAAGTTTAATGGTGTAATTTATTCAGAGGAATTTTGGCTTATTAATTTAGACAGGATAACATCATTATCTGAGGCTCAATTCGCCATTCGGCAAGGTATCCAGCATATTCTGGATGAGGTTAGCAGCAGGGTTTCACCCGGTGATTATGTACAGGTGCATCTACACTCATCTCTTTTTCACAATTCCTTGTATTCTGGAAAGTTAAATCCAGAAGCATTATTTATTTATTTTATTTATTTATTTAACAGTATTTCTATACCGCTTTATCATACAATCAAAGCGGTGTAACAAAAATACAATCAAAATAAGTGGGGGTGTAATCAAACAGTGAACGAGATTTTATGATTTGCATGTGTGTGGATAGTGTGTTAAATTAGGGTGAACTATGTACAATGAGCACTATAGTACATCATGAGCTATATATATATATATATATATATATATATATATATATATATATATACAAAATTAGGGCTTAAGATATATCGTGAGACATTTTTGAAATAAAGCAGTATTGGAAGGGGAAAGTTCGTGGTTCTTGATGATTATAAGACAGGACCATATTCTTCGATGAACAACATTGTTTTCAGCTGTTTACAGAAATCTTTGAGGTCCATTGTCAATCTAAGTTCATCTGGGAGGGAGTTCCAAATTATTGGAGCAGCCAAAGAGAGTGCTCTGTCTGTGGTGTCTTTTCGTGTTTTTCTGAAGTCGCTTGAGGTGCTGACTCTGTTGGAAGTTCCCCTTCTTCTTGGGCGAGTGCTGATGTCTGGATGAATGAGGGTGTGCAGGCTGTTGGCTGAAATGTGGTGTTTAATTTTGAATATATTTATAATCGTTTTGTATTTAATGCGCAAGCGGATTGGGAGCCAGTGTAGATCTTTCAAAACTGGAGTAATATGATCGTGTCTTGTTGAGCCAGAAATAATGCGGGCTGCAGTATTTTGAGCTAATTGAAGAGGTTTGATTGTTTGCTTTGCTAGCCCAAGAAGGATGGGGTTGCAGAAATCCAGTAATGGAGTGATAAGCACTTGACATACAGTACGGAAGTGTTCTGTGGCGAGGAGAGGTTTAAGTTTTCTGATAATAGACGCTGACGATTTCTTAAATCAGATCGCTAAACTCCTTCAGAGTCACAGAGAAATCCAGGTTTGTGATATATTCCGTGTTGTTGTAGTTGTCATAAGAAATCGGGGTGGGGGAGCTTGTAGGGTCTTAAAGACTATACCGTTTAGCCATATTATTCATAAGAAAAGGATGTATTTGATAGACTTGAACAACACTGATAATAACCTGTGTTTTGCAGGTAGCCTCACAGCCCTCATGTCACAGGTAAAAATGACAGATATCAAATTGTTAGAAGGTGCTAAAAAACGGGGGGCGGAGCCTGATGTCCAGCGGGATGGTCGCATAACGCTGAGGCTCCCGAGAGGCCTACTCAGAATCCTGAATTAACACCTCACATACTTGGAACTTCTACTCTGATCTTGCCGGGGCACATTGGTGAGATGGCGGGGACCAAACCAACGCGCCTGGAATTTGGGTCTCCAGCGGCTTCTCACGGCAAACGTTCCAAAACTGAACCTCCGTCCCCGCAGAAGGGGCCGGCCTTGTGCGAGGGCCCCGAAATGCAGCAGGAAATCCTCGTAGAGATCAGAGGGGTCAAAAACCTTGTGCAGGCAAACGGTGAAGCACTCCGAGCGCTGCGGGACGATTTTGGTGTGCTGCAAAGCAAGCTAGAAGGGCTTTCTTCACGTCAGGACAAAATGGAGAGGATATTGGACTCCCATGCGGCCCGGTTGTCCAAACTCGACAAAGTTGAACGACAGGTGCGGGCCTTGCAGAAAGAGGTGGAAGATGGCAATAATAGAGCGCGCCGCAACAACATACGACTCGTGGGCATACCGGAGGGAGCGGAATCGGGAGACATGAAAGAGTTTTTATGCAAAATCCTCCCTTCCCTGCTCCAAATCACCTTTACCAAAGATTTGGAGATTGATCGCGCTCATCGTGTACCCACAAGCATAACGCTCAACAGGAAGACCCCGCGGCCTATCATTTTTCGACTATTGAGATATCAACACGTGGAGCAAATTCTAAGTGCCTCTCGGGCAAAGGGCCATATGGAGTTTGAGAGCCACAAGATCTCCTTCTATCCCGACTTGGCTAAACCCACAGTCGACCGCCGAAAGCGCTTTCTGGAATTCCGGCCGAGGCTTCAACAACTACAAGCACGCTATGGCCTGATGTACCCGGCCAAGCTCCGAGTCACGCTTCACAATCAGACAAGAACATTCGAGGACCCTGATCTACTAGCGGAGTTTTTGGATTCCAAAGAAGCCGACTTGATGCGCTGACTTCCAGAATATTCCTGCAAGTCTCCTTATATCCGCTGTACCTGCCATATTGGATCTGCCGCAGCCTAGCAAAGAGTCTGGCGTGGGCAGTCTGTTGCCTTACTCTTGATGGTATCTGTGACCCGACTCCATCTACCCACAGTAGCCTCGATGAGTATCAGAGACAGTGTTATTATGGACTCTGGTGTTTCTTTTCTTTTTTTTACATGTCTTCTATTTCCTCTCTAGGGTCTCCTCCCGCAGACATATGGTCGCCATATTCTTTGGGGGTTTTGCTTCTTCTCTAAGATACGTTGGTACATACTTTTCAATATGGGGTGTATTAGCCAGAATACTCGGTGATTATGACATTGTTGTACAGATTCTGCTTATGTTCTATGTTATCAAGCGCCCTTACCTAAAATGTCTACTACCGATTGATGGCACCATGTAAGATTTTTTCATTGAACGTAAAAGGCATCAATAATCCGATAAAACGGAAGAAAATCCTAAGCTACCTCAGTCAGGAAGCAGCGGATCTGATTTTTCTCCAAGAAACGCATTTAAATTCGAAGGAAACTCTTAAACTCAATATTAAACCTTACATGGTGGCCGCTTATTCCCCAGCCGTTTCTAAGAAATGTGGGGTTGCCATACTGGTTAGGAAATCTTTGCATGCTACTGTTATTGCGACTAGCTCAGATACAGAAGGTAGATGGTCTAGAGTTCACCTCAAGATAGGTAGCCTAGAAGTTACATGTATATGCCTTTACGCTCCTAATGTTGATGACCCTGCCTTTTTTGCTACCATTGCTCAGGTTGCGCAGGCTTCTGCTAATACTTCATTGATCATTGGGGGGATTTCAATCTAGTCCTTGATCCCCTGATTGACAAACAGCCGCCTAGGACGAGTGGTCCCCCCAAGAGTCACGCCACGCTTACCTCCCTGATCAAGGATCTTGCTTTAGTTGATCTATGGAGGTTACTACACCCCAATGAGCTTGACTTCACCTTCTTCTCCTCCCCTCATAAATCTCAGTCTCGCATAGACTTCTTTCTAATCTCAAAACTGTTAGTTCCTCAGGTGGACACTGCAAAGATTCACTCCCAACATATTTCAGATCATGCTGCCATTTCCTTTCAATTACACACTACCGCACCCCAGGGAAACTCGGGAGCCTGGTTCTTTGATAGAGCCCTGTTAACTCAGCCAGAGTTCCAGTCAGAAATTCGAGTAGCCATACAGGATTACTTCCATTTTAATCTACCCCAAGATACTGCGAATTGGTCTTGGTGGGAGGGCTTCAAAGCGGCCATTCGGGCAACGATCACTAGCTATCAAATCCGCCTGCGGAAACAACGTAAACAGCAGCTGCTCATACTAGACCAACAAATAAAAGCAGGCGAACGAGTTCTAACTTCACGCACTGACCCATGTGTATTAATTCGATTACAGCGTCTCCGTTTTCAATATAATTCAATCCTCTCAACTGCAGCTTCTAAGAGTATTGAGCTTCAGCGAGGGACATAATATCGTGAAAATAACCGAGCCGGTCGACTTTTAGCCAATGCCTTGAAAGGTCAAAAAGAAGCCAAACGCGTTGCGGCCCTTCGAGCTCCACAGGGAGGGGGCATAGTGACCACAGACTCCGATATTGTAGAGCTCTTTCGGGATTTCTATACCCGCCTATATCAATCTGAATGTGAGTTCTCGTCAGAGACATTCGAGCGATTGCTCTCTGGCATTCAGCGGCCGACCCTCTCTGAAGATGATAGAGATGCGATGGATGAACCCTTCTCTACTTCAGAGATCCAATCTGCCCTAAAACGAACAGCCTCGGGCCGTGCCGCAGGGCCCGATGGTCTCCCGACCGAATTCTACAGAACGTTCAGTGCAGATTTAGTTCCCTATTTAAAACTCTATTTTACTGCCCTTGCGGTAGATACATCCTCTTTGGGATCCTTTTCTGCAGCTAATGTGGTTGTATTTGAGAAAGAAGGCAGAGACCCGCTACTGACCGCCAACTACCGTCCAATCTCCCTACTTAATGCCGACTATAAGATCTTCGCAACGATCTTGGCCACCCGGCTATCTGACATGATGGCTACCCTAATTCACCCCGACCAATGCGGTTTTTATACCCGGCAGATCAACTGCTGACAATGCTCGGACCTTGTGCCATGTGTTATCTAGTGCTGCCAATCTCGACCATCCATGGGTGGGTCTTTCCCTGGATGCCGAAAAAGCCTTTGATCGTCTAGAATGGCCCTTCTTATTTGCAGTTCTCCGATGGTATGGCTTTGGAGAGGGCTTCCTTCGATATCTCCAAGTCATGTACACTTAACCCGTCGCCAGTATTTGTGTAAACGCCATCAAATCTCAGCCATTTAACCTCCAAAGAGGCACACGTCAAGGTTGCCCCCTATCACCAATGCTTTTTGATCTCGCTCTTGAACCCCTAGCCCTCCTTATTAGACAGTCTGCACGTATTCGAGGTGTCCCCTTTAGTCATAGGGAGATTAAACTCTCTGCATATGCAGATGACCTTATGCTCTTCGTTTCCCTCGATTCGGTTCCAGCTGTCTTGGATCTGATTGACGGATACTCACAATTATCGGGCTATAAAATTAACTGGACCAAATCTGTAGCATTCCCACTGAACCGCTGGGTACATGAGGCTGACATGCAGGCCTTTCCCTTCCTTTGGCAATCCCGCATGGTGAAGTATCTCGGGGTCCATTACTGTTCTCCTTTAGAAGACACTATCAGTTTTAATGCCAAAGAGGTAGTCTCCAAAGTCCGTGAACTCACAAATCGTTGGTCTCCCTTATCTCTCACATGGTGGGGCCGCTTAGACACTGTGAAAATGATGATAGTCCCCAAAGTGAACTACATTTTAGAAATGCTGCCATGCTTACTTCCGTTACATACTTATAAAGATATTGAGGGCCTTCTCGTCCGTTATCTCTGGCAGGGCAAGCCACCAAGGATAGCTAAACATAAACTGCAGTCTGCAAAGGAACGAGGGGGTACCAGATTTCCTGATTTTCTTAGATATCATCAAGCCTTTCTACTTAAGCAAGGTGCCCGATGGCTAGATACCTCAATAGACCGCCGACCAGTTTGGCTTGACATAGAAGAGGAGCTTAGTAGCCCAATTCCGTTGACCCATCTCCCCGGTATGTCCTATCAAGTAGACACCCGCCATCCACCAATGATTGTCGATACTCTTGCGGCCTTTAACACTCTCATTCTATCACTGGGCCCGAATGTATGTCCTCAGGACGGACTCCCGCTATGGAATAACCCCAGAATTCAAGTCCTAAATAGAACAATAGCCTGGAAACCCTGGTACTCCAGGGGATCTGGACACCCCAACAGCTTTTCTCTGCAGCTCGTTGGAAAACCTTTTCGGATTTACAAAAGGAATTTGCGTTACCAGCGAAACACTACTTTCAATTGATGCAGCTTCAACACTGCCTCAAAAGTGCTCGAATCCTGCCGCCCTCTGCCCCTACTGAGGATGGGCTATTAGAGATAGTTCACTCCATTAGTAGTACACATGGGGTAGCCTCTAATTTTTATAAAATAATTTGTCAGGGTACAGATACGGACACTTTTAGAGCCCAACAAGCCTGGGAGCGCGAACTGCAAACCACTATAACCCCTGTGCAATGGAGCGTTTTTTGGAGTAAAGTTGTGCGGGTTTCCCGGTCTGCCTCTGTTACCCAAACTCTCTTCTTCTTTGCACACAGATGCTTTTATACCCCAGAAAAAATAGCCAAATGGAACCCAAATGCTAGGGACCTGTGTTGGTCTTGCCATACTGCTGTGGGAACCTTCGCTCATGTTATTTATGAATGTCCTCAACTGCAGGTCTATTGGGGGCGGGTCTGGGGTCGTATTCAATCTATCTTACACTTTCATGAACCTCTCTCTTGGAAGGTCGTGGGACTCCGCTCTGTGGCGGAGGTCCCCTCTCTTCCTAAGAAGGGTCGCTTTCTCCTTGATTTCATGCTGGGTATAGCCATATGCTTAATCACGAGGAATTGGAAGGATAGCTCCCGACTTACTGTCAATGAATGGTGGAACCTCGTCTGCTTATATAGTAAATATGAGCAGATACCTCGGAGAGCTATTCCCCATGTCCAAACTCACTCTTGCTTGTCTAAATGGCAGATGCTTAATGATTATGTACAATCTGCTCATTGCTCCAACATGCCTGTATAATGTGCACTCATCATGTTTTAGATCACCGTTAGGTTTTGTAATACAATAATGTAAGTACACGCCCGCTTCGGGAATGCTTAGTTTTCTAGAGAAGAAGCAGGGGGGAGGGGGGTGGTAGGGGTTTACTTTGGTGTATGTATTACACGTTCTGTATTTGTCTTTTAGCTGTATGTCTTCCTTTCCTTTGTTGTTATAAAACGAAAATAAAGAATTTAAAAAAAAGAAGGTGCTAAAAAACTACATAATGAATTGGGGTGGCCGGTACATAGAAAAGTCATGCTCGATGATGTAGCAATATTTGAACAGCATTTAAAGATAAACATACGCGTTGTGCTTTACACAAATTCAAAGGTTTGTTTTAAGACATCAGACAGACCTGTGTTCCCTAAGACTGTGTTCTTGTTGCTACACGATGACCATTTCTATGGTATAACCGATGTCAAAAAATTCTATGGGGAGCGCAACTTCTGTAGTTACTGTCAGAAACCGTACAGTCACGATAATAATTGCACATTGTGGTGCCATCTTTGTTTGACACTAACGTGTGTGAATAATGTTGGTGTACAACAGAGATGCCCTAATTGCAAACTCTTTTGTCATTCTAAAGAGTGTTTAGATAGACAGGTGTATCTGGCTCTGAAAAAAGAAGTGGCGTGTTTATCTAAGATACTGTGCCAGAAATGTGAGTCTTATGTGGACAAGAAACATAAGTGCAAGGGCCGGCATTGTAAACCATGTCGTGAACCCCTAACCGGGGATGGCGTCCACTTATGCTTTATGACCCCTATTGGTAAAACTGAAACATCTGAAAAGTATATATATATTTTTTTTATGATTGTGAATGTATGCAAGAAACAGGCTGGCATGTCCCTAATTACATATATGCAACGGACTTAAATGATGAAAGAAACTGGGAATTCAAGGGTCTCAAATGTATTTCTGCCTTTATACAGATTTTTGTGACAAAAAATTTAAAGGCTACACCTTCATAGCCCATAATTCCAAAGGTTATGACGGATATTTTGTTCTTAAACAACTGCTTAAGGAAAAGATGTACACAGGACTGCTGGTTCAAAGTGCTAAACTTTTACAAATTACCGTTGAACCTTTAGCTATCCGTTTTATAGACTATCTAAATTTCCTGCCTATGAAACTTAGCAAACTTCCACAAGCCATGGGTTTTACAGGTAGCAAGGGGTACTTTCCGCACTTTTTTTTTTTTTTTTTTGAAATTTTATTTATCCATTTCAACTCAGACATATACTAACCAAATCATATACAGACAAAAATACCATAACAACCAACACTGGCTATGAAGTACAGCATGGAGTAACTAATAGGGATCTATATGAAAATACATATAACCATCTTGACTTAGTTACTACCATCAATTATATTAGAAAGGCATACATTGATTTAGATCAAGGCATTTGGCGAGGTATTTTATTTTATTTATTTATTTATTTCAACTTCTTATATACCGCACTCTTTGACATCAGCGCGGTTTACAAATAACAGAAAGGAACCAGAACAACAGGCTGTTTGGTATTACATATAACAGGAGTATCAACTTGGATAACATGGGAGAACTATTTACATGGAGTATATAATCTATTAGCTAGATAGCATGCTCGAACTATTTACATAAAATTAGCAGTGATGCTTGGAACAAGAGGGATATTGTGGATTATACTAGGGTGAGGCTGTTATGTTATGGTTCATGTAGGGTAGTATTTGATGAAAAGGTGCAGTTTAAGGGCCTTTCTGAACTGGGTTAGGTTGGTTATGGCGCGGAGATCAGGTGGGAGAGCATTCCAGTATTTTGGTGCGCTAAACATGAAAGCTCTGTTTGATGTTGATAGGCTGCACGTTGTTATAGCCTTTGGGGTTGTTAGTGAGTTTAATGCTGCATGTCTCCTATTTCTATTTGATGGGACGGATTGGATGAGTTTGGTAAGTGATGTGGACGATAAACCATTTAAGGCCTTAAATGTGAGAATGAGGGTTTTGAATGTAAGTCTTCCGTGTATAGGGAGCCAATGGAGCTCTTTGAGGATAGGTGTGATGTGTTCACTTCTGGCCGCTCCTAGAAGAACCCTGGCAGCGGTGTTCATTGCGAGTTGCAAGGAGCTTATGGTGGATTGTGGGAGTCCTTGTAGAATGGAATTGGCGAAGTCAAAGTGCGGCAGTATCAGTGCTTGGTAGATGGTTCTGAAGTCTTCGTGGTCTAGTAGGGGACGCAGGTGTCTAAGAGTGCGTATTTTGAAGTATACAGATTTTACGATATTGTTTATGTGTGATTTCATGTCGAGCCTGTATGTAGACCCCCAGAGCCGGAGTCAGTCAGTTGGGTATAATCTTGGAGTCCAGGGCTTGCCATTTTAGTAGCCGAGCAGAGAGATAGGGATGTTGTTTAACATAGAGATGTTCATACAAGCGATGGGCGCACAACAGGTTCCACCACTGCTCAAAGGATAGAGCAGCAAAGTTTTTCCAATGAATCATCAGAGCTTTTAAGGCAAGTCCCAGCAACAAGTCTAACGTGGGATGATCTTTTCTCGACAGTCCCGGTATTCCTGCTCTTGAGCGGAGGATAATTATACGGAATGTTAAAGGAACCTGCAGCCCCAGCAGAAGAGCAATTCTCTCCCATACTTGTCGCCAATATCTTTTCAGCTTTAGGCAGGCATAAAGCATGTGTTCCAATGTGCCAGGTTCTGCTTTACATGACCAACAGAGATTATCGGCGGAGGTCTGCCATTTCGCAACTCTAACCGGGGTTAGGTAGGCCCGATGAGCCAGAAAAAAGAGCGTTTGCGTTAGAGGGGCAGAGCACGCTATCCTGACTTGGGACTGCCAGAAATGGGTCCAATCCTCTAGTCTCTCTATGCGACCCACTTCTTCTTCCCAGATGGACTGCACGCTCGTACATTTCCTGTCCTGTCCCTCTCGCAAAAGGGAGACTATTTTTGAGACAATCCGCGGTCCTTCACGCAATTCTGCAACTTTCATCTTCCATAAGCTGGAGGTAGGTAACCCTACTGGTGTTACTTCAGCTTTTGCCAAACAGTGGCGCAACTGACACCATTGGAACAATCCACAACTAGGGAGGCCAAACTCTTGCTGCAATTCTGGATAAGTCTTAAAGCGATCTCCGATGATCAAGTGCCCAAGTGTGTAGATCCCAAGCTGGAGCCAAAGAGGCCACAGAAAACATTTCCCTGCTATCTTAAATCCGGGGTTTAGCCAGATAGTAGTATCCGCAGCATGTCTCTTCCACTCTGCGACTGAATTCTGGAGTAGCTGATATGCATGCAGCGTAGCTTGGATTACTTCATTAGATTTCCACCCTCTAAGACTGGCCGATCCAATACAAGCAGACAGAGGGAGTGGTTTACAGACTGCGGTTTCTATTTGTAGCCAATGTGGACTATCAGGGCACGGGTCTTCATCACTCCAGTGGCTTCCGTGACGCAGCAGGGCTGCTACATGATACCAGTAAAAATCTGGAAATTGCACTCCACCAGAGTTCTTAGCCAGCTTAAGTTTCCAGTGTGCTATTCGAGGAGTTTTATTACGCCACAGGAAGGCTAGTAAGAGCTGACTCACTGCTTTGTATAATCGTGTTGAGAATAGGACTGGTATCATACTTAGGATATAATTGACTTTAGGGACAATCACCATCTTTATAGTCTCAAGTCTACCCCACCACGTCAGATGAAGGGGGTTCCATTTGTGGATGCATTCTCGCACTAACTTCTCACAATATGCTTCATTGCGTAGCACTGTTTCTGATAGAGTAGTACAATATTCAACACCCAGGTATTTGAAGTGGCTCGTTTCCACTTTAAACGGAAACTTGTTCAGCATATCTGCAGTTACCAAGCGATTTAGTGGGATTACCACTGTTTTAGTAAGATTTAATTTGTATCCCGAGATCTCCGAATAGGTTGCAATGGTGTGTAGTAATGCGTCAAGAGACTGCGGCTCCACAAATATGAGTAAGTCATCCGCATAGGCCGACAACTTGTATTGTTGTTCATGGATCTCAATTCCCCTGATGCGATCTTGCTGCCGTATGCATATAGTTAACGGTTCAAGGGCTAGGTTGAAGAGCAATGGTGACAGTGGGCAGCCTTGCCTGGTGCCCCGGTAGAGCTGAAAGGCAGCTGACAGTACCCCGTTTGCGAATATTCGTGCAGTGGGCTGGGTGTATAGCAGCTGGATTCGTTTCAGGAAACAATCCTTAAAGCCAAACCACCGCAGAGATCGAAAGAGAAAAGCCCATTCTATCCTGTCAAAGGCCTTTTCAGCGTCCAAGGCCAACCCAACAATTGGGGAAGCGGCTTTGTGGGACTCCAATAGTACATGAGCCAACAGCCTACCATTATCCACTGTCGACCGGCCGGACATGAAGCCGGATTGATCCGGGTGGATAAGAGAGCTCAATACGTTATTCAGTCTGTTAGCCAACACTTTAGCATAAATTTTATAGTCTGAGTTAAGAAGAGATATGGGTTGATAGTTCTCAATTCGCTGAGGGTCTCTACCCGGTTTAGGGTGTATTACAATAGTGGCTTCAGCAAGCGCTCCTGTTTCAGGATATTCTTCATACAAGTGACTATAGTAGGTTTGCATCTCAGGGATTAGAAGAGTAGAGAAGGCGAGATAAAATTCCAATGGAATGCCATCGGGACCACACGCTTTCCCCTTAGCCAACTGGCGCATCGCTGCGTCGATTTCAGTACAGGTAATCTCAGCCTCCAGCATCTCCGTCTGCTGTGGAGTTAACTTGGGTCCCTGGACATTGGCTATCAGGCGCTGGAAGGTTTCTTCATTCCATGTTACTTCGGACTGATATAAATCTTGATAGAACTCCCTGCATTTCTCCAAGATATCATCATCTTTCACTAGCAAGTGCCCTTGTGCAGTTTGTAAGCCCGCGATACGTCTTGACGGCTGACTCGCTCTCAGGGATCTTGCTAAGAGGGGGCTCGCACGGTTACTTTCATAGTAATAAATACTGCTTTGCGCATGTTGTTGGCGCTGGGCTTCCTCACTCAGAATGGCATTATAGTGATATCGCAACCGTTGCAGCCTAAGCAGAATCAGCGGATCAGCGTTTCTGGTAAGCAGCCTCTCCCCGACCCCTATTGAAGTTTGCAAGTCATTCAATTTCTCTTTACGCAGTTTCTTCTGTTGAATATCGTATGTGGTCATATAACCTCTGAGAGTTGCTTTGAGGGCTTCCCACCAGGCCCATGTGGCCGTGTCACCGACCTTGTTGCAATCCAAATATGTAGTTATACAGGTATGCATATGACTCATAAACTTCGCATCCGCTAGCCAAGTTTTCTCCATGCGGAATCTCGGGCTCGATTGCCCATTGGTATGGTCTCCCAGCGTCAAAATTATTGCAGCGTGATCCGATATGGTTTTAGGCAAAATATCTGCATTTGTGAGCCGCGGCATCAGCAGCTTGGATATGAGAAAAATAGTCAATTCTAGTTTGCGTTTGGTGCGGCATGGAATAATAAGTATATTCCCGAGCATTGGAATGTAGGAGTCGCCATGGGTCGACAAGATCAAAGGTCTCCATTAATCCCTGCAACACTCCGAACGCTTTGGGTTTGTTTTGAGGACGGTAGGGGGTGCGATCAAGCAAAGGGTCCTGGATCATGTTTAAATCTCCCCCGAGCACCATATGTACTGAAGCTGGCATCTTGATTTCAGCCGCAAGTTGCTGAAAAAATGTCGGATCTTCATTAGTAGGGCCATATACGGCCACCAAAAGATATTCCTCGGACCCAATCTGTACCTGCGCCCTGGCCCATCTGCCATTGGGATCTATCCTGGTCTCTCGAACGATGGGCTGCAGAGCTCTCCTGATAAGGATGATTATGCCACCCTTCTTTTTTAACGCAGGGGATGCCAAGATATTCTGATATACACCACTATGAACCTTACAGGATTCAGCTAAGGTCAAGTGTGTTTCTTGCAAATATGCAATATCAGCACCTTGCTTCTGGCAGTACATTAAGATTTTCGTGCATTTGATGGGATTGTTGATGCCCTGGACATTCAAGGACAGAAATTTGAGTCCACTCTTAGCCATCATTTTTAACTTGCCCTGCTACCTGGGGCCACATACATCGCCAAGTCAGACATTTATTGCCATTGATACATTGTACACATAGCCATTTAACATACAAAACCATTAACAACAGACCCCCTTGTACGGTGGAGTACCTCCCCTTCGCGATCAAACCACCCAGTCCCACCCCCCTGCACTTAACCCCGACATAACCCGTTCCTATCCCTTCCTTCCCTTTAACCCACCCCGTATTCATACATTTAGAAGTATTCCATTGCCGAGCCCACATAGTAGGTCGGCTGCTATTTATTCGTAGGTCCTACTATAACTTCCATAGCTAGATATACTACAAGACAATGCCACAAAGAGTTTAATGTTATGGGGCCCCTAAGGCTTTACAGGCCCAAGAGCACCCACCACTTCCTGTCATATCCCCGCAGGGCATACCGACTCCTCCAGATTTCTGAGGCCCGAACTTCCTTAACCTCTGTAGATAGAGTCGTTCAGCATATGTTGTCAGCGGCCCACCTCCATCTGGGAGTAGTCCTGCAGGAAAGATCGCAGTATTGTTGCATTGTCAAAGTTTCTGGTGACATTATCCACGGTGACCCACATCTTGGCTGGGTAGAAGAGCCCATAGCGCGCTTGGATCTTCTGTAGCAGAGGTCAACAGTCAAGTAGCTCTCGACGTCGGTCTACTGTCTTTTTGGATAGATCTGGGAAAAAGGCAATCTTACTACCATTCATCTGTAAGGAGCTTCTCTGCTTGGCCGCTTGCATGATTTGTAGCACTTGGGGATGTCGCAGAACTTTGATCAGCATAGGCCGCGGCCGCTTTGCTTGAGCTGTGCTCATTGTGGGGACCCTATGTGCCCTCTCAATTTCGAAGGGGGCTAAGAATTTAATTTGAAGGAGTTCGGGGATTAACTTCTCCATATAGCCAATCGGGTCGGTCCCTTCAGCTCCCTCCGGGAGTCCAATAACCCGCACATTACTTCTCCGGGATCTGTTGCTCTGCTCTTCCAGCTGCGCTTCTAGCAGGGTTACTCTCTTTACCAGAGGGCCTATCTGTGACACCATGCCCTCGTGCTTGTGAGTCAGGGCCTCAACCTTCACTAAGCGCCCATCCATGTCGGTCAGCTTTTCACGAACCGCATGAAGTTCCTCTTGCATTTGGGATAGTGTCTCACTATTGCTCTCCATCATCCCTCTCATTGTTCTTAGCTCCGAAAGGATTTCTCGAACGCTGTCCTCTGTTTCCTTTTCTGGTTTCCCCTTTTGCGGGGAGGCCGCATCATGTTTTAGGCGTTTGGAAGCTTGGCCCGTGGACGGCGGAAACTCTAACTTTGCCGGTTTTAGCGACGCCATCCTCCAATTCACTGACTCCCGAATTAGATCCTCTACCGTCAGTATTAATCGGGAAGAAAGGGTGGATTCTGTTATGTAATGCAGGAGCTAGTGCTTTAGGCGGCCATCACGCTTCGCGGCAAGCTCCGCCCCCCCTCTTTCCGCACTTTTTTAATACTCTGGAAAATCAAAATTATGTGGGCCCCATGCCGGGTGTTGAACATTATGGTGTGGATAACATGTTGCCTGAAGAAAAAGAGGAATTTTTACAATGGTACAAGGAAAATCAGCATAAAACTTTTAATTTGCAAAAAGAGTTGGCTTATTACTGACAGCAGGATGTATCTATTTTACGGCAGGCCTGTGTTCTTTACCGAGCATTGTAATAGATGCTATATATTGTGTATGTGGCTAATACACATTCCCCCCCATTTCCCAGACACCATAATTGGCTTTTAGTTCTATAGCAGAGCTCTGCACATTCTTATCTTATGGCCTATTGTTTAGGACACACCTAGATGCCCCATTTTTTTTCCAGACAACCCATTGTAGGTTTAATTAACTAAGCATTCCTAAAACACACCACACATAGGTTCAAAATGTTTTATTTCAAATAAAATGTTTTCATCTTGTGATATGATTTATTTGCGCATTACAAGTTTAAAAAAATAAAGGTATACATATAATTTTTGTTCATCTGTATGTTCAACTAATAGATTCTGGAAATACATACATTTTCTTTCATTTTATGATCAACAATCATGGCAACATTTTTTAAAGAACGATCTATAATCTCTGTCACAGATTAAACCTTCCACTAGTTCTATATCGCCATCTGCCAAAGATTTAAGCAAAATATTGAGCAACTAGTTGTCCTGGATTTCTACTGGTATTAAAATCTCTGATGAGTTCAAACAAAAAATTCAAATTTTCATAAACTAGGGCAGTTGCTTTCATTTTATGACCAACAATCATGGCAACATTTACAATAGGTCCTAGACACACCCTGTTACAAGTTTTATGGATTTTCTGTTGTATTTTCTTGTGTCACACAATCATGATGTCTTTGCCCTGGAGCATGTATTACACAAGCTGCACAGTCTCTATGCATAACACCCTGCCAGCATTTCCTGATAATACAGTCCACCGTTGCTTGTATAGCAGATTTCAATGTGTTTATTTCATCAGGTCTTGTGTAGTCCTTTTGACTGGCTATGACATGAAATGCCTCCCTTTGATATGTACAAAGAAAGCACAAACATTTGAACTCAGGTCTCTCTCTCTGAATTTCAGTCTGAACTTACACTGTGTTTGCCAGAATATTTCTCTCTAACCATGAGGTCTTAAAAGCAAAATTCTATCACATGGACAGCAGTGGTTTCTCTAACAAAAGATGTGTTAATTGAGGTTTAACATTTGTAAAGAAAAGCTTCTACCCTGTCTGTGCCTCTGTGAAAAGCCCTGTGCTGTGTTAAGAATCTTTTGTGAGAAATAAGAACTGGGGCAGTGGGAGAGAGAAAAGCATTTTTTGTTTTCCAGGGTTCCTGCTTTTTGCAGATGTAAACATTAACCAGAAGCAAAACACATTTCCGGAGTCAGTCATTCTCTTACCTCTGCTGATCCTAGTTTGCTTGGTGTTCCAAAAAGAGCCATTTTTTCTTTTTGAATCTCTGTGTTAAAATGTTCCCCTTATACACAGGACACACAGCCCTTATACCAGGAGCATGCTCAGAACAGACCTCTTGTTTCAACCAATCACGTGTTACCACACCCTAGAGAGGCATGTTCAGACTTGTCTCTCAGTATTGTTTTTTTCAAAGCCACTAAAAAATAGCTGTGGCTGTGTTTGAACTCAGCTCTCTCTCTCAAAAAAAAAAATAGCTGTATTAGGGGGATTTGAACTCAGGTCTCTCTCTCTCTGAATTTCAGTCTGAACTTACACTGTGTTTGCCAGAATATTTCTCTCTAACCATGAGGTCTTAAAAGCAAAATTCTAGATTCAAAAATGGCTGGTGAGCAGGAGCGGACGTAAGTCGCTTGAGCTCCGGTCCCCACCGCTCTACAGTGCCGAAGAAATATGTTTTAAACAAGCTGATTAGTGGAAAAATGTGCTGCAAAAACTGATCCTGGGCTCAGGACCTTCCACCTCGCTTAGCCATACAGGTGATTGATTTGAACGGCTTCCCCTCTGCGTTTTGACAGAAGATCGGGAGTTCGCCGACGCTGACAAGTGAAGTTCTGCTTCTCCCCCCTTTCGTGTTTAAAAGCCAGCGGCTGATTTGAAAACTCCTAGATCCACATGATTAATTGAGTGTTTGTTTTTTCTGACTCCCACACTGCTCTCCTGAACCGGCATGAGAGTAAAAACCGCCATTGCAGCGTCTGACAGTGACAGATGATTGTTGCTGGAAACCAGGACATTTTTTTTTTCTCCCTGCCCTTTGGTAATGCCATCTTTTAATTATTGCTGAGTGGATGAGCTGTACCAATTTATTGTATCTTTTTGAAGTTGGGCTGTCGGAAAAGTAGTGGATCGCTGGTGTAGTCCCTGACAAGCTGTATGGAAGATGACAGTTTACCGAAGAAATAAGTTCTAACGGTCGCCAAAGCTCTGGACTCTGCTCCTCAGCACCGAATATAATCTACTTTAAAAGCTGATCGGGGCTCAGAACTACCCACCTTGTTTTGTTTAAAGTGGATGTGCGCTGTTTAAACTCCGGGCTCCTTTGCTCTTCAGTGCCGAAGAAATGAGCTCTAATTGCTAATTAAACTCCGGACCTCCCACTGACAGCGAAGAGAAAAATCGCCGATGCAGCAACTGACAGTGACAGCTGATTGCTGCTGGAAAGTCTGAGCACAAGTTTCCCTGCCTTTTGGTAAGGCTGAGATAGCTTCTAAATACTGCCAAAAGTTACAAAAATAACAGATCGCTGTAGTGAAAGGACCTGGGCTGTCAGGGAAGAAGCAGATTGCCGGTGCTGTCCCAGAAAAGTTGTATAGAAGGTGACGGTTTGCTGAGGAAATAAAATCTAGAAGAGAGTTCTGACAAGCTATAAAGAAAGTAACGGATTGTCGAAAGTGAGTTCTGAAATTTGATCCTGAGCTTAAACTTTCCATCTCTCGGGCTGTTAGAAAGGTGGGCTGACAGGAAAGAAGCAGATCGCCGGTGCCGTCTTAAACAAGCTAAAATGAAAGTAAGGAATTACTGAAAGAGATAAGCATTACAGTGAGCTCTCTTTGACAAGATGGTGTGATAGGATCGGAGTTGGTTTTGCTGATCAGACTTTAATTCACAGATGACTGTTTGGAAGCTCTGCCTCTAACAAAATTATTTGAGCTGTTTGGTTCTATTGATTCAGCTCTGACTTGCTGCTCTCCCTTTCAGTTTAAAGAACTGTCAAAATAGTAATGGATCGTTGGAGCTGCACATGACAAGCTTTAATGTACCATTGTCTGATCATTGAATTTATCTCTTTATGAGATATACAAGCTGAGGTGGTGACAAGGGGTGTTTTTTTTTTTTTTTGGTGAAGCCAAAAGGGAAGAAAACAATGACGTCGGCGCAGAAAGGGGGACGCCGTGAAAAGGAGAAGTTAGTCAAACAGCATAAAATAACAGAATATCATACACCTCCGAAAGCTGCAACCACGCCGGAATTGGCAGAAGAGATCTCCTCAGCAGTGGTGGGGGCCCTTTCCGTACAATTTGAAGATCTAAAGGGACGGATGGATCTTTTGCAGACCTCGATGGAAGCCCTAGGTGGTTGGATGCATGAGGCAGAGCATCGGATTGAAAAAGCGGAGGAACATGTGCTGGTGCTCCAAAAAGAGGTTGGTTGTATGAAAAAGATGCAACAGAGTTTAGAGGAGAAGCTGGATGATTTGGAAAATAGGTCTCGCAGAAGTAACCTCCGCTTTTTTGGGATCCCGGATAATATAGAGGGTAAAGACTTAAAATCCTATTTGGAGGCACTGGTGATACAACTATTGGAAGGGGACAAGGAAGGTGTTTCAGTGCAAATTGAAAGTGCCTATCGTATTGGGCCAAGAAGAGCGAATGATGACCGTCCTAGAGTGGTCTTGGCGAAGTTTCTTAGGTTCACGCAGAAAGAAGCAGTGTTGAGAGCAGTGCGAAGACTGGGAGTAATCTCCAAAGACAACATCAAGTTACGAATAGTGCAGGACTACTCAGCATCCTTAGGACAGCGCCGAAGGGAATATGGCCCTCTGTGTCAAACGCTGATAGACAATAATATTAAATTTTTAGTGCAGTATCCCGCACGTCTGATCCTCACTCATGGGGGGGTGCGTAGGTCATTTGATTCAGCCAAGGCAGCAACACCTTATGTGGAGGAGATTGGGAGAAAAGCAGCGGCTGCACTAAGCTCACAAAGTGGAGATCAGGAGTGTGTAACCTGTGATGGGAGAGACTGAGAAATGGAACATCAAAGCAGAAGAAAAAGAAGATCATATTGCCTTAGTGTGTGTGGAGAGTCAGTTTGGAAGTTGATATAGATGTTTGAAATGTTCAAAGTTATTGTATTAATGTTATATGTTTGATGCCTTTTAGGTTAATGATTACTAGATAAGGTTTGAGGGGCTAAAAGGAATGGAGAGAGGGCCATGCTTGGGGTGGATGCGTTGGATGGTGGAAAGAGGTGGCGGTGGGCTGGGGCTGGGGTGGGATCATCAAAGGGAATGATGTGGAGCAGTTACAAAGGGAAGAGTAAAGGGGCACCGAACGCATTTGAGGGGAAGTTAAGAGTAAGGGAGGTAAGAATAAGAGGAAAGATGGGTAGTTGGGCGAGTGAGAGGGGAGCGGGGGGGAATGGGGTGGGGAGAGGGAAAGTAATGGGGGATAGAGGTTGGGAGGGAGGGATTGGGGAGGAAGGGGGAGGGAAGGCAGCCTAATTGAGATTAAATGGTTTGATTGGGGGTGCATGCATGACGGTAAGGATGGGCTCCAGGCTGGGGGGGTCCTTCCTCACAACAAAGCATTTGTTGGTTGGCTTGAGCTTTATATTTACCCACTAACCTGAAGGTCATATCGTGGAATGTGTGTGGGATAGGTAATCCCATTAAGAGATACAAGATATTGCAGGCTCTAGCGAGACAAAAATGTGATATTGCAATGTTGCAGGAAACCCACCAGACTGCTGAGGAACATATTAAATTACGGAGAGACTGGTGGGGCAAGTCTGGGGGGCTCCAGCTATGGGAAGGAAAGGTGGAGTGGTCATTCTGATACACAGGCGTGTTAGGTTCGTTCAGGAAAGCATCCATGTGGGTGAGGGGGGTAGATTTGTTCTCTTGTATGGGATGCTGGAGGGGAGGCCCGTGGTACTGGGGAATCTATATAGTCCAAATGTGTTAGATAGAGTTCTTTATGCTAGTTTGGGCTCACGAGTGGAGCAGCTGCCAGAGGCTCCTATGATTTTGGCAGGTGATTTTAATGGAGTTATGGATGTTGAACTAGATACATCTAGTGGAAGTGGAGATAGGGTGCGTGTGCAGAGTGCTAGAGTGCTGCAGAATTTGAAACGCAGGTTAGGGATGGTAGACCCTTGGCGTTTGCTCCACCCACTGGAAAGGGATTTTACGCATCAATCAAGAGCGCATGGGTCGAGTGCTCGCATTGATTATGTGCTGGTTTCGGAGCGGTTGTTTGCCCAAATAGAGGATGCGCAACTAGGGCCTATAGAGATTTCTGATCATGCGTTGATTTGGGTGGAAATAGAATGGTTAGAGGCAAACACGCGGGATAGAATCTGGCGATTCCCAATGGATCTGTACAGAGACCCTGAGTTTCATGGTTTCCTTAAAATGCGGTGGCAAGAATTCTCAACCCATAATGCTCAGCATAAAGAGGATCCAGAGCTTTTTTGGGAAACTGCTAAAGTAGTCCTGCGGGGGGACATTATAGGGTATGTAGGGAGGAAACGGAAAATGTTGATGCAACAGATTGTTCGCTTGGAACAGCAGGCAGGTAGAGAGAGGAGAAGGCAAGCGTCATGTCCGTCGGCAGTGAATAGGAGGAAATTGTGGGAGACACAAACAGCCCTAAATGAGCTGCTACATCAAAGAGCCAAGAAGTCGTTTCTGTACTACCGCTTTCAGCTCTATAGATATGGAGACAGGCCAGGAAAGTTATTGGCAAGATGCCTTAAAGGCAGTAGGGGGACTGGTACTGTGGCGGTGCTGCAAGACGATCAGGGCCAACTGCATAAAGAAAGGCGAGCGATTGCTCAAGTATATCGGACATTTTACAAGAAGCTTTATACAAGGAGAGTTGGATCTCAGACTGATATGGTAGAGTACTTGAAACAAGTGAGTTTGCCAAGGTTAACGATGGTTCAACAGGCAGAGATGGATAACCCAGTGACTGAAGAGGAGGTTCAGAGGGTCATTTTAAGAGCGGATTGTCACAAAGCGCCTGGCCCGGATGGGTTTGGGGCAGAATTTTATAAGTTATTAAGAGATGAGTTGGCCCCTTCCCTAGTGGCGACATATCATAGAAGGGTGGATCAGGGGAGATTCATGTGGGGGGAGAATCGGGCGCACATTATTCTTATACATAAACCATGGAAAGATCCTTTACAAGCTGCCTCTTATCGACCTATCTCCTTGCTGAATTTTGATATGAAATACTGGCTAAGGTGCTGGCGGACCGTTTGGGTCAGGTATTAAGTGAGCTTGTGCATGATTCTCAAGTAGGTTTTGTAAAAGTGCGATATGCGGTGCGGAATCTACGTAAAATTTTGGCATCGCTGGAGTGGGTAAGAGATAGGATGCAACAGTCGCTTTTGATTAGTTTTGATGCAGAAAAGGCATTTGATCAAGTGAATTGGGATTACCTCAGATTTCTCTTGCCACACTATGGACTGGGAGCTTCTTTTTGCAATATGGTAGAGCTTTTATATACGAGGCCCACAGCTAGAGTGTTATGTAATGGAGTGCTATCAGATGAGTTTACCCTGGAGAGAGGTACAAGACAGGGATGCCCGCTCTCACCGTTGCTTTTTGTGTTGTCACTTGACCCACTGATACGACGAATAGAGATGTCTGATGAAATACAAGGTATAGGCATAGGGAGTCATATGTTTAAGATGGCAGCATTTGCAGATGACATACTGGTTCATTTGCTATCTCCCCAGACGTCGTTGCCCAATTTATTAAAGGAATTTTCTTGTTATGGGGGTTTTGCTGGGCTTTGTATCAATATGGAAAAGTCTGAAGCCATGGATGTGGAAGGGTCAATAAGGGGACATTGGAGAGGAAGTTTTTCGCTTAAGTGGGCAGGTGATACATTTGTGTATTTAGGGATTCTCCTGACGAGAGAACCGCGGGAGCTATATAGGAAAAACATGGAAAGAATCCTTGTAAAAGTTCGTTCACAGCTTCAGGTGTGGTCTCCACTGCCCTTGTCCTTACTGGGCAGGGCGGCAGCACTGGGAATGGTGATTCTGCCTCGGGTGCTTTATTGGCTGCAAACTCTCCCAGTGTGGTTATTGAAGCGTGATTTAAAAGCTATTGACCGCGAGATTAGGAATTTCCTTTGGAAAGGTGTGCGAGCTCGCATCCCCTTACATAGATTGAGAAGGAGATGGAAGTCTGGAGGGATAGGAATCCCAGATCTTCGGACTTATGCTCTGGCATGCCAGGCACGGCATATTGGAGACTGGCTAGGGAATACTGAGGTGTATACGCCAAGAGCGCTGGAAGAGGCTCTTGTGGCTCCGCAGACCTTGTTGGCAGTATTGCACCAGGAAAGTAGGCTCCTGCCTGGTAGAGTGATTAGTAGTGAATTGGTTTACCCGGCACGAAGAGTGTGGCAACATTTGAATAGGCTCTGGGGTGAACCATCAGGGGTTTCAAGCTGGCTACCCATACAGGGGAATGATCAGTTTACACCAGGATCAGAAACATCAGCATTTGGATTCATGGATTCATACAGGCCAATATCGAGCATTCCGCTCCTAGCTAAAATTATGGAAAAAACAGTCCAACAGCAACTGACCCATCACATTGAAAACAATGCTCCCCTCGATTACTCTCAGCATGGATTCAGATCATCTCATGGAGTGGATACCCTACTTACTACGCTCTTCAACACCCTTACCACCGGTCTCGATAACATCAGAAAGGGTTTTGCTCTCATCTTTCTGGACATCGCAGCCGCCTTTGACTCGGTTGACCACAGAATACTCCTATCCCGCCTTGCCGAGAAGGGAGTCCGAGGCAATGCTCTAGCGTGGTGCGCCTCATACCTGAGTAACAGATGGCAGCATGTCCGCTCCGGCCTCTCTCTATCGGAACCTTTCCAGCAAGAAAAAGGCGTCCCACAAGGGTCATCCCTCTCAGCCCTCTTATTCAATGTCTACATGCAGCCCATCTGCAGCCTCATTCGGTCATTTAACATAAACTGCCTAGTATATGCTGACGATGTACTAATGTTCACCCCAATAGATACTGACCATCCAAATCTCGACCAGCTCTCCTCCTGCTTTAACGCTGTCTCTGACTGGCTATGCACTCAAATGCTCCGAATAAATCTAAAAAAAACAGACGTCCTATTCATCGGAAGAGATCATTCATTCACCCCCCCTCCTTCAATCAAGGTGGGCAACGCTGACATCAGCTCCAAGACAACGATCAGATACCTTGGAGTAACTTTGGACCAGCGCCTTGACATGCATGCCCACATAGATAATACCATCAGGACAATCTACCATAAAATACGAACGCTACGCCTCTTGAAGGACACCCTAGAACCAAATGACTTTCGAACAGTCTTCCAGGCCATCATAATGCCCCACTTCGATTACGCCAATTCTATCCTACTTGGCCTCCCAAAAAGCTCAACGAATCCTTTACAGCTAGCTATGAACACCGCAGCAAGAACCCTATACGGAGCAGCTCACAAAGACCACATTACCCCTATCCTGAAGAGCCTGCACTGGCTCCCCATACAACACCGGATCACATTCAAGATCTTAACCATGACATTTAAAGCAGTTCATAGAATCACCTCAACCACCTTGTCAGACCTGATACAACCCACTCCAGACAACAGACTCAGAAGAACCAAGTCCTACAATACCATTCTGCTCCCAAAAGCTATCACTAAATGTAACAAATCAACAAGTAGAAGGGCCTTTGCCTTGTTTGCACCCTCCAGCTGGAATTCTCTCCCAGCAGAAATCCGGGCCATAAACAACCTCACCCAATTCAGAAAGGCCGTCAAACACTACCTATTTCAACAGCACTTCTGTAACTCTGACAACATTACCTAGACAACAGTACACGACCCAACAGTCCCTCATCCCATAGCCGACGAACTAATCTCTAATCTAACTTTCAAGTACACAGAACCACCCCTTGCAGGGCTGGTACTACAAATCCATCTATGATGCAACCCTCTTTATGTAAATAGTGTATAAAGTTCACCTGTTATCCAAGTTGAAATTCCCTGTTATATGTAAGTTCAATGTCTGATTGTTCCACATTGTACAAACCTGTTCATTGTAAACCGCGCTGATTCCGAATAGTGCGGTATAGAAAAACTAATAATAAATAAATAAATAAATAAATAAATTTGTATATTGGAGGAGACAAGGCATATGTAATATTGGACATGTGGTGGATCAAATGGGGCAGTGTAAATCTTGGGAGACTTTGCGCATGGAGTATGGACTTAGCAGGCGGCATTATTTTGCTTACGTGCAACTCTCTCACTATGTGGCTTCCCTACCACAGGATGCACTGCGGGTGGAAAGATCGGCACAGATATTAGAGTTCTTTGCACTGGGGGAGGAGTCACCGCCTACAATTGCACAGCTGAAAAGACGATTAGATGACTATAGTAGTTTGCCTGATTATAGGGTGGAAGAAGCTTTGTGGGCACAAGAATTGAATATCTTGGTAACTCCTGGTTCACTCCTTCAGGACTTGAGTGGGATTGCAGGGCTGGTGAGGGGAGCTCGATGGCGGGAGGTACAGTTTAAATGCATCCTACGGGCACATTTCTCTCCAAGACGGGCATTACGATCCCATCTCACTGAGTTGGGCAGATGCCCAAAATGTCCATGCCCTTTGGCGGACTTAGGACATATGTGGTGGGGGTGTCCGATAGTTTGCCTATACTGGAAGAGGATAGCTGATTTTATGAGTAGGATTGCGTTATAGCGAGTCCGTTGGACAGCATCGCTTGTGGTGTTAGATCAGCTTGGACCACTCCACCCGAAAGGGAAATGGGAACGCCTTTTGGTCAGGAAGGCATGTCTGGTGGGTAAAGGCCCGATACTTCATAGGTGGAGAGAAGCGTCAGGTCCCACATATTGGGAATGGCGCAACAACTTTCACCAACTGATGCTTATGGAAAGGAGAGAGGCTAGAGGAAGTGCTCGACGTTGGGCCTTATTCCCTTTTAATTTGGGAACCATATATTCAGATATTGAGGCCTCGTGTCCGAAATGAAGTGCTTCAATTGGGATGAGAAGGTCGTAGGATATTAATAATATAAGTAATATGCATGTTCACTATGGGGGGTTGGTTGCTGAAGGGGGAGGCTGTGGGGTGGGAGGGAGGTTGGTGGGGAAAGGAGGGGAAAGAGAGGGAGAGGGGAATATTGTAAATTCTTTTTTTCTTGCTGTATTTGTATGATTGATTTGCTGAGGAATCCAGGTCTGAGAGATCACTAGAAATGCCATTTTTTGAGGTATTTGTTGTTGTTTTTTATATATTGTTTTGCATGTTCTGTATTATTTGGTTTTCAATAAACAGAGTTTACAAAAAAAAAACAAAAGCAAAATTCTATCACATGGACAGCACTGGTTTCTCTAACAAAAGATGTGTTAATTGAGGTTTAATATTTGTAAAGAAAAGCTTCTACCCTGTCTGAGCCTCTGTGAAAAGCCCCTGTGCTGTGCTTGCTAAGAATCTTTTGTGAGAAAAAAGAAATGGGGCAGTGGGAGAGAGAAAATCATTTTGTTTTGTTTTCCAGGGTTCCTGATTTTTGCAGATGTAAACATTAACCAGAAGCAAAACACATTTCCGGAGTCAGTCACTCTGCTTCCGCTGCGGTCATCGGAAAAGGACATGGCCCTCTTCTGATGACACCCTGTTTCCGGTGATGTCAGCAAAAAGGGACAGTCCATTTCTGATGACGCCCTGTTTCCGGTGATGTCATTTCCGATGATGTAGGCAGGGGTGTGGTTGAGGGTGGGAGGCTGTGGGTGGGGCACAAACCTGGAAGTGGGTGCTGATTGGCTAATGCCATATTGTGAGGCATGGCGTGGGTGTGGCACAAACCCGGAAGTGGATGCTGATTGGATGATGTCATCCTTGGGGCGGGGTGGAGGCGTGCCAAGTGGGGGCGGTGGCCACGCCTGGGGGCAGGAGTGGGCGGGGCTAACTCACCATTCACTTCTATGGGAGGGGGCGTGGCCTAAGGTGGGACATACACCAGAAGTGGATGCTGATTGGTACCTGTCAACAGTTTGGGGGCGGGGCTAACTCACCATTCACTTCTATGGGAGGGGGCGTGGCCTAAGGCGGGACATACACCGGAAGTGGATGCTGATTGGTACCTGTCAACAGTTTGGGGGGGCTAACTCACCATTCACTTCTATGGGAGGGGGCATGGCCTAAGGCGGGACATACACCGGAAGTGAACGCTGATTGGCTCCTGTCATCTTTATCTCACCTGTCAATCAGTTTGACAAGTAGTGTACCCATTATACTACTGTCATTGTATTAACCAGTGTACTACACCTCTGTAGCTATCAGCACAGCGCTTCTACATAATTAGGCTTATGGCGTGCTAACGTGCCACGGTGCACACTATCACACAATAATGGCAAGGCGCCCTCTATCGCGCGATAACTAGCTATTGTTAACTTAACGCTGGAACGCCCACTTTCTTATATGGGATTCTTCACGTTAACCCTGCAACTAGCGCCGGTAACACTAGGACGGTTTAGTAAACATACCCCTAAGTTTGCATTGTGCCCGCTACTCCATCATAGATCTTACTAGTGCACCCTACTGCCCACACAAATCTAAATTAGCATTCACTATCCCTACAAAGCGCTGGCTAATCCTACTTAGTGCCTGGTTATTTCTTTGTAGCCTGTATCGTTCTGACTCACAGAGCACTGTTCCTCGATGCAGGGAGACGGTTTTAGATTTCTTAGGAACTGGCTATAATCTGGGAAATGGGGGGGTGCCTTCCCGAAAGGATAGGTTTCATTTTAAACAGGATAGAACCAGGCTGCTGGCATCAACCTATAAAGAGGAGATAGAGCAGCTTCTAAACTAGAAAATGCGGGAAAGCTGACAGTAACCCATGAGTGCATAGATCGGAATGATGCATCTTTGATGGGTACTAGCAAAACAGGGACGTTAAGGAATCCTAATAGTAGTCCTAATAAAGGTAATCCAGATGCCTTTAAATAAAGTACAGACAGATTTGAAAGATTCCAAATTATCCCTGTCAGCTGTTAACCAGATTGTTAATATAGCACAAAACAAATTTTGAAATCCCTTTATGCAAACTCCAGAAGTTTAAAAAATAAGCTGTGAGAGCTAGAATATATAGCACTAAATGAAAGATTAGTTATAATTTTGCATTTCAAAGACCTGGTGGAAGGAGGACAACCAATGGGATACTTTGATACCAGGGTACAAATTAAATCGTAATATAGAGCAAATCAGTAGAGGGGTTGCGCTCTATGTTAGAGAGGACATTGAAACACACAGCAGTTAAAGTTTTGCGGTAAACAAAATACACTGTAGAATCTCAATGGATAGGAATTCCATGTAAAAAGGGGGAGGCGATGGTAGTGGGGGTGTACTACCAATCACCTGGTCAGAATGAAGATATTCATGATGCTAAAAGAAATCAGGAAAGCTAACAAAAGTTACAAAACAGTAATAGGTAATATCAATTTCCCCAGTATCGACTGGGCCAGTGTCACATCAGGACATGCTAGGGAGATTAAGGTTTTAGATGAAATAAATGGCTGCTTCTTGGAGCTGCTGGTTCATGAACTGACAAGTGGGGAAGCTATTTTAGTCCTAGGGCCCTGTTTACTAAAGTTCTTCTCCCATTTTGTGTCTGATGAAAATGCTTAGTAAACAGAGTTCCTAGTCCTTAATGGAACACAGGGTCTGGTGCAAGAGATAAGGGTATTGAGGCCACTTGGCAATGGTGATTATAGCATGATCACGTTTGATTTAATAAATGGAGGGAGGACAGCAAGGAAATCCTTTCCAAAGGAGACTATAATATAACGGAGGAAGGTAGTTAAGAAAAACTAAAAGGTTAAAGATTTACATCAAGCATGGGTGTTGTTTAAAAATACTATCTTGGAAACCAAGACCAGATGTATTTCACGGTTTAAAAAAGGTGGAAAAAAGGTCAAACAACTGGTGGACAATTTAGAGGTGAGTTCAAAGAGGCTGTTAGAGCCAAAAAATCATCTGTCAGAAAATGAAGAAAGGATCCAAATTATGAAACAACATATGCACTGGCAAGTTAGAAGCAAGACCTTGATAAGGCAGGCAAAGAAAGAATTTGAAAAGAAACATGCCCAGGAAGGAAGAACTCCTGCTGAAAACCTTTGCAAGCACATATGGTGTATCTGGATTTTCAGAAAGACTTGACAAAGTGCCACATGAGAGACTCTTGAGGAAATTACAAAGTCATGAGATAGGAGGCAGTGTACTATTGTGGATTGGGAACTGCTTACAAGATAAAAAAAAATAGAGTAGGGATACAGTAAATGGCCAGTTTTCTCAATGTAGAAAGGTGACTAGTAGAGTAACTCAGAGATCTCTCCTGGGCCCTTTGTGTTAGGGAAATCAGAATCCTATATATATATATATGTCCTTTGTAATAAAATAATGCTTAGTTTAAGTGTATATACAAGAGGCCTGCACAAGAGAAATTAGAATCTTATAGAATCAGAATCCTATGTGTGTGCCCTTTGTACATTCTGGTGGGTTGGAAAAAGGAATGTGCTCTGTAAGCTAAACTGTTTGTTCTACTCAAGGATGACTTGTTTTTGTATTAGTTACTGATAAACTATAGTGGGCCCCCAGAAGATGGGTGGATGACGTATGACTATGTCTCTGATAATGTATAAAAGTACTGACAATCCCTCCACCCTTTGAAATAAACTGCATACCACTTATGTGCAAGTGTGTGTGTGTTTGTTCCCCTGGATTCCAGACAGAGAAGGCAAGATGAGTCCTCAACCCAGACAGACGTCCCCAGGGTATGTGATAAAAAGTGCTGGGAAAGGAATAACGTACCCTTTACATTTGGTGTCAGAAGTGGGATTTCCCCGATGCACTTTCTAAATTGAAGCAGCTTTGGTAGCTGCACAAAGATTTTTTAATTGACGTTGCTTTGGTAGCTCGTCTTGGAAAAATGCGCTCGGGTAGCGCTGGGAATATGCCCTCGGGTAGCGCTTGGAAAAATGCGCTCGGGTAGCGCTGGGAATATGCCCTCAGGTAGCGCTTGGAATATGCGCTCGGGTAGCACAGTGAATAACAGGGACGTCCTGCTGGGTCTGTGGTAATATTCTTCTCCTTCTCTGTGTGTTTGTGTGTCTGCCCAGCCGTGTGCTTGTTGTGAATTAATTAGAGGATGGGGGGGTCCCAAGGTGAGGGGATCACTCCAGAATCCGCGTGTATGTATGTTCTGCTAAATGTTAAGTTTTAAACTGCAGCTAAAAAACAGCCATTCTACATAAATTGTCAGTGTAAGTTACAAGATTCTGCTGAATCAGTCTGTTAGCAAGCTTTACTTTGCTTAGTTTATCTCTGTGCCTATACGACACCCCTCTCCCCCCTCCCCCTCTCTAGTAAAGGTAAAACTGATGATTCAGAGTCCCTGGACAAGTGGTGTTTGTTTATTCTTCCATTGCTCCGCTCTTCCCCTCCCTCCCCCTCCCTTTCTGTTCTTTGTGTTCAAAGGCTACAGACAGGCAGACAGAATAGAAACTTAAAGTTAACCGGTATACTAAAACGTAAACTATTATTTATTTGCAGAGTGTCTCTTTATTGCCATATTGTAAGTAGACAAGTTAAATAGAAAACATTACTTTTGTACTTAACAACGGTATATCTGTCACTGAGATATGTAAAAGGGTGTGTCTGTATTAAACACCCATTGCTGTAGCAATGTTGAATAATGAAATACTAAAAAGAGCTCTTAAATCTGCTTCACAATATCCCTCTCAGAGTCTCATTGGCCAGCTTGGCTAAAGGTGAATTGGCCACAGGTAAAGGTGTAAATAACAGTTGGGGCTCGCTGGGATTTTCCCACAGTGGAGTGACTCCTGCTGAGTGGGGGTGCGAAGACGCGTCCTGTTGGTTTCAACAGTCTCACTTCCTACTCTGCAGAGAGGTCTCTTTACTAGCTGGTAATGATCCTAGGTGTCTAGAGCTAATATTGTGAATCAGACAGACAGTGCATTAAACGCAACGTAATTCTGTGCACAGACCGCGGTAACGAAAAGGGGTAGAATGATCAGAACTGTAAGATGCTAATGATGAAATAATGTTGTTCCCTTTGTACAAAGGAATGTATCTCTCCTTCTGATGTTTTGGTTGTTTGGATTTGTTAGGTGTTAACCCTTTATGCGACTGGTAAGTCTGAAGTGGAGAAATCAAGGGAGAGGGTCTGGTTCATTATGCAGGGTGAAATTTCTTAAGAAAGCACTTGTAAGCTTTGATTTGTCTCTTGTTTAAATAAGAACTGAAACAGAAGTTTTCCAAATAAGTAATTCCTTTGTGTCCTTCCCAACAAGCTGAAAAAAATATATATATGTTTTGTTTACAGTAAATATTGTTTTTCTTTTACTTGCTGGTTGGTGCAGGATTTAAGAAATTTGAATAAGATTGTCTAGAGTCTAGACCTAGCAATGGATACTTTCCTTTGAAAACCTTATTTCAAAAAGAAACCCCCTGCTTTGTATATTTATGCTTTTGGTTAAAAATATTGAGCTAAATTTTGCATGAATAAAATGGGTTAGTATTGTAGCTTTGAGGTATATGTTTGAGTCTGCTCTCTAGGCACTATGTAGCTGATCTTCAAAGTTTGGGGAAGGAGAAACCAGTTGTGATAGAAGCCATTCATAATTTGTTGCATTTCTTGGGAATGAAAGGATTTAGGGTGTCCTGAAGAAAACAAAACATAACAAAAAAAAAAAAAACAAATTCGGTTGGGGCTATCCCTTCCCCCTACAGCACTAGAACCAAAACCAGAAATTTAAAAAATGAACAGCGAATAAAGAAGAGAGGGAAAGGAGGCAGCCCCTCCCGTGGGCTACAGAAGGCACGAATGGTTTTGGATTGTTTTTCTTTAATCTTTAAAGTGGGGGTTGGGAACGCTGTCAGGACAATGGGGCATCCTGAGTCATTAATTAAAAGACTGCAACTTGAAACAATGAATTTTTAAGCACCTCAGAGGTCATAATTATTGTTCATATATTATAGAAACACATAGAGATGTAACTATAGGAATTTAATAGCAATCACAATTAGTGACAATTCTCAAGCAACTTCTAGCGTTTACGACTCCCCCATCTTGTTCAGCTGAAAAATAGTTAAGACAGTAATCTGCAGTTGCCTTGAAGGACAGAAGACAGACCTGCTGTTTACTTTACTATCTGTGTTTAAGATAACATCAAGGTTGGTTGGCTGTAACTCTGAGTAATTTGCTTTAAAATAACCTCATTGTTTTCAGATCAGTTTGATACCAGTCTCAGGTATTATGTATAAGGTTTTAATTTAAATGTGAAAAGTACATATAAGGTTTTAATTTAAATGTGAAAAGTACATTTTGGTTATTAACTGTAAACATGTTCTGTCTGAGAGCAGTAATTAGTACCGACAAAATAAAAACATTGACAGTTGTCAGAACTACTCAATAAGGGTTTATTAGTGCCATGCTAGAGAGAGGCAGATAAAAGGAAGAGAATACCTGATTGATTATACATTAACAAAACTGCTTCACTGAAGCCACTTAAATAGATGTTGTTTAATGTATTTTGGTTCATTCTTTTAAAATATTTAGTGTTTTCTGCACAAATGTTTTCTGTTTTGCAAACAAATCTTTTTCTGAACTTGCACATACAAGTAATACTTCTGCATGATACATTTTAATCTGCAGACAGTATATGCTGTTTTGACATTAACTGCCTTGATCAACTGTATTCACTTTTCTGATACTGCAATGATACCTTAAAATGGTTTTAGTAAGACTTGTCTATTCCATGTTACTGTATTACTTTAAACATATAAAAAAAAGGGGTATTTGCATTCCAGATATCCATCAACCTTTTTATGAGTTAACTACTTTGCATTGTTTAGCTCGGTGTGGATGGCTGACGAACAGGAGAGTAGCACCATGGCTGCTGGATATTGATTTTTCTGATTTGATTTATTACAATATTGGATTTTAGGATAAATTCACCTGTTTTATGTGTTAGTGTCCAGCGAAAAAGTGTACTTTGTTCTGAAAGTTTTATTTCAGTTTCAATACAGTTCCTGAGAAAATAAATATATGTTGCAGAGAAAACAGATATAGGTTGCAGTACTGTGAGATATTAATTTTTCTTTAGTTTACACATTTGCACTTTATGTTACCAAAATACTTGTTCTAGCAGTACATTATATAGAGGTTCAGTATACACAGAAATTATAGAATTTTGGAAAGAGGCTGATCTGAAATTGCTCTGTTCCCAAGCATATAGGTCTTATTTAGTGGATATTTGTAAACAAATAAAACAATAACATTAACTTGAGTTGATTGGATAAACAAAATTTTAATTGTTAGCAACGATCTAGGAGAGGTTTGAAAAAAAAGGAGAGAGAGAGAGAGAAGGTGAGGCTATAGCCTTGGAAAAGGCAATGGGCGTGCTGTTCCGAGTGTGATGATCTGGGCCACCGGAATTCTGACTGCTTTAAGACTCCTCGAGGACACCACCCACAAGGCCTGAAGAACAGGAACCTTGCATATTTATGCCTCTGAAGAGACATAAATAGGCAGGGGGAGCATAGGCCGAGAAGAACCCGAGGATAGTCATGAATGCCTTGCAATCCAAGAAGAACCTGAAGATGAGGCCTAGCCACCAATGCCTTGTACCCTCTTAGATCTCTCACCTCAAAAGGATCTCTTTTTGACACCATAATTAATGAGTAGCTTATACAAATCCTTGTGAACACTGCAATTTTAAAATCAGTTTAACAGCACTCTCACTGAGGACAGGGTATACGACAGATTCTAGTTATACGTGAGAGATGAGCCATATTTCTTTCTATTGGGATTGATGTTATAAAATGCCGTGAAGCACTAGTCTATATTGTAAGGACTTTACCTATATTTTGTTTAGGCAGTTGCTAATTAGAATGAGCACTATTTGCTCATATTGTTAAAAGGATCTACATTT
Source organism: Ichthyophis bannanicus (assembly GCA_033557465.1). NCBI lineage: Eukaryota > Metazoa > Chordata > Amphibia > Gymnophiona > Ichthyophiidae > Ichthyophis > Ichthyophis bannanicus. The sequence continues at coordinate 210,610,976 of CM066033.1, forward strand.
ATATTTTATATATACCTTTGTTTACAAAAATACTAAGTTTCTAATAATTGTTTGATGTTCTTAGCAGCCTTGCCAAATAAGGATACACTGGTATGGTATAAAAAAAAAAAAAAAAAAGGACAGAAGGACCTAGCATGTAGTTTGATGGAATGATGTAAGTGGGGAAAAAAAAAAAAAAGGTGGTGTTGAGAGGAGTGTGATGGAATATTCATGTTGGAAAAGAGAACTCAGATTAACATTATAAAATGGTGAGGGTAAATTGAAATGTGAAATGATGTATCCGATGTATCCATCTAGAAAGAAAACTGACAATGAATACTCTACAATATTTGATTATGCCATCCCCATTAATTCCAATTTTGAAAGTCATCTAGCCCATAGATATACCCAATAATTGGAAATAGATACTTGGAGATAGGCCGTGCACTTTTCATCCTAATGAGCTTTGGGGAGACCCACACTGGCCACGTGGTGCTTTTCAGATGTTTTTATCCCTTTTTGCCTCTATGTGTCCTGGCCCGACACATGAAGCTAAAAGAGGAAAGTTACTTACACAAATTTTTACAAATTGGTATAATTCTAAAATTGTGGAAAAAATTTGAGGAAGTGTGGGCATCTTGTCAAAAATGTATTAGCTAAATTGAGTTGCTTAGGATTGGCTGTTGTATGCAAGCAGCAATCCACGAAGGGGGGAACCTCCGAAACCTTAAAAAACTTTGTAAAGAAATTAAACTGTCCTGCCTTTGACTTTGTTCAAAAAAAAAAAAAAAAATTGCTCTAAGGGAGTGGATTGAACTTTTTCTCCCTCTGAACTGTTATATGGAAGACTGCTTACCTTTTATACTCCTGAGCTTCACATTTGATCTCTTGTATTTCCTAGCAGCAGAGGCAACTCTCTTCCCTCCATAGGTATGCATGTCCAGTCCTTTCTGCTGGATGACTCAGCTCTTTTCTTTTAATCCGGAGACTGGATTTTGGTAAAGACATACCACCAGCACATAGTACAAGCCCCTTTTCCAGTATGGGACCGTTTCAAGTTCTTCTGATAACATCGATTACAGTGAAGGTGGCGGCTAAAAGATCCTGAAGCCATTGCCCTCGCTGGAAACATTCTCCATATACAGATCAGGCTTCAGGACCAGGATGAGAAGTAGCTGACGCCGGGGCAGCCAAGGCCCTAGCAACTGGAGAGGAGAGGAGAAGACTCCTGAAGAAAGGCAGCTTTCGGCCTTGAGGTACCGAACCAACATATCCCTTCAAGGTTGGTGACAGGTCAGAGCACCTCACAAGCACGGTACCTTAGACCCGCTCTATGGACCTCCAAACTACAGTGATCGTTATCACATGGTCAGCCATCCTGTGTGACCTCTCCACTTCGTGGATCCAAGCGTCAAGAATCAAGCGTGTATCGTCTCCACTGACATCTTCGGTTCCAGCTTCCTGACCATCACGCACAAGACTGTGTTGACTCCTCCTACCACTCATGTGGTGCCTCCTTCAGTCCATTTCGGGAACTGTTAATACGGCAATACTACTTGCCCAGACTGCCTTATTTTTTTGTGTGCGCAGCTCGCTACAAACTGAAGCTTTTCTCTCAACATGTCTCATTACTGTACCTTCTAATCTGTGTGAAATGCAGAAGTTTACTGTACCTGATAATTCAAACTGCACCTAGCCCCATGTTTCTTTTTCTACCTTTTTGTATAACATTGGTGTTACTCGCCCCTCTTTGGGATATGACTAGGTCCCTTGTTCATTGTAAACTGTCTCTAGTTTTAATGCTACGGATTGTTTTATTGTTTCTGCTTTTAGCCTGTCTAATACTGTTCTATACTGTTCTTCAACTACAGGGAAGTTTCTCATGATTGACGACTCAAATGAACGATACCACACACAAAATACCTGGGCTCTTATCTTCCAGTACTTTTTAACAGGAAAGAAAAAACACGAGACAGTTAATTAATCAATCAATTGCTATTGAGCTCGATAGGGCAGAGACACACAGAGTCCAATTTGACTATCCCAATATGCCTCTTCAAAGATGGTCCCAAAGAGCCGTAGCTTTTATTAGGTGATATCAGCTGATGTAGTTAATCTTTAATTAACATCTGGTACTTTCCAAATTCCACGTGTACATCAATTTTGCCAACATAGACAATATTATTCATATAAAAAGCAGAAGTTATATTTTATAATTACGTTCATTAAATCCAGCAGGTGTCGCTGTGCTGCTAAAAGCTAATTGGTTACTCATTACATAGTGCTGATTACTCTCTGATGTATTTTTCTTTGGGGTGGTCTCAAAGGACTGCTTATTGCCCTATTGAGCGGTTTTATAATTCTTGTTCTTTTTTGTTGTATATTCATTTGTTCTTGGCTATTGTTGAAAGGCCCTACAAAGCTCTACCACTTTTATGTATTCTTATACTCCTGCTTTTATGGTGGTTGATGTACCTGAGCTGCCACATACAGCTGTTCCATTAATAATGTCTGTTTAGTTATTTTGTAGTAAATTGTTAGGCTGTTCTTATAGTGGGCCTATGCAGGCCCAAAGGGGGGATTGTTAGGGAAATCAGAATCCTATATATATATATATATATGTCCTTTGTAATAAAATAATGCTTAGTTTAAGTGTATATACAAGAGGCCTGCACAAGAGAAATTAGAATCTTATAGAATCAGAATCCTATGTGTGTGCCCTTTGTACATTCTGGTGGGTTGGAAAAAGGAATGTGCTCTGTAAGCTAAACTGTTTGTTCTACTCAAGGATGACTTGTTTTTGTATTAGTTACTGATAAACTATAGTGGGCCCCCAGAAGATGGGTGGATGACGTATGACTATGTCTCTGATAATGTATAAAAGTACTGACAATCCCTCCACCCTTTGAAATAAACTGCATACCACTTATGTGCAAGTGTGTGTGTGTTTGTTCCCCTGGATTCCAGACAGAGAAGGTAAGATGAGTCCTCAACCCAGACAGACGTCCCCAGGGTATGTGATAAAAAGTGCTGGGAAAGGAATAACGTACCCTTTACACTTTGCTTTTTAACATATTCATAAATGACCTGGAAATGGAAACAATGAAGGTGAAAGCAGTAGCCTTGCCCATTCCATTGTGGCTATCCTGCAATTCATACTGGCTCAAAGTTCTCAGAGAACCACTCAACCAGATCTGCCAAAATCTGTCAACTTACTCACATCTACCTAAAGCAAGTTCATCGGCTCGTAGTTCCATCTTTGCTATGATAAATCCTGTGGATGCAATGTTAGCCCACTGTAATGATTAATTTGTGAAAATACTTCAGCAGTGGTCTTGCCTGTTTCCTTTGATTTTGTACTTGTTCAGGAAAAGACTCAGCCTCCTAAGGACATTACTGTGCAGGATACATGGCAGAATGTATCTCGGACTGAATTGATCCTGTGGAAAGCACGGTATAAAAATGTTTGTTAATTTTATTTATTTATTTATCACTTCAATCATCTTTGGTTAAATTATCGGCGTTTACCCTTGAGGCTGTTTCCGTTATGTCAGACCATGAGTCTAGGCTTAAGGATGTGGAGTCACAAGATTTAAAGGGAGACTTTCAGATTCAGACCCTTCAAGTGGCCACAGTTTCATCGATACAAGACTCGTTAGCACTTCATCGGCAATATGAATATTTTGAAAATGCTTATCATTAGAGGAATCTTTGTTTTTTTAATTTTCCCCCGTATCCACTACCTTTCTCCCTCTATTTTGTTTGCTAAATACCTGAAGGATGTTTTGAATGTCTCTGAGTCTATACAATTGTCTAAAATATATTACCTCCCTAGAGGTGTTAGGGATATTAGAGAGAACTGTGAAGGCAGGGGAGATATGGAGGGGGGTGGGCAGGAAGTAGATCATTTATCTGTCCCGAGTGTTGATTTGTCAGTTTTTTTTAGAAACATCAATAGAGGAAATCTCGACTTGAGCAACCTTATTGGTGACCTTTTTGCTTGAAAGGGATAGAGATCTTGGGTTTTGTTCATATTTTTCGAAGTGGTCTGAAGTTTTTTGGCCAGGTTATGCAGGTTTGCCCTGATATTTCATGTATCACACAAAGAAGAAGGAAGGCTTTCCTAGAGCTCAAATCTCATAGTGTAGTTTTGGAAGCCTCTTTTCTCCTAAAATATCCTTGTAGGTGTGTGATTTTATTTCAAGGCAAGACATATGCCTTTTTTGATTCATTGCAATTGGAGGGGTTTTTGCAGCGTAAGGGGTAGGCTATTCCTCTTCGTCTGTCTGGGCCAGTCCAGGAACATTAGAGTACTCAATCTCCTTCAGCAGCTGAAGACTGAATTCTGAAGTTTTGCTGACAGCCTATCCTGCTCCCCCTGGTGTCAAAGAACTCAGTCTATCAGTCCTCAACAGTGGAAGAACGTGGATCTGACAGGCTCCCGGAGAGACGAAGGAGAAGTTTAGAAAGGAAAGGATTTTGTTTTTATTTTATGTTCATTTTGTGAAGAAGGAAGTCGGGAGGTGAGGGCCCTAGCAGGGAACTGCACTGCCGTGACCGGGTTACTGCTGATTAAAAGAAAAAAAAAAAAGTTATACCGGAGCTCGGCTGCCGCCGCTTACCTAGCAGAGAGCAGCAGAGGCAGAGCCTGCCTCAGCGAGCAGTTCCGTATATCAGAGCACGGCGGAGATAGGAGCTGGGAGCCCCAGAGACCACCCTCCGCCCTCTGTGATCGAGTGCACCCTCCCGCTAGCAGCGGGGGTGAGTGACTCGTGTGATCAGCAGCGCGACATTTCAGGTACGTCTATTCCTTTGATTTGAAGGACCGCAAACAAATTGTTAGGCTGTGATGCAGGACGTGTTTGGCACGGTTTGGTAACAAGGGTTCGGTTTCAGCTTTTGTGGGTCTCAGTGCATGCTGCCGGGCGCGGCAGTGTGCGCGCAGTGTAACAGCTGGCGGGGGATCTCCAAAGCGGGACTCTGCCAGTTTTGTGTCAGAAGCGGCAGCACGATGCAGCGGTTATTCGGGGGCAGCATGGAAAGCAGGCCTGAAGCTTTAGAGCCATTAGGGGGACATCACAGTGTGGCAGAAAAGGCGGGAACAGCAGCCATTTTAGACAGGGCGCCCGTTCCTGCAGCAGTTCAAGAAAAGCCCGGGAAGAGAAAGGCTAAGTCTAAAAAGACACTTCAGGTGGAGGATGTTCCTTCAAAGCCATTGTCCTCAGGGCAGGAAGGCTTAGAGTCTCTTTTTTCAGCAGATTTCATTCTGTCACTGCACAAGGCTTATTGCCTGAAGTTGGAGCAGGTTCAGAGCAAGGGGTCTTCTCCTATTCTTTCAGGAATGTAGAGAGGGGATGGCTTCCTTATGGATCCAGGAGAGGGACTCTCCAAATTAGGCTTGGGGGTGAGGCGAGCACCGATAGCTTCGGTCAGAGCGTCTCAGCTCTTCAGTGTGCTGAGGAGGGAGAGATCCTCTCAGACTCAGGGCTGGAGCAGTGGACGACTGAGCTGGAAGACGGTGAACTTGGGCCTGGCGACGATCCCAATGTTTTCAGGGTCTTTAGAAAGGAAGAATTGGGGGGGGGCGGAGCCTGATGTCCAGCGGGATAGTCGCATAGCGCTGAGGCTCCCGAGAGGCCTACCAAGACTCCTGAATTTTGAACTGTTTTAATTCTGCATATTGCTTTGACTCTACCGGGGTACCTTGGGGTGATGGCGGGGACCAAACCAGCACGTCTAGATTTCGGGACCCCAACGAATTCCCATGGTAAACGCTCCAAAACCGAGCCCCCGTCTTCGCAGAAGCAGCCCGCACCTCGGGAAGGTCCCGAGATGCAGCAGGAGATCCTCGCTGAAATACGAGGGGTAAAAGACCTTGTGCAATCCAACGGGGAGTCACTCCGAGCGCTGCGTGAAGAGTTCGGCGTGCTGCAAAGCAAACTTGAAGGTCTTTCCCTACGACAAGACAATATGGAAGGCATACTGGACTCACACGCGGTCCGGTTGGCGAAACTTGACAAAGTAGAGCGCCAGATACGGGCCCTTCAGAAAGAAGTGGAAGATGGCAACAATCGGGCCCGCCGCAATAACATACGGCTCGTGGGCATACCGGAGGGAGCTGAGTCTGGAGACATGAAGGAGTTTCTTTGCAGGGCGCTTCCTTCCCTACTTTGGATCACATTCGCTAAAGACCTGGAGATTGACCGGGCTCATCGAGTGCCCTCAAATATGGCGCTCAATCGGAAGACCCCGCGGCCCATTATCTTTCGGCTCTTAAGATACCAACATGTTGAGCAAATTCTGAATGCCGCTCGCGCAAAAGGCCCCATCGAGTTTGAGGGCCGCCGGATATCCTTCTTTCCTGATTTGGCTAAGCCCACGGTTGATCGTAGAAAGCGATTCCTGGAATTTCGACCGAGGCTACAACAACTGCAAGCTCGCTATGGCCTGATGTACCCGGCTAAACTCAGGGTAACGCTGCACAACCAGACCAGAACATTTGATGATCCTGAATTACTCGCGGAATTTTTGGAGTCCAAAGAGGCAGATCAGATGCGTTGATCCAAGGAACACTTAGTTAATTGACCTTCTATTGGTTAACACCCGCCATATTGTTTTCGGACGCTCTCTGCCTTGGAGACTGCCTTGGCAATTTGCAGTCTTGGCTTTCGCTCGCCTTGCTGGCCCTGCTCTATCATGCCCACAGCTACTCCGGTGGAGATCGGAAACTATAATAACAGAAGGGTTCGAATACTACCACCGCACTCTCTTGGGCCTCCTCCCGCAGACATATGGTCGCCATTTATATTTGGGGTTATGCTTCTTCTCTGGGGCACTTCGGTGCTTGTTTTCTCATATGGGGTGTATCTGGTATCTTAATTGATGTGTATGTAATAGAGGTACAGATGTGGTATATATTTCATACTCGCCTGCGCTTTTACTTCAAATGTATGACAATGTCTTATGGCCCTATGTAAGGTTTTTTCATTGAACGTAAAGGGAATCAACAACCCGATTAAAAGAAAGAAAATCCTTAGTTATTTAAGTCATGAAAAGGCGGATCTGGTTTTTCTTCAGGAAACGCACTTAAATTCTACCGAAACTCTGAAACTCAATATTAAACCTTACATGGTCGCTGCCTACTCTCCGGCTGTTTCTAAGAAATGTGGGGTAGCTATTCTGGTGAGAAAATCCCTGCCTATCACCATTATTGCCACTAGCTCTGACACGGAGGGCAGATGGTCCCGCGTCCATCTTAAAATTGGACACCTTGAACTAACATGTATATGTGTATATGCCCCCAATGTGGATAATCCTGCATTTTTTGCTACCATTGCTCAGGTTGCGCAGGCCTCTGCTAGCACCTCACTGATAATAGGTGGCGACTTTAATCAAGTCGTCGATCCTCTGATAGACAGGCAACCGCCTAGAACGAGTGGCCTGCCCAAGAGCTCCCTCACACTCACCTCCTTGATCAAAGATCTCGCCTTAGTGGATCTTTGGAGATTGTTGCATCCTGCTGAACTGGAATTTACTTTCTATTCTCCCCCCCATCTATCACAGTCCAGAATAGATTTTTTCCTAATATCTAAAGTGCTGGTATCTCAGGTAGACACAGCGATGATTCACCCATTACATATCTCAGACCATGCTGCCATTTCCTTCCAGTTGCACGCTAACCTGCCCAGTGGGAATCCGGGAAATTGGTTTTTTGATAGGACCCTGCTAGAGCAACAAGAGTTTCAGTTAGACATTCGGGCCGCCATTCAGGACTATTTCCATTTTAACTTACCACATGATACCAAGGGCTGGGCTTGGTGGGAGGGCTTTAAAGCTGCCATTCGTGCAACCATTACTAGCTATCAAATTCGCTTGGGGAAACAGCGTAAGCAACAGTTATTACTATTAGAGCAACAAATTAAAGCTGGGGAACGGGTTCTTACTTCACGCACTGATCCTTGTGTGTTGTTACGATTGCAACGCCTACGCTTTCAATATAACTCAATCCTGTCTGCTGCAGCCTCTAAAAATATTGCATCGCAGAAAGGGCTGTACTATCGGGAGAGTAACCGTGCTGGTAGACTCTTAGCTAATGCCTTGAAAGGTCAAAAAGAAGCCAAGCGGGTAGCGGCTCTCCGAAACCCGATAGGAGGGGACATAGTGACAAATAATACAGAGATAGTAGAGCTCTTCCGGGATTTTTATACTCGTCTTTATAACTCAGAATGTGACTTCACGTCAGAGGCTTTTGAGCGATTATTATCCGAAATCCAACGGCCGACCCTCTCTGAAGAGGATAGGGCTGCGATGGATAAACCCTTCTCTATTAATGAAATTCACTCTGCCCTTAAACGTATGGCCTCGGGACGCGCCGCAGGCCCTGACGGTCTTCCGGCCGAATTTTATAAAACGTTCAGTGCTGATCTAGCCCCCCACCTAAAACTCTATTTCACTGCTCTGGCTGAAGACACATCTTGCTTGGGATCCTTTTCGGCGGCGAATGTGGTAGTATTTGAAAAAGAAGGGAGGGATCCGCTGTTAACAGCTAACTACCGCCCAATCTCCCTTCTTAACGCAGACTATAAAATTTTTGCGACTATCTTAGCCTCTCGACTATCTGACCAAATGTCTACACTAATCCACCCTGATCAATGTGGTTTTATACCCGGCAGATCCACTGCCGACAACGCTAGGACTTTATGTCATGTTTTGACTAATGCTGCCAGCCTAGATCTACCACTAGTTGGCCTCTCCCTAGACGCCGAGAAAGCCTTCGACCGTCTCGAATGGCCCTTCTTATTTGCTGTTCTCCGTTGGTACGGCTTTGGGGAGGGCTTTCTCCGGTTTCTTCAAGTCATGTATGCCGAACCCACAGCCAGTATCTGTGTGAATGCTATCAAATCTCAGCCATTCAGCCTTCAAAGAGGTACACGCCAAGGGTGCCCCCTATCTCCTTTACTTTTTGACTTAGCGCTCGAACCTCTAGCCCTGTTACTTAGGCAGTCCGCAGATATCCGAGGTGCCCCCTTTAGACACAGAGAGATCAAACTCTCCGCTTATGCAGATGATCTTATGCTTTTTATAACTCTGGACTCGGTCCCAGTAGTCTTAGAATTACTAGACAGGTATTCGCAGCTCTCGGGCTATAAGATCAACTGGACCAAATCGGTTGCTTTCCCACTTAACCACCGGGTGCATGCGGCCGACATGCAAGCCTTTCCCTTTCTCTGGCAGCATAGTATGGTGAAATATCTCGGGGTCTCTTATTGCTATCCTTTAGAGGACACTATTAGTTTCAACGCCAAGGCGATAATCTCCAAAGTCCGTGAACTTACCAATCGGTGGTCTCCACTAACCCTTACATGGTGGGGCCGCTTGGAAACAGTGAAAATGATGATAGTTCCTAAAGTGAACTACATCCTCGAAATGCTACCATGTTTACTGCCCCGACACATCTACAAAGATATAGAAGGCCTTCTTATCCGTTATTTATGGCAAGGTAAAACACCCAGGATAGCTAAACAACACTTGCAATCTGATAAAGCGAGAGGAGGAGCTAGATTTCCAGATTTTCTCAATTATCATAAGGCCTTCCTCTTAAAGCAAGGTGCCCGTTGGTTGGATACCCCGGCAGCAGGCCGCCCGGTGTGGCTAGATATTGAAGAAGAGCTCAGTGGACCAGTTCCACTGGCCTACTTCCCCGGAATGTGCCATCATTCAGACTCCCGCCATTCACCAATGGTTGCAGACACTCTAGTGGCCTTTAATGCCCTTATTCAATCTCTGGGTCCGCAGGCGTGCCCCCCGGACCATCTCCCGATTTGGCATAACTCTCGATTTCAAATTAACAAAAAAACGATAGCATGGAGACCCTGGTACTCCAGGGGGATTTGGACACCTAAGCAGCTGTTTGCTGGGGATCGCTGGAAAACCTTTAATGCTTTACAAACGGAATTTGGTCTACCAGCGAAATATTACTTTCAATGGGTGCAGCTCCAACATTGCCTTAAAGGCGCTCGGGTCACTCCGCGTTCTGATACTGGCGAGGAAGGGCTGTTAGAAGTGATTCGTTGTATCGGGAGTCTACCAGGGGTGGCATCTAACTTTTATAAAATACTCACTCATAGTCCAGGCAGGGACACCCCTAGGGCCCAGCAGGCATGGGAGCGCGAATTGCACATCACTTTAACTCCCCAGCAGTGGAAGATAGTCTGGAGCAAAGTGGTGCGGGTCTCCAGATCCGCCTCTGTCACTCAAACGCTCTTCTATTTTGCCCACAGATGTTTTTATACTCCTGAGAAGATGGCCAAATGGAATGTCAATACAAGCTATCGATGTTGGTCATGCCATACAGCGGTGGGTACCTTTGCCCATGTTATTTATGAATGTCCAGCACTACAGCAATATTGGGGGCGGGTTTGGGACCGAATACAAAGTATCCTACACTTCCGGGAGCCCCTTTCTTGGAAGATTGTGGGACTCCGCTCTGTGGCGGGGATCCCCTCTCTTCCCAGGACAGGCCGCTTCCTCCTAGATTTTATGTTGGGCATAGCTGTATGCTTAGTCACGAAAAATTGGAAGAATGGCTCCCGCCTAACTTTTACCGAATGGTGGAATTCTGTCTGTTTATATAGTACGTATGAGCAGATACCTCGTCGGATGGCATTCCAGGTTCAGGACTGCTCTCACTTGTCTAAATGGCAGATGCTTAATGACTATGTTCAGATTGCCAGATGCTCCAATATAGCCGTATAGCCACACTCATCATGTTGCAGATAATTATATTACCTCGAAAGATAATAATGTGTATATACACCCGCTACTGGATTGTTACGTATCCCAGAGAAGAAGCGGGGGGGGAGGGGGTGGTGGGGGTTTACTGTCCGTGATTGTATAATATTATTTGTTCATGTCTTCTATTCTGTATGTCCTTTTGTTTCGATGTTCCAAAATGAAAATAAAAGTTTAAAAAAAAAAAAGAAAGGAAGAATTGGGTGCGCTTATTGTCCATTTCCTGACGGCCCTAAATATTGCATTGCCAGCAGCTCAAGAGGAGCCTCTCGAGGATACCCTCTACAGGGTTTTAAAGCGGAGCAAAGGTGTTTTCCGGTTCTCAGAGTAATCAAGCCAATGGTTGGTCCATCAATCATCTAGAGATGCGAGCGGTGCATCTCGCACTTCAGGAGTTCCTCCATCTCGTGGGCGGAAGGGCGGTCCGCGTCTTCTCAGACAATGCAATCGGAAAGGAGGTACAGGCAATTCAGCCTTGTTGGAGGAGAGTCAGCGGTTGATGAGCTGGGCAGAGACTCATCTGCTGGCGCTTTCGGCGGCTCATGTAGCAGGACAAGACAATATGCAGGCCAATTATCTCAGCTGGCATGTGGTAGATCCAGGAGAGTGGGAGTTGAACTCGGCGGTGTTTCACGACATTATGTTGCGATGGGGGCAGCCGGTAATGGATCTGATGGCCACCCTCGAAAATGTCAAGGCCGGTCGATTTTTCAGCAGGTGCAGGGAAGTATGTCGGAAGGGCTCGACGGCTTGGCTCAGCCGTGGCCGTCTGGCGTGTTACTTTATGTGTTTCCCCAATGGCCGATGATCGGACGGGTCATTCAGAGGATAGAGCGTCACACAGGACAGGTGATTCCCATTGCCCCGGACTGGCCCAGGAGAGCATGGTATGCGGATCTAGTGCGTCTCCTAGTGGACCGTCCTTGGAAGCTGCCCAATTGCGCAAACCTGTTGTATCAAGGTCCTCTTCTAATGCAGAACGTGGATCGCTTCTCTCTTATGGCTTGGCTCTTGAAAGGGAGAAGCTAAGTCGTAGAGGTTATTTGGCAGTGGTAGTGGCCACAATGTTGAAGTCCAGGAGACAATCTACTTCCGTGGCCTATCTTCGTATTTGGTGTATTTTTGAAATTTGGTGCAAGAAGCGTGGCCTTCGCCCATTACACGCGTTGGTGCCAGATGTATTGTCTTTTCTTCAGGAGGGTCTGGGCAAGGGTGTAGCCCTCGGTACCCTGAAGGTTCAATTGGCTGCCCTGGCATATTTTAGGGGCAAGGTACAAGGCGGTTTCTTGTCCAGGCATCCAGATATTCTACGATTCTTGAGAGTGGTGAAGAATATGCGTCCTCTGGTTAAACCGGTAATTCCGGCCTGGGATTTGAATTTGGTCCTGGAAGCGTTGGCAAGGCCTCCCTTTGAGCCGGCGGGGAGGGTATCCCTCAGAGATTTTTCCTGGAATTCTGCTTTCCTAGTAGCTTTGTGTTCAGCGAGAAGAATCTCGGATCTCCAAGCGCTTTCGTGTAGAGAGCCGTATATCCAATTTTCGGAGGGAAAGGTGATGTTGCGGCCAGTTCTGTCTTTTCTACCGAAGGTAGTGTCTGGGTTTCATATGAATCAACCTATTTCTCTTCCAACCTTTCGGGGCCGGGATACGAAGGGCATGCATAGTTACCTGAGAAAGTTCAATTTAGGGAGAGTACTCCGGAGATACCTTAGAAGAATGGAGCCGTTTCGGCGGACGGACAGGTTGTTCATCCTGTTTGGAGGACCTCAGAAAGGTGAAGCGGCTTCCAAGGCCTTGATTGCGCAGGTAAGGTCTAATTTCTCCTTTCTTTTAATATTTTTATTAAGTAAATGGAGTTTAAGTGTTAGGTTTTTGTGGTGGTTTCCATCTTTTCTGTTCTAGTTAAGCTCTCCCAATATTGTGGACTGGTAGTATTTAATGTTTTGTATGCATTCCATGCTGCATTCTTTTGTGTGATTGTTTTTTGCCTGTATTACCTGTTGTTTTACTTAAATAAAAGGATTAGAAACTTTACAAAAATATGTAAAAATAAAATAAAACAAGTTAGAAAGTAAATTCTGTAAGTATTACAGATTGGTGCATTTTGCTGTGTGAGTAGGTGGGGAATAAATAAACAGTGTACTAAGTCGCAGGAGTACGTGTGTGTGTGTGTGTTTGTGAGAGACAGAGGGAGAGAAAGTATAAAGCAGTGTTTGACATGTGTGTGTGTGTGTGTGTGTGTTTGGTGTGTGGGACTGCAACAAGTGGCAGGGGTACATGTGTGTGTGTGTCTGTGTGTTGGGGGAATTTCTCTATATGGACTAGTTTTGCACATACCATGACAGAAATGAACCTCATTCCTAAGCCAGGGTCATTAGAATATTTATTTATTTATTAATTTGCTAGATTTAATATACTGCCAGTGATGTGAGATTCATGGCAATTTACAATAATCAAAATGTGATAGACTCTGAAATTTACTGCTAGTGCTCGCTGTAGTTCTTATATTGTATCAAAGACTGTCTCTTTCTGGAGTTCATAAGATGTAACATGTATAGTGTCGCCAACCTCCCCCTGGTGGCCGGTGGCTGAACGGGGAGGCTGGGCATATAGTTAATTTTAGGAGAGGAGGGTTCTTTAAGGCCAGGTGCAGCCTGGTCTATGTAGTCCTGCTCCTGGAGCAAATAAGTCATGTAAGCCAAAGTGGAGGGAAAATAAGGCTTTTATTTCCCTATGCACAAAAATATTCGTTCGGCTACAAAAATTAAAGAAAGTCCTTCTTTTCAGGCATAAACAAAACTCAGGGTACAAAGTAAACTGTTATAATCTTCACAGTTGTGGAAAGGTAGTTAACCAAGGATTCTTTCAACATTGGAGTAAATTACATGTCTGAACATTCTTCTTTCAAACAGCACAAATATGAAAACTTCTTAAGGTAATATCTGTAAGGCTCACAGTTCCTGCAATGATTCCAAACTACCCGAATGCACATGGAACAATCCATCAATTCCTCCTGAGATGAGGGAATAGGGTCTATAAGCTCCACTTGCATCGGTTCTAAATCACTATTATCTTCTTCTGGGCTGGGGCCTTCTCTGGCTGTTATCACTGGCCAGTCCCGATTTCTGTTCCCTTGTTTTCCATACAAGTGTTCTAAGGTTCTTAAATGAGCATGGCCTGTTTTATAGCCTCTTTATCTTGGCTGGTGAAACTCTGGCCTGCTTTCTCTTCCTTTAAACTGGGCATCTGTTTTATAAGGGCTTCTAGCAGCTGAGCCTTTCTTCATGAATAAAGAATCATCATACCTTGGTTTCTTGTAATAGGCATAGCTGGAAGTGTCCTCCTCAGGTATTTCCCTTAGGACCCAGTCTCTCTGGCAATCTTTCTCTTGAAAGCTTCTGGTACCTTTCAATCTGGTCTCCAGGCTTTCTGGCAAGCGTAGGCCTCTCTCAAAGCCAGGCTTCCTGCTTCTTAGCTCTTTACCTCTCGAGTTTCTGGATACCACGCCTTCCACAGGACTGACTCTCCTCCGTCTGTCTTTGTCCCTGGGACCTTCTGGTTCTCTTCCAGTTCCTGCAGCCATGCCACTAGTCCTGGTTCTACTGCTCTGTTTCTCAGCAGTGCTCTGTTCTCCAGTGCTGCTCTGCTCAGCGGTGCTGCTCTGCTTCCTGGTGCTGTTCTGCCTTCTGTCTCCAGCCTCTTGCTTATAAAGGTCTTCTGCCTTTGAGCTTCCCGAGCTAGTTCTCAGGTGCTGCTGATTAGCTAGGTGTGTCCACTCAGCCTCTGTAAGTGCACGCCTGCTCCCTCTAGCTGTTTTGCTAGACAATTGCATTCTCTGCACTTCATTTGTTTTGGGACAGACAGCTTCTTTTCCTATATCCTCACTTTTATTGGCTCCTGCTCTATGACAATAGGCAACTTGTCAAAGTGTAATTGGAAATTCTTCTTAATCAGGCCCACAACTCCCAAAACAATGGGAAATATTTCTGTATCTTTCTGCCACATTTTCTTGGTCTGTGACTGCATTTCTTGGTACTTCAAGTTTCCAAATAGACCAATGCAGAAAGCTAGCATTGGGCTTTATGAGCCCATAATGCCACGTTTAAGCTACGTTTAAGCACAGGAAATAGACGTTAATACCAATGGAAAAACAAGCACCCAATTAACACCACATGTATTTCAATCTTTTTAAATGAATCCTAATTATTTAAATGTATTTTAATCAGCTGGACTGGTATGCAAAAAATGGCTACGCCCAATGCAGAGACAGGCGTAGAGGATTTTGCAACCAGCCTTAGCAGCAAATGTTTTACTGAAGGGTCTGAGTAGAAGTAAACTTCTAACGCATGCCACCAGTATTTTGATGGCACCGGGTGCTTTTCCCGATGCCTAGATCATCTTCTCCTTAGATGTTCAGGCATCGGGAAAAGCCCCTAATGCCATCAAAATACTGGCAGGGGCCGTGCCCGACAAAAAAGAATCCCCTGCGGCCCCGTCTCCCCCCTGCCAATATTTTGATGGCTTCGGGGACAATCACAGCATCGGAAAAAGCCCCCAATGCCATCAAAACACTGTCAGTGCTGTGACCTGACAGAAAGTAATCACCTGGTGGTCTAGCAGCCCTTCAACCCCCACCCAAAGTAAAAGTGAAATGACCCCTAAGCAAAAATAATGTAAAATTTACCTGGAGGTCTAGTAGCCCTTGAATCCCCCCCCCCCCCCAAGTAAAAGTGAAATCACCCTCCCATGCAAAGAAAAATAAAGTAAAATTTAACTGGTGGTCTAGTGGCCCTGGTGGTCTAGCAAGTAGGATTAGACTTCCATATAAGCCTTATTATGGCAGTCTAACCCCACCCGGTGCATTCCAGGATGCACCGCACGGGGCCAGGCATACCATTTTACAAGATGCGGACCAGAGTGGGAGTACGTAGGTAGCACTCCTGCCTATTTGGTATGGAGGAATTTGCAATTAGGGGCTGCTAGACCACCAGGTAAATTTTGTTTTATTTTTTTATACTTGGGGATGATTTCACTTTGGGTTTTTGGGCGGGGGGGTTCGAGGGCAGCTAGAACACCAGTTAAATTTTACTTTATTAATTTTTGCTTGGTTGGGGGTGATTTCACTTTTACTTTGGGTTTCAGGGGCTGCTGGACCACCAGGTAATTACTACTTATCAGGGCACTTGCCCCCAGCAGTGTTTTGATGACATTGGAGGCTTTTCGCAATGCCACGATTGCCCCCGATGCCATCAGAATACTGTCGGGTGGGGGGATCAGGGCCACTAAGCCACCAGAGATTCTCTTTTGTTGGGTACCAGCCCGGCAATGTTTTGATGGCATCGAGGTCTTTTCCCGATGCCGCAATTGTCCCTGATGCCATCAAAATACTGTCAGGGCTGATATGCAAATTAGCCATGCAGTGCCTGGAGAGAGGGTCAGACTAGCACAGAATTCTGTGCGCATGTGTTTGGCCTGTTCTACCAGTTTAATGCTGTGGTGGCTCATTTGCATGCACACAGTTACTGCGACAGGTATTTGCACACCCTAACCTTCCTGCATCGCACATTAAAATGTGTGCACTGTCAAGAATGCAAAAAAAAATTGATGCAGCATTGGTCTAACACTGGCTTTTTGCATCAGCCTGTCTGTGTGGTATTTGTTAGTGCAGTGTGTGTGAATCCAGCATCTCCTTTTGCTTTTCCTGACCCTCTCCAGTGTCCAGCATTTCTCCTCCCCTGTATTCCCCTGTACAGCATCACACCCCCAACTTCCTGCAGTATCCAACATTGTGCAATCCGACACCTCTCCCTCACCCCTCCTCTTGCTGCCCTTATCCCTACCGCTGGAACCCTCTCTCTCCTCCTGGGCAACACTGCGGGTAAAGTAAATTTAACATGGGACTGTGCCTTAGTGTGGTAGGCGAAGGCCTATGATCCACGCTGCTTGAACTAAACAGAAAGGCCTAAGCAGCTTGACCTGTAAATGAAGCCTGTGGTTAGGCCCAGAGGAATGAACCCCCCCCCCCCCAATGCTGCTTTCATAGAATCGAAACTTAACTAAGCATAACCAAGCATAGCTAAGTAGAATCGAAACTTACAAAAGATAGAAAAACAAGCTTTAATTGGTACTGATAAGAGTGTGAAAACTTTTGTGAACTAATTAATTCTGCTGAGAGAAGGGTTACAGTGCCCTGCTTTCCCACATGTTCTCGTCAGCTAAGTGACCTTGGAGGAGAATTGTATCAAGAGTCTAAGAACTGTCCATTGTAATGGGGACTGTAAGGGGGCAAGCAGGTGCTGAGCCCAGACCAAGGTCCTCATTGGATGACTACGTAGTGGTACCGGGACCAATAGATGGGGTAGAAGGGGTTACCGGGACCATTGAAAAGTTTGCCTATGTTCAGAATGGAGAAGAAAGGTATAAAAGTTGTTGTTTTGCTAGAAACCGGGGCTCAGCCATTTTGAATGTGATTCTGCTTGAATCTTGTGCACAATAAATGATTTGGACCTTTTGAACAGACTCCTGGTATTATTGGATTGTTTGCACTCTGCCGCTACATATTCTTGGTGCGTTGGCCGGGAATGTGTGGTTAGTAGAGGGTATACGAGCTAATATACCACGACTTTCCGCCTCTATAGGTTTGGTCCTGCCGGGCTCGTGCCTCTCCGACGTGGGCTCGCTCCCAGGCGCCACTGGTCCAGTTGCATCGGAGGGAGTTGGGCCAGGCCTCGGCGGGTGCTGGACCCGGACGGAGCCAACACCTCGAACCCGTGAGGGGAGTCCGAGGTCCAACTCATGCGCTTGCTCGGGAACGGGGACCGGATCCGGTGAGTATAGTTTTTGGTATGTCTAGATAGATGAGTCAGAACTGCAGTTTGTAACTTGGAACTAGTAACTGGCCACTTGGAACTTGGAACTTGGAATTTTGGTAAGAGAGCTTGATCACCTCTCAAGACGGTCCGATTAACCTTGCATAGTGTATTCGCGGGGTGAAACTACCGTCTTCTTGGAACTTGGAAAAAGCCGGCATAACTTGTATAACTTTGGTATAGCCTAGTCAGAATAGACAGGATTGGGCTTGTGGGGAGTACGTTGCTAGCATGATTGTGTGAATGAAGTGTGGTTGAGAGGTCTGGTGACACAGACCAAGCGAAGGCAGACTCCTGAGTAACGCAGTTCCTGGCCGGGCGACCGCGTCCAGGTCGTAAAAAGGAGGAAGCGACCGTCGTCTTGTCTTGTTTTTGTTTCCCTTGAATGTTTCTAGGGCCGTGAGGACCCCTTACCCACGGTCCACCCTCCTTTTCCCTTCTGTCTGTTGTTGCACGCACACATCGATATGAGAGGGGTGGGGTCTACTGTGCATACTCCACTAGAATGTATGATTAAGTATTTTAATAAAGGATATTCAGGAGATTATGGGGTGAAAATGACTGCGTCACGATTGCAACTCTTGTGTACTAGGGAGTGGCCCACCTTAGACCCCATGTGGCCCCGAGATGGAACATTTAACATAGGAATTATTAAGTCAGTTCATCGGAAGGTGCGAGCAGCGCACCCCGACCAGTATCCCTATATAGATTCCTGGTTAAGTATTTGTGAAAGCCCGCCCCCTTGGGCCCGGCGCTGTTATGAAGAACAGTGCAGAATAATGGTAGCGCTGACAGAACAGACACAGAAGACAGGGATAGAGAAGAAGCCTGTTTATGTTGATCCTGAATCCCCGGAAGTTGTAACTAGACTGCCCCAAGCTCGGCGCCCAGTAAGAGTACCACCGCGTCCCGTGGCAGGCCCCCGGGACCGGCGGGATCCACCCCCTGCCCAGCCAGAAGCTCATCTAGATGAGCCGCCCCCTGAAGAGGTTGATTCACCCGAGGTTGAGGAAAATCTTGAATTGTCAGAGCAGGAAGAAGAAGAAACGTCTTCCCAGACCGAGACTGACAGTGTAAAATCAGCTGTCAGCGCAAGTACATCTGTAGCAAGCGAAAGTTCCCAAGTCAAACAAAAGTTGAGAAAGAGACCCCCCCCTAAGAAATTATTGCCACTGCGGCAGGTCCCGGGAATGCCCGTAACGAATGAAGAGAACCAGATAGTAGCGGGAACCACGAGTCTAGTTTATGTGCCCTTCTCCACCACTGATTTGTTGAATTGGAAAATGCATTATGCTTCCTATACTGATAAGCCCCAAGAATTAACAGACATAATGAATACAATTATGCAAACCCACCAGCCTACTTGGGCAGATTGCCGTCAACTCCTGTCCACTCTATTTACTACTGAGGAGCGGACGAGAATTATGCGAGCAGCTGTAAATTGGCTAGCAGAAAACCCCCTAGTAGCGGGAGGAGAAGGAATAGATAACCGCGAAGCAGCAAAGAAAGAGTTTCCCAATGAAGATCCTCGGTGGGATCCGAACACTGATGAAGAATCCAGATCCCTAGCTCGGTTTCGCCAAGGCCTTATGCAAGGTCTGCGAAAGGGGGGTCAGAAAGCCATGAACCTCTCCAAGGTAGCCGAAGTTATCCAGGGCGTAGATGAAAGCCCAGCAGTGTTCTATGAGAGATTAGCCGAAGCATATAGAATGTATACTCCCTATGACCCAGCTGCACCTGGAAGCCTATGCATGGTGAACGCCGCTTTTGTCAGCCAGTCCCAACCAGATATTAGACGCAAGTTACAGAAATTAGAAGGGTTTGCGGGCATGAATATGTCACAGCTAATGGAAGTCGCCCAGAAAGTGTTTGTGAACCGTGATAATGAAAGACAGAAAGAAAGTGAGCGTAAAATGAAGAAGAAAGCCGATTTTTTGGCTGCCGCTTTAGTTGAACAGAAACGGGGAGGTTTCCCTAATCGAAGGAGCAGAGGAAGAGGAAGGGTCCGAGGAGATAGCCGGCCCCTGCTAGGCATGAATCAATGCGCTTATTGCAAGGAAGAAGGACATTGGAGGAATGCATGCCCGCAACTCGAAGGCGCCTCGCATGAAGAAGAAGAAAATGCCCCTCGGAGAGAGAGGGAGAGAGGCCAATCACAGAATCGCAGAGGGACAAATCGAGCACATTTCCAATGGGAAAGAGGGGAGGCCATAGAGGCAGTTGCAGCCGCAACGGACTATGATTTAGATGAAACAGATTAGGACAGACCGGGCTCTGAATTCGTTTTAGGTTCCCAGGAGCCTATGGTCTGCTTAAAAATAGGGAACCAATTCATGGACTTTATGGTTGACCCTGGAGCAGAACATTCTGTAGTAGATAAGCAAATAGCTCCTTTGTCCACAAGAGCAGTCACAATTATGGGAGCAACTGGTGCCAAAGCCACCAAGTCTTTTCTGAAAGACCGTGTATGTGAATTAGGAGGACAGCAAATAGCACACCAATTCCTCTATATGCCTGAGTGCCCAGTGCCACTACTGGGACGAGATATGCTAGCCAAACTGCAGGCCCAAATATCCTTTACTGAGAAAGGAGAAATGCAAATGACTATAAATTCAAAACCTGCAGGACTAATGGTGCTTACTGTTCCCCGAGAAGAAGAGTGGAGATATTACAGTACTAAACCAGTTCCTGATACCAATTTCAGCATGCCAGCCAACATTATGGCTCCTCCTGGAGTATGGGCAGAAGGTAACCCACCAGGTCTAGCCAAACACATAGCCCCAGTGATTGTGACCCTTAAACCTGGAGCAGCACCAGTACATGTTAAACAATACCCACTCCCAAGACCAGCCATTGAGGGCATCCATCGTCATTTATTAAGATTACTGGAGTATGGCCTTCTCAAAGTATGTCAATCACCTTGGAATACACCTCTCCTGCCAGTTAAGAAGCCTGGGACAGGTGATTACCGCCCGGTGCAAGATTTGAGGAGAGTGAATGAAGCAGTTGAAACCATACATCCAGTTGTGCCAAATCCTTATACACTCTTAGGACTGATACCTGCTGAAGCTACCCACTTTACTGTCCTGGATTTAAAAGATGCTTTTTTCTGCGTAAGATTAGCCCCAATTAGCCAATTGTTGTTTGCCTTTGAATGGCAGGACCCTGTCTCAGGGAGACGGGGCCAACTTACTTGGACACGATTGCCTCAAGGATTCAAGAACTCACCCATTATCTTCAGTGCAGCACTGAACCAAGATCTTTCCAGCTATCCTGTAACCCCTGGAACACGAGTGCTTCTCCAGTATGTGGATGATCTGTTGATAGCTACCACATCGGAGAGTGAATGTGTACAAGCCACAAATGACCTTTTACAACTACTAGATGAAGCTGGATACAAAGTTTCCAGAGCAAAAGCGCAGCTATGCCAAACAGAAGTAAAGTACCTGGGATTCCGGCTGACCAAAGGAAGCCGGCAATTAGGACCAGAAAGAAAAGAAGCTGTGTGCAGTATCCAAACCCCAACCACCAGGAGACAAGTCAGAGCCTTCCTGGTAGCAGCAGGATACTGCCGAATATAGATACCCAACTTTGCTCAGATTGCTAAACCACTATATGAAGCCACCAAAGGAGAAGAGAGGTCACCACTAGAATGGGGACCCGATCAAGATAACGCTTTCAAAACTTTGAAGGAAGCGTTAATGTCATCACCAGCACTTGGACTACCAGATGTCCAGAAGCCTTTTCATTTGTTTGTACATGAAATGTAAGGGAATGCTCTGGGAATGTTAACCCAGACCTTAGGACATTGGGAGCGACCCGTAGCATACTTATCAAAACAATTGGACACTGTAGCCAAAGGATGGCCACCATGTTTGAGAGCTGTGGCAGCCACAGCATTGTTAGTGAGTGAAGCAGACAAACTCACGTTGGGACAGAACCTGCGTGTGACAGTACCCCATGCAGTACTTGCCCTTATGGAACAAAAAGGAAATCACTGGTTCACCAATTCTCGAATGCTGAAGTACCAGAGCATGTTATGCGAAAATCCTCGGATACAACTGGAAGTGAGCCATCCCCTAAATCCAGCTACATTGATACCAATTAGCAAAGATCCACCAGAGCATGACTGTATGGAGGTCATGGACACTGTGTTTTCAAGTCGACCTGATCTAACTGACGTACCTATAGAAAACCCTGACCAGACTTATTTCGTGGATGGAAGCAGCCTCATCATCAATGGACGACGTTGTGCCGGGTATGCAGTGGTCACCCGTGAGAAAGTCATTGAATCATCAGCTCTTGCCTCAGGAACATCAGCACAGAAAGCAGAATTGATAGCGCTAACAAGGGCACTAGTATTGGGTGCCGGACTTCAGTTGAACGTATATACAGACTCAAAGTACGCTTTCACAACTTTACATGCTCATGGAGCTCTGTATAAAGAACGAGGACTCATTACCTCGGGAGGCAAATCAATTAAGTACGGCCCAGAAATATTAATGTTACTGGATGCGGTCTGGGCCCCAAAACAAGTCACTGTAATGCACTGCCGAGGACACCAAACAGGGAAAGGAGAAGTTGCCCAAGGAAACAGATTTGCTGATGCCTCAGCACGCAAAGCAGCCATGACAGGCCAAATTTCATCACAAGTGACACCAGTACAAGCAGTATTGTTTCCTGTACCCCTTAACCTATGGACACCACGATATACCATAAGGGAATTGGCTCTTTAACCTGGAAAAGAGATGGCTGAGGGGAGATATGATAGAGGTCTATAAATTAATGAATGGAGTGGAACGGATAAACGTGGATCAATTGTTTACACTATCAGAATATAGGAAGACTAGGGGACATGTAATGAAGCTACAGGGTAAACTATTTAAGACAAATAAGAGAAAATATTTTTTCACTCAACGTGTAACCAAACTCTGGAATCTGTTACTGGAGGATGTAGTAACGGCTGTTAGTATAGCTGGGTTTAAAAAAGGTTTGGACAAGTTCCTGGAGGAAAGGTCCATAAACCACTATTAAAAAGGGACCCAGGATATCAATGTTTGACCCAGTACAAGCATTGAGGAACCTGTGTCTTTTGGGGATATTGCTAGGTACGTATGACCTAGATTGGCCACTGTTGGAAACAGGATACTGGGCTTGATGGACCTCGGTCTGACCCAGTATGGCATGTCTTATGTTCTTATGTTCTTATGACTATTATTGTACAGTAGAAAAGGGGATACTGAAAGATGGATGGATCGAGTTACCACCAGCAGAGGGCAACCAACCTCCGGGACGAATAGTCATCCCTGAATCATTGGGACCAGCCTTTGTAAAGGCCTTTCATTAAGCTACTCATTATGGGAAAAACGCCATGGAAAAAGCATTGAGACCCCATTTTTGCATTGCACTGTTGGGAGCCTTGTCAGCTTCAGTAGCTCGCCAGTGCGTAACTTGTGCGAAGAACAATGCCAAGCAGGGCCCTATACCACCACCCCGAGCTCAGTCAGGTGGTGTAGTCCCTATGCACAACCTACAAGTAGACTTTACTGAAATGCCAAAAGCCAATGGATATCGCTATTTGTTAGTCTTAGTCTGTACCTTCACTGGGTGGGTGGAAGCTTTCCCCACCAGGACTGAAAAAGCCAGAGAAGTTACCAAGGTATTGTTGAGGGAGATCATTCCCCGATATGGAATTCCCGCAGTAATAGGGTCGGACAATGGACCCTCATTTGTGTCCCAAATTACCCAACAGTTAGCAAATGCCCTACAGATACAGTGGAAGTTACACACTGCATACAGACCCCAAAGTTCAGGGAAAGTTGAGCGAATGAATCGCACTCTAAAATCCCAGCTGTCCAAGTTGTGTCAGGAGACTCACCTGAAGTGGCCCCAGGT
This sequence comes from Ichthyophis bannanicus, assembly GCA_033557465.1. Taxonomy (NCBI): domain Eukaryota; kingdom Metazoa; phylum Chordata; class Amphibia; order Gymnophiona; family Ichthyophiidae; genus Ichthyophis; species Ichthyophis bannanicus. The sequence goes on from CM066033.1 coordinate 210,634,509, forward strand.
TCTCCCAATAGCTTTACTTAGAATACGTTCAGCCCCTGTGAAATCATCAGGATTTTCTTCCTTTGAAGTCATGTATGGTAGGCCCCCACCAATAGTACAGGGGGTCAAAGGGAGTTTGACACAAATTGGCTCAGAGATAACCAGACAAGAACTCCTAGCTCTTAGTTCTGTTCTGCAGACTCTTCATACGTGGGTACAGGACCAGTTACCCATCAACTTGACGGAATCCTTGCATCCCTACCAGCCTGGTACCTTGGTGTGGATCAAAGATTGGAAGAAGACACCGCTGGAACCGCATTGGAAGGGACCGTACACCGTCATCCTGTCTACACCAACAGCTGTCAAGGTCGCAGAAATCGAATCTTGGATCCATCATAGCAGAGTCAAGCCAGCAGCAGTTCCAGAACCAGATCAGTGGACAGCAGTGCAGCATCCTGATATTCCCTTGCGGCTCACCCTGAGGCAGCAACCGGTGGCCTAGCACCCTACTCAGGCCACCCAAGAACTACCGTACTTCACAGTAGACAAGTCTTTCGAAGAGGATTGCTGTTTCCAATACAGCAAAGACATTTGTTTTCTTCATCGAATAACTGTGCCTCCACAGACTTTCTTCGAGCCAACTACAGTTGGTAGGTTGGCATTCAGCGGAAACTTGAGGATCTTCAATCAACATTGACACCCGTTGAATTGCTTCATTAGCAAATGGGTTAGCATTGTGTCAAGGAACAACGGACGTCGAGGTCAAGATCTTCTAGCGGAGACTCAGAAGGACTACAATCAACATGCATCTTTGTTTCTATTTTGTTCTGGTTGCCTGCCTGGGGAGCTTTGAACTTACTCTTGCTTTACCCCCATGCACTGCCTGCATTACTTCCACTCGGACTGGAATGAAAGTAACTCAGACTTTGCTTTATCATTCTTACTATACCTGTACTGGTACAGTAAGCCGATGTATATATAATACCACTGAACTGAACATTTGCACCAAGGGTAATACCAAAGTTTGTTTTAACCCACATCAGAACCCCTCCTATTATACTCTAGAAATACGATGGGATGATGCAGATGGAGCTTTACTTAATGCCACACCCCCACTCATTGATCCTACAAAGGGTGCCATTTTGTATTTTGATGCCTGTGATGCTATAAATAGAGATGGTCATTCTAGTTGTGCCAATTGGGAGAAAGCATATTCTCATGATCATAAGTATATGTGTCCGGAAGGAACAACCGGGTGGGGGGCATGTACAGGTAAACGAGTTTTAGCAAATGAATATAGCACAGCACCAGTTAAAGACTACTATTGTCCAAAGTGGGAATGTGTGTTCTATGCTACATGGAAAACTGGTATGGTAGAGAATACCAGGGATAATCGAATGGCAGCCCTGCTTAAGCCCTATCTAAAGAATCCAGAAAAATGTAAGAAGGGTGCCTGTAACCCATTAGAGTTACACATAATAAACCCTAGTGCTTGGAAGCAAGGATATAAATTTGGACTACGTATTGCGGGCACTGGATCAGATCCCGGAACCATTGTATATATAAGACTGAATACCCAGGCCCATCGATCATCACGGTATCATATACATAATACTTTCTATGAAACTATGCATGTAAACAAGTTTGACATTCCCCATCCTTCACAAAATCTGTTCTTAGAATTAGCTGGAGCAGTCGTATCCAGTCTCCACATTTCAGATTGTTACTTCTGCGGAGGGACTAGAATGGGTGATCAGTGGCCCTGGGAGGCCCAAGAATTGAATTACTCAGTAGCTTATAATCATACTGAACTGCATAAGACCACCAGTGAATGGGTATTAGCACACCCAATAGTAGGACGTCTGTGTTATGTTCGGACTGGACCCCAGTTCACCTTGAAAGTAGGACAGCTTGTCTGTCTTAGCCAGAGGTTTTATAATGACACCACAAAACAGACGTCTTGGTGGTCAGGGGTTAATGAACCTGAACCTACCAACCCATTAGCGAAATTCCCTGAGCTTGCCGATTTATGGACTAACCTTGCCCAGCCTCATGCCTGGCAAGCCCCACCTGGCTTGTATTGGATCTGTGGAACCCGAGCATATGCTCGACTCCCTCTCCACTGGGGAGGGGCATGTGTCTTAGGAACTATCCGACCTTCTTTCTTTCTGTTACCCACAGAACATGGAGAACAATTAGGTTACCCAGTCTATACCAAAAGACAGAAAAGAGCAGCCTTGAAGATAGGCAAATGGGAGAGATGGGATGGGGAAGATTGGCCACCTGAGAGAATTATTGCCTATTATGGACCCGCCACTTGGGAGCAAGATGGCACCTGGGGATACCGGACCCCTGTGTATATGATAAACCGTATCATATGCTTACAAGCAGTAGTTGAACTAATTACTAATGAGACTAGCCAAGCACTTACACTTCTAGCTAGACAAAGCACAAAAATGCGTACTGCAATATATCAGAATCGCTTGGCACTAGATTACTTATTAGCTGCTGAAGGAGGAGTATGTGGTAAGTTGAATTTAACCAATTGTTGTTTGAAGATAGATGACAAGGGTCAAGTAGTTGAAGAGATTGCTGAAAACATGCAAAAACAAGCTTATGTGCCAGTACAGACCTGGCATGGTCTTAAGATACCTAACTGGTTTGAATGTATCTTCTCTGGCCTGGGGGGACTTACTACTTTTGCTATGATAATATTAGTATTTGTAGCCTTGTTTCTGTTGTTACCATGTATAATCCCATGCTGTATGCGCTCTATTAACAGTGTTATCGAAAATACAGTAGAATGCAAGACTGCCACTAAGATTTTGGCCTTATGGCACCCTAATCCTAGTACGTATGGTCGTAATCCGACTCCAGTGTAATTGAGTGATTTAACTCTCACACCTTATTGAAAATAGGGTGAGAATAATCAAAGGGGGGAATGTAGTAGGCAAAGGCCTATGATCCATGCTGCTTGAACTAAACAGACAGGCCTAAGCAGCTTGACCTGTAAATGAAGCCTGTGGTTAGGCCCAGAGCAATCACCCCCCCCCCCCCCCCCCAAATGCTGCTTTCATAGAATCGAAACTTAACTAAGCATAACCAAGCATGGCTAAGTAGAATCGAAACTTACAAAAGATAGAAAAACAAGCTTTAATTGGTACTGATAAGAGTGTGAAAACTTTTGTGAACTAATTAATTCTGCTGAGAGAAGGGTTACAGTGCCCTGCTTTCCCACATGTTCTAGTCAGCTAAGTGACCTTGGAGGAGAATTGTTTCAAGAGTCTAAGAACTGTCCATTGTAATGGGGACTGTAAGGGGGGCAAGCAGGTGCTGAGCCCAGACCAAGGTCCTCATTGGATGACTACGTAGTGGTACCGGGACCAATAGATGGGGTAGAAGGGGTTACCGGGACCAATGAAAAGTTTGCCTATGTTCAGAATGGAGAAGAAAGGTATAAAAGTTGTTGTTTTGCTAGAAACCGGGGCTCAGCCATTTTGAATGTGATTCTGCTTGAGTCTTGTGCACAATAAATGACTTAGACCTTCTGAACAGACTCCTGGTATTATTGGATTGTTTGCGCTCTGCCGCTACATTAGAGCACTTGGGTGCACCCAAGGCCTGCTGTGTCCACATCCTCTGACGCACACATCCTGTCAGAGGTTGCAAGACAGGGCAGTCCTAGTGCTCATGCAAGTGCTCTGAGGCCCAGCACCACACTGAATTTCCTTTAGGTGCAGTATGACTCAGGAGGAGGAAGGGGGGGAGGGAGGGACCCAGCATCACGGGAAGGGAAGCACATCAGGAGGCTGATGCTGGACATCACAGAGTGGGATAGGGCAGGAGATATTCTGGAGGAAGTCAGGGAAGGGAAAAGAAGGAGCAATGCTGCTCTTCAGATTGGTGGGAGTGGAAGACTTTCACTGGCATTTTCTGGCTGCAACCTTGCCCTTCATGCTGGAGCTACCAGGAATCCAGATGGCTCTTTATCCTTCTGTGTGTGGTGGACAGGGGGGGGGAGGGGCGTAGGCATCTGTTGGTACAGGCAGACAAGGGCCATTTATCAACAATAGGTGTTAAGCTACAGCAAAATGCACCTAAAAAGAATGTAAGGTGATACTGTCCCAGCCCGAGGAAGAATGTTTTAACCTTAGAAAGCTAATCAAAAATGTATTGTTAGTCTAATAAAAAGATATCGCCTTACATGCTTATTAATGTTCTATAAGAAAATCAGGAATGCTAGTCCAGCCGTGCAATGGGACAAAACCAAGATTGATTGGCCTGGGTTATGTGGCAAATTTAAGATCTTTCTCCCCATCTCCTCTCCCTCTCTGGGCTAAAAGATAGTGTTTCATAGACATTAGCAAGTACTTTTAGCTGCGTTGAATAAGGTCAGTTTTTACCCAGGCCGGTGTACCTGCGTAAGCGACTTTAAAACTGTTCTTTCACTTCAAATAATTTATATCGAACATTCACAGATAGCTGTCAGCACACAGGGCCTGTGAGTAATTCAGCAGAAGCCGATGCAAACAGGCAGGCAAGCAGACAATGAGGGGCTGTGACTCTTGGCTAATGACCAGGCCTAGCTTGGCCTCAAGCTGTAGAGAAGAGAACAAGCCACAGGAGGAAAAGACAGAAAAAGAAATAAAACAAAACAAACACCAGGTGCTCTCAGGCAGAAAAAGCAATTAATTAGTTCTTGTTCCTTGGACCTTGCCTAGCTTTAATTACACACCATATTGATTATACCTTTTGTTAATTATATTCCTTTGCAGCAGAAATGATCCATTTGACAAAATTCAAGCTGTAGTTTCATGCTGTCTTGCAACTAACTTATTTTTGGCCTTTCGGTATTATCCTGAAATCCACTGTGCTTTACTTTCTTTTTCTGCTGCATTGAATACACTGATTGACCTTGACTTTGCTTTTCCCTCCTGCCCATTTCATCTCCCTCAGCTGTCCTTGTGCCTCTGGCTACTGCTCCTGCTTCTCACTTGACCCCTGCCCTTTCTCTCCCCCCTCAGCAGTTCCTGTTGCTTTAATTGGTTTTACACTGAAAAGTCTCATACAGAGAAAATTTGTCTCCTGTTAGCAGGTTTTACCATAGTGGCTGAAGAGGTAGCAGGCTGGTTCCACCTAACAATTGCCCTCAGAATGTTAAGCCACATAATGACCTTTTGCCCGTCCACTTTCTGCCCACTTTCCTGTGGCTACAATTACACACTTTCTCTCCTCAGTATGAACCACAAGAAAAACAATCTCAATATTCAGAGCCACTGGTGATCGCTGGCTGTGACATTTAAAAAAATGCATTTATTCAGCACCCGTTCTATATTGGGCCCATAGATTATAAAATGTGCATCCATGTGCTTATTTTATTTAAAAGCTTTTATATGCCGCAAATATGTAACACATTCTATGCAGTTCACAGCAAATTAAAAACAATCAATGCATTCAGAAAAAAACAGAGCAAAAACCAAGAAAGACTGTGACTCCAACAACCCCCCCCCCCCCCCACACACACACACATAGCTTTCACTGTGGCACTCATCACCCAACTAATTGGGAAACAGGAAGGTCTTCAAAGCCTTTGGAACCACCCCCTATCCAATTTCTGACTCGACCCAAGCAGTAATCTATTTCAGCACTGTGGCATGGCTGTCTTAAATGCCTGCTATCTTCACTTTTGTAATCGCACTTCCCAGAAGCTGACACTACCAACAAGCTACCCTGACTAGATCTTAACTCCAGTCCAAGCTGATACCATCTCAATATCTCCCTCAGATAACTGGACTCCCTCCCTCTCTCCAAGCACCTTAAACATCAGTACTAACAATTTAAATACAAACTGCTCTCATATAAAGAGCTGGTGCAATTGCCTCAACACATCCTTTACCGACTCCCTCCTGGTACGATCCAGTACTTCAGCCATGTAGATTTCCACCAGCTCACAAGTAGGCAGTGTCCATTGCTCTGAAATTCTGTTGTTCCCAAAAGGACTGGCGGGGAGGGGACCAAAAAGCCAAGGGCTGCCGAAGACCTACCCACTGGCCATGAGATGGAGAGAAGAGGTGGGGACCTAGAGGACGTGGTTTCCAGCACTGGCTATGTGCCACGCCTGCAGGCTAGAGATAAAGACAGCAGTAGAGTCAGAAGAGCCCTAGATATTGGAGAGAGGCCTGGGCACTGACATTGCCTCTGCAACACCTACCCGCCATCTTGCTGCGTCCTCTCTTGGCGGAAGCTGCCATTGCTGTGTCAGAGCCCAGGCCACCGAGCAGTTGGAGTCACTCTCACTCAGCCCTGTAGTATGCAGGCCAGTGTTTGTGTAAGACCAAAAAGCAAAAGTCACCATATAGAAAACATAAGTTGCCCCTTCAAAAGCTTTTTTTTTCAATTATTTTGTTGGACAAAACCGGTAGAAGGGAGCATGAGTCTCACCTTCATAAAATGGTTATGTCCATTTTAATCAATATAAGTTTTTGCAATAAGTTCTTAGAAATGCTAAAAAATGCTGAAAAACACTTATCTTTATAGCAGCAGAACTGAAGATTGTAGAATGTAATCAGGAAAATGCACGAGGTGCACGTTTCGGATCATGCAACAACTCTGTCTCAAGTGCTGTGATTCCTGCCATTCATTGAAATTAGATGACACTTTATTTGTCACTATTTGGGGTTTCTTTTGGCTAGTGTTTGTGTAAGGCATGGGTGGGGAGAGGTTTTTTCTCTGGCTGGGTGGGAGAGACTTTGACTCTTTGGTGGGCTGCACTGTCCATTGTTGCTGATGTCCCGTGCTCCAAAGGCCGTTGCTCCGAGGATGCACTATATAGAAACATCTATGTATCATCATAGAATAGCCTCAAAATGGACACTTAAATGGCCAGTGGACCCTGGTGACATTTTATAAAATTACCCTCCCCATGTATAACTAAATGGTTGACTTTAGTACTGCTTTTTTGCAAACTTAGCCTACATAGAGGGTGCGATTCCAACATCGTTCCACTCCATTCATTAATTTATAGACCTCTATCATATCTCCCCTCAGCCGTCTCTTTTCCAGGTTGGAGAGCCCTAACCTTTTTAGCCTCTCTTCATAGGGGTATCCTTCCATCCCCTTTACCATTTTGGTGGCTCTTCTAATAACGCTATATCCTTTTTAAGATACAGCAACCAGAATTGCACATAATATTCAAGGTGCGGTTGCACCCTGGAATGATACAGAGGCATTATAATATCCTTTGTTTTATTTTCCATTCCTTTCCTTATGATACCTAGCATTCTATTTGCTCTCCTTGCCGCCGCTGCACACTGGACGGAGGGTTTTAACATGGTATCCACGATGACACCTAAATCTTTTTCCTGGGTGGTAGTTCCTAATGTGGAACCTTGCATCATGTAACCATAATTTGGGTTGTTCTTTCCTAGGTGCATAACTTTGCACTTGTCCACATTAAATTTCATTTGCCATTTGGATGCTCAGTCTTCCAATTTATTAAGATCCTTTTGCAATTTTCCACAATCCTCTTGGGTTTTAACAACTTTAAATAGTTTTGTGTTATCTGCAATAGGGGGATACAATAATGTTGCAATAATCCAAACCATTATATTACAAAGAAACAGGAGGAGCTAAGCAGTGAGATATATAAATCACTCAATTGGAACAGACAGGATATCCACCCCCCCCCCCTTCAGAAACTCGGGCATTAATAAAGCTAATCAATTGGGAGGGTTCAAAAAATATATAAGAATTAGATTGATATTTAATCAAACATTTGCAAGGAAACTTGAGGAAAAATAACCCCCCCAACTGCTGTATCCCAGGATGCAATAATAAAAATTCACGTCTCCTCCTCTGTGTCTCCCTAGATAAATCTGGAAACATCCAAACAGCCAAACCCTTAAACAACACATGGCGTTTTTTAAAGAAAAGTTTCATTAACCATTCCTTATCAGATATTAAAGCTAAGGTAATCAATAATGTAGAAGATGTAACCAAGATGGCGTTTCTGGTGAGGAGCTGAGTGGCACAGCGTTTTTTACATGGGAAGGAAGCGGAAAGCTAAGGGGGAGAAACAGCCTACTGCCCCTCAGACTTCAACGCTATTACCTGCTGAGGTGGTTGGACCTCTCAATTCCTATTTTTCGTCGGTGTCACGGCAGCGGGTAGCGGGGGAGAATAGCCAGGCTAGGCAGCGTTTGGAGGAAGGATCCTCATCTTCTGCCTCTGGTTTAGATCTGTTATCCCCTGGCTCAACTCCAGCCTTGAAGGTGCCTCGTTACATCAGTGTCGAACCAGGAAGTCAGCTCGGGAGCAGAGAGTCGGTGGACTCCACTAGTGGCCGAAATTTCGGAGCAGAGTGTGTTTTGGGCTCCGGGACTTCCGGCGAACAGCAACAGAAGGCTGAGGCTCTGAGTGAGATGGCAGAGGCAGGCACTGCTTCGGTGGAGGGCTTGCTGGCTCCCTCTTCTCTGACTTCGGGTGGTGGTGTTCTGACTCCTCCGGTGGTGCCCTCCTCACTTGTAACTACGGATCTTCCAGAGGTGGTGACATTGGAGGTGATTTGGGCTGCTATTATGAAGCTCCGTGAGGAATTGGTCCCGCGAATGGCCGCCTTGGACGCACAGGTTTCTACTTGCACTGAGGATCTGAAGGAAGTTACATCTAAAGTCGCAGTTTTACAGACTAGTTTTTCTCAGAATCAGACTCAAGTTTTGGTCCTTGAAAAAGAAGTTGAATCTTTAAAGAAAGTTTCTTTACCTATTATTTCTAAATTGGAAATGCTGGAAAATGCTGTGCGTTTGCCTAATATTCGTATAGTTAATTTTCCTAGAGTGCCATTAATATCTGCTAGAGATATGCTACGTAAATATTTGATTGAAGTGTTAGGTATTCCCCCTGAATCCCACCCTCCATTAGTTAAAGTATATTATTTGCCCTCTGGGAAAAAAGAAATGGGACAGGGAGGTGTTACTGGAACATCACATATGGATGTATTAAATGTTACTGATATATTGGAGTCATCTAACCAGAGTAATTTAAATCAACAATTATTACTGTGTTATAACTTTTGTTAGCCTCCCTATTTTTTTTTTTTAATTATTTCATCATCCATCTGTTCATTCTGGCCAGATGGACAATAGTACATTTCCACTGCCATTCCCTTCCCCTTTTTACATGGAATTTCTATCCATAGTAATTGTAGTGTATTTTGTTTCCTGCAAAACCTTTATCCTGTGTGACTCGATGCCCTCTCTAACATAGAGTGCAACCCCTCCACTGATATTATCTATTCTATCATTACAATATATTTTGTACCCAAGTATCACAATGTCCCATTGGTTATCCTTCTTCCACCAGGTCTCTGTGATGCCAATTATATCTAACCTTTCATTTAGTGCTATATATTCTAATTCTCCCCAACCTTATTTTTTTAGACTTCTAGCATTTGCATATAGGCATTTCAGAAGCTGTTTTTTGTTCATATTAGCAATCTGGTTATCAGTTGACAGGGGTAATTTTGAATCTTTCAGTTCTGTCTGCTCTGTACTTAAAGTGACCTGGGTTACTTTTATCTTTATTGAAACCTCCTTATCAAGATGCCCTAACTTTCCTCTTTTGTTGATATCATTCAAGGATACATCCTTCTGAACCATGTGGTCTTCAGCGACTGTTGGCTTTTCCTTATTATCTAGTTTAAAAGCTGCTCTCACTCTTTTTTAAAGGTTAATGCCAGCAGCCTGGGTCTACCCTGGTTAAGGTGGAGCCCATTCTTTTGGAAAAGCACCCCCCCCTTCCCTAGAATGTTGCCCAGTTCTTAACAAATCCAAAACCCTATTCCTTGCACCATTGTTTCATCCAAGCCTGTCTTTTCGATCATGGGCATGGAATGGGAACCATTTCTGAGAATGCTACCTTGGAAGTTCTGAATTTCAACATCCTACCTAAAAGCTTAGATTTGGCTTCCAGAACCTCCTTACAACACTTTCTTATGCCATTTATACCAACATGTACCAAGACAGCAGGCTCCTCCCCAGCACAATCTAAAACCTTGTCTATGTGGTGAATGAGGTCCACTACCTTTGAATTACAGTAGGAAGGCATGTTATCATTCAATCTTCACATCCATCAGCCAGCTATTTTATATACTGTATTGTTGTTGTTGTTAAGTGCCGTCGAGTCGGAGTCGACTCATGGCGACCCTCTGGATAGCTATCCTAAACTGTGTTCGGTCTTCAGTCAGGCGGCTCATTGTTGACAGACTGGTACTTGTAGCTGCTGTTATTGTATTGATCCATCTCATTGCTGGCCTTCCTCTTTTGCGTTGACCTTCTATCTTGCCAAGCATAATGTCTTTCTCTAATGATCTCTCTCTTCGCATGATGTGTCCAAAGTATGAAAGTCGAAGTCTTGTCATCTGAGCTTCTAAAGAAAGCTTAGGTTTGATCTCCTCTAGTACCGATTGGTTTGTTCTTCGGGCAGTCCATGGTATACACAGTATTCGCCGCCAGCACCTTAATTCAAAGGCATCAATTTTCTTCCTATCTGTCTTTTTCACTGTCCAGCTTTCACATCCATATGATGTTATTGAAAATACCATGGCCTGAAGAAGTTGAATCTTTGTATGGAGAGAGACATCTCTGCTCTTGAGAATCTTATCTAGGTCTTTCATAGCCATTCTGCCAAGAGCAATGCGTCGTCTGATTTCTTGACTGCTTGTTGCTTCTTTATTGATAGTTGATCCAAGTAGGTTAAAGTTGTTCACAATTTCAATTTCTTTTCCTTCAATGATGAACCTGTTGATTATGCCAGTTGTCATGATCTTTGTCTTCTTTACATTAAGGTGCAGGCCCATTTTGAGACTATGTTCTTTGATTGTGAGAAGCAAATGTTTCAGATCATCTTCACTTTCAGCCAGTAATGTGGTATCATCAGCATAGCGAAGGTTGTTGATGAGTCTTCCACCAATTTTCACACCTCTGTTGTCTTCATACAATCCTACTTCTCTGATGATTTTGTTCTGCATATAAATTAAACAGGTAGGGGGAAAGTATGCAGCCTTGTCTTACACCTTTGCTTATTTTAAACCATTCTGTTTCTCCTTGTTCCGTTCGAACTGTTGCTTCTTGATCAATGTACAGATTGTGCAAGAGAACGATCAGGTGTTCTGGTATACCCATGCTTCTTAATGTGGCCCAGAGTTTCTCATGGTTTACACAGTCAAAAGCCTTGCTATAGTCAAGAAAGCACAAATAGATATCCTTTTGGTATTCTTTGGTCTTTTCAAGGATCCATCTCACATCTGCAATGATGTCTCTCGTTCCTCGCCCTTTCCTGAACCCTGCTTGCACTTCAGGTAGTTCTTGTTCCAGGTATGGTTGTAGTCTCTTTTGAATAATCTTCAGTAGAATCTTGCTGGCATGTGGGATCAGAGCGATTGTGCGATAATTTCCACAGTCAGTTGGATCACCTTTCTTTAGTATTGGTATAAACACAGATCTTTTCCAGTCAGTTGGCCATGATGTTGTCTTCCATATTTCTTGGCAGAGCTTTGTGAGTACGGTAACAGTTGCATCAGATTGCTGCCATACTTCTATGGGAATGCTATCAATGACTGGTGCTTTGTTCTTTGATAAGGCTTTCAATGCTGCTTCAACTTCTTCTTTCATCACCAATGGTTCCGGATCATAAGGCACAGGTTGAAACGGCTGTTGGTCCACTTGATCTTTATCATATAAAAACTCTGTATATTCCTTCCACCTTTTCTTGATCTTCTCAGCATCATTCAACATAGAACCTTGAGCATCTTGTAACATTCCAATTCAAGGCTGGAACTTTTTCTTTAACTCTCGTAGCTTTAGGAAAGCCGATCTTGTTCTTCCTCTAATAGTTTCTGCTTCTATTTCCTTGCAAGTGTCATTGTAGTACTTTTCCTTGTCCTGTCTTGCTGCACGTTGGAAATCTCTGTTGAGTTCTGTGACTGTCTTTCTTTTTCCTCTGGCTTTAGCTTCTCTGCGTTTCTTGGCAATTTTCAGAGTTTCTTCCGTCATCCATTTTGGCCGTTTTTGCTTTTTCACCTTTTGTAGAGACTTCTCGCTTTCTTCCAACACAACCTTCTTGATGTCATTCCAAAACTCTTCCGGAGCTCTGTCATTTGTATCTAAAGCAGCAAATCGATTTTGCAGGCAGTCTTTAAATTCCAGTGGTATATTCTCAAGGTCATATTTTGCTGCATTCATGAGTGGTTTGCTCTTTTTCAACTTTAGCTTGGGTTTGCATGCTAGTAGTTGATGATCTGTACCACAGTCAGCTCCAGGTTTTGTCTTTGTTGATGTTACAGAGCTTTTCCATCGTTGACTTCCACAGATGTAGTCAATTTGATTTTTATACAATCCATTGGGTGAAGTCCATGTGTACAGTCGCCGCTTGTGTTGCTGGAAGAAGGTGTTTGAGATGAATAGATCATTGGTCTTGCAGAATTCTATCAGTCTTTCTCCAGCTTCATTTCTGTTGCCAAGTCCATATTTTCCAACTACTTTGCCTTCTTCTTTGTTGCCAACTTTTGCATTCCAGTCACCCATGACTATCAGGATATCCTGTTTGCATGTTCTGTCAATTTCAGCTTGTACTTGTTCATAGAACTCTTCAATTTCATTCTCTTCTTCAGCTGTTGTTGGGGCATATACTTGAATTATAGTTGTGTTGATAGACAATCCTCATAGACGAATAGAGATTAAGCATTCGCTGACTGCATTGTATTTCATTACAGTTCTTGCAAGTTTCTTCTTTATTATAAATGCAACACCATTTCTTCTTTGTCTTTCATTTCCAGCATAGTAGACCATGTGATCATCTGATGCAAAGTGCCCCATGCCAGTCCATTTCAGTTCGCTGACACCCAACAGATCAAGTTGTACACGTTCCATTTCATTCTTGACCACCTCCAACTTCCCTTAGTTCATGCGCAGCTACATCAGCAGTCAGACTTCCCGAGGGCTTTGATCCAACCACATCATAAATGCTGGATTTACTCTGAAAAATCTTCAGCTCTTCCCCAGTAGCTAGTTGAGTGCCTTCCGACCTGGGGGTCTCATCTTCCAGCACCATAGCACAATTTGTTTTATTTAGCTCACACCTTTCCAGGAGAAGATCTAGGCAACTTTCAGTTAGGTACAGTTTGCATTTTTCTGTACCCAAAGGGCTTGTAATCTAATTTTGTACCTGAGGCATTAGAGGGTTAAGTGGCTTGCCTAAGGCTACAAGAAGTGCTAGCGGGATTTGAATCCTGTTTTTTCTATCTCTAGGCTGCTTCCCTAACCACTAGTCCACTCCTCCATCTGCATTCTTAATGATTGAATCGCCAGATATAATGGCCATCTTAACCCTTCCCTCATGGGCACATGGCCCTGGAGAAACCTTCTAAATACGAGCGGGTATTACATCACCTGGAGGACAGTTCCTAGTTACAGGATCACTTTCTGGCACTCCAAGGTGATCCTCTCTTTTTATGTGGTCTCTCTCCTACATGACAGCAGAGAGGCTGCCAGATTGGAGGTGGGACTTCAGTACTACATCCCTATAAGTCTCATCTGTATACCTCTCTGTCTTCCGTAGTTCCTCCAAGTCTGCTACTCTAGCCTCCAGAGACTGGACATGTTCCCTTGCACCTATTGCATACATAAGACCTCTAACCAACTGGGAGAAAATCATACATGTGGCACTCAATGCAAAAGGCTGGATAGCCCTCATATCACTACTGTCTGCATCTTAGTTTTAAGAATGTTTAGATATTTATGTTGTTTACTTACTTAAAGTTGCTAGGGATAGTTGTACGAATACAATTATATCTTATAAGTTTAAGGAAATCTGTTCACCTCAATATTAATGTCATGGCCTGATTAGGATAACCAGCTAAACCTGAAATTGAATTTGACCACATCTTTCCCTTTAATAGGTTTAAGAGCCTATAAATCTAAGATTTTGCCTGTGGTGGATGGGAGGGAAAGTAACATTTAATAAAAGCTGACTTCCTACCCAGTGCCCTGACTGACTTTATAAAACACAGAACTTTAAATTAAATTAAGAATTTTACAACTGCTACGAAACCTCATAGACACATCTGATTTCAGAACTGTAGTGCAAGCATTGATAGCACCTCAATTGGACTACTGCAATGGCCTCTTACAAGGAATTAAAAAAAAAACACTAAACACACTTCAACTCTCTCAAAATGTCACTGCAAGGATAATAGTATTATTATCATTATTACTAAGCATTTATAAAGCGTTGCAACATACGAAGCGCTGTGCAAACATAAAAAGAGACAGTCCCTGCCCATTAGAGCTCACAATCTAGTAAAGACAAAATATGAAATAAATTAGATAATACAAATAACAATTAACAAGTGTGATGAAGAAGCCCATACTGAACATATGGAATTAGAAGAAAAGGATGATTTTACCTTTAAACAAACTGACAGTCAGGCTGCACGCACGTTTCAGCATTTGCAAGAGAGAGGCAAGCATAGGGAAACAGGAGCTAGGCTGACACACCCAAGCTCTGACGTAACTGCAAGCCTGGAACCTAATTACACACACCTGTTCAGGAAGGCAGACCCAAGGCTCAGGGAACAGGAATATAAACCCTGGCTAGGAGAAAGCAAAGGAGGAGTTGGTGATTGGAGTCTCGCTGAGAGAGCCGGTAAGAGTGTTGGTGAGAGTATTGACTGGAGAGGTGGTTGGAGAGAGGGTTGGAGAAGAGCTGGGAGGAGACCTTTGAGGAAACCCAGTTGCAGTTCTGGAATTGAAGCAGAAGGAGAGAAGGGACAGACTGCTGTCAGAAACCTGCCTAGAGGGAGAGAGCAGAGAGACCTTCAGACCTCATTGCCAGATAAAAAGCTTCAAGGAGCTCACAGGTGGGAACCTAGCACTAAACCCAGGAGTTTGCAAAGCTCATTTTGGAGTGGGAACCAGAGCAGTGCTCCAGACAAGAACTCCAAACAGGGAATCAGAGAGCGTTCCCCTACAGCTGGAAAAAGCTAGCTGAACAAAGCCAGAGAGGAATCTCCACAACCTCAGGTATTTCCAATCTTTACCATATAGAACTGTGCCCAAAGGAAGCACCAGAGGTCTTAGGGGGAAATTATCCTAAGCCGTATAATAACAGCTTAAAGTCAAACTCCTTAGTTCCAGAGTTTAAAGAGATGCAACAGGACATTAATGAGAGTGACTCAGCAGAAGTGCCTATGGACTGTACACTGTGTTTGGCAGATGATGTAGAATCCCTTTGCTAAATGTGTATGAGGGAGCTGGATGTGAACAAAGGGAAAGAAGATATTTTTCTTTGTAAGAAGAAGCTGTTAAGTTTTCTATCTGTTACATGTGATATGCATTGCACGTTTTGTGAGCAAAGAGTGTGCAGCTCAATCAGTTTAAGTTCTGTAATTATCCTCGAGCAAACACCTGAAGAGTATCCTGATTTAATCTGCACTGAATCTTTTTGTTGGGGAATAAATTCTTGTCATTTTGCCTTACCACTGGTCTCACAACTATTTTCTTATCAGAGGGCAAAAGAACTACCACTCCCAGCAGGCATAGCGGGAGCAAAAGGTTTTATCTCACCTTCTGCAAGGAGCATATAACGGCAACCCCAACCCTCTGAGCCCTAGGCGGAGGACTGGGGCTTGACACAAGACAAGAATAAATGTTTATGGAGAGAACAAGAAAGGACGAGTTAGGAACAAAAAGCAATAATGAAGAAATGGGATTTCAATTTGGATTTGAAGATGGCCAGGGAGGAGGCTTGGCTGACAGAGACAGGTAGAGAATTCCAGGAAAAGGGTGCAGCCAGTTGAAAGGAGCGAAGTCTAGAATTAGCAGTACGAGTAAAAGGCATAGATAAACGAAGACATAAGAACATAAGACATGCCATACTGGGTCAGACCGAGGTCCATCAAGCCCAGTATCCTGTTTCCAACAGTGGCCAATCTAGCTCATACGTACCTAGCAGTATCCCCAAAAGACACAGGTTCCACAATGCTTGTACTGGGTCAAGCATTGATATCCTGGGTCCCTTTTTAATAGTGGTTTATGGACCTTTCCTCCAGAAACTTGTCCAAACCTTTTTTAAACCCAGCTATACTAATAGCCCTTACTACATCCTCCGGTAACAGATTCCAGAGTTTGATTACACGTTGAGTGAAAAAATATTTTCTCTTATTTGTCTTAAATAGTTTACCCTGTAGCTTCATTACATGTCCCCTAGTCTTTCTATATTCTGATAGCGTAAACAATTGATCCACGTTTATCTGTTCCACTCCATTCATTAATTTATAGACCTCTATCATATCTCCCCTCAGCCGTCTCTTTTCCAGGTTAAAGAGCCCTAACCTTTTTAGCCTCTCTTCATAGGAGTAGCCTTCCATCCCCTTCACCAATTTGGTGGCTCTTCTCTATACTTTTCTAATAACGCTATGTCCTTTTTAAGATACGGTGACCAGAATTGCACACAATATTCAAGGTGCGGTCGTACCATGGAGCGATACAGAGGCATTATAATATCCTTTGTTTTATTCTCCATCCCTTTCCTTATGATACCTAGCATTCTATTTGCTTTCTTGGCCGCTGCAGCACACTGGGCGGAGGGTTTTAACATGTTATCCACGATGACTCCTAAATCTTTTTCCTGGGTGGTGGTTTCTAATGTGGAGCCTTGCATTGTGTAACTATAGTGTGGGTTGTTCTTTCCTAGGTGCATAACTTTGCACTTGTCCACATTAAATTTCATATGCCATTTGGATGCCCAGTCTTCCATTTTATCCAGATCCTCCTGCAGTTTTCCACAATCTTCTTGGGTTTTAACAACTTTAAACAGTTTTGTGTCATCTGCAAATTTGATAACCTCACTAGTTATTCCTTTTTTGAGGTCATTTATGAATATGTCAAAAAGTAGCGGACCCAGTACAGATCCCTGGGGTACTCCACTATTCACTTTTTTCCATTGGGAATATTGGCCATTTAGCCCTACCCTCTGCTTTCTATCTTTTAACCAGTTCCCGATCCACAATAGTACACTGCCTCCTATCCCATGACTTTTTAGCTTCGCCAAAAGTCTCTGATGGGTGACCTTGTCAAAAGCTTTCTGAAAGTCCAGATACACTATATCAACCGACTCACCTTTGTCTACCTGTTTATGCACACCTTCAAAAAAACATATCAGATTAGTAAGACAAGATCTTCCTTGTCTAAAGCCATGTTGGCTGTCTCCCATTAGGCCATGACTATCTACATGCTGTGTAATTTTGTTCTTTATGATGGTTTCTACCATTTTCCCTGGTACTGACGTCAGGCTCACCGGTCTGTAATTTCCCGGGTCACCCCTGGAACCCTTTTTAAAAATTGGTGTTACGTTGGCGACCCTCCAATCTTCAGGTATTACAGATGATTTTAATGAAAGTTCACAGATTACCAATAGCAGGTCTGCAATCTCATATTTCAGTTCTTTCAACACTCTGGGATGTATACCATCCAGTCCAGGTGATTTGCTACTATTCAGTTTATCAAATAGTTGTAAAATATCTTCCCGGTGTAGCGATATTTCTCTCAATTCCTCTGCAGTATCACCTTTAAATACCACTTCAGCCTTGGGTAACATCCCTACATCTTCTTCAGTAAAGACCGAAGCAAAGAATTCATTCAGTCTCTCTGCTATAGCCTTGTCTCCTCTTACTGCCCCTTTTACCCCTCTATCATCTAATGGTCCAATTGACTCTCTCACAGGCCTTTTGCTACGAATGTACTTGAAAAAGTCTCTATTTCATGTTTTTGCTTCCGTAGCAAGTTTCTTCTCAAATTCCCGCTTTGCCTGCCTTATCAATGCTTTGCATTTAACTTGCCAGTGCTTGTGCTGTTTCCAGTTTTCATCATTTGGCTCTTTTTTCCATTTCTTGAAGGTTGCTTTTTTGGCAGAAACAGCCTCTCTGACCTCACCTTTAAACCATGCTGGCAGTTTTTTGGACTTTCTTCCACTTTTCTTAATGCGTGGAATACAGCTGGTCTGGGCTTCGAAGATAGTATTTTTAAATAACACCCAAGCTTGCTGTAAGTCTTTAACCTTTGGAACCACTCCTTTTAGTTTTTTCCTAACTATATTCCTCATTCTATCATAGTCTCCCTTTCGAAAGTTAAAAGGTAGTACTGTGGATTCCTTTACTATCTGTCCTCCACTAATTAAATCAAACATGATCATACTATGATCACTATTGCCAAGTGGTCCCAACACCCTTATTTCTTGCACCAAATCTGGCATTCCACTAAGGACTAGGTCCAGTATGGCTTCCCCACTGGTTGGTTCATGAACCAGCTGCTCCAAGAACCAGTCATTTATTTCATCTAGAAACTTTATCTCTTTAGCTTGTCCTGCTGTGACACTGACCCAGTCAATACCGGGGTAATTGAAGTCACCCATTATTACTACTCTGTTGTGACTTTTGTTAGCTTCCTTGATTTCTTTGAGCATTTCATCATCCATTTGTTCATTCTGGCCAGGCGGTCGATAGTATACTCCCACTGCCATCACCTTCCCCTTCAAAAATGGAATTTCAATCCATAGAGATTCTACAGCAAATTTTGTTCCCTGCAAAAATTTAATCCTTTCTGACTCAATGCCCACTCTAACATAGAGCGCAACCCCTCCACCAATTTGATCAGCTCTATCATTACGATATAGTTTGTATCCAGGTATCACAGTGTCCCACTGGTTATCCTCCTTCCACCTTGTCTCTGAGAGTGCAATCATATCTAACCTCTCATTTAATGCTATATATTCTAACTCTCCCATCTTATTGTTTAGACTTCTAGCATTGGCATACAAGCATTTTAGAGTTTGTATTTTATTAATATTAATCTGACTATTGGTAGGCATGGGTAATTTGGAATCTTTATGCTCTGTCTGCTCCTTACTCAAGGGCATTTGGGCTACTATACTCCCTTTTGGAACCTCACTGCTTTTGGTAGTATCCTTCAAAGATACCTTCGTCCGAATCATGCGCTCCTGGGTGACTGTCGGCTTTCCCCTATTTTCTAGTTTAAAAGCTTCTCTATCTCTTTTTTAAAGGTTAATGCCAGCAGTCTGGTCCCAACCTGATTAAGGTGAAGCCCATCCCTTCGGAAGAGCCCCCCCTTTCCCCAGAATGTTCCCCAGTTCCTAACAAATCCAAAACCCTCATCCTTGCACCATCGTCTCATCCACGCATTGAGACTCCGGAGCTCTGCCTGTCTTTTGGGTCCTGCACGTGGAACAGGAAGCATTTCGGAGAATGCTATCCTGGAAGTTCTGGATTTTAACTTCCTACCTAAAAGCTTAAATTTAGCCTCCAGAACTTCCCTACCACATTTTCCTATGTTATTGGTACCAACATGTACCAAGACAGCAGACTCCTCCCCAGCACTATCTATGATCCTATATAGGCGGTGCGTGAGGTCTGCTACCTTCGCACCAGGCAGGCATGTTACCAGGCGATCCTCATGTCCACCAGCCACCCAGCTATCTACATTCCTAATGATTGAATCACCAACTATAACAGCTGTCCTGACCCTCCCCTCATGGGGACATGGCCCTGGAGAAACGTCCTCGGTGCGAGAGGGTTTACATCACCTGGAGAACAGGTCCTAGTTACAGGATCACTTCCTGCCACACCAGGGTGATGCTTTCTTGTCACGTGACCTCTCTCCTCCATGGCAACAGGGATGCTGCCAGACTGGAGGTGGGACTTCAGGACTATATCCCTGTAGGTCTCGTCCATGTACTTCTCTGTCTTTCTTATGTCTTCCAGGTCTGCTACTCTAGCCTCTAGAGAATGGACTCGTTCCCTGAGAGCAAAGAGCTCCTTGCACTTAGTGCATACGTAAGACCTCTCACCAACTGGGAGAAAATCATACATGTGACACTCAATGCAAAAGACCGGAGAACCCCCATCTCGTTGCTGGACTTCTATCTGCATCTTAGTTTACAACTTGTGTTTAGGTCTTTTAAATTCTGTATATAATAAGGATTGGTATAGATGCTTATACTAATAAAAGTGTATCTAATACCCCTAATACACCTTGTGTACCTGAAGCTTAATTAATTAATCTCAGGTCCTCCGTGTATGACTGATTTGGATAAAGAGCTGCACCTGAGAGCAGCCCCTTTCCTCTACGATGTGCAAGTACCTATAAAACTACAATTACCCCAGGGGTGGGTGGGTGCTGGGGAGGGAGGGAGGGAGATAAGTCCTATTAAAGAGGGCAGTTACAAGGTACCCTGTCCTGAATCCTCAGCAGGGGGGAGGGGGTACCACACAAAGCCCAGTTAGTTGAGAGAGGCAAGGTAAGTTACAGCTGAGAAGGCTGAACTAGCACACCACTAAGACAAACAATAAATAATTAAATAAACAGTTAGACAAACAATAAATAATTAAATAAACAGCTAGAACTCACAGCAAGGTGTCACAGGAGGCAAATATCCACTCTCTAGCAGAGCACTGTAAAAGCACTGCTCTTTTCTGATCAGAGAAAAGCAAACTAAAACAGACTATGCACACGTGGAGTAAACAGGAAGAAGGCTACACAATACCTCAGCAGGGGGGGGGGGGGAGGGGGAGGATTCACTCAGGCAGGCTAGGACAGGAAAAAGTTTAACACACAGCAGGTTCTGGGGAGAGAGATTTAATTTAAAATGAACAGTTAACCTGGCTACCACACAAAGCCCAGGTAGTTGAGAGAGGCAAGGTAAGTTACAGCTGAGAAGGCTGAACTAGCATACCACTAAGACAAACAATAAATAATTAAATAAACAGTTAGACAAACAATAAATAATTAAATAAACAGCTAGAACTCACAGCAAGGTGTCACAGGAGGCAAATATCCACTCTCTAGCAGAGCACTGTAAAAGCATTGCTCTTCTCTGATCAGAGAAAAGCAAACTAAAACAGACTATGCACATGTGGAGGAAACTGGAAGAAGGCTACACAATACCTCAGCAGGGGGGGGGGGGAGGGGAAGGATTCACTCAGGCAGGCTAGGACAGGAAAAACGTTTAACACACAGCAGGTTCTGGGGAGAGAGATTTAATTTAAAATAAACAGTTAACCTGGCTACCACACAAAGCCCAGGTAGTTGAGAGAGGCAAGGTAAGTTACAGCTGAGAAGGCTGAACTAGCATACCACTAAGTGTCACATGCCCCCTCTGCGCACCTGTAGGTTAAGCAGGGTACTGCACTGGGGCCTTAATATAACTGGCCTTCTGGTGGTTGTAGTTGTGCTGCCAGTTAGAAATCAGTCGTGGAATCAATGGTAAGGTTATAAGGGCTTTATTTACCTTTCCCAAAAGGACTTCTTATCATGTACAAAAACAAAGAAACATAACCCTTCTTGGGCATATAACAAAAGGAAAAAAACCGTAACCAAAAATAGCTTCCTTTCAGCTTCTTAACCAGAAACAAATGTATTCAAAACACAGACTTGCAGAGATAGGAATAAGCCTTCCTTTCACACTGTCAGGCTTCTTATTTCTCTTTACCTTAGTGAGAATATGTTGTCAGCCACAGAAATACTACAGTCCATCTGCTCAACATTATTCTCCACTTCAGACGGTTCACATTGCATGAATTCTTCAGCAGGGATTAACACATCTTTACCTTCCTCATGTGGGAGTTTTTCAAACAGTTCGTCTTGGCTGTGATGTACTTTCCTTTCTCTGAGAGTAAACTGATTGCTATTACCACATTCACTGGGGTTCTGTTGGTAAGAGCCTCTCCCCTGCTGGTGCCTGGTAGGTAAGCTAAAATATTCTCTTGCACTCCTATTAGAAGGAATTGATTTACCTCTAGCCTCTGCTTGGCTCAGGACCCTGTGGATAGCTGGAGCTTTGAACAGCAGCCTTTCTGAGATTCTGTTCCTTACGTTTCTCTCAGAATGATTAACTTCTGCAGGTAAAAAGCCTTTAACTTTCTCTTGATTATAATAGGGGTAGTGAAGCTTCTCTGCTTCCCTTAAGCTGGCTTCATATGGCTTTTGTACTTCAATGAACTGTTTCCTATAGCCAAGCCCTGTGCTTCCCCTCTTAGGATAAGAGTAAATCTTTTCGGCTTGTACCTTTCTCCTCCTGGCTCCGTTCCAACCTGGGCTGTTATACTCAATCTCACTCTCTGCGTCCAGCTGTCTTTGCCTCTCACTCAAGCACTCATTGGACTCACTCAGACCTCCATTCAGGCTTCCAAAGTGGTAGTCAGACACGCTTTCTTCACAGCTATCTCTCCAGCTTCTCTTGTCCTCTCTGTTCACCCAGTTACATAGTACATAGTACAGTTCCTTCTGTTTCTGCTTCGTTCTGAGTCTTAGGCTTCCTCTGAGACTTAGACTCAATCTTCATCTGCCTATCTGCTTGTGAGCTGTGCTTATCTAGGTATCTCCGAGCAGCACCTCCCCCCAGCTGATTTGTATCAGGTGAGAATCTCCTAGCTTCTCTGCTGGCTGGGTGTGTCTCCCTAGCTCGTGACCTCATTTGCTTTCGTTGCTCATGGCAACTTTCTAACATGTGCTCTCCCCAAACGTCAGTGTCTTCCTGATCTGCTATTTCATCTATCTCCATAGGGTCCGCTAGTGAGTCTGCTCTGTGACAGATTCCCCCCTTAAAATATTACGGGCTGCCGCAAATCTACATGGACAGCACGTAATTCTGCCCGGGGTGCGACTGTAATGCTCCCTATAAACTAGATTAGCATGGGCCTCCCTCTCTTTCCAAGGTTTTAACACATTAAGGTGATAAACCTGTCTACGTCCCCTGTCTTTTTCTTTTTTTTTTTTAAATTTTATTTTTATTGATTATATCATAACACCACATACAAAAGAAAATAATACAATGTGACACAAACAAAAGGAAAAGATAACGCAATACAACTGATAAGTAAAATGAGCAGTACAGCAAGCTGTCAATAAGGAACTGTCAGAGTCCGAGGACTCGCATTTTGCTAGCCTAGCCCACCAAGCTCTTCTCCCATCAATGATACAGCAGACTTCCAGTACAAAGAAACTCACAACAGTTCCCACCCCCCTCCCCCCCTAGACACTGCAGGCAACAGGGGACCAGACAACTTAATCCAATGTATCCGAAACTAACTGCACACCAGGACTACATGACTTAACAGGTTGCATTAACATAATTATCTAGTGCAAACCACTTTGAGAGTTTTGGCCTAGCACCTCTTATGCATAAAGCTCTGTCCGCGGCTTTCTCATACCTGGCGAACAAGCATACTTGATTCCACCATTCCCCATAGGTAGGCTTACAGGGGTTTTTCCAGTGCGTGAGAAGAAGCTTTATGGCTACCATTATCATGAAATTCAGGAGGAAGCGATTATTCTTATCAAGATCTGGTAATGGTCCCACATTTCGAAATGCAAGTATTCGCCAGGTTAAGTCAGCCGAAAAATTCAAAACCGCCTGGATTTTGCCCCAGACTTTTGTCCAAAACTGCTGAATGTGAGGGCACTCTAGTAACATATGACTAAGCGTACCAATAGTCCCATGGCAGTTCCAACAGACATTTCCCCCCGTCTTGCTCCATTTACTCAGAACAACGGGAGTAATGTAAGCCCTATGTGCCAGGAAAAAAAGGGATTGCGTAAGGGCCGCCGATTTAGATGCTCGAATTGAGGAGCCCCAGAATATTTTCCATTCCAACGGGGACAGATTGACTTGTGTCTCCGCTTCCCAGACACGGCGCAGCCCCATATTTGCTGGAGTAAAATGGTCCACAAACAGGGCATAAAAACGCGAAGCTGCTCCTCCCCGAGAAGCTATTTCCTCTACAACCTGCAGCAACCCCCAGGAGTGAACGATATCCTCCGGAGACGGAAACACGCTGCTAATACAGTGTCTCAGCTGCAGCCATTGATAATGCCAGGAGGATGGCAGTTCAAACTCCCGTTGAAGGGTATGGAAGGATTTCCAAGAGGAACGCTCCAGCAGTTGTCCGACGGACCATATTCCTTTTCGCTGCCACTGCACCCAGGCACATATCCCTTTGTGAATCACAAAAATAGGATTGAACCAGATCGGCACCAGCCGTGAAGGGGGTTTTTTCTGCACTATGACGGGGAGAAAGGACTGGAACGCAGATTGAGTCGAAGCTACCACTCTCCCCTTATTAAATGCCTTGGGATATAGCATTCCAATGAGTAGTTTAAGGGGACAAGGTGCAACAAGTCGCTCTTCCATCTTGAGCCATGTGGGTGTATCGTCCATGGTGTCGCTTAGGGCCCAGAGCGAGCCCTGCTTCAAAAGAAAGGATTTATGATACCAAGAGAAATCAGGGAAATATATTCCAGCGTGTGTTTTATTGGCTTTTAGCTTCTTTAGTGCAATTCGAGGGATTTTCCCAGCCCAAAGGAAGACACTTATATTCCATTCAAGGCTTTTGTAGAATGACGGAGGGAAAAAAAAAGGGAGCATACTTAAGATGTAATTTATCTTGGGCACCAGCGTCATTTTGATAGCTTCTACACGACCCCACCATGTCAGATGTAGCAGGGACCATGTCAGGGTATAGGACCGCACCAACTCCAGCAACTTCGCAGCATTCAGTTGTACAGTATCTTCTAATGAGGTAGAGTACAGCACCCCGAGGTATTTTATTGCTGTGGGTTCCCATTGAAAAGGATAACCAGCTACCAAGGACGGATTCGCCTTGCTATTTAGAGGGAAGGCTACAGATTTATTCCAGTTCACTTTATATCCGGAGAGCAGTGAATACTGAGATATGAGATGCAGAAGTGGAGATATAGAGTCAGGCCTGAGAAACACCAGCAGGTCATCAGCGTAGGCTGACAGTTTAACGTGCAAGTCATCTATCAGGATACTTTGAATCTCTTCCGATTGACGGATTAATAAAGCCAGCGGCTCTAATGCTAAGTTAAAGAGGAGCGGGGATAAAGCACATCCCTGACGGGAGCCACGGTGCAAGGAAAAGGGATCCGACAGAGTGCCATTAACCAAGATTCGGGCCGTGGGACATTCATATAAAACCCGGATCTTATCAACAAAATCTTTAGGCAGGCCAAACCAGGCTAGCACGTGGTATAAAAAGGGCCATTCAAGCCTATCAAAGGCCTTTTCAGCATCTATTGACAGGCCCACAACAGGGAAATCCGTAGCAGAGGCACACTCGATCACGTCACATAGCAGACGCCCATTATCAGTTGTGGATCTTCCTGACACAAAACCACATTGATCAGGGTGAATTAGCAGATGCAATACCTTATTCAAGCGCCTGGCCAGCATACTGGAATATAGCTTGTAATCAGCATTTAGGAGCGATATGGGCCTGTAATTGCCGACCTCTGTTGGATCCCTCCCCGGTTTTTCAAGCACCACTATCATTGCCTCGGCAAAAGCTCCCTTCTTCTGATCCAGCGCCTGCAGACCTTGATAGTATAACAAAAGTTGTGAGAGCAGCTCGTCTGCAAAGGTCCGGTAAAATTCTGCCGGAATCCCATCTGGTCCAGCCGCCTTATTAATCTTCATGTTGGCTAAGGTCTCTCTGAGTTCAGTGTCTGTGAAGGGATTCCCCAGTTCGGCCATCTGGGACTTTCGCAAGACAGGCCGTTCAACCTTAGCTAGGAAATTTTCACAGGTCTTTCCATCAAAGATTATTTCAGAGACATATAGCTGCTCATAATATTTCCGAAATGCCGCCGCAATATCCCCACTGCTGGTTAAGCGATTCTGCTGTGAGTCCAGTACATGAGTTACATGCGTCTTATTACGACGTTTCTTCAAGCTGGAAGCCAACAGCTTGCCGGCCTTATTTTTCTCCCAATAATAGCGAGCGTGGCCGTCGAACACACTCTGTTCCACTTCAGTACTTAATATCGTGTTGTACTGGTATCTCAGCTTATGAAGACGGTTCAACACTATTACGTCAGAGCCTCTTTGCAGAATTCGTTCACCTGCTCTAATCTGTTGGTCAATCTCTTGCAACTTCATCCGTGCCTTCTTAGCTTTAGTAATTGCAAAACTAGTTACTTGCGCTCTCATAGAAGCTTTGAAGGCCTCCCACCAGGCCCACGTTGGCGAATCTTCCGGGCTGTTGAAAACAAAGTAGTCCTTTATTGCTCGTTGTATGGTCTCCTTAAAGTCGGAATCACTCAGGAGTGCTCTATTGAAAGACCAGAACTGTTGTCTGGGCATGTCACCATCAAAGCTTAATTCTAAAGAAATTGCCGCATGATCGGATATATGGGTACTTAGGATGCTGGCACCGCGGGTTTCCTGTACCAGAGGTCTGGAGATTAGGAAAAAATCTATCCTTGAAAAGGAGCCGTGAGGACATGAAAAAAACGTATAATCTCTTTCCCGCGGGAATAAGAGGCGCCAGACATCCACAAGGCCATTTTCTTGCATGAGGGAGCTTAGCATCCTCAGGGCTCTACCACTCCTTGGTCTACTGGGGCTGCAGTCCAGTAAGGGGTCTAAGACTAAATTGAAATCACCTCCAAGAATTACCGGGAACGAAACATCATCCTGTAGCTCTCTTGCGAGGGCGCAGAAAAAATTAGGCTGATCAACATTTGGAGCATAGACACAGATAACTACTAGGTGTCTGGAGCCAATGACTACATGAGCCTTAGCCCAGCGCCCCTCCTTGTCCGCTCTTGTACATAAAACCTGAATCTGCAACCTGCCTTTACACAGGATTGCAACCCCATTCTTCTTCCCCAGGGCTGGAGAGAATGTGATCAATTTATAATGCGAAGAGTATAGTTTCATACTTTCCTTAGATGACAAATGAGTCTCTTGGAGAAAAACTAAATCCGCTCCCTGCTTATGAGCATAAATCATTATCTTCTTTCTTTTTATAGGATGCATGATACCCTTCACATTCAGAGACAAAAGCTTAAGAGGGTGCATTGAGAAAGAAATATATGAAATGGTTTGCCAAACTCTCTGTGGACATAAGCAACATGTTACCTTGCAAATGAAACCGTGGTGCAGTAGGAAACCCTAATTGCCTGCAGCGTACACATCTAACCCTCCCCCAATGGAGCAATAAACAAGGGTGAGACAGCGTGAAGACCAAAAAAAACGGAAACACAGCAGCCTCTGCAAGACCCACTATGATTAATCCCTATATCAGGGGTAAGCAGAAATATTAACAATCTGCCATAGCAACTAATAAACATTATTTTTATTTATTTTATTTTTTTATTATTATTATTTTTTTTTTATTATTATTTTTTATTTTTTATTTTTTTTATTTTAAAGCCTTCCTTTTAAGACTTTTCCCCCCCCCTCTCCCCCCTAAAGCAGTACATAACACTAACATCGTATATGTTCTTAACCACCAATCTACACATTATTGCCAGGAAATACTTATAAAGAAACAGAAGAGTCCCTCAGCCACTTTAGGAGGAGACAGAGACAAAAGCACAGAACTTGCTTGTGCGAAGACATGCTCAGCTAGAAGACGTGCTGACACGCAGGAGAGTCCTTAAGGAGCAACAGTCATGAGCCACTCTCCGTGTGCATTCTCAGGGCTTCCTGCTCTTCCAAAAACTGTAACAATCCATCAGGCTCCTCAAAGGTTCTCGTGCGATTATCCAGGGTCACTTTGAGACGTGCGGGGTAGAATAATCCATATTTGGCCTGGAGATGCTGGAGGCGAGGCCGCAGCTCTAAGAATTTTTTTCTTCTGTCCATTGTTGCCTTGCACAGATCAGGGTAGAACGAAACTCTGTGGCCTTCATATGTTACAGAAGACAAGGCCTTCGCTGCAGCCATGATTTGTAGGGCCTGCGGATGACGCAATAAGCAAAAGATTAGGGGCCGCGGCCGCGGACTTCGCCCTCCTGTATATGCAGGTATCCTATGTGCACGTTCCACTTCCAGCGGCTGGCTAAAGTTTAGTTTAAGCATTTGAGGCAGTGCTCTTACCAGAAAGCCTATTGTGTCCGTGCCTTCCGCACCTTCAGGGACTCCTACTAGCCGGATGTTGTTTCTGCGGGCTCTATTTGAGAGGTCCTCCACACTTGCCTCTAGAAAAGTTACCTTTTTCAGGGCCTTGGATACCTTTTGCAACTGTTCCTCGTGCGCAACCACTGCGCCGTCCATTTGCTCCACGCGGGCTGTGAGACCTTGTGTTCTCTCTTTGATCTCTATCATGTCCGCCTGCATCCGCAGCAATGTTTCTCCGTTCGCCGAGATTAGCTCCCGCACAGCCCGAATCTCCGCTAATATTTCCCTCTTCCCGTTGTCGGCCTCGCGTCCGGACGCCATCTTAATGGGAGAAGGGGGATCTTGCTTGGCACGCTTAGAGCCCGCGCTCCCACTCACAGCAAACTCCAATTTCGTTTGTTTTCCAGCCGCCATTTCTCATGTACTACACACTATGGCAAAGGATTCGTCCACAATCACCCGAAATAGGGAAAATTTCAGGAGAATTTCAACGGGTCAGCAGGAGCAGAGCTCCTATGCGTCCATCTTGCTTCACCGCTAGGCTCCGCCCCCTCCCCTGTCTTTTTCTATCAGATAGGAAACGGGCCCAATTCTTTTTATCACTGTACCCGGCCCCTTCCAGTGGAATTCAAATTTGGGACCAGGATCTGCTACCTGGATGAGGACCTTATCCCCGACTTCTAATTGTCTGGGTTGTGTGCCCTTATCGTAATAGCGTTTCTGACGCTGCTGGCTAGCCTTGAGATTGTCTACTGAGGCTTTAGACGTCTTCTCTAAGCGCGTTCTTAAGTTGTTTAGGAATTGTGGTACCCCTACCTCCGGTATTTCGGGTTCCACCCACTCTTCTTGCAGAATGTCCAATATACCCCTCGGGGCCCTGCCGAACAATAGCTCGAACGGGGATGCCCCCAAGGATGTCTGAATACGCTCCCTACATGCGTACAATACGAATGGGAGCAAGGTGTCCCACTCTGCCATTTCTCCCTTCCTTAAACCCCTCCTCAACAGGTGTTTAATGGATTGGTTCATTCGCTCTACTAATCCGTTTGACTGGGGGTGGTACGCTGCAGTCTTAATATGGCAAATGCCAAATGCTTCCCATACCCTAGCAAGATATCGCGATACGAAGTTGCTTCCCTGATCTGTTAAGATCTCCTGGGGAAACCCCACTTCGCAAAATAACTTTATTAGTTCTTGAGCTATAATCCTAGCTGAGATGTTCCTAAGGGGAATTGCCCACGGAAACCGCGTGGCATGGTCTACAATTACTAGCATATACTGGTAACCCCTAGGTGTTTTTATTAGAGGGCCCACTATATCCATCCCCATGCGTCTAATTGGTACCGAGATGGTAGGCAAAGGCACCATAGGTACAGCCTTTGGTCGTGCTATTGAGACCCTCTGGCAGGTAGGGCAGGAGTCACAATACTGTTTCGTCTCTTTATATACTCCTGGCCAATAAAACCGTGCCAGTATTTGATCTAGCGTTCCCTGAACACCTTTGTGACTGCCTATCGGGTAGTCGTGTGCTAAGCGTAAAACAATAGCCTTGAAAGTTACTGGCACTACCAGTTGTTTCCGGACTGCATCAGTATAAGGATCTATACTTTCCCTGTATAGTATGTCCTTATCTAGTAGGAATCTGGGAAGTATAGGTCGATCCTCTTGTGCCCATTCAAACGCTCTTTTGAGCGCTGGGTCTGCCTTCTGTTCCATCGGGAAAGAAGGGAACTTCTGAACTAGGGCTGCAGGTACCCACGGTAACCCTTCCCCGGCCACTAGTTCTGCTCTTCCTCGGGTCCTTTTATTTCTTTCTTGGCGTTTCCTAGCCTTGGGTTTTTTCTCCTCTTTATTTGGAACTTGAATCAACTCGTCATGATCGGGGAGTATGTTAACCTCAACCTCCTCTATCTTTTCCTCAGGCCTTTCCTTATCTTCCTCCCCCCTAGGCTCCTCTGTCCTTTCCACAGATGGTTCCTGGATTCCTGAGGTTCCAGCTTGTGACCGTGTTGAAACAAGGCCTGTCCTTGTACCTAAGCCTTGCATCAATCCTCCCTTAAATGAAGGCCAATCATGCCCTAGGATAAGTTCCTGGGGTAGCCCTGGGACTACTGCCACCTGTATTTCTCTTTCTAGGCCCATCCCTTTAACACGTACCTTATGTAGGGGATATTGAAGACGGGTGCCATGTACACATTTTATCTGTACTTGGTCTTTTACCTGACTTAAGGCTGCAGAGCGAGACTGCTCCATAGTCTCCCAAAACCTCTGAGAGACCATGCTCTGTTCTGCGCCTGAGTCAAGTAAAGCCAAGGCGTCTACTCCATCTACTAAGACCTGGAGGAAAATGCCTTTCGGGACTTGTTTCTCAGCCCCGGCTATAAGGACCATTTTTACCCTACAATTTTTTTGATAGTGTCCTGTCTTTCCACATCTGTAACATTCCTTATTACCAGATATACCACCCACATTATCATCATACATATTTCTTTTATGCATCATAACTTTTTCCCCCTTCCTCATTTTATCAGGATTTTCACCGCTAGTTATTTTTAACACGCCAATTCTAGAGGTGTCAGCCCTTTTTGCTTCATAAAATACCTCTGCCATATTGGCTGCCTCTTCTGGATTACGGCAATCCTGTAAGGTGAGGAAGGTCTTTAAATCAGGGGATACAGATTGCATAAATTGCTCCAATATTATGTCGTCCATAATGGAGTCTACTGACCTCCCTTCGGGGTTAAGCCATTTATACGCCAGGCTTTTTAACCTCTGGTATAAGGCTCTGGAAGTCTCCTTACTTTGTATTTTTGCCTCCCTAAACAGGTGTTTGTAATGTCTGGGCGTAAGGCCCAGCCTATCTCTTATAGCCTTTTTAATTTCTAAGTAATTAGTGGCTAAGGTAGCAGGCATTCCCTTAAATGCTGACAGAGCCTCGCCAGTCAAGGTCATGGCAAATCGCATGGCCCACTGCTCTGATGGCCATTTGAGGGTTTCTGCTATCCTTTCAAAGGATTCAATGTAATCATCCAAATCATCATATTGTGTAAGCTGTCTCACAGAAAAATTATGGCAACTGTTCAGTTCTACTTGCGGCATTGTGGGCAAGTTTGCTGCTTCAGTTTCCAGTGGCTTCTTTACAAGAGCTTCCAACGCTTCCAATAAAGGCTGCTGTTGCTTTTTCATAGCGTCCATATATTGTCCTTGGAGTTGTTGCATAAGCGCTGCTTGTCTGTCCCACTGCGCTTGCATCCATGTCTGGACATCGTACGGATCCATCCTTCTGGAGCTGAACCACCTGCAAAAGAAAGAAAGAAAAGCACACCAAGTGCGGTATTTCTTTTGCACACTTCCTGTCTAGGTATAGCGCCCCCTTTCTCACTGGTGTCCTTCTACCTTCCCGCCCAGGTTACCGTTACCTGAGGTTTCTGGTAGACTTCAGCATGTGAGAAAGGTCTTTGCTTTTCTGGCCGACCTGCCAGCGAAAACCTCCTCAGGCAGTGCTTCTGTGTGGTCACCGTTCCTCCAGAGATGTCCTTTTCTCTTTATTTCTTCCTTTTCCCTCAGAAGAAATCACGTAGTACAAAAAATATCCTAAAATACTACGCCATTATGTCACATACTCCCTCTGCGCACCTGTAGGTTAAGCAGGGTACTGCACTGGGGCCTTAATATAACTGGCCTTCTGGTGGTTGTAGTTGTGCTGCCAGTTAGAAATCAGTCGTGGAATCGATGGTAAGGTTATAAGGGCTTTATTTCCCTTTCCCAAAAGGACTTCTTATCATGTACAAAAACAAAGAAACATAACCCTTCTTGGGCATATTTATTTATTTATTTACAGTCTCTTATATACCGCACTATTCAGCATCAGCGCGGTTTACATGGAACAAGATGCTCATTACAGTTAACATGTATGAGTTTACATATAACAGGGGACAGAAACTTGGATAACAGGGGTAACTATTTACAAAACTTATTACATGGAGTCATAATCAAAGAAGTTGCATAGAAAACACAATTCACTTCATAGGTTTGAGTATCCACATGGTGAGTTGATTGTGATATTGTAAATTTGACTGAGAATGGTATCGGGGGTGTCCTGAGGTTCTAGGGGATGCAGTCAGGCTCTATAAGGTACTTGTTGAAGAGGTGGGTTTTGAGGGCTTTCCTAAACTGTGGTAGGTTCTTAATAGCCCGGATGTCATGGGGTAACGCATTCCAGTATCTTGGGGCACTGAGACTGAAGGCCCTGTTGGCTGTTGATTTGGTGCAGGCAGTAAGTGCCTTCGGGACTTTTAGGGAGTTTATAGCCGTGGATCTTCTTATTCTATTTGGGGATGTGGAATGGATGAGGGCGGTTACGGCTGCAGGTGAGAGATTGTGAACAGCTTTAAAAGTGATTATCAAGGTCTTGAAGACAGTTCTTGCACGAATGGGTAACCAATGTAGCTGTATCAGCAGAGATGTCACGTGGTCGCTCCTGGAGGCTCCGTGCAGGACTCTTGCTGCCGCATTCATGGCTAGCTGCAGCGGGTTTAACGTAGATTGGGGAAGACCTTGTAATATTGCATTGGCATAGTCAAAATGAGGTATGCACGCTGCCGGGAGTCCCTCTGCATCTTTAACTCTCCACCGGATCAGCGGCACAGAGGGCAGAGCACGTGTGCTCCTCCCGCACCTCCTCTAACCCAATCGGGGCCTGATTCCAGCTTTAAAAGCAGCTGCATGCTGCCGGGAGTCCCTCTGCATCTTTAACTCTCCACCGGATCAGCGGCACAGAGGGCAGAGCACGTGTGCTCCTCCCGCACCTCCTCTAACCCAATCGGGGCCTGATTCCAGCTTTAAAAGCAGCTGCACGCCAAGGCGTGCCCGCGCCTTGCGGGCCCGCGCCTGAGGGCCTCGCCAGAGGGCCCTTTGGCATGGCCCTTAGGCAGAGGCCTACTTAAAAACGCCTGATCAACATCCGACGGACCCACCGCTAGTCAAACCTCTCAAATACAAAGCAGCTTGAGTTCCCCTCGGGTTGAGCTCGCGATCAACACACACATCAAAGCAGCAACAGTGATACTCAAGCATCTAGCAGCTTAAGCTCTTCGAGAACGGAGAGCACCCACTGCAGCAACACGACAAAATACCCAGAGCACAGCAAGTATAACTGTTCTGTTGACAATAATCTGCTCCCTTATACCATACTGCTAATAGCCAGTACACTGTGGAACTATACTGTTGATAGTAATCAAACATCGCTAAGAACTTATTACCAACTACTACAATACTGTTGTCAGTAATAATTAACCTCTTACACACTATTATACTGTTATCTGCATTATTATACTGTTGTCAGTACTAATTAACCACTCACACACTATTATACTGTTATCTGCAAATCAATAAGCTTTATACTGTTGTCAGTACTATTTAGCACATTGTACTACCGCTGTCTGTATTCCTCTATACTGTTGCCAGTAACAATTAGCCACTAGCACTGTCACTAGTAGTTGCTGGTCACTGCACTGCTGCTAGTCATTGCACTGTTACTATTTAATCTCAATATGTATAAGGTCCTGTTATCACTCACTACCCTCCTTACACTTGAGCTCCTCTGCGTCACAAATGCCCTCAACCACAACACCAGCTACATACCAATACTACATACATTTGGAAGGAGATGGTACGAATTCCCCCACAACACAACAGCAAAACGCAACCACACATCTCACTCCCATCTACTTAGCATTCCTCTTCAAGTCATCAACAAAACGCAAGCTGAGAAGCTCCATCGCCAACGCCTCCTAAAATGTGCATTGATAAATGCCAGATCCATACGATCAAAATGGCCTGCAACCATGGACTTGATTCCTCAATACAATCTCGACATCCTGATGGTCACGGAATCATGGTTATCTGATTGTGACAACATCCTCCTGAATCAGATGCTGCCTCCAGGATTTGACCTCTACACATGCCACAGGTCCACTCAAAAAGGAGGCGGAACGCTAATCCTCGCCAAAACAGACCTCAATTTCAAGCTATGCAACTCATCCAGCTCAACCCACCTCGACTCCCTCTCTATATCTAATGAACTATGCTCAATCAACGTGCTTTATCGAGCACCCTCCCCATCACCGGATGACCTTCCAACAATAATTGAACTCGCGTGCGCAACATCCACCTCACGCTCTCCAAATTGGGTAGTTGAAGATTTCAACCTCCCATCTCTCCATGACAGCCACTCAGAAGCATTTCTAGACGCACTAAAGGATCTAGGCTACAAACAATACGTCGACTCTCCCACCCACACTAAAGGAGGTAAACTAGACCTCATTTTCGCACCTCATTTCAACACCTTAACACACCAAGCCCTTGAACTGTCAGTTATACCAGTGCCATGGTCTGATCACAACCTTATTCGATTCAATATACCCACCTACACCTCTCACATGAGCCAAAGACCATCTAACTCACCTGGAACCCACTCAGCCCGTTTTCAACCTCTCAACCGTGACAAGGTCCTAGAGAACCTTCAACCACTCTTGACTAACACCTCCCTCAACTTAGATGACCTAATATCCAAATGGGACGAGAACCTCAGAGCCGCCTCATGTCCATTGCACAAGGATAAGAAAATAAGAAAACGAGAACATGCGCCATGGTTCTCTACTGACCTTCGTACATCTCTCATCCATCTACGCAAACTTGAAAGACAGTGGCGTCGAACCCACTCTCCAGAGGCACTTGAAACATATAACTCACACTTAACTACCCACCGTGAGAAGGTAACACTAAGTAAGAAGCTCTACCACACAAACCTATTGAAACGCTCCATCAATAAACCTCATGCTCTATTCAAGTTAGTAAAATCCATAACAAGAGAGCCAGTTTCAGATCAACCTGCAATGCCGCAGCCACAGGACTACGCAAACTACCTGCAATCAAAAATGATTACGGCCAACACGATCATAAATACCAACAACCCATCGGTATCACCTAAGGCTTCTCAAATAACTCCATTTTGCAACTTCAATACTATATCAACTAGTGAAATTGAGAAAATTATCACCTCCATCAATCCTAGCACAGCACCTAATGACCCATGTCCAGCCAGCTGGATCAAAGATCTGCGCCATGATCTAAGCCAAATCCTGTGCCTGATACTGAACCAGTCCTTTCTAACAGGCTCATTCCCCCAAAGTCTGAAACACACCTCTATCAAGCCCCTACTCAAAAACAGTAAGCTCGATCCATCCAAAGTTGAATCATTTAGGCCAATCTCGAGCATCCCCCAGCTTGCAAAAATCATCGAGAAAGCTGCCCAACAACAGCTCCAGCATCATATTGACACGGAAGCACCACTGGACAAATCACAACATGGATTCAGAGAAGCACATGGAGTTGACACAATCCTTACAACCTTATTCAATGATCTGATCACAGGAATAAACAGCATCAAACAAGGATTTGTGCTCATATTTTTAGACATTTCCGCCGCCTTTGATTCTGTGAACCACAATATACTGCTGCAACGTCTGAGAGAGAAGGGGATTCGAAGCACAGCACTGGAATGGTGTAGATCCTACCTTTCCAATAGGTGGCAACAAGTTAAAACAGGCCAGGAATCATCAGAGCCATTCCTACAGTCTCAAGGTGTACCACAAGGATCTTCTCTATCGGCATTAATGTTCAATATATATATGCAGCCGATATGTGAATTGATCCGATCCTTCAACGTGCAATGCCTGGCATATGCAGATGACATCCTCATATACATGCCGTTTAAAACTGACCAACCAGTGTTTACACCAATAATCAACTGTTTCGGCGCAATAGCTGAATGGCTGCTGACTCAAAACTTAAGAATAAATCATAGCAAAACTGATGTCCTGTTTGTTACAAGGAATCGTAAGTTCGTACCTCCTCCGTCGGTGCTGGTCAATAACATAGAACTGACGTCCAAACCCACAATCCGATACTTCGGCATCACATTGGATCAACACCTGGATATGACAATGCATGTGAAGAATGTGACAAAGAGTATATATCATAAGATCAGAACGCTACGCCACCTCCGCCCCCTACTTGACTATACTGATTACCGATCAACCTTCCAGGCACTAGTCCTCCCACATCTAGATTTTGCAAACATCATCCTCCACGGGCTCTCTCAATCAACCTTAAATCCACTTCGTCTGGCTATGAATGCAGCTGTAAGAGTCCTCTCTGGGTCACCAAGATCTGCTCACATAACGCCTATCATGAAAGACCTACACTGGCTACCTCTACAAGCCAGACTCTCATATAAGTCACTAGTCCTGACCTTCAAAGCCATGAAGAACTACCCACCGACACCAATCAGCAAACTAATCCATAACATCCTCGAAAATAGAAACAGAAGGACTACTGCTATTTATTTATTTATTTATTTATTTAATTGGATTTCTATACCGCCTTATCATACAATCAAAGCGGTCTTACAAACAAAGATATTAAGAGTATTAGTGAGAAAATGTAAAGAAATAAAAGTTAAAGTTATGGTATAATGTGTTAGAGTGAGTTGCATTATCTACATAGTGAGCTATACTATAATGTGAGCTATTATACAATATGTATATGATTTACATTCCAGACAAATTAAGTTAGTTAATTGCATGACCGTAGTGTTCTATAAACAAAGATGTTTTCAGTTGCTTTCTAAAGTCATTGATGTCCTGAGCTGCTCTCAGCTCATTAGGTAGAGAGTTCCAGATGGAAGGTGCAGCAAAAGAGAAAGCCCTTTCAGAGGTGTCCTTTACGTGTTTTTCTGACATCATTTGATAAGCTGATTCTGTTGTCAGATCCTCTTCTTCTAGGTCTGTTGCTAATATCTGACTGTATGAGATATGTCAGGCTTTCTGCAGAATATTGTTGTTTTATCTTGAAAATATAAATTATAGTTTTATATTTTACACGTGAAGCTATAGGTAACCAGTGAAGCTCTTTCAAGATGGGAGTTATATGTTCTCTACTTGATAGACCAAAAATTATACGTGCAGCAGTATTCTGCGCCAGTTGTAAAGGCTTAAGTGCTTGCTTAGATAAACCCAGATATATTGGATTACAGAAGTCAAGTAATGGAGTAATCAATGCTTGACAAACATTTCTGAAGTGAACAGTATCAAGAAGCGGCCTTAGTCTTTTGATGAGCTTCATTCTGTAATAAGCGCTTTTAATTGTCTTATTTATGTGTGATCTGAGATTCAACTCATTATCCAGAGTAACTCCAAGATATTTCACTTCTGATTTAATAGGAATAGTTGAGTTATCTATTTTGATGTCAGGAGGATGCGCAAAATTATGGTTACGAGAAATAAATAACGCCTCTGTTTTGCTAAAATTAATTTCCATGTTGTTTGTTTTACACCAGTTGGACATTTCTGAGAGACATTCTGTAATGCCCGAGAAATCAGGGTTCTCAATAGTGATAGTTGTGAAAATCATAATATGAACACCTTAATAGTTCCCAAGATGATGACATCATGTACTAAAGCTACATCGAACAGAGCTTTCTCAATATTTTCACCCCTGAATTGGAATTTACTTCCCCATGAAATCCGTTGCATCAAAAACCTATTACAATTCCAAAAAGCCGTGAAGCATCACCTATTCACAAAATACTACCCAGAAGTGATCTCGGACACTCACACAACCAACAGGCCTCCAACTTACACTAAACACCTTAGCACCTTATTACAACCAGAAAATGGTTAAACTCCACGATAGTTCACTTTACTACTGTTGTCCCGTGCCACCTACATGAATACACATACAATATCCACTCGAGTTTAAATATTTTATATAATAAAAGCATATATATAGTATAATGTTGACTGTACATAGTTATCCCTGTTATATATTCCTTTGTTCTCTGTAAACTCAATGTTACCTGTATGCATTGCAGTATATTTTGTTCGATGTACACCGCGCTGATTTTAATAGCGCGGTATAGAAGAGATGTTAAATAAATAAATAAAATAAATAAATAAATAAATGACCAATGCCTGGAAAATCGTCCAAAAATCAGTTGGTTCGAGGATGGAACGTAGATGCCTAAGTGAGCGGATCTTGTGGTAGACTGATTTGACTATGTTTCCTATGTGGGCTTTCATATCCAGGCGTTGATCTAAGATGACTCCCAGGTATCGTATTGAGGATTTAGATTGCAGCTCAGCTTCTTTTACTTTAAGATATTGCGGTGGGGTAAAGTTGGGGTTCCTCGTAATGAAGAGTACTTCCGTTTTCTTATGTTGTATTCTGAGGTTTTGAGAGAGAAGCCAGTCAGATATTGCATTGAAACAACTCGTCAGTGGGGAGAGGTCCAGATGCTCGGTAGAGAAGGGTATGCAGAGCAGGACATCGTCTGCGTATAACATGCAATCAACATTGAAGGACCGGATAATATTACAAATTGGCTGCATGTAAATATTGAACAGGAGCGCTGAGAGGGAGGATCCTTGTGGGACTCCTTGACTTTGGTGGAAAGGTTCAGAATTTATCCCTCCAGAACGAACATGTTGCCATCTTTCGGTCAGGTAGGATCTGCACCATTCGAGCGCTCGTCCATTAATGCCTTTGTCAATCAGTCGTCCTAATAGAAGCTCATGATTTACTGAATCAAAAGCTGCGGCTATGTCCAGAAAGATGAGAGCAAATCCTTGCCGGATGTCGTCAATGCCAGTGAGTATCTTGCAAAATAGAGTGGTAAGGAGGGTTTCAACGCCATGGCCTTCCCTAAAACCATGTTGGCATGTGTCTAAAGGTGCAGCGAAATTGATGTGCTCCTGCAGTTGACGTTGAGCTTCCTTTTCAATGATCTTCGCGAGTAGTGGAATGCTGGATATGGGTCTGTAGGATTCCACCTGTTGGGGATCGAGCTTGCAGTTTTTTAGCAGAGGTCTAATAGAGGTGTGTTTCAGGTCTGAGGGGAAAGAGCCGGAAGAGAAGGAGAGGTTAATTATTTTGGACAGTATTGGGCTGAAGTGACTGCGAAGCTCCTTGATCCAGAAGGCTGGGCATGGATCGGACTGGGCAGTAGTGGTATTAATGGCCGCAATAGTGTCTTCAAGACCTCTCTTGGTGGGGGTAGAAAACATGGTTAATGTTGTTTGGCAGTCTTGCTCTATTGCGGAGGTTGTATTAGAGGTTCTGTTGGTCTGGCATATCTTGGATTGGAGATAGGTTGCAAAATCTTGTGGGTGTATCTCGAATGGAGGTCCAGAGGATGGTTCCTTTGATAAGGTTTTAACCATGTCAAAAAGGTCATGTGGTTTATTAAGCGATCTCTTTAAGGTGTCGGAGTAGTACTGCTTCATTGAGTTGGTGATTGCGTTGCGATGCGCAGCCAGATGACAGTTTTAAGTTATTTGGTCATTTAAAGAATGAGATCGGCGCCAGCGTTTCTCAAGTTTTCGTAATTGGTTAAGTGATGCTTTAAGATCGGCTGAGTACCAGGGGGCACTCCTCTTTTTACCTGAGGGCCTGTTGGTTGGTGTACGTTGGGCTATTGAGCTGAGGCAATTGTTCCAGTGAGAAATTAAGTCATCAAGGTTCTGGGTGGTTTCAGAGAAGAGTTTTTGCGTTTCAGCAAGGATAAGATCTCTGTTGTAAGGCTTGAAGCATCGAGAGGGCGGTCTTGTGGTGTTGCTTTGTATTTTATTGATTTTTGTGTAGGCTTTGTACGAAGGAATCTGGATGGTGATCAGTTTGTGATCTGACCAAGGAACAGGAGTTATGGAGGTTATAGGATCCAGGTCTGGGTTAAGAGAGGTTTGCGGGGCAAATAATAGATCCAGGGTATTACCCTTAATATGTGTAGGATCATTAACTAATTGCTTGAAACCCAGATTGTTGAGGGCATCGAGGAAGGCTGAAGCATGGTTATCTTGTAATGTAGGCAAGTTAAAGTCACCAAGGATCCAATTTGGGATGCTTGGATTTTGAGTGTTAGCTGCAAGATCGATGATAGCCGAAAGGTCATCTGGAGAAGCTGAAGGTGCTCTATAAAGCAGGTTGATTGAGCAGTGTTTATTAGAGATGGTGACGGTCTCCATGTGGTTTGTACTGGTGGAGTCTACTGTTCGAAAATGGAGGTCTGACCTTGTGAGGATGAGCACGCCACCTCCTCTTTTGTCTTGTCTATGACTTGAATGTGCGGTGAAATTCTGGGGGAGGAGCTGGTTGAGTATGACGTTGTCTTCAGCGGATAACCACGTCTCCGTGACCATGAGTATATCAAGGCTGTGGCTGGCGATGATGTCGGTGATGGCTGGCCACTTCTTTCTGATCGAATGGGCGTTGATGAGGGCACATTTTAGGTTATGAGGGTAGGGGTTTTCCAAGTTTTTGGGTTTCGTATTGTGTTGAAGTGCAATGTGTAACAGATGGGGATGGTGTGGGCGGGTATCCCAAGTTATGTTGTCGTGGAATGCACTGGACCACCTTCTCCCATGGTTCCGTAAAATAGGAATCTGGTTGGATGCTGGGGTTAAGTCAAGAGAGTTGGAGAACCAACTTGATATGATTATATAGCATCCTATTATGGCAGTAATGGGGGAAGCCATCTTGAAAGAGTGCTGTGTAATTGGAGGAGGGACAGTCAAGTTAGACTACCAGGAGGATAATTACAGATTCTTGATACTTAGATACTTAGAGCAGTATGCTGGGTCACAGCCAACACTTCAGTCACAGGCAGTGGTTAGAGTTAGATAACTAGTAAGAAGTGTACTGATGACTGGAACTGGTGAGGTTACTGACCACAGTAGGATAAATTATTAGCATTGGTAGATTATTGATAGCAGTACAGTGGCGATTGGAACTGATATTGCTACTGACAACAGTATAAAGATTGATTGGCAATGGAGGATTAATGGTAACAGTACAGTGGAGCTTTTAAAGGTTACTGACAACAGTATGGTAAATACACTGAACAGTGGAGAACTGGTACAAATAGAAGTACTGACGACAGTACGGTAAATAGATAAATTTAAAATAGTCATAATATGTAGTGGCTATATAGTGAAGTTATACTTGCTGTAGAGAGCATGGGATTTCCAGATACGGCTCTGCTGCAGGGGAAAACTCTGTTTTTGCTTGCGGTGCTGCCGGAGTGCCACTGCCTAAGGGC
Source organism: Ichthyophis bannanicus (assembly GCA_033557465.1). NCBI lineage: Eukaryota > Metazoa > Chordata > Amphibia > Gymnophiona > Ichthyophiidae > Ichthyophis > Ichthyophis bannanicus. The sequence continues at coordinate 210,675,637 of CM066033.1, forward strand.
CACGCCAAAGGGCCCTCTGGCGAGGCCCTCAGGCGCGGGCCAGCCAGGTGCGGGCGAGCCGGATGGCGCTGCTGCTTATGAAGGCAGGCTCGGGCCCCGATTGGGCTGCCGAGCAAGATGGTGGTTCCCGCCTCCGCTAGTGATGAGGGCTCAATCCTCGGAGGAGGAGAGCAGCTGGAGCTGGCTGGAGAGCGTCCCTGCTTCCTGCGCCCGATGGCACTGCTGCTTATGAAGGCAGGCTCGGGCCCCGATTGGGCTGCCGAGCAAGATGGTGGTTCCTGCCTCCGCTAGTGATGAGGGCTCGATCTTTGGAGGAGGAGAGCAGCTGGAGCTGGCTGGAGAGCGTCCCTGCTTCCTGCGCCCGATGGCGCTGCTGCTTATGAAGGCAGGCTCGGGCCCCGATTGGGCTGCCGAGCAAGATGGTGGTTCCCACCTCCGCTAGTGATGAGAGCTCGATCCTCGGAGGAGGAGAGCAGCTGGAGCTGGCTGGAGAGCGTCCCTGCTTCCTGCGCCCGATGGCGCTGCTGCTTATGAAGGCAGGCTCGGGCCCCGATTGGGCTACCGAGCAAGATGGTGGTTCCCGCCTCCGCTAGTGATGAGGGCTCGATCCTCGGAGGAGGAGAGCAGCTGGAGCTGGCTGGAGAGCATCCCTGCTTCCTGCGCCCAATGGCGCTGCTGCTTATGAAGGCAGGCTCGGGCCCCGATTGGGCTGCCGAGCAAGATGGTAGTTCCCGCCTCCGCTAGTGATGAGGGCTCGATCCTCGGAGGAGGAGAGCAGCTGGAGCTGGCTGGAGAGCGTCCCTGCTTCCTGCGCCCGATGGCGCTGCTGCTTATGAAGGCAGGCTCGGGCCCGATTGGGCTGCCGAGCAAGATGGTGGTTCCCGCCTCCGCTAGTGATGAGGGCTCGATCCTCGGAGGAGGAGAGCAGCTGGAGCTGGCTGGAGAGCGTCCGTAACCAAAAATAGCTTCCTTTCAGCTTCTTAATCAGAAACAAATGTATTCAAAACACAGACTTGCAGAGATAGGAATAAGCCTTCCTTTCACACTGTCAGGCTTCTTATTTCTCTTTACCTTAGTGAGAATATGTTGTCAGCCACAGAAATACTACAGTCCATCTGCTCAACATTATTCTCCACTTCAGACGGTTCACATTGCATGAATTCTTCAGCAGGGATTAACACATCTTTACCTTCCTCATGTGGGAGCTTTTCAAACAGTCCGTCTTGGCTGTGACGTACTTTCCTTTCTCTGAGAGTAAACTGATTGCTATTACCACATTCACTGGGGTTATGTTGGTAAGAGCCTCTCCCCTGCTGGTGCCTGGTAGGTAAGCTAAAATATTCTCTTGCACTCCTATTAGAAGGAATTGATTCACCTCTAGCCTCTGCTTGGCTTAGGACCCTGTGGATAGCTGGAGCTTTGAACAGCAGCCTTTCTGAGATTCTGTTCCTTACGTTTCTCTCAGAATGATTAACTTCTGCAGGTAAAAAGCCTTTAACTTTCTCTTGCTTATAATAGGGGTAGTGAAGCTTCTCTGCTTCCCTTAAGCTGGCTTCATATGGCTTTTGTACTTCAATGAACTGTTTCCTATAGCCAAGCCCTGTGCTTCCCCTCTTAGGATAAGAGTAAAACTTTTCGGCTTGTACCTTTCTCCTCCTGGCTCCGTTCCAACCTGGGCTGTTATACTCAATCTCACTCTCTGCATCCAGCCGTCTTTGCCTCTCACTCAACACTCATTGGACTCACTCAGACCTCCGTTCAGGCTTCCAAAGTGATAGACACGCTTTCTTCACAGCTATCTCTCCAGCTTCTCTCGTCCTCTCTGTTCACCCAGTTCCTTCTGTTTCTGCTTTCGTTCTGAGTCTTAGGCTTCCTCTGAGACTTAGACTCAATCTTCATCTGCCTAACTGCTTGTGAGCTGTGCTTATCTAGGTATCTCCGAGCAGCACCTCCCCCCAGCTGATTTGTATCAGGTGAGAATCTCCTAGCTTCTCTGCTGGCTGGGTGTGTCTCCCTAGCTCGTGACCTCATTTGCTTTTGTTGCTCATGGCAACTTTCTAACATGTGCTCTCCCCAAACGTCAGTGTCTTCCTGATCTGCTATTTCATCTATCTCCATAGGGTCCGCTAGTGAGTCTGCTCTGTGACAGAAGACAAACAATAAATAATTAAATAAACAGTTAGACAAACAATAAATAATTAAATAAACATCTAGAACTCACAGCAAGGTGTCACAGGAGGCAAATATCCACTCTCTAGCAGAGCACTGTAAAAGCACTGCTCTTCTCTGATCAGAGAAAAGCAAACTAAAACAGACTATACACACGTGGAGGAAACAGGAAGAAGGCTACACAATACCTCAGCAGGGGGGGAGGGGGAGGATTCACTCAGGCAGGCTAGGACAGGAAAAAGGTTTAACACACAGCAGGTTCTGGGGAGAGAGATTTAATTTAAAATGAACAGTTAACCTGGCTACCACACAAAGCCCAGGTAGTTGAGAGAGGCAAGGTAAGTTACAGCTGAGAAGGCTGAACTAGCACACCACTAAGACAAACAATAAATAATTAAATAAACAGTTAGACAAACAATAAATAATTAAATAAACAGCTAGAACTCACAGCAAGGTGTTACAGGAGGCAAATATCCACTCTCTAGCAGAGCACTGTAAAAGCACTGCTCTTTTCTGATCAGAGAAAAGCAAACTAAAACAGACTATGCACACGTGGAGGAAACAGGAGACAATTAGATGAGCGGAGTAGGCGAGAGGGGGTGTAGGTAGAAATGAAGGATGAAAGGTAATGAGGGGCAGAAGAATGAATACATTTATAGGTTAGAAGGAGGAGTTTGAACTGGATACGGAAGCGGACGGGGAGCCAGTGAAGTGACATGAGAAGAGGAGTAATGTGTGAAAACCGAGACTGACGGAAAATCAGACGAGCTGCAGAATGTTGAATAGACTGGAGAGGAAAGAGGTGGTTAGCAGGGAGGCCAGCAAGGAGAAGGTTACAGTAATCAAGGTGGGAGGTGATTAAAGAGTGGACAATCAGTTTAGTAGTGTTATCAGAGAGAAAAGGACGAATCTTGGAGATATTGTAAAGAAAGAAACAGCATGTTATAGCAATGTTTTGGATATGTAAAGAGAAGTAGAGAGATGAGTCAAAGATAATACCAAGGTTCCGTGCCGAAGAGACAGGAAGGATAACAGTTATCCACAGAGATTGAGAAAGGGGAAGGAGGAGGGGAGGCTTTAGGGGGAAAGACAAGGAGTTCAGTTTTGGCCATGTTCAGCTTCAAGCGGCGATAGGACATCCAGGAAGCAATGTCAGAGAGGCAGGCTGAGAGCTTAGCTTGAATTTCAGGAGAGATAACAGGCGTAGAGAGGTAGATTTGAGAGTCGTCAGCATAGAGATGATAGTGAAAGCCATGGGAAGAGATAAGGGCACCAAGGGATTGGGTATAGAGAGAGAAGAGGAGCGGACCTAAGACAGAACCTTGAGGTACACCCACAGGTAAACAAAAGAACATAAGATATGCCATACTGGGTCAGACCAAGGTCCATCAAGACCAGTATTCTGTTTCCAACAGTGGCCAATCTAGGTCATATGTACCTAGCAGTTTCCCCAAGGGACACAGGTTCCACAATGCTTGTATTGGTTCAATAATTGATATCCTGGGTCCCTTCTTAATAATGGTTTATGGACCTTTCCTCCAGGAACTTGTCCAAACCTTTTTTAAACCCAGCTACACTAACAGCCTTTACTACATCCTCCGGTAACAAATTCCAGAGTTTGATTACACATTGAGTGAAAAAATATTTTCTTTTATTAGTCTTAAATAGTTTACCCTGCAGCTTCATTGCATGTCCCCTAGTCTTTCTACATTCTGATAAGGTAAACAATCGATCTACGTTTACCCGTTCCACTCCGTTCATTAATTTATAGACTTCTATCATATCTCCCCTCAGCCGTCTCTTTTCCAGGTTAAAGAGCCCTAACCTTTTTAGCCTTTCTTCATAGGAGTATCCTTCCATCCCCTTTACCATTTTGGTGGCTCTTCTCTGAACCTTTTCTAAAATCGCTATATCCTTTTTAAGATACGGCGACCAGAATTGCACACAATATTCAAGGAGCGGTCTCACCATGGAACGATATAGAGGCATTATAATATCTTTTGTTTTATTTTCCATTCCTTTCCTTATCATACCTAGCATTCTATTTGCTCTCTTGGCCGCTGCTGCACACTGGGCCGAGGGTTTTAACATGGTATCTACAATGACGCCTAAATCTTTTTCCTGGGTTGTAGTTCCTAATGTGCAACCTTGCATCGTGTAACCATAGTTTGGGTTGTTCTTCCCTAGGTGCATAACCTTGCACTTGTCCACATTAAATTTCATCTGCCATTTTGATGCCCAGTCTTCCAATTTATCAAGATCCTCTTGCAATTTTCCACAATCCTCTTGGGTTTTAACAACTTTAAATAGTTTTGTGTCATCTGCAAATTTGATAACCTCACTCGTTATTCCACTTTCCAGGTCATTTATGAATATGTCAAAAAGCAGCGGACCCAGCACAGATCCCTGGGGTACACCACTATTCACTTTTCTCCATTGGGAAAATTGGCCATTTAGCCCTACCCTCTGCTTTCTATCTTTTAACCAGTTCCTGATCCACAATAGTACACTGCCTCCTATCCCATGACTCTTTAGTTTTGCCAAAAGTCTCTCATGAGGGACCTTGTCAAAGGCTTTCTGAAAGTCCAGATACACAATATCAACTGACTCACCTTTGTCCACCTGATTATTAACTCCTTCAAAAAAACATAACAGATTAGTAAGACAAGATCTTCCTTGTCTAAAGCCATGTTGGCTGTCTCCCATTAGGTCATGACTATCTACATGCTGAGCAATTTTAATCTTTATGATGGTTTCTACCATTTTTCCTGGTACTGACGTCAGGCTCACCGGTCTATAGTTTCCCGGATCACCCCTGGAACCCTTTTTAAAAATTGGTGTTACATTGGCGATCCTCCAGTCTTCAGGTATTAGAGATGATTTTAATGATAGTTTAGAGATTACTAATAGCAGGTCTGCAATCTCATATTTCAGTTCTTTCAACACCCTTGGATGTATACCATCCTGCCCAGGTGATCTGCTACTCTTCAGTTTATCTAATAGTTGTAATACATCTTCCCGATGTATCAATATTTCCTTCAATTCTTCCGCACCTTTAAATACCACTTCAGTCATGAGTAACATCCCTACATCTTCCTCAGTAAAGACCGAAGCAAAGAATTCATTCAGTCTCTCCGCTATCACCTTGTCGCCTCTTAGTGCTCCTTTAACCCCTTTATCATCTAATGGACCAACTGACTCTCTCACAGGTTTTTTGCTGCGAATGTACTGGAAAATGTCTTTACTTCCCGTTTTTGCTTCCGCAGCAAGCTTCTTCTCAAATTCTCCCTTTGCCTGCCTTATCAATGCCTTGCATTTGACTTGCCAGTGCTTGTGCTGTTTCCAGGTTTCGTCATTTGGCTCTTTTTTCCATTTCCTGAAAGATTCTTTTTTGGCAACAACAACCTCTCTGACCTCACCTTTAAACCATGCTGGCAGTTTTTTGGACTTCCTTCCACTTTTCTTAGAGCGTGGAATACAGCTGGTCTGGGCTTCCAAGATAGTATTTTTCAACAACAGCCAAGCCTGATGTATGTCTTTAACCTTTGCAACTGCTCCTTTTAGTTTTTTTTTAACCGTTTTCCTCATTTTATCATAGTCTCCCTTTCGAAAGTTAAAAGGTAGTACTGTGGATTTCCTTACTCTCCCTCCTCCACTAATTAAATCAAAGGCAATCATGCTATGATCACTATTGCCAAGTGGCCCCAACAACCTTATCTCTTGCACTAGATCTGGTGTTCCACTAAGGACTAGGTCTAATATGGCTTCCCCTCTGGTCGGTTCATGAACCAGCTGCTCCAAGAAGCAGTCATTTATTTCATCTAGGAACTTTATCTCCCTAGCATGTCCTGACGTGACACTAACCCAGTCGATACCGGGGTAGTTGAAATCACCCATTATTATTACTGTGCTGTAACTTTTGTTAGCTTCCTTGATTTCTTTGAACATTTCATCATCCATTTGGTTATTCTGGCCAGGTGTTCGATAGTACACCCCCACTGCCAACGCCTTCCCCCTTTTAAATGGAATTTCAATCCATATAGATTCTACAGCAGATTTTGTTTCCTGCAAAACTTTAATCCTTTCTGACTCAATGCCCTCTCTAACATAGAGAGCAACCCCTCCACCAATTTGATCAGCTCTATCATTATGATATAGTTTGTACCCAGGTATCACAGTGTCCCACTGGTTGTCCTCCTTCCACCATGTCTCTGATATTCCAATCATATCTAACCTTTCATTTAGTGCTATATATTCTAACTCTCCCATCTTAGAAGAGGGGTAGAAGAGGATAATAATGAATAAATAATGAATAATAATGAATAAAGCACGGCTCTCAGACCGTATTACACCCATCTTAATCGAGCTTCACTGGCTCCCAGTTTCAGTGAGAGTTTACAAGATAATTATGACAACGTTCAAATTAAAACACAACATAGCCTCCTCTCACTTTTCCACTCTTACAAAAATGCAACCCCCGAATAGGACCAGAAGAACACCCAATCAAAACCCTGTGAAAATACCACATACCATATGCAATACCAAACAAGCTACAAGCAACAGGGCATTTACTTATTTAGCACCCTTTCAATGGAATAACCTACCAGATACATTAAGAGGAAACAAGGACCTTCAAGCATTTTGCAGAGAGCTAAAAATGCACCTATTTAGAGAACACTACACTAACACCTAGAGCAGTTTTGCCCACATTCCCTTGCCTGCCCCTCCTTTTCATCTCTCTACCCTACCCCTCCTTCTCATCCCCCCCTTTCCAGCCCCCCTACACTGTAAATAGTACAAAGTGGTCCTTCCCAGTACCACTCTTTGTAAATAGTTTGAGGTGACGCCTCTACTACACTGTTCTATGTATAAAGTTCTTAAATATTGTTCCATGTAATCATTCTAGTTTAATTGTTACAATGTTAACCGCCCTTGATCTCTGGAAGGGGCGGTATATAAATATCTGCAAATAAATAAATACATACAACATACTGAAATTTTATCAGTTTAAACCCAAATAATTCCTTTTAACCCAAGAATCTGAGAAATTCCTTTCCAGCAGGAGCAACTTCTCTCAGTAGTCCTTCAAGGCACATAGACATCCCAAGAGGACCAGTAGAGCATTTCAATCAGCTGGAAGACCCTAAACAGCTGAAGAGAGTCACTATAGAAGAAAGATAGCTAGAAGTCCCTAAAACATCTGAAAAACATCAACACAGCAGCAGCACAGGGCAGCACCCAACAGGAATACCATTGAGGATTTCTGTAATGGGGAATAAAACCCTTTGTATCTCTTCTTAAAGCACTTTGAAAAGATGAGGAAAGCCAATGTTGTTGGAATGGTAGTAATCTTTGGAAAAACAAACTGGCCAACTCAAAAGAGTTACACTGGCAATAGCAACAGTGCAAATATAAGACTTCAAAACAGGAAAATGAGGGAATATTACTGTATCAACTCAGTAAGACTTCAATTACAAAGCAAGAACAATGGCAACAAACCCGAGTCAGGGACACTCATGCAGACAAGAGGAGGAGGAGGAGGAGGAGGAGGAGGAGCCCAGGGTAAGTCCTAGGAGGAAGAGCTGGGCATGATCCAGCATGGGTTTTACAAATCTCCCTGCACAATGCAATGAGATCTAGGTCAAACTGATGGAGTCAGGGACTGGGTGGGGTAGAGGATGTTGGCAGACTGCATGTTGCAGACAAACCTCCATGGCTGGATGAGGAGTATGTGGGACAGTTCCCAAAGATCAGGGGAGCTCCTAGAATCAACCGCTATGTGAGCTTCTCACGATTCCTGAAGCAGCTTTTGGGGAAACTGCTAGGTACTTATGACCTAGATTGGCCACTGTTGGAAACAGGATACTGGGCTTGATGGACCTTGGCCTGACCCATTATGGCATACAGTATCTTATGTTCTTCTGAACCCATGGAACTTGGAGACACAGAACCCTGGGACTGCATATCTGATGAGAGGGCATATCAGGAAGCTGGGCCATCAAGCATGTGAGTGGTCTTGACAGCTTTTTTGTTTAATGTGGACTGGGTAGGAGGGAATACTTAGGGGAGGAGTGGGTGGAAGGCTTCCCCAAACCTACCTTAATGTATAAGGAAAGATTAAGGGTTTGCCCAGATGTGGAGAGTGGAATGGATTGAGTTGCTGTGATGAAGTGTTTTCAGTGTTGAACATTGGCATTGTGGGACAGTGTGTAAAAGAGAAAACCCTTTCAAGAAGGTTGGACTAGAGAGGGCAAAGCAGCCCTAGTTTGGTTCCAAGGGGAGAGCAGCCAGCTGATTTAGTGGAAAGAACTGTGTGGAAAGCCCAGTCTGGCTCACTTTGCTGTTTTGTACACTTTAATCAGAGACTGCACTTACTGCAAGGGGTTTTTGGTTGTTCTTTTTATTGTTGTTTTAATTTATATTTGTGTCTGTCTGGAAGACATGTGAATGGGACACACCCAGCTGCCTTAGAGACTCATGAAACCAGCAGTTGCAAATAAATAAACTGAGTCTAAAGTGGTGTGGACTTTTATTCCAAGCATAGCAGCAGGAGCTTTGAAGCTAATGCACCTCATGTAATTGCATTAGCTTCAAAGCTCCTGAAGATGATGCACCTCATGTAGTGCATGCCAGACCCTGGTGCGTAACAATATCTATAAAGAATACTGGTCAGAGAGCAATACAGAAAGAAGGGTAGCATGAACCGCCCAAATCAGCTGAGGAGGGGAAAATAGCAGCAACAAGGCAAGCCATGAGAGCAGTTACAGTAGACTGATGCAGGTAACAGTGATAGAGAAAAATGAAGGGAAAGGAAACCATTATTTTTGTAATCAGGGGCTGCCTTTTCTGCTCCAAAGTTCTTGAAACCTACAGGAAACAGATCACAAGACACCCTCAGGAGGCTGGAGGATTTTTGAAGCTTTAATATGCACTCCAACTTCCTGGAAATTTTCAGGGCTCGAGGAGCTTGTATTAAATGCAGTGAGATTGGTTAACTCTAAATGAAATAGTGGGTACTGAGCCCTATGGTGCAATGTGCTGTACTCAGAATAAATATAAACCAAATCACTCCACTTTAACTTATGGCTGTAATCAGGGTACTACTAGTGGTGCCTGTGGCCATGAAATTTCTCTAACACCCAGATGTAGTCTCAGATCAAAACGGCGCTTGTGGTCATTATGCTTAATGAAACACTATTAGCGCTTTGATAACATCAATGACTACCGGGTCTAGTGGCTTCCAACAAGTGGGAATTTCTTTATCTATTTTTTTTGCTTTAATCTTTTCTTTTAATTTTCTTTCCTCTTCCCGATACACCAGTGTTCAAATCCTTTATTGTTTATACGTGTAGTTAAAAATATGTAGAGAACAGTAGAACAAACTTAACTTTCTCCATAAGACTTATTCAACTCAGCTCTCTGGATCATAACAATTCTCCAAACGCCTCACTCACTCGGCGCCCTCGCGTTTCACTCCTCTACGGAGTTTCATCTGGAGAATCTGAATGTAAATGGAAAACATTGATTGAGAATTTTCTAAAACTATATACTTGAAAAATATGCTTAAAAAATGCCAGTTCTCCCTTTCTGCAAAACCAATCTCCATACTCACTAATAGTTGCTGCCCACGTTTCTCTGTATGAACTCTGATTTCTCTTTGTCAAAAAACGCCGCGCATGCGGCCTGAACATAGCTTCCTCCTTTTATACTTGATGGAAGCCACTAGACCCGGTAGTCATTGATGTTATCAAAGCGCTAATAGTGTTTCATTAAGCATAATGACCACGAGCGCCGTTTTGATCTGAGACTACATCTGGGTGTTAGAGAAATTTCATGGCCACAAGCACCACTAGTACCCTGATTACAGCCATAAGTTAAAGTGGAGTGATTTGGTTTATTTTTACATTAGTTGTATCACTCTGAAACGACCAAAAATATTTTTGTACTCAGAATAAAAGCAGACAGAAAAATACTTGAATAAAACTCTTTCCTTTCTATGTAGGTGATTCTGAAACATGAATAAGCTGTGTGGATGTGCATGGGACACGGATATCATATGAAAATGTCTACCTCTGTAGGCTGTAAAGTAGACCCCGTATACATACATATCGTGCAGATGGGGATCCCAGAATGTGCACGCGAAGGATTGGAATGAGGGCGTGGCATGCAGTGGAGATGTGTAACTGCGATACAGGTCGAGCCCATGTATGGCCATCCACGGCACCGCAGATGTGCAAAGTAGATCTGCAAAAACGTGGTAGAAAAACCCAACATGACACATAGCCACTGTGACTGTTACAGTTGAAATCAGCATGCCTGTAGCCAGGAAAACACTATCAGAAGGGAGCAGCTGCCTTGCCCATGGCACCTTGTGGCAGCCAAACAGATAAAAATCAGCACGACACCGTTGAATGAGGCAGAAGGAGACATGGAGACAGTTAGGTGTGATATAAACCAATTTTTTCAGGGCATAAGCTTGGGAACAGCTCCCACCACAGGCAGGATATGACAAATGCTTTTCCCAGGCCACCCAACAGACCTGCACACCCCACAGTCACATCAATGTGATCCCAGTTGACACAACTGTGTCCACAGCATAGAACCAAATGCCTCTACAGCCCACTGTACAGCACCTCCAGCCATCCCCACAACACACAACCTCAACAGCACAGCAGCAACCCCACCTCACCCTAGGCACACATATCAGGCCCCCCCCCCCATGTGAGAGCTACCTCTGCTCCCCGACCCCTTGCCCTTTCCCTGGACCTCCCCCTGCCAGAGGGCACCTGGGCAGGTGTGTGTGCCACAACTTGCAATGGAGATGAGGGTGGAGGGCTATCAGACCCTCAGCTGCTTCTGTCACCGCTCCGCTCCCCAAGAGCTTCATGGAAGGATGGGAATAGCAATGGCAGCCCCAGGCACTCAAGGAACAGATCCTAAAATGCTGGACTATGCCATGGTGATGGATCCCATGGCTGTGGCTGCTCTCATAGTGGCACTTGTGGAGACCCTGCTGGTGGATGGCAGAGAAGCTGGTGTAGGAGTGCTGGCACCGGAAGGTGCACCAGCAGCTGCACACCCACCATTGCCTTGAGGTGGAGCCTCAGACACTGGCTGGAAGGTTGCACAGGCCAGCACAGTGGAGGGATGGGGACAGGGACATCCTATGTCCTGTCCAGCTGTGCCAGCAGATGAACAATGCTGGTGTTCAGGTGGCACACTGAGACATTGAGATGCTCTGTAGAGCTCCTGCAGGGCCACACTATGGCACAGGAGCTCAAGCTTCACCCATCCACATTCTGTGTGAGCCTCATTTTGTGCTAGCAGATGCTCAGCACAGAACAGCAGCTGCTCTGCTGTGCATAGGCAGCGGCGATCCTGGCATGAGACTGCGCCTTGCCTTCCAGGGGGCTCAGGTGATGATCGAGCTGCTCCTTAGCACTTTCAGGACCAACATCCCCTTGCTGCACACTGATGTCAGCTTCTGGTGGCATATTGGCCAGGCCCACAGGATGAGGATCTCCACAGAAGTGGCAGCATGGGGAGCAGACTGCACCACTGGAGGAGCAGAGGGAGTTGAGGCAGACATGGGGGCAGTGCTTGGTCCTGCAGCTGCATCTGCAACTGTGGACATAAGGAGGAAATAAGTATCCAGCACTGAATGATACATCCAGTGTAGCACAGAACCCCAAAGACATGACAGCACAGAAATGGGAGATCATTGTTATGTGGGATCTGCTGACCCAGTGCCCCATGCAGCAGTGCGAAACAGGGACCCATCTCCACACAACAGTGCATGCCCACAACCACAGAGCCCTCAATGAGGGAGCAGAGGCCACCATGTCCACACAGCATGCCCCGAGTATGCCCCAAGCCCACACCCGCAGATAGCAGTGCTGGCCCCCTGTGATGTGCACCACTGCTGATGTGAACCCAGATACTCACAAGCGTCTGTGACTGGGAACCCCTGGTGAGCCTGCTGAGATGCTGCAGCTGCAGATCACAAACACACACGACACTGCAGCAGGCAGTCAATAGAAGGGAGAAAGTATGCTAAAGCTGCAACTGTGAACATTGTACATACCCACAAACTGTTACCCATATTGATGACAGAACAAGTAAATATGGGGAAGGAGGAATCCACAGTCAATGAAATGGTGAGCAAATCTGGACAACCTGCCACTGCAAATCTGGCCACTGCATAAAATGTGTATATGGTCATGGAGAGTGGTGTGTGGGGGGTGTGTGGAGACCACAGTGATGCAGTAGGAAAAAATGTGCAGAGTGCAATGGTGGGTGGAAGTGGTGCCTAATCCAGAGACACATGTCCAGGACAGAATCTGTGTGTGTAGGGTATAGCTGGCACTCACCCTGGTCAGTGAAGATCATTATGTGTCCAGTTGCCCGACACCATCTATGGATGCAGAGTCCACTTTGGCCAGGACATACTTTCCAGGTCAGTCAATTGCTCTCCCTGCCTATCTGGTCCCACACATTGCATCTTCTTGCTTGTATCTCTCTGCACCTGCTGCCACTTCCTCTTAACATCCTCAGTATCCCTGTTGTCATGGAGTATGACATTCAGCTTCCTTCTGCTCATAGGTGCCCACCATGGTCTCCTCCATACCCATGAGGATCTCAAGATCCCCAGGGATCTTCTCGATGAGGCGTGTCAACTCCCCTTCTGTAAAGTTGGGTTTGCGTGAGGACACCTTTGGAGCCATGGCACACACAATCTACAGGCTCAAGAGAAGCATGCATAAACCACAGGGGTGTATCAGTTGACGGCGTAAATGTTTTATAGTGTGTAGATGTGAAGGCACAGCGACATACAAGCAACCAGAATGTTACTTGTGTGTGCGTTCAGACACACGGATGCATAAATAGCGAACCTGTATACGCCCATATCTACTTCTTCAATAGTGATACCCATTCCTGGCCCATATCTGACACACATTTCGAGGATCCCCCAAGTATGTTGCTACAGACAAGGTAGGTGGCAAATGAGTAATGTTGTAAACATGTAGCTCTGTGAGGAGGTGCCTGTGCCCCGTGGCACTGGTTGCTACATGCACAGTGTTGGTGCCCCTGTGGGTGACAGGGGTGGGAACCAGCCCAAGGACAGGAGCAAAGTTCCCTGCACCGACCCATACCACATGTCAGGCAGATAATATCAGGGGGAAGGGTGAACCAGAGAGTGCATGTCAGACAGCAGGATGAGCCAGTGCCAACCGATGAATGCCTACCCCCCCCACCCCCGCAGACCCCATGCCTCTCTACCACAATAGCAGATCTGAGGACCCTCTGGAATGTTGCCCTCTGTGCAGTGAGTCAAGCTGGTGCTGCTATCATGGACTCACTGGCCAGAACAACTGTAAATGGAGTGGTATTGTAGCACAGTGGTTACAAGCACAGCCTTCCAACCTGAGCTCAATCCCCACACATTGCCCATCTGACCAGAGGCTGCACACTGCACAGCAGGTTGGCACAACCCCCCCCCCCCCTCACAGCATCTATGTGTGCTGTGTGGAAAAGGAGTGTACTGCATGGTGCCATCCTGTCAATGGCCAGGCACAAATTGCAATGGCGATATGCATGGCCGTAAATGGGCATGCATGGTGTAAGCATGTGCATACATGGGCACACACAGGGATCACCACAATCTATGCATCTGTACACAGGCATGCACTTTGCAATCATAGATGCACGTTTGCATAAATGTGCCTGCCTGGCGATACCCATGTCTGCACAGGAGCATCGGTATGGCAGCTGATGCACATATCCAGACACCTAAGAACATAAGAATATAAGATATGCCATAGAGGGTCAGACCAAGGTCCATCAAGCCCAGTATCCTGTTTCCAACAGTGGCCAATCTAGGTCATACGTACCAAGCAGTTTCCCCAAAAGACACAGGTTCCGCAATGCTTGTACTGGGTAAAGCATTGATATCCTGGGTCCCTTCTTAATAATGGTTTATGGACCTTTCCTCCAGGAACTTGTCCAAACCTTTTTTAAACCCAGCTACACTAACAGTCTTTACTACATCCTCCGGTAACAAATTCCAGAGTTTGATTACACGTTGAGTGAAGAAATATTTTCTTTTATGAGTCTTAAATAGTTTACCCTGTAGCTTCATTGCATGTCCCCTAGTCTTTCTATATTCTGATAACGTAAACAATCGATCTACGTTTACCCGTTCCACTCCGTTCATTAATTTATAGACTTCTATCATATCTCCCCTCAGCCGTCTCTTTTCCAGGTTAAAGAGCCCTAACCTTTTTAGCCTTTCTTCATAGGAGTATCCTTCCATCCCCTTTACCATTTTGGTGGCTCTTCTCTGAACCTTTTCTAATAACGCTATATACTTTTTAAGATACGGCGACCAGAATTGCACACAATATTCAAGGTGCGGTCTGAACCATGGAACAATATAGAGGCATTATAATATGTTTTGTTTTATTTTCCATTCCTTTCCTTATCATACCTAGCATTCTATTTGCTCTCTTGGCTGCCGCTGCACACTGGGCCGAGGGATTTAACATACTATCCACAATGACGCCTAAATCTTTTTCCTGGGTGGTGGTTCCTAATGTGGAACCTTGCATCGTGTAACCATAGTTTGGGTTGTTATTCCCTAGGTGCATAACTTTGCACTTGTCCACATTAAATTTCATCTGCCATTTTGATGCCCAGTCTTCCAGTTTATCAAGATCCTCTTGCAATTTTCCACAATCCTCTTGGGTTTTAATAACTTTAAATAGTTTTGTGTCATCTGCAAATTTGATAACCTCACTCGATATTCCACTTTCCAGGTCATTTATGAATATGTCAAAAAGCAGCGGACCCAGCACAGATCCCTGGGGTACACCACTATTCACCTTTCTCCATTGGGAAAATTGGCCATTTAGCCCAACCCACTGCTTTCTATCTTTTAACCAATTCTTGATCCACAGTAGTACACTGCCTCCTATCCCATGACTCTTTAGTTTTGCCAAAAGTCTCTGATGAGGGACCTTGTCAAAGGCTTTCTGAAAGTCCAGATACACTATATCAACCGACTCACCTTTGTCCACCTGTTTATTCACATTTTCAAAAAAACATAACAGATTAGTAAGACAAGATCTTCCTTGTCTAAAGCCATGTTGGCTGTCTCCCATTAGGCCATGACTATCTACATGCTGAGTAATTTTATTCTTTATGATGGTTTCTACCAGTTTTCCCGGTACTGACGTGAGGCTCACCGGTCTATAGTTTCCCAGATCACCCCTGGAACACTTTTTAAAAATTGGTGTTACATTGGCGATCCTCCAATCTTCAGGTATTAGAGATGATTTTAATGATAGTTCACCGATTACTAATAGCAGGTCTGAAATCTCATATTTCAGTTCTTTCAACACCCTTGGATGTATACCATCCGGCCCAGGTGATTTGCTACTCTTCAGTTTATCTAATAGTTGTAATACATCTTCCCGATGTATCGATATTTCCTTCAATTCTTCTGCACCTTTAAATACCACTTCAGTGATGGGTAACATCCCTACATCTTCTTCAGTAGAGACCGAAGGAAAGAATTCATTCAGTCTCTCCGCTATCGCCTTGTCGCCTCTTAGTGCCCCTTTAACTCCTCTATCATCTAATGGACCAACTGACTCTCTCACAGGTTTTTTGCTACGAATGTACTTGAAAAAATCTTTATTTCGCATTTTTGCTTCCGCAGCAAGCTTCTTCTCAAATTCTCCCTTTGCCTGCTTTTTCAATGACTTGCATTTGACTTGCCAGTGCTTGTGCTGTTTCCAGGTTTCGTCGTTTGGCTCTTTTTTCCATTTCCTGAAAGATGATTTTTTGGCAACAACAGCCTGTCTGATCTCACCTTTAAACCATGCTGGCAGTTTTTTGGACTTCCTTCCACTTTTCTTAAAGCATGGAATACAGCTGGCCTGGGCTTCCAGATAGTATTTTTTAACAACACCCAAGCTTGATGTAAGTCTTTAACCTTTGCAACTGCTCCTTTATTTTTTCTTAACTATTTTCCTCATTTTATCATAGTCTCCCTTTCGAAAGTTAAAAGGTAGTACTGTGGATTTCCTTACTATCCCTCCTCCACTAATTAAATCAAAGGCAATCATGCTATGATCACTATTGCCAAGTGGCCCCAACACCCTTATCTCTTGCATTAGATCTGGTCGGTTCATGAACCAGCTGCTCCAAGAAGCAGTCATTTATGTCATCTAGGAACTTTATTTCCCTAGCATGTCATGTCGTGACACTGACCCAGTCGATACTGGGGTAATTGAAATCACTCATTATTATTACTGCGCTGTAACGTTTGTTAGCTTCCTTGATTTCTTTGAGCATTTCATCATCCATTTGTTCATTCTGACCAGGCGGTCGATAGTACACCCCCACTGCCATCGCCTTCCCCTTTTTACATGGAATTTCAATCCATAGAGATTCTACAGCAAAGTTTGTTTCCTGCAAAACTTTAATCCTTTCTGACTCAATGCCCTCTCTAACATAGAGCGCAACCCCTCCACCAATTTGATCAGTTCTATCATTACGATATAGTTTGTACCCAGATATCACAGTGTCCCACTGGTTGTCCTCCTTCCACCATGTCTCTGATATTCCAATCATACCTAACCTCTCATTTAGTGCTATATATTGTCATGAAGAAGTCCCTTTAGAGCCTATAAAGATAGGGCAAGATGAGGATTTGCTTTCAGAAACTGACAGGCAGTCTGAGCACATGGCTCAGTGTTTGCAAAGAAGTAAACAAACAGAGTCACGAGCTAGAAAGACACGCCCCTGCAGTGACGTATTCCCTAGCTCAGGAGGTAATGAGCTTCACCTGTTTCAGGGCAGGGCACAGCTAAGTCCTGAGAGTTACAATGATAAAAACTGGTCATTAGCTTCGTCCAAGCAGATCCATGGGGAGAAGCAGATGCAGAACCGAAGGGAGGACGAGAAGGAAGCCAGCAAAGGAGCACGCTGACTAGAAGGAGTCAAGGAGGAGTGAGAACCAAGGGAGCCATATTCCTGAGGTCAGAAGGAAGCAACCCAGGACAGGGGTTATCTGGCAAAGGCAGGAGAGAGAAGAATCTTCCTGAGAGGCAGGCTTGGCAAAGCTAACTCGCTCTGAGGAGAGAGACAGGCTGGCAGGAGAATACCGGTACATCTGAGGGGAAAGTTAATAGGCTGAGAGGCAAGCAAACACCAGCTGTGTTTGAGAACCAGTCTAACCCTGCAGAGTGGAGAGTTCCTTCCTTTTCAAAGCCAAAGGGTAGGCTTAATAATTCATACAAGTTTGAACCTAGCTATAAAGCAGTTCACTATAGTTACCAGAAAGTAGCAAACTCCCTGGACAAAAACTACAGCATATATGGTAGTTTACCACCCTGCTCAAGAGAGTGTTACAGAGAGAAACCACATGAGGTCAGGATAGCAGCTTATTGACACACCTTGCTAGTCCTGATGCTGAGGAAATGCAGATAGACTCTGACCATAATGAAATAGTGAATGATCGGATGGACTGTACATTATCTTTGGCTGACCATGTGAATTCCCTATGCTGAATAGTGTCTGTGAGAGACGGTAAAAGCAGCAGAAGAAAAGGGAACATTTTATTTGCTAATTGAAGCTGTTGTGGTTTTGTTTTGTATCAAGCACTGCACGTTTAAAGCCTGAAGCTGACAAGGCTAACTTACCTGAGTTCATGTATAATTTCCTCAAGCCAATTGTATGGCATGTTTTGTCTTGAGTTATTTACTTGCACTTAATCCGCCGGGAAGGGGAAAATAAATTCTTGTCATTGCCTGAGACCACTCGACTGCAACTCATCTGTGCTCAAAGGGTAAAGGGACTTACATTCCCAGAAGGCTTTGCAGAGTTAAAGCAAGCCCATGCTCTCTGAGGCAGGAACACCACAGGCAGACCAAGTCTCAGCGCCCTAGGCGTTGGGCTGGCCACCGTGAGGGTGACAATATTCTAACTCTCCCATCTTATTTTTTAGACTTCTAGCATTTGCATACAAGCATTTTAGAGACTGTATTTTATTCATATTAATTTGGCTGTTGGTAGACATGGGTAATTTGGGATTTTTAAGCTCTGTCTGCTCCATACTCGAGGGCATTTGGGCTACTTTACTCTTTTTTGGAACCTCTCTGCTTTTGGTAGTATCCTTCAAGGATACATTCTTCCGAACCATCCGCTTTTGGGCGACTGTCGGCTTTCCCCTATTATCTAGTTTAAAAGCTGCTCTATCTCCTTTTTAAAGATTAATGCCAGCAGCCTGGTTCCATCTCGGTTAAGGTGAAACCCATCCCTTCGGAAGAGCCCCTCCTTTCCCCAGAATGTTCCCCAGTTCCTAACAAATCCAAAACCCTCATCTCTGCACCATTGTCTCGTCCACGCATTGAGACTCTCAATGCTCTGCCTGCCTTTTGGGTCCTGCACGTGGAACGGGAAGCATTTCGGAGAACGCTACTCTGGAAGTTCTGGATTTCAACTTCCTACCTAAAAGCCTAAATTTAGCCTCCAGAACCTCCCTACCACATTTTCCTATGTCATTGGTACCGACATGTACCAAGACAGCAGACTCCTCCCCAGCACTATCTAAGACCTTATCTAGATGGCGCGTGAGGTCCGCTACCTTCGCACCAGGCAGGCATGTTACCAGGCGATCCTCACGTCCACCAGCCATCCAGCTATCTACATGCATAATGATCGAATCACCAACTATAACGGCTGTCCTAACCCTTCCCTCATGGGCACATGGCCCTGGAGAAACTTCCTCAGTATGAGAGGGTTTTACATCACCTGGAGGACAGGTCCTAGTTACAGGATCACTTCCTGCCACACCAGGGTGATGCTCTCCTGTCACGTGACCTCTCTCCTCCATGGCAACAGGGATGCTGCCAGACTGGAGGTGGGACTTCAGGACTATATCCCTGTAGGTCTCGTCTATGTAGCTCTCTGTCTTTCTTATGTTTTCCAAGTCTGCTACTCTAGCCTCTAGAGAACGGACTCGTTCCCTGAGAGCAAAGAGCTCCTTGCACCTAGTGCACACGTAAGACCTCTCACCAACTGGGAGAAAATCATACATGTGACACTCAATGCAAAAGACTGGAAAGCCCCCATCCCGCTGCTAGACTGCTGTCTGCATCTTAGTTTTAAGTTTTTGTTTAGATCTTAAGTTCAATCATATCACCTCTATCCCGCCTTTCCTCTAATATGTACATATGAAGTCTGTCCACATATGCTTTATAATGAAGACCACTAACCATTTTAGTAGCCACCCTCTGTACTGACTCCATCCTGTGTATATCCTTTTGAAGGTGTGGTCTCCAGAATTGCACACAATATTCTAAATGAGGCTGCACCAAAGACTTATACAGAGGCACTTTCACCTCCTTTTTTCTGCTAGCCATTCCTCTCCGTATGCACCCAAGCATCCTTCTACCTTTTGCTGTCGTCTTTTCTACCTGTTTAGCCACTTTAAGATTATCAGACACAACCATGCCTAGGTACTGCTCTTCTTTAGTGGACAAAAGTACTTCATCCCCTATTCTATACTGCTCCCTTGGATTGCTGCAGCCCAAATGCATGACCTTGCATTTTTTAACATTAAATCCCAGCTGCCAAATTCTAAACCATTCTTCAAGCTTAGCTAGATCCCTCCTCATGTTATCTACACCTTCCTGGGTGTCTACTCTATTGCAGATTTTGGTATCATCCGCAAAGAGGCAAACCTTACCCGACAGCCCTTCCACTATATCACTAACAGTGCTATCACTACTAAGGGGCATGTTTACTAAAACCCTGGTAAAGTGCGGGCCGCGGTAGTGTGCGGGTGCCATATAAGGAGTGGGCGTTCCCCGCCAAAGACGAAACGCCAGAATTTACATATGCGCTAAGGTGCGCGGCGCACCTGTATGCCCCGCACGTTAGCGCATCAGATGGCTGCGCGGGAGGCATTTGTGTTACGCTGATGGGTAAGGAGAAGAGCAGAGCCACAGCACAATGGGTAAAACACTGACCAACAGTGCAGAGATCATGGGTTTGATTCCCCACAGTGCTCAATGAAGATGGCTGGCTGAGTCTGTGTTTTATGAGTAGCTGAAATACTGTGTGGAGCGCTGATGGTTCTGGCGGCATATGAATACAGTGCGGCTCAAGGCAGGGCGCTGATGTCATTTTTGGTGGTATATGAATAGTGTGCGTCCTAAGGCAGCGCGGTGTATTTATTGACGGTATATCAATACTGTGCGTGCTAAGGCGGTGCGCTGATGTTTTTTGCGGCATAGTAATGCTGGGCGTCCTAAGGTGGGGTGCAGAGGTCCATGGAGGCAGTAGAATACTGAGAGTTATAAGTGGCGTGTTGTTATGTTCAAAGAAGAGCTGAGCCACAGTACAATGGTTAAGACGCTGACCAACAGTGTAGAGATCATGGGTTGGAATCCCAACAGTGCTCAATGAAGATAGCTGGTTGAGTCAGTGAGTTTTGAGTAGCAGAAATACTGTGTGAAGCACACATGGTTTTGGCAGCATATGAATACTGTGCGTCCCAAGGCAGAGCGGTATATTTATTGGCGGCATATGAATACTGTGCGTCCTAAGTCGGCGCGCTGATGCCTTTTTTTTCCGGCATATGAATACTGTGCGTGCTAAGGCGGTGCTCTGTATTTCTACGGTATAGTAATGCTGTGCGTCCTAAGATGGGGCGGACATGTCCATGGAGGCAGTAGAATACTGAGAGTTATAAGTGGCGTGCTCATATGTTCTAAGAAGAGCCAAGCCACAGTACAATGGTTAAGACACTGATCAAAAGTGTAGAGGTCATGGGTTCGATTTCAGACAGTAATCAATGAAGACAGCTGGTTGAGTCAGTGATTTTTGAGTAGCAGAAATACTGTGTGAAGCGCACATGATTTTGGCGGCATATGAATACTGTGCGTCCTAAGTCGGCACGCTGATGCCTTTTTTTCGGCATATGAATACTGTGCGTGCTAAGGCGGTGCTCTGTCTTTTTACAGTATAGTAATGCTGTGCGTCCTAAGGTGGGGCGCACATGCCCATGGAGGCAGTAGAATACTGAGAGTTATAAGTGGCGTGTTCATAGGTACAAAGAAGAGCAGAGCCACAGAACAATGGTTAAGACACTGACCAACGGTGTAGAGATCATGAGTTCGTTTCCCAACAGTGTTCAATGATGACAGCTGGCCGAGTCATTGATCTGTGAGTAGCAGAAATACTGTGTGAAGCCCACATGGTTTTGGCAGCATATGAATACTGTGCAGCCTAAGGCGGGGCGCTGATGTCATTGTTTCCGGCATATGAATACTATGCGTCCTAAGGCAGCGCGGTATATTTATTGGCGGCATATGAATACTGTGCGTGCTAAGGCGGTGCACTGATGTTTTTTGCGGCATAGTAATGCTGGGCGTCCTAAGGTGGGGTGCACATGTACATGGAGGCAGTAGAATACTGAGAGTTATAAGTGGCGTAATGATATGTATGTAAAAGAGCCGAGCCACAGTACAATGCTGAAGACACTGACCAATGGTGCAGGGATCAGGGATTGATCCCTCCGCTGTGGGCCATGAATAAGGGTGCACGAGTGATCACCTTTGTTGTGTCAAATAACCCTAGGAGGCCATTTGTCCCATTATTGGAAAATAAAAGTTATAGTAAATGCACTCTCTAAGCACTGTAATATAAGGTGCTGCATAAGGTACCCTAGAGGTAACCTGTTTTTAAGTGCACTGTACTCCAAGGCACCCTACAATGTTTCGTCTAGGGCGCTTCATAGGGTGTTGTATGAGGCAGGGCAAGGTTGGAGCACTGTGTCTGCTGTTAGCAATGGCCACAGTAATGTATGGATCTGTTATGTAGGGGTGCAGACATGCACGAAGGAACAGCAGTGTAGCACAATGGTGAAGACATTGACTGTCGGTGCAGGGGTCATGGGTTCAAAGCTCTAAAGGTTCTCAGGTGCGTTGGTTTCCCTTGTTATTGCTCCTCCTTTGTTTTATTATGTCAGCTATCCCCGTCCATTGGGGTTGGCGTCCTGTTATGCCTCCTGCTACTCTTTCTGGTACTATGACTCGACAGCTTTCTAATCTCACATACTGTTCACTAACACATCTACGTCCATCAGCTTCTGTTTCCTCTCACTCTCCTTCCTCTCTTATGTTGTTACAGCTCGCTTTGCTAAACTGCCGGTCTCTCCGGTCTAAGACTCTTCTGATTAATGACTTTCTTTCTGACCATAACCTGGACCTTTTTTTCCTCACCGAGACCTGGCTGAGAGAAGGTGAGGAATCTTTTCTCAACCGATGTCTCCCTCCTGGCTACTCTTTCTTATCTACTTCTCGCCGGGGGAGGAGCGGAGGGGGAGTAGCGGTGATATATCGCTCCTCTCTCCTCCTCTCGGAAGTTCCCGCCTCTTCTTCTCTTCTCTATCCTGAATCTCTGCTTCTACGTCTACACTCATCTCCTCTCCCTTGTTATTTCCTTCTCATATACGCTCCCCCTTCCTTATCTGCATCTCTATGGGATTCTTTACTTGCTACTATTTCAGAGGCATCACTCCTATATTCGAATCTCCTAATTTTGGGAGATTTTAACGTCCATATTGACTTACCCTCCTCAACAAGGGACCTCTCCTTTCTCACCTTTCTTTCTGATCTATCTCTGCGCCAATTTGTTTCTTTCCCCACCCATGCTGCTGGTCACTCCTTGGATCTTCTCATTGCGTCTGAGTCTTCCTCTATATCCCCTTCCTCTCTCTCCTCACTGTCTCTCCCGTGGTCTGACCATTTGTGTCTTCTTTTTACTATCCCTATTCAGTCCTCTTTGTCAGGTTCTTTTGACTCCTCACTATCATCTTCTCACTGTGCTTCTGGTTCTCGTTCTCTCCCTATTCCACCAACCCGTAAGCTTACTGCTGACACACTTCATCAGTTTCCTTCCCCAGCGTCTTTATTCCCTAGTGATTTTGCGTTTCTTCCCGTTGATACCCAAGCCCATCTTTGGCACTTTTCTCTGTCTGCTGCTCTTAATGATATCGCCCCTCCTCGTTCTCACCAATCTTCTCATCACTACCCTCAGCACCCTTGGTTTCATTCTGGTCTTTTCCTGCACCGAAAGTATCTTCGTAGGGCGGAACGCCTTTGGCGCAAGCACCCTTCCTCTTCCTCTCTTCACAATTTTCGTTCCTGTCATGATCATTACCGCACTCTCCTTCACTCTGCAAAGCGAGATTACTATTCTAAGCTTATTTCTTCTTCCTCTAACTCCTCTCGGAGACTCTATACTATCTTTCGTTCTCTTACAGCATCTCACTCTGCTTTTCCTCCCCTTCCTCCCTCCTCCTCGGCCTCCCCTGATCCCTCCTCCCTTGCTTCCTTCTTTGCTTCTAAAGTAAAGACCCTCCGTCAGTCTTTCCCCTCCTGTCCTCCCCCTCTTTCCCCTGTTGCAGGGCCTTTTCTGCTCGCTCCACTGTCTCCTTTATCCTCTTTATCCCCCACTCCTACCTTATCCCACTCTTGGTCTTCATTCGAGTTGATTTCCCCAGCTGTCCTTCAATCTACTTTCCTTTCTATCCGAAAGACCACATGTCCTGCTGATCCTATTCCCTCTCATTGGCTTCTGGAATCTTCTCTGTCTCTTTCCCCCTATATTCTCTCTCTCTTTAATGCTAGCTTATCTTCTGGTTTCTTTCCTACATCTTGGAAACACGCTATTGTTCGTCCTATTCTGAAATCCCGCACATCTGACCCCACAGCTCTTTCAAACTGGCGTCCTGTTTCTAATCTCCCTTTTCTTTCTAAATTTCTTGAGAAACTTGTCTTCCTTCAGCTATCTGCTCACCTTGAAATCTCTCTTGTTCTTCACCCTCGGCAGTCTGGTTTTCGTCCTGGTCACAGTACTGAATCTATCCTTCTTTCCCTTCTTAATGAGGTGCATGCTGCTCACGATCACGGTCTTTTTACTCTTGCTGTTTCTCTTGATCTTTCTGCAGCTTTCGATCTGGTGGATCACAGCACCCTTCTCACTCGTCTTCAAAATGCTGGTCTCTCTGGGACTGTCCTTCACTGGTTTCGTTCTTTTCTTTCTTGCCGTTCGTTCTCAGTGGTTGCTGGGTCTGCTTCTTCACCCTCCACTCCTCTTACTTGTGGTGTGCCACAGGGTTCTGTCCTTGCCCCTCTCCTTTTCAATGTCTTCTTGGCTCCCCTTGCACTTGTGGTTCAGCAGTTTGGCATCTCCGCGTACTATTACGCGGATGATATCATTCTGCTGCACCACACTGATTCACATATCCCTGATATCTCTCCTCTTAATCTCTGTCTTTCTGCTGTAGCTTCTTGGTTCACTTCTAATTTTCTTCAGGTTAATCCCACTAAATCATTTGCCATTTGGTTTACCCTTGGAAGCCCTTCCCCCACCTGCGCCCCTTCCCTCTCTTCCCAGCCCATTCCTCTCGTCTCATCCCTTAAGTATCTTGGTGTTATTCTTGATTCCTCTCTTTCTTTTAAAGAACACATCACTTCCATAGTTCAACGTTCTTTTCTATCCCTCAAACAACTTCGTCCTGTGCGTCCTTTTCTCTCACCCTCTGCTTTTGCTACTCTTATTCTCTCCTTTGCAATTTCCCGTCTCGACTACTGTAATGTTTCTCTTGCTGGTCTACCCCAATCTCAACTCTCCCGTCTACAACGTATTCAGAACGCAGCTGTCCGTCTCCTTTCCTGTGCTTCTCGTTATGACCATGTCACTCCCTTACTTCTGCATCATCACTGGTTACCGGTTTCTTTTCGTATACAATATAAGGTCCTCACTTTTGTGCACAGGGTGACTCACACTGGTACCCCTCTCTATCTTGCAGATCTTCTTCAATTTCGTACTTCCCATCGTCTGCTCCGTTCTATCCACGTTAATCGGTTGGCCCTTCCTTCTCCTTCTCAAGCTCACTTGGAGTCTACACGCTCTTCGGCTTTTTACTTCTTGGGTCCTAGGCTCTGGAACTCACTTCCCCCCCCTCTCCGTGCAGAGCAATCATATCAAGCCTTCAAACGACAGCTAAAAACCCACTTGTTTTGTTTGGCGTTTGACCTCCCTCCCTCGTCCGTGTCTCCCTCCCCCTCCTCTTGTTGATGTTTCTTCTTATACTTTGCTGTTTCTATTATCTGTCTCTCTGCTGTCCTTTTTAAGATTTTAACTGGCGTTCTTTTTAACTTTTCTGACAGCCTATGTTGTAACTGTTTTAATTTTTGTTTGTAAACCGCCCAGACGCCATTGGTATGGGGCGGTATAGAAAGCATTTTAAATAAACATAAACATAAACACCAGTGAATAAGGCAGGCATAGGTATGTCTGTGTGCTGCGTGCAACTGTACACCAATCTGTGCTGCCATATAACATCAACCACACCCTCTTGTCCTAAATGGATGCACCTGTTAGGGTGCACCAGAACGCAAATCATAAACAACCATGTCAGCCAAGGGTACCTATAATGTTTTCCAGAGCAAAGACCTAAATGTTGGCAACTCCCAGGGCCCCAGAGTACTTAGTCCATAAGCTGCCTGATTCGAAGGTGTGAGATAAGATGGCGTAAGGATGTGCAGGTCAATGCAGAATTGTTGTTTAAGAGCTGCAAAATCCTATAATCTAAAGGGTAATAGATGTATTTGCCAAACACACATGTAATCCAAACAAAGCACATAGTTAAAAAGAAACAAAATGCATAAGTCATCATGAACAAATGCACATGCAGATCTGCTGTGCACAGATCGGATCCCAGGTTGTATTTGGTACCATGGACACATGCATGCACACACACACACACACGCTGAAATGTTATGCATTGGATGCAGAATGCAAAAGAGGTAGGAAAATAAACCACAAGGGCAGCAGAGGATGTGTGGTGGAGTTGGTTAGCAATATGGCACAGGACAGGAGGAAAATCAACATTAAAACAGGTGTAGCACACACCAGCTGAGCCACAGCACCATCCAACCCCCAGGTGCACTGCCCTGTAAACAGCATGAAGAAACAGACCTATGTAACACATAATATGTGATGCCTAGGCAACACTGAGTGCACACCTTGCTCTACACCGAAGAGAGGCAAGGGTGTGTGTAGAGGTGATGAATCTGCTGCTAAGTAATGGTTAACTTTCCACAACATGAAAGCATGTCAAACAACACATGTGGGGATTCAACCGTCAAACTAATAAGGTACAACACATGTCTAGAAACACGTCCACAAACAGCACACTGAGCACAACGCACAACTAATAGTCCAAAGGGGGGGTCTGCATGGGAATCTGTAATAACCAGTGATGTGCCAAATGGCTGACATATACACAGTTGCCATCGTACACGGATGTGGGCACAGGTGGGCCATGGACATGAGCAGCAAATCTTTACACACAAGTGTACATTAGCTCAAAGAGTGGAGGAGTAGAGTAGTGGTCAGAAAACTGCTTTGGTCACCAAGCAACGGGGGCCCAAGTCACACTAGGACTCAATGTGGCCTTGGTCAACACACCCCAGTGACATTGACACAAAAATCCAGGAGTGTCTGGTTAACAAGGATTTACGAATGATTTAAAGGCACACAGAGCATTGCATGTATCAAAACATGATGAAGCAGCAAAAGACACAAATGTCTGTCAAATATATATATTTATTGTGGTTAACCCTAACAGATACTGTAGACAGTGCAATCCAAATATCAAGGTGAGTGCATCCCTTGTGAAAGGAGGGAACACATTTATCAGGGCACAAACCAACATGCTACAGAAAGGTCACTGCCAGGAGCACAAATGAAGGGCATGAGATATAATGTGAAGCAGGTGCATGTTGTGCACTGGGCAGTAGGCCTCCAACCTCCACCTGTTGCTGCATGCCTCAAATGTGTGACACACATATGAGGTCATGTAGAACGGTGGCATTGAATCGTAAGGACCCAAATCACATCACCTGTTCCCGCAAACATAGCCATCATGCAACACACGAGGCACACACATGAAAATAAGATATGTTGTGACAATGTTGTAATGTGAAAATTACTTTCTGGAAGCAATGTTACAACAAACACATCATCCAAGAGTGTAAAATCTGGAATGCTACAATGTCTAAACCAAAAAAAAAGCCAAACCACAAGGAGCATATTCTAACAGGTATCATAGACACATGAGCACACACAGACTAAAAAACAAACAAGTTGCAGAGATTACAACATGCATGATGTCCCCTTGCAGTTGTCGTTTGTGTGACATTGTTTCAACATATATAGGACGTTACATGGGATACCGAATTGAAGGAGGACAATGGACACCCACAGTGACACACACCAAATGTAATGCGCCAATGAGAGTATCCATAATGCAAGTCTTAAACTGGACCATGCAGGATTCCAATGCAAGGTGTGTACATACATGCATAGTGTCATGTCTGTACATTAAACAAACACAATAGTCACCATGTAAGTATGGAAATGATGGGCAAACATCTTACAGTGACCCACACAGACCCCATAGGTCCAAATGCTGTGGCTCACAAACATAGTCAGTCAGAAGAACAAACAACACCTGCACAGCAACATGATCCCGGGAGGCCACACATGCATGTAAACACCCTTGCCCATTGCAAACATCGTTCATGGCTGGTGGCGGCCAGGAAAGCGGTGGTGTTGCAAAATCGGTATCATGTCTAGGTGGAGGGCAGGTGTACATAGATAATAGGATCCCTCAAGCTTTGTCCCTATGCTGCAAACATGGCTGTATGCTGTAGTTCAAACAAGCAGATGAGCGTATCATGTGCGCCCTCAAACACACATGGCCAAAGGTCCACAACTACACAATTGGCAATTACTGAAGAACAAACATTGAAAATGTCAGTCTCTGCTCCACACAGCGTCCAAAGAGCAAAGTGTATGTAGAAACCAAAAGGCAACGTCAAAAGTCTCCATGCAACCCTGGCCATGCACAGTCAAGTGCCATAGTCCAATATGCCACAGTCCTTGACACATCATCTGTGTCCTTGCAATGAGCATGATGTCCAGCCACAGCATGGCATAAACAGTGTGTTGTACAGGTCTGTCATGGGCAAAGCAGCAGTTGCGGAGCAATACTGTCCACCACAGGCATGTGTATCACTTTCAAAAACAAACATCCAATGCCACATTTCTCCATAAACAATCCCATGTAGTTCGGTACAGCCACAGGTGTGTGATGGTGCAGGCAAATTTTCTCTAAAAAAAGTGTCGGCTATGTCTTCTGCCCTGTATCATGGAAAAAAAAGGTATGTTGTTGTTAGACACCTTTGTTTAAAAAATATGCATAGAGTAACACATCACAGAACAGTGAAGAAATGGATGCAAAGGCAAACAGTACATGATGGGATCATGAATTAAACCCCAGATATCAAATATCAGTAAATGTTCCTGGAAACACGGGTGTCACATGGATCTTTTTACGTCCATGTCCATGTCACACACACATGTCAGTGATACACACTATATGCATCTGTTTGTTTGAACAGAGAAGCAACATGAAATGTACATGAGTCAAACAGTAAGTCATCAACAGGTACAGGCAGATGGAATCACAAAATAACACAGGTCCAACATACCCTGTGTGTGTATCATGTGTAAGTCAGTAATTCCTACAGCCAATCCACAGCCACATCAGGTCACAGTGAGGGGAGTCAATGTCAGGCAAACATGTTGAATCACCATGTAAACTCACTGTTGATGCTTGTCCACATGATGGCGCTATCAGAGAAAATAACATGTTGCCCAATAGTGTTTCGTCAAACCATAATACACAAGTCTGCTCCCATATCACAACACATTTTGTCAATGTTGACAAGGTAAGTAGCACAACGGTAGAGGTATCATACTCACCACTGCCCCCCAGGTACTCAGAGCCCTCACAGCACATGATAATGCACTATGCCTGAAAACTCCATCACCACACCGTCAACGCATCAACATGCACCTACACAGAATTTGTTGGTGAGCAGGACAGCTGTAATACATGGCCTGTATGTGCAATAGTGACAATATCGTGACACACAGGGCCAGTGACATGCAGTGATAACGTGTTGATGGCTGAAATTATACTCCTGCCCGAAACAGCAAGTGCAGGTTTAAAAACACAAGAAATATGTACACACACATGTAGCTATGGTGTAAATAGCCCATAAACAGTGCCGTAGAGGACAGACTGGACACAAGCACATGGGGATATGTGTGAGAACAGCAAAATATGGGTAAGAGTTGCTCATGGAAAACAGGTGAAACACAACATCTTCGCAATATAATACATCACAGACAACATGTTGGTCCCGTGATTGCATGCACAGACAATGTACTTGTAAATCCACCTACCCCTGACCACAACATCTTGGCTGATGTACAGGCACGTGTCATTGCTCCACACCAACAGCATTCTCACAAATTATGCCCTGTGCATTCAAAAACAAAAATGGAAAATAACATATGTCATATATAAGTTGTGAAACACACACTGCACCTCTCTGTCCCCAGCTGTCTGAACCCACAACATAACCTACAGACTGACTGTTCACTCACACACTGTACCTATCTCTCACATGGGAGAATCAGCACGGAGGTGTCACCTGCAAAATAAAGGTTTCACTGATTTCTCTGTCCCCTCCCTTACCTCTCTGTAGTTCTAAACACTGGTCAATACACATGTATGGTGGCACCATGTTTGTCCACCATACCAAGGTCACACTATTATTCTTTGTCCCCCATGTTCCAACCAAAACCTCCTTGCCATGTGTAGTGCTCTCCCAATGTTGTCTCTAACCCCACTGTACATTTCTGCAACACATGGAACTGAACATGTATCAGCTCCTGTATACACTGTCCAAAAACATATTCCACAATGTACATCTCCTCCCACAACTAATACTGAAAACTGTGTGCTGATGATGTGCTACAATACATGGCAATGTCAGTGCCATGTCTACAAAATCAAACACCCATGTCTGTGACTGAAATGAGCCGGATCGCTGCATGTCATCCCACTGTGTGACAGTGAGAATGTTAAACCATGTATAACACAGGTACACTACCAAAAAACTGCCTCCAGTTTTGCAACTGATTCCTATAGATTTTGGGGTGCTGAATCCAGGAAAAATAGCCAAAATGTTCCATCACGTCACGTTTTCTTGCAAAATTAGATTTCTTACCCATATAAGGAATGTTCACATAATTTCTTTTTAGCCGACTGCAGTTTATTTTCTTGGCCCAAAATAGAGGTTGTAATGGTTAACTAACTAGAAACACTCCCTCATGATATTTTAGAGTGTTTTGTATTCATTTTATACATTAACAGGACAATTGGGAGGCGGGGGGCTAAATCCAGTACTTGCGCTGGCGCATGTTCTTTCCTGTTCGCCTCGCCTCGTTCGCTCGCTCGAACACGGTGGTTGCGACATGAACGTTCCTGTCAAATTTCAGTTTCTTGCAAGTTCATTATTACCTTTTGTTTGCTCAGTCGTAATCCAGCTTTATTCCGAAGTGGTTCACTACAGTTGTAGTTTGCAGTGCTGTGTATTTGTGATGGCTCACAGAGCCAGAGGTTGCGTCAACTCTCCGGACAGTTTTTGTTTTATTTGTGGGGAATATACCGTGAAAAAGCGGCAGAGGAACATTTCTGCATTTATTAAAAAAGTATATTTCGCCTATTTCAGTTTGAAGTTAGGCGATCAAGACAAACCGTGGGCTCCTCACAAAGTGTGCAAGACATGTGAGGAAGATCTACGCTTATGGATGAAAGGTAAAAAACAAGCATTTCGTTTCGGAATACCTATGATGTGGCGTGAACAAAGAGACCACAGCAGTGACTGCTATTTTTGCTCTTGCATTGTGAAGGGATACAACTTAAAAATAAGAACGTAATAAGTTACCCCAACCTTCCCTCAGCAATTAGGCCTATGCCTCATAGCAACGAAGTACCTGTGCCTGAACCACCAAACTCTTTGGATCATATTTGTGTGGACGGTTCTGATCATGATGAGACTCATCAGATAGCTTTTCCCGATGAGTCCAGTACTTCCGAGTTTGAAACTGAACCAGATCCGAAACCTGAACTTTTCTCTCAAGCAGAATTGAATGATTTAGTCCGGGATTTAGGACTCCCAAAAGATGCTGCCCAACTGCTAGGTTCTCGGCTTAAACAGAAAAATCTATTGTCACCAGGAACAATTTTTTATTGGTACCGCAACCGCGAGACACAATTTTTGAAGTATTTCAGCAAAGAGGAAGATTTGGTATTTTGCAACGATATATACGGAGTGATGGAAAAGTTTAAACTCAAGTATGATCCTGCTGAATGGCGGCTGTTCATTGATTCGTCAAAAGACAGCATAAAAGGTGTTCTTCTTCATAATGGCAACACATTCGCTTCAGTTCCTATTGCTCACTCTGTTATTCGCCAAGAAAAATATGAGAATTTGGCCCTGATTCTTCAGAAGATTCGTTATGATGAGCATAAGTGGATGATTTGTGGAGACTTTAAAATTCTATCCATGCTATTAGGGCAGCAATCCGGTTTCACCAAATATCCCTGCTTCCTGTGCTTGTGGGATAGCCGGGCCCGCGACCTACACTGGGGGAAAAAAGACTGGCCAATTCGGGAGTATTTGAGACCCGGTGAGAAAAATGTTCTTCATGAGAGCTTGGTACCTCGTGATAAAATTCTATTACCACCTCTCCACATTAAGTTGGGTCTCATTAAGCAATTCATCAAGTCCCTTCCAAAAGATGGTGAGTGCTTTCGGTACCTTTGCTCAAAGTTCCCCCGACTTTCTGAAGCAAAGCTAAAGGAAGGAGTGTTTGTTGGCCCTGATATAAGGAAACTCATTTCAGATGGAGCATTCGCTGAAACGATGCCTGAGAAGGAAAAAGAAGCCTGGGATTCCTTCAAGGATGTTGTTCTCAAATTCTTGGGGAACAGGCGGGATGAGAACTATAAGGATATTGTTGCCAGGATGCTCAATGCCTTCAAAGAACAAGGCTGTAACATGAGCCTGAAAGTCCATTTCTTGCACTCCCATGTGAACTACTTTCCCGAAAACTTGGGGGCGTACAGTGAAGAACAAGGTGAAAGGTTTCACCAGGACATCAAGGACGCAGAGAGAAGGTACCAAGGAAGATGGAACACCACTATGATGGCTGATTTCTGCTGGTTGCTGCTGCGGGAAACCCCAGATTAAAAATACGCCAAGCAGCGCACCAAGAGAAGCATTCGGGGGAAGAAGAAGAAACGGGCCCACCAGGAGATTGATTGACCCAAGAATGACTTTAAAATCTAAACTGTGTTGACAAATATCGTGTTTTTACTAAACTATGAAATAAAAATTTGCTAGTTATTACCACAGTGTCGGATCTCATTTATTAGAATTTTATTTTCACACCATCGGGTGTTTGTCTTCATGTATTGCAATGGTGCGGTTTGCGTTTTCTATTCTTACATACATACCTGTACAACATTTTTTGCACATTTCTTTGCTTTGCTTTGTGTCTAACCTCGCTCTTATATGCTCAATCTTTGTGCACATGTATGTGGCTGTTTTAAGTGCAGACAATTTTGCTACCATCACAGTGTGTTTTGTTGACATTACTCTATTCTTATGTGCTGCCTTGTTACAATTTTCTTTATTCTTATTTGAATAACTACTAAACAATTAGTATAAAGAATTCATCCAAGAAACTTTTATCTCGATCGCACTCAATCTGAAACGTTCACCTCAAACTGCTAACCCAATGTAGCAAAAAAATCTGTACGTGATGGAGCAAATTGGTTACCAGATTTGGATTCAGCGCACCAAAAAACGTAAAAATCAATCGAAACATTAGAGGCAGTTTAAAAATTTTTTTTTTTAATGTACCTGTGTTATGTATATTATGAGAAACTCTAGGCCACATTAAGCAGCATGGGTATACCAGAACACCTGATAGTTCTCATGCACAGCCTTTACATTGATCAAGAAGCAACAGTTTGAATGGAACAAGGGGAAACAGAATGGTTTGGAACTTGCACAGAATGGCGGGTATAGCCTTAAAGAAAGCATAGAGGGCTGACCTGCATGGAGCGGTGGGTACAACTTTTCTAGTTACCTTGTTGGGGAGACTAGATGGACCATACTGGTCTTTATCTGCTGTCATATACTATGCTACTATGGTTTGAAATTAGCAAATGTGTACAACAAGGCTGCATACTTCCCCCTACCTGTTTAATTTATATATATAGAACAAATAAACAGAGAAGCAGGACTGTATGAAGACAATTGAGGCATGAAGATTGGTGGAAGACTCACTAACAACCTTCACTATGCTGATGGTGCCACATTACTGTTAAAAGTGAAGATGATCTGAAACATTTGCTTCTCAACATCAAGGAACATAGTCTTAAAATGGGCCTGCATCTTAATGTGAAGAAGACAAAGATCCTGATAAGTGGCAAAATCAATAAGTTCATTTTTGTTGGAGAAGAAATAGAAATAGTGGACAACTTTAAACTGCTAGGATCAATAATAATTAAAGGTATGAAAAGCAGTCATGAAATCCGACAATACATTGCTCTTGGCAGAATAGCTATGAAGGACCAAGAAAAAATTCTCAAGAGCAGAGATGTATCTCTCCACACAAAGATTCAACTTGTCCAAGCCATGGTATTTTCAATAACGTCATATGGATGCAAAAGTTGGGCAATAAAAAGATAGACTGGAAAAAATTTGAATGCTTTGAATTATGCTGCTGACGAAGAATACTATGAACTGCCTGAAGAACAAACCAGTCAATACTAGAGGACATCAAACCTAAGTTTTCTTTAGAAGCTCAGTTGACATGACTGCGACTTTCATACTTTGGTCATATCATGCAAAGAGAGAGATCATTAGAGAAAAATATCATGCCTGACAAGGTTGAAGGTCAATGCAAAAGAAGAAGGCCAGCAATGCAAAGGATCGATACAATAACAGAAGCTATGTGTCTCTTCCAATAATTAGCTGCCTGACTGAAGACCACACACAGTTTAAGACAACTATCCAGAGGGTTGGAATGAGCTGGCACCAAATTGACAGGACTTAACAACAAAAGCATGTAATGCAATGTTCAGTACTGGAAAAGGAACTGTGATGCATTGCCTATCACACCTGGAAAACAGTTGGGCAAATTTATTTATTGATTTTAAAAGCATTTATATACCACCATTTGCCAAAGCATTCATGGCAGTGTACAACAAATGATGTGAACTTATGGATACCAGACATCATGCTTCCTCCAAATCTCTAATGCCATAAACTAATAAATAACTTAGCGCCAACTATACTCAATACACTCATCAAGATAGAAATAGATAAAAGATCACAAAGAAGTAGAAACACTAACACTATAGCAGTACCAAAAGACTACACAAAAGCAAAAAAACAAACCAACATGAGAGCATTCTCACACTCAGCTCCTATCCTCTGGAACAACCTTCCTGACAACATTCGCTCACTATCAGACATAAAGGAATTTAGAAAAAAACTGAAAACCCATTTATTCTCTTTACATTACAACCAAGGATCAGAGACTGGTCAGACGACACAAAGAGACGCAGGTTAACTACTACAATTCAAACAACATATATCCACGTGTCTGAAGCTTATATAAAGTATACAACCATACGTGACATATGATACAATTTGTATATATTTACTATGTATATATGTTATAATAGTTTAATAATTTACTGTTTAAACTTTATACTGTTATCTGTACCTAGTTCATCTGTTCTATGTAAAATGACTTGGTATGATACTATCCATACCATATAAAATACTGTTCATTGTAAACCGCACTTGATACTTGTGAAAGAGCGGTATAGAAATAATTGTTAAATAAATAAATAAATAAATAAAATTGCCAGGGCCAGATTTAAGATTTTGGAATCCATAAGCAAGATCATAAGAACATAAGAAATGTCATACTGGGTCAGACCAAGGTCAATCAAGCCCAGTATCCTGTTTCCAACAGTGGCTAATCCAGGTCACAAATAGCTGGCAGTTTCCAAAAAAGACACACAGGTTCCACAATGCTTGTATTGGGGCAAGCAATGGATTTCCTATGTCCTCAGACAGTAGATGCTATAGAGCAGGGGTCTGATGTGGTGTCAGAGATCCCAAGTGTGGAGAGGCAGCAGAGGAAAGCGTAATACCACAGCATTTCCCCTTTAAATCAGCAAATGCACTGGGCGCTAAAGCATGCTTAACTATTTAGCACCTTTACAAAGGGACACCCAAGGCAGTTGCCTATTTTGCCTATGCTGAAATCCAAGCTTGAATACTGCAGATAAATAGATTCTCCTTCAAGCTGAGACTTTTGGGCCTTTGCCTACTTTCCTTGTTAGTTATAAATTCTAATGAGCTGTAGGAGCCTAGAAACAGCAAAAAGTAGCTGAAGCGTCAGTTTGGAACTGCAAGTAAACCAGATCCTTAATGTGGTTAAGCTCCAATGTATTTGTCATGTAAAACATACCAACTGTCTGTCCTTAATATAGATGACTGTTTTTGTGATAAGAATTTTTTATTTTTTTAGTGCCATTGAGTCAGTGTTGACTCATAGTGACCCAGCTACCTCTGGGTTTTCTTGGCAATGTATCACTGGAAGTAGATTGCCAGCCTCTTCTTCTGAGGCAATGGAGGGTAAAGTGACTTGTCCAAAGTCACAAGGAGTGCCAGTGAGAATTGAACTCTTGATCTTCTAGGTACTAGGCAGTTGTTCTAACCACTAGGCTACTCCTCCACTCCAATAAGAATTTAGGAATAGCTTATTCTCGTGGAGCAAATCTTAGAGATCTTATAGTAAGATCAACTTCTCCTATAGATCATCCACTTACATCTCATGAGGATTCAGGTCATTTTATGTGTGGATCTTGTCATTTTTGTGAAACGTCCCTTATAGGACCTTCGTAATTGGATATACATGCATCTAGGATGTATTTTACTAGATGGCATACGACATGTCAATCTAGTTACATAGTATATTTGATTGTATGCCCATGTTCTTTATGCTATGTGGGGTGCACCACTCGGATTATGAAGACACGACTGGCAGAACATTCTTCTTGTCTAAATACTAAGACACTATCCGCCCCAAAGGTGGAACATTGTTTACAACAAACACATGCCTTTGATCAATTAAAATGACGTATTCTTGATCATGTACCCGTGGATCCTAGAGGAGGCA
Source organism: Ichthyophis bannanicus (assembly GCA_033557465.1). Classification (NCBI taxonomy): domain Eukaryota; kingdom Metazoa; phylum Chordata; class Amphibia; order Gymnophiona; family Ichthyophiidae; genus Ichthyophis; species Ichthyophis bannanicus. The sequence continues at coordinate 210,712,081 of CM066033.1, forward strand.
ACAGATCTTTTAAACTGCAAAAATTGGAACAACGTTGGATCTATACATTAAATACGGTTCAGCCTAGGGGTTTAAATGCTATGCTTAGGTGGCACAGCATTTTATGAATCAGTTTTACATCAAGACGTATTGGATCTATGGAAACTGTTTTTTTACGCTCATCACTTTATCAGTATCTATGTATCGGGCCGAACGCTATTGCTATTTTACAGCTGTTTCAATTATGAATATGCATGCATCATTGCTGGTCTACCCAATCATAAGGTGGGCTCCCTTTCTTGTAGGGTTTCCCCTATACAATGATTGGTGATTGAACAACTACCTGCATTTGATTGGCCTAAAAAGATTTTTAAATGTCAGTGCTGACGTCAGATGCCATTGATGGAAGAAAAGAATGAAAGGTTTCTGAATGACTGAAGCTGTGTTGGACCACAGGAATTCGTTGACCTGAGGAAGGGTCGCTAATGGGGTGGACCCGAAACATTACAGGTTGTGTTTTTTGATGGATTCCTCTGCTTCAAGAGCGTTTATCGCCAGAGATAAGTTTAAGTGTTAAATTTTGAGCACATTTTCTAAAAATTTATGATTAAAAGGAGTACCCGCTGCAGGGGATGGTTTACTATCTGTCTGCTTTTGATGGGTTGCTCTGACAAAAATAAATTTTCTCATTCATATTGGTCAGACTTTAGATTGATGTCCTTAATATGCAGCAATTTGGTGGTTCCCTGAAATGGCTTCCATGCATGTGTATATACAACTTTGGGGACAGTCTTTGTGTGTCTTAGCCTTTACAGCTGTTATTTGTGACATATTCTATGTCTACAGGATGAGACTTACTCCTGTCTCCTATAAGATATGGGGGTCATTCTGAAGCATGAATAAGCTGGTTGTATGTGCAGGATAGATGTTTTTCTCGCAAAAACATCTAGAACCATATTCTGAACCACTGTGGCTCTGTACGTACATGGCACTTCGGGGATCACAGAACGTGGGCAGGAGGGGGAGGAATGGGAGTGTGACCAGCCACGAAGACGTATAAAGCGTATTACAGAAAAAAACCCATTTATATCTGCCATCGTCCCACAGACAACTAGGTTATACCTGCAGAAATGTGGAAAAAAGGTAGGACTTCAAAATATTTCTGCTCTGCACCTCAGTGTAGCCCATAGTGGTGAATGGATGTGTAGCTTATGCTGTGCATTGGTATGTCTGCAGTCTGGAAAACCACAGCATGTAGTGTTATGGTATAGAAAGCAGAGGAGAGGGAGGATATAATTAAAATGGCGTATTCTTGATCATGTACCCATGGATCCTAGAGGAGGCAACAGATCTTTTAAACTGCAAGTAGCATACATAAACAACCCGACAAATGTATGCAGAGCACTGGTGCACATTCCGGCTATGCTGGCATTTGCTGTGTGAGCTAAAGAGGTACATCTAGAGCTCCTTAATAATGCCCAGGTCCTGAAAGTGATACAGATGATGGAGTCCTAGGGCTCAATGTGCAAATGTAATCCCAGCTATCTGTGCTATGTGCAGTGCCCAGCCAGCTGGAATATTGCACTCCACACAGTGTATCTTTACAATATGCTCTATGCAATGTGTACATATGCTCTATGCAATGTGTACATTCCCTAATGCAAATACGGTATATGTACATTTTCCTGATGCAGATACAGTCATATGTCCATATCGGAACACATTATTGGGGATATTTTATGTCAGTGGCCAAATGGCACATATCTTGTGCACAGATCACTGTTGTGTTGCGTCGGCACATAGCCTACCTGCCAACCCCCTTAACCCAGATTTTCACTTCCTCGGTGACGGAAGTGAAAATCTGGGTTTGGCTCGATGCAATGGCAGCCACCAAGCCTAAGGCTAAACAGGTAGCAACAATTTTCGATACTACCACTTAGCCCATGCACCTAAAAGATAGGCGATCTGGGATTTTCCAAAGGCACTTCCCATATAGGTGCCTTTGGAAAATCCCGGATAAGGCATTTAGACGGGTAACTAGGGCAGTTACCCATGTAAATGCATTCGAAAATGCCACCTGTAGTAATCAGGTATGATGCTGGTTGAAAATACTGATTTCCATGGTTTTCTTTCCATCATCTAAGTTATTTGGTGCAGGGCATTCTATTGGCAGATGTCTGTTTCTGTGAGAGTACAAATGAGAGTGTCTATGTGTGTGGTTGGAGGACTGCATGGGGGGATCTAGATTTCTCATCCACATATCCAGGGGGACAGTTATGCCTGGCAGGTATCTGGACCGGAGGAATGACTGCAGCATCACCAGGTGCCATGTGAACAGGCAGAAGTGAGCAGGACATTTTTGCAATCACTTACCTGTCCAAACATTTCCCTGTCACTAATAAGGGGGCCTCAGAAGGAGGGCGTGCAACAGTGCAAAACACAGTACACCATGCCCAGGTGCACCAACATTGGTCTCCACAGATGCGCACAGTTGTAGGGAACGACAATGGTGTCTCTGGGCATGTCTGTGTGGTGCTTGCACTGCTGACTGCTATCATTTCAATGGCCCTTTATTAGCAAAAGGGAGATGTTTGGATAATTTGCTATGGGGGGGGGGGAGGGGCTTGTTCTGCTGGGTTCATCTTCTTACTCAGCATTGTACAGACATGTTCCTGAGTTGCCTACTGCCATGTATGTAGTGCTGTACTGCATTTTGTGTCAGTAGGTTCACTCTCCACCTGCTTTCCTGCTACATTACAGTGCACTGCAGGTGCTTTGTATTGTTTTGGGCATGCCACAGAATAGTTACTATTGTTTAATGTGCTTACACCTATAAGTATCATCAACCTTCATTGTAATTCTGCCTCAAATAGCACTGTCCATGGCCACAGCAGCTTAAAAGCTGCACGTTTTACAGGGGAGGCATGGCCATTCACAGGTACCCCGCTGAGACAATCAGGGTCTCAGACATACAACTTTTCAGAATACAGTGAGCATGGGGACATGCACATCCGTTATTGGCGTATACCCGTCTTCGTGCAATATTGTGCTGTGTGCGGGTATGTCAAGTACATCTATGTAGGCAATTTTGTACCCGCAGCTGTGTCTATCTCCACATGTGTGGAATAGGGTTCTATTTCTGCTTTTTTCCATTTGGATGCGCTCAATGCCTGGATGTGCATGTTTTCAGAACTGGTCTTTATATGTTTGCCGATGCTATAGGTGGCTGGGCATATATCTGGACATATGGATGGTATTTCCACAGTTGATGTCTTTCAGGTCTACTTGCTTCAGTGCTGGCCTGACCCTGTTGCATGCAGGGACTGGCAGTTCTCACTCCCTCTGCCATTATCATACTACTACTATTAGTAATCATTTATATAGTGCTACAAGGCATGCACAGTGCTCTACAGACACATATAAAGACAGTCTCTGCTTATCGGAGCTTACAATCTAATCAAGACAGACAGTCCAAAGATGAGAGTAAGGGTGCAATAGGGAAGCGTAAGGAAACAGAAGGAGAACAAAGGATTAAGATCCAAAAAGGGGCCTGAAACATGGATTTGAAAAGGGGGAGAGATGAAACCTAATGTAAAGATACAGATAGTTTGTTCCAGGCATAAGGAGCAGCAAGGTGAAAAGACTGAATTCTGGAGTTGGCAGCAGAAGAGAAGGGCATAGAGAGAAGCAAGTCAGAGGAAGAACAGAGTTCACAAGGAGGGATATAGGGAAAGAGGAGAGAAGAAAGGCACTGAGGAGCAGCAGAATGAATGCATTTATAGGTCAGAAGGAGAAGTTTGTATTAGATACGGAAACATAAGGGCAGCCAATGAAATGATTTTAGAAGAGCGGTTAGAACAGGCCAGAACAGTAGCTTTGACACATGGCCTGACGAGTTGGCAGGAAAATTTGCAGACAGTGGTTTCACAGTGGCATCAAGTCCTATATGACTGAACTCCCATGACATACACTGTTTCTCCTAGGACAAGCAGGATGTGTCAGCCACACCTGGTGTCGTCCCCCGACGGCACCATGACGGAAGTGCTCTATAGCTCAGAAGCTTCTGAGCATGTGTGAGGTGGTCCCACCTCCCCAGCCCGCCCCTAGCCGGTCAGTTTTTTTTCCTTCCGCTTTGCCTCAAGACGGATTCCTAAGCTCTCCTAAACAAACAAATATCTTCCATGCCTAAACCGGGTTTTAAAAAGTGTCTATACTGCAGCAGAAAGATGAACATCATGGACACTCACCAGCATTGCATCAGATGTCTGGGGACTTCGCATCAAGTGGAGAACTGTGCCAGCTGCGCCCGGATGTCCCCCAGGGCAAGGAAGCACCATGAGCACTCTCTGAAAGATTTGCTCTCCTCCTCTGCAGCCTCCACAAACCGGACCCCGGAGCACCTCAGGAGTAATGAGCATCCCAGATCCGTTGAACTGTCCAAGCCTGCTGAGCGTTCCGGATCGGAGAAGCATCCCAGAACTGCCACAGGAAAAGCGCCGCTCAAACAGGCCAGTTTTCCTCACCCGGATCCAAGTGCTTCCTCCCACTCTGAGCGTTCTGCCCCCGGAGAGGCCTCTACCCTTCCGGTAAACCCCCCTTCGGTTCGCAGCAACCCGGCCCGTTCTCCCCGGCCATGCGCTCCTTCTACAGCCGGCCAAGATGGCGCTGCCCTCATGGCCTCGCCTGGCCCCGCCTCCGGACACGCCCGCTCTCTCCAGATTGGCTGCAGCGGTTCCTGTCCCGCCCCAGCCAGCAATCGGCTCAGACCGCCCTCCCCCATGCCCAGCACGTCTTCTTTCCGTGCTGAAGGGGAGCCCCGGAGCAGCGCAGAGAAGGGAGACTGCGCTGAGACAGCGCATCGGCGCGGGAGCAGCCAACACTGCTCTGAGACAGAAAACTGTGCAGCAACGCATCGGCGCGAAAGCAGCCAGCACCGCTCTGGCACAGAAGACCATGCTGCGCCTCAGCGCCGACGTGGGAGCCGCGATCACCGCTCCGACAGCAGGGAATCGCCCAGACAGTGCGGTGGCGGTGAGACGGGCAGGAAGAGGACATCCAAGCAACGTAAACATCGGTCTCCCTCGGGGGCAAGGGATTCTCACAGTGGGTCCTCCCGTAGCCGCAAGAGGAGCAGGAGATCAAGTTCTCACCACAGCAAGCGGCACAGAAGCAGCAGATCTTCAGACTCCACCTCTTCTGCCATTCTCAGCCTGCTCACTCGCCTTGTAGAGCAGGCTGCCCCCCAGCGGCTGGACCAGGAGCAGGTAGCACCCACACACAGTCCACCGGGGACCCTGCCTGGCTCGGAGCGGGCCCCCTCTCCTCGATTCCCTAGTCTCTCACCCTCCAGAGCGCGGACTCCTTCCCCTGCACCTTCCAGAGCGCGATCTTCTTCCCCAGTGCAGCTGGACTCCGGGGGGAGCGATGCAGAGGAGCCGGGACCAGGCTCGGATGCGGAGGAATCAGGACCAGGCTCTGACACCTTCAAGAACCCAACGGATGAGACAGAGGAGCCACCGACACCAGTGCCTGAGGACCTCACATACCCCAAATTCCTTCGAAAAGTGGTTTCCAAGCTGGGGCTGGCCACGGAGGAGGCATCAGACGAGAAGGAACCGGAAGTCATGAAATACCTCAACGGCCCTAGACCAGCCATGGCTCTTCCCCTCCACCGCAGGTTGAAGGACAAGCAGCTGACTCTCTGGCAATCCCCAGCATCTGGCCAAGCTTTCTCCAGACGCCTGGACAGCAAATACATCATCCACATGGCCCCAGGTTTCAACAAAACCCAGTTACCCCACCAGTCTATCGTGGTGGCATCAGCACTTAAGAGATCTAAGTCTACGCGTGCCCAAGCCAACCACCCGCCAGGCCGGGACCCCAAGCGCCTAGACGACGTGGGGAGGAAAGTGTTTCAAGGGGCCATGCTCAATGCCAAGATAGCAGCCCATCAATTTCAGCATGTCCTATTCCAGGACGCCCTCCTCGCTGACCTCAAAAAACAGCTACAGGACCTTCCCAAGGACTCACGTACATCTGCTTCAAACTCCATGCAGGAACTAGCTGAATGCAGCAAGCACCTGATGAGTACAGCTTTTGATGCCTTTGATATGGCTGTCCGGACAGCGGGCACGGCCATCTCTGCCCGTCGCTGGGCATGGCTTCGTGCCTCGGGGCTCTCGGACAATACCCATGACCGAATTGTGGATGCACCTTGCTCAGGCGACTCCCTTTTCGGGGACAAAGTCGCCGACATGGTGAACGGCCTAAAAGAGGACTGCACCACTCTGAAGACACTGGCAGCAGACGGACTCGAACGCCCCTCCTGGTCACAGAAAGGGAGCTATTTCCGCAAGCCCTTTTCCACTTCAAAGCAATACTATGGATCCAACCGACAGTGGCAGGCGCCCAGATTCAAGCAGACCTATCATAAGTCGCCCTTTCAGCGACAGCAACCGCGACAATGCAAACAGAAACAGACCAACCCTCTCCATTCTGGAAAAGACACCTCTTCCTTCTGACTATCCGACGTGGCTGGGCCCTTCATTGGATCCAGCCGACCCCCCGGTGGGGGGTCGCCTGTCTCGATTCCTCTCAGCCTGGCAGGAGATCACCACGGACAAGTGGGTCATTCAGATAGTCCAGTCGGGCTACCGCTTGCCCTTCTCCTCCCCTCCACGGCAGCACAAGCGACCTACCAGCCAGCCTCCACAGCACCTGGAAAAACCACTTCTGGACCTCCTACAGCAACTTCTCCAGACCCGGGTGATAGAGCGGGTACCCCCGGACGAGGTCAACACTGGCTTCTACTCCCGGTACTTCCTTATCCCCAAGAAGTCAGGGGGCCTACGTCCCATCCTGGACCTCCAAAAGCTGAACAACTTCATCACAAAGGAGAAGTTCAGGATGTATTCGCTCAACTCCATCCTTCCCCTCATCAGAGCAGGGGACTGGATGGCGACGCTGGATCTGCAGGACGCTTAATCCCACATTCCAGTCCACGCTTCCCACAGGAAATTCCTGAGATTCATAGCACTGGGATGCCATTACCAGTATCGAGTCCTGCCATTTGGCCTATCCCCAGCACCCAGAGTTTTCACCAAGTGTGTGGCGGTGGCCGCTGCACACCTCCGCAAACAAGGAATCGCCATCTTTCCCTACCTGGACAACTGGCTCCTGTCAGCGAATTCTGCCCCCGAACTCCACAGGGCAGTGCGCCAGACTACATACCTACTGGCCAGATTGGGATTCCTTCTCAACAAAGAAAAGTCCCGATTGGAACCGGTGCAGCGCACGGAATTCATCGGGGCGATAATCGATACCAAGGCCTGCAAGGCCTTCCTACCCGAGCTCCGGATCAGCACCATCACTCACCTGGCCAAGAAAATGTCGGCGGCAAAACAGACCTCAGCCCGCGAGATCCTGTGCCTGCTAGGCCACATGGCTGCGACAACATCGGTCCTCCCCTTGGCGAGGCTTTATATGCGCACCCTGCAGTGGCACCTGCGGACTCACTGGAAGCAACTCTCCCAACCACTCAGTACCCGCACACCGATCTCTGCCCGTGTTGTCCAGGGCCTGCGTTGGTGGACACAACCAGCCAACCTCTCGGTGGGCAAGTATCTGCAACCCCGCATTCATCAACTCATCCTCACCACGGATGCATCCTCCACGGGATGGGGGGCCCATCTACTGCATCTCAGCACGCAAGGAGCATGGACCAGAGCGGAACAAGCCCTCCACATCAATATCCTCGAACTCCGGGCTGTCAAGTATGCCCTCCAGACTTTCATGCCTCACCTGGCGGGGAAAGCGGTCTTGGTGCAGACAGACAACCAGGTGACCATGTTCTATATAAACAAGCAAGGGGGCACTGGTTCCCGTTCGCTATGCAAGGAAGCCCTCGAGACATGGGCCTTGGCGCTAGCCAACAACTGCGCCCTGCAGGCGACTTACCTTCCCGGGGATCAGAATGCCTTGGCAGACAGACTCAGCAGACAGCTACAGCCTCACGAGTGGATGCTTCACATGGAAGTGGTACGCAACCTCTTCCAGCGCTGGTGAGCTCCCCAGATCGACCTCTTTGCGACCAAAAAGAACGCCAGATGTCCCTTGTTCTGCTCCAAGCACCCGTCACAGCAGAGAGTGGCCTCGGACGCGTTTGCCATTCCTTGGGGGACTTGGGAGTTGGCATACGCTTTTCATCCAACACCTCTCGTGACAACCACGATACAACGTATCATCAAGGAGAAAGCGCACATGATTCTGATCGCCCTCTATTGGCCACGACAGATGTGGTTCTCCCTGCTGCTGCAGCTCGCTCAAGAACCTCCAATCCGACTACCTCTGAGACCAGACCTGTTAACCCAGAACGGGGGCCGAACCTGGCACCCCAACCTCCAGACGCTAGCCTTGTCAGCATGGAGGCTGAAAGGATAACCTTCAATGGCTCACACCTTTCCCCGGATGTACAGCAAATTGTTCTGGCTTCCCAGAGACCGTCTACCAGAAGGGCATACGGCCTCAAGTGGAAACGTTTCAGTATCTGGTGCAAGGACCAAGGAGTCTACCCAGACTCTTGCCCGATACCCACGATCTTATAGTATCTTGCCTTCCTCTTCAGCTCGGGTTTGAAACCGCAATCCATCAAGGTACACCTTGCGGCCATTGCCTCTCTACACGAGCGCACAGAAGCCACAACTTCAGGCTCCATTGCCGCCCTTCCCATTGTGACGCGTTTCATGAGAGGGCTCCGAAATCTGCAACCCCCGGTACAGAAACCAGTACCCTCCTGGGACCTTAACATCGTTCTACAACAGCTCATGCAGGAGCCATTCGAACCGTTGTCCACAGCTGAGGGAAAATATCTCTCCTGGAAGACCCTTTTCCTCGTCGCCATCACCTCTGCTCGGAGGGTTAGCGAGTTGCAGGCCCTTGTGGCACACCCGCCATACACAAAACTCTACCACAACCGGGCGTCCCTGCGGACTCACCCCAAGTTTGTGCCAAAGGTCGCCTCCCCTTTTCACATCAACCAGACAGTGGAGCTGCCATCCTTCTTTCCAGCCCCACACTCATCACCCGAAGAGCAACGTCTTCACTCCCTAGATTGCGTACGTGCCCTATGCATCTACATCGACAGGACATCTGCCATTCTCCTGGGGACCCAGCTTTTCGTCTCCTTTGACCCGAACAAACCAGGGAGACCTGTCACCAAGCGCACACTTTCCCTTTGGATTTCAGCCTGCGTTGCCTATTGTCTACAGAAAATACCCTATCCAATACACCCCTGGAAATCAACCCAATGTAAACTAGAAAAACATGATTCCCCTATACTATATCACCAATCCAAACAACTACAAATGTTACCCTGGACTCACCAACCAACTACTATCCCCACACTTAAGTACAGAAGGCAGGCGCACTCCCATCAAACAGGGCGAGTGCACACCAGCTCCGCGCGATAGCCGCTTCTCTGGCCTGCGCACAGGTGAGCGAGATTTGCAAAGCCGCCACCTGGTCCTCTCAGCTAACCTTCCAGAAACACTACTGCCTCGACATCCACTCTGCGACCGACGGCTCGTTTGGCCGAGCAGTCCTATCTGCGGCTACGGCACCCGTGGGTGCGGGCTCTGCACAAGACTGAACCGAGGGACTAAGGGCCAGACATCAGCTACTATGTACCAGTTGCTGACCAGGCACTGGCGCTATTGCTCAGACTTGTTATTGCGCTAGTTGTTGTGTTGCACTATTGTTTCTTTTGCACTGTTGTTGTGTTGCACTGTTCAATTGATTGCACAGTTAATGTCTACCTCTTGCATTTGCGCAAAGGATATGGTCCTGTCTCCTAGCTCGTTGCCCTGGAGTTTGCACTTTATTCTGTAAGCCTGTTGTGTTCGCAATAAACATTTTGCAGTTCTCTGCATGCCTCTCTCATTCTCCTCAGCGTGAATGCGTAGCTTGGGAGACACCAGGTGTGGCTGACACATCCTGCTTGTCCTAGGAGAAAACAGAGTTACTTACCTGTAACAGAGTTCTCCGTGGACAGCAGGATAAGTCAGCCACACGATCCCACCCGCTTCCCCTGCATGAGGGTGGCCTGCGCACCGCACCTAGCCGCAAGGGCATAGCTAGTCACTAACTGACCGGCTAGGGGCGGGCTGGGGAGGTGGGACCACCTCACACATGCTCAGAAGCTTCTGAGCTATAGAGCACTTCCGTCATGGCGCCGTCGGGGGACGACACCAGGTGTGGCTGACTTATCCTGCTGTCCACGGAGAACTCTGTTACAGGTAAGTAACTCTGTTTTTTCTTCACACTACCTGAGTGGCAATTGGGCAGAGGTAAAAAGGAAGGCCGGTTCTTGAATGTTCTCATGTTTGTGCAAAGCTTGTCTACCTTCTGGTCGTCGTATGCTGTATCTTGAAAGGTTTAGGAAGAAGGGAAATTTCTTGTGCTTTTTGAAATGACTGACTACTTTATCATTGTTGAATTGTCAGAGAACATTTACTTGCATAAACCTGTGGCTATAGCCTGTGCTATTCTGTTTTCTTCTAATCCTTACTGAAAGAAACATTTCCAAAATGAATCTGCACAAATGTTGGACATCTATTATTTTGTGGAGGAGTAGCCTAGTGGTTGGGGCAAGTTTCTTTGGACTGCAAAGCTGGGGGTTTGAATCCTACTGAAGAACAGCAACCTCAGGCCAGAGGGAATTGGGGTTTCTAGTTCCATAGGTGCTCCTGGTGGCCTTGGATAAGCCACTTAACCTGCCATTGCCCTTTGGGGAAAAGGGAAATATACAGGGTGGCCCAAAAAAAGTGAGAATATCTTGTAAATTAAAAGCTTAAATAGTTTACGTATTTAACTTTTTTAGCTATATAATGTCTTTATTTTGACAATTTCCAGTCACCAACTTTATTTTTAAATTTGTTAATCGTTTACATCTGTCTTTTTGAATCTTTAAATAACTTATATGCTACGAGATGCTCTCACTTTTTTCTGCCACCCTGTATACAGTACCTGAATGTACACAGCTTTGACCTGTTATATAAGCATTGCTAAATAAATATGCATGTAATTTTGGAGGCAGAAAAACTTTTATATGATAAACAGGGATGTGCATTCATTTGAAATGACATTGGAAATATCAGCAAAATTTCCTATTTCGTTTCATATCATTTTAATCTGAACTTCAACATGTGTTGATGTTTTCCAAATGAAAAAACATTCTTAAAATCAGGAAGTTTGATACCCTAACAAAAATGTTCTTTTTTTCTTTTTTTTTTAGCTTCATCAGTATCTGAAGAACGTTCACTTTATGAACATTCTGGATGAGGAAATCTTTTTTGATGAGAATGGAGACCTGGCCATTGGATATGAGATTATAAATATGATCAGTCTATCCAATGGGACAGATAGTAATAAAATTATTGGAAGTTATAACCCTTATGCTCCTCCGGGGCAAGATTTCATCATCAATGAAAAGACAATTGTGTGGCAGACTGCATTCACCCAGGTCAGTTTCAACCACTTGCCATGTTTCATCCCATCCTGTTAAATTTTCATAGAGTTATTTTGTCTCCATACAGACAGACATTTGCAAACCTTTTGCATAATTCTTGCCAGCGTCTGCTGTGTTGGAAGAAATAATAACAAAAGAAGAGAATATTTATACCTTGAGAATTATCAAAGGTGACAATTCTTCTAGTAGAGGACTTCAGGAAGGGTAAAGCAGAGACTGCAACAGAAAGAAGAGGAATATATTAAAGCAGTTTCATGTGAATATCAAACACATCTGCATTCTCCTAAAGCCTGCCATTGGAAAGCATTTATATTTCATGTTGCTCCATCAGAAAGGACACCGACCCGAGTTTCCATTAGTTGTACGATTATATTCAATAGAAGCTGCCAGAGTTCTGTCCCTCTATTAATTTTTATTTATTTTTTATTTAGACAGATTTGTATACCACCTTATCCTACAATCAAAGTGATTACATGACATCACAATTGGGGTTACATTTAACATGTGGGTGCTTTACAACATTTAACATGAGGGTATTTAACAACATTTAGACAGCATTTTAGCATGAGGGTATCTTCGTGAGTCTAGTTGGGCTGATTGGGTATTGAGTTGGTGGGGGTAGCTGCAATACCGCTCGAGTGGGTACTATTGTCTATCTGCTCATAAGTTTCTGTAAAGAGCAGAGTTTTAAGGTTCTTGCGGAAGTTTGTGATGTCTTCTAATGCCCTTAGGCTCATTGGGAGGGAGTTCCATAGTGTGGATGCCATTAGTGATGTAGCTCTTCTTGATGTATTTTGTTTAGACTTGTGGTATCCTGCAGGTGTGCCGATCATGTTGTCATTACTGTTATTTCTTGGTCTATACTGATATCGCTTGTTATGATTTCTTGTAGTGCATCTGCCGATAGATGGTGGATGATTTTGAAGATAATCAGGATTGTTTTAAATTTTGCTCTGGCCACCACTGGGAGCCAGTGTAGTTGTTGTAAGACGGGGGTGATGTGCTCAGATCTTGGAGTGTCAGTAATGATGCGTGCTGTAGTGTTTTGCACCATTTGGCATGGGTGTAGGTTATGCTGACGGAGGCCTTAATATAGCGAGTTTCCGTAATCAAGCAGAGGTATGATGAGTGCTTGCATACCGTGCGGAAGTGGTCTTGGTGGAGCAATGGTTTGATCTTTCTTATGGTCCTCAGATGTTGATAAGCCTTGTTTGTGGTTTTGGTGATATGAAATTTCAGGTTCAGAGCTCTGTCCATTGTGATGCCCAGGTACTTGACTTCATCTTTGACTACTATGTATTTGTTTAGAATGCTAGTAGTCTGTGGTGGAATGAAGGTAGGGTTTCGGGTGATGAACATTGCCTCAGTTTTATCGTAGTTGACCGTCAGGTTATTGGCTGTGAGCCAGGCATTTATGTCTTCAATGCATTTGGCTATTGTTATGGTGTTAGGTGCTAGTAGGTTGATTGGAGCATACACCATGATATCGTCAGCATAGATGTGATAGTAGAGTTTGTGTCGTTTGATGATGTTGCATATGGGTTGGATGTAAATATTGAAGAGCATTGATGACAGGGCTGATCCCTGATGTATTCCCTGCGTGACGGGGAACTGCAATGATTTCTTTTGGTCACATTTGACTTGTTGCGTTCGATCTTCCAGGTATGAGGTGAACCATTTCAGAGTGTTCTTGCGTAGTCCTATCTGTTGCAGGCGCTGCAATAATCTGGCATGGGACACTGTGTCAAAGGCTGCCGAGATGTCCATGAACACTAGCAGGAATCCATTTTTCATACTATCTATACCTCTTATGAGGTTGTCAAAGAGGGAAGTTAGTAGTGTTTCCATACCATGCTGGGATTTAAAGCCATGCTGATGGATGTCCAGAGGAGCATTCAAGTCAATGTGGTCCTGAAGTTGTCTTTGCACTGTCTTTTCAACAATTTTTCCAAGGAATGATAGGCTGGAGATAGGACGGTATGATTTTGGTTCAGATGGACTTAGGTTGTTGCCTTTAAGTATCGGTCATATCATAGCATGTTTGAGGGATTGCGGCATGCGTCCTTGTTGGAGTGAATCTTTGACGATTTTGTAAATGTGCTGGGAGAGATTGTTTCTTGTGACTTTGATCCAAGCTACTGGGCAAGGGTCTGATGGTGAAGTTGTTGTGTTGAGTCTATGTATTATGTCCTCTACTTGCTGCTTTGATGGTATGCTGAAGTCTTCCCAGGTTTGATGTTGCTCTTTCAATTCATGGTCCTCTGTTTGTAGTGTGATGGAGCATGTCTGGGTGGTATTTTTCATTCTCATGTAGTCCACAAATTCCTGTGGGTCAAGATGGTGGGTACAGTGCTGTGTGGTGTCCCCAGTGAACATTTGGACAATGCTAAAGAGTTCTCTTGGTTTGTTGACAGATTCCATGATTAGGTTGGTGTGGTGATGCTGTTTGCGCTCATTTATCAGATTGTTATATTCCAGTAGCTTGGCTCTGTATAGATTCAGGGAATTATGTGACTTGTTCCGCCTCCATTTTCTCTCCAGTCTTCAGAGTGTGCGCTTTGCATTTCTGATATCATTTGAGAACCAGGGGGCGTTGGGTCTCCTTCATGTTTGTGGTTTTGTACTTGTAGGGGCTGATGCTGCATTGGATATTATGGAGTTCCATTTCTCTCTTCTTATGTCAAGGGTGTTGTATTCTTGCTGTAGTTGTGGGATGATTTCACCTAGGAATGAGTCTTTATTGAAGGCTCTATATCTCCTGGTTATACTCTCATCTTCCATGTGTTGGGTGGAGTTGTTCAGGGTCAGGGTGAATTCTATCACCTGATGATCTGACCATGGGATTGGTGTGATTGTTGGTATTGTGGCCTTGCCCTGTTCCACCAAGTGTGTTGGAATAAAGACCATATCCAGAGTTTTGCCATGCTGTTTGCATTGGGGTGTTGATTGTCTGGCTATATTTTAGTGACTCCATGGCTGTTAAGAATGTTGCAGCTTCCTTGGTAGGTGTGGAGGTCAGGTTGTAGTCTCCTAGTACAATGAGGGTTTATGTGTGGCAGGGTACAGTGCAGTAGCCCTCTTTTAATAAGTGTTATTTCCCTCCCCACACCCACCCACCCCTGGGATAATCGTAGCTTTATAGGTACTTACACATCTTAAAAGACAGGAGGTGCTCTCAGGTGAAGGTCATTACCCAAATCAGTCATACACTAAGGACCTGAGATTAGTTAAGCTTCAGGTGAACAAGGTATATTACACGTATTAGGTACAGTTTTTTATTAATATAAATATCCATAGCAACCCTTAGTAAGTAAAGAACTTATATCAAAACACAAACTTAAAACTAAGATGCAGAAAGCAGTCCAGCAGCGGGATGGGGGCTTTCCAGTCTTTTGCATTGAGTGTCACATGTATGATTTTCTCCCAGTTGGTGAGAGGTCTTACGTGTGCACTAGGTGCAAGGATCTCTTTGCTCTCAGGGAATGAGTCCGTTCTCTAGAAGCTCAAGTAGCAGACTTGGAAAGCATAAGACAGACAGAGAGGTACATAGACGAGACCTACAGGGATATAGTCCTGAAGTCCCACCTCCAGTCTGGCAGCATCCCTGTTGCCATGGAGGAGAGAGGTCACGTGACAGGAGAGCATCACCCTGGTGGGGCAGGAAGTGATCCTGTAACTAGGACCTGTCCTCCAGGTGATGTAAAACCCTCTCGCACCAAGGAAGTTTCTCCAGGGCCATGTGCCCATGAGAGAAGGGTTAGGACAGCCGTTATAGTTGGTGATTCGATCGTTAGGCATGTAGATAGCTGGGTGGCTGGTGGACGTGAGGATCGCCTGGTAACATACCTGCCTGGTGCGAAGGTAGCGGACCTCACGCACCACCTAGATAAGGTCTTAGATAGTGCTGGGGAGGAGTCTGCTGTCTTGGTACATGTCGGTACCAATGACATAGGAAAATGTGGTAGGGTGGTTCTGGAGGCTAAATTTAGGCTTTTAGGTAGGAAGTTGAAATCCAGAACTTCCAGGGTAGCATTCTCCGAAATGCTTCCTGTTCCACGCGCAGGACCCAAAAGGCAGGCAGAGCTCCAGAGTCTCAATGCGTGGATGAGACAATGGTGCAGAGATGAGGGTTTTGGATTTGTTAGGAACTGGGGAACATTCTGGGGAAAGGAGGGGCTCTTCCGAAGGTATGGGCTTTACCTTAACCGGGATGGAACCAGGCTGCTGGCATTAACCTTTAAAAAGGAGATAGAGCAGCTTTTAAACTAAATATTAGGGGAAAGCCGACAGTCGCCCAAGAGCGGATGGTTCGGAAGAATGTATCTTTGAAGGATACTACCAAAAGCAGAGAGGTTCCACAAAAGAGTAAAGTAGCCCAAATGCCCTCAAGTATGGAGCAGACAGAGCTTAAAGATCCCAAATTACCCATGACTAACAATAGCCAAATTAATATGAATAAAATACATTCTCTAAAATGCTTGTATCCAATGCTAGAAGTCTAAAAAATAAGATGGGAGAGTTAGAATATAAAGCACTAAATGAAAGGTTAGATATGATTGGAATATCAGAGACATGGTGGAAGGAGGACAACCAGTGGGACACTGTGATACCTGGGTACAAACTATATCGTAATGATAGAACTGATCAAATTGGTGGAGGGGTTGCTCTCTATGTTAGAGAGGGCATTGAGTCAGAAAGGATTAAAGTTTTGCAGGAAACAAAATCTGCTGTAGAATCTATATGGATTGAAATTCCATGTAAAAGGGGGAAGGCAATGGCAGTGGTGGTGTACTATCGAGCGCCTGGCCAGAATGACCAAATGGATGATGAAATGCTCAAAGAAATCAAGGAAGCTAACAAAGGTTACAGCACAGTAATAATAATGGGTGATTTCAACTACCCCGGTATCAACTGGGTCAGTGTCACGTCAGGACATGCTAGGTAGATAAAGTTCCTAGATGAAATAAATGACTGCTTCTTGGAGCAGCTGGTTCATGAAGCGACCAGAGGGGAAGCCATATTAAACCTAATCCTTAGTGGAACACCAGATCTAGTGCAAGAGATAAGGTTGTTGGGGTCACTTGGCAATAGTGATCATAGCATGATCGCCTTTGATTTAATTAGTGGAGGAGGGATAGTAAGGAAATCCACAGTACTACCTTTTAACTTTCGAAAGGGAGACTATGATAAAATGAGGAAAACAGTTAAGAAAAAACTAAAAGGAGCAGTTGCAAAGGTTAAAGACGTACATCAGGCTTGGCTGTTGTTGAAAAATACTATCTTGGAAGCCCAGACTAGCTGTATTCCACGCTTTAAGAAAAGTGGAAGGAAGTCCAAAAAAACTGCCAGCATGATTTAAAGGTGAGGTCAGAGAGGCTGTTGTTGCCAAAAAAGCATCTTTCAGGAAATGGAAAAAAGAGCCAAACGACGAAACCTGGAAACAGCACAAGCACTGGCAAGTCAAATGCAAGGCATTGATAAGGCAGGCAAAGGGAGAATTTGAGAAGAAGCTTGCTGTGGAAGCAAAAACGCGAAGTAAAGACCTTTTCAAGTACATTCGTAGCAAAAAACCTGTGAGAGAGTCAGTTGGTCCATTAGATGATAAAGGAGTTAAAGGGGCACTAAGAGGCGACAAGGCGATAGCCGAGAGACTGAATGAATTCTTTGCTTCAGTCTTTACTGAGGAAGATGTAGGGATGTTACCCATGACTGAAGTGGTATTTAAAGGTGCGGAAGAACTGAAGGAAATATCAATACATCGGGAAGATGTATTACAACTATTAGATAAACTGAAGAGTAGCAAATCACCTGGGCCGGATGGTATACATCCAAGGGTGTTGAAAGAACTGAAATATGAGATTGCAGACCTGCTATCAGTAATCTGTGAACTATCATTAAAATCATCTCTAATACCTGAAGATTGGAGGATCGCCAATGTAACACCAATTTTTAAAAAGGGTTCCAGGGGTGATCCGGGAAACTACAGACCGGTGAGCCTGACATCAGTACCTGGAAAAATGGTAGAAACCATCATAAAGAATAAAATTACTCAGCATGGCTTTAGACAAGGAAGATCTTGTCTTACTAATCTGTTATGTTTTTTTGAAGGAGTGAATAATCAGGTGGACAAAGGTGAGTCGGTTGATATTGTGTATCTGGACTTTCAGAAAGCCTTTGACAAGGTCCCTCATGAGAGACTTTTGGCAAAACTAAAGAGTCATGGGATAGGTGGCAGTGTACTATTGTGGATCAGGAACTGGTTAAAATATAGAAAGCAGAGGGTAGGGGTAAATGGCCAATTTTCCCAATGGAGAAAGGTGAATAGTGGTGTACCCCAGGGATCTGTGCTGGGTCCGCTGCTTTTTGACATATTCATAAATAACCTGGAAAGTGGAATAACGAGTGAAGTTATCAAATTTGCAGATGACACAAAACTATTTAAAGTTGTTAAAACCCAAGAGGATTGTGGAAAATTGCAAGAGGATCTTGATAAATTGGAAGACTGGGCATCAAAATGGCAGATGAAATTTAATGTGGACAAGTGCAAGGTTAAGCACCTAGGGAAGAACAACCCAAACTATGGTTACACGATGCAAGGTTCCACATTAGGAACCACCACCCAGGAAAAAGATTTAGGCGTCATTGTGGATACCATGTTAAAACCATCGGCCCAGTGTGCAGCAGCGGCCAAGAGAGCAAATAGAATGCTAGGTATGATAAGGAAAGGAATGGAAAATAAAACAAAAGATATTATAATGCCTCTATATCGTTCCATGGTGAGACCGCACCTTGAATATTGTGTGCAATTCTGGTCGCCGTATCTTAAAAAGGATATAGCGATTTTAGAAAAGGTTCAGAGAAGAGCCACCAAAATGGTAAAGGGGATGGAAGGATACTCCTATGAAGAAAGGCTAAAAAGGTTAGGGCTCTTTAACCTGGAAAAGAGACGGCTGAGGGGAGATATGATAGACGTCTATAAATTAATGAACGGAGTGGAACGGGTAAACGTAGATCGATTGTTTACCTTATCAGAATATAGAAAGACTAGGGGACATGCAATGAAGCTACAGGGTAAACTATTTAAGACTAATAAAAGAAAATATTTTTTCACTCAACGTGTAATCAGACTCTGGAATTTGTTACCGGAGGATGTAGTAAAGGCTGTTAGTTTAGCTGGGTTTAAAAAAGGTTTTCTCAAGTTCCTGGAGGAAAGGTCCATAAACCATTATTAAGAAGGGACCCAGGATATCAATGCTTGAACCAGTACAAGCATTGTGGAACCTGTGTCCCTTGGGGAAACTGCTAGGTACTGTCACAGGGTAGACCCAACAGAGCCTATACAGATGGAGATCAGCATGGAAGATCAGGGAGAATCTGACAGCATAAACAAAAACCTGTCAGGCAGTTGCTATAAGCAACTAGGACACACGTGGTCAAGGGCTAAGAAGACACACCCAGGTAGCAGGGGAATGAAAATTTCATTACCTGATGCAGATCAGCTGGGAGGAGGTGGAGCCCAGAGACACGTACATAAGACATGCTCACAAACAGTTAGGGAGAGAAAGGGAAAGAAGGAGAAAGAGAGAGAGACGGGTAATCAGTCTCATACCCAGAACCAAGACCGGTGGCAGAGAGAGAATGAACAATTGTGTCAGCGTGAAAACCAACAGGAGAGTCTGAGTGAGTCCCAGGACCTGTTTGATACTTATGGAAGTCAGCAGCTGGACGCTGAATGTGTGAATGAAAGTCACGAGAGACGTGGGAAGACTCTTACAGAAGGTAACAGAGCAGTAAATACAGAGAGAGGCTGTTTCCTACCTGAATGGGTAAAACCCAGAGTTATTAGGAAAAGCCAACCAGGAACAAGTTTAAAGGAAGCAGAGGGTAACTTCTTTCCTTGTGCTAACAGCAACAGGAGAAAGGAAGGTTTCTTACCTACAGGAGCTTGTAACTCTGCTAGCAATCTTAAATACCAAGCTTTTAACAAAGTGCCGTCTCGAGCAGTGCAATCACACACAGCTGTGCAGAGGGAGCTAAGCCCTACCAAGCTCAAAGCCTATCACGAACATTCTAATAGCAGAGCCAGTGAATGTTTTCAGTTTCCCTTTAACCACCAGCAGGGAAAGAGCTTCTATAAGCCATTCACAGAGGCATACGGTAACCCCCAGCAGGGCATTTGCTCAGAGAAGAGAGGAGATTTCCTGTTAGAGGGAGCAAGCCAACTTCACTCTAGTGATCCAGCTGACCAAACTAGCGTATGTACAAATGGTTATGAACAGATGCAGTGTGATACTTCTGATATACAAGTGAGTCCAGAAGATATGGATTGTTCTTTATCAACTGCTGACCACATGTTCTCTCTAAGATAAAGTAATGAGGTTAACCAGAAGTTAAAGCAACAATAGATTTGCTGACAAAGGTTCCTCAGTTAAGCAGTAAAACTAGGCTGTAGTGAAGCAGCAAAAGGAAAGTCTGTTTGCTAACAGAAGGACTATTTAAATACTTTTCTTTTGCTAGATTTAAAGGCTGAAGTAAAGCTATTTCTGTTCTACTTTATTTCTTTTGTTATATGCCCGGAGAGGCTTTGTTATTTGTGTTGCCAAGTTGAGAAAATCCTCATGGACGGGGAAATAAAGCCCTTGTTTGAAACCTTAACTGTGTGCACAACTAATTCTTACCAGAGAAGGCACAAACTACAACTCCCAGAGGGCCAGGCAGGGCTGTCTGCATCTTCATACAGAGCCAGGAGAGGAATCATCGTGTGATACCTGACCCCACCAGTAGGGCCCGCTGAGGGTGTGACAAGAAAATGGCGTAGTATTGAGGATTTTTTTTTTTTTCTCTTCTGGCAACATAATTTTTCCTGGGAAGAGGAGAAATAATAAAAGGACATTGCTCGAAAGAAAAATATTGGTATTACAGAATACCGTCTGGAGGAATATTCGCTGGCAGGTCGGCCAGAGGACCGAATAAAAAAACCTTTTCTCACACGCTGAAGTCTGCCAGGAGACTGAGGTAATAGTAACCTGGGTGGACGGGTACAGGATACTCAGTGAGAAAAGGGGCGCTCTAAGTTTAGATAAGGTTCTGTGTGAAAAGTACCGCACTTGGTGGGTCTTTTCTTTTCTTTCTTTATAGGAGCAGAGTCCGGAGAAGAGGATGGAGCCACGGGATATGATGGCGTGGATAAGCGAACAATGGGACAAACAGGCAAGAATGGTGCAGCATCTACAGGAGCAGTACATGGTGGCCATGAAGGAGCAACAACGACCGTTGTTGGAGGCCGTGGACGCTCTGGTGAAAAAGCCCCATGGAGAAGGAGCAACGCGTGCTTCGTGGATACTGCAAGTAGAGCTGAACACTGGCCTTGCTTTATCTTTGGGACATTTAAAACAGGAGGACAATCCTGATGACTTTATCGAAGCATTCGAGAGAATAGCTGAGAACCTTAAGTGGCCTTCAGAGCAATGGGCAATGCGGTTTGCAATGACCCTAAGTGGTGAAGCTCTGTCTGCATTTAAGGCCATGCCCGCTAGCCTTGCCAATGATTACTTAGAGATTAAGAAGGCGGTAAAAGATCGGCTTGGTCTTACACCAAGACATTATAGGCGTTTGTTTAGGGAGACACAAATGCATGCGAATGAAACACCAAAAGCATTATGTCAAAGGCTTAAAGGTCTGGCATATAAATGGTTAAACCCGGAGGGAAAATCGCTGGAATCAATTCTAGATGAGGTTGTTCTAGAACAATTTTTGTTAGCAGTACCCCCAGAAATGAAAACATTTCTCACTTTACAGAATTGCTCTAATACCGAAGAGGCAGATAAGATGGCAGAAGTATTTAAGGAAGCCAAAAAAGCTGATGCCTCTAGGATAAGCCTTTTAAAAGTAGCAGGTATGGAAGAGTCTGTTGAGTGGAGAAAGTGTGAAAAGGTCAAGGCACATAATTATAATTTGGCTAAAGATGTTCCGTCCATAAACATTAGGAAATGTTATAAATGTAGAAAGCCTGGACACATCCGGAAGGATTGTAAGGTTAGGACAGTCCTTATAACAGGGACAGGAGAGCCAATACCCAAGGGATTCATTCAAATGGTCCAGGTAGAGGGATTACAGGTCCTAGCGCTACTGGATTCGGGGGCCGATCAGAGTATGGTTTCGCGAGACTTCTGGGAAACCATAGAGAAACATCGGTCGTCCCCCTCGAATCCAGTAGAAGGCCAAGTACGCATACGATGCGTGCATGGAGAAGCTTCCCACTATCCACTATACGAGGTGGGCATACAGGGTTTAGGGGTTGTCCGTCAAATATTGGTCGCTGTGGTACCCAAACTATCTTATGCGGTTGTCCTTGGACGGGACTGGATTCCTTTCTGCCAGAAAATGGAGAAGGGTCTCCAAGATATATTAGTCTCCGCCCCCACACAATGCCCAGCGGTAGCTGATGAAGTAAAGGTAGAAGCTATAGCAGCCACTATCCCCAGTCCGCTATTTGGGAAACCGCATAAAAAGGGACCCCAGGCTCAGGAGCCACCACCATCTGGGAAACAGAAGTTTACCTTACAATTTTGTAAAAATACTGACCAGGCTAAGGGTCCAAAAAGAGCCTCCGCGGTAGCAGCGGGATATGACCTTTTTAGTGTGGAGAACGCCGTGGTTGTAAAAGGAGGAAAAGCATTGATAGACACAGGCATCCAGGTTAAAATCCCGGATGGATGCTATGGACGTATAGCACCGAGGTCGGGTCTAGCAGTAAAGTACTCGATAGATGTTGGGGCCGGGGTTATCGACCCCGATTATCGAGGTCCAGTGAAAGTCCTGTTATTTAATTTCGGGGACAAAGACTTCAGAGTACGTACAGATGATCGAATTGCACAGTTAATCTGTGAGCGCATAGGGTTCCCCATTGTTGAGGAAGTACCTTCATTACCACCCACTGAAAGGGGAAAGAGCGGATTTGGCTCTACGGGGGCAAGAGAGGTAAGGAACTTAACGGCCCTTGGTGAGGAAAGGACTGTAGAGGATCTGGGGCCCCAGATAGAAGATTGGGTAAAGCAACCCTCCTCTAGGATAGGTTCTGAGTTGACCCCTCAACAACAAAAAGAGTTAATGCAACTATTAGTAAAATTTTCTGACGTATTAACTACTCTACCGGGCGAGACCCATCTCGTAGCGCACGAAATAATCACAGTACCGGGACGAGTCATACGACAACGTCCATATAGGATGCCTGAATCCAGAAAACAGGAAGTTATTGCCCAGGTAAAGGAAATGCTGGCCACAGGCATAATAGAGGAGTCCCGGAGCCCGTGGTCCAGCCCTATAGTGCTGGTGCCAAAGCCCAACGGAACCTTAAGGTTTTGCATTGACTTTCGCCAGGTCAACGATATCTCGCAATTCGATGCTTATCCTATGCCCCGCATAGATGACCTTCTGGACCGTTTGGGGCAGGCGAAATATCTAACCACCTTAGATTTAAGCAAAGGCTACTGGCAGATCCCTTTAACCCGGGATTCAAAGCCCAAAATGGCCTTTTCTACGCCAATTGGGTTATACCAATTTCGGCGGATGCCGTTTGGTTTGCATGGGGCAGCGGCTACATGCCAGCGTCTTGTAGACCAGGTTTTGAGGCCCCACCATGAATACGCCCTTGCGTACATGGATGATGTCGTAATATATAGCACAACCTGGCCACAACACCTTACTAGGGTGGAAGCAGTGCTTAGAGCACTAAGGAGGGCGGGTCTCACACTCAACCCCGAAAAATGTTTGTTTGCCACGGAGGAGGCCAAATACCTAGGCCATATGATAGGAAGGGGCCTGGTAAAACCCTTGGCAAGCAAGATTAAAAGTGTTAAAGAGTTCCCCAGGCCCGCAACGAAAAAGCAAGTACGAAGCTTCTTGGGACTGCTCGGCTACTACCGCCGATTCATACCCCGCTTCGCAGAAGAAAACATTCTCTTCACAGAGATGTTGAAGAAAAATGCACAGAACCATGTCCGGTGGACCCCGGAAGCAGAGATAGCATTCATGACCCTCAAGGAAAAGCTATGTAGTGCCCCAGTATTACGAGGCATAGATTTTAACCTACCGTTTATAGTGCAAACCGATGCGTCGGATACAGGGTTGGGGGCAGTGATGTCCCAGGTATTCGAGGGTAGGGAGCATCCTGTAGCCTACTTAAGTAGGAAACTCTCTCCGGCGGAAAGAAACTATGCCACTATAGAAAGAGAGTGTTTAGCCATAAAGTGGGCCATTGAAGCTCTTCGCTTTTATCTCACAGGGAGGAAGTTCCTACTGATAACTGATCATGCTCCATTAAAATGGCTTCACCAAATGAAGAATAATAACACACGATTAACCAGGTGGCACCTAGCGCTCCAATCTTTTAATTTCGTGGTTCAGCACCGAGCAGGGAGAATGCATGGGAACGCGGATGCGCTCTCCCAAATTACATGCTGTCCGCCAAAAATTGCGGCAGCCCGTAATATTTTAAGGGGGGGAATGTGTCACAGTGTAGACCCAACAGAGCCTATACAGATGGAGATCAGCATGGAAGATCAGGGAGAATCTGACAGCATAAGCAAAGTTATTCACCTAGGGAAGAACAACCCAAACTATGGTTACACGATGCAAGGTTCCACATTAGGAACCACCACCCAGGAAAAAGATTTAGGGGTCATTGTGGATAACATGTTAAAACCCTCGGCCCAGTGTGCAGCGGCAGTGAAGACAGCAAATAGAATGCTTGGTATCATAAGGAAAGGAATGGAAAATAAAACAAAGGATATTATAATGCCTCTGTATCATTCCATGGTGCGACCGCACTTTGAATATTGTGTACAATTCTGGTCGCCGCATCTTAAAAAGGATATAGCATTATTAGAAAAGGTTCAGAGAAGAGCCACCAAAATGGTAAAGGGGATGGAAGGATACCCCTATGAAGAAAGACTAAAAAGGTTAGGTCTCTTTAACCTGGAAAAAAGACGGCTGAGGGGAGATATGATAGAAGTCTATAAATTAATGAACGGAGTGGAACGGGTAAACGTAGATCGATTGTTTACGTTATCAGAATATAGAAAGCCTAGGGGACATGCAATGAAGCTACAGGGTAAACTATTTAAGACAAATAAGAGAAAATAATTTTTCACTCAACGTGTAATCAAACTCTGGAATTTGTTACCGGAGGATGTAGTAAAGGCTGTTAGTGTAGCTGGGTTTAAAAAAGGTTTAGACAAGTTCCTGGAGGAAAGAGCCATAAACCATTATTAAAAAGGGACGCAGGATATCAGTACTTGACCCAGTACAAGCATTGTGGAACCTGTGTCTTTTGGAGAAACTACTAGGTACGTATGACCTAGATTGGCCACTGTTGTAAACAGGATACTGGGGTTGATGGACCTTGGTCTGACCCAGTATGGCATATCTTATGTTCTTATGATCATGTAGCCACAAAAGTGGCTGGGAGATCAACACTAAAATAATAAATTGGGAAAGATATTAATGAAAATATAGTACATTTTATGACAATCAGTTGAGCACATGTCAGAAGCAAGGGAAAAGATTTCAATTCTTGTCCAACACAAATCAGGAAAATCTTAGAGCATGAATTAATTGTGGTGTTGAGTTGTTCTCTGAGCTTGGCAGCTTGACTGCAGATGTTTCATCTCCATTCAAGGGGACAGCATCAGTGCGAGGCTTAGGGTAGTAATGTGCTAGAATGCTTCTGTTTGTACTTATAATGGGTGGTGCGTGCTGTTGGCTGATGTGGAGCACTTTGGTTAGTTGAATGGGAAGGATACTCATGAGCCTTTGGTTGAAGTAGAGTTTTCTGGTTGATTGATTTCAGTGGGTGAGCATCAACGTTCTGGTTGGTTGCTTTCCCAGAAAGTACCTTTTCTGAGCATTGTTGAAGGTGTCTCAGTTGTTTAGTCCATATGGGCTGGTAGAGTGGGTTTACATCAATGTGTTTGTTTATTGAGTCTGTGGCAAAGAACCAGGTTTCCAGAAACTCTCTTTCTCTTTTACCTTGTGCCCATGCTAAAATTTCTGTTGTGTCCCAGTTGAATTTGTATCCTTCTGTGTTTTCGTGAATTGCGACTAGGGAAAGAGGGTGTGTCTTTTGCCAGCCAATTGGTGTTCGTGTATGGTGGATAATTTTCTCCCTGTCTGGCCGACATAGTTTGTGTCACAGTCACTGCATTGAATTTTGTACACAACATTTATCTTTTGGTCTTGCTTAGGTTGTCCTTTTCATTTTGACAGGTTTCTTCTCAGGTTTGCGGTTGGTTTATGGGTTATTTTGATGTTGTAGCATCTTAATAGTCTTGCAGTCATTTCTGAGGTGTTCTGAATATAAGAAAAGGTGAGTCATTGGGATGCTCTTTCGGTCTGATGGTTGGATTTTCTAGGCTATAGGCATCTGCAGATGAAGCTCCATGGGTATCCGTTCCTTGCTAAGGTTTTGTATAGATGTTTTTCTTCTCCTAATTTGGATTCTGTGAGTTGCAGTGAGATTCTACTCTGTATAGCGTTTTATATAACTTTGTTTGTGGCATTTTGGGTGGTTGCTGTGGAAGTTCAGATCTGGTCCAGGTGTGTTGCTTTCCTATAGACTGATATGTGGAATTCGCCGTTATTGGTCCTTGTTTGAGGATGTCCAGGAATGGAAGTTTGTTGTCCTTTGCTATCTCCATTGTGAACCAGATATCTTTGAAAATACTGTTGGGTAGTTGGAATGTTTCTTTGATTTGGTTGTGTTGTATTATTACAAAGGTGTCATCGACATAGTGTACCCATAATTTTGGATTTAGCTGTGGAAGTACAATGCTTTCAAGTTTTTGCATCATGATTTCTGAGATTAGACCGGCTATAGGGGATCCCATTGGTGATCCTTTCAGTTGTTCATAGATTTGTCCATCAAACTCGAAATAAGTTGATAAACACGTCTCGAGGAATTTGCATATGCTTTGGGTTGTAAGTTACCCCTGTATATTGATTGGCAGTTTTTGTTCAATGGATGTGAATAGTGCTGTGGCATCAAACAATACCATCTCTTCATCTTCATCGATCTGGTGGTCTTTTAGTTTGTTCAAAAACTATTGGGCATTGTTTGTGAAGTGTTGTGATCTGTTGATCAGGTGTTTGAGGCATCTCCACATATCTTTGGCAAAGTTGTACATAGGTGTGCCTAGAAGTGAGATGATTGGTTGGAGTGGTTCGCCTTCTTTATGTACCTTTGGAAGTCTGTAGAACTGTGCTATGTTTGACTCAGTTGCTCTCATTCTCCAGCATTCTCCTTTATGATTTGGTTCAATTGTTTGAGTTTCTTTAAAGTTTTATTGATCTTATTGGTGAGTTTCATGGTTGGGTTGTTGTTGATGAGCCAGTAAGTTGATATGTCTTGCAGCAGTTGTTTCACTTTCAGCATGTACTCTGCCCAGTCTAGTACTGTCATTATAAATCTTTTGTCGGCAGAGAGAATGATGATGATGTGGTTGGTCTTTAAGGATTGAATCACTTGTTTCTCTTGTTTTGAGAATGCGTTGAATTTGTGGTTCCGTTTCAGTGCAGGAACGATGGTTTGGCATAGGTTTTGTTGGGTTTTCTCACCAAGTCTGTTTGGATTTAAGTAGGCTTTTGAGGATGGCCAAGAATTCTGTATTTGTTACATAGTTGAGACTGAGGTTCAGTCCTTTTGTGAGACTTTGCTTTTCATAGGTTTCGAGTGATCATTTGGATAGATTTGTTATCCATTGTTTTTCATTGTTGTGGTTATCATTGAGAATTAATTCAGATTGCTTGTTCTGTAGAGCGATGCGCTTTCTCTCTCCTGTGTTTAGTACTCTGTGTTGTATTGCCGAGTCTAGGTCGAGAGTAACATAGTAACATAGTAAATGACGGCAGATAAAGACCAGTATGGTCCATCTAGTCTGCCCAGTAAGAATGGCAAGAGTAGTTGCACCTGCCGCTCCATGGAGGTCACCCCTCCCCATGTCTCTGTTTAGGGATGAACCCACTGCTCTGTGTAGTACATACCTGTTTGTTGAGAAATTAGATAGTTAAGTTTATTTTGATTTTATCCTGTTGCTGTAAAGGGATCCACTGTGTCTGTCCCATGCCATTTTGAATTCTGTCACTGTGTTTGCCCCCACCACTTCCATCGGGAGGACATTCCAAGCATCCACCACCCTTTCAGTGAAAAAGTATTTCCTGACATTGCCTTTCAATTTACCCCCTTGCAGCTTCATGTTATGCCCTCTAGTTTTACAGTGTCCGCGTCTTTGGAAGAGGTTTGTTTGTTCATTGTGGTCCTATTGTTCATTGTGGTCCTATTGTTCTCATACTTTTGGACTTCTGTCCAGTAAGGTTCATTTCATATTTCCTGAGGTGGTTAGGGGCGTCAGATATAATTAGGCAAATCATCCGCTGGATGCTTTGGCATGCCATTGTCGAGGCATTGGGGTGGTTTAGCGGTAGTCAGTAGTTGATGCTCTAAGGCGAGCCACCACACAGAGCAACTATTCTTCCTGCACGAATGCTTGCAACAGAATATCCTACCTTACAGCATCAACTACTGCTGGGGTCTTCCTTGGTCTTCACCCATGAAGTCCTTCTTTGATTAGTGTGTGGTGCATGGTGTGGGTTGAAACCACCACTCCAGATTGCTCCAGGTCAGCCTTAAGCTTTTTGGATGTTGTACGTGATGTTTTTCCAACAGTTTCACTAACCTTTGAAAATTTCTTGGATTAATTTTCCTCTTCCCACCATGTCCTGAGAGGTTCTTGACAATTCCATGAGTAGAAAACCTCTTAACAGCAATGCAAACTATAGACACAGGAATCCCAAGGTCTTTGGAGATGGCCTTGTACCACTTTGAAGTTTGATGTTTGGATGAAGTTCTGAGTATCCGTTCTTTACTGTTTAATGTTTTTTAACTTTGTTTTTATGGAAAGGTTTTTGTATATGTTCTTTTTAACTCAATTTTTATGCCTTGTTTATATATTTTTATATCCATTTTATTTTGGTCGATGTCCGGATACTGTACCATCGAGGTCCCCTGAAGAGAAATTTGCACACTTTCATATCCCCCTTTAGTTTTTTTATCCCCAATTTAATTTATTATTTACACTATGACTTTTTTAAAATTTCATATTTATGAAATTTTACATTTTAACTTTCACCAAACAATGTGAAAAGACACATAGAAAACCAAAATATATCAAGATACATCAAGGAAAATATATAATCAGATACCACAAATTAAGGTATATAGAGACCCAAGTAAGGAATTAATAATAACAAACAAGATAATAACCAAAGGGCACATTCTCTTAGAACAACCCCCCAAAGGCTACTACTGTGAAGGAAGAGTCAGAATATTCATGCTTTCCCTATTCGATAGAAAACCAGCCAACAAGTTAGATTTAAAAAAGTAGACATCTTATTATCATGTATCACCAATCACCACAAAAGCACAAGGAAATCAGAACACAAATTACAGCCCCAGAGACTGTGCCCTGGCCCATAAGGCCAGAAACCCCTGTTGCCATTTCGGAGTGTGCTAAGACATATCAGGAAAAATGCTTATACAAGATCCTAAGAAGGCCTTATCAATAACATGAACATATAACTTAAAGACTGCATTCTGATCAAATTTCAAATCAAAAGTCACAATAAGAGTCATCCTCTGGTTGATAACCTCCAGTGATGATTCCAGGAACTCGGTCGTTGGCAACGACTGAGTTCTCTTGCCAACCTGGGGTGGCAAAACTCCGCCTGGTGGCAAATACTGGGTTCTCTCCAATGGAGGCAAATTCCCAGGGTCCATCCCAAGAACCTCCATAAAATACTTCTTGACCATCTCAACAAGCGGTACCAAAAGAGACTTAGGAAAGTTCAGTAGGCGCAAATTATTGCATCTTACTTGATTTTCCAAATATTCCATCCGTCGGGCCGCTATAGAGCAGTCTTTCATTAACATACCACTCACAGTCTGCTGACTTCCCACTGTAGATTCTAAAGTATCCATTCTTCCTGTGAGAACTTCCATTGCCTTTGACTGATTAAGAACAGCCTAAGAAACCACTTTAACGTCTCCTAAAACTTGACACGAAAAACTTTGTAGATAGGAAGTAAACCCCTAAATCACTGTCCACAGAGACTCCAGTGTCACTGCTGTTGGTCTTTGTACTTCACCCATAGCTCCATGTGCAGCCATTTTGCCTCTCTGTTTCACGATAGACTCCACTAATCTCAGAAAAGCAGCACTTCCCCCTCCATCTGCTCTCACTCCCAGGGGAGATGAAATATCTACTGGGGCATCTCCCAGAAGGGCTGCCAGGTTCACCTCATGGGTTCATGGGAGCTCCACAGCACCAGCTAAAGAAAGGCTTCCAGGATTGGGGGCGGTGTCCACAAAATAGGGTTCAATGAAGCCCCTTTGCAACTGCTCAGGAAACACCCTGGGCGGAGCCGAGGAGCCTGGAACCAGAAATGCAGGCAGAACGCCAAAGGCATCCAGTGTCATCTGCTGCGATGCTGCAGAGGATACATCCTCCAGGAGTGGTGGTCTTCCCTTCCCTTTCCTCTGCCCCATGGTGATGGGGAAAGCAGAACTCGAGGCAATCAGAACGGGAATGCCAAACAGGTATGCCATCTTGGATCCCCTACACTATGACTTTTGGTTTTAACATATATGAATTTACCACCTATCATGGTGTCCCAATGATATCTTTTATTCATTTTATTATTTATTATGGCTTTTAGCCTGGTTGCCCTTTTTTAGACTTATAATTATGTTTTAGGTTTGTTTAAAACCCCTTCTTAATTTATAATTTTAATTAAATTTTTGAGTCTGCTATTATGATCAGGTCTGGTGGTTTATCTATTTATCATTGTTCATCTTTCGACTGTTATCTCCTTTGGAACTCATTTTATCCTAATTAGGATACAATGTATTATCACCACCCTCATAGAATCTGTTGGGATCCAAATAAACTTATAACTTACTCACATATACATGGTTGAATCATTTCTCTTAGGACCTCCCTTTTTTAAATCCATCTCTCAGCCTCAGCATAGTATTCTCGTAAGTCTGTGCAACTCACTACCCAAGTGACATATGGTTCTTTGCACAGCCTTTTCAATGCAAACAATAGAATGTTTCATATGCTGTTCTTCCACGTTGGAAGCACTTGTTTTGGAGGCTCTTTATTATTATTCACTTCATTTTTTACTATCATCTTTTTGTTTTGTGAAGCAAACCAGCATTAATGTGATTGGTGGCTGCACATATGACGTGTTTCCCTCGCTTTAAATTGAAGTGCGGCTTAATTTTTAATTTCTTTTTGGATGCATTTGACTAGACAGACGTTTTGTCAGATTGGTTCCATATATAATGCCTTTGGAAATATACTTTAGAATAACTCTTTTGAGGAATCCACCCTTATTTGAATATGCAATGCTCTTTAGCGATATGGCTTTAAGGGGGCTATTATGTTTTAGCGCACCTCATCCATTAAATTTTTTGGCATCCCCAATCTTCTCTCGCCGTCTTGCGCTTCTACTATTACTATTATGGCAATATACTATTATATTTATAGATTAGATACACTGAACACCTTTTTAAACTCAGAGGTGACCCCTGACAAACAATGATAACTAGATAGCACACAGCAACCTTCCCAATATATATGGCTCACAAGAGAATATTTTCTGTCCCCTTATAATTCATTTTTGTACATTTATTTATTTACATTCTCTTATATACCATGCTATTCTGCATCAGTGTGGTTTACATTGAACAGGGCATTATAACTTGGAGATAACTATTTTACAGGGAACATGGGCTATGGAGGGTTAAGTGGCTTGCCCAAGACCACAAGGAGCACCTGTGGGACTAGAAACCCCAGTCCTTCCAGCCCAAGGTTGCTGTCCTCTAGTAGGATTTGAACCCCCAACCTTCCAGCCTGAAGTACCTTGCCCCAACCACTAGGCCACTCCTCCACTCCACTCTACTCCACTCTACATCTCTTTAAATCTTATTAATGATCTGTGTAGGTCCTATGTTTTTATGATATAACTTCTAGAATGGACAATCCGATACACATACAATGGACTTACTACGGACTTTATTTGATACATTCCTCTTAGGCTCGGTTGGTCCATATTTGATTCTCTCTCTTCACAGACTCAATCTTCTCCCTCCTCCCAGTTATGGTAGATAAATGTTGCAGTAGATCTATATTTCCCTTCATGTTCTAAGATTTTCCTGCTTTGTGTTGGACAAGAATTGCAATCTGCCCCCCCCCCCCCCGTTCCCTGTTCTGACATTTGCTCAACTGATTATCATGATATGTACTATATTTTCATGAATGTCTTTACCAATTTATTATTTTAGTGTTGATTTCCCAGATATGTTTGTGGCTACATGGTCATATTTTGAGTATCCTTAGCTTAGGTGAGTGTTTATATTAATTAATGAATTTATACAACAGTAACATTGACATTGATTGGTCTTAGTGTTTTGTCCTTTTCATGCATGCATTCCCTTACTCTAATTAATAAGAAGATATGATTTTAATTGATATTATTCATTTTATTGATTGCTATTGCTTTATGTACTTCTTATGATATATTATTAATTTTGCTATGGTTTTGATAATTTATACAATCAAGTAGCATTTGTGTTCAAACTATTTTATATGTTATATGTTTTTCCCTGAGCATAGTCCCATTTTAGTATGTGTTATGAATGTATTTATTTGTTTTTTATCTTTTATATGATGTCTTATACTGCTGATGAAGGCTTATGCTGAAACACATGTAGGGCTAACCTTGTTGGATAGCGAATACATTTGTTTGTCCCTATCCACAATGTGGTGTTAGTCCTCCTTTCTGCTGCTACAAACCACAGAAACCTGGTTTGAATTTCAATGATGCCCCTTGTGATCTTGGGCAAGTCAAAATCTTCTTTTACCTCAGGTACAAACTTAGATTTCATGCTCTCTGGAGACAGGAAAATATCTACTGTACATGAGTGTAACTTGAACTTCTGAGAAAAGATACTAGATAAAGCCAATTTCCTCTTGTGAGCAGAAGGTAATTTCAAAGTTAATAGAGAGAACATAAATATCATCACATATGACCTGAAAAGTCTATTAATTTTAAGTTTACCTGCAAAGGAACATTAATGAAAATATTCTCAGATAAATCCAAATGTCTAAGTCTAGTTCAGAACTGGTTTTACATTTTAGCTCCATTTATAAGCACAATTTGGCTGAGACTTCATCACGGTATTCCACTTAACAGTGGTTAATATTCTCATAAAACTAAAAGGATAGAACTGCATTTGAAAAGCCATAAATCAGTGCTTTCTCATGTTTTTCAGATCTTCTCTCTTTATTTAGACTCCTCCACAGTCCAAATGCAGCCAGAACTGCCTTCCAGGCTTCAGGAAATCAGTCAGGAAAGGAGAGCCCATGTGCTGCTATGACTGTGTTCCCTGTCCAGATGGAGAGATTTCAGACCAAACTGGTTAGTGATTTCAAATTATAATGTGACGTTTCCTTGATCACAGATTATTCACTGCATTAAAATAGCAAGATTGTCCATAACTCAACAATGTGATCCCTTAACAAACTAGTCCAATCATTGCCATCTTTGTCCAAATGTTATCACTGTCATTTTCCTGATATCACATTTTCATGGTTACAAATTAAACAGACTAAATTCCACCACTGATTTGAGCCCAGGACACTAGTATTTTCCAAAAACAAATAAATACATTCATAACACATACTAAAATGGGACTATGCCCAGGGAAAAAACACCACTCCTTTTACCGCTCTCAAGTACATTCTGCTAAGCACTCTTACTTCTCAACTGCCATCTCCAATGCTCCAAATCAAACCAGGCATCTTTATTCTGTTCTCCGTTCTCTCTCCTCTTTACAGACACCTTTTTCCTCCTCCCCCACTCCCCCTCTTCCTTCTCCATCACAACTTGCTTCCTTTTTCAGTGGCAAGGTCTCCTCCTTAAGGGCATCCCTACCTTCCTGCCCTGTTCCCATCTCTTCCCCGCCACCTGTTCCCTCTCCTCCTCCCATCTCCTCTCTTTCCCACTTCTGGGCCTCTTTTGACCCGATTACTTCTCCTGAACTTCTCCAACTTATATCTTCTTCTAAGAAAACTTCCTGCCCCCTTGACCCCATTCCTTCCTCCTGGCTTTTGACCCCATCCTTAGGTTTTCTCCCCTTCATCCTCACCATCTTTAACTCAAGTCTCTCCACTGGAACTTTCCCGAAATCTTGGAAACATGCTTTGGTGCGCCCTATCCTTAAAAACACCTCACTAGATCCTTTGGTCCCTGCCCACTATCGTCCCGTTTCCAACCTCCCGTTCTTATCTAAACTCTTGGAAAAATTTGTCTTCGCACAGCTTTCACATCACCTTGATTCTATTAACTTCCTTCACCCCCGTCAATCTGGGTTCCGTCAGGGTCACAGTGTTGAAACGGTTCTCTTGGCTTTCTCTAATGCACTGCATGTTGCACATGATCGTGGTGATATTTCGGTAGCGGTTGCTCTAGATCTCTCAGCTGCCTTCGATCTGGTCGACCATTCCCTCCTTCTTCAACGTCTACGGGATGCGGGTCTTTGCAGCACTGTACTTCACTGGTTTCACTCTTTTCTCTCTTCTCGGACTTACTCAGTTCTTTCATCCTCCCCGTCCTCTCCCTCTTCCAATCCTCACGCTCTTCCCTGTGGTGTTCCCCAGGGTTCTGTACTTGCCCCCCTCCTCTTTAATCTCTTCCTGGCGCCCCTCGCATCTTTGATACAGCAATTCGGTATTTCTACTTTTTTCTACGCAGATGATATCCTTTTGCTTCATCACACCTCGCCTTCCTCCCCTGACCTTGCTGTACTAGATTCTTGCCTTGCAGCAGTAGCTGATTGGTTGACACTCAATTGTCTCCATCTGAACCTCACTAAGACTGTTGCTATCTGGTTTTCCCACGGCTCTTCCCCTCCCTCTTTGGCTCCCTCCTTCTATGGGTCCCCTGTACCTCTGGTTTCCACTTTCCGATACCTCGGTGTACACTTTGACTCTGACTTGTCTTTCCACTCTCACATTTCTCACATCACCAAAACATCTTTCTTTTTTCTTCGTCAGATCCGTTCTATCCGTCCTTTCCTCTCCCCTTCGGCCCTTGTCACTTTGGTTCTCTCCCTAGTTATGTCACGGGTGGACTTTGCGAACTCTCTATTTCTCGGTTTCCCGAAATACCAACTTGCTCGCCTCAGTAGAATTCAGCACACTGCCGCACGCCTGGTCACACAATCTTCACCTCGGGATCATGTAACCCCTCTGCTCTTTCATCTTCACTGGCTGCCCGTCCCCTTTAGGGTAACTTTCAAATTGCTTATCCTGACTCATAAAGCCTTTCACACTAGCACTCCCCAATACCTAACTGATCTTCTCTTCTTTCACTCTCCTAGACACACTCCCCGCTCTTTCCATCTCAACCGTCTTACCCTCCCTTCCCCTTCCCGTGCCCACCTTCAATCTACCCGTTCCTCTGCCTTCTTCTTTGCTTCTCCTGCCCTCTGGAACGCCCTCCCCCCCTCCCTCCGCCTAGAACCTCAGCTTGCCACCTTCAAACAACAATTAAAAACCCATTTGTTCTCCCTAGCCTTTAATATTCCCTCCCCCTTTGTATGATTGTTTCTCTTCCCTACCTTTTGTTTCTTGCCTAGGCCCACCCTATGTTATGTTTGTTTTGTCTCTTTGTTTGCTTTGCTGTCCTATCAAACATTGTACACTTCTTTTCCCTTTCGTTGGCCTTGGCCTTCTTTTATTGAATTTTAATTGTACACCGCCTTGATTTTGTGAAAGGCGGTTTTTATCAAATACAATAAACATAAACATAAACATAAACATATAACATATAAAATAGTTTGAACACAAATGCTACTTGATTGTATAAATTCAAAACCATAGCAAAATTAATAATATATCACAAGAAGTACATAAAGCAATAGCAATCAATAAAATGAATAATATCAATTAAAATCGTATCTTCTTATTAATTAGAGTAAGGAAATGCATGCATGAAAAGGACAAAACAACCAGTGATAATGGTCAATTAAACAAATAAGCTATTGTTTTGCCCAAAAGAAGACACAACAAAGAACTTGAATATTAAAACACGAAAAAAGATAGCAAACCTGTTAACAGCAGTATCTCAGTTATTCTTGCCTCTATGGATGTGCAGTAACTCTGGTAACCCGGAGGCCCACCTGACCTCTTAGCCAATTAACCCCCCCCCCTTGTCCACACAAACACCATGGAGACTAATCATGGTACAACTCTGGTCGCAGCTTTATTCAAACATGTAACATAACATAACCGGCCCAACATGGGCCAACGTATTCAACATCCCCAAATAACAACAACCCCCCCCCCCCCCAGCACCGGACAATGCCCACACCCGCCATCTTAGTAGCAAGGCTGAGCATTCTCCACCCCCGAACCCCCGCCGCCTGCCTTGCCATGCTAGTAGCAAAGGCCGGCACACCACCCTAAACCGGACCGAGACCCCCAACCGGGATGCCTCGCCCCACCCCGGGGAGCCCTCCGCTCCCCCACTGTTCCTAAATTAGTTGAAGCCCCGCCGCCTCGGTGAGCGTGGGCTCTCCACCCGCCACCCCACCCAGCTGCAACAACCCCAAGCCAAAACCTGCGGGCGGGCGGGCGGGAACGCTGCCGTCCCTGCCGAGGAGCCGCACCGAAAAGGCCTGACCACGCGGCTCCTCGGCAGTCCCGTCCCCACCCCTCAGCCTCTCCACCAATGATATCGCTCCCCGGCCTACCCGGGAGCAATCACTCTGCCTCCTTACGGCCCCCCCCCCGATTCCCCTATCACGTGCCGGAGGCCGAGGCCGGGCCCGGGCCCAGGTTACTGGCGGCCGCGGGGACCCGGCCCGCGGCCTGGCATATTAACTCTGGTAACCCGGAGGCCCACCTGAGCATTCTCCACCCCCGAACCCCCGCCGCCTGCCTTGCCATGCTAGTAGCAAAGGCCGACACACCACCCTAAACCGGGCAGAGACACCCAACCGGGATGCCTCGCCCCACCCCGGGAAGCCCTCCGCTCCCCCACTGCTCCTAAATTAGTTAAAGCCCCGCCGCCTCGGCGAGCGTGGGCTCTCCACCCCGCCACCGGTGCGAGGTAGTTTATCTATCCTTGCACCGCCCCCCCATAAAGCTGCGACCAGCCCACTGCTCAAGTGCCTCCTGCCAGTCATTTAACAACAGGTACTGGCCTACGGGCGACAGGTGCACACCGTCCGCTCGGTACAGCCCCGCGCACCCTGGGTCTGCCCAAGGGTGCAGCACCTGCCATCCCCCCGCTTGTTGCAGCCACCGGCCAACCTGCCAGTTGACTTTTGCCAAGCCGCGCGACCACCGCCGCTGCGACTGACAGGCCGGCCGGGGAATAATGTCCGACCAGACAATCAACACTTCCGGCCAAGTCTCCCAAAGCGCCTTGATGTCCCGCTGCACCGCTCGTATGAGCTGCCTACAAGTCCAATTGGAGAGGTCGTTACCACCTAAATGTAGCAACACCCCCACTGGTCGCTGCCGCCGGTCCATTTGTCGCCGCATCCAAGGGAGAAGCTGCCACCACCGCATACCACGCTCCCCCATCCAGAGCAACCGGATGTTGCGGGTCGCCAGTCCCAGATGCAGTCCCAACGGGCGCAGCACAGCTCTCCTCTCCGCCCAGTACACGAAGGAGTGCCCGATGATCCACCATTCCTCCATCGGACCTGCTCCAGCACCGCCGGGCCCGGGGTCCGAACCCGGAAGCCACCCTGAAACAGGAAACAAAGCATTAATAACCCCCCCCCCCGCACCCCCTACCCCACCCTCACCCGAACCCCATCATACTCGGTCCGGGCGGACATAACCTTCAAAAGCCCCCGACCGACATCTACCGATCCGTTGAATCACCTCACCCCCCAACCCCGCAGCCGCCGCGCTGGTCGCCGCCCCAATCCGGAAGGAATGAGACACATACTGCCGCTCAGCACATCCCAATCGCCGCAGGGCCAAGCGCATCACCGCCGTAAATTGGAACTGCGTGACCGGATTCCCGTCCACATGACGAAACAGGAAACCCTCCACCTTAGGCCGCCGGTGCATATAGTCTGCCAAATTACACACCGGGCAAGAACTAAGCCCAGGAAGAGCCCTCAACAGCACTTCCCTTCCCTCACCACACCACGTGGATCGGTCTTGGAGCGCACCAGAAAGATGTGCACCGACGCTTCCTGGATTTCCACATGCTGCACCTCCAGCCCACCCCGGGCCATCCCCCCACCCGACTTAGGGACTAACTCACTAACCCAAAACACCCCGAAGAAAGCCGTAACAAATAACGCCCGAAACAGCAGCGCTTCAAATTCAGAAGCCGCCACCTCCATCAATATCACCCACATACGCGCCAGCAAGTCGTGAGATATGGGGCGGCGCCAGTCACGAACCGGCGGCCGTTCTTTCACCCTCC
Organism: Ichthyophis bannanicus; assembly: GCA_033557465.1. Lineage (NCBI taxonomy): Eukaryota > Metazoa > Chordata > Amphibia > Gymnophiona > Ichthyophiidae > Ichthyophis > Ichthyophis bannanicus. The sequence goes on from CM066033.1 coordinate 210,750,158, forward strand.
CGGCTAACAGCCACTTCACCAAAAACGACGAACTAGGGCTGCCCCATCCCGCCGCTTTGCTGAAAAAAGAGAAACCCGCCAAAGCCGCCCTCACGGACGTCCGAGACCAGCCATGCCCCTTAGCCCACACTATGAATGACCCAAACAACCGCGCATCGCATCTTCACCCCCTCCATCCGTGCTCCCATAAAAATTCCCGAACCCTGGCATATCCGCGCTCATACGCCGCCCACGTACCTGGAGCTACTGAGGACCGTAGCAAATTCATCACTCCTGAGTCCCAACCCTCCAAAGGTGCTCTGGCACCACCGCCGATGACTCGTCCGCTCCGGGGGCCAGGGCTCGAAACTGCGCCCACTGAAAACGGGACAAAGCATCAGCTATGGCATTCTGTGCTCCCGGCACGTGCCGTGCCCGCGCCGTAATGTTGAGACGCAAACAGGCTAGCACAAATAACCGCATTAACGCCGCAACCCGAGGACATTTAGGCGACTGTCGATTAATCACTTGTACCACCGTGGCGTTGTCACACCAAAAGACCACTTTCTTATCCCGCAGCCTATCCGGCCACACCCAGAATGCCACCACTATCGGGAACAACTCGAGGAAGGTCACATTACGGGTCAGCCCACACTCCTTCCACACTGGCGGCCAGGCCGCCGCACACCACGACCCTTGGCAGTATATCCCCATCCCAAAAGCGCCTGCCGCGTCTGAGAACAACTGCAGGTCAGCGTTCGACAGCTCCGGTGCCTGCACCAGCGCACAGCCATTAAAATCCGCAAGGAAGGACTCCCACACCCGCATATCCTCCCTCATCCCCGACGTCACACGGATATGATGATGCGAGCGCCGCGCACCCCCCATGGCTAATGACAGCCTACGCGCAAAAGGCCTCCCCATAGCAATCACCCGGCAGGCAAAATTCAAATGACCCACCAAAGCCTGCAGATCCTTCAGGGTCACTTTAGAGGCCGAACCCACTGCCGCCACCAAAGCCCGAAGCCTCCCCCCTTTATCCAACGGCAAACGCACCAAGAATTCCTCCGAATCTATTTCGATCCCCAGAAAAGAAAGGCGCGTCACCGGCCTGAACGTCTTCTCCCCCGCCAGCGGAACCCCAAACTCGGCAGCCATCTTCTGGAAGGATCCCAACAAGGAAGCACAGATCGCCGACTGCGGAGGCCCTACAAAAAAGAAATCATCTAAGTAGTGCACCACAGACTCACACCCCGCTCGCTGTACGAGCACCCAATGTAGGAAGGAGCTAAAGGCCTCAAAGTAAGAACAGGAGATAGCACAACCCATGGGCAGACACTTATCGTAATAACACAGGCCATCAAATTGGAATCCCAGTAGCGGAAACGCTGACGGGTGCACCGGAAGCAGCCTGAAAGCCGATTCGATGTCCACCTTCGCCATCCGTGCCCCTTTTCCACAACTGCGCACCAGCTCTAAGGCCTCATCAAACAACGCATAGCGCACTGAACACAGTTCCCGCGGGATGTGGTCATTCACCGACTCCCCAGGCGGAAAGGACAAGTTGTGGATCAGATGGTAACAGCCACGTGCCTTCTTTGGGATGACCCCAAAGGCGACACGATGAAAGGCGAAAAGGGGGGGTGGGCAAAGGGGCCAGCCACTCGGTCCAAGGCACATTCCGCCGCAATCTTACTGCGTGCCACCTCCGCCAGACTCCGTACCGAGCTAGCATTACTACCCTACACCTCCTCCACCCTCCCCCGAAACGGAACCCGAAATCCTTCCGAGAAACCCAACCATAACAGCCGCGCCTCTGTGCCGTGCCCCGAGCCTGCATATCTCTCCAACCACGGCCGCAACGCCTGAAGTTTAATGGGGGTAGGCGCCAAACCCCCATTCCCTCCATTACTTACCCCCCCTGGCGCCCCGGCCACTGCCTTCCGACTACACTTCGTCGCCGAGTGACTCGCCCCACAGAGTGAGCACACGTGCCGGAACTTACAGTCCGGGAAGGGGCAGGACGATTTATTAAAACGCCAGCATACGTCTCCCCCCGGCCCACTGTTAGGCGACCCTGGCTGCGCCCCCGTTGCCCGAAAGGACCGAAAGGGCGCCACCGAAGCCTGACCCCCCCGCTTTACTAAACCCCCCCGCACCACTCGCACTACTTCGTTTCGCCGACATCTGCGTCAGCCAAAGATTAATATCCCTCATCCCCCATGACAACTGCCTATTTTCTTCCATCATATCCCGGAACTCCTCATCATAATTTAGCCAAGCCCAGCCCTCGTGCGCCTGTGACGCTGCCAGGATGGCGTCAGCATAAGCCAACAACTCCCCATACTTACTCGGGTCCGCATGCCCACACACACTCGCCATACGCAAAAAAGCGCAGGTCCAATTCAACGTATTGCGGGAGACCTTCCGCACTCTCCCCACCTTCTTGTCATCCTTGCGCTTTTTCTTACTCTCTCCCGAGCGCTTCCTCCCATCCAAAAGCCGGAAAATATCAATATACCGGCATTTCAGTATTCGCCGCCTCAATTTGCGTGGCACCCCCTCCCACAATTCCGCGCAACGCACCATCGAGGACACCGACCCATCCCCCGCTCCCTTCCCCGTCCCCGAACCATTCGACGAACTTGCCAATGACGAGGAGGACGAGGAAGACGAGCTCCGTCTACAACGATGCCTGTGCTTCCACTTTGCCTTAACCTTGCCCCCCCCCCCAGAGCCACCTCCCACCTTCCCCCAATGCGCCTCCCCCATCTCCCGCCCCCCCCCCGTGATCCCCCTGGACTCACCATCCGCCACGCGCTCACCAGCCACTGGCATCGCCACGGTCGCGCTGGGCTGCTCCGCACCCTGGGCCATCGACCGACTGCTGGACGCCTCGCCGGCTACCGCCGCACCACTCGCTGGTACCTGCCAAGAAAAAGAAGCACCACCAGAAGGACCCATTCCATTCTGCCCAGCCCCCCAGCCTATCCCACCCCCTAGCGGCCATGCAGACGTACCGAGACCCCCTGTGGCCCAGTTCCCATGCAGGTGGCACCCCTCTACCCGGGAACCCCATCCCGCTCCAATCCCCCCACCCGAACCCGCCGGGTCCCATCCCCATGGACTGCCCAGCTACTGAGGGCCAACCCAGCCACCCTTGCCCGCCCGGACCCCCCGGGGCCACAGCACCTGCCCCTTGGGGGCTGATTGGAACTCCCATTGCCAATTCCATCCCCCCCAGCTGCCCCGGCACTCTAGCACTATCCACCTGGCTCCCCCCCCACCCCTCTGGCCCCTACCGATCCATGCCCAACCTGCCCATGGCACCCGGTCTCCCCCTCCACACCCCCCTCAACTCCCAAACCAGAAACCCTCCTATCCAACCCCCCACGGCCCCGCCTACTGCCCCTCCCCCGCAGTCTCGCCATTCCCCTGGCCACCCGAGCAGGCTGCACAACAGCCCCAGCCCCGGAGGACACACTGACCCCCCGAGACCAGCCTCTCGATCCCAGGGTGCTACCGCCACGACCCTTGCCCCTCTGCCCCAAGCCCTTTGCCGAGCGCACCATGGCCACCCGCGCTACCTGCCCCCCTCAAACACCCACCTCAGACCAGGACCTAAGGGGCTGCAGGAATATGCTGTTTATTCTATTATTGTATTTATTTATTTATTATTATTATTATTTTTGTTTTTTAATTTAGTTGTTTTCTTTCTTTTTTTTTTTTTGTAAGAATAACCCCCGGCAGTCCCAATAGCTCCCAGCGCCAAGACCACAAGTACCCGGCCCTCCCCAGGCACCTCTGTATCACAGGGTAGGTGTCCGGTGCTTCTTCCCTTCAATTAGTTTTAAATATACTACCCCCGGACCCAACCCCCACACACCCGATCGCTGGAATACGGATCCTCCAACACCCACTCTCACCGCCCTCGGTCCCGATGCCGCAGTCTTCCAGCGAACGCCGAGCCACGAGCCGCAGAAGAAAACGCTGCCGTCCCTGCCGAGGAGCCGCACCGAAAAGGCCTGACCACGCGGCTCCTCGGCAGACCCGTCCCCGCCCCTCAGCCTCTCCACCAATGACATCGCTCCCCGGCCTACCCGGGAGCGATCACTCTGCCTCCTTACGGCCCCCCCCCCGATTCCCCTATCACGTGCCGGAGGCCGAGGCCGGGCCCGGGCCCAGGTTATTTGCGGCCGCAGGGACCCGGCCCGTGGCCTGGCACATTACTCCTGCAAATGGCATATGAGCAAAGGTACCTACAATGGAGCTGCAAGATTAGCATGGATTATCTCCTTTTTCAGAAAATTCAGATATCTTATCTGTAGTTAGTACAGGCCTGTGAGTGATAAAGAACAAATAACGAAACTCGAGCTAGAAACTCACCCCAGAATCATTCCCATTTTTGATCCATCAGTTTTGTCAATTTCTGCCTCCCATTTTCTCTTGTGTATGAATAACATTGTTGCTTTGTCCAGAGAGCAGAAGTCAATAAAACTGGGATGCCGCCTTCTGTTGGCTGTCAATATGTGTAGAGACATCTGACAACAACCAGTTATCATCCAGTTGTTTAATATTAATGCCACTTGACATAATAGTTGATACTACCTAAATGACTGAACAAAAGCCCATATTTGTCTTCCAACTTTGTGAAAGTCTTAAAATGGGTACTAATAATAAGTTGACCTGGTCACCAGCTTTCTTTAGACTACCATCCTTGCCAACTAATCAATTTGCCAAGTATGATAAATTTTGAATTATCCAAAATCTAGATGTTGGCTGGGAATCTTAAAGCCAAACCACTCCATCACAGAGAAAAGAAAAGGCCACTCTATGAAGTTGAAAGCTTTCTCCATATGAAGTGAAAGAGCCAGAAGAGGATCCTCCTGGAGATCTGCCACTGAGTTTAGTGTAGAAAATATTATAGAATTATCTGATAACCTTCGACCAGGTCTAAACCATGTCTGATTTCAATGGGTCATCTTGGCTATGACATTGCCAAAATCTGTGAAATTGTCATATCCCATGAGAACACATTCCAGAGGAGCACATGCTGATCTGGACACATGATTAGTAACTAGGGAACATTAACGTCCCATGGATGACATAACTGTCATGTTGGTACCATTGATATAGGAAAATGTGTGAGGGAGGATCTGGAGGCCAAATTTAGGCTCTTAGGTAGGAAGTTGAAATCCAGAACATCTAGAATAGCATTCTCAGAAATGTTTCCCATTTCACATGCAGGACCCAAAAGGCAGGCAGAGTTCCGGAGTCTCAATGCGTGGATGAGACAGTGGTGCAAGGAAAAGGGTTTTGGATTTGTTAGGAATTGGGCAACATTCTGAGGAAGGAAGGGGCTTTTCTGAAAGGATAGGCTCCATCTTAACCAGGGTGGAACCAGGCTGCTGGCATTAACCCTTAAAAAGGAGATAGAGCAGCTTTTAAACTAGATAATAAGGGAAAGCTAATAGTCACCCAAGAGCACATGGTTCAAAAGGATGTATCCTTGAAGGATACTAGCAAAAGAGAGAAGCTAGGACATCCTAATAGGGAGGTTCCAGTAAAGATAAAAGTAACCCAGATGCCTTTAAGTATAGAGTAATTACCCTTGTCAACTGATAACCAGATCATTAATATGAGTAAAATACAATCTCTAAAATGCCTGAAGGTAAATGCTAAGATAGAAGAGCTAGAATATATGGCACTAAATAAAATGTTAGATATTATTGGCATCTCAGAGTTCTAGTGGAAGGAGGACAACCAATGGGATACCGTGAACCAGGGTACAAACTGTATCACAATGATAAGGTAGATAAAATTGGTGGAGGGTTTGCACTTTATGTTAGAGAGGGCAGTGAATCACATGAGATAAATGTTTTGCAGGAAACAAACACCCTGTAGAATCTCTATAGATAGAAATTCCATATAAAAAGAGGAAGACAATGACAGCAGGGGTATACTACTGTTCACCTGGCCAGAATGAACAGATGGATGATGAAATGCTAAAAGAAATCAGGGAAGCTAACAAAAGTTATAACACAGTAATATGGGTGATTTATTACCCTGGTATCAACTGGGTCAATGTCACAACTGGTCGTGCTTGGGAGATAAGGTTTCTAGATGAAGTAAATGACTGCTTCTTGGAGCAGCTGATTAATGAACTGACAAGAATGGAAACTATTTTGTACCTAGTCCTTAGTGGAACACAGGATCTGGTGCAAGAGATAACAGTGTTGGGGCCACTTGGCAATAGTGATCATAATATCATTGCATTTGATTTAATAAGTGAAGGGACGATGGCAAGGAAATCCACAGTACTATATTTTAATATTCAAAAGGGAGACTATGATGAAATGAGGAAAATAGTTAAGAAAAAACTAAAAGGAACAGCTGCAAAGGTTAAAGGTTTACATCAAGCATGGGCATTGTTTAAAAATACTATCTTCAATGGAGAGATTGAATGAATTCTTTGCTTCATTCTTTACTGAAGAAGACATAGGGAAGTTACCAAGCCCTGAAATGGTAATTAAAGGTAATGTATCAGAATAATCGAAACAAATATTGATAAACCAGGAAGATGTATTACAACTATTTGATAAACTCAACAGTAGCTTATCATCTGGATCAGATGGTATACATCTGAGGGTACTGAAAGAACTGAAATATGAGATTGCAGACCTACTATTAGTAATCTCTAAACTATAATTAAAATCATCTGTAATACCTGAAGATTGGGCAAATGGCCAATGTAATGCCAATTTTTAAAAAGGGTTCATGGGGTGATCCGGGAAACTACAGACCGGTAAGCCTGACGTCAGTACTGGGCAAAATGCTAGAAACCATTATAAAGAACGAAATTACTGAACATGTAGATAGTCATGGTTTAATGGGAGAAAGTCAAAATGGATTTAACCAAAGAAGATCTTGTCTTACTAATCTGTTATATTTTTTGAAGGTGTGAATAAACAGGTAGATAAAGGTGAGCCAGTTGATATAGTGTATTGGGATTTTCAGAAAGCCTTTGACAGTGTCCCTAATAAGAGATTCTTGGTGAAATTAAAAAGTCATAGGGGCATGTTTACTAAAAACCCGCTAATTTGCGCGCCGCAAAATAGCGCACTAAAAGCGGTACTTAAGAGCGCTTAAACGCCCCGCAATCGTGCGTGTCACCCCCGCACAGGTGCGCGGCACAATAACGGGCCCCGCACAAGTACGGGCCCGCAAATGTCCGATAGAGGCGTGGAATGGCTAACGGAGGGCGGAGGAAGGTTCCTGAGGGGCGGAGAGACGGGTTTAATGGGCGGGGAAGGGGAGGGGAGAGGCTCCCCGCACAATATCGGGGCCGAATCCCAAAGCAAAACTACCGCGAGTGAAACACTCGCGGTAGAGGGCATTTAAAGGGAAGAGAAACCATTTCCGTCAGCAATGTACAGCAAAATCGGGGAAACCTGCAAAACGTGAGCAGTGTGATACATGTGCACAGCACAAAAGTGAAAATAAAAATAGAAAGTGACCACAACAAAAATATCACAAATAGTAATGCAGCTGGGGAACAGTTATAGTAGTGGGCAAATATAGAAAACACACCCAGGAAAGCTCCAGAAAGAAGAAATGAATATTGGAAGGGTCTACGGAGCGGAGACTCATCCAAAACAAATAGTAATTACAATTACCTGGTAATTGTAGTTCCTTGAGAGACGACAGCTTAGTCCTCGACGTATGGGTAGTGCACCTCCTCCTGCAGCATGAAGACTGGACCAATCAGATTTCAGCTCCTCTGGAACCTTCATACCAGGCAACTCTGGAACTCCAGTGAACTACTGTCAAAGCAAACTCAAACACGTAGCTAACCTTTAATAAGGTCCCTCTTACAGGAAATGTATCCCTCAATATTAATAAAAATTTTTTTTTTTTCGATTGTAGCCAAAAGACACAACTAACAGGGACGAAAAGTCCCGCCCCTGCCACAGCAGAAACATATAGAAAGAATAAAAGTAAAAAACATTGGAGCGAAAGGAAAGAAAGCACAAGGGGACGCACTCACCTGGGAATACGGACCTCTGAACCCAAGGCGTGCCGTGCTAAAAGAAAGAAGACAGGGAGAGGCAGGAGGACTAAGCTGTCGTCTCTCAAGGAACTACAATTACCAGGTAAGTGTAATTACTATTTCCTTATCGTTTCTCCAGCTTAGTCCTCGACGTATGGGATGTATCAAAGCAGCCTAACGGGCGGGATTTTGCCAGCCGGCACGCAGAACCGCGGAACCAAAACCAGCATCGCTCGCCGCCAAGACATCAAGTCGATAATGTTTACTGAAAGTGTGCAAAGAAGACCATGTGGCCGCCTTACAGATATCCACCGGCGAAACCAAACTGAATTCCGCCCAGGACGCTGCTTGTGCTCTCGTAGAATGAGCACGCAATCCAACAGGCGGAGCCCGACCGTGTAAGAGATAAGCCGAACCAATCGCCTCTTTAATCCACCGAGCAATAGAAGCCTTCGCCGCCGCTTCCCCTTTGCGAGGACCGCCAAACAGCACAAACAAGCGGTCTGATTTACGAAAATCACTGGTAACTTTTAAATAGCGTCGCAAAACCCTCTTGAGGTCCAAGCAACTCAGTCCGCGATCAGAAGCACGCCCTTCCGACTCTGAAAATACCGGAAGGGAGACGACCTGGTTCAAGTGGAAAGGAGAAGTCACCTTCGGTAAGAAGGAAGGCACAGGCCGCAGGACCACCTTGTGAGCCGAGAAAGACAGAAAGGGCTCCCTGCAAGAAAGAGCCTGGAGCTCGGAAATACGGCGTGCCGAACAAATCGCCACTAGAAATACAGTTTTAAGAGTCAAATCCTTTAAAGAACTACGAGAAAGAGGCTCAAAAGGAGCTGCACTGAGAGCTCACAGCACCAAATTAAGATCCCATGAGGGTACCGAGACTCTGCGGACCGGACGTAATCTAGAAACAGCTCGCAAGAAACGAACGACATCAGGATGAGCACCTAAAGACACGCCCTGAACTTTTCCGCGATAACATGACAGTGCCGCCAATTGTACACGCAAAGAACTGGCGGCCAGACCTTTAGTAAAACCGTCTTGTAAAAAATCCAGTATCACTGGAAGAGAGGCTGTAGCCGCTCGGATCTGATGCCTAGAACACCAGTCCTCAAAAATACGCCAAACCCGTACATAGGCCAGCGAAGTGGATCTCTTGTGCGCCTGTAACAGGGTCGCCACGACCGACCAGGAATAACCTCGTTTGCTTAGCCGAGCCCTTTCAATAGCCAGGCCGTAAGAGAGAATCTCTCCACTTGCGGCATGCGCAGGGGACCCTGACACAACAGATCCAGAAACAAGGGAAGTTTCCACGGAGAACCGTCCACCAACCGCATCAGATCGGCATACCAAGGACGACGAGGCCAATCCAGCGCTATCAATAGCACCCGACCCCGGTGAGCTTCGATACGCTGAATAACGCGCCCCAGCAGGGGCCACGGAGGGAACACGTAGAGAAGACCCGTGGAGGGCCAAATCTGCAAAAGAGCATCCAGACCTTTGGACATTGGCTCTTGCCGTCGACTGTAGAACCGAGCTGCCTTCGCTGAGCGGAACGTGGCCATCAAGTCCATGACCGGTTCGCCCCAACGCTGAACCAGCTGCGCGAACACCCTGGGATGGAGTTCCCATTCGCTGGGATCCACCTGAACTCTGCTGAGAAAGTCCGCCGTCACGTTGTCTTTTCCGGCGATGTGCGCCGCGGAGATGGCTGGCAGCTGGGGCTCTACCCACTCGAACAACGTCCGAGTCTCCGCCTCCAGCCCGACGCTTCCGGTTCCGCCCTGCCGGTTGATGTAGGCCACAGTCGCTGCATTGTCGGAGAGAACCCGAACCGCTCAAGACGATATCCGGGTCTCGAAGTGTTGCAATGCCAATCGAACGGCCCAAAGTTCCAATCGGTTGATCGACCAAGCGCTCTCCTCCGGAGACCAGAGCCCCTGAACGAACTGGCCCTCATAATGTGCGCCCCAGCCCATCAGACAGGCATCCGTTAAGAGCGGAACCCAGTCCGGCTGCTCCAATGGCATCCCCACTCGAAGCGTGAGTGGACTCAACCACCAACGTAGATCCCTGCGAACCGCCATCGGGCAAGGTAGACGTTTGCTCAGGGAATCAGACTGGTTGGACCAGCGACGGAGCAAGGCCCGCTGGAGCGAACGCATGTGAAAGCGTGCCCAAGGTACCACCTCCAGGGAAGCCGCCATCGTCCCCAGCAACTGCAGGTAGTGCCAGGCCAACGGGGCTGGAGATCTGCGAAACTTCCGCACCAGAGACTGAAGAGCCAAAATCCTGCGTTCGGGAAGAGATACCAACCCCCGCACGTTTCGAACTGCACCCCCAAATATTCGAGAAGCTGTGTCGGAACCAAATGGCTCTTGTGTGGGTTGACCACCCATCCGAGAGACTGCAAGAGCGCCACGACTTTTTCCGTCGCCGCCAAGCTTTCTGCGCGAGACTTCCCGCGAATCAACCAGTCGTCCAGATAGGGATGAACTAGAACCCCGTCTTTGCGCAAGGCTGCCGCTACAACCACCATGATTTTGGTGAAGACCCGAGGCGCGGTCGCCAGACCGAAGGGCAAAGCCTGAAACTGGAAATGACCCCACGGCAGCGCGAAGCGGAGATACCTCTGCTGGTCTTTTTGAATAGGGATATGGAGATAAGCCTCCGTGAGGTCGAGAGACGTGAGAAATTCGCCCCGGCGAACGGCAACTATGACGGACCGAAGGGTTTCCATCCGAAAGTGGGGAATCCGCAGACAACGATTCACTCCTTTGAGATCCAAAATGGGACGAAGATCGCCACCCTTCTTTGGCACCACGAAATAGATGGAGTACCTTCCCAGACCATATTCCGCTTGCGGCACGGGAATGACCGCCCCCAGCTGGAGAAGACGATCGAGCATTTGCCAAATCTGAAGGGTCTTTCGAACCCCCCGGCAGGGGGATGCTACAAAGGAATCGAGCACGGGACGGGCCAAATCGAGAACATACCCGTCTCGTATGATGTCCAAAACCCACTGATCGGACGTAATCTGGGTCCAAGTGGAGAGAAAATGTCGAAGACGCCCTCCGATTACCGGCAGCTCCACCTGGACCCGCTGCCCTTCATTGGGGCTTGCGAGCGGCCGGAGAACCAACCGCCGAGAATCCTCGGCTGGCTCCTCGAAAGCCGCGAAAACTCGACGCCCGGGAGCTATATCTGCCACGCTGGAAGCTCCCATAACGGGGCGACCGGAACCTACGAAAGTCCCGAAACTGCCCCCGAGCGACCGGAAGCGACCTACCCCGCTTGGGTCTATCCTCCGGCAGGCGACCGCCTTTGGAGTCTCCCAGATCTTTGACCAACTTATCCAAATCCTCACCAAAGAGCAGTTTACCTTTAAAAGGCAATTTGCCCAACCGCGACTTGGAAGACCCATCGGCCGCCCAATTTTTTAACCAAAGGGCTCTACGTGACGCCACCACGGATGCCATGCTATTAGAGAGAGCTCTGATGAGATCATATTGGACATCCGCCAAATACGCCGTGCCGGATTCCAAGCGGTGAATCTCCGTCAGCATGTCGGTCTCCAAAGAAGGAGTTTGCTGAAACCGCTGAACCCAGCGTAAACAGGCACGGGCCACCCAAGCTCCACAAACGGAAGCCTGCAATGCAATCGCATCCGCCTCAAAGACTTGCTTTAACAGCCCGTCCATTTTCCGGTCCTGCGGCTCATGTAACGCCGCACTCCCTTCCACCGGAATGGTAGTCTTCTTAGTCACCGCCGACATGGCCGCGTCGACCTTAGGAGATCGGAAACGCTCTAGATCCGTGTCCGATAAAGGATAAAGCCGACGCATGATCTTAACTCCTTTGAGACCTGACTCAGGAGTGTCCCACTCGGCCTGAATCATCTGGTCAATAACCTTGTGAATAGGAAAAACCACATTAGTTTGTCGCACCGCCTGAATAATGGGATCTGCCCCGTCCACCTCCTCCACCTTAGTAGTAGGGGCCAGTCCTAGAGTCTGAAGCGCCTCCGAAACAAGAGCTGGAAGCTCTTCACGTCGGAACACACGAATAATCTTTGCTTGATCCTCCGGCTCCGGAAGCTCGCCTTCCTCCAAGCCGTCTGCATCCACCTCCGGGTCGAACTCAGGATCATCACCTTCAGGCCACTCAGTCTCCGCAGAAAAAGTTTCGTGCCCCCGTGGACGCTTAGGAGTCCTGCTATCGGTCAACGGAGGCTCTCCCGAAGAGGACTGAGTAAACACCCCCTGCGTTGGGAGTGGTGCGACTCCCATAACCTGGCGCCTACGGCAGAACGCCTGGTGCAGAAGCAAAACAAAATCGGGAGAAAAATCCTCCAAGGGCAAGGCCCCTCCGAGGCCCGACTGGCCCACAGACGCCGAACCACCGATTGGAGGGACCCTCGGGGCTTTCTTCTGAGGCGATTCTAAGTCCCCTGATGCGGCACCGGACTGCGCCGCCACAGGCAAAGAACTTTCCAGGCGCTGTTCCATGCTGCGAGACAGTGAGGCACAGCGTGGACACACTCCGGTCTCAGCGTCGGCGCCCCGCCGAGATCCACAAATGAGACAAAGAGATCCCGCTGACATGGGAACCCCCGCGCTGGGAAAAGCTAGCAGGCAGTGGGCAATATGGAAGAGAAAGACCCGGCTCACTGACCCAGAAGAACCATGCGGGAACTGGGCAGTAGCTAACAATAGAAAGCCTGTGCAGTCAAGGGGGGGCACGTTTCCCCTTCACCTCTTAAGAAACAGCTTAGGCTTTCTGTAGATCAGGCCCCTTGTCTTTTTTTTTTTTTTTTTTTTTTTTACAGACTCACCCAAGAACACCCGAGGGCTGACAAAAAGAAAATGCCCACAAATCAAGGAGACAACAACCGCCCCACAAAGGAAGGGAAAAGTACCTGCTCAAGCACCTCCCCCCCCCCCCCTTAGCCGCGGGAACGCTGAAGGCCAAGGGGAAAAAATCCAGAAACTAATTGAACTGACAGGAATCAAAGAAATTAAATAAGTAAACTAAAAGGAATGAAAAAAAAAATGAAAGAAATACCAAAATATACCGCGGGACACACCGAAGATAAAACCGCGAGTCAGTAAAAAATGGCCGCGGCAGGCAGGCAATTTTGGCGCGCTTTTTTAGTTCTCCCCGGTGAGGAAACAGCCTGAGGGAAACCTAACACTGCTGCGGCATAGACTTCGCGCCCCGTGAACACCGCGACTCTGGGAGCCCCCCGAACAAACCGTAATAGCGTTGAGAGATCCCAGAACAGCTGGGGAGATTACAGAACTCGGCTCAGCAGCCGTCCTGATCTTCCACAGCCGTCAGTACTCACCGGCACTAATGAAGCAGACCCCTCAAGCCTCCGGAGAGGAGCTGCAGTACAGCCGCCGCTGGAGCTCTGCCCCGAAGATCCCTGGGGCAGAGATCCAAGTCACCCAAGGAAGACAGGCTAAAGTACAGAAGCGGCAAAGGCTGGGCAGGAGAGGGACCTTCCTCAGGCTCCCCCCCCCCCACGGAGTGCCGTGATAAGAAGAGCAAAATTTAAAGGGACAGAAACCTTACATTAAGCAAATGAAAATAAGTCCTAATGGGACCCAAATAAAAATCAAAAGGTTAGCTAAGGAAAACAAAATTCAATTATCTAATCAACTAGTGAGCCCAGCTAGACTCACTAACGTCCTCCTGCTGCATGAAGACTGGACACACTGGAGTTCCAGAGTTGCCTGGTATGATGGTTCCAGAGGAGCTGAAATCTGATTGGTCCAGTCTTCATGCTGCAGGAGGAGGTGCACTACCCATACGTCGAGGACTAAGCTGGAGGAACAATAAGGAAATGTCCTTTTTGGAGCTTTCCTGGGAGTGTTTGCTATGGTTGCCCATTAATATCACTTTTGCCCAGCGTGGTGATATATTGTCCCCCAGTGTCTGTGGTCATTTCCGGGGTTTATGTGCACGTTTGTCACCAGACAGAGTGCATGTGCCCACAGTAAAAATGCGTAGAGCAGGGTTTGTGACTCCATCCTGCCAGGTATACTACCTCCAGGGGCTGCATTGTCTCTGTGGCCATAGTGTGGTGCAGCGGACAGAGCCAGTACCTCTAGGACCAGAGGGTCAGAGGTTCAAATCCCAGCTGGGGCACATGCCAGCCCAGCCCATATATTTTATATATATGGGGAAAACACCCATATTTTACACAACACTGCAAAAACACAACAACAATGGGCATTACCTACAGCCAAATCCCCCAAATGCAGTCCCGTACTGCCACATTGCAATCTGGTCATCTGCTGTTTCGGAGAGCAGCTCATGCCAGCATGTTGGCGGACGAGTACATGTGGTGCAGGGGGCAGTGGCTGCTAGCCACAGAAGACAGAGGCCTAGCCATGTGCAGGCTGGCACAGTCCACTGCAACAGACAGGCCCTGCCGGATCCACAGTCATGGACGTTCCAGGGAAACCAGCCAATCTGTGGCTACACGGTGGTGCAGTGCACACAGACAGTGCATGCAAAAACAGAAGGTCACAGGTTCAAAGCCCAGCTGGGGCTTCCGCCAATCCTAGCCACATATTTTTCCCAGACCTACACAGTGATAGTAAGGACACACCTTTCGTGTCGAGGACATATGCAATGGTAATACGTCTATCTTTTACCCCACTGAGCACAGACACCATGAACAGGGGCAGTACCTAGAGCAGACTCTCCCAAATGCATTCCTGGTGTGCCACACACCAGTCAGGTTCCATGCTGCCACTCATACAAATGCCTGTGCTGTATATCTATGCACCACCCCCATGGCATGTAGATGTAGCTCATGCATATTCATGAGGGACAGCAGGAAAACACGAACAGTGTGATGCAGACCTAGACTGGGGTTGGGAATCTCTGCCGTAAAGCAGCAGCCAACAGGGGCAGACACACCCACACCCACACCCACAGGCCCCATTGGCCAATGTCTCCTGGAGAGGCAGAACAGTGGACCCTGCGTGCATCTCCCAATACTAGCACCTGCATACCTTAGCAATGTCACCCTACACCTGAGGTATATGGTACACAGCTCTGAGACGTTTGCTAGGAGTACTGGCAGATAGATATCCATACGTTACGCACATACTGCTAGTTGACCCCATCAGAACAATCTATTAGGTGTTTGCGGGGCGTGCTCCAGGACTGGCCTCTGACGGTGTTTACCACCCTGGGGAGTGACCCCCAGCAGTACTGCGTACCATATCCATGCCTTGCCGTGCCTAGGACAGGTTTGGTGGCCAAGGCTAATTACCTCCTCAATAGTAGCACCATGCTGGCATAGGTGTGGAAGTGTGTGTCTGTCTATACAGTGGGTGCTGGCTGCAAGCCCCTTCCACAGCCCACACTCCAGCACTGTTGCCAGTATTGGCCTGCTAATGTGCATAATGAGTAGCAAGGGACCATGGGTATATCTCAGGCAGGGTGGGCTGACCAGGATGCAGCTGCACAGGGCATAGGGCACTGGCAGGGACATGGTAGTGCCCGGCCACCACCTACACAGACAGGGGGACCTCTGTATGTGCTGCTGGGGGATCACTCTCACCCTGAGTGTGCAGTGATGGCAGTATGGCTAGGCACACCCATAGTGCTGTATTGTGTTTCTCTCATGTGATATATATGGGTTTCCTGTTGGGGCCTTTTCACTGACTTTTCTGCTTGTGTGTGCTGCCACCCCAGTTGTGGGTGCATGCATTTCCATCAGGACCAACCAGCAGACTGAGTACAGATGGTATGTGTCTTGATGGAGTGCCTTGCAGGGTGCAGTGGCTGATGGCTTGCTGCAGGTGAATATCAGATAGTGGTGGGGTGCATCTATGAATATCCAGGCCTAATGTCTGTCTGATATTGTGTTATGGATGTGTGTGGAGCTGCTTGGGCTGCCCTGGGGGGGGGGGGGTGGTGTCTACTTCTCCAGCAGGACTGGGGTTGATGGTCGACTCTACTGCCATCGGGGAGGGGGAGGAGGAAAGAAGATAGTATGGGGATCTGTTGGTGGGAGACCCTGTTTTGTCCACCGGGGGGGGGGGGGGGGGGTGTTCCACTAACTGTGGTAGACAGCGATCTCCAAGATGTTTATGCAGCACCTACCTATTTCACAGGTTATTGCTGCTTTGGAGCTCTGGCATGGCCGCATTCAGCCATGCAAGGTGTTGTGCACCTGGTCCTGGGCGCATCATCAACACTCAGGGTGGGCATAGTAACCGCACAATGTGATGGTGTTTAGCTACTCTTTGCCGTTTGTCCACCCACTCAGGGCACCCTACCAGGCCGAGGTGCTGTGTGGGTGCACAAGGACACCTCCCCCTACCAGGCCGGGTAGCTTTAGGGGTGCAGTTCCCATCTTGTGTGCATCTGTGGACAGCTGATTTGCATGTGCAGTGCATCATAGGTACGGGTGGCCTAATCCTATCCTGTTTACACCAGCAGACTGTCTGTGATGTGACGTGCAGGCTATCTGCAGCCAGGCAGGAGCTTGCTTACAGTTATAGAGGTGTAGCCCAATGGTTATGCCACTGCCTGTGCAGCCAGAGGTCTTGGGTTCATACCCACAGTGGGGTTCTGTGATAGGGTTTTCCAAAGCATTTTTTACATTTACTGTACATATGTTGATGCCTGCAATAACACCCTCAGCGTACTGTACCCATAAGGTGCCTCTGAGGGTGCTTTATTGGGCACCCTATAGGGCACTTTATGGTTGGCATCCATATAGGGTGCACTATACATTATCCTGTGTCGCAACATACATGCTGCCCTATAGGGGACATTCTAGGGTGCCTTGGCGGACGGTGCACTGTAACATGTGCCTTATGGTCCGCCTTATGTTAACATGCTGTGAGAGTGCGTTTGCTAGTAGTTATCACAAAATAGAATTAAAAAGCCTCCTAAAGCACTCCACAACATAAAATATACTGCCTCAGCTAGCCTTTTTCAATGGGCATTGTGAGGGATTGAACCCCTGGTCCCTGCACCATTGGTCAGTGTCTTAACCATTGTGCTGTGGCTGTGTTCCTTTGCTTTAGCATCAGCGCGCCGCCTTGTGGCCATCAGCGCGCCGCATCCTGCTGCCCACAATGAACAGTGCGCCGCCTTATGCCGCCCCAATATGAACAGTGCGCCGCCTTATGCCGCCCCACAATGAACAGTGTGCCGCCTTATGCCGCCCCAAAATTATTTTGCCTCCTGACACACATTTCCACATTCAAGGTGGTGCCTCAGCCAGCCTTTTTGGGCTGCACACACTGGGGGATTGAACCCGTGGCCCCTGCACCATTGGTTATTGTCTTCACCATTGTTCTACAGCTCTGTTCCTATATGTGCCCAGCTGCGCCCCACTTAGCCTTCCCACGTGCTAATGTGGGCCCCGCACATTAACGCGACGCGCACACATACGGTCTTTTTTTTTCCTTTTTCGGCCTGAACCGCCCACTCCTTATATGGCACAGGACACTACCGCGGCCCCGCACGTTAGGAATGTTTAGTAAACATGCCCCATAGTATAGCAGGCAGTATACTATTGTGAATCAGAAACTGGTTAAAAGATAGAAAGCAGAGGGTAGGGCTATATGACCATTTTTATCAATGGAGAACGTGAATAGTAGTGTATCCCAGGGATCTGTGCTGGGTCCGCTGGTTTTTAACATATTAATAAATGACCTAAAAATGAAAATAATGAGTGATCAAATTTGCAGATGCCACAAATTATTCAAAGTTGTTAAAACACAAGAGGACTGTGAAAAATTACAACAGCACCTTGATAAATTGTAAGACTGGACGTCTAAATGGCAGATGAAATTTAATGTGGACAAGTGCAAAGTTATGTACCTAAGAAAGAACAACCCATACTATGTAAGGTTCCACATTAGGAATTACCACCCAGGAAAAGGATTTAGGCGTTATCGTGGATAACATGTTAAAACTCTCTACCCAGTGTGCAGCAGCAGCCAAGAGAGCAAATAGAATGCTAGGTATCATAAGGAAAGGAATGGAGAATAAAACAAAGGATATTATAATGCCTCTGTATCGTTCCATGGTGCAACTGCATCTTGAATATTGTTGCAATTTTGGTCACCAAATCTTAAAAAGGATATAGCAGAATTAGAAAAGGTACAGAGAAGAGCCACCAAAATGGTAAAAGGGATGGAAAGAAACCACTACGAGGAAAGGCTTAAAAGGCTAGGGCTCTTCAACTTGGAAAAGAGATGTCAGAGGGGAGATATGACAGAGGTCTATAAATTAATAAATAGAGTAGAACACGTAGATGTAGGTCAGTAGTTTACTCCATTAAAAGTAGGAAGATAAAGTTAGCTTGGGGAAGAGGCATCTGACTGAGAGTTGCGGCTCTCACCTCTTATTGCGAGCTCCGATCCTCGTCAATTTTTTTTACTTCTATGAGGGGCAAGAAGCGAAAATTGCAGAACTAGCCCTCTGGTTCCGGGTTATGCATGGTGGGTACTCAGAAGATGCGTGCCAAATGTGGAGTGAGCCTTGGAGTTCGATATAGCACTGAAGTGGGACTGGTAGTTCTATCTAAGTCAATCTTGAGTGAGGTGTCTCTAAGCCCCAATGGAAGAACTGTGTCGCCATGACTGAAAGCAGTGCCAGCAGTATCATGGTGCTCTTGTCAGCTTCTCGGATGGTGAAAAGGTCTGTCGAGAGTTTGGAGTGGACCTTAATGGTGGCATCTTCTCCCATTAATTTGGTTATTGTTTCATCTATTGCTATTGCTGAGAGGGCACTGGTGTCTGCTGAGAGTGTGAAGCCTTTACCACCGGGAATCAGCAGGTTTAGAAAACCAGCAGTCATTACAATGGATGAACTGTGGGAGTCGACTGCTACAGTGAATTCTCTGCTCTCCATATCAGGTATTTTTCATAAAGAATTATCTGCTGTTAAGGAGTCAGTGCAGGTAGTCTCTCAAGAGCAGATACATGTGACACCGCACCTCCTAGCCCTAGGCGTAATCAGGCAGTTGGTGCGTGCCACATGGGGGTTTTAAAAGTCCTTGGTAGTGCTGAAGCCCTGTATCTTTATCTTCTTTATCTTTATCTTTATTAAAACACTTGATAAACCGCCCAGGCCGAAGCATCAGGGCGGTGTACAATCATAAAAAAGCGACAGCTGCTGAGAAAGGAAAGAAAGAAAAGAACGCCAAAAAATAATAGGACAGAGAGAGAAGTAGCAAAGAATAAAGGGAAGGCAAAAAAATAGTAAAACAGTAGAACAATAAAATGTTAAAACCAGTAAAAGCTTAAAAAGGAGTGGGGAGGGGAAGAGGGAAACGAGAGCCGAATTAGGTGGGATGGGAGGCGAGACTAAGGGGATAAAACACCATCAGTGGGGGGAAGAGCAGGGGAAAATGAAGGGGGGTGAGATAGGGAACTAGGGGGGAAGACATCATCAGTAGGGGGGGGGGAGATCGAAGGCTTGACAGAAAAGATGGGTCTTGAGAAGGGCTTTAAAACGAGTGTAGGACAGTTCAATACGGAGAGGAAGGGGAAGAGAGTTCCAAAGGGCGGGACATAAGAAAAAGAAGGCAGAGTGTCGGGTGGATTCAAGACGGGCCTGAGTGGGTGAGGGCAGGAAGAGGCGATTTCCATGGGCAGACCGGAGAAGACGGGGAGAGGGCTGAAGATGAATGATATTAGCTAAATATTGGGGAGAATCAGAGAAAAGGGCCTTGTGAGCAAGGATGAGTAGTTTAAACACAAACCGAAACTTGATAGGGAGCCAGTGTAAGGAAAGCAGACAAGGAGAGACATGGGAGCGAAGGGGGGATGAAGTGATAAGACGGGCAGCGGCATTTTGAACAAGTTGAAGACGATGGAGTTGGTAAGAAGGAAGACCGGCATAAACAACGTTACAGTAATCGAGACGCGAAATAACCAGAGATAGGACCAGAGTGATAATAGAGGAATATGAAAAGTAAGAGCGAACGGCCTTGATGCGGCGCAAATGGAAGAAGGAAGAACGAACAGAAGAGATATGGTCGTGAAAAGAAAGGGATGAGTCTAGGATAACACCCAGGTAACGGATAGTGGGGGTGGAAGGGATAGAATGGGGACCCATGACAGGTAGTACCGGAGGGGGTGGGCGACCGAAGGTGACCCAAAGAGCAGCAGATTTAGTGGGATTAGCATGCATGAAATTTGACTCAAACCAAGAAGTGATAGAGGATAGACAGAGGTTAAGTGGGACAAGGTCAGGGGCGGAGGGAGAGGTATGATGAACCAGAAGGATGTCGTCAGCATAGATATAAAAAGAAAGAGTGGATTGCTGTATTAGCAAAGCTAGAGGAGCCAGAAAAACATTGAAAAGAAGAGGGGCAAGAATAGAGCCCTGGGGGACACCACAAGTGACGGGGGCAGGAGGAGAGACCGAAGAGCCAGAATGGACTGAGAAAGTGCGACAGGACAAAAAAGAGTGGAACCATCGAAGAACTGTACCATGAATACCGAAATCAGACAAGCGAGAGAGAAGGGTGCGGTGATCAACTACATCAAACGCAGAGGACAGATCCAAAGAAACCACTAGAGAAATATCACCACGATCGTGAGAGCGGTGAAGTTCGGAAAGCAGAGCTGTGAGGACAGTTTCGGTGCTGTGACCGGGGCGGAAACCAGATTGCCGGGGGTGAAGGGCGTGAGTGGAATGAAGATGAGAGGCCAGCTGGGAAAAGACAAGTCTTTCAAGAATTTTGGACAGGAAGGGAAGATTAGAGACGGGACGCCAGTTGGCAGAAAGAGTAGGGTCAAGAGTGGGCTTTTTCAGAAGGGGACGGACAATAGCGTGCTTCCATAGAGAGGGAAAAAGACCGGAGGAGAGACTAGAATTGAAAATAGAAAGGATGAAAGGCACTAGTGCGATATGAGAGTCCAGTAACCAGGAGGATGGCAGAGGATCAAGAGGACAAGTAGTCTGGTGAGCGGATGAAATAGCCTTAGTGAGTTCGAGAGAGGAGATAGGAGAGAAGGAACACCAACTGTGGGGAAAGGTGTGAGTGGGAGAGGAGGGAGGTGTGGACGTAGAGGGGAGAGGGGGAGAAGAGGTGGGAAGGGGGGAAAGGGGAGGAGGGCAGGAGGGGAAAGAGGAGCGAATGTCAAGAATCTTACGGGTAAAGAAGGAGGCAAGAGAGGAGGGGCTGGGAGGAAGGGGTTGGGAGAGGACAGAAGGGAGAGAAGAGGGGGAAGAAATAGATTTAAGGACAAGAAAAAGGCGCCTAGCAGAGTTTGAGGACATAGAGATGAGGTGAGAGTAGTATGAGTGTTTGGCGGAAGTGACTGCAGAACGGTAGGAGAGATGAGCAAACCGATAGTTGGAGTGAGAATCAGGTGTGCGGAACTTCCTCCAGAGCCGTTCAGCACGGCGAAGATTGGAGCGGAGAAGAAAGAGACCAGGGTGGTACCAGGAACGATGAGAGGATGGACGGGGGGCCGAGGGACGGAGAGGTGCTACAGTGTCAAAAGCAGCCGAGAGAGAAGAGGAAAAAAGATCAACTTGACGGTCAATAGATAAGGAGGGGAATTCTGGGGGGAATAACGTATGGGCAGATGGAAAAGAGGACCGGGAGTTTGGGGTGAAACGCCGCCTGAGCAATGGAGTGGAGGCTGAAGAAGGGGAGCTGGTGGAGCCTGGGGAGGGGAGGGGGAAAGTAAAAAAGAGACAATGATGATCAGACCAGGGAATGGGGGCAGAACGAATATTAGAGGGGAAAAAAGGAGAAGAATCAAGAGTGAGAATAAGATCCAGAGATCGACCAGAGACATGAGTAGGACAAAGTACGTGTTGGGTAAGGGATAAGTCGGAGAACAAAGAAGAAAGGACCTTGTCACGGGAGCGAGAGGGAGGAGTAAGATAGGCGTTAAGGTCGCCCAATACAACTAAGTGCGGAGATAGAAGAGCGGAGTCGGATAGTGTGTTCAGCAAGGAGTCCCAGTTGTGGACTGAAGTGACGACAGCCAAGGTTGGGTTTCCAAGTTAAAGAATACTTTATTATTGCATAAGGTATTGCACAAAGTATTGCAAAAGAACAGCACAGGATTTACTCCCCCAACACAAAAGTAGAATGGTAACCTTTTTGTACCAAATAAAAGTTCAAGTGTACAGTCAGTTCTCCTGATTCTTCTCAGGGACACGTAATGCAGTTAAATGCTTTTAGGCTTCTTCCAGCTTCACCAATACAACAACACTTCAGGATGCTAGTAATGCTTTCCTAGTAACAGCTTTCAATAAAGAAATCTTCTAGCTGTTGTATTCTCTTTTCTAATGTCCATATCTTGTTTAACAGCTTTAAATAGAAATGGCAATCTCCACCCTCTCTTGCCTATTAGTACCAGGCTTCTTGTGTAGGAACACTTTCTTACGTTGCCTTTCATTCACAGCTGCAAGTTATGAGGCTCTGAGTCCTTGCACCCAGCAGAACGTTGCTGTCTCTGGTGCAAACTTCTAAGAACATTGATTTAGGCTTCACAGCACTCAATCATAAAACAGGAACAAATTATAGCTCCTTACTCTCTCATACATACACCACACTCCATTTCAGAATCACTGGTATTGGATAAAGGAGCCCCTAATTCCATTGGTTCTTCCTGGCTCTCTGATATCCCTTTGTCATGTGGAACATACAGGCCTTCAGACTTTAATTCTTTAATTATATTCTGAAGCTGTTTCCATTTAGTTTCTCTCTGCCTTCTAGGCACTTGTAAGGCTTGGTATTTCTCAGCACCTTTTAACAGCTCATAAAAGGGGTTTGTTTCTTCCTTGCCTTGCCTAGGTAGTTGCCTTTGTTTGGGAGGAATATGTCTCTTATGGAACTGCCTTGTGAGATCTCTCAGCACAGCCTGTTCCTCAGGGTCTGTTCCTAGCTCTCTGCACGGTAGCTGCCAATTAGCCTTTTGCTGACAAGCAGGTGTGCTATCTTCTGAGCTAGAGCTCTGGTCACGCTGTCTGTATAAGGGAAATGCTTGCAGTTTCTCATTAGGGACTTTCCTATAGCCCAACATTCCTCTAGTAACTTCAGGTTTCCTTTCAAAGCTTGGTTTAAACTTGTTTCTTCTAGAAAGCACTCTATTATCACTTCCTAGAGGCTGGCTTATTTCAGAGCTATCTACTTTACAAGGTTTTAAAGGTTTTGCTCTGACCTGATTTTGGCAGCGTCTGTCTCTGGGGAACTCCCCTGACTCCAAGTCTGTGTTCAAGGCTTCTGAGTCCAGCTCTGGGTCTCTTCCAGGGTTCACTCTCTCTTGGAGCTGAGCTCTGCCTGGATCTCTTCCTGGACCACCCACAGGAACTCTCCTTTCCCTGGTTCTCTCCTTGGTTCCCCTTTCGCTGCTTGGGAGGTTTCTGTCTTCACTCCCTTCTCTCCTGGAGGTTTCTCGGCTTCTCCTCCCTTTGCCTCTGCCTCCTTCGACTCTGCTGCCTCCAACCCTTTCCCTAACTGCTGCTTCCTGGTTATGAGTGCAGAGTGGCCCAATCC